>OX424561.1:12991666-14487500 GCA_949152475.1 Terebella lapidaria | reverse complement strand
TCTCTGCGAAGGCAAAGTTCCTGTTAAATCAGGGTGTCTTACATTCGCAAGATATTGTCATGATTGTGTATGTGGTGTCTTGTACAATTCAGTTAAAACACTTATTTATAACCATATACATGACTGATATAAACACTGTTACCTCCAAAATGCAGCATTCATAGCATTGCGTTTGTCAGGTCGATTCAGTTCTACTTGAAGCACCCATTCCGATGGAGATGTAACTGCCAGTGTCTCAAAATTATAATTTGATGACGTGGACATGTTCCTCCATGAACGAGAAAATGCTATGGATATAAAACAGAAAGTTTGATACTTGTAACTTCGAATAGCAGCAGACATGTACATATCTATTTTTTTTTCATTTCACTGGTTGGCGTCTAACTTGGCGACTTATAATTGCTGTGACATCCTATTACAATGTACTGCAGTTGGTTTTTTTTGGCCTCTACTGATGAAGAATATAACTAGACGTCAAGGCCTAAAGGCCTTGGAGGCATTTCAGGGAGAAGCATGAAAAAAACAAAATGCTGACTCAGCAAAAACATGATGAAGCTCCCAATGAGACCTATACACACATGTAAGACATTTGTGGAATTACATATATGTGAAGGACAAACTTGATACCCCTACGACTATCCGTCTAATGTCTGTTTTCCTCTAGGTCGCACCGTTTCTGAGATATCGATGAAAACGAAAAATGCCAACTCAGCGATAAAATTTAAGGTCAAGGTCAAAGTTCATCCCTAATACCCTTAAGACATGTTTGTCTAGGGCGACAAGTCTGAAAATAATGTCCGTTTCGCTCTACGACGCACTGTTTCTGAGATATCGACGAACTCGAAAAATGCCGACTCAGCGAAAAAATTTAAGGTCAAGGTCAAAGGTCATCCCTAATACCCATAAGACATGTTTGTCTAGGGCCACGAGTCCGAAAATAACGTCCTTTTCGCTCTATGACGCATCGTTTCCGAGATATCGACAAAAGCGAAAAATGCCGACTCAGCGAAAAAAATTAAGGTCAAGATCAAAGGTCATCCCTAATACCCTTAAGACATGTTTGTCTAGGGCGACGAGTCCGAAAATAACGTCCGTTTCACTCTACGATAAACGTTTTCCGAGATATCGACGAAAGCGAAAAATGCCGACTCAGCGAAAAAAATTAAGGTCAAGATCAAAGGTCATTCCTAATACCCATGAGACATGTTTGTCTAGGGCCACGAGTCCGAAAATAACGTCCGCTTCGCTCTATGACGCATCGTTTCCGAGATATCGCCAAAAGCGAAAAATGCCGACTCAGCGAAAAAAATTAAGGTCAAGGTCAAAAGTCATCCCTAATACCCTTGAGACATGTTTGTCTAGGGTGACGAGTCCGAAAATAACGTCCGTTTTGCTCTACGATGCACCATTTCCGAGATATCGATGAAAACGAAAAATACCGACTCAGCGAAAAAATTTAAGGTCAAGGTCAAATGTTCATCCATAATACCCATAGACATGTTTGTCTATGATGATGAGTCCGAAAATAACGTCCGTTTTGCTCTACGATGCACCGTTTTCGAGATATCGACGAAAACGAAAAATGCCGACTCAGCGAAAAAAATTAAGGTCAAGGTCAAAGGTCATCCATAACACCCCTTAGACATCTTTGTCTAGGGGGACGAGTCCGAAAATAACGTCCTTTTCGCTCTATGATGCACCGTTTCCGAGATATCGACGAAAGCGAGAAATGCCGACTCAGCGAAAAAATTTAAGGTCAAGGTCAAAGGTCATCCCTAATACCCGTAAGACATGTTTGTCTAGGGCCACGAGTCCGAAAATAACGGACGTTTCGCTCTACGATGCACCGTTTCCGAGATATCGACGAAAGCGAAAAATGACGACTCAGCGAAAATAATTAAGATCAAGGTCAAAGGTCATCCCTAATACCCTTAAGACATGCTTGTCTAGGGCGACGTGTCCGAAAATAATGTCCGTTTTGCTCTACGATGCACCGTTTCCGAGATATCGACGAAAACGAAAAATGCCGACTCAGCGAAAAAATTTAAGGTCAAGGTCAAAGGTCATCCATAACACCCCTTAGACATCTTTGTCTAGGGGGACGAGTCCGAAAATAACGTCCGTTTCGCTCTACGATGCACCGTTTCCGAGATATCGACGAAAGCGAAAAATGACGACTCAGCGAAAATAATTAAGGTCAAGGTCAAAGGTCATCCCTAATACCCTTAAGACAAGCTGTCTAGGCCGACGAGTCCGAAAATAACGTCCATTTCACTCTACGATGCACCGTTTCCGAGATATCGACGAAAACGAAAAATGCCGAATCAGCGAAAAAATTTAAGGGCAAGGTCAAAGGTCATCCCTAATACCCGTAAGACATGATGGTCTAGGGTGACGAGTCCGAAAATAACGTATGTTTCGCTCTTCGATGCACCGTTTCCGAGATATCGACGAAAGCGAAAAATGACGACTCAGCGAAAATAATTAAGGTCAAGGTCAAAGGTCATCCCTAATACCCTTAAGACATGCTTGTCTAGGGCGACGAGTCCGAAAATGACGTCCGTTTCGCTCTACGATGCACCGTTTCCGAGATATCGACGAAAACGAAAAATGCCGACTCAGCGAAAAAATTTAAGGTCAAGGTCAATGGTCATCCATAATACCCCTTAGAAATGTTTGTCTAGGATGACGAGTCCGAAATTAGCGTTCGTTTCGCTCTACGATGCACCGTTTCCGAGATATGCATGAGAGCCTCAAGGATGACTCAGCTAAAATTATTTCGAAGAAAAAAAAAAATTTTTACAAAACCATAAAGGCATTTCTGCTGAAACGCCTTAATTATCACTAGTAGCTAGAAAACTGAGAAAATATTGGCAAAATCAAGCTCCCGAAGCTTGCCTTTTTTTCTAACATTCTCTTTCATGAATAAAATGACCAACCACAGCAGATGTATTAGGATGCCATGGTGATGAATCGCCGACCTGTAACACCATAAAACTTATAACTGTATTCAACACCACACAAACAGAAAGAACATCTCATTTATTTGGCCATATTGCAGGCCCTGCCTTCACAGGCATGACAGGGGTCAGTCTGTAGGCAGTCTGGACATATGTTGAAGATATGAGATACTGAACCTGCTAAAACATATGGAGACGATGGGGTGCACCCCAGCCTGAGCGACGTGGAGCTTCTGAGAGCTTCTTATCACTGAATATTTCGAATTTGAAAACTCGAACCATGATATCACAAGCTCACGGCCGGGTCATGAGTATATCCCATTTGTCAGCATGGAATGACACCGTATTCGTTTCCTGGCACCACAACCAAATCTGAAATAATGAGATTGAGGCACCACATAACCATGATAACAAACAAACAATTGGCAAAATGGATGTGCCCATGAGCTTGTGAAATTGATTTGAGTTTTCAAGTTGGGTATATCCAGTGATAAAGTCATTGTTTGTCAAATATGTATTCCAGTATATAGATGAGGCCTACAGGGAAAGCTGTGAAAGATTCCAATTTATTCATTGTAAAGATGTCCGAACAATTTTCATCCCGGACCCGAAGGTCAATGACAGCCATCTCGGACGCTCCATGTCACTCAGACTGGGGCACAGTGAACATGATGAAACATTCCATCGAATCGGGCTAAAGTATCCCTAGCCACAATGCTAACAGATGACAGAATTGGCAGGACAACAGCTTTCGAAGTGTTGTATAGATGTTACAAAAGTTTTGTCAATGAAAATGACAATATTTAATGATCCCTGGTATGGCTTTCTTTGTTTTGGCATTAATTGCATATCGTTCCTCAGTACTTGAGACGAAGGGGAGGAATTTGTCATTCATTGGGAAGGATAAGGAACGTATCATTGTGTGGGGTGCACCCATACCGGTATCATAAATCTAGTATATCAAAGAAAGGTTTTCAGCAGGAAAATTTCACTTTTCAGCGCATGCACCTTTATTCAGTAATTTCAGATAATGGTAAAAGTGCATGTGCCTATATGCACACCAAGACGGCATCACTATTCAGTAATTCATGCTCAGAATGTGATTGTCCCACGTTCCGAGCATGAACTAATGCTGCATTCAAACTAGGCGAGTATGTTTTTGAACGATTGGCTCTTTGCTGTTATTTGACTTTGCCTATGGTCAAACAAAGTTGTGAAGACAGTGTTTCCCAGTTCACCACCAGTGATTTGAGTGGAAAAATGAGGTCAAACTTGAGGTCAAATTTAGGAAAATTTCTGAATAATATACCTATAACCTTCAATCTCCTTGATTATGAATCAAATAACATAAATATGTGGATTGGAACACTCCAAGATCTTATTAGAATGATATGGAGTGAATTACAAGTGCAAGGTTACAAAACTCAAACATTTTTGGGGAAAACAGGGGGGCACTTTACTATTAGGGCGCGTGCCACTATCAGGAACAATACTAGGGCTTCAACGAGTTCAAAATTTCGTGACCAGTTACGAGGCATCCGTCCTAAATTTGCCGCATCCTAAAATTCACCAACTTGATATTATCAGAACTCAGAAGCTTGTTTTGTGGAAAATACCGTATACGCCCTAATAGACGCGCCAGTCCTAATAAACGCGCCCCCCTCTTTTTCTGACAAAAATACACCATAAACAAAGACAATATTTGACCACATCGATCGAAAGTCAATAATTGTTGCAAAGGCTTCAAGTCGGCAAATATGTCATAATGCACACAAATGTTGATCGTTACAAAGGCTTCGAGTCTGCACATATATACGGTATCATCCCTACACCATTCTTGTACACAACGCCTATCCAATTTAAACTCTTTTGCTGTTTTTGCTATGCGTTTTTGCATAGATAACCATTATTAGTTTGAAAGAAAAATCATAAGATATTTTGTGTTTCTCCATGATCAGGAGATTTCCGGCACACGCATGCGTACTACGCAGCGCTAAATATATCTACTGGCATCATAATGTACTAGTGCATCGCCTGGCAGAACCCCAACAGGAAGCGATTTTGCAGTGCATGTTTGCACTATGATGTCAGTAGATGATTTTGGTCACAAGGCCGACGTATGAATATCAGGTATATCGTAACATAACAGACGCACCCTCTTCGCTTTTGCAACGCGCCCGGCGCGTCTATTAGGGCATATACGGTGAATTACTGGAACAAATATTGGATATCAGAGTCTCGATTGACGATAGAACTTGTTAGTTTCATTTACATTAGAAGTCCTGAAATCCACGTTGGCGAATTCTGGAATGCGGCGAATTTAGGACGGATGACTCGTACTCGTTGGCTTGTAACCGAACCGTAACCGGTACTGGTCCAAAAAAATAGAGCTAAAGGAGCACATGTACAATTTAGTGGGCAATCCTGTTTCTCTATGATAGTCAGTGATGATGATGAGTTTATTAGTGGCACAGAATGAAAAATACAGACAAAAAAAAGAACATCTGGTATGTAATAAAGAACACTTTTCTATCATAACCAATTGTCATTCCGGATCATAAGTATGGGAAATTAGTTGGTAATAAAATTGCCCACGTTATCGTACATCCCAGCCGAGCTGAATATTGTCCAAAGTAACACCATTTTTTTCACAGTTTACATTTTATCACACCTCTGTGTCAAAAACGGGTCAAAATCCCGCCTAAAACTCGACATTAGACGTCATTTTCACGTGAAAATATGCAATATTTCGATGAATGAACATATGGATTGGAGAGTGATAAATCACTTCAATTCAGCGCGTTTGGGCGGAAATTTGACTGATGTGAAGTGTTTTAGACTGAATTTCGAGGGTGCAAAATATGTTCACGATTAACCGGTCACAAAATCTGTAACTGGTTACCCTCTGTAACCGAACCGTAACCGGTTAACTGAGTACTCATTGAAGCCCTAACCAATACGGTATCGAACGAGACTGTCCAGCCCTATTCAATGACTTTGTGTATTCGGCCAAGCAAAAGCGAAAAAGAGCGAAATGAAAATGAAAGTTATAATAAACAGTGTGATAGATTGCAGATTGTCAATTCTACATTATAAATATTTATCTGATTGACTGTTTTCGCTTCGCCGAATAAGCTAAACAAAGCCCTTTACTACCGGTATTCAATTCATCACCAACTTCAGTTGGTCACCAAGGGCCTCTTCGATTTGCTTTCCCATTCCAGTTTATCAAAATTTTCCCTTCGATTCAAATGGGAGACATTATTCTGGAAGAGGAGACCTCTGCCACTCTACCAGCTCGGAGGCTGGTTTACGGTAGATCTTCTGAGTTTTGCAATATGGCGGGGGCAGAATTGCAAATGGCGGCCGAATTGGTGCTCCTTCATTTTTCGTCGAAATATGGGAATGTACCAGTCATCAGTTGTATCCTGTTTTCACAGAATGTATACTAGACTATATCTTATGCGCAGAGTCAGTACCGTTTGGAAATTTTTAGTGTTTGGTGAATATTTATGCCATATCGCATCATTTTCTAATTTTAATTCACTGCTGAAAATGGCAGAACACATTCGATTCAAAACCATCTTCCGTCGTCATGGTAGGCATCTACCTCTTCCAGAATATTACCAATCGAAGAGGCCCCAAGTCTCCCACGAAATGGTTAATCAACCCATTATCGCCCTAGGTAGCATTCAATCATTTCAATTTTCTGAGCACATCCACATCACAGGGTTCACCTAGTACTGATGGCTGTTTGCCTGGTCTGCTGATGAGTGTTTTAGAAACACGTCGTAAAATACTGTTCATCATTTTTGACAGACGAAAACTTCTCTTGCGAACTCTGAACCTGAGAACTTTCGCTGGATTGAATGAGCTATTTTTCAGGTAAAACTCGGACCCGGATCATGCAGGGCCCTATACTTTGATTTTTCCCCGGATTTTCTAACTCGTTTACACTGATTTTCGCTGATATTTTTGCGATGCTGAACGGTATCGTTCTATAACTTGGCATACTTCACCTGGGAGTCGAACGGCAATATTCTACCGAATTACAGGTTTCTATCGCGAAAATTGAAAAAGTTGGCAATCTATCCGAATGTTAAATTTAGCCCTGTCATTCAAATTCTGGGTCCGCACACAATTTTGTGCATTTGCTCGATTTTGTAGCAGTGCAATCTCTCGAAATCAACATGTTTGTGTAGAAAACACCCCCAATGTGATTTCTGGTCCAAAATAACAATAATATTTTGAATCCTGATGGATGTAAGCAGGACCAAATCTTCGAATATGCTCAGATTCTCCAGATCCCGTTTTAGGCTGAAATTTAACATTGGGTTAGATTGCCAACTTCTTCAAATTTTGCGATAGAAGTCTGAAATTTGGTAGGAAATTCCCGTTTGGCTCCCAGATGGAGTGTGCCAAAGAGTAGAACGATTATATTCAGCATCGTGAAAATATCGTCCAAAACCAGTGTAAACAAGTTAGAAGATTCAGAGTTATAATACCAGAGAGTGTAAAATAGAGAGCTGTCATTTCACTGGCACCATTTTGTATTGTGAACTGGCGGCACTCCTGGCGGATGAAGGCGCCTATGAATGAATTTGTTTACTACTATTACTACGACACGAATTTATGAATGAAAGAATATGTTAGCAAAACGAAATGACGTAACTCACAATGGTTTCTTTGGACAACAAACTACAACACCGCATTCATCCGCCATGATTACAGTGCTCCATGAGACAAAATGAGAGCTGTCACTTCACTGGCACCATTTTGTATTTTGAACTGGCGACTTTAAAAAATGGAGGACAACAAATTTGCTTGATGAAAACAGAACGATCTTTCAGCAAAAGTAGACTAGCTACTTGTAGTCGTGTAGATAGCGTAGAAAGTGTAGAAAATAGTTGATGAACATTTACTGCATTCACCTGCAGCCCTCGCATCCGGGCGCATGACTACTCCCAGGATGTCAAAAGTCTGAATATGGCTGGAACGTCCAGATCGGCAGTGGCGGACGAGATCCTTTCTCCAGTTAGACCATCTGAGGACACCCAAGGAGACAAGTACACTGGCTCCCACACCCCTGATGCGACAGCAACCATGGCTATCACCTCTTTTTTAGAACGAAGGGGCCTCAATCAGCCATGGAGGTAGCACCTATCAACAACAGCACAAGTAATGGAACACTGAGGGTGGGCTCCTACAATGTACATGGATGGCACTCGAACTCCCAAGCCATCATTGACCTGATGACATCATGTGACATCCTGGCAGTGCAGGAACACTGGCTGCAACTCTTGGAAATCCCAGAGGTCATCATGGACCTGAAGGCGCATGGCGTCTGCGGGTTTTTCAAGACATACGACATGGAAAACCCAATCTCTCACATGAACAGGAAGAGAGGTCAGGGAGGTGTAGCCCTGCTGTGAAATGAATCACTCGATGTCTTGGTTACCACCATACCTGACGGATGCTGTCGTCTCGTCATGATACACCTCAAGTGCCTGCCATGTCCTCCTACAGTACTAGGAGTCGACATGCCATGTGATGGGTACACCAACTCTGTCGCTCAATATACTGATGTCTGCTGTGGAGTGGAGGAACTGCTGGATGAACATGGTGATGTGCACACTGTACTCTGTGGAGACTTCAATGCTTCCCTGCACCGTTCCCCTCCATCAACTCTGGACCCCCATCTGGCCAGACTCTATCAGAACACAAGCTTTGGTCTCTCGACAGCAGTCCCATACCCTCGTGAGCACACATTCAGACCCCACGGTAGAGCTTCCAGCTTGATTGACTATGTTCTCACACATGCCTCCTCTAAAGTCATCACTGATATTGTGATCCCTGATTGCACCCTGAATGCTTCTGACCATGTACCCATCATAGCCACAACAGATCGTACTCTGTCGACTGCACAAACCACCACCAAATCGGCAGGTGCCCCCGCAGCCCCCCGACCCAACTGGTCTCGTGCTGATGTCAATGAGTACTCGAAGTCTGTGGAAAAGGAAGAGGTCAGACTTACTCCCCCGGAGGCCTCCAGTGGCTGGAGCACAGAGAGAGCTTCATTGGATCTGGTGCAAGTCCTCAAAACTGTAGAGCAACGTGTGATCCCACAACGTCGTCTGTAGCAATCTCACATGAAGAAGCAGCCACCAGAATTCGTCACACTCCATCAGGAAGTCAAGAGATGCTTCTGGGAATGAGAAGAACTGGGCCGCCCTGGCGAGCACTACCTTAAAGATAAGATAATGCACCTAAAGAAAGATTTACGATCAATCCAAAGACAGCACAGAGCCGTGCAGAGGAAGGACCTTGTCACTCTCATTCAAGAGGCCACTGCAGGTGATCAGAAAACCTTCTACACATTGATCAATCAACAGAGAAGCAACACCACCTGTCCCGCCAATGGGCTGCACTTTGGTGACACTATCTACCAAGGTGACGAGGAAGTTCGAGAGGGATGGGCTACCTACTTTGGTGATCTTGCAACCCCACACACCGCTCCCGAGTTTGAGGAAACACATCTCAGCTTCATCTCTGCCATGAATGATTCTCTGATTGCCAAGGTGACACCCTGCGGTGCGTGTCAGCTCCAGTGTGACACCTTCACTGAGATGGAGATTTCCCTGGCAATCACCATGCTGAAGGCCGAAAAAGCTGCGGACATTCATGGCGTCACAGCAGAACATGTCGTCAACGCTCGGATAGCCCTCACCCCCTTCATCACTGCACTGTTCAATTCCATCCTGAACTCTGGCAGAGTCCCAGCAACCTTCAAGACCGGGCTTCTACTCCCCCTACTGAAGAAAGCGAACAAACCAAAGCACATCCCATCCAATTACATAGGCATCACAGTTATCTCTGTCATTGGCAAGCTTCTGGAAATTGTCCTCCTGATGAGAATTCGTTCATACTTCACAGACTCCCAGTCTGGCCTCCAGCGTGACTTCACAGAGAAGGTGTCCCCAATCTACGCAGCCCTACTGGTGACTGAGGTCATCTCAGAATATGCAGATCATGGTGTGGACCTGTGCGTAATTTTCCTGGATGCAGCCAAAGCGTTTGATCGCGTGTGCCACCAGAATCTCTTCTACAAGCTACACCTGCTGGGGATCCCCTGACACTTTTGGAATATCATGCGGAACTGGTACGAGGGCTTTACCAGCCAGGTCAGATGGGCTGCTCGTCTCTCCCGTCCCTTTGATATCCTCCAAGGCACCATCCAGGGTGGCAGCATGTCTCCAGACTGCTTCAAAGTGGACATCAATGACATGCTCGAGAGGTAGAGCACTGGCACATGGGAGCCTCCATCGGAACGGTGTGTTGTGCCATTCCTACCGGCGCTGACGATGTGGCAGTCCTGTCCCCAGCACTAACGTCTGATCTCGACCCGATTCTGTCAGTGATAGAGGATCACTCCAACAGAGATAGGCGCTCCATCAACAACTCTAAGTCAGCTGTACTGAGGTACACATCGAGTGACGGTGACAACCTTCTCCCATCCATAAATGGTGAGAGCCTTCCGGATGTAACTGAAGCCACTCACCTTGGTATCCTACAAGGTACCTGTAAAGGGCTCAACGACAGACGTGTGAAAGAGTCGATATACACAGCATCCAAAGCCCTGTACGCTCTGTTCGGAGCCGGTCTGCATGGAAGAAATGGTCTCAACCCAGTCTCCTGCCGTAAGATTTGGTCCACATACGTACTCCCTCGCCTCCTGTATGGATCCGAATTCTGGATGCTTAAAGCCAAGCAGATCAAGCTCCTGGAGAACTTCCAGAATCAGAAGCTGAGGCAACTTCAAGGTCTCCCAGACAGAGCCTCTAACACAGCCATCCTTGGCCTCATGGGGTGCTCCCAGTGGAAGCCGCGATTGATCGCCGGGTGTTGGCCCTGTTCAGGAACGTCATCAGCTCCCCTGACTCGAGGCTAAGATCGCCACTCGCCAGCTCGCTGTCAAGTCTCTCCAGTCGTCTAGCTGGTTCATCTATGTCGGCCACATTCTGGAAAAGTACCAACTTCCCAGCACCCATGAGCTCCTGATGGAGGTCCCGAACAAGATGGCGTGGAAACGCACAGTATGAAACAACATCTCCTCTTACTGGAATCACAAAGCTACAGAACAAGCCAGCGTCCGAAACTCACTCCGGTTTCTTTCTGAGGACTCTCTGGATGATCAGAATGCGGCACTCGTGTGGAGGAGCTCCATGTTCTCACACAGGGACACAGTCAAGGCCTTCATCAAAGTTCGCCTGATGACCGGCATCTACAGACTCCAAGCACATGGAGTGATCTTCAATAAAGGATTCTCACTCATGTCTTCCGTCTGTCAACTCTGTGACACTGAACCCGAAGATAGACTCTCAGATGTCCTGGGGGTTGTAAATACCGTCCGGGACCAGAAAATACCGTCCAGAGAATTTGCCCGGGCCATCAAAAGCAGTCCGGGGACTACAAAATACCGTCCGGGGCTGTCACGGACTATAATTTAGGCATGTATCATACTAAAAGGTTTAGATTTAGACTGTATATCGTGTGCATATATATGTGAATTGTATAAGCGGCTGAATTGTAGGCCTACTTATGTATATTATAAGCTAGATATCACTGTTATACAGTGTATAGTGTGTTTTTTTTTTATTATAGTGTCACCCCTATTGAGAGGGCCAGCCTCAATTGGGCTTATGAGACACTTTGTTCTCTTGTACAGCTTTACCCCGATTCCTATCCTATATGCCAGGCGCCCGGCAGGGAGGCAATCGGTAACCATTCTTTAACTAGCTGGCGGCTCACCAACCGGCCACATCAGAACAAGCCCCTGGCGAGGCTCGAACCTTCGACCTCCCGCACCAGTGGCGGACGCCTTACCCCTAGACCACTGGTTCGGTTCGGTATTATGTATAACTACAGTTTCGAAACAATCTCATCAGGTGTGTGCTTATAGCCTAAGTTGTTATCCCGGGTTGTTTATTGATGTAGTTTTGATTACACTTCTATTGTACAGTAGACTATGATTTACCCGTCCACTAAGCTAGGCTACATGTACAGTGAATGGTACTTTAAGCTGTTATTATATGTTCGCGACAGATTTTTTTTACGTGAAGTATGCCAATTATAGTTACATGTATAATGCAATACCAATAACTGATTAAGCATCACAAAAATATCAGCGAAAAACGGTGTAAACGATATTTTAAGAAGCGAAGTATAGTCAATTTTCATTTTTAAATAAAATTATTTTATGTGAACAATTTTATGCACTCTTGTATGTCGTTCCAGTCATTTTACAACATAGGCCTAGTCAATTTTTTTCTTTATTCGCCATAATGGAAATAATTCTATTATTGGATGTTTTTAGTTATCCTCGGTATTATTAACACTGGTGTTTAACAGTTATTTCATGTAACGTGAAAATATGTCTTTTACTGTAAACACTTGTTTTTATGCCAAATAAACTCAATCAATACTACGTAGATATCAGTGGGAAAAAATAGCGACAATTCTGCAACCAGCTTTGAAAATATTTTAATATGAACTAAACTAATGTAAAGTTATTGACTACCGTCCGCTCTTCGAGATCCTCGAGGATAGTCCTCTCTCATCCGAGTCCTTGCGGACGCGCATCCGCTATTCCGGATCCTTGCGGCAGGGCCGCTCACCGGAGGTCGCTGCGGACACGGTAACTACTTCAGCATTAACGGTAACCAGGTAACAGCCCACCCGACACTCCCAGGCCTACGGACACCGTTCAGAAACTAGTTCATCCCTACGGTGTTAACTGGCGGGGCCTGGCGAGCCGCGGTCTGCCTCAGGGACGGAACCCCGTACAGTCCGACATGCTGGCCAGAGCCTCTGTCACACGTCCCGGGAAGGGAGAGAACTGGCGATCCACAGGGCGTACGCCCCCGAGTCAGCAACTTGTCTCTCCCAGCCCGGGCCTCCCCATGGAGATCGTCCCCAGGGCTCTAGGAGCCCTCTACTCAGACCCAGGGAACACAAAGCTCATGGCGAGCCTCGTGTGCGTCCTAGTCTCGATCTCTCGGACAATCTCCTCGATCGAGTCGCTTCCAGTGTATATATAATACACCACAAGCTGTAGGGCGCACGCGAGGTCTAATCGATCCATTGTTATAGTTTACTGGAGCGTAAATTACAATGCGTCGCCGTGGCAACGCACGCTCGAACGGAGCAAGGCCAAGTACGAAAAGGCCACATAAATAGCATTTATGTTTACAATCACCTGCCGCGTGCTTAGGGCAAAATCGCCACACTAAATGGAACAATGCGTAAGGGTGTACACGATACCACGAACATATTTCATTTTTTAGTCACAGTGACAGTTTTACTGTTTTTGATTCTTTTGCGTTGCCCGGTGTAACGCGAAAAAGTGCACCCCTGCGAAATATTGCACCCCTCCTTTGATCTTCAATAGGGGTGCAATATCTCGCTGCGATATTTTACACCCCACGGCCTGCATTTTGAGAGACTGCGATAAACTGCACCCCATGGGCTTGAATGCAATTAGTGTTTATGGCAAAGAATTATTTGTTAAACAGTGTAGTAAAGCAACCACGTCATGGACCATGGTGTATTAACACAAAATATCAACACATGGATATATTTCACATTTATTCAATTTTCAATTTACTAATGCACATGTTAGACATCAGCAAAATATTAACAACACAAATAACTACAGGCAATCTATATTATTCCATCTATATCATTATATATAATCTTTCTTATAGGCCATAGCCACGGTGGCTAGGCGTTACGCGTTATTCAGGGAGTGCCGCGTAAAATCATGAGTATTACGCGTTATTCGTGAGGAAATGGCAGCCTCTGGTTGACCCCTAGCAGGAAAAACACACAATTGCGCTAATTATACCGTTTTGAAATGTCGGATTTGGATTTGCACGGAACATTACATATATTCATGATTGTTGTTGAGAGTTTAAATCAAATAAATAAGCCAGTGTAGCGAGAACTTCGGCTGCACAATATCTGTCAATTTTGCTCCGACAGCCGCTCTCCTCGGTTTTGGGGTTGAAAATGTTATGTATCGGCATTAATGTACATAGAATGACAGGTCTTATGATATTGAAAATATGGGCATCACATGTGCCTGTCTTTAAAATGTTTCACAATGGTCGCAAGCGGCACGAATCTAGGTTGAATGTATCGCTTGTTTATTTGTTATACTTTACGCGATTTGCGTGAGGGCATTACGCGTATGTGCATGAGTAAATATATTGTTGAGGTTGAGATATTTCTTTTTTAATGCGAATTTTTCTCTAGTTTTACTGCTCAATTGATGGGATAAATTCAAGTTCAAGGGATAATGTTTTCACTTGGTGAACTTTTGTGTAAAAGACAAGAAATGCTCTTGGTATTGTCAATTTCAGATTTATGAAGATTGGGAGGAACGTATTGATGATAATGATAAATGAGAAGTATCGTCAGTACTTGGAACATGTGCAGCCTCAAATCATACTTTAAAAATATTTATGTATGCGTTACCAGCTCTACCATCCCCGACAACGCTCACAGGTTTCCTCATGCTGTAACGCGTGTGCAGATTTTCTCCCTCAGGATGATACGCGTAAACCATAAAAAGCTTCTCAGTTCATAAAATACTCGATTAAATCAACTGGTTGCATCGTGTAACAATAAAGAAAGATTTCTCCGAGCTTTCTGTGATTTACCAATATGCACTTCGTTGGTTTCAATTGATAGCCGATGATATTTCCCAAACGAGTCGCAAGCGTGCGGGTGTTGTCACGAACTGTGTGTCCATTTTCGTAAAGTATAACGATGTATGCAAGTAATTCATTGTAGCATATGTAATGTTTGCTCATTGGGATGTTCCGTGGAAACAAAATTTTAGGAAGAAAATGAACTTTTTCATGAATTTTCCTCATTTGAAGTGGGGACCCGTGTCGTTTCCTGTGCCATTTCCTCACGAATAACGCGTAATACTCACGATTTTACGCGGCACTCCCTGAATAACGCGTAACGCCTAGCCACCGTGATAGCGCCGTAGATGTCAAGTACTTCTAGCAGATTTGTAATCCTGTACATGTGCATGCACTGCATTTCGCGATGTGTGTTATAACTCATTTCAGTTGTATGCAATTAGTAGGTACAAGCGATGATTATAGTAAACCAATTAAAATCACTCTATCTCATAAAAGCATCAATAATGAATCTCATTAAATATCTATCGTCGGTTAATATACATTTATTAAGGGTCACGGTAATTGATTGTCACGGTTTATATACATTTATTGAGAGTCATGGTAATATGCATACCAGTCGGCTATAAAACGGATTTGAAAGTGTGTCGAATGTGCTTATTTATTGCTTCCCAATATAATGGAATGTACCGGTAGGCCTCTATCTCGATTGGATTACAGTTGTCATATTGAATAGCTTGGAGTATACAATAACATGCTCCTTTGTTGGGTCATGTACTAATTGCAATCAAACTCAGGGGGTGTAAAATATCGCAGTCGAATTGCGAAATAATGTATCCCCGTGTACTTTATCATATTACCTCTGCCATATTCTACACCCCTGATACGTTATTTAGTATGCCAATTATATTTACATGTATAATGCAATACCAATAACTGATTAAGCATCACAAAAATATCAGCGAAAAACGGTGTAAACGATATTTTAAGAAGCGAAGTATAGTCAATTTTCATTTTTAAATAAAATTATTTTATGTGAACAATTTTATGCACTCTTGTATGTCGTTCCAGTCATTTTACAACATAGGCCTAGTCAATTTTTTTCTTTATTCGCCATAATGGAAATAATTCTATTATTGGATGTTTTTAGTTATCCTCGGTATTATTAACACTGGTGTTTAACAGTTATTTCATGTAACGTGAAAATATGTCTTTTACTGTAAACACTTGTTTTTATGCCAAATAAACTCAATCAATACTACGTAGATATCAGTGGGAAAAAATAGCGACAATTCTGCAACCAGCTTTGAAAATATTTTAATATGAACTAAACTAATGTAAAGTTATTGACTACCGTCCGCTCTTCGGGATCCTCGAGGATAGTCCTCTCTCATCCGAGTCCTTGCGGACGCGCATCCGCTATTCCGGATCCTTGCGGCAGGGCCGCTCACCGGAGGTCGCTGCGGACACGGTAACTACTTCAGCATTAACGGTAACCAGGTAACAGCCCACCCGACACTCCCAGGCCTACGGACACCGTTCAGAAACTAGTTCATCCCTACGGTGTTAACTGGCGGGGCCTGGCGAGCCGCGGTCTGCCTCGGGGACGGAACCCCGTACAGTCCGACATGCTGGCCAGAGCCTCTGTCACACGTCCCGGGAAGGGAGAGAACTGGCGATCCACAGGGCGTACGCCCCCGAGTCAGCAACTTGTCTCTCCCAGCCCGGGCCTCCCCATGGAGATCGTCCCCAGGGCTCTAGGAGCCCTCTACTCAGACCCAGGGAACACAAAGCTCATGGCGAGCCTCGTGTGCGTCCTAGTCTCGATCTCTCGGACAATCTCCTCGATCGAGTCGCTTCAAGTGTATATATAATACACCACAAGCTGTAGGGCGCACGCGAGGTCTAATCGATCCATTGTTATAGTTTACTGGAGCGTAAATTACAATGCGTCGCCGTGGCAACGCACGCTCGAACGGAGCAAGGCCAAGTACGAAAAGGCCACATAAATAGCATTTATGTTTACAATCACCTGCCGCGTGCTTAGGGCAAAATCGCCACACTAAATGGAACAATGCGTAAGGGTGTACACGATACCACGAACATATTTCATTTTTTAGTCACAGTGACAGTTTTACTGTTTTTGATTCTTTTGCGTTGCCCGGTGTAACGCGAAAAAGTGCACCCCTGCGAAATATTGCACCCCTCCTTTGATCTTCAATAGGGGTGCAATATCTCGCTGCGATATTTTACACCCCACGGCCTGCATTTTGAGAGACTGCGATAAACTGCACCCCATGGGCTTGAATGCAATTAGTGTTTATGGCAAAGAATTATTTGTTAAACAGTGTAGTAAAGCAACCACGTCATGGACCATGGTGTATTAACACAAAATATCAACACATGGATATATTTCACATTTATTCAATTTTCAATTTACTAATGCACATGTTAGACATCAGCAAAATATTAACAACACAAATAACTACAGGCAATCTATATTATTCCATCTATATCATTATATATAATCTTTCTTATGGGCCATAGCCACGGTGGCTAGGCGTTACGCGTTATTCAGGGAGTGCCGCGTAAAATCATGAGTATTACGCGTTATTCGTGAGGAAATGGCAGCCTCTGGTTGACCCCTAGCAGGAAAAACACACAATTGCGCTAATTATACCGTTTTGAAATGTCGGATTTGGATTTGCACGGAACATTACATATATTCATGATTGTTGTTGAGAGTTTAAATCAAATAAATAAGCCAGTGTAGCGAGAACTTCGGCTGCACAATATCTGTCAATTTTGCTCCGACAGCCGCTCTCCTCGGTTTTGGGGTTGAAAATGTTATGTATCGGCATTAATGTACATAGAATGACAGGTCTTATGATATTGAAAATATGGGCATCACATGTGCCTGTCTTTAAAATGTTTCACAATGGTCGCAAGCGGCACGAATCTAGGTTGAATGTATCGCTTGTTTATTTGTTATACTTTACGCGATTTGCGTGAGGGCATTACGCGTATGTGCATGAGTAAATATATTGTTGAGGTTGAGATATTTCTTTTTTAATGCGAATTTTTCTCTAGTTTTACTGCTCAATTGATGGGATAAATTCAAGTTCAAGGGATAATGTTTTCACTTGGTGAACTTTTGTGTAAAAGACAAGAAATGCTCTTGGTATTGTCAATTTCAGATTTATGAAGATTGGGAGGAACGTATTGATGATAATGATAAATGAGAAGTATCGTCAGTACTTGGAACATGTGCAGCCTCAAATCATACTTTAAAAATATTTATGTATGCGTTACCAGCTCTACCATCCCCGACAACGCTCACAGGTTTCCTCATGCTGTAACGCGTGTGCAGATTTTCTCCCTCAGGATGATACGCGTAAACCATAAAAAGCTTCTCAGTTCATAAAATACTCGATTAAATCAACTGGTTGCATCGTGTAACAATAAAGAAAGATTTCTCCGAGCTTTCTGTGATTTACCAATATGCACTTCGTTGGTTTCAATTGATAGCCGATGATATTTCCCAAACGAGTCGCAAGCGTGCGGGTGTTGTCACGAACTGTGTGTCCATTTTCGTAAAGTATAACGATGTATGCAAGTAATTCATTGTAGCATATGTAATGTTTGCTCATTGGGATGTTCCGTGGAAACAAAATTTTAGGAAGAAAATGAACTTTTTCATGAATTTTCCTCATTTGAAGTGGGGACCCGTGTCGTTTCCTGTGCCATTTCCTCACGAATAACGCGTAATACTCACGATTCTACGCGGCACTCCCTGAATAACGCGTAACGCCTAGCCACCGTGATAGCGCCGTAGATGTCAAGTACTTCTAGCAGATTTGTAATCCTGTACATGTGCATGCACTGCATTTCGCGATGTGTGTTATAACTCATTTCAGTTGTATGCAATTAGTAGGTACAAGCGATGATTATAGTAAACCAATTAAAATCACTCTATCTCATAAAAGCATCAATAATGAATCTCATTAAATATCTATCGTCGGTTAATATACATTTATTAAGGGTCACGGTAATTGATTGTCACGGTTTATATACATTTATTGAGAGTCATGGTAATATGCATACCAGTCGGCTATAAAACGGATTTGAAAGTGTGTCGAATGTGCTTATTTATTGCTTCCCAATATAATGGAATGTACCGGTAGGCCTCTATCTCGATTGGATTACAGTTGTCATATTGAATAGCTTGGAGTATACAATAACATGCTCCTTTGTTGGGTCATGTACTAATTGCAATCAAACTCAGGGGGTGTAAAATATCGCAGTCGAATTGCGAAATAATTTATCCCCGTGTACTTTATCATATTACCTCTGCCATATTCTACACCCCTGATACGTTATTTAGAGGGTGCAGTATTTCGCGCTACACCGGGCTTTTTAGCAGTTCTGGGAGTCTTGGGGATTTTCAGTTACTCGAAGTAATAACTTTGCTGCTTCGTTCATGATGTGTAATTAATTCGTGAATTAGTTTTGCTTTCTCAGTGTCTGATTTTGCATCCCATATTGGACAAAGTCATGAAGCCGTGTAATTAAATCCGGCACTTTCAGGATCTTCCAGTTCGCAGACAGTTTTAATATGTCATTCATGGATTCGCATGCGTTGTTAGTCCAGTTCAATGGGATTACATTTTTTTTGGGACGGGTGCCACACATGCCTTTTCAGGATTTCAACTACTTTTTTGAAATAACACACAAAATGGATTTTTCGAAATGTCCATTCAACTCAGCCACTTTGAGGTTCATATTAATTATAATTATTTATAATACCTATTGGCCTACACGTACATTATAATAATGTGACTATCGTCTTCTCAGCTCAAATTTTGGGCGATTAAAATGGTGATAACATAATCATGACATTGACGGCCTAGTTTCAACAATGAATTTATTCCTGATTCATTATGTATATATTATTCATTCTATAATTATTTATATTATCTAAACACTATTTCCCACTCCCCCCGTATCTTCAGAGGCGCGGGAACCGAGGTAACCAATGTAACCAGTTTCCGTCTGCATCAAGTTAGGCTACATTTACTTGATATATTAACTTTCATCTCAAAATTCTTATTGCTCTGCATCCCGGGCCCCATGCAGTGAACAATGTTCCCCGGACTGCTTTTGATGGCCCGGGCAAATTCTCCGGACGGTATTTTCTGGTTCCGGACGGTATTTACAACCCCCGGACGGTCTCGGACGGTCCCGGACGGATTTTAGTGTGACCGGTGATTCTAAGGTGGAAACTGTTCTTTGAATGTTTATCCGGTTAACGGACCATGGTCTGATACACACGTAATACCACCCAAGACATGCCTACATTGTAGACAATTTCTTAATGCAGGGCCATGCGCTTTTTTTTTTTTACAGACCATCACTTAGAGGAGTGGAGAGGACATGGAGAAAGGGGTGTATTGTACGGTGGCTCATATTCGCCAGATGGGAGAATGCATTTTTTTCTTTACAGCGTTAAAACTCTCTAATACAGCCTTGTAATGCTCTAATTTACAGCATAATAACGTAAATTATAACGTAATTACAAGCAAATTCAACCGGGTCGATTATCAACGACCAATTTTAGGGGAAAATGTTTGGCCAAATGGGCCATATTTGACCGAATCAGTCATTGGCTGCCAATTATAGCAAACAAAAAAGAAGAAAAAAAACAAAAGAAAATCGCGTCGCCGCATCACTATTTCAGGGTCTCCAATAACCTCTAATTCGCTCTAATTTACAGCGAAATTACACTGTAATTTACAGCGTAATAACGCTCTAAATTACAGCGTATTAACGCTCTAAATTACAGAGTAATAATGCTTTAATTTACACTGCCAGAAGCATCATCGGACCTGATGGTTCATCATGTCAATCATATGTAGGGAAATCTCAAGATTACTCTGATCTAGATATGGTTATGACAAATCGCGACAATGGAAAGATGATAGAAAGTTGAACGGTTTAATTTAGAGCGTGATAACTGTGAAATAAATTTTATATGCCTCAATCTGGCGAATATGAGCCACCGTAGTATTGCTATGTTGCACTATAATGTATATCTGACTGACCGTAGCCTGGTCATCACATGGAGGAGGAAACATTTTGCTACATGGCGCTATAACATCTGTCTGAAGAACCATCACTTGGAGACAGGGTAATATTTCCAAATGGAGCTACAAGGCCTGTCTGACGAACTGTCACTTAATCGTCATACGCATGGAGAAAATGCAAGCACGCTGAGCCTGGCATTTAGCACATGTGCTATTGCTAGCCTAGTCCGTATTTGCATCAGAAATCAAAGATGCACGCATCTGTGCAAGACAATGCTCGCCTCTTCAACTCAGTTGGCTTCACGCCCACTGGTAGGACTATATGAGTTGATGCTATCATAATAGCATCAAGTGACAACTCGCATGCAACCGCACGAGCTAGCAATTAGCATGTCGCATTCACATGGCTAGTGAGATTTTGTGAAATCTCAAGACTTGAATGTATGTGGTGCTATTTATACATCTATTTGACGGATCGTCACATAGAGATAGAGAAATACTGTGAAGTGACGCTACAATGTGGCTCTGACGGACTGTTCGATGGGCGGGATAGGGCGCACATACAATTCTACTAGACAAGATTCCACAGGAACTAATGTTCACTACCTTTAAGTGGATTTCACACTTCGAATAAAATTGCGAACTTTAATGGATGCAAACTTTCATTCACGAATTGGAATTGATGCAAAAATGAACAAAACATGAACTTGGCTAGTGAACAGTCAATATTTCAGAATTGCGAACATTATAGGGAGCAAACTTGAATGGGTTTACGGTATATGCCAAGAAAAATAGGACCATTTTAAATTTTTTTTTTATTTGTACATATATTCCATAATATATCACATCAGAAACCAAGGGTTTCTGAATATATGTACATGTATGCAAAATCATTCAACGTTTTTCGCCTCCACATTTGCTGTATCCAGTGGAAGGCTGTCTGCATCAACCATTTCGTATCCATTGTCTTCATTCAAGTCTTCATTTATGTCATCATTACTTTCTTTTTTGTCTCTTTGAACTGAATTTTCTTCAGATCTTTCTTCTTCTTCCATCTTTTCATCGGTCGCATTGCTTTTTTCTTTTGTTTGGCCTGTCTTGTGTTCATGGTGGTACAGTGGTTTGAATGAATCGAAGAAGCCCACGTCTTCATTAAGATTGGGCAAGAACCAGAAGTGGTGTCGGCCAAACGTCAGAAGCCAAATGAGACCAAACAGGATGACTCGTACGATACAGAGGACCAGGAGGGAGCCGATGAGGCCAGCCACACTGAGACTGAGGTAGTACACTCCCAGGCGAACCTCCGGGGGCCACAGTGGAAACAAACACACACCAATCGCACCGAGCACCAGAAATAATCCAATTATAAATGTCTTCACGGGAACAGGGTCGAATATCCAGACAAATATCTCGTCTCCATCTTTGAACACTTGGTGATCCACCATCTCGAGCTTAACCTTCTTCTCTCTTTTCTTCTTTTTCTTCTCCTCTTTGTTTTCATCCTTGAGACTGTCTGTCTCCTGACTCTTGTCCACCTTCTTCTCTTCATCTTTCTTCTCATCCTTCCGATCATCACGGCTCTTTTTGCATTTATCGTCGTCTTTCCGCCCGCCATCTTCTGTCTCATCTTTCATTTTCCGTTTTTTCTTGTCGCGGGTTTTGTCTCTGGCCAGCTTCTCGACACGTGCTGCTCGATGGAATATTCCTTTTAACAGCAGCGTCTGGCAGAAGTCAACACAGGATGCCCGGTTGCTGAAAAGAGGAGAAGATTTGTTCTTGGAAGCTGCCCACTTTGAGTCCAGCAGGGAGTTCACTGCATCACTGCCCAGAAAGTACTGGACAGGTAGACCGACCAGCTTGCCCTCCTTGTTCGGCACGCTAAAACGTAGATATTTCGCCACTGCCTTTTCATCTTTGGTCAGCTTCTCTGGCACTTCTTGCTGTCTTTTTGTTTTTCCACGTCTTCTCTCCGCCATTGTTGTATTTTGATGTTGAACGATCTTCGTCCGTATGTTTCAATCGGGCGTGGGTAAAATCCGGAACCTTCCCCGGACTGATGGGTCAAACCCGGATAGGACCCGGACTTCCAGATGCGGACTGTTGGGTAACCCGGACTCGGATTGAGTGCATTTTTTTTTTATTTTTAGGTACTGTTTGAAGGCGTGTATATGCGTTAGGCATTTGGTAACTTGATAGCGTACTGTAATATATGCACATGGCATTGTTTTGAGTGCGGTATGTGTTTTTCCCAGCACGAGTGTCGCCAAATCCAGGCCGAGCCTTTAGGCGAAGCCAGGATGGCGACACAAGTGCTGGGAAAAAACACATATCGCACTCAAAACAATGTCATAAGCATTTTCTCGCACGATTTGAGTACCCACATCGTATCTATCTGTCCAAAACACCGGAAATAGTGCGAAAATCAACACATTTCAGACCAAAACAAGCTCCATGTTCCTGGTGTTTACATGGCCTTAGTTACGTAGCTTTTGCATGATAACGTTTTCTTTCCTTTTCATGACGTTTTGCTTGACAACCACAGAGTGCGGTATGGGATTTTCCCGGCACTGTTCTCATCATGGGACAATGCATGCGGAGTGCGAGAATAGCTACTATAGTGTAATTTGGAATATCTGTTCCGAGGTGACCAATCAAGCTATGACAACAGGGCTGCCAACATGCCTTGATCCCACGCAAAAATGACATGGGATTCTCTTATTGCCGGAAGTCAAAGTTCAAACATATCTGTGCAGTGCATTATATAGGCATGTGTATATATAAAAATGCTCATGCTGTCGAACTACATAACTACAAGCCAATTTGAACTGACGTCTAGATATTTTGTGATGTTCCCTTTCAACGACAGTACCAGTGATTGAACAAACAGTGCTTATGTATGAATTTGAATTAATATAATAAATCTTCTGAATTGTTTACATTATCTAGGAGAAGATAGTACTGCCTTTAGTCAAAAGACGGTCAACTTCATGTGTGGTATTTGCATTATAATTCCTCACTTGTGTCAGGACTCCGCATCAACACGGATTTGATATTACAGGTCAAACAGATCCGGGTGAATGTGCACCTTGGTTTCAAGATGAATAACAATAATTATGAATTGCTCGGGGCAATCTTGCCCGATAGTTATGGGCTAAGATGGACCATATAGGCTACCACATGCAATATAATGGTTACTGTTTTTTGCTTTTGTTGCTAAAATATTAAATGTATCGTTTTTTGTTTGTTCGGCATACCGTACTTTTGGGGCAATTTTGTGGTATGATAACATATATCATACACTGTTATGCAAATACTGTGATAACAATATTCATATGATTGTGCGAAAGAGAAACCTTCTTCACCTTGACAACTGACGATGCTATTTTTCAATCAATTAATATTAATCATGTATGGAAGCAGTGTTGTCAGATTGTTCATGCCAGATAAAAAAAAAATTCTCACTGATCCCAATATGAAAATTTTATCGCATTTTCTGTCCTGAAACGTAAAATATGCATGGTTGATTACGTATGAGTGAATTAACCCCAAAATATACTTTTTTCAAACGAAGTAAACTAATAAACACATTCAGAAAACAACATGTCGAGTTTAAAATTCATCTGGATTTGACGTAGGTTTTGTTATGGAAAAACGGTTTCCTGATATTTTTTTGCTTCTGTACAAATATGTACGAAAACGTAACTCAACTATATTGTCACATCACTGATATCATGTAAGAGATTTATATAAATATAAGTTTATATAGACCGAGTCACTCCAAATGTCTTCAGGAGGATCTCCCATCATTGTCCGAATTCCGAAAACAATTTCCTCAATGTTAACGTACATACAATCATTTTTCCTGGTATCCTACCAAGCAATTTCAGCATTATTTACTTCCAATAATCCAACATGAGATCATGAACATGGGATAGCTACAGGATGGTTCAGAAAAAAAAAATTACCGAAATTTCCTGAGAAGTTATCTACATTTATTCACGAAACACTTTATACACAGGCAGTTACATACGGCGGCAGATTCCAATTATATTTTCACAATTTTATAATAATAAAACACACTTAAAAATTTTATGCTATATGGGTGATTGAAAAAAAATTCACACCGAGTATTGCTCCAGAAAATCCTGATACATTGTTGATATTTGGCAACAGCTTGACAATAATTCATGGAGGAATTCAGGCGTAATTTAATTGTGATTAGTTCTGCTTCATATCTACCGGTACGTTCCAGTAATATATATGGCAATACATTCATTGGCGTTATCAATAAACTTGTATGCGAATGATGCAAACAACACTAACAGAATGAAACTGTGCATTTAGGCTGATGGGTGACATGTTGAACACGTTCAAAAACGATAGGACATGTATTCATCCATACTGAATTAAATATGCAAAATCGTTTTTACGTTTTAGTGAAAAATATGCATTGACATCTGATACCATATGCAAATGCCAATGTTTGATGTTATCGGTGGATAAATGTCAAGAACGTCAAGCGACGTTTCGGGAAAAAAACTTTGAGTCACCTTGTATGTATTGGAGACTATAATCAGTCGAGTCTGGGTTTTACCCACCAATCCGGGTCCAGTCCGGGTTTTACCCACTAGTCCGCGTCCGTTGTCCGTGTTTTACCCACTTCCGTTTCAATCTTGCTGTGCCACGTCAAGCCAGTTTGTATGGAGTTCCTGTAGGGACAATCTTGCTGTGCCACATACCACTTTCCAATTATAGGCCTACCACTAACCCCTGGTGAACCAGTTGTGAAATGCCATAATTACACACGGTAGCCTATTAGTGTCACGAGAGGCTCAAATCACAGGGATCACAGATCACAGGAAACGACCCTTCAGTGGCCAAAAAAATTAAAGTAATGGATTCAGTTTTCATCATAATATTATATTGATGTAGTAAGTAGTAAGCATGCAGTAAGTGGTAAGTAGTCACATATATAGTAAGTAGACCTAGTTAGTGGTAAGTAGTAGTGGTAAATAGTAACTGGTAAGTCGTAATGTCCCTTCAGGAACTGTGCGGGAAACGCAGGCCACAATAAGGGGGATAAATAACAGCTAAAATCCGCGATATGGTCCGGCAGATCACGGTCTTCCCTTTGGCTTTGGCGTCCTTTTACCTCCCGAGCCTCCAACTCGTGCGCCTTTACCACTCATAGTTATAGATGTATGATTTGGTAGATTAAAACTGCAGTGTGCTATTATAATATAATTGTAATCTTAACTATTGTCTTACTGTGGCCTTAATACTTCACTCACCCTGTGATCCCTTGGGGGTGTGTGGGCAGGGGGGCTCCTTCTCTAGACACTCTCCTTACGTTTGAAGTTGGATGGTTCTGAGTCTTCTGATTCCTCGTCCTGTGTATTCGAGTAGATTTACCTTGTTGTGTGGGAAATCCAGGTAAGGTCCTCTCGCAAGCAGTAACAATCTTGCTAAAGAGTCGGTCTTTCAACGTCCGGTCTGGATGTATCCCATCCGGGAGGTTAGTATTTATACTTGAGGATTCTATGTCGTCTTCTTTTGGGTTTGGAGGCAGAAATCAATTCTTTTAGAAGATTTATATAGCTGCACAATCCTGTCGGGAGTTTGCTGGTAATCGATAAATATGTCATTTACAGCCTGTTCTAGCTTTGATTGTTGATAGGCTAGTTCATCATCTGAGTAGATGCTCTTGATAATTTTCCCTTATGTGATGTTGAAGTCCCTGGATTTCAGGAGAGATGCAGGATATAAGATGGCCATTATCATGTGACTGCTTAGTGTCTGATGTCTTCTTGGCAATAATTAGAAGTACCGGTGTTGCCCTGTCCTTATTGGGGAATGGGGATACTAAGACTGCACAGACGACAGCCTTTGGAACGGTGGCTGAATCCGGATCCGGGTTTCATACGTGAATAATCCGGCTTGAATCCGGGTCGGCTTCCGGCTCCGGTTTTCATACACTACCTATTGCACGGCAAGTCAGGGTGTTGTGGTCATTCTTGGAAATTTGGACAATCTCGAGAAGGTCCAGGGCAAACTTGAGCATTCCAAAATGGCCCTGGACCATTTTGGAACAGTGCTTTACTAAGATGATTTTGATTTATTTCTTGACAATATGGCAAAAAATATTAAATGTACTTATGTTTTATAACCAAGTTAGATTATACAAAGCTAATTAAATGGCAGATAATTGACAAGCAGGGAAACACCATGAATTTCACTGATAAATTTGAATGAAACAAATTTCCATATAAATGTATTTAATCATGGAATGAACATGTGGGAAAAATTTATGAATTTATATTCCTCCATTTTAATTGGAAGGAAAATCGTGTAAATACTTTTTGCTGTTTACATCCAATATTTAATAAGGAACATTTCATATTCCAAGATTGTCCAGGGCAAACTGAGCATCCCGAGAATGTCCAAATGCCCAAGAATGAGCACGACAAGGGTGAGTCGAACACAGTACTAGTACTCAGGTACTATGTATCTGTGTATAGTAGGAGAGTAGGCCTAACAACTAATAAGGTTGTCAGGTTTTGTGGTTTTTGCTCAACCCGGAATTAGGTCATTACAGTAAATAGCTGTTAACAATACTGTAAGTCAAAAAAATAAAAAATACGTCCCTTGATTAATTACGTAGATTCTATTTTTTCGCTCTACCGGACCTATGCCATGGTCCGATAACGGTATTGGCATGGCCAGAGCCGTCTAGTAACTCTGGGCATGGCGTTGTGTCCGGCGTCCGTCCGTCCGGCGCGTCTGTCGTCCGTCCACATTTTTAGCTTACCGGCCCTTTGGGCCGATAAGCTATTGTCGTGGTATTTCGTCCGTCGTCCGTCCGGGTCTGTAACTTTTTTTTGACATGATGAATTTCCCCATAAATTTGTCAGAACATACCTTGGGCCAGTATCTAGACGTTTTTTAAATTTTTTTGATTGAATCGTTTTTGCCTATTTGGTGGCCATTTTTGACGAAAAATTGCCAATTTTGGACTTTGGTGGCCATTTTCTCAAAAACTGTCTGATCAGTTTTGAGATTTTTGTTTCAAAACATTCCTCTCATGTACCTTTATGACGTGTATAAGTTTCGTTGCCCTTGAATCGCCGGTCTTGGAATCAGTTGCGAACATATAGGAAATGATATATGGTGAATATTCTCACGACCTTGAATTGACCAATGACCTTGTTTTTAATGTCACCAGACAAAAGGCTAAGATCTAAAATATATATTGTCCGGTAACCTTTCTTAGCCCTTGGGCTAATTTTTTATTATAGTGTCACCCCTATTGAAAGGGCCAGCCTCAATTGGGCTTATGAGACACTTTGATCTCTTGTACAGCACCAGGCGCCCGGCAATCGGTAACCATTCTTTAACTAGCTGGCGGCTCACCAACCGGTCACATCAGAACAAGCCCCTGGCGAGGCTCGACCTCCCGCACCAGTGGTGACGCCTTACCCCTAGACCACTGGTTCGGTAATCAAGGAACCATATATATATGGTTCTGAAACCGCCAAATTAAATCTCCGCCAAATAATGTGGGGCTCACAACCGCCAAATTTAATAGCCGCCAAAATTAGTCGTTTTACAGTAACCTATCTTAGCCTTTGGGCTAATTTTATTTGGACACGTGGCCCTAGACGAACTTATCTAAGGGGTACTAGGGATGAACTTTGACCTTGACCTTAAACTTTTTGCCGAGTCAGCATTTTTCATTTTCGCCAATATCTTGGAAATGGTGCTTCGGAGAGTGAAACAGACGTTATTTTTGGACTCGTGGCCCTAGACAAACATGTCTTAACAGGTATTTTCAATAGTCGTCCATATCACGGAAACGGTGTGCCTTAGAGCGAAACGGACGCTATTTTCGGACTTGTGGCACTAGAGAAACATGTCTAAGGGGTATTAGGGATAACGTTGATCTTGACTTGAATTTTCTTTGCTGAGTTGTCATTTTTCATTTTCGTTGATATCTCGGAAACATCTGTTTCAGACTTGTCATCGTAGACAGATAATATGTCTTAGGGGTATCAAGTTTTTGTTAACCTACATGTAATTGCATGCATGTTTTATAGGTCTCATTGGTGTCTTCGCCCATGAGTCATGTTTCTTGTCAGCATTTTGGGGTTTTTTCATGCTTCACACTGAAGTGCCTCCAGGGCCTTTAGGCCTTAAAGTCTAGTTTACTTAGAATTCCTATAATATTCTTTTATCACCATCAGGTCAAGAACTCTCGGCTGTCAGCTGCTGATTGGTCCAGGGTAACACAAGCATGGAATCTATTCTACATCGTCTTCAGGATCAGAGTGCTTGGAAATGGCTGCTGGTTGGTGGTGGTGTGCTGGGAGTGTATCTCATCAAGAGAAAGATGGGAGGGAAGAAGTGTCCAAGTGATGCTGATGCCTCTGGCAAAACAGTGATAATAACTGGCTCAAACTGTGGCATTGGCAAAGCAACAGCCATGGAGTTGGCTAGGAGGAATGCTAGGGTGATTTTAGCATGCAGGGATGTGGCAGCAGCAGAAGCAGCTGCGCTCGAGATACGAAAGAAAACTGGCAATGGAAATGTTAGAGTTTGTCCACTGGACTTGGCATCCCTAGAGTCCGTGAAAAGGTTTGCAGATGAAGTCATAGCTAAAGAGGAACACATCCATGCACTTATCAACAATGCTGGGATATATGGATGCTCATTCTCCAAGACGAAGGATGGGTTTGAGATGCAAATGGGTGTCAACCACCTTGGCCATCACTACCTAACCAATCTACTACTGGATCATGTGAAAGCCTCCGCACCCAGCAGAATTATCATTGTGTCCTCAGGCCTCAGCAAACTGGGCCAAATTGACTTCGAAAACTTCAATAGTGAAAAGGACTATGACAAAGGCAAAGCCTACAGGAATAGCAAGTTGGCAAACAATTTATTTGCACGGCAGCTCGCCAAGAAATTGGATGGAACTGGAGTGTCTGTGTTTTCTCTCCGCCCAGGAATGGTTAGATCCAATCTTGGAAGACACGTAGGAGTTTCTCCAATTTTGAAGTTTCTGTTGTGGCCCCTTGCGTGGTTACTAGTCAAGAGTGTGGATGAGGGATGTCAGACAGTTTTCTACTGCACAGTGGCTCCTGAACTTGCAGGAACATCTGACAAATATTTTGCCAACTGCAAGGAAGAACCATGGCCTGAAAATGCTTGCGATCTTGAAACAGCAAAGAAGCTTTGGGACTGGAGTTCCAAACTGACTGGACTAAATGGATAATCTCGCCAGTAAGATTGTACTTTCTAGAGTTCAACTACATGTAAATAAATGAATTATGCAAGAGTCAGGTGATGGAATTGATTTAATGTTATGCATTTAATTTGCACTGCAGGAAAACATTTGAAATAAATGGCTCAGGTGTGCATGTATTGGTAAATAATTGTGTGTGCACAAGACTTAGTAATTTCCATAGGGAATGAAGTTTCCGCTTTGTACCAGACTTGCATACATGTAGGTTTCTGTGCTTGCTCTTTACTGGTACGTACATGTTCATACTATTTAATGAATCCTTCACAAAAAAGTCCATTTAAATACAGTAATACCTGTCTATATTCATCATATTACGCAGAGGGTGTCCCATGGAAATGCCACAAAATTTTCATCTCACATGCTCGAGTAGCTGACTTTGTCTCCAAATGAAAACATAGCACCGGGGGTACTGTAGCTTTAATACCGGCAGATCAGGAGATTGCACAGAGTATAGGTTTTCCAAAATATAAATTATTACACTGATCTTTAACTCTACTGTCAAAACATGTTCGTAAATGTCACATTTTCTGTGAGGACTAAAATACGAAATCAAGTTGCATCTTGAACATGTTGAAAGGCATTTTTCGTTAATGAGTCAAAGGCAGCAAAACTTGTACACATCACAAAGGTACATAGGGGGGTCATTCCATGCCATTTCAACGGAGGCCCCACGCACTTGGTCTCAGAAAATTCTGAAAATTTGACCAGGTGCTCCCCTACTATTCTGGACACACCATGTAGAATTTCAGTGTGGTCAGTCGAGAACCTTTCGAGATATGACCACTTTAGTAAGGGGGGTATCCATCAATTTTGATGCAAAATTTGCGGACCCTTATTTCTCATCGATTTTCACAGATGAATTTCTCAGCAACTACTTCACATAGGCACCTGAAATTTCAAAATCCAGTACATATATTTCTGGTCTTCCAGAATATACAAACACATTTGGAATACATCTAAGCAGTTGGGTATGCTGGCCCTCCAAAAATGGGAAAAACTGCATGGATGTTAGTGGCTGAACCATGTTTAGGCCATCAGATATTGTCTTTCCAGATGCATTAGACAGCTATAACTTCTAGTATTTGTGAATATTTACATGTCCTTTGAGAAACAAAAGCCATTTGACATATACATGTTTCTGTGTCTGTGTAGCAGACCTCTAAATCTCCTGAAATCTGTTTCGGATCAATTTTTCAAACTGCCAAAACCCAATGTGGGAATGTATGAAAACCTCCAATTTTTTTTCATTCTGAAGCACAAAGAGTAGGCTTTTTGAGGATATAAGACTTTTTTTCTTTATGCAATTCCTTCATTTTTTATTTTCATGCTCAAAACGTGAATAATTCACCATTTTCACCATTTTCGAATGTTCAAATTCATTTACCTTAGATCATCTGAACAGTCAATTTTTTGTTGCTTCATGAGTGTAAATTCATGTATTGTTTGTTTTAAGAAAACAACATCTCAAAAATATACTTCATTTATCTCTATACAGGCTGAACTTTAATTCTCTCAATGCAGTACAGTATTAATTGTCATCGTCATTGCTGCTGCTCACTTCCTCATATCGCTAGAGCCTTTGCTCATACTGCTTGAGATCTCCTCATGAATGTTTTGTTGAGCAAGGAAATGGCAAGGAAATATGCACCAGGGAGCTCACCACTCTACACATAATCAGAAGAAGAAAATGCCACATGCATCGAGATTTCATCAACCTCTGATCACAGTGATGTTACAGTAGATGTGGGGGTACAAAATGCAGAAAATGACAGTGACTTGAAACAGTTGACTTGAACCCTGACAACATGATAGACAGGAAGGATGGCATCACCACAGATCAGTGGGCATCACATCTGAAGGTTGACCGACAGAAGCCCAAAAATCAAGCAGTACAGGACCTCTAAGTGACAATTTGAAAGAACAATTTCCATTGTTGCTGGGGTCACCAGATAAGGAACATGTAATGAGACAAGTCACTTAGTACAAGCTTCATAGCACAAGCATACATGTACATGTACCTTGCCAGGATCAACAGGAGCATGCTAATTCTTGCGAATTTCTGTTCAGGAAAGTAAGTATATCTTCGGATCACCATGGGACGAAGAAAACGCAAGTCCAGCACTTTGCTCGGACAATGAGCCACAAGACACACAGTACCAGGGAACTGCAGATGTCAATCAGCCACGTGAATCAGAGGAGTCACTTTTGTGCACCAGGTGTAGGAGACTGAGGCAAAAATTCAAGCAGTATAAGCAAAGGCTTCAGCGATATGAGGAAGTGAGCAGCAGCAATGACAATGACAATTAACACTGTACCACATCAAGAGAACATGTAAAAGTTCAGCCTGTACAACAATAAATGAAGTATATTTTGAGATGTTGTTTTCTTGAAACAAACAATTCATGAATTTACACTCATGAAGCAACAAAAAATTGACTGTTCACATAATCTAAGGTAAATGAATTTCAACATTCGAAAATGGTGAAAATGGTGAATTATTCACGTTTTGAGCATGAAAATAAAAAATGAAGGAGTTGCATAAAGAAAAAAAGTTTTATATCCTCAAAAAGCCTACTCTTTGTGCTTCTGAATGAAAAAAAATTGGAGGTTTTCATACATTCCCACATTGGGTTTTGGCAGTTTGAAAAATTGATCCGAAACAGATTTCAGGAGATTTAGAGGTCTGCTACACAGACACAGAAACATGTATATGTCAAATGGCTTTTGTTTCTCAAAGGACATGTAAATATTCACAAACACCAGAAGTTATAGCTGTCTAATGCATCTGGAAAGACAATATCTGATGGCCTAAACATGGTTCAGCCACTAACGTCCATGCAATTTTTCCCATTTTTGGAGGGCCAGCATACCCAGCTGCTTTGATGTATTCCAAATGTGTTTGTATATTCTGAAAGACCAGAAAAATATGTACTAGATTTTGAAATTTCAGGTGCCTGTGTGAAGTAGTTGCTGAGAAATTGATCTGTGAAAATCGATGAGAAATAAGGGTCCGCAAATTTTGCATCAAAATTGATGGATACCCCCCCTACTAAAGTGGTCATATCTCGAAAGGTTCTTGACTGACCACACTGAAATTTTACATGGTGTGTCCAGAATAGTAGGGGAGCATCTGGTACAATTTTCAGAATTTTTTGAGACCAAGTGCGTGGGAAGTGTTGAAAAATGGTTGAAATGGCATGGAATGACCCACGGGAGAAATGTGCATTTCAAAGAAAATTGTCTGAATAAATTTCGAGAGAATGGCTGCCAAAGACAAAAATTAGCGGTTTTTTTTCGACAAAAAAAGGTCGTTTTGACCTTCCAATGTCATTGAAGGTCAAATTCAAGTCACCATTCAAACCGCAATATATGATTTCCCATTTGAATGTGCCAATACTTAGGCTCTATCTTGAGGTGTATCCCTAGGCCACTGTGGTTAATATCCAAATTTATTTGGCTTGATCTGTGCCTATCAGCATTTATCAGGAGTTATAAGGAAAACAACATGTTCATTTGCATGAACAACCCATGATACAGCGTTAATACGATTTATATGGCGGTAGGGGGAAAACCGCCAAACTAAATCGTCCACCAATTTAACTACATGTAGATACTGAGTATATGGAAAGAAATATATTATGTGGTTTTGAAACCGCCAAATTCAATATCTGCCAAATAGCTTGGGGCTCACAACCCCCAAATTTAATAGCCACCAAAATTAGTAGTTTTACAGTATCATGATTTTTTAAGGAACCCTGTACATATACCGGTAAGTGTGTACATGTATACCATGTTAAGTATTGATAAAAGACTTTACATACTTTAAATACATATTTTGTTGGAAAAACTACTACCCCCATGTTACATGTGTTAGAAGACTCACTAGTACCTGTACCATAGTTTAACCTCTTAACCGCCAGACCTGAGAAATAAAATTGTCCCACGCCGGGCATTTCTTTAAGGAAGATTGCAAAATATATATTATCACAATAATATCTTTAAAAATAAGATCGACAGTTGATTAAAATTAATTAAACAAATTAATCAAACAAACAACAATTGTGATGAACACTAAGAAAATTTTATCAATATACGGAAGCTGCGTGGGGAATTTTGACTGAAAAATATAGGTCGTATAGGTAACATGGAAAGGAATTTGTGCTTGATATTTCCGGCACATAAGCGTCTCACGATTACTTTTTACGCCAGAAATATCCGGCCCTGTAGGCGGTGAAGAGGTTAAGTATGATGTCTACAATCATGAAAATAGTCCCCTGAAAAATAATATATCACAATCAAATATTGCACAATGTCAGTTGTGCACCATATTCAGTATCTAGTACTCACTTCGAAAGCACATAGTATTGTTCATAGGCATTTTATTGAACATGTTCTAAAACAAAAACAATTCTTTACAAAATAACCAACTGGACACCAATTGAAATGCTCACACTAACATAGAGTACCACATACATCACAAACTGGACAGTTTGGAAACGTTCTCTATGACTAGATCAGCATCGTTCTTGTGCAGCATGAAAAATCCCTGAATCTGTGCGGCACTGACAGTCTGGAAGTTTTGACTGACTTTTGAGGCAAATGCGGTGGATTTTTGTACGGGCTGGTCGGGGTAGAATCTTTGGTACATCTGCTCGAGCTGATGCATGCTGCAATGGTCTATCAACTCCTTGAGGTCCACACGTCCAGGTCTGATCAGTGCAGGGTCCAACCTATTGAGAACGACAATACATGTATAGAACCCTAAAAATTTACTAGGATTGAATGGACACACATCATGTACAGTATCTATCTGATATGAAATACATACAAATATATCTGAATTGAATTGATACCTGCTCAAGTGGTTGGTAGTCATGAAAACAATCCTAGCCTCTGCCGAAGCAACCCCATCTAACGCATTGAGAAGACCACTAAAGGTCAACCTGCCCATACCCTGGTATGCAGTGGGATCTAGGAAGAAACGTCCATCAAATACTCGCCAAATAAAAAAGTAAATACCGGTAAGCAGACTTCAGAATGTGTGTACATGTATTACCAGTACTATTTAATTGAAAGGTCTTGAACAATGCATGAACTAACATTTTTATCCACAGAGAAATCCTGAAATCATTCGATGTGAATAGAATGCTATCGATCAATCATGCATGAATATTTTGGAGCTAATGCATTCAAATGTGTATTTACTCTCAGCAGCTAGATCCCGGCTGATGAAGGCTGCATCCACATCTTCCAGTAAGATGATGCTTTGCTGTGGTGCAACAGTTAACAAGTGGTTCAATCGGTCATCAGACAGGCCACGCTCACTCAGGTTCAGCACACATATGCTGTACTCAAGCTCACCTGGAAAAGAATCAATGGCACATTTTATTCAAGATGTTCATATCCGTCCCACCAGCAGTATCCAAAGAAGGGATGCAGGACTGCTAAGGTATCTGTTGGAATCTAGTACCTGCAAGAGCTGTTATGAAGCTGCTTTTGCCACACCCAGGTGGTCCATACAACAAGTAACCTCGACGATAAGGAATCCCCCGGTCCATGTACCATTTTGGATTTCCGATGAACTCCTTCACATCTTGCAGTATCCTCTCCGCTATGCCCTTGTCAAGAACCACACTGCTGAGAGGACGCTTCTTTCTCGGATAACCAAACTGTCTCCACTCAGCTCCCATAGCGGTGTACATAATTGTTTTTCCTTCCTGGTTCAGCATGGCAAGCTTCCGTGCCTCTTCCAAAATGTTGAAGTACACCGACCTGTTTCTGCCGATAGCGGTCAGTGTGACTGATTCCCAAGGTACTCCCATTGTAAGGTCCATCATCTGTTTTTCTCGCGTCCTCTCAGCTTTTATCCAGGTACCTTTATACATGAAGAAATGAGCACCTGGACTCGGAATGAAATCAAATTTTGTGCTGATCTTTCCGGTTTCATTTTGAGTGAATGTTGTGTCAACACTCATGTGTTGTGTTCGCATTCCCCTTGTTGATATCCAGTTCAATAACCAATGATAACTCTTGTCTTTACTGGGGACTTCCAATGTCATCATATAATGTCTGCGAAAGAATATCATGCCATACTGTGATCCCTTGCGTAGAACAGCCATGCCAGTGCCGATACCAACCAAACCAAATCCAGCCCCAAAATAAGGGTTGTCTTTCAGTGATAATATGAAATCTGATAGTCCCATTGTTGTGGAATCTAATGCTCAAATTTCATACAGTGCCAAGCCATGAAATCTGGAAAGACAGTTTTTTTGGTATGTTCATATCACGGAAGTAGATTCTACTACTTAGAGGCAATGACAATTACATAGAAATACATTTTAGTTTTCCCAACATTAACAGAATTCAGAATACAACACAATCATCTGCACCATCAAACGTATACAGCCCTAGCTTGACTAAAACACACTTAGTCAAATAACACCACTTAGACCTTGCCATGTTGGAAACTTAGACCAGCCAAGTAATTTATCTGAAAATTTAACTGAAATAGTAACCTGAAATGCAAGTATGAAGTTGAAATATACATGGTGAAGCACATGTAGAATTTCATAGGCAGTTCTGTTTCACTGTGAACAGTGATAATTAGCTTAGGTACTGGTCCATATGTGCCGATAAGTTATTGTCATGGGTTTGTCATTCGTCCTGTCTGTCCTTGTACATTGTGGGATTAAAAACAAAGATTTGTGGGAATAAGTTGATTTGTACGACTATGTTAGGTTTTGTGGGACTAAAAAAATGGTTTTGTGGAACTAAAAAGGGACTTACGGACACATTTTAGTCCCAGAAGGACCTTTGTGAGAACATCCGTCTGGTTCTTTTCTGCTAGATGAATGTTTCTAAAAATTTACCAAAACATATGACACGAAATTCTCTGTCAGGGAATATTGGTTACGTCCAATTTAAGACAAAATCACAGAAAAAACTTCAACCAAATGGAAAACAGATCTTGCTCTTGCGACGAATATTATATTGCGCATTCAGAGTCACATCAGAAAGAATGTGACTCCATTGGATACTGAAAAAAATGAGTTTTTACAGTTCGACTTTCGGACGTAACTAGGACGCTAAGAGAAACTTTAGTTTGCTTTTTCTGATAAACTTCCATGCAAAAATAAGAAACAATCACTCCAAGTCCTTCATATGTCGGAGTTCTGTGTCAGTAATGCATCACTTTATATTAGTATAGGCCAGGGAGTCGTACAGCTGCGATTATTCATGCAGGACGTAACAAGACACATTTTTCTGTTTTGAATGTCCAGGATATTAACAATATTAGCACTTGCTCACTAATTTCCTCACATATCTAAGAGAATACATGTCTATATTATTTTGAGATGCATTCCGTGGTATAATAGTAAGTATTATTTCTATAAATTGGAATAAAAAATAATTGTGTCCATTGTTACGTCCAAACGAATTTTTAAAATTATTACCTGCTAGGAAAATGTTCATAATTTGCAGACCGCGGGCTATCCTGGCTTGAAGTAGTGTTAATTCATTTCTGTATGGTTTATTTTACGTGTAAAAACTAGAAATGCCACAAATAATACAGACAGACCCCAAATTCTTCAGAAATTAACAGGTGTCACATACACGATGACTGAGATTACTGATCGTAAATCTGCGTTTTGAAGCTGTATTGAGACTCCGACACTTTGCGATGTGGTTTTATACACACCAGAATGTCGTGCAAAAATTTGTGAGTCATTTTTCTTCTTTTTCAAACCTAATGTGAATATTATTGTCGTACTGCAAAAACTGAAATACTATTCACGAATCAAAACCAATTTTGGTTGATTTTTATCTCTTCGTGATCATTTTAAGAAAGGAGCATGTTTTACAATTCGACCTTTTGAGCGATTCAAGGTACATGAGCGTACATTCTGTTTACACCGGTTGCAATATTCTTGTTTTCATTAATAAAGACGCAAGATAAGGACAAAGCATACACAACTATTTTATTCAATGAATTTTACATAACTCTTCTTCGAGTTTTCTTCAATCTTCAATCCACATCTGGCCAACTATTCAGATAAGGAATAAAATATATTAGGTATATAATACAACATATATTGCATGAGACAAAAGATGCAAATCAGTCATTCCCAAAATGTGATTGAACTGAACCTGTAATATTCTCGTCTCCCTCTTTTGGTTGCTGTTGGTGGGGGCAGAGGCTGTAAGATATCACCCCCGGGCACCAGGAAGGGCGCGTCCATCATAACCCAGGCAGTGCCCCACTTCTGTTTGACGCGTTTGTAAAAAAACAGCCAGTAATCTCCATCATGGTCAATTCCACTCTGAAAGTGACATAATGGCAACATTAAGTACTCACCATAAAATATTAAGCAATCATCATGAATTCACCATGGTACGACAATCAAACATCACCAGCATCTGAACTCACCACAAGACCCGACAATGTATTAGATCCATGTGAAACAAGAACATGAGTTCCATCTCTGCAAAAAAATCAGATGACAATAGAAGTAAGCCCAAATGCATGTGATTAAATCAAAATAATGTTGTTTCAGCTGATACAGTTGTCATGTCAATAGTAACATACAAAGCCCGAAATATGGTATCAATTACTATTTCTGAAATCACTTACTCATATCTTTGTTCACCGGCCATCATGTTGGTCTCAGCGAGACTGTCTTCTGAGGTCTCTGGAAGCCCCTGGGGGACTGGCGTGTCCATGGTGCCGTTCTGGGGACTGTCTTCTGAGGTCTCGAGAAGCCCCTGGGGGACTGGCGTGTCCATGGTGCCGTTCTCGGGACTGTCTTGTAAGGTCTCGGGAAGCCCCTGGGGGACTGGCGTGTCCATGGTTCCGTTCTCGGGACTGTCTTGTAAGGTCTCGGGAAGCCCCTGGGGGACTGGCGTGTCCATGGTGCCGTTCTCGGGACTGTCTTCTGAGGTCTCGGGAAGCCCCTGGGGGACTGGCGTGTCCATGGTGCCGTTCTCGGGACTGTCTTCTGAGGTATCGGGAAGCCCCTGGGGGACTGGCGTGTACATGGTGCCGTTCTGGGGACTGTCTTCTGAGGTCTCGGGAAGCCCCTGGGGGACTGGCGTGTCCATGGTGCCGTTCTCGGGACTGTCTTGTAAGGTCTCGTGAAGCCCCTGGGGGACTGGCGTGTCCATGGTGCCGTTCTCGGGACTGTCTTCTGAGGTCTCGGGAAGCCCCTGGGGGACTGGCGTGTCCATGGTGCCGTTCTCGGAACTGTCTTCTGAGGTCTCGGGAAGCCCCTGGGGGACTGGCGTGTCCATGGTGCCGTTCTCGGGACTGTCTTCTGAGGTCTCGGGAAGCCCCTGGGGGACTGGCGTGTCCATGGTGCCGTTCTCGGGACTGTCTTCTGAGGTCTCGGGAAGCCCCTGGGGGACTGGCATGTACATGGTGCCGTTCTCGCGACTGTCTTCTGAGGTCTCGGGAAGCCCCTGGGGGACTGGCGTGTCCATGGTGCCGTTCTCGGGACTGTCTTCTGAGGTCTCGGGAAGCCCCTGGGGGACTGGCGTGTACATGGTGCCGTTCTGGGGACTGTCTTCTGAGGTCTCGGGAAGCCCCTGGGGGACTGGCGTGTCCATGGTGCAGTTCTCGGGACTGTCTTCTGAGGTCTCGGGAAGCCCCTGGAGGACTGGCGTGTTCATGGTGCCGTTCTCGGGACTGTCTTGTAAGGTCTCGTGAAGCCCCTGGGGGACTGGCGTGTCCATGGTGCCGTTCTCGGGACTGTCTTCTGAGGTCTCGGGAAGCCCCTGGGGGACTGGCGTGTCCATGGTGCCGTTCTCGGGACTGTCTTCTGAGGTCTCGGGAAGCCCCTGGGGGACTGGCGTGTCCATGGTGCCGTTCTCGGGACTGTCTTGTAAGGTCTCGGGAAGCCCCTGGGGGACTGGCGTGTCCATGGTGCCGTTTTCGGGACTGTCTTCTGAGGTCTCGGGAAGCCCCTGGGGGACTGGCGTGTCCATGGTGCCGTTCTCGGGACTGTCTTCTGAGGTCTCGGGAAGCCCCTGGGGGACTGGCGTGTACATGGTGCCGTTCTCGGGACTGTCTTCTGAGGTCTCGGGAAGCCCCTGGGGGACTGGCGTGTCCATGGTGCCGTTCTCGGGACTGTCTTCTGAGGTCTCGGGAAGCCCCTGGGGAACTGGCGTGTACATGGTGCCGTTCTGGGGACTGTCTTCTGAGGTCTCGGGAAGCCCCTGGGGGACTGGCGTGTCCATGGTGCCGTTCTCGGGACTGTCTTCTGAGGTCTCGGGAAGCCCCTGGAGGACTGGCGTGTCCATGATGCCGTTCTCGGGACTGTCTTGTAAGGTCTCGTGAAGCCCCTGGGGGACTGGCGTGTCCATAGTGCCGTTCTCGGGACTGTCTTCTGAGGTCTCGGGAAGCCCCTGGGGGACTGGCGTGTCCATGGTGCCGTTCTCGGGACTGTCTTCTGAGGTCTCGGGAAGCCCCTGGGGGACTGGCGTGTACATGGTGCCATTCTCGGGACTGTCTTCTGAGGTCTCGGGAAGCCCCTGGGGGACTGGCGTGTCCATGGTGCCGTTCTCGGGACTGTCTCGTAAGGTCTCGGGAAGCCCCTGGGGGACTGGCGTGTTCATGGTGCCGTTCTCGGGACTGTCTTCTGAGGTCTCGGGAAGCCCCTGGAGGACTGGCGTGTCCATGGTGCCGTTCTCGGGACTGTCTCGTAAGGTCTCGGGAAGCCCCTGGGGGACTGGTGTGTCCATGGTGCCGTTCTCGGGACTGTCTTCTGAGGTCTCGGGAAGCCCCTGGGGGACTGGCGTGTCCATGGTGCCGTTCTCGGGACTGTCTTCTGAGGTCATGTTGATGATTCCGGGAATCATTTTTTCATCAAATGTGTCATCTAAAGCACACATGACATTGTCGTATGCATCAGGATCAAGGATATCATGAAGGTTGAAGCTGCATTCGGTGCTTTCTGGTTCATCAACTGACTGACACTTTTGAGTTGCATTTACTGGCAACATCACCACAAAATGATTTGGAACCCATCGGGTTGCAGGGATTTTTCTGCCAGAAATATTTGTCCACATGATATATGCTGGTGACCTGTGGCTTTCGATTCGTGGCTGGAAGGTGCGATGTGCATCCAATTTAACTGTGTGCCCCCCGTAGTCTGGATAGACCGAAACGATAGGTCTTTCTAACACACTCGCCAATGCTGCAATCTGCCATAAACCCATGTAGACACCAGGTCTGCAAAGTGACTTGACTTCGCTCTCGAATATGGCCTTGATGGTTCTTCTGTTAAGTTTTCTGTTCCCTTTGAACTCCTCAGAATACATCGCAAATTGTTTTGATGGGAGAAACTCATCATCTAAATACAAATCTTCATGTTTTATAAGTTCGAGAATAATGCGCAAACGTATTTCTAGGTGACCGTCTTCATTCCCTTGGCTTATCAGGGATCCGCATCTGGGCAAACAGTTCCCATCAGCACCGATGATCACTGGAAATCTCTCCACTGCGTTTGTGCTTTCAGGCTTCAATTCCAAGCTGTTTTTGTCAATCATTTTCTTTGTTGCACACAGCGAAAGCATGCCGTCATCTACATGTTTTAGAGGAGGTAGGCATATTGCATCTGCCACCGCCTTCAACTTTCGAAATGTGGGTGTCTCTCGCAGTTCACGAAGAATTTGATCTGGATCCGTCTCTCCTGATTCCATCGTTCTGTTCTCTAGGCTTCCAGTTTCTACTTTGCGTTTGCTATCAGTTTCTGGTGAGACACACGCAACCGTTTTGGTTGACCGGTCATCATTCTTGCCTTTCATTTTGCTAGCAGCACTCTTTCTTGCTGTGGTTTTGACAACTTCGACAGAGACACTATCTGCTCCCTCTTCTTTTGGGTGCTGTGGCTGCTTTACTGATGCACCAGGAGCCACTACCCCTTGCTTGCATCCTGTGTCAATGGCTTTCTCTGTTTTCTTTTTCTTTCGTGAACTTGCACTTCGAGTTTTCACTTTGGGTTTCTTGTTGTTGATGGCATCTTTTCTTGGCATTTTCTTCGGTCGTTTTTTCTCTGGTGTGTCATCCGAATCGTCTGTGGTCAGTTCACTTCCAGGTTGGGTCTTCATTGTAGTTTTCCTCTTTCGATTACGGACCATTTGAGAAACTTTGCTCTTGAGTACAGAAGCTTCCTCCCAGTCATTGATATACCGGGTGTTTGGACAAGGTTCACCACCCAGTCCACGGCATGAATGACAGAAACAGCTTAGATTCCTGGATTCGATTTGACCCTTCTGTTTTTTGCTACTGCTGCGAGCTGAATGAATCTTCCGGGTTCCCTTGATGGCAATGATGTGTTTGGGAACATCACGCTTTATCTCATCTTCGTAGAAGAAAGTTCGTTTCTTGTGCTGGCATCTTTTCCCATTTCCGTCTACTGTAAGGTTACTCACACAAAACTCATAAAGTTCTTGTGCATTTCTGATGTCTCCTTGACGACTCCGCACGTGTCGCTCCGCCGCCCTCTTCACCAGACCCCCAAGGCTATCACAGGGATTTTTTCCATGCCGGGAACCAAAATAGGCCTTTTCTACATCATCTTTCGTTGACAGATGATAGAACGGCAACTTGCTTTTATATTGCGCTGCACACCCATCGCTGAACTGAACTTGGTGCGTGATGGTAATTCCCTGTTTGTGCAGGTGGTTTGTCAGTCGCTCACTGAACTGGTTAACAGCATGTGAGTCATGACGAATATCTGGAGATATGAAGACCACAGATTCTTCCATAACTGCTTCGTTGCAGTCAGGGCATATGTAGTTTACCACGACAGGGTGAACTGTTGCCTGATTGTAATGATAGAATGCTGACTGAACCTCGTCCTGGTGTGTACATTTGTAATTTTCTGAGAAGTCCAGCGTTGACAGAACCCATCCTGGTGTGAGATCCCGTTTCAGCTGGTTGTATTGGTCTCGCTGCCACTTAGCATTGAACAGATGCCTTGGGAGCAGCTTCACATCTTCATAGAGATCTACCAGACACTCCTTGATAGAAGTTTCATGATCGATCAGCATTCTTTGCTTTCCGTTCTTCATGGTGTAGTTCTCCCATTTTTGCCACTTTATTTGATGTCCTGTTGTTTTGCGTCGGAGTGGCCCAAAGACTTCGTCAAGGATGCTGGGTCCACACTCTGGACATCTTCTGTCTATACAGACTGGATTACTTGGATCACAAAGACTTCGGTTGCTCAGATCATATTTGTCTTTGATTTCAAGACTCAGTCCTTCTCTTGTGGCATGTACTTGAAGTTTCTTCAGTTTCATTTCTGCATTTGTGCACAGCTCACACAGGCAAGAGTTGAATCGGTGTGAATTTACTGAAAGACATTCTCTTGGTTTCAGTTTCTGGAAGGTGCTGAGAGATATTTTATTTTCGCCCTTGTCATACTCTGCATGCAGTTTCTTCACTGTCTTGTTTAGGAGTCTTTTCTGCACGTGCGATGTATCAACTGCAGACTTGTTTGGAACACAAGTCGATTCTGCTACATAATGATCATGGATTTCTGTCTTGATGTCTGTGCTCAATGCATCACTTCGAGTGGGCTCAAGATCTTCATCTTCAAGCATGGAAGACTTTCTCCAAAAGTCATACTTGATTTCAAGTGCTTTGCGAACTCGTTGATCTTTAGCATATTTGGCCGCGATGCAGTTGACAACGTATCTATACTTAGTTAAACCCTTCCTAGATCTGTTTTTCTTCATGGTCTCCAAACTGTCTTTCAGCCCCTGCACAATTTTCGCATTGGTTTTCCCAATTTGGACGTCCTCTGCCCTTTGGCCCTCTCTCTTCTTCTTCTCCGAGGTTGGTAAGCTTTGGTCAGTCGTTTCACTCGTCGTTGGTGTTGAGGCAAAGCAGTTCCTTTCTTTCCTAGCACTTTGTCTCTTCTGTTTGTATAAATCTCTCCTTTTCTTCAGTTCCTTCTTCTTTTCGTCAGTGGACATTTTCGATCTTTGTCTCTTCTTCTGTTCTCGCCACTGCTTTCTCAGCTTTTCTTTCTCATTTCTTGTATATCTTTTCCCAGATTTACCATCCTGTTCCTTCTTCTTCGACCTCATTTTACGCATCCGGAGCTTTGCTTTTTCTGCTGCCTTCTTCTTACGATCTGGTGACAAATTTGCCCTGTATTTCCTCTTCCTCTCTTTGTCCTTTTCTAGTAACATCTTGTAACCCAAGGGATCTGCATCTTTCAGGAGTTCCACTTTTTCTTGGTACGTTGGTTTCTTTTTTCTCTCTCTCTTCTCCGTTGTGCTTGGTGATGATAGCCTCACACGGAATTTATAACGTTGTTCATCATCTTCCCTTTTTTCACCATCCTCCCTGGAACATGATGTTCCCAGTATGAATATGCGAATAAATATACCAACTACAAAGGCATCAAGAATGCTCACGAATGACCAAGAATAGCCATGAACGTGGCATTTATAGAAGAGAATACTGTATCAAGGATTATTATACGAGTACACATGAGCGTGAAATCATGCAATAACTGCACAATATTCCAATGATACCACCAGTACGACTAAACACATTTTGAGCCCATGAGAGAATATAAACAGATTCTGGTCATGATCTCATGATCCTAACTGCAATAGTTCTCGCAAAAATCAGGATTGAAATATGCATAAAGAAGTTTTCGTATATCGTATAATGGCGCCTCGGCCGTCTTGTCCGTAAACTTTTGGAGGGGAGTGTATCAAGGATTATTATACATGAGCGTGACATCATGCAATAACTCCACAATATTTCAATGATACCACCAGTACGACCAAACACATTTTGAGCCCATGAGAGAATATAAACAGATTCTGGTCCAAGTTAGGTAGGATCGAAAACGATCAACTCATTACTTCAAATCATCAAATCAATACTTCAAAATATTATTTCACAACCCGAAAAGAAAAAGTGCTGAACAGTCTTCCTGAGTTAGTGGTAAATGCACCATGTGTTAACAACTTCAAAACTTCACTAGAGAAATTCTGGAAACACCAAGACGCCCTTTACAACCACGAACGTCCTTTGGATCTGGGACAGGCAGCAGAAACATATATGGATAGACTGCACACCGGGCGAGGAACAACGACAACACCAGCCCCAACCGAGCACACCGGAGCTGAACTTGGTGGCAGCAGGAGCAGTCAGTGTCCAGAGCAGGTAGTAAGATATGCTGAGGTATATCCACAAGTGTTTTGTTTGCAGAGACAATGGGTGCGTTTCATTTGTACGGATCAGGATCATGATCCCGGATCAGAAACCCGATCCGACAAAAATGTGTACGGATCAAGATCATGATCCCAAAAAATAGGGATCAGAAAAATCAGGGTGGAGGACTGATTTTTCTGATCCCAAAACTTGATCAAATATGGTGAGTTAAGATTCAGTCTGCAAAAAGGAAATTGTGTCCAGTGTTTTATTCTAACCTTCGCCCAAAATGACCAGATCAATCTCCAGCTAACATTTTGGTGCAAAAATGTCAAAATATTGGATCTTACCCTGGTACAAAAAAATGTGGCCATTGTTGTTGCCGGGCAACTAAAAATAAATCTGGGTTTGGGATCAGAGTTGTTTTTGTGCGTACGGATCAGAAACCTGTTCCCGATCAGGATCATGATCCCGATCCGTACAAATGAAACGCACCCAATACACTGTGATTTACCAATGAAGTTTTTGAGGTGAAGGTCACCAAAAGAACCAGAATACTACATGACCTTCAACATACTAAAATTACAAACTGACGCTGTATCTACAAACATTCCATCTCCAGGTGCAAATTTTTGCATTTTGGGCCAGGTGGGCCCCGGCGCAACGACCGCCTCGTTGCTATATGTCCCAAGGCAGCATTTTGAAATTTGCCACATATATAAGTTGAATTTTCACATATCTATATAAATTTGAAGGTCTCATCAACAAATACCAGTCATGGTCAGAAACTGATTTGCTTGTAGCTCCAAAAGCTGTTGAGGACAAACCTCCAAGATTCGAACTTGACATATGAGAAAGCTAGCTGTTAAGGACAAACCTCCAAGATTCGAACTTGACATATGAGATAGCTATAGCTTTTAGAGCCTTCGGAGATACAAGCAGATCAGATTCAGACGATGTGTAAAGTGTCAAAAGCATAACCTCCCGAAAACTATTGGTTGAGTTTCTAAAATAGGCTGGATTCTGTGAGAGACTATGTTCTGACTCTAGGAAAATGTAAAAAATTTGAAAATTTTCTCCAAATTTCGAACTTGATTTATGGTATACATGTAGCTATATTAGTCCACATATGGAGTTTCAGAAGTATTAGGATTGAACTTCAACAAAACTATCTGACTGTTGGGTGATTTTCTAACACAGGATGGCCCTCATGAGAAACTATGTTCAAACCCCGAAAAAGGTCAAAAATTGGAAAATGTTCCCCAAAATTCGAACTTGATCTATGCGCCAACTATAATAAACCAGATGTGAAATTTCAGAAGAATCACTATTGAACTTCAACAAAACTATTAGGCAAGTTTCCAACACAGGATATCTCCCATCAGAGACTAAGTCTAAAGCTGAAGAAATGCTGAAAAATATATTTCTCTATATTCGAAATTGATCTAGTGACCAACTAGATTAGTCCACATGTGAAGTTTTAACGTGGTTCGCTAACATTTCTGGGGCTGAGAGGGGTGGGGAGGGGTCAAAATTTAGAATTCATTTCATGACTAAATACTTCTAATATGTTTTAGAATATGTATGTCCGGTTATCAGGAATAATTGTTTGAGTGTCCTCCAGCATTCAAATATGCAAGGCAAGTCATTATTTACGAAATTTTGGTGTTTTTTTCTATCATTTTTATGAGAAAATAATATATAAAATGATTGAACCCATAGAATTTCATCAAACTAACATATTTTATGCATTGAACTATCAGCATTTCAATGATGAAAAGAAAAATGGGGGTCACCATGCTCGTTTTCTTGTAAATTGGGACCCAATATGTTAAAAATGGCCCAAATCGGGCAAAATATGGGATTTTAGGCTCATTTTAGGCCCATTTTGGAACATTCAATCATATTTTCCATAGAAACGAGCACGGTGACCCCCTTTTTTCTTTTCATCATTAAAATGCTGAAAGTTCACTGCATAAAATATGTTAGTTTGAAGAAATTCTATGGGTTCAATTATTGTATATGTTATTTTCTTATAAAAATGATAGATAAAACACCAAAATTTTGCAAATAATGACTTGCGTCGCATAACTGAATGCAGGGGGACACTCAAAAAATTATTCCTGATAACCGGACAGAGCCATTCTAAATCATATTAGAAGTATTTGGTCATGAAACGAATTCTAAATTTTGACCCCTCTCCACCTCTCCCAGCCCCAGAAATGGTAGCGAATATCCTTAGCCTAGCTATTAAACTCCATCAAAACTATTGGGTGACTTTCCAACACAGGTTGGGTCCTCTCAGAGACTACTGTGTAAGCACACAGAAGAAACGCTAAAAACCTGTCAAAATTCGCATTTTGGTTCAAAATTCAAACCTGATCTAGGGGACAACTATATCAGTCCACATGTGAAATTTCAAACACATAGCCATTGAACCTCATCAAAACTATTGGGTGAGTTTCTAACACAGGTTATGTCCTCTCAGAGACTAAATCCAATGCCTTAAAAAATGTTGAAAAAACTTCAAAACATTTTCTCAAAATTAAAACTTTACCTAGAGAGATCTATATTACATATGAAGTTTCAAGTTGATAGGTGTTCGGGGAACTTTTGGGTGAGTTTGCATAGTGTGATGGACGGACAGACAGACAGCGCGAAAGCAGTATTCCCCCTCCCGACAAAGTCGGGGACGGGGGCATAATAACCGAACAGATTTGAGAAGATGGCCTCCAGAGTCCGGAATTGGGCATTTTCTATCAAAAACGGTATTCATTTTTGGAAAATTAGTCTGAGCGCTAGATAGGTTACCATAGAAATTAAAGGTTAATATGGCCGATTCACAAATGTAACCAACTTGCGAAATCAGGGAGAAAGTTACTGGATAGATTTTTGCCGGTCAGACAAGTGCCAAAAATAGAAATTTTGGACATTTTCAACCCAAAGTTCGGGCTTTCTGTGTGATTCAACGCTGTTCTCATTCATATACAAGCTGAACATTCCTGAATGCCACCCGTGGGTACTATTAGAAAGTTACCGAACAGAATTTGAGACAGGTGTGAAAAAGTAAAATTTTGGGCCGTTTAGGCCATTTTTTCAAACCGTTTGAGCGATGCAATGTGATCTTCATACACATCACAGATGGCCCAAAAAGTAATGCTTGTGCGAAATTAATTTAGAGAAAACTACCGTCGTAGTCCCAAATTGAATGTTCTTCATCAAAAATGGCTCACAAAAAAGACGAGCATGAAAAAATTCAAAACACTCTCTTGAATTATATTTTAGTATTTTGATGCAAATGTTTTCACTGTAAACTAAAGATGAAAACGTGGACGACGGATGGATGATGTATTGAAGGACAGCCAGATAGATAAAGGATGAATACCATGTCTTGTCAACAGGTTACAGTACCAGAGCCAATAGGTTATCATACCGGAGCACAATATTATCGGAGCACAACGAAAACCTGAACAGCGAAACTACAGAGATGTAGCACTTCAGAAAATAATTCATGAACAACTGTTTCATGTATTGGGCGCCATGCAAAAATGCACATGCAACATCAGGCTTTGAGGCTGTGAGTTGGTGTCTCGGTTACGTCAAAGCAAAAATCGAGATGCATCCGTGCCCAAGTGGGAATAGAAGTGCTACTTAATGAAACTAGTGAATCCAGCTGTTGAAATGTCACCAGTTTTACACCCCTGATAGCATCATAAAAATTAATTTGAATATATATGTTAAAAACACCAGACGTAACTGAGACACAAACCTGTTGGAAGGATGTAACACATGACACTAAATTGTGAAGTTCCCATAACACCACCTCAAGTGTCTAAGTTACGTCCATCCATATTATCTAGATTCATTATTTATGAAAATAAAAGTATATCTATCAACGATTAAGTTACTATTTTACTATTTAGCGAACAGAAAAAACACTGCAAACCATTAAATGTATATTTTTAAATACCATACGTAAACCGTTGGACGGATGTAATTTAGGACACCAATTTGTAAGGTTTGTTGAATGGTGTAACTGTGAATCTAAGTATCTATGTTACGTCCAAATAATATATCCAGAAAACATTGTTTTCGAAATAAATGTGACGCAATTAGTTAACAATAATTGCGTGTTGATGAAAAATTGCTATTTCTTAAAATATATTTCTAAAAAACAATAAAATTAACGTTTTTGGGCATCAGACGTAACACGGACACGAAATTGTTGGAAGGATGTAACTTAGGACACAAAATTTCAAGTTCTTTCGATGCTGTTAATTTCAATCCTTGTGTCTCTGTCACGTCCAGTTTGGATATCCAGATACATTGGTTTATAATAAATGTGAACGAATCACAATTGCGTGTTTGATGATTAAATTACTATTTCGTAGCTATGATATACTTTCATACACAAATTAATAAATTTAACGTTTTTGAACAACATACGTAACACAGACACAAAACCGCTGGAAGGATGTAACATAGGACATTTATTTGTATACTTTGTAAAAAAATGAACCTCAGTGTCTTTGTTACGTCCAATCAAAATATCCAGACACATTGGTTTTAGAATAAACATGAACTAATTACTTACGTAGATAATTATGTGTTTTATCACTAAAGTATTATTCCGTAGGTATGACAAGCTTTCACACACACAAAAGAATGATTTTACAGTTTTTTAACATCGGACGTAACACAGACACAAACCCCTAGAAGGACGTAACATTGGACACTTTTTGTGATTTTTTTCTATGTTGTAAAAGTGCAACTCGGTGTCTTCGTTACGTCCAATTAAAATATCCAGACAAATTGGGTGTAGAATAAATCTGAACTAATTAGTTACGTATAATTACGTGTTTGATTATTAACGTATTATTCCGTAGTTATGATTATACTTTCACACACAAAAATGAATTATTTAACGTTTTTTAGCATCGGACGTAACACAGACACAAAAACCGCTGGGAGGATGTAACATTGGACACTTGTATGTGATGTTTTTCAATGTTGTAAAAATGAAACTCGGTGTCTTCGTTACGTCCAATTAAAATATCCAGACAAATTGGGTGTAGAATAAATTTGAACTGATTAATTACATATAATTACGTGTTTGATGATTAAAGTATTATTCCGTAGTTGCGATATACTTTCACACACACAAATTAATGAATTAATCGTTTTTTAACATCGGACGTAACGCAGATGCAAACTATGTGGAAGGTTGTAACGCAGGACACAGAGACTACATTTTTTGTGGTGTCTTTGTTGCGTCCATCAACAGATTTATCCGATTTGGCAACTGATTATTGTTCCGTTACGTTCTTCACTCACCAAACTCATGGCACGTAAGTATAGCAAGGCTTACCAAACATAAAATATACGATTTCTATATCACTTCGTGTTTTCTGTTTATATGTCACACTGGACGTAACTCTGAAGCAAACGATTATATTACGATAGGTGGGGTCTTTCTATATTGTTACGTCCATCACACGTTGTGTGCTTTAGATGTATTTGCGAGAGAGGAAAGTCCCCTATCTAGTCCATTGTGAACATTCTCAAAGATACTAAATTTGGAAATCATAAAACCGATTATAGACACAAATATTACGGCATTTGCGTTGATACTGATCAAGGATGTAACATAGGACACCAGAAAAAATATCAGGCGCAACAGTGACAACCATGATCTCTGTGTCTTGGTTACGTCCATAACCATCTGTAAGTCCTTGGACAATGATACACGAATTGCCACAGTGTTAATGCTTCTCCTGTCATTGACTCAGATCCTAGCTAGAATAAGTGTTTGGCTTCATTAAACTTTGAAGTTTGATACTCCATATCAACATGGTGTACATTGGACGTCACAACGGACACCAAACACAAAAACTCGGACGTAAATTTGGACACCAAACTCGTGGACGTAACATTTATGCACATTCCTGAGTGGACGAACGCCGGACACGACGTTTTAACAGTCCTGTGTTAAATGCCCATATTATCGCCATACATCTATCAAAACTGACAGTTTTTGGTCCTATAACAAGCAGAATTCCGGTCCACGTTGATCGGAACATACAACTACGGTAAAATACAAGCTTACTTACATCTTTGAATCAATAATCAGACGTGTCCAAATGGCCGTATGGACGCAACACGCCTATGCATGAGCCCGTTCCTGCTGGTGTCTTCAGCAGCCTCGTGCGTTGTCTATTTCGAATAGTCTGTTTCCCGCCAAATGTGACAATGGGCGCGTGACAATCGTCGCGTGCGCAGTGGTACCCACATTATAGATTTTACTATTAGATTCGCGCAGCGACGAACATTTTTTAGTCTTAGCCCCGGACGTAACATTTTGGCAGGATTTTTCTTGACGATGTTCAGGGTGACTTCATTACCAGTCATGTCTAGGCTGCTAATTCCCATCAAGCATTTCCCGACAGAACAGTTGGTCAAATAATAAATTCACTCGTGCAGCGTAGTGAGTTTCTGTGATTTATAGCAATCACTAGTTATAATTGTGGACGTAACAACATGGACACGAAAAAAGGGTTGATGCAAATATCAGTTTTTTCCAAGTTAATGGGTAATTCTGTGCGAAATACTGATATTTTCAGGTTACTGAGTTATTGAATTAACATTTCATAGTTATTACATTTAAAAATAATGCGGCAATTACTTCAAAATAAAAATAAAATCTTCGCCGGACACCAAAAACACTGTTATTGTCCACATTTTTTCAATATAAATCGCGCTTTCTGCGTACTTATTTCCTACTAATATTTGAAATGCACCATGCATGTTACTTCTCAGCAAAGCTTTTATTGTATCGCGAGTTCATTTTCCTGATACCCTCAAACATATGCCAGATATTCGGCATATTTATGGACGTAACCAATATTCCCTGACAGAGAATTTCGTGTCATATATCTTGGGTTAATATAGTACCTTGACACATTTTTGTCTTGTATTTTGTTTTAAATTAAATCATATTTTTTTTGCCAATTTGATGGCCATTTATTTGCCAAAAATAGCGAATTTGGCACATTTTCCTGCTTTTCTAAGAATTTCGTCATTAACTTTTTTCCCTACATGTAATTTTGTGTAGGCATGGTATATTATGAAGCTTAGGAATGCAGTGTGATCATATAGGAAAATTAGGATGCAATGTATGAGTATCTATTAGTGACCTTCAACTTGGCCTCAAGTCTCATGGTCACATCTAACCTGGAATGTGTGAATTGGCCTCTGTTGACAAAGCGCCTGTAGATAGATAGGTTTGTATGTGCATATATGAGCATATAGACTTGAAGTTTACATCAGAAGACCTTGAGTGGTAAATCTCAAGGTCATGCTTGACCTGAAATGTGTTAGTTGGCCTCTGCAGACAAAATGCTTGCAGATAGGACTTACGTTTGTATTATAAGCATATCCGAGTTACTAGTATATACATGTATGTTGGATCTTTTGATGACCTTGGAATTTACCTCAGATGACCTTGAATGGTAAATCTCAAGGTCATAAGTATTTGACATTAACTATTAGAATTGGCCTCTGCAGACATAATGAATACAGATAGATGGTAATGACAACAACAAATCATCCAGTATGCAGGTAGGTGTGTCTATCATCATTCGAGAATCAGTACATAGATTTCAATATGGGTTGGAAGTACAACAACGTGGGCAACCTGAGACATAGTCAGTGATTGGTTCAAAACTGGTCACATGGTGCAGCCAGAATGATGCTGATTGGTCACACTCAGAGTGGCACTTTATCCTACATGTTATGCTACATGTGCTCATGCATGTGCTCCTCTAAAATTATTGTCACTGTCAAATTGCAAAAGATTCAACAAGTTACCCACCAAGTTTGATTTTCGATTAGATCTACTATGTGTCTTGATCCTTCTACAAACACAATTCAAGTTGTATATTCCGGCATATACACGAAACGTGCTGTGCGCACATCTCTTACTAACAGACTAATACAGTTGGGAAGAATCCCATTTGGTGGCATATATGCCCAAATGGGATATATGCCACCAAATGGGTATACTTCCTGTATATCCAAATGGGATATACCTGAGAGCTTGGTGGCAGTTTTGTGGTCATACTCATTGAGGTACTCAGGGGGCCTGGGTATTCATTCATTTAATGGATATAAAGCAAATGATTCATTTCCCTTTGCGATTTGTTTTAATTTCACACTGTCTGCCCAATTTATTGCTGGGACATGGGATTTCTCCTGAATAAAGAACATTTTGCTGTGTAAACCTGTTTAGATGCAGTCAGTGAAACAAACACAAAGTATGTCTTATGTATCAAATATTTTCTCAACCCATACATCCATGTTTATCATAAAAAGTACTGTCATTTCACACCACTGAAAAAAACTGGGCTGTGAAGATGGAAAAGACACTAAACTCTCCAAAAAGTATATCAGGCCTTTCTTATTACTTATTTCGATAATACCCCAGACCCCCTCCGTTCCCAAGCATCTGGATCCAGCCATGGATCCAGCTACATGGGACGAAGCCCTCAGGTATATCCCGTTGGGGTATACAGGAAGTATACCCATTTGGTGGCATATATCCCATTTGGGCATATATGCCACCAAATGGGATTCTTCCCAACTGTAATACTAGTGGATTTGCCAGCCCATTGCTTGCATTGGATGATTGGGCGATAATACAAGTGAATAGTAATATTCTGGCCAAAATTACTTGGAAAGTGCAGTATATACTTTTCAAATAACTGTCCTCTTATCAATATGCAAAGCGAACGGAATCCGGCATAGCAGTCGTATGTATTCACACAGTTTCCCAGTTAGAGCTATGAATAAATACTGCATGTTTAACATTCATAGATGCAGGGGCGCCGCCATTTTTTCGTGCCATGATAAATTGGGACTCGTAGGTTACCGGTTACGAACGGTTAATGGGATGAAACAAGATGACGTTATATCTCCACTTTTGTACGTGTAACGTCTACATGAACGACGTTAGCTTAAAATTTTATCGGCTATGATAACGATGTTGTTGTTTTCGCTCCATCAGCCAAAGGTCTAAAAATTACTTGATACCTGCACGTGACCGTTTTGGCAAAAATAATGACATGATCTTGCTTGTCAAGTGCAAATATGATGGTCATATTCTTTCATTCATAAATGCATGTGATAATAATAGTAGTAAACACATTCATTCATAAACCCCTTCCATCCGCCAGAAGTGACACCAGTTCAAAATTCAAAATGGTGCTGGTGGAGTGAAACCTCTCTATTCTACACTTTCTGCTTATAGTACAAACACATGCAAGCATGACAGTTATGACAATGAAATGAACGAATAATTATAAAGTAATAGCAGTTAAACTACTGTATTCCAGTAAATATTGTGCTCGGACTATCGAGGAGGTGTTCTCTAACATTAGGCCCATGGGAGTAATACACATGTACATGTAGGTATAATAGGGCCTACACTGGACAAAAATTTGTTACAAAACCGTTTACTCGCAATCTCCATAATATCCAAACTCCCCAGAGTTTTCAAATAAATATTCTCTGATTATATTATTCCTATGATCAGATTTATTTTGTACCATGCCCTTATGTTAATCTATATGGGGTAATGCAAGACGCATACTGACACAGTCCTGTGTCATTTTCTGACGCCATCTTGTCTTCGAACAGCTACCAAACATTTTTCAACCCAGAAATTCAATAATGGTGTTAGACTAAACATTATACCCTAAAGTCTTTGTGGCATCCCCAAGTGTGTTCTTATCTTTTCAAATATACTGGACCCAAATAGGATACATAGGATTTTGAATATGGGAAGAGTGAGAGCTCATCAGACAGTTTCTTACCAGAACTGCTTTCTATCATCTTGGCCCACCAATCATTTGCCACCCAAAAAGAATGGACAATTACCCCGCCAATATTATTCAGAGTATACTTAATCCGGGTGATCTGTAATATTCTTTAGGTGCTCTTGTAAAATTAAAATAATCTCTAACTAAAATTGTAAGGATTCCCACGACACGAGCCCGTTGTTTCAACAGAAGAGATCCGTAGAAGTAGCACAACCTTAATTCTTCAATCACAGATCACAAGAATATTGCTCACTTCTCGGGTACATATCTTCTCAAGCATATGAAATTACCATTGTAAAGTATCTTATTATTGCTCAACTCAATTCGTCGGCATTTCCAGAAGAAACGTGTTTACAATACCTGACAAGACTTATATCCACCCATATTTCAGCATATATTGACATAAAATATTCAATTATTACACATATTTTACCTCTTTTGGCGGGCTAACAACGAATACACAACACAAGTTTTCCCTTTCAAAACATGATGTGAGGTCAGATTAATGCACCATGTGAGCTGATCCGAACGGTTTTCAATTAACTGGTTTATTGGCAAAGTCTTTAGAAATTGCAATTATGCAACAAGATTCATTCCACATTTTCTCCATAATTGATAGTCAATGAATTTCATATCCGGATAGTTGCCAAGGTCACCAGTATTGATATAAGGCCCCTAGCAATCAGGGTTGCAATGGCCCAATTCCACAGTCATATAAACAATAAACAATAACAAATAAACAAAGCCAAAGGTGAAAATGGATGGACTCCACATGCATAATTAATACGATAATCAAAATCTGTCAAAACCCATTTTTCTGGTAGTTAGGACACATAGCAACCAATGGTTGCTAGGGACTCCAACAGGTCGATAGTAACCATGGTAACAGTAACACTTTGAACAACATTGATTATTGACCATGCATATCAAAGTGTAAAGTTTAGGTTTGCAATAATTCAATATGCATATGCATATACATTTTGTAATAACGCGCACACGTGGATGTGCGATCGCGCGCACTTACATGTAGATGCGCGAGTAAATGTGAAAGATCGCACACCTGCGAGTGGATGTGTGATATGAACAAGCATATCGATCGGGTCACGCGCGAACCAAGTGAAGCGTGTGCATGCGATATATGACGCGCGCGAATACGAGTAATAGCGCAAGCGTGTATATCCGATATATGACATGCGTGAATGTGTATAGCATTGCTATAATTGAAATACAAGTAAGATTATTTATTATTTAATATCCACGAAAATTGGCATTGCTATAATTGATACACGTACGATTGACATTATTGAATGAACATTGCTACTAATTGAAATATAATTAAGATAAACATTGTACAAGTACGATATTTATCATATGCCAGAATGACAGTTGATGCGAATAGCGTAGTTAATGCTATTATACAGTAATTTAAATTACTGTCAACAAACTTAGACCTGAAAATACACCATTTCTATGTATTTGGTTTTTCAATAGCTGTGCCTATTCTTCCAATAACAAACTTCTGCCCGGCGGGCTGTAAATTCCACACTTGCCCGGGCAGCTCCCAGTTCAAGAAAACGTCATTATTTCGAAGGGTAAACAAAAGCACATGGTCGCTCTCCTGGCCCGATTCCGTTATGTTTGACGTTTTTGCCGCCAATTTACGTTTTACGCTGATACTCTAGGACCTCTGAAATGGCCTGTGAATCGAATAAATATGTGAATAAAAGCTGTATTTCTTGCTCATTTCTTTCTAATCGGATATGATTCGGTCATTTGAAACATACTAAAATGTTCCCGACATCCACTGGCATATGATAAACGGGTTATTGCACAATATGGGGTTTCATGCCCTCGGGCCAAGTCTTCAAGAATCCCTCCGCTTCGCGTCGGGCTTCTCAAAGACTTGGCCCTCGGGCATAAAACCCCATATTGTGCAATAACCCTATAATAATATACAAGTGCCCGCAGCCGATACAAGTGCCTGCAGCCCCACAGCCAGTGCCAGCAGCACTATCCCCACTTCAACAGCAGCCCGCTCCAGTGCAAGAAGTCTTTGCAGCCAGATTCGGTGACAAGTGCTGAGAAAGAGTATGTTCGCACACGAAACAATGCCAAATGCATTTTCTCACACGATTACGAAAGAGATATAACCAATAGTAACGAAATCTATTGTTTTCACGACACTCTCTGACGACACCGGTGCTGGGAATGATTTTTCCCGGAACTAGTGTCATCATTGTGATGTCACAGCAGAGTACTAGTGTGAGAATATATGAAGATGATGAGCACTACTCTATTACATTTCAGCGCTTGTACGGTAACCTAAAATTACGGCTTATACAGACAGTCGGTATTTAGTTAAAATTAGCAACAAAGATGGCAGCCTCTGTGTTGAATTTAGTTTATTGATTTATCATTTGCCACTAATGTACGAGTAATTATGGCCGAAGATAGGAGAGCGGTTGACGATAAACGTTATGCCGTGATATCGAAAGATGCTGTACGAATGTTTGCAGAAACTATCGGCTACAAAGACGTGTCTGACGATGTTGCCAGTATGTTATCAGAAGATGTTACATACCGACTACGAGAAATTGTTCAACACAGTTGTCAATTTTTGCGTCATGGTCGAAGAAAGAAGTTGACAACCGAGGACATCAATAACGCCCTAAAAAATAGCGACGTTCCACCTATTCATGGACATGGTACACAAGAAATGCTTCCATTTCGACAAACCAAGGAAGGAGAACTTTACTTCGTGGATGATCTCGATATTAACTTGCCAAATTTATCATACAGCAACTATTCTGCGCCACAGCTATCCCAACCAAATGTTAGAGCATATTGGTTGGCGGTTGAAGGGGCACAGAAACCTGGTTCTATGCCAGTTTCCCTCCAGACAAAAGTGCCGATCAAACCTGGTCCATCAATGACTGAAGATTTGAAGCAGTATTATGATAGTGTCACCAAAGCTGTTCTTGGAAATGAGGAGGAAATCATGAAGCTTGCTCTAGTTGACATCCGCACCAACACAAAGATAGCACCACTAATGCCTTTCTTCATCAACTTCTTTGCGAATGGTGTTCGAACTGTGAATCATGACGTAAACCAGCTCACAAAATTGCTGCACATGGTGAGGGCTATTGTTAGCAATCACGCTTTGAACTTGGATCCTAGGCCTTACTTGGAAATGCTCGTCAGGGGAGTCCTGTATTGCATCACAGACCCTCTGGCAGCATCAATCAACCCGATGAATGATCACTGGAAGCTTCGCGATTATGCTGCACGATTGTTGGCAGACATCTCAAGGGACTGGGAGTCTCCAATGATCAATTTGAAACATGACAGCATCTTGGCATTGCAGCAAGTCCTGTATGATGTGTCAAGACCTTATTGTTCTCATTATGGAGCTGTTATGGGACTTGCTGCATTTGGTACCAAAGCAATTGAAGAAGTACTATTACCACACTTAGTAGTTTATTGGCCACAACTCACTGAAAGCATGCAGGACAATGCTTCAAACTGTGCACTGATCAAAGCAGATGCTCATAAAGTGCATGGTGCCATTCGTCTTGCTGCTGAATATGTGCTGAAGGCAAGAATCACAGATGCTCTTTGTTCAAGATCAGATGCTACATCACCTGTTCCGAAACGACTTCCAGTGAAAGAAAATTCAGCACACACAAATGAATCAAATGCACAAACCACAGGACCCGAGCAAAGCCAGTCTTCCCCTGATGGTGTGCAGTTGAATACATCTGAACTGATTGGACCCATTCTGCAATTACCTGAGATTTCACAGTCACCAAAATCACTGACTGAATTGTATCAGGATCTGTATGAGTATTTCGGCGACAGTTTGGCAATTAAATTCCCCATTCGTTACCTGGATGGTTTGTATGCTGAGAAGGAACTTGAAGATCCTCCAGTCAACCTGAATGCCGCTGAAGCCCAGCAATCAGGAGAGCAACTTCTACAGCAGATGCTTCAGGCTGCTGAGCAGGAAAGACTTCTGGAAGTGAAGACTGAGAATCACTGCGGAGAACATGCAATGGTGGATACCGAAGAGAAATCTGAGAGGTCCTCACGATCGTCAAGATCTGGTAGATCAGTCTCAGATGAGAATTCTTCTGTTGATGAAGACACTGATCTCACAATCAGGACAAGAGTGAGTGACCCATCTCAGGGTATCAAGCTGACAATATTGAAACGACCCAAGTTGAAGATGACAGAAGATGCCATGATGGAAGGCAATGGAGATGAACAACCTTTCATCAAACTGGAGGACTATGATGATGTTCCAATGCCAGTTCTGGAGCCAAAACCAGAGCCTATCAGCTATCCTAAAATGGAATACACCAAAACATCATCTCCGATGGATATCAAAGATGTGTTCGATATTCAGCCGATGGTACAGAACAATGTATTTTTCATGTTTCGTTTCCTGGGTTGTGAGCAGTTGTGTTCTGCAAGACGAAACTCAAACAGAATGAGTTCTGTTGAGTTGATTGAACAAAAGCCAGATGAGAAAACTATCAGTCCATATATCTATGTTCCCTCACGGAACAAATTGAATTTAAAACATGGCAAAAAGCGAAAGAAGTCACCACACTTCTTCAAAAGTTGCAACATGGATTGTTTCCTGTAGGCCATTGGTTGTTGATAATGATTTTGTTGATAATCAACTACATACTGATTAGTGTATGTATTTATATAATTAGACCAATAAATCAAGAACCAATGCACCAAGAACAGTGCAGCTTGTTTTGAATTCAAAGCACATTGTTAACTGATTCAGCAATATGTCTTGATGTACTATTATGTAGTGGAATTTATGATTTACCAGTAAAGCCATGTTTTTTTTTATTATTAGCTTACCGGCCCATATGGGCCGATAAGCTATTGTCATGGTTTTTCGTCCGTCGTTCACGTCCGCCACATCATCTGTTAACATTTTTTATCTTTTTTTCAGCTGGTGAGTTTGCCCATAAATTTGTGTGAATATGTGTTGGGCCGATACCCCCAAACGTTTTTTAAATTTTTTTTATCATCGTTTATGCAGTTTTGGCTGCCATTTTTATGCCGAAAAAGGCTGTTTCTGCATGTGTTCAACTTCAAAAATTATTTTCTCAAAAACTGTCTCATCTGTTTTGATATTTTAGTTTCAGAATGTTCCCCTCTTATATCATTATAATCATGATAATGTGTATAAGTTTCGATGCTCTTGAATCGCCGGTCTGTCTGTGGCGGCCATTTTGATGTTTTCTACGGGGCCCAAATGGGACTTTCCCATGTTAAATTCTCCTATGCCTCATAATGGGTCACAACGTTCCTGATATCTCACTTGATATTGAGATTAGAGACTTGGAATCAATTGTGGACATATGCTGAATATTCTCGTGATCTTGAATTTGACGTTTGATCTCATTTTCAAGGCCAAAGCACAAAATGGCTAATATCTCGCTTATTATCGACTTTATAGCTTAGGAATCAATTGTGGACATATAGTAAATGATATATGCCGAATATTCTGATGACCTTAAATTTGACATTTGACCTCATTTTCAAGGTCAGAGCACAAAAATGGCTAATATCTCGCTTATTATTTACTTTACAGCTTGGGAATCAATTGTGGACATATAAGAAATTATATACTGAATATTCTCGTGACCTTGAATATGACCTTTGATCTCATTTTCGAGGTCAGAGCAGAAAATGGCGCATATCTCACTTGTTGTCAACTTTACAACTTAGGAATCAATTGTGGACATATAGGAAATGATTATGCTTCAATATACTTGTGACCTTGTAGTTTCCGGACGATCGGTCCGATCACCTTTTGGCTAGCTGGTAAGCTACAGGTCCCTTGGGCCTATGTTATTTGTTCCCCATCAGCAAGCGGGTGAAAATAACAATCATTTTGGGGAAAACAACACAAAAGTTTAGGTCGTTTCCTCCCCCTAAAACGATGCTTTTATATCCCCCAAGGTGAGAATAACAATCTTTTTGGGTGAAAATAACAATCTTTTTGGTGAAACGACACAAAAGTTTAGGTCGTTTCCTCCCCCTAAAACGATGCTTTTATATCCCCCAAAATACCGAACATCGAGAGGAATAGTGAATGGTTTCCATTTTGCTGTTCTTCCCACTGTTATTTATCAATCCAAGGGCCTCTTCGATTGGCAATCTTCCGGAATAAGTAGAGAAGACCGTGGAGTTCGGTAGAGGGTGACCAATCGAATGACACAGAAGAACTTCAGAATAGAGATGTGAATGATGCTTTGTGCAAGTTATCATAGTTTCACAAAATCGCCTATCACTAACAAGGGCCACTGGCCTCAAAGGAAGAGCTTTGAAAATGTTTGCACAGAACTAGTTCAAAACCCTTGAATACTGTATCCTATTCGGTACATATATGTTGTGGCCATATTGTAACTGTAGCCCATGATATTGTACCAACTGGCCAATCATTGTTGATTTGGCCTAATATAAAGTTGATTGATACCATTATTAAGGTACTGATTCCATCTGCTCCCATCTTCCAAACTAGATGTTCTCCAGTCGCTGACGACTGCTGGAGTGTATATCCCGTAGCCCTATCACCCCCCCCCCCAAACTATTAATAGATTCAACTAGCATAATTTTTTCATAATATGACAACCACTACAAGCATCAAATTTATATTTACCAGAACCTTTATCTTGAACCTAATAGTCAATGTTTCATGTCCTAACTATTTTTATTGTGGTCAATAGGCCCTAATAGACACAACTAGGAAAGTTAATGTTAACCTATTCGGTTACAGTCATGAAATATGTAGTGGACACAACCTTTACCTTATTGTGCCCAAAAATAAATGTTTTAGGTTTTAACTAAATTTACTGTGGTCAATAATAGACCTAATTAGTATTTACCCATCGGTTTATTTTCTATCTCCATCAGTAGACATGTTATATGTCCAAACTACACAGCTCAGAATGCCACATCACGATTCCCATGCAACCAATAATAGTGGTGTAGCAATCACAGGCCTATCTGATCATACGTGACATTCAACAGATGGCGCTCTCGCAGCATGAAGTAGGCCCCTACAGGAAAGTTGTGCGGTTCATTATGACGAGAACTGTCATTTGTGATAAACGTGATGATGTGATTGCTGCATTACGAACTCGACTGGCGATTTTTGCTTTGATCATTTGTGTATGATTCTAGTAACCTAATTACTAGTTACCTATCATGCACAAAATAATTGTCAACCAACAAATCATCGATTTTAAAAGATGGTTGATAAGCTATGATCAATTGATTCATTTTTGTATTAAGTGCTGCAGTATCTCGCGATGTCATCTCATTAAATATTCATTAGCACTGTGGTGAGACTGGATGCACTAACGATCGTTAGTGAACCCACTCGCGGTTCGTTTTAATTTTCTTCATTTTCCCGATAATTACGATTGTGATCGATACATACATACATACATCTGCTGATTTTTATGTGCACGAAGCAACCGTTCGTTGCAAATACATGGCGATTAATGTTGGTTTGACCATGAGAAACTCGTCTGAAAAAAAGCCAAAAGATTCCCTAACGATTGTTTTTGTAAAATTGAAGATTCCCTAACGAACACGTGAAGATTCCCTAACGATCGTTTCTTTATTAATTCAAATCTACGTTATTTAAATGTTGAACGTGAAATAAAGTACCAATTGACATGTCTTGATGTGTACAGATGATCTTCTAGTACATATTTCCTATTTTTAATGTGACATTCGCTTATTTATGTCGCATAAATCAACAAATTCACAATGATGTATGATATGGACCTATTACAATATACACGTATCAGGCCTATATCGTTATGGAATCTCACTTTTGTCGTTGGTGAATCTTATCGCTAATTCTTTTCCTCGACATATCTAAACAAAAAATTAGCCCAAGGCTAAGATAGGTTACCGGACAATTTTGGTTTGGCCATGGCAGCATTGGCAGGTAACAGACCTTGAGATTTACCAATCAAGGTTATCCATGTGAACTTCGATGTCACCATTACATGTATGTGTGCGGCATTTGATATTCTATATGTTCATAATACAAAGATATATCTGGGTGGAATAGTTTAGGCCACTCAGGTGAATTTACACATTCCGAGTCAGACATTTGGCACTCAAGGTCATCTGACGTCAAGTTCAAGGTCATCATTAGTTGTGCCATATATGTCTTCCTATATGTTCATAATCATGATAATGCAAACATGAGCTCTATCTGCAAGCCTTTCATCTATAGAGGCAAATCTGGGCATTTTTTTACCCCAAAATGGCTGTTTTGACCTTTCAAGGTCACTGAAGGTCAAATTCAAGGTCACCACACAAGTCGCCATATATGACTTCCCATTTGAAAGTGCCAATTTCTAAGCTCTATCTTCAAGTGTTTTATGAGTACAGTCCTGACAGCTACCATTATGAAGGAAAAAAGTGCCGAAAATTTTCTAATTCCAAAATTTTTTTCAAAGGGTGAAATTTTTTTTTTGCCTAGTAATGGCCCAAAATGGATAGTAATGCGATTACTCATCAAAAATTCAAAATGGCCGCCACACGGAGATCGGCGATACAAGGGCGACAAAACTTATACACGTCACAGAGGTATATAAGAGGAATCTTTTTAAACAAAAATCTCAAAACTGATCAGACAGTTTCCGAGAAAATACAGACCAGGTGTAAATTTGGGCATTTTTTGACCCAAAAATGGCTGTTCTGACCTTTCAAGGTCATCAAAGGTCAAATTCAAGGTCACCACACAAGTCGCCATATATGACTTCCCATTTGAAAGTGCCAATTTCTAAGCTCTATCTTCAAGTGTTCTATGAGTACAGTCCGGACAGCTCCCATTATGAAGGAAAAAAGTGCCGAAAATTTTCTAAGTCCAAAATTTTTTTCGAAGGGTGAAAATTTTTTTTCCCCTAGAAATGGCCCAAAATGGATAGTAATGCGATTTGGGGCGAAAAAATTTTTTTTCGCCGACCCGCCAAAAATTCAAAATGGCCGCCATACGGAAACCGGCGAATTTATGGCAACCAAACTTATACATATCACAGAGGTATATGAGGGGAATCTTTTGAAACCCAAAACTCAAAACTGATCAGACAGTTTTTGAGAAAATGGCCGTCAAAGTCCAAAATTGAGCGTTTTTCGACAAAAACGGCCGCCATTTTGAAAAAAATGCGAAAATCACAAAACAAAAAAATACCTCCTTCTCAAAATATTTTTAGGCATTTTTGTGCAAAATTTCCGAAAGATTCGATCGTTAACTTTAAAGATAAAAATGTTAACGCCGGACGGACGGACGGACGTCCGGACGGACGGACGACGGACGCAACGCCATGCCAATAGGTTATCGGACCAAAGGTCCGGTAACCTAAAAAGCGTGATCTGCTTGAAATAACTACACATGTCTTTGACCAAAACACTAAGCTACCTTCAGAGTATCCATTTTTCACAAATAGACCTGTCATTTCATAAAACACGGTCAAAATTCAAACTGATCGTGTTTACTGTCCGCCATTGCGGGATGCACTAACGATCGTTAGTGCATCCAGTATCACAACAGTTATTAGGCTATGAGGCACGCTCACCCAACGAACAGCGATGTTTAGGTGGCAGAGGGGGGAGGCATCGTGAAGGAAGTGAACTTGTTGTCATCGGCATATATGATCTCTCGAGGTGGATCATATTTCTGAAATGCATCATCAGTAATCGCCGATCGCGATCTTGCAGATAGTGTAGCGATATATTCATGCGAGAAAACTCATCGGATCATTCATCAGACCTGATTTTTACCCGGGTGCGGGCCAGCTTTCATTTATCACGACTGGGTCGTAGTCCGACGTGTTCACGCGGATGGGAGGGGGGGGGGGGGGATGAAGCGGGTCGAGTGTGGCTGGCTGCCTCGCGAACAACCACTAGGGGGGCCACGCTTATTTGCATTTGGCCTACTGGACATACCAGCACTTGCCACAAGTTTTCAATTATTATGTTGCCGTATCAAGCAGTTTTTCCATTTTTGCAATAGCTTCTGTACTATCTATGTAGTGTGGAATGTTTATGCAAAATTTTGAGTGCATCTGATACAAGAAAGCCCTGTTTCAGAGAAGATCAAAACGGGAGTGGTGATGGGTGATGAAACGGTGACACACAAAAAAAATAAACGGTCGGAACATACGTCTCCTGTGGCTATTATTGCTTATAACTTATTACAGTAACCATACTTGGGTACACGGGTGTCATATTCCTTCCAACTGGCCCCAGGCCCTCCTAATTAGCCACAATTGAATGGTCTGCTCTGGCTCCAAGTCGGACTTTCAGAAATGTAAACAAAGGAAAATTCTCCAAAATCCAAAAAAACCCAACATCATAGAGGAAGAGCTCTGCTCTTCCTAAAAATATATGATCGAAAATAAATGCCCATAAAATCCACGATATTTTATTAATAATGATCCTAGTCAAGTTGCCTTCAAAATTACGTTATGAAGAATGCATGTTTGAATTTCCACCAAAATTCATGACTGCATCTGCAACGACCACCAAGAATAGGCCCCTAGTTGGATGTTTAAATAGATCTAATCATATTCAGGATTTTAAAACCATTTACTAGTATTAATATATTTTCCATCTAGAATGCCCATAAAATCCACGATATTTTAATAATAATGATCATAGTCAAGTTACCTTCCAAATTACATTATGAAGAATGCATGTTTGAAATTCCACCAAAATTCATGAATGCATCTGCAACGACCACCAAAAATAGGCCCCTAGTTGGATGTATTAGATCTAATCATATTCAGGATTTTAAAACCATTTATTTCTATCCTTTCATTGATTGTGATCCCTGCCATATTAGAATCTATATTCCCCGAAATCCACCGGCCGAGTTCGCATCAAGAGTACAAGTGCAGGTGTATGTCATTTCCGATTTGGCATTTTCATAGAAAACTTAACAGTCGAAATGCGTCATTTGAATACCATATGTGACATCATCACACGGAGGCTGTCAATATTGAACAATGGCAAAATGTTGACTACGGAAGTGAAACACCCCTCTTTCTCTGAATTTTTGTGACCTCAAACTCAATAACTACAGAGAGTGATATCAGAGTTAACTATCCATTTCTTCTATGTCTCTGAACAAATGTAGTATCATGGATTTGCTTAACTCTGCTAATATTCCACTCACACATCATGTCATTTATGGTCCCCAATCAGTGATGTACGAGAAATTCCACAAAAAGAGAATGTCAAGTTAGTCATTTTATTAGAATTACAATCTTCTGACATGATGGTGATACATGGCTGGAGAATACATGTATACCTGTCACTTGAGTGATGAATAGAGTATTTTTTCATGGATAGTGTTTTCAAACCACATTTACGGAAAACGTAAAATTGTGTAGGTTATATCAGGTCATGTAACATACATGTACATACGTACTGAGCATCAACAACAGGATAATTGTTACCCATACGGCAAGATGACAAATCTACATCCATGTAACTTGCTCGGCTACAGGATGAATTGTACAACAACAACACACCTACACAAAAATTCTATTGCTATTCATCAGTGAATTTACTCTTGTATTTGTAGATTATACATGTATACTATTTGAAGACTCGATACTGTGAACGAACTCAATACACACTTCTGCAAACACAATAGTGAAATAACAGATGGCTCAAGCAGTACGACATCTCATCAGTCGGGCCCAGGAAACAGCATTGCTTCGCACCTGAAACGACAAACATGATGAACATGATTCACCTATTTCAATGATCAATCTCCACTCTGAGCCTTCACTGTACACTTGACATACTAGTAGTCATATAGAAGCATTAAGGACGAACTGCATGTAAATGTCGCGAAATTGGAATGCGCCAGTTCTCCATTCATTTATAATGTAAATATAAAGTAACAAAATCAGGAATTTGCAAACATTCATTTGGCACCAGAATTTACTATGGTGGCCTATAGTCACGATAGTCATCATGGATACCAACCGAACTTGGTTCTTGACTAAATATGATTAAATGTCTGATATTGTCATTTTCAAATGTCATTTTGTGACTTGATTTCTTAAAAGACAAGGTACACTCAAAACATGCCCAGCGGCAGAATTATTTTTCACTACGAATGCTAGTGAAAATCACTGGCGAGTTGCGCTCGGGTGCACCAAATCTGCTAATTGTATTCCTCTCGCAGAAAGTCGAGTCATATAATGCATCTAATAGTGAATGGTCACACAACAAGAAGTACATACCGGAAGCAGACGCGTGTAAAAGTGATGCATATAATCATTAATTGTACAATTCATGTGATACTATTTATAGAAGCATGTCTCGGTTCATCATCCATGGCTATACAAACTATACATATCTCTGTTAATGAAGTTTTGGGAAGAAGGGTTGCATAGTCTTGATGATTCTGTTACCTTTATGTTTACATTATAAATGAATGGGAAAGCGGCTCACTACAGTGTTCGGTTTGATACCTGCATTTCATTCTTAAGAATATTCACCGATGCTAGTACATGTAAGTTGTTTGTATAATTTGTTAAATACACAGGAAATATTGAACTTACCATGCCTACCATGCTGTCATTTGTCGCAGTACTAAGTGTCGGGTTCTGTCATGTCCAACAGAATGCAACCAACGTATCCAAAATCGGTACTGGGAAGGTAAAGTTTACAATAAATAAACATCATATCGGTAGTATACTTCACAACCAAATTCACACATCTATGTCACAGGAAATACCTGTTCACACATCTATGTCACAGGAAATACCCAGGACTTGGTGCAGTGAAGGGTTACATCTTAAAGGTAGACTTTACAATAAATAAACAAAATACTATATTTTGCTTACTTTTTTCGCCTGTCCGTGTCATTATGTAATCAGCACAGTCCAGGGGCGTTCTGTGACAACGCCAATACTTTCAGAGCTCCACAGTGAAGTGGACCACTTTAGACCCTGGGACAGTCACCATGTAGAATCTACAAACAAGAACATGGTTCGTTTTTTGACAAAGCCTTTTCCCTCAATAAAGAGCCATGTTGGTAGAATATTGTGATAGATACAACAGCATACAGTACCTTTTAGGACGTCACTACATACAGCTGGCATTAAGCTGGATCAAGTCTCCCTCAGAATTGCACATCTCCTACAGAATAAACATCTGATATCAGGAGACCGGATGAATAACCATGCAACAATGTAACTTGTCTGAACAAACCGCCAATCTAACTGACTATTGTGAACTCAACTCGCGAGATGGTTTACAGGTAAACTTAAAGAGGGCATTATATCCAGCTTATATGATTCAACAGATGACTGTAAGACAAGTTACATTATCACATTCGATGATGCATGAGTGAAACATCACTTCCAAAGTCGGGTAGTCTTCCTAAATGTTTTTCGGCTTTTTTCGCGATCTTCTACAATGTAGCATGATTTTAGTCTACAACACATTATGAATTTTGTGTTTCAAGCAACTTATCAAGATGAATGTTGCGACTATACATCAGGAGCACGGCACTTCACGGAACAGATATCGAGAATCTCGCCACATCGCACCGATTCAAAGCGTATTGAACATACCTTGAATTTCGCGCCTCTCCTTGATCACGCGCTATGGTGTTTCCACGTTGAACACAACATATTTGCTTTCGCAAATCATTTCTTGGGGCGATACAGACCGTTCTTCGACCATTCATTACCAAATGTTCATATTCATATATCACTCTTCTCATTATAACACTTTATGATCGTTCATTCTATTTCTTGAAATCGAAAGACAAGTACCCCGGTATCTACGAAATAATTTTTATTGTTAATCATATGTTTCACCAGAGTATAAATCAGCTCCAAATCAAGAACAAAACGGCAGTGAACACTTCACAAACGAAAAAATGACTGTACCTTCATGATGTCTGTAATGAACGAGCAAGGACTACATGACTACTTTCACGACTACATTTCTCTTTGCATTATTGAATACATTTGCGTTCAACTGTCCAAAGAAACACCAACGCGATTTTTGTTTCGGTAAAACAGTGATTTCACATGCAATTCATGGAAAAAAACGCTAACAAAACTGTCAGTTTGCAATATAACTAAAGTGAAGCTCATCCATCAGTGAAACACGCTTTTTGGCTGTAGTTTTGTTTTGCATGATCGGATCAACTTGAAATTATGTGTTTCTCAATTGGGTATCACGCCGTAATTTCTCACAAAATTTCTGAATTCTATCTCAAAAATTGAAAAAGTTGGCAATCTAACCCAATGTTGAATTTCAGTCGGAAATGTGATCAAGTAAATTTCAACAAATTCAGGGCTTTTATCGAGTTTATGCCCATACAGAATGAACCTATTGTGTTGATTTAGTCGGAAGGCATAGTCGGTCTATATTAAGTAAATATGTATATTCTGAAGCAATATATAACTTGTACATCGAAAAAAAGTTGACTGAAATTCCATGTTGGGACCGAAATTCAACATTTGGTTAAATTGCCAACTTTCTCAATTTTTGAGATAGAACTCTGAAATTTAGTGAAAAATTACGGCATGATGCCCAATTAATACACACAAAATTTCAAGTTGATCCGATTGTTTATAACAAAACTAAGGCCAAAAAGCGTGTTTCACTAATGGATGAACTTGAGTTTAGAATTTGCAATAAAAACAACTGCTTGGCTCTCTAAAAATTATTTGTAATGAAGTATGACAGTCATTGTAAAATAAATGAATTGGGACATCTGTTAAAATGTAGTTCCGCGATGACTGAACTCCATGTCCGCGCGTCTTGTTCCGACAACTTGACCGACACGTTACCGCAGTTCCACTCAGCAAATGATAACGCTTGTTCATGGAGTCTTTAAATGCTAGACGGCAGGGCATAGCTGTGACATGAAGAAAACATGACATTACACCAATGCAAATCATTGAATATCATGCAAAATTGCACGTGGAGCGAGGCGTATCGACTAGAGAATTGCTGTTCTATTCAGTTACGTGTACATCGAAATTATCACTGCGCATCCATTGGATTGTTCATCTACACATATTATACTTCATTTCATCGTTTCAACGTTCTACACATTTCACCGCCTGTATAGATTTGATTTTATTCACTGTCAAAGAATGGCATAAAAAAATACCGGTCATCTTCATACTGCAATCGAGTGAAACTCTAGTAGCACTAGCTAGTGTTTCTTATCACAATTTCTAAGCGTTTTAGGTCTAAATACAAGTGTTTTCTTCCTTCAAGATTCCTAGTGAATGCATTCACCAAGAGTCCACCATAAGGAATTCTAGCAGATTTAAAGGAGTATTTACGTTAACAAAATGGCATTAAGCCTGAAGACTAAATATGGTTCAGCACATTAGGAAGTCAGAACCCCTGTTTCTTGAATGATTTCTTGTGTATTAGTTACTTCCTGTGAAACTTACCGACTCGTGTATGGATCATAGGAACTTGTTGGAGCTTGTCTGCAATAGCGAAATTTATGATATTAGTATTCGCACCTTCATTCAGCAACTAAGCGAATCTGACATAGATTTCAAGCTCACCAAATCCTTTTGTACATACTTGCGTGCGGAGTAGTAGTCAGGCGGAGGTCGGGCATATGGGTCTCTGGAGTAAGTGGGCAGTTCTCTTGTGGCTGCAGGCTTCCTCTCATACGGCTCAAATCGACCACTGAGACGACTAGCAGCTAGGGCAGCATACCGCGATCGCTGGAGTAAGTAGGGATCTCGCTCGCGTTCCAGGCTCCCTCGAGCAGCAGCTTGTCTCTCCAGGAACTGTTCCGAGTAGGAGCGCAGTGGGGGTCGGCTCAGCTCATCGTAGTAACTGTCGTAGTCCGTCTCCTCAGCGTAGTCAGACCGCTGGAAGCTGGAGCCTCGTCCCCGGCCTCGAGATCCCTCCCTGTATCCACCTCGTCCACCTCGCGGCCTAAAACGGCAGCAGTTGCTTCAATGACGGCATGTTTACTAGTTGTTGAATTGTAAGGATTCATCTAGATACTAAAAACAAGAGTACTCGGAGAATGGAACTCTGTATATGAAAAGATAAAATGCTCGTACTTTTAAGCAATAAGAGCTCATTGCTGAAGTATGCGCATAGTTATCCTGGCTACTTACGCATCACCAGAACTGGGATATTTCGGACAATCCTTTGACCTGTCAATCAAAAGAGAACAAATCTCACATCATTTCTTGGTTTAAAATTAAGGAATGACCGTTACCGTATGTGTCTGAGAACACTGCAATACTACTGGCCAATATTCACAGTAAAACATACCAGTGATCAGATTCCCCACATCTGTAACATTCGTTCTTCTCACCCATTCCTGGATTTTGTCGCACTTTGCTATAGGACATCTGTGAAAGATAGGAGTTTTGATCAAAACAATGTATATACTGATAATCAAATGGTAATAGAAATGATTTCAATGGACAAATAATAGCAAATAATATCAGAAAATTACCTCTACAGTGATATTTGAGCCTTGAAATTCCACTCCATTTAGTTTTTCTACTGCTAATTGGGCTTCTTCTGTGGTTGCGTAATGCTGCAAAAATGAGGAATCATCATAAACTCGCTGTTCCATCAAATTCAAAACTCACTTCAAGATTAGAATATGCTATTTATTGGTATTTGATACTATAAAGTAGGTCAATAGGCCTACTTACATTTATAATATTTGACATTCTAACAATTACATGTCCGAATTCCCATTCATTTTACACATACATGTACATGTACTTAGGATCTGACACCTACCACAAATGCAAAATCCCTGACAATGTCAAACTCAGCAACTGTGCCATGCTGTGCAAAAAGCTCTCTCAAAGCTCCACTGCTCACTGTCTCTGGCAAATTCCCAATAAATAACTTTTTTGTTGGTGCCCTGAAAATATGGAAAGAGAATCAAGATACATGTAAATGTCTTACTTTGATTATGTCCGTAATAACATCAAAATATAGCACCAAGGGTGCTATAGCTTACCAGCAGACTTAGCATAATGAGACCAGTGATCGCGCAGCCACCAGCAATCACATAATCGTATGAATCATGGCCGCAAAATGCACCAATAAATGATTTTGACATATTCATGTGTAGTAGTTGTTTACGATGACAAAGCCATGTTAGCAAAGTCAGGTGTTTATTGATTATGTAATATGTATACAGAGGCCAGTTAACATAGTTCATGTCGAATGTGACGTTGAGATTCAAGGGCATAAGAGGTAAGTGCAAGGTCACCAATATATAGGTCTTCCAACATATAGGACTTCCTGTACAGTCATAATGCAAACCTAGCCTGCAGAGGCCAATCTGCATATTTCATGTAAAGTTTACGTGACCTCGATATTTACCACTCAAGATCTTCTGAGATCAATTTCAAGGTCATCAAAAGATCCATCATCCATTACTCCCTATATGCTCATAATACCATAATGGCTTGATTCAGCGCCGGTTTATTTGTCATTAAAGTGATCAATAGTATTTGGTCACAATACATATTATTCCAGGCACACAAAGTTTTTATTGCATAGAAATCAAATATATCCCGTGAGGCAAAACAATGTCGGTGCTCGATGGAGAGAAGCTTATTCACATAGGAGGTGCTCATTCAAGAGATAGGCTCATTTGTAAAAACTTCGTACCTCCCCCCCCCCCCCCCCCCCAACGCTCATTCCAGGGCGGCGCTTTTTAAAGGACAGGCACTTAATCAAGCCATTACTGTACACATTCTCTGTCTACAAGATGTCAGCTCAAGCAAATTAATGTTTTTTTTGGTCAGAGGCAGCTCATGATGTCTATACTTCCTAAATCCAATGAAATATCCACTTGTTATTATGGATATATCAAACGAATTTCCTGACATCTCTGCCTGCCGAGTGACGTCACACGCGCGCGCACTCGTGCGGAATCCCGTGTCATTTTTTGAGGGGATTCCCTCGAATGCACGCGCGTGTGACGTCACTCGGCAGGCAAAGATACAGAAATTCGTTTGAAAATGTATCCCAGCTGGCTTCAGAACAGTAAAATGTGAGGATAAACACAATAACAAGTGGATATTTCATTGGATTTAGGAAGTATAGACATCATGAGCCGCCTCTGACAAAGAATGTGAGTACCATTCATGATTTTTAGCCAGCTAGAACAGACTCAAAGACTTTTTTTTTGTCGGAAATTCAGCAGAATTTTTACATGGGAGGCATTCCGTCTTCGGGCCTTTGGCACTCAGAGAAGACGATATTGTTTGTCTATGTTCGTGGTACAGGTGACGTGCCTATTTCCGAGCGGGGACTTAAACCTGAGCACCTACTAGACTAGCACGGTCGTCTACGTCATAAATTTTGTTGTTGTGGTAGTATGCATTAAGCTTTGCATTGTATTCAATAGTTTTGTCATGTCTTGCAGTGCACATTGTACAATCAACAACAACAATTACCTGAGGGGGGGGGGGGGGGTGCTCGGGTTTGAGTCCCCGCTCGGAAATAGGCACGTCTGTACCAATGATGTTACCTATTATCGGGACTCTTGCCAAAGCCTCCACGACCGCGACCTCGTCCTCTGGGGGCACCCCTTCCGCCTGGCCCTCCTGAGTCTCCTCTACCTCGTCCTCGGAATCCTGAGCCACCCCTGCCGCCGGCTCCGGGGCCGCCTCGTCCAGGGCCACCTCTGCCAAAACCACCTCTCCCGGGACCGCCTCCTCTAGGGCCACCTCTACCTGGAGCACCGCGGCCTGGGCCACCCCGACCAGGAGGACCGCCTCTTCCACCTCGACCAAACCCGCGTCCTCTTCCAAATCCAAGTCCCTCGCTCGCCATTTTGTTTTGATGTCCGCGTGCTTTGCTAATTTGCGTCACGAATATTGAGCAATGGAGCGCTTTTTACGACATGCGATGTGAGCCCCTGGACGCTTTCAGGACAGATTTCACTAATTCCTTCGGCCATACAAAACAATGATAAAAAGCCCAAATTCAAGTCTCCATAGCTCCGTCCCAGAACAAGATAAACCTTAGCAGCTTATATACAAAGCTAGCCAATTCATTTCCTGATCTCACTATAGTAAGGAAAATGTAGCCTATGTTGATAAATTGGATTTTTTGCTACAGCTCGAATTCTGAGGGTACCCCCTTGAAACGACTCATTTTCATGCCTGACAACCCATATATATCGTTCGCCATCAGAGCCGTTCTGTGCGTGCTGTGGTCTTCGTGTGCAATGCCAACCAGCCTGGGTCAACAACCAGCCATAGCAAAATATCCACCACCATTCTGCGGGGGATCAAGGGCATCCCCCGTTCTCAAAATAGGGAATTCTCTGACTGTAACGGATATGACGCAATATCATTGGTGTTGTCATGCCTTCAGCTTACAAAGAGTAAAGAGACCACGAAAGTGTTACTCACCATTCTCATTCTGGCGCTCGACTACACATTTCCAAACTTCCAATGAAATATAGTTCAGCCCAATAATAGAGTTAAGTGCTAGTCCCTTCCTGAGCCGACAACGGTTTTCGTCTGACACCCTCTCACAGTACGTGGGGTGTCCCTCAATTTTAAGTTAATTCCATACTTTGTCACTTGACAGCTGTTTGTTTACATTGAGCATCATGCAATCAGCTGATGATGGGTGTGATGTCATAATCCCCTTTTGGGACTTTTGGCGCCAAATCTTGGATTGAAAATTTTTTAGCCTGTGGTTGAATAGGGCTCTGCCCGTGAATACTAGTAGTGCTAAAAGAAATATACGTCTATGGCCTATTATTGGGCTAGGATATGGTATTTGGCCATATTTAACTAATAGGAAACCAAGAATAGTACAGTAGACAGTTTCTCTGCTATATTTAGGGAAATCTCAATACAGCAATTTTCTATATGAATTTTTCGCCGGTCGGCAGCGACCCCCGACCAATTTCACCAGAGTTTTGATATGGGCGAGATAGACCAACATTTTTGTTTAACATTCAAGTTTCTTGAAAATTGGATAGACCAACATTTTTGTTTAACATTCAAGTTTCTTGAAAATCTATCCACAATTACTGCATGCTAGTTACATCGTAAATGCTGGTACCATGCGTAGCGTGGTATCGTTTCATGCGAATTTCCATTTATAACCAATTGAATTTGTGCATCAAAATTATAAAGTGTGACATACAGAAGTCGAACTGCTGAGTCTAGTTAAATCCTGGTATAGGCCTACGTTTGCTATGGTAATTGAATTGAAGGGGCGTTTTATGAGCTACGATATAAACACAAGTCTGCACCAAAAATAAAAGTAATCAGCTAACTTCAATTTCACATGGGAAAATCTCTGTGAATGAATATGCACCAAAGTATTATTGGTTTTATTGAAATCAGCGATGTTCCATGGGTATAGGGGAGATCAGGACAAATATGGGTCAAGAATTGTTGAAGACTCAAAGAAAATATAAGAAATATGGAGAATGTATAATAATATTTACTCATTGCTTTGGACCATTATTCGAGAGTGAGATACTAAAAGAAAGAGAGAGAAGACTAGGCCTACACACCTGGTTTGGCATTGAAGGCAAATAAGGTATGGTTCAGTCCGATCGATAATGAATATTGTTATTAATAAACAATGCTGCCAAATCACAGTATCTTCGACATAGCGGGTGTAACTAAGACGCAAAATATACGTTATTTTAGAAAGTATGGTATACGATGAAAGTATTTATCTGTGTCGGGCTCATGGTGGTGGGGGCGTGGGCGGCAGTGACTTACACCTGTACAATTGATAGGAAAGATACACGATACACATACCGTTTATGCCAAAGTACCCTTCCAAACCGGTATAGCGTGAGCCACATTACATCATCTTTCGACCATCAATTGAATTGGTACTAATACTAGTATGTTGCGATGATTAATCAAACGGATTTGGAGACCTAATGAAACGCCAGTGTGTTTGCATCCTACTTTCAAAATGCATGACAATTATCAGATTTTCAAACAATCATCAATATGATATTGTATACTAGTATTCGAAAACAGAATTCTGGATCGAATATTATATTCAATGTGGAATTATGGGTATTTTACTAAAAAAAAATACCTGAAAATGGGCCATTTTTGGCCATTTTCAATAAAATCCATTTGTGTATAACAACTATTATGCTAAACAAAATCTGGGATTTTGTTTATTTATCACGAACCGGTGTGCATGTTTTTAGGGGTCATAGTGCTAATTTTAGTGGTAAATTTGTAGTTGTTATTAAAAAATTGATTTTATTTAAATTGATGAAAAATCATCCATTTTCAGGTAGGCCTATTTTGGTGGTAAAATTACCCATAATTCCACATTAAATAAAATATTCGATCCAAGACTTCAGTTTTCAAATAGACAATATCATATTGATGATTGTTTAAAAGTCTGAATATCATCAAATGAATTTCAAATTTTAGCCCCTCTGCATGAGTTGGTCCAAGTGGAGTGTACATCCTTAAATCTCAAATATTACCGGAATACTCCTCGTGATCTTCAATGCCAAGCCGCCAAGTAGAGAAATCAGCAAAAACAGACCGTGTTCTGTTGACCTACCTGTTCAGCACAGGTGACTGAGAAAACACCCCCGAATTTTGATGACGACTGTGCTATTTATTCCATTATATGGAAGATACACAAGTTGTGAAAAAAATATATGTGATAAAGTAAAGATTTTATGCTCTCGCCGGCTAATCTGTACTAATTCACATCCTAACTAGTCTCACGGCCACAATTACTTCGATCTGTGCATTTTCTTATATATTTTCTTAGTTTTTTTCATATTTTTTTTCTTGTTTGTTTTGTTCGTTACAAAAAAAATTCAGAGACCTAGATCACATCTCCATCACGAATGTAGAAAATAACCATAATTCGATGATAAAAACCATAGACGTCTATGATAAAAACTATCAACATTTAGATAGATGATGAAAGGAATACTTGACTAGGCGACAGTGTCGCAGTCTCCAGACAAATAGAACTAATAATGATGCCATCTATAGATGTCGCCAGTAGGCTAACGCGGACCGTTTCAGTGAAGAAAAAATGCGAGATTGATTGCCTCGAGTTTGAAAACCTATTCTAATCACACTTTTTTCAAACCAATATGTGTGTGAATTATACTGCATAGACAAAAAACACTCTGTGGTCCACCAATTCGACATGCCTCACACGGACCGGGCTGTCTTGGGTGAATTGTCATTAGATCGAGCTGACGCTATCGTACACCATAATATTGCAAGGGGTGATCCTAAACCCGATATAAATTTTGGCAAATTTTTGTTGATTGGATCATGTGATCATATCATCGGAATACTATTCTACAGCAGCATCGAGAGGGAAAAGTTTGTTCCAGTCATCATCAGATATATCAGTTGTCACCAGAACAAACAGCAAGCTGGATTTTCAGATGAAAAAGATGTTGAAACCAAAAGCCCTTACACAAGTGTTGTCGCAAGCGAACACAGGCGGTGTTATGAGTACCCTGTACGAATACTGTCTGTAGCCTATCGTCGGGGTACCTAATCATCGACCCTGTCCTTACTCATCGACCCCTGCAAACACTGCCAAACAGCTGTGCAAAACAGACATCTGACAATAACCACATTGAAAGTACTTCTAATACACATTTCAGCACATTTCACATTTTAGTTCATTGAAGTTTTGCCCAGCCGTTTGCAGGGGTCGAAGATTAGGGAGAGGGTCGATGATTAGGTACTCTGACGCTACTTAGGCTACTAGATGTACTAGACTAGATCTACTCACTGTCACTGATGAATTGTATCCCCCGAACAAAGTTCGGCGGATATTATAGATTTGCGATCGTCGCGCCACGTATCGTTCATGTTCATTTCCAAAGAAATCACAATTTAATTTATACACTTGCAGCATTCATATGGGAGTTTGGACATTGTTTGATATTCAGCGAGTTGGACATTTGTCTCAACTAACGGGTAGTAACGGCATGCATGTTTATTCTGTCTGAGAAAAAATGTCACTGGATTACTGTAGCGTCATCAAGTTTGGCAGCTGTGATTACCGTAACATTTAGGACTGATTATGGTAACGTTAAATACATTTTTCAAGTGATGTAAGTATGAAAATATATGATTCAAGGTCACCAGACTATTTGACGTATATCATTTTCTATATGTCCACAATTGATTCCCAAGCTATGAGGCCGATAAGAAACGAGATATTAGCCATTTTGTGCTCTTATCTTGAAAATGAGGAAGCATTGGTCAAATTCAAGGTCATCAGAATATTCGGTATAAATTATTTCCTATATATATCCACAATTGATTCCCAAGCTCTGAAGACGATAATAAGCAAGAAATTAGCCATTTTGTTCACTGACCTTGAAAACATGGTCAAAGATCAAAATCAAGGTCACCAGAATATTCAGCATAATCATTTCCTATACTGTAAACCCCTTTAATTTCGCCATTGACAATAATAAAAATAGTTAAGACAAAGAACTTTTATTATTGAGCTTAACAAGGTAAAGGTTTTGTTCAGTAGAGATTTCATGGCTGTAACTGAATAAGTTAACATCAGTTTTACTACACATTGTAGTTAAGTCTATTATTGACCAGTATAAAATTAGTTAGGACAGGAAACATTTATTATTGGGTTCCACAAGGTACAGATTCTACCCAGTAGAGATTTCATGGCTATAACTGAAAAAGTTAACATTAGTTTTACTAATTAAGTCTATTATTGATCACAATAAAAAAAGTTGAAACAAGAAACATTCATTATTGGGCTGAACAAGGTAAAGGTTTTGTTCAGTAGAGATTTCATGGCTGTACCCATAATGTTGGGGAATATAGCAAGGTTTCGTAATCCATTCCTGTGGCCAGCTCCTGGAAAGTATTTGGTGAGGAATAATAAGTTAATGAATATTTTAGTTGTTATGAGTGTTACTGCATGGAATAGAAATAGTTAAGGTCCGGAATACTGTTATGGTCCGCAATACTGATATCGATGAAACACACTGCTTGCTCTCTGGCAGTATGATATTTTGTTTGAATTAACATATTTTGGGCAACAGGGATGATAGGGCCACAGGGGGATACACCCATGCGATCATTGGCGACCGAATTGTCTAGTTCATCATGTTCATGCCCACTCATGCGATTCAGTGAGTCGCTGTACACCGCATAATGCATGCACCGAACATAGACTCTACACTGATGTAGTCGGCCTGCTCTATTGTATGCCCCATCTTGGAGATGTGACCCCCATATATTTTTTTCTATCGAAAACATGCACATCGGACCTCGGTTCGTTGATAAACAAGCAAAAATTCAGAGAAATCTACTCCCAGATTTTCTTTAAATATTGATTTTAGTGAAAATGGCCAAAAATTACTTATTTTTGCTGGTATTTTGGGGGTAAAATTACCCATAATCTGATAATTCCACACTGAAGAGAATATTTGATCCAAATTTTCTGTTTCACAATGTACAAAATCATATTGATGAAAAAGTCTGAAAATCATCAAATGAATTTCAAATTTTTGGCCCTTCTGCTAGGCTCTAAAGGGAGCAAACATCCTTAAGGATAAAGGTAAATCTGTCAGAATGAAGCTGGAATAATAAATTAATAATTTTAATACAGTCACTTTTATTCACTACCCCCTTGCATTGTGTCCCTAGTTCAGCATACTAGTACCGCACTTGGGAATTTTTGGTACCGGTATAGCATGTAATTTATAACTATCAATGACCTGATGTTGTTTGTTACAAGGGATAATACACATGTTGAATATGGAACACATATATTGAAAATGGATTTATGTCTGTAAAACAATATATTTATTTCATGTGATTTGATGATTGAATGTTTTGGTGAACTGAATATAAGTTTTTCATGAACAGGTTTTTAGCATGAACATTCAAGCACAAATGGATCGTCATGAGTTTCGTTTTTCTCAACTTTCATTTTCATTCTTTCTTCAGATTGTTGAACACGGAGGGATCCTTGCTTGCTTTTTCTGGATATGGAGACAAGGATAAGGACTATCGTGTCACTGCAGCCATTGCAAGCAACATATGGACAGCATATGAAAAGACTGGAAAAGCAGCTTTCAATGACGATGACTTGGAATTTGTTCTGATTGAATGCATGGTAAGTGTAGGAAAAAACAACTTTTAGTAATTTTGTAACTATTGTTTTATTTAATCTACATGCATGACATACATGCACATGGAAGATCTGCATATGTATGTGCTACTTATGCATAAATTTACATTTTAGTCCATATTCCTACTTGTAGAATAATGCTCTATTATTTTGTTTTTACAACAATCTAGGAAGGAAAGGTCGTGATCACTAAAGTTGCCAATTTGCTGCTGTGTATATATGCCAAAGAATATGTTGGATTGGGTATACTGAAAGCAAAGGTTTGTGTGCCTTACTAAATTCATGCATAGAGTAAGATTTAGAGTACATGTAAGTACTAAATTCATGCATACAGTAGAATCAGAACGTTCTAAATTTCTGTCTGCAGTATGTGGTACTACAGGTCTACACTTAACACAGCATGATTTATGTGTATTGAATTATTATATTAATATAATAGTTAATATACCGTAGTAAAATATATAATTGTTGTTTGAAAAGTGGTACATGTTTATTTAATAGGCCCAGGCTCTGACCGAATACTTGGAGGAACCTCTAACTCAGGTGGCAGCTTCCTCTTGATGATAATTACCTGTTGCATCTCTGAACTCTTTCTGAAATCATCATGGTACAATGTGTTTACTCACAGTTTGAGTAGATGTGGACATGTAATGTAAATAAGTATGTGTAATGTAATGTAAATAATAAAACCATGATATTCATTGTTGTTTGTATGTGAAACATGGCACCATTCTTATCTCATTAAAATTTGACATTATGATACTTTGCATTATGATTGCAATCTGCCATATATATGAAACAAGTAGATGCAAAGAGTACATGTCACCATACCTCACCTCAGGTTATGTGATCCGGGAGCAAGTTTGTGATCCGTACATAAAAATCACACCCTCAGTGCAAGATGGGTTTTGCCCAATTTTGGTGTCCAGTGGTGAGATGAGCAGTAGAGCGCGAGAAAGAGAAGAGATGGACTGCCAACTCTGTTATCACCCTCTCTGTTTGTAGTTATGGAGCTTGAGGTCACAAAAGGTCAGAGGAAGAGGGGTGTTTCATTTCCGTTGTCAGAATTATTGCCATTGTTCAATCTTGACGACCCTCCGTGTGATGATGTCCCGTACCGTATTCGAAGCTTTTTGACAACGCAGTTTCCACAACAAATGCCAAACTGGAAATGAAATACCCCTCTTCCTCTGAGGTGCACGGAGTATGAGTTGGCAGTCTTCTCTATGACTATGTTCTGTGGATCATGAATTCCACATTGCAATAAATTTCATAGACGCCGTTTTTGCGGGAAGTCGAACTGTCCCATATTACTAGTAGTAACATCTTGGCAATGAACAGACTACAGCCACAGGTACATACGGTTTTATCAGAATCTGTCGTGGAATGTTTTCAGTGATAACTACTAGTACACCTTGTACATACTGGTATTATGGGATGGTTGTGTTGAATGACCTGTCGGTAGCGCAAATGGCGGACTGGACGGAAGTGGTTAAGCAGGTAGAGCGAAAGTATAACAGAGCGGGCGAGAGGCCACAATCATCATTCAAGACTGAGGAGTGTGAAGAAGAAACATTCACAAACAGGAATGGGCAGCTGAAGTGTCAAGAATGTTTCATCGGCCTTGCCCGAGTGTGACAGAGACAGTGAGAAATGACCCATAAAAGAGTTTTTGAGAGGGCTGTCAGACTGAGACAGGCCCATGCGCATGTCGGCCGAAGACTTTGGCTGACGCAGTAAACCATGTGCTCTGTTAGCATGGTTAGGAATGCGCTAGTAACTGAGGATCGATGCCAGTGGCCAAGAAACCCAGAGACGGTCAGGTGGACAACCGTGGCCAGTCTAAGACAAACTCGAAGGAGGGCCCCACCGTCATAGAATGGCTGATCGGCCAGATGAGTCATTTATGACACAGGTGATGGAAGAGTTCCGAACCTACATGTAGTTGGAGGGCCGGCACGGAGATCAGGTGGGGACCAGGCGAGGGAGGCAGGAAACCCTCACATGGGAGAGAGATTAGCCGAAGAAACGAAATTATGCTGGAAATGCCAAAGAGGGGGATTCTAGCAGAGAGTGCCCCATGCAGCCAGGCAGCGATCCTGGTAATCAAACAAAAACACCAACTTGGGGACGGATCAGATGAAGATAGCCGACAGCCCTATGTTGGCCTTTGTAGCCATCTCAGGGATGCTCTACCGTCTACAGGATCTGAAGCCTGGACCAAGAGCCTTCAATGGCCTCAGTAGGAAGGGGCTGGTGACCCACATTTTCCGGAAGATGGGAATGAAACTAGGAGGAGGAACCCTGTGGATTGAAGTTGTGGTAGCCGACCTGGTGATACCCGGGATCCTGAGGCTGGAGGCCCTCACTGGATTGCGGGTGCAGCTGAGGTTCCACCGTCCAGAGCTGCGAGTCAAGGATGAAGTCACCTTACTCCATGGGTAAAGCTATGCTCAGGCCATAGGAGTGTTAGCGGAGAAGGAACTAGAGCTGCAACCTTGCACAGAGGTGGTCAAGGGGCGGATTCAGACTCAGCTGGAAGGGACGGAAAGTATCCTGATGGAAACGGCTACGAGAGAAGCCCTTTGCAAGTGGGACGCAGCATATCGGTAGCTCTGGGAGGTCAGGTATGGGTTGGTCTGCTCAACACGGGACTGGACAGAGTGTGCGGTGAGCCCAGGCTTGAAGTGCCACATGGTCCGCACGTGGACCTGCTCGTGCGGAGAGCCTAGATCCATGGGACCTCGAGGCCCACATCAAGGAGTAATAGGAACAGTGGTGGCTTCGGTCTCCTCAGTGGAGAGGAATTCGGTTCAGGAGACCACACTGTCAGAGTTACCCACCTGCCGCTGTTGAAGGGAGCTGAATAGACCCTGTCGGAAGACCTCATAACTCACAGACGAAGATTGTATGTCTTCTGCCCGATGCACAAAGGACCGATCCTGATATTCGGCCATTAATAGAGTGGAAGGAGCAGGATGCTGGACGGCCTTTTTTTACACCGTAGCACTGCCACTCTTTTGGCAACTCGAATCTAGGTTCAAGAGGAGTGCTCGTCAGGCAGTGGCTTGTGGATAATAGCCAAGTTGGGTGGAAAAGAGTAGTGGTAGTGATGCCCTTGGCGATGAGGCATACACTACTGAAGGCAGCTCTGACATGGACACAAACTTGTGGAACATCAAGAGGATGGTGACTGAAACAGCAGTACTACTGGCCGGGTATGAAGAGGGATGTGACAAGATGGTTCAGAGAGTGTACATGTACCACCTCCAACAGGTGAAATCTAAAGTAGGAAGAGGCCGACAGTAGGTGAGACAAGAATCAGTGGGATAGAGCGAGCTGGTAAGCAATCTACAGAGGGGTCCACAGGAGACAATTAAACGAATACACTAGGACAGGGAGAATACTAGATCTGGGCTGATAAGGTGGAGTCGGAAGGCGGGAGAGGAACGTCTGCCACAGGAGTGAAAGGTGGCTCATGGGGTGTGGTGATACGACCGTACAAAATGTATGCAGGCACTTATGGAGCACCACCGGTTCCAACGTCTCCACAGTGCGGCCAGCTGGCGATTGCAGATATTATTAAACATGCCGCATTAACAGGAGGGTGTAGCGACGCTGGGCGGCATGAACCAACTAAACACCAAACTTCAATGTCGCTGATGGGAAGCCGGAGTCCTTCCCATGGCGGCTGCGTCAGCCCTGGTGGCTGACATCAGAGATTATTCGTGGGATTTTGCGGTGGCGAAACTGAATGGAGGGTATGTATGGGATCTCTGCCTCCTCACAACCAGTGGGAGACCTCCAAAACCCATAGTGCCAGTAAACCAGGATGGACAGTCTCCTTGGGAGGACCTGCAATGTAGATCAGACGAATAGTGAGAGAACAAGCTAACACATGGCATGGGGCTTCTCTGCTACCTGGGCCACGGCCACACATGCAACATCAGTGGAAGGCAACAGTTCAGTCCTGTGGGCAGGGGGTGGTGATCTACAATCTACAGCATGTGATGATAAGGTCACAAAGGTGGAATCGGAAGGCGGGAGGCGGCATATCTGCAGTGGATAAGGACGCCCTATTCCTCCTGTGCTGGTCTATTGGTTTCTGTTGCCAGGATGTACCAGGAGGTTTTGTTCCTCTATTTCAGCATAACGAAGCAAGAGAATCAACAAGTCAAACAAGACGTTCTAAAAATAGGTAACCGTTTCCCACGAACGTAGATGTATCAGTCCTTCTCTCGAGCAATTATCTGAATTGCAACCACCTACTCCTAAATGAGTTACTCTGGCTAATGTAAAGCACTTCTTGTTGCCTAATTTTTTATGTATTCTCTTACAGTATCCAGCATCTGATTGGGCTGGTACAGAATTTCGGGCGAGGGGGTCTAATACCCTTGGTTGATATAGCGGAGAGCGCAGCGAGCCCCTGTCGGCTGGGGTTCTGGGGCCCTCTGAAGGGTGTGTGTTCAATGGTGTGTTCTAGGGCTCTCCTTGGTCCAATTTCTTTGGTCCTGCAATTTTATTAATGCCTGATCTGGGCGGATCCAGGATCCTGAAAGAAGGTCCTGTTGTGAAATGTCGCAAGCGAGATTTTGAAGGCCGGGGGTCTGAGGCCCGCTTAAGGGCCCCTAAACTTAAGGGATATGCATGCCTAGTTTTGGTCCCATTTTCCATGCTCCTAAAGAGTTTTTGCATGGCTAATCCGGGGAGGATCTAGGATTTGAGGGAAGGCCCAGTTGTGAAATGCTGCAAGCGAGCTGGTGATAAAGCAAGCCCCTGTCAGCCGGGGTTCTGGGGCCCACTCAGGAGTCCCAGAAGCTGGAGGTATTCGCATGCCTAATACAGTATTCCAGAGCTCTCCTGAGCCTAATTATCAAGCATCATTTTGCACCCAGAAATGCACGATCACTGTAGTTGGATTGAATTATGGCATGTTTTACCTGGTTTTGGACACCATCAAAGGATTATATGCATTTGCCCATTCAATGCTCCCAATTTATTTATAGAAGGTGATGAGGGCCATAAAGTGCTTTGACTGAGAACGAGTGGAATTACTCGAGAGTGAATACACAGCTCGCGTCATGGGGCCCCCAGAGCTAAAACTACTTCCCGGTGTAAATAAATGTGGTATTAATTTATCTTTATTACCCTGTATTTCTCTTTTACCCATTTTCCTTCCCTTTTTTTCGCCCCTACCCCCCCCCCCCCCCACCTCACCCCCCCCCCCCCCCCCGCTCCCTTGCTCCTCATGGATGTTCACAATGCAAGTGTGTTGGCTTCTTCACCGTTTTAGGTTATCATACCTATGGTCCGATAACCTATTGCCGTGGTATTGCGTCCGTCGTCCGTCCACACTTTTATATTTTAATATTTTATGGTCAAATCTTCAAAAATGCCTAAATATATTTCAAGAGGGTGTATTTTTTAGCTTTTCGATTTTTGCGTTTTTCTTGAAATGGCGGCCATTTTAGACGGAAAAACACCCAATTTCTTAATTTGGTGGCCATATTTTCAAGAACTTTTCAGACAGAGATTTTTGTTTCAAAAGATTCCCTTTATGTACCTTTGTGATGTATATAAGTTTCTGCGCCCTTGAATCTGCGGTCAGAACTTGGCGGCCATTCTGATTATTTGAAGGGTCGGTCACAAATCGCAGTATACTACTAAGTATCTTTTTGGGCCGTTTCTAGGCAAAAAAATGTTTCACCCTTTGAAATACTTTTTTGGACTTTTTGAATATATTCGGTACTCTTTTCCTTCATAATGGGAGCTGCCACCACTGTACTCATAGAACGCCTGGAGATAGAGCTTAGATATTAGCACTTTCTAATAGAAAGTCAAATGTAGCGATTTGTGTGGGGACCATGATTTTGACCTTCGATGACTTTGAAAGGTCAAAACAGCCAAATTTGAGGTTATTTATGCCCAAATTTGTTTCTACAGACGATGAAATGCTTGTAGATAAAGATTATGTTTGCATTATGAGCATATACGTAGGAAGTTGTATATGGAATAACTAATGATGACTTTGAGCTTGACCTCGGATGACATTGAGTGCTAAATTCTGACGTGGAATGTGTAAATTGGCCGCTGAAGTTTAAACGCTCGCACCTAGAGAATAGTATTATCGGCATATAAGTATTATATGCTTATAACAAGTCAATATATGTATAGCACATCTTTTGGTGACCTTGAACTTGACGACCTTAAAGGCTATATCTCGAAGTCTCGTCTGATCTGAAATGTGAAAATCTGAAATCTCGCCTGATCTGAAATTGGTCTCTAGATACAAAATATACAGCAGTCATATGCAGCACACATCATGGTGACATTGAAGTTCACAGAGACCATGGTTGATATCTTACCCCTTGGGCTATATTTTTCTTTCTCTTCACCGACTTCCCAAACGATCGGTTAACTTTCTTACCGATTTCTCTTCATTGTTCAACAGTGACCCGATCTCAAACTGTCATCCCATACCATTGCTGAACAATAATATATTGTCAGTGAACGAATACTAGTACATGCTAGTTTCTGATGTAATCAACGAATGACGAATCAACGAATAACAGTACATACATACTAGTCTCTGATATAATAACTGAATCCAAATTATCTTTGATACCTCCTTGGTATAGACTTTGACGTGGCCGTGCGTTGATATAGCTGCTGCTGAACTGACTGAATTGACGGCCACATACTGTACATGGTAGTTGGTATGAACATCACCCACAGTAAACGCTGGGTCCTTAATACACCTGCCTCGAATCTGACTTCAATGCGTTTACACTCCTGATCAGGACTTGATTATTGAGTCAATAAACAGAACTGTAAGATGCCTTACTTCGTCGTTTACCATGGCGAATCGCGTCGCATATTATTTTGGATAGGCTATAAAATGTAGCATAGATTATTGAACGAATTTAGCTACAGAGTCATGCAGTATCTCCTTTGAAAAGGAAATTCATACCAAATAGCAAAATGTCTCAAAATCTGATGTGACTTGTATAGTTGTCATGTTATATGTAAAGTAATAAACCCTTTTGTTTCAGATGACTGGTCGAATCGAGTGGTGATAATCATCATAAATTCATGTTTAAAATTTTTTTGTTGTGGGTATCGAATATCGATAGCAGTTTTCCTACATAAAAAATTAGGCCAAGGGCCAAAGATAGGTTACCGGACAATGTTTAATATTTTAGATGTTAGCCAGGTCACTGGTTGAATTCAAGGTCAAGAGAATATTCAGCATATATAACATTAAGCATATATCATGTCCACAGTTGATTGCTAAGCTGTAAATTCAATAATCAGCGAGATATTAGCAATTTTGTGCTGTGGCCTTGAAAATGAAGGGGCAAAGGTCAAATTCAAGGTCATCAAAATATTCAGTGTATATCATTTTCTATATCATGTCCACAATTGATTCCCAAGCCATACAGTCAATAGAGGAGCAAGATATGAGCCAGTTTGTGCTTGGACCTTGAGAATGAGGTCAGAGGTCAAATTCAAGGTCCGAGAATATTCAGCATATATCATTTCCTACATGTCCACAATTGATTCCTAAGCTGTAAAATCGATAATAAGTGATATATTAGCCATTTTGTCCTGTGACCTTGAAAATGAGGTGAGAGGTCAAATTCAAGGTCATGACAATAATCTGCATATATCATTTCCTATATGTTCATAACTGATTCCTAAGCTGTGAAGTCGATAACAAGCGAGATATTAGCCATTTTGTCCTATGACCTTGAAAATGCTGTCAAAGGTCAAATTCAAGGTCATCAGAATATTCAGCATATATCATTTCCTATATGTCCACAATTGATTCCTAAGCTGGAGAGTCGATAATAAGTAAGATATTAGCCATTTTGTCCTGTGACCTTGAAAATGAGGTCAAAGGTCAAGTTCAAGGTCATGACAATAATCTGCATATATCATTTCCTATATGTTCATAACTGATTCCTAAGCTGTAAAGTCAATAACAAGCAAGATATTAGCCATTTTGTCCTATGACCTTGAAAATGGGGTCAAAGGTCAAATTCAAGGTCATCAGAATATTCAGCATATCATTTCCTATATGTCCACAATTGATTCCTAAGCTGTAGAGTCGATAATAAGCGAGATATCAGCCATTTTGTGCTCTGACCTTGAAATTGAGGTCAGAGGTCAAATTCAAGGTCACGAGAATATTCAGCATATATCATTTCCTATATGTCCACAATTGATTCCTAGTCTCTAATCTCAATATTAAGTGAGATATTAGGCATAATGTGTCCCATTATAAAGCATAGGAGAATTTAACATGGGGAAGTCCCATTTGGGCCGAGTTTGGGCCAAAATGGTCCACTTCGGGCGATTCAAGCGCAACGAAATTTATAGACTTCATAGGAGTACATATCAGGAGTGTTATGTATCAAAAAGAAAAAAAGTTACTGAACAGATTTTGAGAAAATGGCCACCAAAGTCCAAAATCAGGCATTTTTCGTCGAAAACGGCCGCCATTTTGAAAAAAATGCGAAAATCAAAAAACTAAAAAATACCTCCTTGAATTATTTTAAAGTATTTTTGTGCAAAATTTCAGAAGAATTCGCCCGTAAACAAAAAAGATAAAAATGTGGACGACGACGACGACGACGGACGACGACGGACGACGGACGCAACGCCATGCCAATACGTTATTGGACCATAGGTCCGGTAACCTAAAAATGGTGTTCTATTATCTAAAATGCTGCAAGTACCATTAAGATATCTCAAGAATTCCCTAAGATATTGAGCTCCAAACATTATAGGGGTATACGGAATATATCTATGGAGTGATTTCCGTTGTGAAATCACTCCATAGATAAAAAATTAGGCCAAGGGCCGAAGATAGGTTACCGGACAATGTTTAATATTTTAGATGTTAGCCAGGTCACTGGTTGAATTCAAGGTCAAGAGAATATTCAGCATATATAAAATTAAGCATATAACATGTCCACAGTTGATTGCTAAGCTGTAAAGTCAATAATCAGCGAGATATTAGCAATTTTGTGCTGTGGCCTTGAAAATGAAGGGGCAAAGGTCAAATTCAAGGTCATCAAAATATTCAGTGTATATCATTTTCTATATCATGTCCACAATTGATTCCCAAGCCATACAGTCAATAGAGGAGCAAGATATGAGCCAGTTTGTCCTTGGACCTTGATAATGAGGTCAACAGAGGTCAAATTCAAGGTCCGAGAATATTCAGCATATATCATTTCCTACATGTCCACAATTGATTCCTAAGCTGTAAAATCGATAATAAGTGAGATATTCGACATTTTGTCCTGTGACCTTGAAAATGAGGTTAAAAAGTCAAATTCAAGGTCATGACAATAATCTGCATATTTTTCTTTTCATATATGTTCATAACTGATTCCTAAGCTGTAAAGTCGATAACAAGCGAGATATTAGCCATTTTGTCCTATGACCTTGAAAATGCTGTCAAAGGTCAAATTCAAGGTCATCAGAATATTCAGCATATATCATTTCCTATATGTCCACAATTGATTCCTAAGCTATAGAGTCGATAATAAGTGAGATATTAGCCATTTTGTCCTGTGACCTTGAAAATGAGGTCAAAGGTCAGCTTCAAGGTCATGACAATAATCTGCATATATCATTTCCTATATGTTCATAACTGATTCCTAAGCTGTAAAGTCGATAACAAGCGAGATATTAGCCATTTTGTCCTATGACCTTGAAAATGGGGTCAAAGGTCAAATTCAAGGTCATCAGAATATTCAGCATATATCATTTCCTATACGTCCACAATTGATTGCTAAGCTGTAGAGTCGATAATAAGCGAGATATCAGCCATTTTAGGCTCTGACCTTGAATTGAGGTCAGAGGTCAAATTCAAGGTCACGAGGATATTCAGCATATATCCTTTCCTATATGTCCACAATTGATTCCTAGTCTCTTATCTCAATATTAAGTGAGATATTAGGCATAATGTGTCCCATTATAAAGCATAGGAGAATTTAACATGGGAAAGTCCCATTTGGGCCAAAATGGCCCACTTCGAGCGATTCAAGCGCAACGAAATTTATAGACATCATAGGGGTACATATGAGGAGTGTTATGTATCAAAAAGAAAAAAAGTTACTGAACAGATTTTGAGAAAATGGCCACCAAAGTCCAAAATCAGGCATTTTTCGTCGAAAACGGCCGCCATTTTGAAAAAAATGCGAAAATCAAAAAAATAAAAAATACCTCCTTCCTGAATTATTGTTAAGTATTTTTGTGCAAAATTTCAGAAGAATTCGCCCGTAAACAAAAAAGATAAAAATGTGGACGACGACGACGACGGACGACGACGGACGACGGACGACAGACGACGGACGCAACGCCATGCCAATAGGTTATCGGACCATAGGTCCGTTAACCTAATAAAGATTCGATAAAATACATGATGTGAAATATTTTACTGTTTTCAAACTACTTAAAAAAAAGTATGCACAAACATCCTAGTTTTTTTTTGGCATCACAAGGCTCATCATAAATCACTTGCAGACACAACCTGTGAACGTGAACAATTTTCTTCGTCATACATACTACTATTTGACATTATACATGTATGCCCAAATTCTCAGTTCACTTGCATTTCGTTATTTGTACCAGAGGCGGGTCGATCCCTACTGCTCATGGCATTATGTTGCAGCATTATGCTGTAGGAGGTGACTGGATATGAGATCCCTACACTGTGAGGATGTCACTCTATCTGACTGCTCACTATGGAAGCCCATAGGTGACATGTGCGGGAAAAAAAATTGGTGTTTTTTCTAGTAAGAACCTTGCACGTTCGAACGTAGAAAGTTCAAAGCTACCACGTTCGCACGTGGAAGCATTTAGCGCTATCACGATCGCACGTGGTAACTTTAAAACTTTTCACGTTCGCACGTAGAAAGGTTTTAGGCTTCCAGGTTCACACGTAGAAAGATTCAAAGCTATCACGTTCACACGTGAAAGCATTTGATGCTACCACACCCGAATCTTTGCACGAGCGAACGTGGTAGCTCCTGCAGTTTCCACCTACGAACGTGGAAGCGTTAAATGCTTCCACGTGTGAACGTGGTAACCTAGGACTTTCCACGTGTGAACGCAATAGCCTAAACCGTTTCCACGTGCGAACGTGATAGTGTTAAATGCTTCCACGTTCGAACGTGCTAGGTTTTTGCTGGAATAGACATAGAATTTTTTTTACGCGCATGTCACCTATGGGCTTCCGTAGCTCGCTTACCGTGAGGAAAAACGCAAAAGTTCAACGATGAAGGGCCACCAGCCATGTCTACGTCAAGCAGACGTCAGATTGTATGGTTCGTGAGTCGAGTTTTGTATCAAAATCAACAAGTTGTTCATCTCCCAGACAGGTCAAGTACCAACGAAGCACATGGTTATCCATTACTACCCATTCATTCCAAAGCCGATAACTGATTACAGCTCTGTCCAAGAATGTCTCATTCATTCTGAGAAAGCACGATGTGAGGTCAGCCAGCAGTACGTGATAACAATGTTGGATCTGGGAGTGTGCACTAAGGCCTTCCCATTAGTTTGGAATTAGCCTGAGAAGTATGCAAACCACATCATCATGATTTTTTCATCTCATTTGCGCTGGCAAGGTGGTTGGCAATATGGTTGGCAAGAAGATGGCTGGCTCCGGATTGGCCGGCATCCTACTTGAAGCAGGCTTGATTACATATGGGTTGGTAGATGGTGTGCTGGAAGGCAAGCATTATGACAGGGCGATGAACAGCCACAAAGTTTTGTTAGAGGCATTGGAGCAACAGCTGCTTGAGCAGTTCCTGTCTCGCAAAGAGGATGCCCAGCTATAGGCAACTGGAAACTCTCTGCTCCAGGCATCGACTCATCCGAGACCGAGGTCATGGATAACGAGGCTCTGGGTAATGTCCTGAAAAAGTCAATTGGCAAAGCAGCACAACTATGTTTGTCATATACATGAAACACGTATGGTTGGCACTCTTTTATCTGGAGGCTGTGAAGGACAATAACTTACACTTGTATGCCCAGTGTATCTCCAAGATGCCAAGTTTATTTTTCAGCTACAGTGGATAAAATTATGCAAGGTACCTAAGCTATTTCTAGTATACCCCTTGCATATATTGATGAGTCACATCCCAGTGCTCTTGAGTTGTTGAAGTCAGGTGCTTTCAGTGTCGCATGTTCCTTTGTTCATGGCAACTGAGCTGATGTTGACCAAACCATTGTAGGAGACCTTCATGCGACATGTCAAATCCCACGGTGGTTTTGCTGGGTCAGAAAAAACAGGTTTGCTACCTTTGGTTTCTATCAACGATGGGTACGATCCACACATGCAAGGTCTCAGTATGTCAGTGTTGCCCTGCAAATGGTTGGTGAGAGATCCAGCAGCACACTGTCAGACGGCAAGCATCGAGAACTGAGGCCGACAGAAATCTCTCGAAATAACAAGCATGTGAAGAAGGCACGAGAAGCAGTGGAAAGTTTCATCAATCCATTTGATGAGACAGAGGATCTTGTGGTCCTGTCCTCTGGAGTACCCATTCTACTCGACGTCACGGAAGATGTCCGGAGAGCCGAATGCACTGGAGAGGAAGATATAAACGATCGATTCATCGCCAGAAATACTTCTTTCAGCCTATCAAATGAATGAAACTCAAAACCCTAAAGAGCACAATGAAAAGAATGGAAGTAATTTCAAGTAGCAACAAGGTGGTCCAGTATAAACAACAAGTCAATGTTGTTTTTCAACTCTTTGTGAAGTATTAGCAGCAGAAGAACCTTCGATTGGACTTGGCAGAACTGTTCACCCATCCACTGACCACAGTGCCTTACAGCCTAGCGAGTGCAGATGGGTTCTCTGCCAAAACTGACTAAACAAAGGCATTTCATCATGTGTGCATGAATGTCAGGGATGCCACCTTGCCTCCAATCGATGAAATGCTCACGATGTATGCTGGGAATGCGACATTCTACTACATGAAGGACATCCCTGCAAACTTTAAACTGATCTGTCAGAACGTGTTCAGCCTCATGTCTAAGGGGGGACATAGTCTTCAGCACTCGTACAACCATGATTCGACAGGGTAAGAGGGCCAACTGAATGCCAGCAAAGACGGCCAACTGAGAAGTTGATCATCAAAGGAGAAAACCAAAGACAACCAAAGGATTGGAAGCCTTTTCTCGTCAATGAAATAAACAAGAAGCAGTTCATTGATTTGCTGGTCAAAGAATAAAGCAAAACGAGTATGCTTCTAAACTGCGAGGATGTCAAATTACTGCCATTCATGATGGGACTGGAACAATGTTGACCTCTCAAGATGGAATGACTACAGAAAGAGCCACGACACCATCACTGCATTCATCTCAAGAGGAGTCTGACACCAGGATTGTGCTCTACTGCAAGTATGGTGAAAGCAACTTTCAGTATTGCAGAATGAAGAGCTCTGACACAGATGTTTTGTTCGTCCAGCACCATGCCAGACATCTGAAGGGCATAATATAGTACTATTCAATACGGGCACCGGCAACAACCATAGGCTACTGAACATGAAAGAATTGGCGAATGCACACACACCAGCCTACTGTACAGTCCTCATCGTGATCCACGCTTTTTTGAGATGTGACACGACAAGCGCATTCAAGGGTCTCGTGAAAGTGAAGCCCATCAAACTCTTGGAGGGAAATCGAAGATACACTGAATCTTTGTCCACCCTAAGTGACAGTTGGAATGTTTCAAATAAGCACCTTCAAGAATTCGATGCTTTCACCTGTGCACTGTACGGGAAGCCAAGGATGCCATGCGTGGATTCTGTGATATGCCAAGATGAACGACAAATGTCCTGAAGGTGGGATCGTGCCATCCAAGAATGTTGACATCGAGTACCTTCCTCCTTGCAAGCGAAGCCTAGTACAACACATTCTCTGAACCTGCTACCAAGTAGCCATATGGAAATAGGCATTGGATCCCATCCGACAAGTGCTTGATCCTGTTGATCACGACTGGACCATGGTTGATGGGAAGCTCGAGCCACCTATGGTATGAGGGAGGCATCCTGCCACATGCACTGCTGATGCAGCAGTAGGATTTCCCGATCTTGACGGCGAGAGTGACGATGAGTAATGCGTGTACGTCATGAGAGATGACACAAAGATGCAATCATCCAACGATGACACGTATCGTTAATGATGAAGATTAATCATTGAACCATGATTAATGAACGATTAAGCAACGTTTGTGCATACTTTTATGAAGTAATTTGAAAACAGAAAGAAATATTTCACATCATGTATTTTATTGAATCTTCAATCACCACGGAGATCACTCTATAGATATACTAAGTACAAGTATACCCCTATAATGTTCGAAGTTCAATATCCTAAAGAATTCTTGATATATCCTAATGTTTTTTTTTGCAGCATTTCAAAGATAATAGAACGCCAGTTCTTATGTAGGAACATTGATATCGATACCTACAACAGAAAATGTGTGGAACACGTATTTATGATGATTTTCACCACTCGATTCGAGCAGTCACCTGAAACAAAAGGGTTTACATGTATCATCATATACCAGAATGACAATCGATGCAAATAGTGTAGTTAGTGCTATTATACAGTATTTTAAATTACTGTCAAGAAACTTAGACATATACATAAACAATATCTATGTATTTTGTTTTTCAATAGTTGTGCCTATTCTTCCGATAATAAACTTCTGCCCGGCGTGCTGTAAATTCCACACTTGCCCGGGGCAGCTGCCAGTTCAAGAAAATGTAATTTTTTGAAGAGTGAACAAAAGGACATGGTCGCTCTGCAATTTTTAGAGTTGGAAGAATCATACACGTGTATTCCAATGATATCATTCATAGATCTACTCTTTGAACTATGAACTGGCCTGTGATATCCGATACAATCCGATATGTGAACAAAGCTGTAGTCCTTGGTCATTTGAACATACTAAAATGTCCCTACCATCAACTGGCATATGATAAACGTGTTACTGCACAAAAGTTGGGTTTCATGCCCTCGGGCCAAGTCTTCGAGAAGCCCTCCAAGACTTGACCCTCGGGCATTTACCCCATATTGTGCAATATAGAGAAGCTCGTTAGTGCCATTCAACTTTTTTTGGTTCAGTTCATTTTTCTTCCTAAATATTGGGGATGTCCCAATAATTCGTACTGGGAAAAATATATTGAAACTGGGAATAAATTATTCATTCCGGGAAAAAAAAAACTATTAAAACCGGGAATAAATTATTCAAACCCGGAAATAATTATTTAAACCAGGAAAAAAAATATTCAAACCAAGAAAGAACTATTTGAACTGGGAAAAAACTATTCAAACCGTGAATAAATTATTCAAACCAGGAAATAATTATTTAAACCAGCAGGAAAAAAAACTATTCAAACCGGGAAAGAACTATTCAAACAGGGAAAAAAAATATTTAAACTTGGAAAAGAATAGTTTGTTCTCGGTTTTAATTTTTTTTCCCGGTTTGAATTGCTGGGAAATTCGAAAGATTTAGAAAAAAAATAATTAAATTATTAAAAGGTGGATGGCATCAACAAGCTGCCCTAAGCAATTACCCTATATTGCATCCCAGGATTTTTCCTGTTAAAATCAATTTTCATTTTCTAGATATACTGCGGCTTCCGAAATAATATCGGTTCGTTAAGGTAGTCCGCTCCAAACAGTGAGGGAAGGGGGTCAAAGGGTTATACCTGTATCAACATAATCTAGAGCTTCGAAATGATATATTTTATAGAGTAACTGTTCAGCATTCTAAAACTGAAAAGAAAATAGGGGGTCACCGTATCCGTTCGCATGGAAAACACGATGCAAGATGTGAATATGGACAAAAAAATGTGCAAAAATGCCAGAATTTATGTCATTTTAGATAAATATGTGTGATTTTGATCGAATATGTAGAAGAAACGAGCACGGTGACCCCCTATTTTCTTTTCAGTATTCGGATGCTGGTCATTTACTCAATAACATAATGTCATTTTGAAGAGATAATATTCAAGAAATGACTTTTAAGTTTGGACTCTCCGTTACCTCACTGTTTGTAGCGGACTACGTTAAGATGGGGGGGGGGCGGATGGGGGGGGGGGTGCATTGAACCCTTCTTCGCCCACGGCCTAAAGTGAATGGATACAAATATATGTTGTCATGTGGATGGGAAGTCGCGCCCATGAGGACAATACTCAGTAAACATGAAAACAGAATGTCATCTCTGTGCGGCTTGAGCCCTACGAACAGCATACACAACGAGAGACTATACAAGGTAAAGTGAACAGTATAATGCAGGTACTCCGCGGCGAAGTACATGTAACTGGAGAGTCAATCGTTACTCAACTTGAACTGTGCAAATTGTGGTGCTCTTACCACCGAACTCACAATCCTGATATTTTACACATACTAGTATACGATGCACTATGATAATCAGCAACCATACATATTGAACACATTAATTCCATTCTATTGGAAATGGTTACCATTTTGACAAAATAAACCATATTTGCCCGAACATCATATGCTCCAGATGATTTTGTACATGGACAACATCATGAGTAACCTTAATACACGTACATCCCGAATCGAAGAAATCGCATACTAGTAAGTTCTTAGAAAATGCATGCAAAACCACAATGTCGCTAAAAGCAATATTCTCTCCACGCATGTGGAAGGTTTTTATTCGTAAATCACATCAATACACATAATGCAAGTCTGTAAATGCCAATCACTAGCTGGATCAAAGTACAAATGTATTAGATAGCACACTGGTTTTGTAAGATTCACACGTCTAACCAAACTGTTGTTGGAATGCTGCCGATCATCCTTATAATTGTTGAGCGTACATGTATGCACAAGAGTTTGGTTTGGATGCACTGGACGCCCTGTGCAAGTTGCAAACACAGGTACATGTAATGAACCCACCACATCACATGCTTTTGTGGTGAAGATGAAGCACGATTGTAATGCCCATGCAAAAATGAGAGAACATTTCCCGAAGTCTTTCGTGGTTGGTGAACAATTGTTTGTTTGCCGATCCGGTGTATGTATTCCGACTACTTCCCAGACTCCGTAGCTGAACTGTACACTTCTTCGCGGTAGTACAATATGTACGACTCCAAAATGAGGCGGAAGATGTATATAACCGTGTGACCAACTGAAATTTGAAAAAAAAATAACAATGAAGTGACAATGATTTTTGGCAATACTAAAAGTATTGCATTTGGACACACTACCGGTAGTACTTTTGTGTTCGTAGTTCAACTACCATTTTGAAAGACCATATCTCTTGACTGAACGATATGGTGCATTGAGCCTGCATTCATGATTTGCATTTGAGTTTCAGCAATACACGTACTTCGAGATCAGTATGTTTCCCTCAGAAAACACCCTAATGTGTCTCTGAAAGGTGAATGTAATTTCTTTCCTATGGCTTGTGGATGCATGTGCGTGTATATTTATAGTTGAGCTAGCGGCAGGTCGCAGGAATGAGGTTATTCCACAGATAGTATGTTGGTAATTGTAATAATTTTGGCTTGTTGTGAAACATTCTGCTTTTTGTGTAAAGAAATGTTTCTTGATGTTGTGATCACCATACACATCAAGGCTCACTCTATAGGGCCTGCATTGCCGCGCAAGAAACGAACCGTCATGGTGGTTGATTCTGGTACTGGAGACCAACAAACCTAATTTGAAAGAGTTATATGATACCGAAAAGATGTTGTGAATTGTTTATTGACAGAACTAACATGCAGTTATAACAGAATACATAATATAAAAACACAAATATAACCACTTATTTATTCAAAGAGTGTATTCTTGAAATGCCATCGATATGAAAGATAGGCTGACAAGTTGTCCATCTTTTCGGTATCATATGTCACGATTCTCAGGATAGTCCCATTTCCCGACACCGAGATTCCCGTGATAGTCGCAGTCCCGGGATGGTCGTATTACAGGTCATTTTATGTAGAGGAAGGGAAATACCAGTACTGGTACATGCAGTATGGACACCAGGCATTTTCGAAGCCACAGTGCCACACACCCTGGTACCGTGAATACCAGTACATCATAAATTATGCCAGCCTACAGGCCTAGTACAAGCTAGTACAGGGCGAGAAGCTACAAACATGTTATAAGAGATTCAAACTTACGCAGGGAGACGGCTGCCAGATTGGCCATTCTTCCGGTGTCGTAAGCAGCTTGCGTAGTGTAGACGAATCCCAACAGAGCCAATGAAAAAGCAAAGGTGTGAGTAAACTGGAAATAAAAAGAAAATCCCACGAGCTAACCATTATTTATACACTTAGAATCTAGGTAGGCTACAGTAGATCTACCTGAGATATATTTCTACTGTATTAACTGAAATAGTTCTAGTTTGAAATAGATCCAAACTTAAGATCTAAAATCAAATTCGACACAAAACATCGAAAGATTTTTGCCAATAATTTTATCTTGGATACTATACTAGTAGTCGGAGCGGTTTGAACATTTATAAGTTTATGCTTTCATTCATGTTCATTGACTACTTACCCATTACTATACACTGTGCGTACTAGTATCTAGATCCACTGTAGATCTATACTATTTATAATACATGTAGATTTTTAATACTACTATTATTAAAAATCTACATGTAGAATCTATTATTATATACTGGGTAAAATTTAAGGACCGCGATTGTTTCAAACACGTCACTAGATCAAATGATCACGGGAGGTAGTCTAGGGGGTCGTAAATGGTCGGGAAGGTTCGTGAAAGTCGGCTGAGAGGTATGTAAAAGTCGTAAACAGCAATATTCGAAGCGAAGTTCCATACACCAACGATAAAAACCAGCAGGTATGTAACGAAATATGTACATATCACAAATGATAATAAAAATGAATTGTTTCAGGAAAACTATTGGGATTGTGGCGTTGAACAGTATACCAAATTTTTCGTATATCACTTTACCAGGTAACCTTTCAAGATGTACATATTTCGGTAAATCCCTCTTGGCATTATCGTTGATGTATGAAAATTGCTCTTTACGACTTTTATATGCCACCCCGCCGACTTTTACGAACCTCCCCGACCATTTCACTGTGGTGATACTGGATGCACTAACGATCGTTAGTGCATCCCGCGATGGCGGACAATAAACACAGTCAGGTTGGTTTTTAACCGTATTTCATCAAATGACAGGTCCATTTGTGATAAATGGATACTTCGATGGTAGCTTAGTGTTTTGGTCAAAGACATGCGTAGTTATTTCAAACAGATCACGCTTCTTTGTTGAGATATGTTGAGGAAAAGAATTAGCGATAAGATTCACCAACGACAAAAGTGAGATCCCCTAACGATATAGGCCTAGTACGTGTATATTGTAATAGGTCCATATCATACACCATTGTGAATTCGTTGATTTATGCGACATACATTAGCGAATGTCACATTAAAAATAGGAAATCTGTACTAGAAGATCATCTGTACATATCAATTCATGTCAATTGGTACTTTATCACGGTGTAAGTGCGATCTTCACTCTTACGGAGGTTTTAAACACTCTGTCGGTGAAAACGCGCTCTTGTGGTGAAAACATGTGAAAATGTGGGGCACAGAAACGACAGCAAGGAGTGAATTGAACAAAGATGGCAAGAAGACCGTAAAAAGGAGGTAATCAAGTGTGTGCATTGAGTGTCTGTATAACCCCAGTAAGACGTGGTATGATTTTAGTTTTTGAATATGATATTGAAAGTTGTATTTATTGCATTTCCGTGACGGTCCTGGGATCGCTGTTGTTCAAACGCGTATATTATTCAGTGTATATCGAGGAAAATATAAAGTTTATTCTTCACAGAAGAGCGTTGTTATCAACTACAAAGTGCTTTGAGCCAAAGGAAATGTATGGAATGCACATGGTGTTGTTAAACTTGAAGGAAAAGGAAAATACATAATTAATTTTGATTTGTTGACAACACACTCTTGTGGTATAAAGAACTCTTGTGGAGAACATTCCTTACAAAGAACTCCTCCGGATTACTTCCTGAAATACATCGATTAATTGTGATCCCTCAACACTTACAAAATATTTTGGTTTCAGATATTCTCCACCAAAACCATGTAGTTCTACGCAGAAAAGATACTTGTCATTAAATAGATACAAGCAGATAACCGTGAGTAATACTGGTTAATGTAGCTTCACGGAAAGTACAACGGATAATAAATGTGTGCATAAAATAATTTGTCTATATGTGTTAAATGCTGACACATGCAATTGCAGATCAAGAAGAAAATTGTAACGCACTCTATTCCCGATTTTGGTACTGGCAGTGCCAAATAATTGATTAATTATTGTTCACACAGGGCCTATCCTTGTGTATTTATGTGACATGTATTCTAACATAAGTTAAACATCGTTTCAGGCAGTGCCAGTAAGCATCAGATACATGTACAATGATGTTTGAAATGATGATTGAACCATAAATCTCAGCATGCCTAATATTATTATATGTACGCAGGGTTCAGTAGGCAGGGTTCAATTGTCAACATACGCTTCCTCGCCCTTGAACAGTGTCTTATAAAAAATATTCTTTCTTTTTGATGTATTTGGGAATAGCAAACTCATGAGGCTATGGATTCATTATGAACTATGAACTACCTAACTGTATTCCATGTATTCCCTATCTGTATTCAACATATATAATTTTTATGTGAATATATTCAATTACATATCAATGTGGTGTTTCATGTTGGAATAAATTGATTGATCGATAAAAATAAACATCCATAAATTTATTTGTAGCGAATACATCACAAAATGGAGTGAATGTACAGTATGCTACCCCATGGATGCCTCCAGCAAAGGCCTCCAAAACAGTTCTTTGTATTAACCAGAAGAGTGCGTTGTTTCAAACTGATATTGCCGAACTGCTCATTTGTTGATTTATATAACTACATGTATGTAATTGAAGCAAACACATCATATGCAATCCATATGCTTATACTAATGTTTACTGCGAATGATATATGGAATTTAGGCATTTATTGAGCATATTACCAATATATGTTTTTCACTACAATATTTTCTCAGAGCTCTTTGTAATACTCCGAAAGAGTGCTATGTTATGTAGCTTATAGAAATTACTAGCATACCTCCCAATTCTATCGAAAATGATGGTTTGAATATTTTTAAATTATCTAGAACAACTTCATCTATCATAATACATGACATAATTTCATGAGCAATCGCCGTATAATGCATAAAACACTCCACAATACCACCTATCTGGCTCGCGGTGTGTGCGGTCGCTGGCTGGAATCGCCTTCGTGCTTAAAACCTCCGTAAGAGTGAAGATCGCACTTACACCGTGTTTATTTCACGTTTAACATTTAAAGCCTAACTAGAGTGAAAAAACAATTTTCTTCAGTTTAGTGTCAATATCAAAGACGGACGTCTGGGGATCATTTCTGTTTTTACAAAAATGAAATATCTTGAATAGTCACTATTTTACGGAGGTTTGTTTATGACATGTCCTATTGACCTTTCGATGTCATATGCAAATATGCAAATGAGCAACGATTACGTCATTGAAAGATAATGAGCTCATTGAAACCAGTACTGCATAATATTAAAGAGCATGAAAATAATTTTTGTTCCACATAATGACTCCATACAGAAAAAAATTTGTTGGTGTCATGGCAACCAGAGCCGGAATATGGCCCATAGCAACCACGTTGCTATGAAGATTTTGTTGCTAACCACTGATGATTCCACATTATTAGGACCTCAACTTTTGTTACATTATAATCCTTTGTGAAAATGTTAAAGGAAAGTAGCAATTTCACATGTCCTAACAGGTCAATTGCCCATAGCAACCCACCCAACAACTGGTTGCTAAGGGGCGCTAGCTCTGATTGTGTAGCCTTGACAACATGCTGGCATAACAAAAGACTGACTATGCATTACCACAAAACATCAGTTTCTATAGGAACCTTTATCTACATCATGACCCCTGCATAAATGAGGTTTAGATAGCTAATTATAGTACTTGACTCATATGACGTCATGAATATCTAAATATAATAATTAATGAGGTCCTGCGAATTGCTGATAGATTGGAAAAAAGTAATTCACGAAAATATAAATATCTCGATTGTGATTGAGATTTTCAAGTTCTGTAAAAACCAAAATAGATCAGGGGAACCATCTCCACGGTATAAGAACATATATTGATACACTCTAGTTAGACTTTAAATAACGTAGATTTGAATTAATAAAGAAAATATCGTTAGGGAATCTTCACATGTTCGTTAGGGAATCTTCGATTTTCGAAAACAATCGTTAGGGATTCTGTCGGCTTTTTCTCGGACGAGTTTTTCAAGCTCAAACCAACATAAATCGCCATGTATTTGCAACAAACGGTTGTTTCGTGCGCATAAGAATCAGCAGATGTATGTGTGTATCGATCACAACCGTAATTGTCGGGAAAATGAATAAAATTCAAACGAACTGCGAGTGGTGTTCGCCATTGCGGTGGATGCACTAACGATCGTTAGTGCATCCAGTCTCACCACATTGCATTTACGACCCCCTAGATTACCCCCCGTGAATGATGTAAAATAGTCTTTGGTACTATCTCCCAGTCGTGAGATAGAACGTTTGCCGGAATGCATGCCGGATACCTGTTCACGACACGTATCAACAGTAACAATGCGGAAACCGCACACATCATGAATTGAACTTCAGCAACTGTGTTACACAACCACTAAGTATACTCCTTGTGTCATATTCGTGCTGTGTAAATATTCAAATTCTGTAGCCTATTCAAGAGAATATGTATATCTGTATGTGCTCTCCGGAGCTCTCTGGAGCTGTACTACAGAACTGTAACCCCACCACTGAATGAGCTTCGATTGACTTTCTACATTGTAAGTTTTACCCAGTATAATAATGAAACAACTTTTGCCTGTTGAGTGTTGACCCAGGTAAACTGGTAATAGACAATTGAACCAGGTAATAGACCAAATTATTTGAGCCGGGATGTGACTGTGTTAAAGTCACTTACTACTTACTAGTACACTAGAAGTATCACATCCCTCGGATCAAATAATTTGGTCTATTACATTGTACCTGGGCTGGGTAAACAGGCAAAAGTTGTATAGATCTACTAGATCTAGAATCCAGCTAGTTTTGCAATGTCACACGCCCTTACCAATAACCCCATGGTAAAGTCCTGAGTTGTGAGTTCCATGCGCTCAGTAACCGTGAAATGGATGAGGTCGTTAAATATTGTGCCAAGTAAAACGAAGAGTGTTGCCAAAGAAATATAAACATAAGCCTCTTTCTGTGTCGTCCAAGTAATTCTGTGTTTGATACCACTCCAAGTGATTGCCATTCCATTATTCGTTTATAGCTGCGATGATTCGTGCCGACTTCCAGGAACTTTCATGGCATAAAGACATATCACAATAATCACATAAAACATTCCGACCGACTGGAATCATAAAGATTATGAAACCATTCCGGTCAGGGGAATCAGGCTATCCAGTATCCTCCATTACACTGTACCGCTCGGGACACAAGGACTTGAAAACAACTTTTACAAAGTGGCATGATATCGACCGCGTGGTTAGCCGGAAGTGTGAGAACGAAAAAAAAAACAGAAATCAAAATTGCATTATAAAGAGCACGTGCCAAAAACGTCAAAGACAAACACGTTTGTTGTTGGACGTCACCCTGATGAAGTCTTATAGGGTGTTCCAAAACGATGATGTACATGTAAACAAAACAGGTTATACCCACTGACACAAAATGGCTAATTTAATATCTCGCTTAACTTACATCAAAGATTTTCTATACCAAGATAGCCAACTCACGTTATAACGTATTGCGACATAATGACGTAAACGCCATCTAGCGGGGTCTCTGTAACGGACACTGAATGGAATCTAAATTGATATCTCATTACCCAACAATAGGTGTACGTATGAGTATCTGAACTATTTTATTTACCGGATGGGAATATTCTACAGGTAAATGTGGCGTGCCAGGACTATCTGTGTTTTGTCGGTTTCACGATCAGGCGAATATATCACGGAAAATCGCAACAGAACTTGACGCTACACTCGAGAATTGTCATTATAATAATAGCAGACGTGTACAGTCAATGCTCTGCTTGCTCAGACCTAATGTTATCACCCGGTGTAGGCTTCTTGCAATACAACATGCCAAAATTGTCTGCAACCGCTGGTTCACTTCCGATATCAAATGGGAACTTTCGAGTTGTGTTCAATGTGCCTACAAATAAGCTACAACTCCGTTTCAATTCCAATAAATTGACACTCTGAAATATTTACTATATTCATATGTGGTATTTCTAAACTATCGGAACGATAGCTTCATATTATCAAATGCAGTTATCAGGTTATGACACCTGGAATGTAATTTATAGGGTTTTTGTGAGCATTACCGATTTATAAATTGTTTTACCATTTTTTAAATACCAGTAGGCCTAGGCCTATGTGAAAAGAAGTGTATTGCATGTTACAATTTACTGAGTAACACAATGAACTTAATGATTTCAATAGAATTATCATCGCTGTGAAAATATGGAACGGGATATATCATGACTGTACATCACTTGAACACGTTCATTCATTCATATAGTAGGCCTACCATTCGACATAACTATGGAGTCAAGTCAAGCCAGATTCCAGGCTATATATTACTTATAAATAAGAGTATCACACTAATATATCTTTTGGTTAGCACATGTGCACGCTCCTAAATCACACACGCACGCTCATGCACTTACAGATATGAATAAAATAGTGTTTTATCATTAAATTTGCATTCATACACTATAGGCCTATGCTGTCTCTTATATTCATTTAGCCAGTCAGCATGCTACTCAGTATATTCAAACCATATTAAACAAGAAAATGCAGCTAACTGCGGGGGACGCCATTAGAGCTCGAGCACATTGATCATCAGCACCACGACAGTATATTATGATGAAAAACATAGGCCTACTTCATTCATATTCCTAATAAGTAAACATTTATTTTGAATTCAATGAAACAGATAGATCTACGCCTACTAAAATGGTATTTCATTTTTTGAAAAAATGAAAAATATTGAAAACCATGAGGAATATCTGCATCTGATATCATGATGCATATGCCTACTGGGCGAATTGAAAAGCCAGTTCAAAATAAAAATTCGCATCCCCGCATGGAACACCTTAATTGTCATGTGATACAATACGTCAAATTACGGTAAATTTAGCCGTGGCGTCGCAGACGAATCATCGTGTTTACTTCATCATAACGCCAGAGAATGTCACACGCAAGATGATGCATGCATGCACGTTTTGCTGCACAGAAAATTGTGTGTTCCATAATACGCGTCATTGCGGTAAAATTTGCTTTGCATTCTGGGAACGTCAATTTCCATCGGCTCCGCCATTTTGGGCGTTTTTGGATAATTTGAGGATTTCACGTTATTTTCTCAATCCTAACACATCGATTCATGCATTATACATCTGTGGAATATTCAAAGTTTGCCATCAATATGACAGATTTTATGTCAAAGACGAAGAAAATCCTCATTTGGATTAGGCATCTAAACGTTTACCTGCCAAAACGGGCGTCGATAGTTTGGCATGAAACCTCCATGAAAAAGTCAGCACATAGACATGTAGAGGGTTGGGGGTTTCGCCATCAACGCTCTAATGTCAAAAAGCAATGATGTAATGATGCAGATTTAGGTTGGCAATTAGGCGTGCAGGTTTAGGTTGGCAAATAGGCGACTTTTTTCTGAATGTTCAGGGCAAGCAACTGCTGGGATGCCGTTACTAGGCCTATTTCGGATTAACTCATAGGGAAGGGTTTTTTCTCATGATAGGCCTACGCCCGCCATGTTCGATTCGCTCCTTCCCGTTTCCGAATCTGCTTTCCATCAATCCATGTGTTCAGTCAAAGCCACGACAGACTCACTCACAACCTTCTTCACGACATTGTACTGTTTGTTATCAATGAACACAAATTCATTAGCGTTTCCAGTTGTCACCGATCTAGTGTGCGTGAATTGCATGCTTCATAGTTGGAGAATGCACAGTCCGATGATGCCGTGATTTGTCAAGTATCCATGCAGCGACATGGAAGATATAGTTCTGCTTATTATCACTAAATTCAGGCATGGACTGAATGGGAGCAAGGTCAGAGCTTTCTCGTCTGATATTGGACTGTTGAGGAGGTTGAGGAGTAAGCTTTTCCTGTATCACCGTGTACACGTTACCGACTTTCAAGACGAACTTGTCAACATCTTGGACGCAGTTCGTGTATGTCCGATGCGAAAAAGGGCGTCGACTAACGTGACCGAAGATCTGGACGCGGCACATAACTGCGTTGCAATAGGTTTTGCGATTTTACCTAAATGTTGATATGTTATTCTGGGAACTTTTTGTATTAATGTTAGATTGGAAAAAAAGGAAAACAGAAAGCCGCCGTGGATCTTGAGGAAATGTTGGGAATTTTATTTCTCCGCCATCCCAACAAAATGCTTCAAGACAAACGAAAACTTAGTACCAGTATAGGATAACATACCGCCATATCAGCTTCACTAGAAAAACCAACAATATCCGAATACAACCGTGTGCTAATCTACATTTATTGTTGTCATACATACAGTATTGAAAACGTGTTCCATCCTACAATTTGTCGGAAATATATCTACAAGTTTCAGGCACAAGATACTGACGAAATATGACGTTTCACTTCTGACTTTCGATATAAGTACAAAAGGTACTTTGCCACATTTCTAACCCATAGAATTTATTAATATTTCACAAATTAATATTCTCATCCTTGTTAAGAAAATCAAATAAAAAGTGGGGGTCGTCGCGTTGGTTTTGTCACAATCCTGGACTGAAACAAGTACGTTCGGGCATCGGTTTCATAGTTTTTCATTGACATTGCCGCGACATTTTGAAACGAAGTCTCACGATGAGAGGACACAAACAAATGTTTGCAACACGCCCATTCCTGGACGAACTGACTTGATAATTTGCAAGCATGTTCAGGAGAGTATATAGATAACACTGTTATAATAAAATATATGGTTGAGTTGAAAAATTCTGCACAACCCATGCCCTCACATGGACGCTATTCCGTCACGCTGGATTTATCATGCAATTATCGTATAATATTCCAGATGGTTGATGAATTATCACCCACCGGTAAAAATGTGTTCATCAGATTTCTTTCCAAATTTGTCTGATTATCACGTGATATGTGTAGAATGAAATCGTTGATTAAAAAATGAGGGTCGTCGAGTTGGATTTGTTGCAAAACACTTCTGAACGAAATTCAGCTAGCCTTCGAAATCCGCAATATTATTCACTTCAAATGAATTAACAGCCCCAGAAAAAAATCCATACGATAGAAACTTCCAAAATTTAATCTACATGTCTACTGGATTGTACACATGTAATAAATGAAATAAAATGTGGGGGTCACTGCGGTAGAATTTTCGCAATCTGCATTTGAATGCTGCATGTCAAGCTAGAAATCGTGCGCCCATTTGCCACCAAAACGTCATTTTTACAGAGACTCCGTCGTGTGGCGCCACTGTTCAATTGGTCGCACGTAATGACGTGAGTTGGCTATCTTGGTATAGAAAATCTTTGCTTACATACAGTACATGTATTATCGACTTCACAATTTGAGCGGACATACAGGAAATGCTACATGTGTGTTGAATATACTTGTGACCTTGAATTTGACCAGTGACCTCATTTTAGAGGTAACGAGACAAAAGGGCTAATATCTAAAATATAAAACTCTAAAATATAAAACATATATGTAAGTATCAATCTATTACCACCAGTACAGCCAAATTTTGATGATTCCAATTACAAATGTAAAATACAACATTTTGCAATAGAAACAAAGCCCAAACAAATACCTTATCAAAAGACACACTGGGGTCATCAGGGGCTGACAGTGGTTAATGTAGTTGTTTCTATTGTACACCTGATGGAATTAGTATACAACTGCCCAACAACCTATGAAAATAATTTAGAAATACGAAACTATAGTTTAATAAGAAAAAGCCAGTATTCCTTCTCAACTTGAAAATAATATTCCTTTTCAGTTTAAAAAAGGAAGTTATTCCTTTTCAATATCATTTTCAGCTTAGTATTTGATATTCCTTTTCAGCTTCACACCATCCCAAACCATCTATCACAAGTTCACAACCCATCGATCATTACATCAATTGGCATTTTTGTTGTACATGTACATGAAAATCATAGGTTACTAGCCGACATTGGATTGTTACATTGGGAGGGTTCAACGTTGGGTTAAGAAAGGTTGATGCACTGATGCAGCCCACTATGTGTGTGGTAGGTTTTGGTTGTATTCTAGTTGTACAACGTCGCAACGAAATCCGATGTCGGATCAACGTTGTCACAATGTTGTGTACCCGCTGGGAATGATATAAACACATGAATACAAACTACTATCAGGCTGAAGACTTAATCGATGTTTATTTATTTCATGTGGCCTATCACACCGAACCACCGATTATACTTCGTACAAGCTCTTACCAGTTAGTCTCTACTGTATATTTCGCATAATATGATGATTACAAACTTGGCTCCTCTTCTCTTACACTGAAGAATATTTTCTGAATACGCGTTGTCTGCTTCTCTGCGACAGAAACGTACATACTAAAATAAATGCACATTAGTGTGCGCAATTTCAATAACAGATATACATACATACGTTTGTCGCCGCCTCACTAATTAGTATGTCAGACGGACCGACAACATATGGTTAGAACTGTACATATATGTTGCCCGTTGTACCCAAGGCCCACTGTTGTGATACTGGATGCACTAACGATCGTTAGTGCATCCCGCAATGGCCGACAGTAAACACGATCAGTTTGGTTTTTAACCGTGTTCTATCAAATGACAGGTCCATTTGTGATGAATGGACACCCTGAAGGTAGCTTAGTGTTTTGGTCAAAGACATGCGTAGTTATTTCAAGCAGATCACGCTTCTTTGTATTTAGATATGTTGAGGAAAAGAATTAGCGATAAGATTCACCAACGACAAAAGTGAGATTCCCTAACGATATAGGCCTAATACGTGTATATTGTAATACGTCCATATCATATACCATTGTGAATTCGTTGATTTATGCGACATAAATTGGCGAATGTCACATCAGAAATAGGAAATCTGTATTAGAAGATCATCTATACACATCAATACATGTCAATTGGTACTTTATTTCACGTTTAACATTTAAATAACGTAAATTTGAATTAATAAAGAAAAGATCGTTAGGGAATCTTCACATGTTCGTTAGGGAATCTTCGCTTTTACAAAAACAATCGTTAGGGAATCTTTCGGGTTTTTTTTTTCAGACGAGTTTTTCATGCTCAAACCAACATAAATCTCCATGTATTTGCAACGAACGGTTGTTTCGTGCGCATAAGAATCAGCAGATGCATGTATGTATCGATCACAATCGTAATTATCGGGAAAATGTTAGTTAGTGCATCCAGTCTCACCACAGTGAAGGCCAGTAGCCGCATAGGAGGCTCCCGGCCCGTGAGTATGAGCATGTGGGCGTGTTAACGTCCCGCTTTGCTTAGGCCAAAAAAAATAGTCTTTTGGTTCTCATCATGGCGGTCTTGGAAAAATGGTGCTAGGATGCTATGATTTTTAATAACGCGGGGCGATGAAAATTTTGAAAGGAGCGATGACTCAAATTATTATTTCTTGTAAAACGCTTACAAATCATGCTCAGGTTTTTTATTACGCATTTGTTAAACTGAAATTTCTATATATATTTTGGCACAACTTCCAAACGAGAAAAGTAAATAAAAGAAAATAGTACTGACGAATGAAATGCTATATGAACACTATTTTATGTAAAATTACGCCTACTCAACATAAACTTGTGTATAAAACTTGATATGTAATGATACAAAAGAAGGCCTATACACAGATTCAGGACTAGAAATGAACGAAATATACACATTAAACTATAAAATGCTATTCAGGCTACTCAACATAAACATTTGCATGAAACTTACGAAACAATACTGAAGTATTTGCAGAATGGGACTAATTCCCGGGTTTACACTGTGTCATGCATGTTGAGTTTCACATATTTAATTTGGGATATTTTTTATACTGTGTCATGATAAACTGCAACTAGGAGCGAACACAAAACAAGTTTTTTGAAGCCATGTTATGCCCTTTGAGATTTGTAGATAGTAGATACATCGAATACGCTCTAAGATATCCATGGGAAACTCGCGAAACACGATTCTCATTGAAAAATATAAATTCTCACCTTAATTTTTCTAAAGGAAGCCTTTTTGTGTTCGCAAAAAAAGCACTGATGCGGTAGTGAAAAGTGGTGCGCGCGGGAATGAGAACCAAAAGATATCTTTTTTTGGCCTAAGAACATGAGGCTGCCAGAACAAATGCAGCCACACATACATGTACTAAATAATGTACCACCATAGGCCCCTATATGTCGACTTGCATTTTGAAAATTCACTCACCGACCCACTGACTGTACCACACTGGTTTGCTCTTCCACTGGACGAACAAAATGTAATACGATATTCCGGTGGCTGCGACGATAGCTGCACCCATAATGGTTTCTGTAGGTTTCAGGACCAGAGGAAATACAGCAAGGAAGGTCATACAAATCAAAAAGATGAAGTGCATCACCAAAGGCATCTGCAAAATGAAAGATGCACGCATTGCAATAAATCAGCATTTCAAGTGACGTCCATCGGGAATCAAACAAGAAGTTCGGGCAGCATGATTTGAGAAAAACATGTCCAACCTTTATTGGCCGTGGGATATCTGGCATTTTGTATCGATACCATATAAGCCCAGCCACGTTCAATGCATCAAACACTGCATGGGCGCACACCAAGTTATTGTATATGGTGTACAATCCTGCGGACGTCATTGCTATGGTTATCATCACCAGCTGTTCATGGGGAAAGGAATCGTACCGGTACATTGTATGATCGTAAAGAAGAGATTCATAGACTCACGCATGCATTCATTTTTGGAAAAAAAATTAGCCCAACGCCAAGAAAGGTTACCGGACAATATATATTCTAGATATTAGCCTTTTGTCCCGTGACCTTGAAAATAAGGTCATTGGTCAATTCAAGGTCATGAGAATGTTCAGCATACATGTATATCATTTCTAGTATACATGTTCACAGTTGATTCCTAAGCTGTAAAGTCGATAATAAGTGAGATATTAGCGATTTTGTCCTGTGACCTTGAAAATGACAATAATCTGCATATATCATTTCCTATACGTTCATGATTGATTCCTAAATTGTAAAGTCGATAAGAAGCGAAAGTCATCAGAATATTGGGCATATATCTATTCCGATATGTCCACAATTGATCCCTAAGCTGTAAAATCGATAATAAGCGAGATATTAGCCATTTTGTGCTCTTGACCTTGAAGATGAGGTCAGAGGTCTAATTTAGGGTCACGAGAATATTCATCATATATCATTTCCTATATGTCCACAATTACTTCCTAAGCTGTAAAATCGATAATAAGTGAGATAGTAGCCATTTTGTCCTGTGACCTTGAAAATGAGGTCAAAGGTCAAATTCAAAGTCATAACAATAATCTGCATATATCATTTCCTGTATGTCCACAATTGATTCCTAAGCTGTAAAGTCGATAATAAGCGAGATATTAGCCATTTTGTGCTCTGACCTTGAAACTGAGTCAGAGGTCAAATTCAAGGTCAGGAGAATATTCAGCATATACTAGTATCCTTTCCTATATGTCCACACTTGATTCCTAGTCTCTAATCTCAATATTAAAGGGCCATGGACATGATATTTGATGTGATTATTAAATTGTTCTACATGCAATAGTATTCATATATATATGCATACAGACGGAAATAGAGCCTTTCTGAGCACACAGATGAGATCTACAGCGGTCCGAAGACCGATATTCCACGTGGAGAGCGGTCAGCATCTTTTTACGTAAAATGACGTTTCTGAGGTCACGGGGGAAAAGATTCTCTGTACAGAATCTTTGACGCTGAGAAGTGGTTGCAATTTTGTATGGGACAAAGCATTGATGAACGGGGTTAAGGCTGGGGTGAGGGGGGGGGGGGGGGGGTTTGTATGACGAAGATGTGTTTCAGGCTGTTATGGGGGTGGGGGGTGGGGGTACAAGATACACGATCTATTCGGGATCTGATTCACACCAGTTGTACAATGTTTCGCTAGAGCTAAACATGCATACCAGGTAGGCCTACAAATGAGATACAAAATACAAAGTAGAAATTATGGATATGATACGGTAAACTATCACACATAATCCAATACTGTGAGTGACATGGGGGATTAACACTTAAAACCTCTACCCAGCACACACACACCCTTCTCTCCAGCAGGTGAAAATCCAGACAGGATAAACCTCGATGCGATCTTGCGGGAGGGGTGGGGGTTAGGTTGGGGGCGTAATAAATAGATATTCAAATGAATGTGTCCGACATTATATTAACACTGGTAAAATTACATTATTTTTTCGATGTGCCAGCGATTAGACAAATGATTGACTCGTTTGTTGGCCGAAATTTACATGTAATGCTAGGCCTACTCTGTGATCAGGCATAATGGTTATACTGTAGAATGGTATGCCATACAGTTTCGATGATTCTCGTTGTGAGGCCTATGAATTATAATAATAATAATCAGATTTATTTAACGACGGTCCATGATGATAGGCAATTCTGCCTGTCTTCCCCATCCCCCGTCGAGTGACAATTTTGAATTTGGAAAGCGGTTTTCGAAATTCGAATGGAGAAACCTTTGCGGTGCCAGGATGAAAACTCCACCTACTTTGTGCCGGTGACGGGGATTGAACCCGCGTCACCTACCGCCTCTGAGCTTCGTTGCTTCAAGAGCCACCAGTCCAATCCACTCGGCCACAGAGGCGGTGAGGCCTATGAATTAATTATTTGCTTTCTTCTACATTTATATATTGGAAAGCAATACAATATCAATCGATATTTAGTTTATACGCATTACCTTTATATAACAAGTACTACCAACCTGAAAATAAGGATATAGGTGTGTTATAGTGGGAATGATCTTGGCAATATTTTCACAAAATCACAGTTTCGACCTCTACTGAAACAAACGCTCAAATATCGATTCTTTTGCATATTAAATCGGGTTCATCACAGTAAGAACTCTGATATTGTCCGTTTAGGCCAACGCACCCCCTTCTTCTCCTTCTGGTTCGACCAACTAACTAACTAATTGAGATGTAAGGCCATGTCCGTAGTTTCTGGTGTTTTTTATCGATATACACAATACACGTAGGCTACTCATATTTTAAAAATTCTGCCACACCGTTTTTCTACAACATGTCAGCCAAAGACTGAAAGCTCAGGGATCGATTCCCGTTTAGAAGCATACTGTGTGCTAGACCCATAAGAAGACGTTGGGGTGTAGCCGTTTTCACACAAAAATGCTGCTCTCAAAGGATTGCACCATTTAACCCAAATTAAGCAGAAAATGTGGACTCGAGTGTGGACTCAGGGCCGGTGATTTGGGGCCCGCCCAGGGGCCCCAAAAGCAGCTGAAGCCTCATTCGTTAAATGCGCAGGAGTATTCTGTGACGCTCCCGATTTCAAGTTTGAACTTCTCAGACAATGAGTTTTTTATGCAAATTATCTGAATTCAAGATCATGTTCAAGATTTAGACACTGTCAGCTTGATTTTTAGATCATTCTTTTCAAGGGATTTTTAAACAACATTCTTCTTAGGTGGCGGGCAGCAGGAGTATATGGGGATTCATGTCTAGATTTATATTTGCAATGTTTTTTCAACAGGAAAATCACACTGTTCAATATACTGTAACGTACTGGATTTGTTTGTTTTACGGCAACAGTTGATTTTTTTTCTTTCAAGAATAACCTGCGTCTACCCCCACCCCCATTCCCGTACACGCTCACTGCGCCTGGTTTTGGCGGGCTCATTGGCTTTCATTAGGATTCAAGATTTTAGGAGAGAGAGGTGGGGGGGGGGGGTTATTTGCAGAATATCATTGTATGCGTGATTGTATTCCGATTCAACAACAACGATAATCTGCGTAAAAAAGTTCTCTGAAAAATGGCGCCCGCCTAAAATTCCACCCCCTAGGTCTGGGCCTAGTCGGCCTGTGAGGTAATAGGCGTACGGCTCTGATAATGCTAGCTTTTTTGAGCTAAAAGAATTAAATCGCCGTTTGATTCCCAGGTGAAGTAGACCTGCCAAAAATATTGGCATACGTTTGTCAAGTTACATCACGATACGCATATCGCTGAACTACAGACAGAAGCTATTGAGCGTAGGCCCTATATGTAGGCCTGTGTAAACTGGCAATGCCATGGATCATTCGAAAAGTAGAAAAGGCTGACACCTTCCCGATGTGTAGAACCTTCGCCGACACTACGTACGGTTACCCATGCTGCATAATTACAAAATTCCCATACCTATTGATATAGTAATGATGAACGGAATCCCCCCAAAAAACCCGCAATTAAACAACCACCTGCAAACGACAAACGTCTCTACCAGCGCGGTCGTTCCCCCGTGACGTCACAGATCACAAAGAACGTAAAATGCCAATCATCTCTCGCAACAGCTTTCAGGTCAATTTCTCGACAACCCGAGCCCTAATTGATACCATTTCTGTTGTGTACATGCTTAGTAGATGCTTAACTTCATTATTAAAACAAGTCACTTTTTCGTGTCCATGGCCCTTTAAGTAAGATATTAGGCATAATGCATATGTGTCACATTATAAAGCATAGGAGAATTTAACATGGGAAAGTCCCATTTGGGCCGAGTTGGGGCCAAAATGGTCCACTTCGAGCGATTCAATGGCAACGAAAATTATAGATGTGACAGGGGCATATATAAGGAGTGTATGCATCAATAAGAAAAAAAATTACTGAACAGATTTTGACCAGGTGGCCATTTTTCGTGAAAAATGGCCGCCATTTTGAAAAAAGTGCGAAAATCAAAAAACTAAAAAATACCTCCCTCTCAAAATATTTTTAAGTATTTTTGTTAAAAATTTCAGAAAGATTTGAGATAAAAATGTAGACGGACGACGACGACGGACGCAACGCCATGCCAATAGGTTATCGGACCAAAGGGCCGGGAACCTAAAAAACGAATAATATCTGACACGAAGGCTAGTAGTTTGCTCGTAGATAGTACTAGAATTTATATTACAGCGAAGCTGAACGACAACAATCCTGGGAATCAGACGGCACAATGCAATCTTCTGCAAAAATAATTTATCACTGAATGGCGTCATTTCAGACCTGACACAAAAGTGCTGTCATCGGTGTGAAAAACCGCAGGTTGATCAGAGCCAGGAAGGCAGGCAGATGGCCACGTCGAGCGCCAGCAAAACACAGTCTTGAGCACGAAATCTCGATCGTTAAAGTTCACATTTATGGGAAGAAACTTGAATGTCCAGATTGGGCAGCTTTCACGGAAATCGTATGTTCCGTACCGACCTAGAACCTACGAGAGACCCGGAGTTGAAGCTCCCGGCGTTGTTTATTGCTATGAGGACGGGCATTATCCAGGCCATATAACCTAGCATCTTTTGGGCAAAAGTCTTCGGGAAATACAAGATAGCATCGACATGAACAAAGTGCTGCAGAAAAAGTGATGGAATGTTGTGTGAATCGTGCGAATTCAAAATTAATATTGAAGTTGTAGTTCATAGCATAGAAACCCTACAGACCACGGCGACAGCCTGTGACGTTAGTACGGCCTGTACGCCAAGCACGCCCATGTAACTGACGTTGACCGTCACGTACAGCAAAGTGATAAGTGCCATCGAGATGTAGATTGCCCGGGGCAGGTTCCTGGTGGGTTGAATGATGTTTACACTCAGAATTGACCTATCGCCGAACCCATTTGTCCGAGTCTTTTTACGCCATTTACGACGCATTCTGCAAAACGTTATTATTGGCCAAAGAGAAGTTTGCCGACGTAATTTGTGAAACTCGGACAACTTTTGGGGGCTTTGGCGATAGCCAAAGCCCCCAAAAGTTGTCCGAGTTTCACAAAATACGTCAAAATACTTCTCTTTGGCCAATAATAACGTTTTGCAGAATGCGTTGTAAATGGCGTAAAAAGACTCGGACAAATTGGTTCAGCGATAGGTCAATTAGGCCACGGTGAAATGTTATATATTTTGTTTCTTGGAGAAATGTGATGGCAGTAAATTTGCATGTCATACTTTCGCCGTGTTGGCTTACTATTTGATTACCGTTCGATTTTTTTTTTCTGAATACATCTATCATTTATTTAGTCGGAGGTTTTGGCCTACCTGTATGGATCTTTCAATTCTTCAATCATAAAATTAAGAGCATTCCTGTAAAATAGTATTGCATTGTACGTATGTAATGCGACTATCCCGGGACTGCGCTATCCCGGGAAATTTCATGGCCATACGACTATCACGGGAAATTGCGACTATCCCGAGAACGACTGCGACAACCCCGGGAAACCGTTAACAAAGTATATGCAAGCCATACGCATATCACAACTTTTAACGTTAATACGCCTATGAAAGTTTTGAAAACGAATTTTAGTTTTGCCCACTCTGTACGTGGCCGAGGGGACAAAGGACTGGTAGCTCTTGAAGGTTTGCCAGGAAGCTCAGAGGTGGGTTCGAATCCCGTCACCAGCAAATTATAGTAGTCTAATTGGAGTTTTCATCCTGGCAAAGCAACGTCTCCATCGAATGACACAGCTTAAAGTTCAAACTAGTATCAGTATTAGTAACTTTGATCAAATAATTCTGCCATGTATTTTATATAGGGGCCTACCACAGATTTAAATAAATCTCCTATACTGTACATCTAGTTTACATCGAGTTCACTATATTTTGCGCTCTTCAGTGTATACTTTATCACGTGTACATTATTTTCTTGGATTACATGTACTCTTGTCAGCCTATCTTTCATATCGATGGCATTTTATAAGAATACGCTCTTTGAATAGATAAGTTTTTATATTTGTGTTTTAATTTTATGTATTCCTAACTTAATTTCATCAATACTAAACGTTACAACTGCATGTTAGTTCTGTCAATGAACAATTCACAACATCTTTTCGGTAGGCCTATCATATTTCACGATTCCTGGGATAGTCGCATTTCCCAACTAGTCGTATGAGGGGTGTACTTTTCCCGAGATAGTCGCCGTTCCCGACATATAGTTCTGGGGCATATGTAATTTCGAGATTTTTTTCTGCAAATTCTTGGCACCAAGCATTTTCAGTCAGCCTAGAAATCGAGTTGAATGAACTTTATTTCACGGAAGGCACAACAGGCCCATGTACATAGTATTTGCATTTTTAGCTTACCGGCCCTTTGGGCCGATAAGCTATTATCGTGGTTTTTCGTCCGTCGTCCGTCCGTCGTCCGTCGTCCGTCCGGGTCTGTAACTTTTTTTTGGCATGATGAATTTCCCCATAAATTTGTCAGAACATACCTCAGGCCAATATCTAAAAACGTTTTTTTTTAATTTTTCGATTGAATCGTTTTTGCCGATTTGGCGGCCATTTTTGACGAAAAATTGCCAATTTTGGACTTTGGTGACCATTTTCTCAAAAACTGTCTGATCAGTTTTGAGATTTTTACTTCAAAACATTCCTCTCATGTACCTCTATGACATGTATAAGTTTCGTTGCCCTTGAATCGCCGGTCTGCGTGGGGCGTCCATTTTGATTTTTTGACGAGTCGGCAAAAAAAATTTTTTTTGTCCCAAATCAAGTCACTATTCGATTTGAGCCATTTCCAGCAAAAAAAAAAAAAAATTTTTTTTTTGATCATTGAAAATTGTTTTGGACTTGGAAAATTTCACCCAAGTTTTCCTTCATAATGGAAGCTATGCAGAGTAATCTCATAGAACACTTCAAGATAGAGCCTAAGTATTGGCACATTCAAGTGGGAAATCATATATTGCGGTTTGAGTGGTGACCTTGAATTTGACCTTCAATGACCTTGAAAGGTCAAAACGACCTTTTTTGTCAAGAAACGATGAATTTTGCCTTTGGTGGTCATTTTCTCGAAATCTATTCAGACAGTTCTCCTCAAAATCATGAATAAGATTCTCCTTATGTACCTATATGATGTGTATAAATTTTGTTGTCTTTGAAATGACGGTCTGCGTGGGGCGGCCATTTTGATTTTTTGACGAGTCGGCAAAAAAAAATTTGTTTGTCCCAAATCGAGTCACTATTCATTTTGAGCCATTTCCAGCAAAAAAAAAAAAAATTTTTTTGGCCATTGAAAATTGTTTCAGACTTGGAAAATTTCACCCAAGTTTTCCTTCATAATGGGAGCTATGCAGAGTAATCTCATAGAACACTTCAAGATAGAGCCTAAGTATTGGCACATTCAATTGGGAAATCATATTTTGCGGTTTGAGTGGTGACCTTGAATTTGACCTTCAATGACCTTGATCGTCAAAACGACCTTTTTTGTCGAAAAAACAATGACATTTGCCTTTGGTGGTCATTTTCTCGAAATCTATTCGGACAGTTTTCCTCAAAATCATGTATAAGATTCTCCTTATGTGCCTTTGTGATGTGTATAAGTTTTGTTGTCTTTGAAATGACAGTCTGCGTGGGGCAGCCATTTTGATTTTTTGACAAGTCGGCCAAAAAAAATTTTTTTGTCCCAAATCGAATCACTATTGATTTCGAGCCATTTCCAGCAAAAAAAAAAAAAATTTTTTTTTGGCCATTGAAAATTGTTTCGGACTTAGAAAATTTCACCCAAGTTTTCCTTCATAATGGGAGCTATGCAGAGTAATCTCATAGAACACTTCAAGATAGAGCCTAAGTATTGGCACATTCAAATGGGAAATCATATATTGAGATTTGAGTGGTGACCTTGAATTTGACCTTCAATGACCTTGGAAGGTCAAAACGACCTTTTTTGTCGAAAAAACGATGAATTTTGCTTTTGGTGGTCATTTTATCGAAATCTATTCAGACAGTTTTCCTCAAAATCATGTATAGGATTATCCTTATGTACCTTTGTGATGTGTATAAGTTTTGTTGCCTTTGAATCGACTATCTGTGAAAATTTGTCAATAACGAAAAAAATCTTTCAAGACGTAACTTGATTTCGTATTATAGTCCATACAGAAAATGTGTTTCTATCAACATTTACGAAGATGTTTTAACATATTGATTTTAACATCAGTGTAACAATTTATGTGTATTCAGTATTCTATGCAATTCACATGATTGCCGGTAAGCTACAGCACCCTTGGTGCTATGTTTCATTTCTGTGCTAATATAATACGTATAATAATATAATAAATAAATTTCTGTGCTAATATAATAAAACCTATAAAATACGTAGTGCATTACAGAAATTCATAAATTTACATGTGGGTTGCATGCATGTTCAAACCATACAAAGGCTGCAAAGTTTTATAAACATTCAATTTTGTTACATGGCATTATATAGATAAAGTTTTACGTTACAGTATGGATGTCGGAAATATAAATATGAAGAAACGTTTGTCTTAATTTCTCATATAATGGACGTATCAATAAAAAAATTAATTTCATCTTCCATAACATGGATATCTTTATATTTACGACAATATTGACAGAAACGATCAATCCTTCTTATATTTGTATATCTATTTTCTTCTATTGCTAAATGATGATTCGAACAACGAAACAATGTTAAGGCTATTTTATGTTTAAAATTCAATCCCTCCGATAAATATTTCTCTGAACATAAGTTTATTTTGTAATTATGGTAATAGATTAATTTAGAATTCTGCTTTGTTTCTTCAAACCAATTTTGAGATGATATATCGATCAGTCGTTGTTTGAAAACAAGTAAAATATTTCTGGGTCTGCTATCCCTTGATGGTCCCATACCTCCCCAAACCCATTTGAATTCAAAAAGATTTTTATATCCGTTACCCAATTTTTGCAACCTACTTCATCAAACCCCTTCAGTGTTTTATATATCGAATATTTTAGACCTTTTCTATGAATATTGAGTAAAATATTGAGCCAAAATTTGATACATTTCGTCTGATATAATATTGATGAAGGAAATCTACCTAACTCACCCATTACAGCAACATTGGAAGTATTGTACGAAACGGACAAAATATATTTACAAAATTTTCTCTGTACAATTTCAATTGAATCCCGCTTCTGGGTCCCCCATATTTCAGCCCCATACAATAAAATAGGTACAATCATTTTATCAAAAATATCTAATAATAATTTGATTTGTCCACCCCCTATAATTTTCACAAACCGTTTTAACATAAAAATTGCTTTTCCGGCTTGTGATGACTACGTGTCTAGAGCAACTGACCACTGTAAACGTGAATAAAATATTATACCTGAATATTTATGATAAGCATTCTAGCTGTACACCATCTAAATAAAATCCTCATTTTTCCGAAAGATCCCTCCATTTCTAAAAACAATAACCTTATTTTTTGACAAATTAACACGAAGCCCGCTTTCGGAGCAAAACGAATGCAAAACATGAAGTTGATTCTGCAATCGACCAACGGTATCATTAACAATACATATATCACCTGCATAAGTGAGCATGTGAACATTCTGAAAATTATCATCAAGAAATACATTTGGACATTGCATATCATTAAATTTGGTAATCAATTCATCGATATAGAGGGCAAACAAAAATGGGCTAATCATACACCCTTGACGCGTGCCTATTTTACAGGTGAAGAAATCTGTGATACCCTGTGGTGTTTTCACATATAGTAGGTGTGCCTGAATCCCCTCAAGTATCCTCCTAAACCAACTTCCCAAGTTATGATACCTTTGCATACTGGTTATATATATCTGGAGGCCCACATATGCAAAAATGGGTTTCTGGGCTTTTTTGGAAATGGTCACCATCGAAAATTCCAAAATCATGTTTTGGGCGATAACTCAACTTCTATTGCAGGTAGAGGGATGACTTTGGTGTCTATACCCATGTTGTTGATAACGGGGAATGCAATGGTGTCAGCGCTGAGTACCTGTGACTGTTGGTCGCCTCAGAATTCAAAATGGCTGACAATGAAACCTGTGGAAATCACATTTCCTGTCAAAGTGCGACTGATATGTGTAGAAATCCGGAAGGGGGTCCAGACTGATGCTAAAATCAGTGTCTTGACAACACATTAAGCTGAACACATAAGAATCATTTCATGGAATGAGTGCCAAGATGGATACTGTTGAATTCTCGGATATATGACCCGATGATGAACGTGACGCTCGCTTCTTGCTGGGGTAAAATTTTGCGATTTGGTGTCATTTGACCTAGTAGTAAGATGGCGAATAATGTATTGGAATCTGCAGAAGCCATCGTTATAAGTTGTGCATGATAGGCAATGGTGGTGACCTTCACAGAAATGAGTTAAATCCAAGATGATTCCCACAGCCAACGTATAATTTCTGGATAATGCAACACTCAAAGCCTAAAACGTACAGGTAACGATGAACTAAACAATCCAATGATAGACCACACAGTACAGATCTCGCAATTTCCATTCTGATGCATTGGAATCAAGGCGTCATAGCAACCTAGTAATGTTTACTTCCATTATTTGTTTTATCAACTGTCATGAACATGTGGAATATTCCCACCTCAGTGTCAACACTCGCATAGTTTGGCAAATGAAGCATGTTAATTCAAGGAGAGAGTTCTTGTTTATACCATGATGACCATGATAATACCAGTATGGTATGACAGTGAAGGCTAACTTTGACCTTTGGTGTCAAAAACGGTTACACAGCAAATTTGCATCTGCACGTACATTTTAAAATCCAAATTGAAACTTTTGCATTTGTAGCATGAACAGGGCTTTGTGCAATTGCACTTGGCATGGTCAATTAATGGAAAAATCTTCAATTGTTGTTTTAGAACATCACTTGTGTGAGGGATTCATCACACATTCCTGGTCTTGTGATGACGGAAAGAGGTCAACGTTGTGTCAGTGATAGGACCATGACCACGCATCCTTAGCCAGATCTGACAGCACGTCCACCTTCAAATTCAAGTGTCACAAGGGCTGAGAGAGTGGCGACGTATTTAAGTTGTTCTTTAGTGAATCAATCACTGATGACAACAATTTTGACCTCATTTGGATGGAGGTTCCCTGTCACAAGACCAAAAATGTGTGATGGATTCTCCCAAAAAGTGATGTTAATTACTCCCGGAGGCGATGCTAACACCTCACTAGTTTTCCATGCAAGCGTAAGGACTAGAAGAGCCTATGAACCATCTGGAGGTGTTCAAAACTCCGAAGACCATGGACGGACTGAGAAAGATGACACATGTATGTGCACAGCAGATGTAATTTTGTTGTGTAACCTACATTAAAACCAGATGTCAAAGCTAGCATTGGCGCTCAACAATTGCCTTGAACTACTGCATTGTGTTCAGTTCACTGTCATACCAGGCTGGATAAAAAGCACATATATCATGACTGTATCATACACAGATGTGATAATTTTTGAGCATATGTTCTTGGTATTTAATAAAACAAATAATAGAAGTAAACATGTTACTAGCTTGCTATGGTGTTTCATTCAAATGCATTAGAATTGAAATTGTGAGAGTTGTACTGTGTGGTCTATCATTGGATTTTTTATTTCATCATTACCAGTCCTTTTTAGGCAAAAGTGTTGCATTATCTAAAAACTACATGTAGGCTGTGTGAGTCATCTTGGATTTCCCTTCTTTCTGTGAAGGTGAACACCATTGCCTATCATGCACATCTTATAACGAATGCTTCTGCAGATTCCATGCATTATTCACCTTCTTACTTGGTCAAAAGGCAACAAATGGCAAAATTTCACACCGGCCAGAAACGAGCAACTTTCATCATCGGGTCTTATTCATATATCAAAGAATTCAAAAGTATCTTTCTTGGCACTATTTCAGTGCGATAATTCTTATGTGCTGAGCTTGCTATGTGGTCAGGAAACTGCTTTTAGCATCAATATGGACCCCCTTCAGTCGCACTATGACAGGAAATGTGATTTCCTGTCAGCAATTTTAAATTTTGAGGCAACCAACAGTCCCAGGTACTCAGCACTGACACCATTGCATCCCCTTCATCAACATCATGCACACCAAAATCATGCCCCTACCTGCAATAGAAGTTGAGTTATCGCCCACAACATTATTCTGGAATTTTCGATGGCGACCATTGTCAAAAAGGCTCAGAGGGCAATTTTTGCATATATGGGCTTCCAGGAATATATAACTAGTATTAAAAAGTATCATATGAATAAATTTAGAAAGTATTTTCAGGAGGATACTCTAGGGGATTCAGGCAAACCTACTATACATGCCTGAATATCACAAATTTTCATATTTTCCGACACCAAATTTACCCCTACCAACGTTTTGTGGTCTTTACTTGGTTATATCATCCATAACCTAAATATTAGGTGTTAGTTCCATTCTCATGGATTCTGGGGATCTCATTTGTCAGTTTGGTATATTACACGACATATTTCGTACATGTTTGAAAAATTTTCAAAATTTGCACCACCGTTTTCACCCCGATCCCCGTTTTGGGGTCAAAAATGCATTTTAGGGTTTATGAAAAAAAAAAATGGCACCAAAACTTTTCCATTTCTAGGATGACTGACGATTAAGAAAATGTTCGGTGCCAAGAATTTACAGAGAAAAAACTCGGAAGCTCAAACTGTGACATATGCTCCAGGACTAATAGTCGCACCGAAATTTCCGGGATAGTCACAGCCCCGGGATAGTCGTATCACATACGTACATGTAGGCCTACATATATGGTTACGATATAGACTCCTATAATATGTGAACAGTCTCCGAATTTTGATACATTTGAGGTATTGCATGTACATGGACAACACAAAGTACATGCAAAATTAGGCAGTTTAATAACATATCTAAGAAGATGGAATGTCCTGTAACTAACCATCCCCAGTAAGCGAATATCCCGGAGTAACAGGCCAGAAACAAGTCACCGATGTCTTTCGTACTCGTGCTGAATGGTTCAATGAAGTTGTCTCGATTGCCTATAAATACATGTATTCATTCACATAGAGGTCTGGTGAATGGATTGAGATCTCATGGTTAAATACATTTTTTTCGTTACGAGAAATAATTGAATAGTTTTGGTCACTATCGCTTGTAGTTGACTATTCACCTGTGATGTATACGATGCCTGAGACACAGATGATGACAAGGGCGACAAGTCCTAGCGATGTCATCACGCTCTGTCCATTGGCCGCAGCTCTGACATTCACGCAGTTCACGACAGTCAGGACACCTTCAAACCGAAAATCAACACAGCGTGCATAAAACAGATTAAAAGAAGCATTAAAACAAGTTTAGAATGTTAACAGTTTTTTGGGTACTCACAAGCCAGACATAATGCCAAAAGGACTACGGCCGAATTCGGAATTTCGCAATCAGGGAAGAAGGGTTGCAACACGTATTGAGCAAACACGAGGCACTTGACTGCGTTGGAGCCCGGTCGAAACATGAATAAATACATCCACAAGTAGAGGAAGGCCACGAAAGGACCATACGTCTTCTCGAGGTAATGGTACTTCTCTCCACCGGAAGGAAATGTCGTCCCCAGCTCAGCAAAGCTCAAAGCTCCTATCGTAGCGAGAATTCCGCCCAGAATCCAGATGATAATGGAAGTGCCAACGGAGTGAGTCCGCATCAATACCCCTTTCGGGGCGATGTAGATCCCGCTCCCAATCACCAAACCACAAATGATGGCTACCCCATGAATCAGACTCAACTCCCGCTTCAGCTTAACTCTCTCGACCATTCTCAGTGTTTTCTCGTAATGTTTCCCGTTTCAAAATAATATATATCTATTTACAGAACACGAACTGTGTTCACAAAAAAAAATCATGCTACCTTTAGGTATTAGGTCCTACATTCCATGTCTATTATCCAATTAAAAAGTTTGTGTAGTTGTAGTGACTCTTTCAAATATTATGTTAGCCTAATAGTCATAATAATAATAATCATCATCATCATCATCATCGTTATCAAGTCCACACACGAATGTATTACTGTACGTATTCCTTTTATATGCACTAAAATACTAGTCTCTCCTGGACTGTGGGAGAAGTAGCCTCACTAGTTTTCATGCCCGGCCTTGTGTACCAAATACATGAAATAAGGCTCTTTGGTTGAAACTAATATCGATAGAATTCCCATAATACGATGCTGCGAAGCAGTCACAAGCCTGCGCACGGCCGCTGTTCAAGCGCAGAAACATTTTTCTGTTTTGGCGAAGCTGTTGCATATATACAATTTTTAGTTTTGGCCTACCGCATTTGTAGCATACCGGTATGTCATATATACATTGTTCATCATGATCGTCTCTTTGTAGTATTTTATGTGTTGGGGCTTAAAATAAAATTAGCCCAATGGTTGAGAAAGGTTACCGTAGTAATGTACGGTAATTTGGGTCCGATGAGCAATTGGCACGTTCTTAAATAAACATCACAAAACCTATCACAGTTTTTGAGAATATACAATGTGCAAATTTGATATTTTACCCAAAAATTAAGGTCACCACAAAAATCGCCATATATGACTTCCGATTTGAAGGTGCCAATATCTAAGCCTTATCTTCAGGCGCTCTAGGAGTACAGTTATGGCAGCTCCCATTATGAAGGAAAAAATTACCGAAAATTTCCCAAGTCCAAAGAATTTTTTCAAATGGTGAAATTCCCCCCCCCCCCCCCCTACCCCCCTGGAAATGGCCCAAAATGGATAGTAATCGATTTGGGGTGAAAAAAAAAAATTTCGCCGACTCATCAAAAATTCAAAATGGCCGCCACACGGAGACCGGCGATTCAAGGGCAACAAAACTTATACACATCATAAAGGTACATAAGAGGAATCTTTTGAAACAAAAATCTCAAAACTGTCTGAACAGTTTTTGAGAAAATGGCCGTCAAAGTCCAAAATTGGGCATTTTTCAACGAAAATGGCCGCCAATTTGAGGAAAATGCGAAAATCAAAAAACGAAAAAAAAACCTTTCCTGGGAATATTTTTAGCTATTTTTGTGCAACATTTCAGAAAGATTCGACCGTAAACTTCAAAGATAAAAATGTGGACGGACGACGGACGCAACGCCATGCCAATAGGTTATCGGACCAAAGGTCCGGTAACCTAAAAACAAAGATATGGAATGACATTTCAGTAACAATGTATGCCTGATTGTACCCTATGCGCTTGTACCTTAAACATAAATAAATTTTTCGATATTTTCATGCAAAGATGACCACTTTGATGGTCCCCGGCATATGAAACTCCTGGCTGCAAGATTTGACTTTCTGGAAATCGTCTGTGGATCTCTGCGATATCGAGTATTATAATCATGTATTTCTTCATTTCTGTTAAATATTCGCTGTAATATGATGCTCAGGATAAGTGAATTGATTGGCAGAAATTCAAGATGCTCGCAGTTGAATCAAGTTTTTGTGATATATCAATCAATATTTTCACTAATTTGATGAACAATATATATTCATGTTTGCAAGCATGCAGATAGCAAATCTGGGGTCCGTTTTACAACAAATGCAAATAATAATTTCGAGAAAATGGCTGCCAATTAAGGGGGAAAAAATTGGTGTTTTTCGACCAAAAAAGGCCGTTTCGACCTTACAAGGTCATATCCAAGGTCACCACACAAATCATCGTAACTTCCCATTTGAAAGGGCCAATATCTAAGCTCTTCAAGCATTCTGCGAATACAGCATTGCCCAATATGAAAAGGGCCGGTAACCTAAAAAAAAATACCCCCCTTTTGTTATATTTTAGGCCTTTTTTTGTGCATAATTTCAGAAAGATTTGACTGTGAACTTTGAAGATAAACATGTTGAAGGACGATGACGTTGGGCGACGATGACGACAGACACCGCCATGCCAATAGGTAGCTAAATCATCGGACTATTATCGGTCGTCGCGATCGGTCGCATATTGTGAGATAATGGCGGGGTTGATATGGCTTTTGATGCCACACGTTGTTGAAACAATAACTAAACCTGGAAAATTTTCAGTGATAGAAACTGTTCAATATACAGTGGTATGTTATACATCAAGAGCGACACAGCGTGGTGCGGTGCCCCGCGGCGAAACGGTTCAGAACAAAATTCTAAGTTTTTCCCGCCGCCAGACTGCGGGACCATATATTAGTAACATGGCCGACAGGTAGTTACATTTTCTTGTATTAAATGTCTGAAAACGACGGTGGCTGACGGTGGCACATGAAGAAATATTTATCTCGATACCTCGAGATCTTTTCTCGTAAAATCAGGAGCGCCGGAAAATTTTAAGGGGGTGTAGCTTCATAAAAAGAGCATTATAGTTTGCATAATAATAAACCGTAAATTTAAAAATAAACCTAATAGAGGGTATGTGGTAAGCCCCATGCGCAGACGTGTTTTCTTGTTCAATGAACATTAATCATTATCCAAAATATTAGTATCCTATCACTTATCATGCCTTACTTATCTACTAGACCACTCCACTTCAGAATTGTATAAAATAATTTTTAAAAATTTGGGCCATTTCAGCTTGCCTTTTGGACATTTTGAGCAATGTAAGGCATTTTATCTTTATAAACAAGCCAAGCAGTACAAAATGTCATACATATAAAAAGAAGGGGAGATAATGAAAAGATATCCAGCAAAATGCCATGAAGTGGATTTTCGGATTTTGTTTGCCTCAAATTGGGTCTTTCGAGCGATACAAAGAAGATTTCTGACCGAAATTTTTAGAAAACGACCATCAAAGTCTAACAAAGCCTCTTTTTGTCGAAATGTGAAAACAGACAAAAAATACCTCCCTCTAAAGATTTGAATGTAAACTTTAAAGATAAAAATGTGCACAACGATGCACGAAAAAAGATAGATGCAACGCCATGTCAATAAATTACATGACCATAGGTTTGGTAAGCTGAAAACTAGATATCGGTGGGTTAACTGGGTATTGGTCAAATTGCCCCAAACTGACTACTGGTACCGATCAGCCCAGTATTAATGTAGATTTTCAATTATCCAAAGCCATTTATCACATTATCAGATAATTTCACTCACGAAAGGGCACATTTATGCCCCTGTCCTGCCCCCGCAACAAAAGGGCAGAGGGGGGCAGTTGCACCCGTGATTCCGGCGCCCTGACCGTAAAACGGAGATAACTATCTCGTTATATCCATAGTTCCTAACTACGTTGGCTCATTTATACATTGACTGATTTAAGACACATGAAAAAAATCTCTATATCGTGAAGATTTTTTTTCACGTAATATCGAGTTAATTAACTCATTATATAGAGAAAGTTATGTCGTTATCACGAAATATAAATAAATCGTAATATCGAGATCTTTTCGCCCAAGTGACATGAAGTGAGCCTGAAAAACAACAACCCGAAAGGAAGGAAGCCCATGGAGGCCCTTAATTTGTGGACTCCAGAAGCCAGACCCCTTATTATATTATGTGGTAGCTTCTTGGCCTTTCCTGAGTTAAATTTAATACAATCACACTCAAATTCAAAGGCGCCCACAAGTTTTGAAAAAGAGGACGCACACATTCAGGAGAAAGTCCTAGCCAGTAGGCGTGGGGTCTGGGGCACGCCTAGGGCCCCCGGAGCTGAAGGGGTCTAGATGCTCTCTGGTTGAATCTAGGCGTTTTGCGGGTACCTAACACAGTCTTAGATCCAATTTTTTTGTTGATGAAAATTAAAATCTCAATGCACGACATAACGTTAAACTATTCGAGGTAAAGTATATAGGGCCTAGAGTAATACTACCGGCATATATTTTGTGTGTGCGTATACTGCGTAGGCCTACCCCTGTGGGCGCCACTGCTCAAATTATCCTGTTTTTTAACGTATTTCAACACTTTCTTTCCACCGGGGGGGGGGGGGGGGGGGTTCAAAGGCTCCCTTCTGGATCCGACTATGTTCTATAAATATAATTAATTGAAAACAACATTACACGACTTTTTGCTTTAAAAAATTCACTTTTTGCTTTAAAAAATTCATTCGAACGCATACATTCGAAACGCACGTGTACAGCAAAAGTGTACACATTTGAAGTAAAACAAAATTTTATTCCAAATGTTTATAAATGCAAAATGTGGTACTTCGTGCTGTATATTGAGCATTTGTGGATATATCCACAAAGATTCGATCACGGATAGCTCAGTAGTTAGGCACAATTTATATCGTCGTTTGGCCAATGCTCATAGATGTCCCATGCTCCGGATTATCATCAAAGACAGGATTCTCAACTCCTGGGTAGAACAAAAGATCCCTATAAATGGCCTATCCTTTGGTGTTCTATGCGAGGTAACCCTGCTCCTTCTTTGTTTCCTTGCTATTATCCATCATAATTACTAGTATCCACGGAGAAGTGCAACTGCGGAGTCTTGAAATGTAATTTTGCAGTTAATTATCTTTCACCAACACAGCTTGGATTATTGTGATTTAAAAGTTTGAACAAATTGACGGTAAACTAGCATCCATACTGCTGTATTTTTGTGTTTTTTTTCTCAAATTGAGACCATATAGGTGTTTTCGAATTCACCTTTGATACGAGCGTGTCATAGTCAGGAGGAATAATGAGCATATAGCACACAGGGTGGAAATGTAGTACAGACTTTTTCTGACGATTGATATGGCTTCATAATGGTCTAAGACAACCTTTTTCAGAGGGTGTGCAAAATTTTCTCCTGGGCTAAATTTTTTATGGCCTTTTCCAAAATGGCCGCCACCGACAATTGGGTATTTTAGAAAAAAAACAAAATTATCCTCCTGTCATGATGCTTACGGTTTAATATGGTACAATTTAGTTATGAGGAAATATATTCTTCATAACAATACTAATAATACCGATTCAGACCCCCCGAAAATGAAAAAAATCCAAGATGGCGGCCAAATTCTCACCATTTTTGCACAAATGTTCATTACTTCCTGCCAAATTGAGATAGGAAGCCAATTTTGATGTCTAACCCTGGGTTTTTGGGTATGAAGACTCCAAATAAATAACCAGTTTCGTGATTGGATGGATTGTGGCTGCTCAGAATCCAAGATGACTGCCAAATTATAGCTCGATTTCTCAAATAAGCACCAATAACCGTCATATATTCAATATAGGAAGCCAATTCTGGTGGCCAGTCCTGGGCTTTGGGGTATGAGGGTGCTACCTGAAGAAATACTTTTGTGTGTACATTGTGATTGGTCAGTTTAAAGCTGTCCAACTGTCCAAAATCCAAGATAACGACTAATTAATGAAACACATGCAAACAAACCTGTCTAATAGCACTCACTCGCACTTCAAAATCAACAGTACCACTACCAGGCATATTTTTTTCCGAGCAATCAAACCCAAGTATATTATATTAGACATATCAATACCGAGTAAATTATATTAGGCATATAAAAACAATATAACAGCTGCCAGAATGTTTGATCAGAGAGTAAAAAAAGCTCCATGAAATTCGCCATCAAATTAAATTTGCAGAGTCTGTGACTATTTTGTTTGATTTGAGTTTCTACAAGGAGGTTGGCCTCACATTCACTGCCTTTTCTGGGTGGAAAATCCTCCCAAACTGGACATACAGTTTGGTGAGGAAGTTGTTGACGTTATTAACAAATATATCAGTATAGAAGACGTTGATCAGACGAGCTACAGCAACTTACATGATATTATAAATGATGTTCAATTTCATTCCAAGAATTATACAAGGTCATGCAAGAAGGGTAACAGCTAGGACCTACAGGTTCAGTTATCACGTCCACCTTCTTGTCAGACCTTTAAGTGCCGTCAGCAGACACTGATCCAGATGAGTGAAAAAAGACTGAGATCCATGCAACGAAGACGTGCGGACTACATCTGTACTAGACAGGTACCACGCACGCCCTCCAGTGGGTATTCTCAAACACCTATCTGGTTGAAATTGTATTCCTTTGCAAGGTTGATAGTAAACCTGGTAGAAATTATGAACCATCTGAAGAAAATTTTACCTATAACAACCACAACCAGTCCAGTGTTCCATATGCTTCAGTGAAGTTGGCTCGGAAAAAAAGAATAGATCTCAAGGCGAAAATCTTCCAGTAAAGGTTGCACATCTGTAGGGACAGTGAGAAACATTATCAGAATCTCATGATTCTTTATCTTCCACATTTGGAAATGGATTTAAATGAGTGGGACACGCATCAGCAACATCATCAGGGAAAAGCAAGCCCTACTTGAAAAAAAATAGCAAAGAGGTTGAGGTGGCCATGAAGAGATCCAAGAAAACCATCTTGCAGAAGATGCCTTGGTACACATTGCCCCAGAAAGTGGAGGGTGGACTCTTGGAAACAAAAGCCAACCTGGATGACGCTGACCTCGAGGACATCAGTCTGGAAGACCTGCCAGATTGAGTTGCCTGCCTCGGTGCTCCAGAACCAAGATGGGCTCTGTTGTCACAGCATCTTGACAATCCCACAGAACCAGGCCGAAGTTCTTAGGCAGTGCATGAACGCTATGCAAGGGAAAGTCTTCATTCATACTTGCCTGTAAACATGGAAACAATACCCAAGTATATAGTATCCGAGTAAACAAAACCAAATCCATTATCCAATTTCAATGTCCGGTGTCAGGCAAAATCGAGAAAATATAATGGAATTTCATGAACCTTCAAACCATGGGTGCATCGATAAGCTGAATGGAAAATGTCCGTATTGGTAAAGGAAAGTTCTATATCATCAAAGCCCTAATGTGTGGCTCCAACTGGCACGATGGCCGAACCATGCTTCCATGCAACGGGGCTGTGGGAAAAAAGTATATACCACTTGGTGAAGAGCTCATCACTGCCCCAAGGGTTAGGTATTAAAACCTTGAGCTTATAATCGTTGATGAGATATCAGCAGAGGCATGCTGAATTTCATCAGAGGTCGTCTGGATCAACTCAAAAGAATTAAGGGTTCCTCATGATTCTGGCAGTCAGTGAAAATACTGAGCCCCTTGCAGAGCCTTGGGATGGCTTCAATGTTACTACTTTGGCCGACATAATAAGACAGGAAGGTGACATATCGTTTGCAGAGATGTTGAATCATTTCCGAACTCAGAGTTTTGAGAATTAAGAGATGCTTAAGGAGAGGATCACATATTCCCCGGCCAGATGTACGTCATGTGTTTCCTTTCCGAAAAGTTGCTGCTGCACACAATGTAAAGATGAATGATTCTTTGAACAGACAGAAATCGAAGATTGTGGCTAAGGATGTTATTGAGAATAGATCTGGCTTGAAGAAGAATACAACACCTGTACCCATTGAATGCAACCCTCCTGCTGAAGTTACACATTGTGAGGGCTCCATTGTGATTATGATGAGTAAATCCTAATGTAGAGGATGGTCTGGTGAGTGGCATCATGGGAATGGTCTTGAGGATCATCGAAGGTTCCAAACCTCTACGCCAATCACAATGTATGTGTTAGATTTGACAATTACCAAGTTGGCATCAATGCCTGTGCCATGACACCAGCACCAAAAGGCCTCCCTGGAAAGTTGGCTCAGAAATTTTCTTTTCTGTCTGATAGTGAATGATTCTGTTGATTTTGTGCGAGTGAGTGCTATTAGATGGGTTCGTTTACATGTTTCACATGAATTAATGATTATCTTGGCCTTTGAACACCTTTAAGTTGGCTAGTCACCATCAACACACAAGAGTATTTCTTCAAGTAGCACCCTCATACCCAAAAGCCCAGGACTGGCCACCACAGTTGGCTTGTTATCTTGATATATATGACGGTTATCGGTGCTTATTCGCGAAATCGGGCGGAAATTCGACAGCCATCTTGGATTCTGAGCAGCTTCGAACCATCCGATCACAAAACTGGTTATATATTTTGAATCCTCATACCCCAAAACCCAGGGTTAGACACCAAAATTGGCGTCCTATCTCAATTTGGCAGGAAGTTATGAGCATTTGTGTAAAAACGGTGAGAATTTGGCGGCCATCTTGGATTTTTTCCATTTTTGGGGCATCTGACTCGGTATTATCAGTACTGTTATTAGGAATGTATCTCCATATAACTAAATTTCACCATATTAGATCAAAAGCATCAAGCTAGGAGGATAATTTTGTTTTTTTCCTAAAATACCAAATTTTCCATGTCGGCCATTTTGAAAAAGGCCATAAAAAATTTAGCCCAGGAGAAAAATTTACACACCCTCTGAAAAAGGTTGTCTTAGACCATTATGAAGCCATATATCAATCGTCAGAAAAAGTCTGTACTATGTTTCCACCCTGTGTGAAATTTCCTCCTGACTATCAAGGATATTCCGTGAAAAGCCTATTTTAATTATTCCCGAAAATAATTGTAAAATTGACGACAAACAGTCCTAAAACTTCCAACATATATCAACATAGGGGGGGGGGGGGGGGGGGCTATATCCTACCCTCCGCCATTGTTTTACGATTATGGAGAGTGCAGATCTATCTTTGTCATCCCATGCATCCCCACCCTTCCCATTCATGATTCATCGATCAGTGCTGTCCGCCACACTATGATTTTGTTGTGTTGTCTTGGTCTGGACTGCTACAACATTGAGTAGGCCTATATAGAGCTGGTCTACAATTATATTGTTTGAATATAGAGCTTATAAGTTTTTGCTACCTGGCACAGAAATACATGGAACACAACTATAGGCCTAGCCTATACAGGCAAATAATGTGTGAACGCATGCAGCATTTCCACATGGCACGAGGGGCTCGGTGAAATTGAAAATAAATCGATGACCTTTTCATTGTGTATGAAAATTATGCACCTCTGTGACACATGCGCGCCATCCGCCATGTGATATCATCACTGTAGGAACCCCCAGTCGAAACGATTACCGTAACGCGCGTTACGGTAATCAAAAACATGGCGGAAGGCCAGTCGCTTCGTATCGTCCATGTCCATTCCCAAAGAAATCATGATTTGTTTTATAAACTTGCAGCATTCCTATGGGAGTTTGGACATTGTTTAACATTCAGTGAGTTGGACGATTGTCTCAACTTACTGTATGTATGTTTATTTTGCCTGCGAAAAAATGTCACTGGATTACCGTAACGTCATCAAGCTTGACAGCTATGATTACCGTAACTTTTAGGATTGATTACGGTAACGTTAGATGTCAAAATACATATTTCAAGTGATTTAACGTAGTCCGCTACAAACAGCGAGGTAACGAAGAGTCACAATTTAAAAGCTATTTCATGAATATTATTTCTTCATATTGACCTATTTTATAGAGTAACTGATCAGATCCTAATATTGAAAAGAATGTAGGGGTCACAGTGCTAGTTTCTTCGACATATTCGACCAAAATCACAAATATTTACCTAAAATTACATAAAATATGTCATTTCTTGCACATTTTTGTGTCCATATTCACATCTTGCATCTTGTTTTCCCTGCGAACAGATATGTTGACCCCCTGTGTTCTCTTCAGTTTTTGGATGCTGATCAGTTAATCTATACAATGAGTCATTTTGAAGCGCTAGATTATGTTGATACAGTTATTGATTTAAAAAAAAAACTCTTTGACCCCCTCCCCTCAATGTTTGGAGTGGACTACCTCAAGTGTAAAAGTAGTGTGTGCTGCCTGACTCATAATTTAGAATAATCTTGGTCAGGATGGAACCTAGGCTGTTGAGATAACTTATTTATGTAAAATCATATTTTACGTGAATGTGCACAGCCAGGGAAAGTACCCACAGGCCAAAGGACGCACAAACACTTGATCATTCTTATAACAGCACATTATCTATTTTACAGCAAACATGTCCGGGAAGAATTCAATTCAATAGTAACTTTTAATTTAAACCATTATTTTCAAGCCTACAAAAATACAACATATACAACAAATACACGTATAAATAAAATAGTGATAGGTGGACGAGAAATGGCGATCTGACGAAGACGTGACCTGAGTACTTACCTTATCGGTAAGACAAGTAGTAGTTAATAGTCATTGATAATATGAATATAAAAACAATTAATATAAAAAATGTATATATTCTGTAAAAGGAGAAGTGGAGGTAGGTTGTTTTATCATTTTGTCCTAAATACCCAATATGTGGTCATGGTTATGTTTCATATAAATAATCGTCGCTGTAAAATAGCAAAAAAATACAAGAACACACAAACACGAAAATACAAGGTCGTACTATCAAGGTTGTCGCTACTGCTCATTGTGAGATGTTAGTTAATGAAATCTTATTTTCAACGCACATTCTTTAAATGTACTGAAAATAAATGGTATATTGTCCATAATTGAGAGAGAAGGGGGGGGATACACATTTAATTTCTGTTTCGTTACTGAATCGAAGTTCAGCCAGAATTTATGTTGTACTGGCACACCATGCAGATAAGGCACCGGTTGGTTGAATAAGGCATTTTCGTCTGATAGTCAATGCATTGTTGGACCCACTGTGGTGCTGTATTCCGTGTTTGACCAAATATGATAACACAGCTTCAAACGGCTGTTGTAGGACATCTGCATTGCGAATCTAAATTGAGGAAATTTGTGTCAAATATATTATCAACATCAGTTGTATTTTATGCATTCGGCGACCATTATTGATGTGGATACATGTATTTGTGATTTTCCTGCTAATTTGAGACGGTATATGCGTGAAGTCCCAGTGATTTCAGGGCAGTAATACAACACGTTACGGTAATCTGCCTCGCTGTGCCGTCCAACGTTACGGTAATCAAGCCTAGAAGTTACGGTAATCTTTAACAAATTTTAAAATCTCTCCTCACTCGCATCAAACTATACAAAACGTTTCAGAAACAGTACCGATCTGTTTACCACAACGTCTGATATATATGTATCACTGTGACTCCAATAATATACCCGAGATACCCCGCAAATAACGCAGTTTATATTCGAACCGACTCACCTTCCGCCATGGATTTGATTACCGTAACGCGCGTTACGGTAATCGCTTCGATCGGGGGTTCCTACAGTGATCATGCGACTCCAGTTAAACAACGGCTCGACAACTGTCAAGCAAGTTGACGAATAGGCTATATCTGGTGTTGATAAGCAATGGAAACAGAACTGGAAAAACTCGCTTTGATCAATGTTTATATATACGGAGACCCTACATCTTCATTGAAGGTTCACATACAGGCGAATAAACGCGTGAAAGCAGCGGTTATTTATGATAAAGTGTATGAGCTCATCGGCCTATCGCCATCGAGCCGACCATATTTCACTCTCGTCGATGGCTATGAAAAGCCTATGAAGCGTTACCGGGCGACAGACGACATGGCAGTGGATGAAACCAACAGTGTCACATTGCGGAAGTGGATATTCGATACTAAAAATGAACGGTATTTGTTCAACGATCCAGCTGCAGTTGACCTTTTGTGCAAACATGCCAGTTTTGAAATGGAGTCAGGCATGATAAAACCATCGTCATCTAAGCAACGTCAAGCACAGGACTGCGATTTTAGAGGATTGATTGCATCGACCCAGTACATTACGCGGTGTCAAGACGATGAATACTACAGCACAATCATATTTCCTGATTGTCTTTTGTGTCTGGATTACAACTATTTGAATCTTCGATTGATGCAAGGTTCATCGATCACAATACGCATGTCGCGCGCAGGTTTGACAGTGAACGAAAACTCCCAGTTGGTAACATGGAGCAATGTTCAGAGTTGGGGCAAATGCACTAAAGACAACGAAGTGTTCTTGAATATTGTGGTGATGGGAAGAACAGCGAAGTTACATTTCAAGACTCCACAGTTGCACTTCGTCATGGATGTATTGATGGAGATAATAGCAAGTTTGTTGAGGGACCAAACAAAGGAGCAGGGTTACTTCGCATCTGACATCCAGCACTCTGACGAATGGATCATTTATAGGAACCTGTTGTTCGACCCAGGAGTTGAAAATCCCGTCTTTGAGGATAATCCAGAGGATTGGAACATATCTGATCATTGACTCCACGACGATATTAACTAGGTCTGACGGCTGAGCTATCTGAAAGAATCATTCTTAGTTTATCCACATAAAACCAGCACGAATTTTGTTAATGGTTTCCATATTCGGGTAAACAATTGGAATTATTTGCTGTATTTGTTAAACGAATACAATACATGCATTTCCGTGATTTTGAATAAATTTTCTTCAAAAAGTCGTGCAATGTTGTTTTCAATGGTTTGTTAATGGTTTCCATATTCTGGTAAACAATTGGAATTATTTGCTGTATTTGTTAAATGAATATAATATATGCATTTCCGTGATTTTGAATAAATTTTCTTCAATAAGTCGTGTAATGTTGTTTTCAACGGTTTATCGGTGATGCCTGTTACTTCATATTGTTCTTTTTCGAATGGCAGCAGAGTTTATGCTATGTTTTGTTGTCCGGCGTCCTTCTAGCCGTATGCTATGTTCAGTGTCAATTCAAGACACCGGTCTTCCTTCTTGCCCCCCCCCCCCGCCTCCCCCCCTAAAAAAAAAATTTAAGTTAACTTTCAACTTTAGGGATGATTGTTAATGGACGGCACCGGATACAACGCCACGGCAATGGTCGCATTGTGATTGTTGACCTAAAACAGCTCAATGGCTTCAGTTATGTAATAATGCGTACGACAGCATAAACTTTGCAAGCCGAAATTTATTAAGCATGACCGTTGTCTCAGTGAAATGGATATCTGCAGGCTCATTTGTAATAGGAGCTGTAACACAATGCGATGTATTCTAATGTTTCGTTGCACATTGCCCTGTTTTTTGGCGACCTGTTTCAGATCGTTTATGGGAATTATATGGATACTAGTTTGAACTGAATGAGCCTTATTGAGTATGCACATACTGACGAACTGACATTGGAACATTTCTCTGATCTATACTGAAGAAATACTGTTAATATATTTGTGTGTGAACTCGATAATGATATTCAAGCTAATAATTTTAGAGACACACAACTACATAGCAAAAGGATAAAACACATTACAGGACCTAAATTAACACGATTTTATGATTGTGTTTCCTCCCTGACTGTATATAAATTATCACTGCAAAACGGAAAACATTACGAGAAATCACTGAGAATGGTCGAGAGAGTTAAGCTGAAGCGGGAGTTGAGTCTGATACATGGGGTAGCCATCATTTGTGGTTTGGTGATTGGGAGCGGGATCTACATCGCCCCGAAAGGGGTATTGATGCGGACTCACTCCGTTGGCACTTCCATTATCATCTGGATTCTGGGCGGAATTCTCGCTACGATAGGAGCATTGAGCTTTGCTGAGCTGGGGACGACATTTCCTTCCGGTGGAGAGAAGTACCATTACCTCGAGAAGACGTATGGTCCTTTCGTGGCCTTCCTCTACTTGTGGATGTATTTATTCATGTTTCGACCGGGCGCCAACGCAATCAAGTGCCTCGTGTTTGCTCAATACGTGTTGCAACCCTTCTTCCCTGATTGCGAAATTCCGAACTCGGCCATAGTCCTTTTGGCATTATGTCTGGCTTGTGAGTATGATTTTCAGGTTACCGGACCTATGGTCCGATAACCTGTTGGCATGGCGTTGCGTCCGTCGTCCGTCCGTCGTCGTCTTCCACATTTTAATCCTTTTTGTTTATGGGCGAATTTTTCTGAGATTTTGCGCAAAAATGCCTAAAAATAATCCAAGGAGTTTTTTTTTTCGCTATTTTTCCAGATGGCGGCCACTTTTTTTTTACGAAAGATGGCCAATTTTTTTTTACTTTCATGGCCGTTTTCTCAAAATCTGTTCAGTAACTTTTTGTTTCTTATTGATGTATAACACTCCTCATATATACCCCTGTGATTTGTATAAGTTTCGTTGAACTTGAATTGCTCGAAGTGGGCCATTTTGGCTCAAATTCGGCCCAAATGGTACTTTCCCATGTAAAATTCTCCTATGCTTTATAATGTATCACATTATGCCTAATATTCCACTTAATATTGAGATTAGAGACTAGGAATCAAATGTGAAAATATATGCCGGATAGTCTGATGACCTTGAATTTGACCTTTGACCTCATTTTCAAGGTCACAGGACAAAATGGCTAATATTTCGCTTATTATCGACTTTTTAGCTTAGGAATCAGTTATGAACATATAGGAAATGATATATGCATGTTACTGCCTTGACCTTCAATTTGATCTTTGACCTCATTTTCAAGGTCACAGGACAAAATGGCTAATATCTCACTTATTATCGATTTTACTGCTTAGGAATCAATTGTGTACATATAGGAAATGATATATGCTGAATATTTATGTGACCTTGAATTTGACCTCTGACCTCATTTTCAAGGTCAAGAGCACAAAATGGCTAATTTACAGCTTAGGATTCAATTGTGAACATATAGAAAATGATATATTCTGAATATTATCGTGACCTTGAATTTGACCTTTGACCTAATTTTCAAGTTCATAGGACAAAATGGCTAATATCACGCTTATTATCGATTTTACAGCTTAGGAATAAATTATGAACATATAGGAAATGATATATACATATTATTCTCATGACCTCGAATTTGACCTTTGACCTAAATTTCAAGGTTACAGGACAAAATGACTAATATCTCGGTTATTATCGACTTTACAACCTAGGAATCAATTAGGAACATATAGAAAATGATATATGCTGAATATTGCCATGACCTTGAATTCGACCTTTGACGTCATTTTCAAGGTCAAAGGACAAATGGCTAATATATTGCCTCTCTATTGGCTTTATAGCTTGGGAACCAATTGTGGACATATAGAAAATGATATACACTTAATCATATTGATGACCTTGAATTTGACCTTAAACTTATTTTCAAGGTCAGAGCACAAAATGGCTAATATATCACTTAATATCCACCTTGCAGCTTAGGAATCCATAGTGAACATATAGGAAATGATATATGCTGAATATTTTGGTGACCTTGAGTTCGACCTTTGACCTCAAGGTCAGAGAACAAAATGGCTAATATCTCGCTTATTATCGACTTTACAGCTTAGGAATCAATTGTGGTCAAATCCAAATGATATATGTGGAATATTCTCGTGACCTCGACTTGACCAGGCAATGACCTTTATATTTTCAAGTTTCCTTTGACCTGATTTTCAAGGTGACGGGACAAAATGGCTAATATATCGCTTATTGACTTCATAGTGTGGGAATCAATGATGGACATACAGGAAATGTTATACGCCAAATATTCTGATGCCCTTGAATTTGACCGTTGTCTACATTTTCAAGGTCACAGGACAAAATTGCTTATATCTCTCTGTTTATTGAATTTACAGCTTAGCAAGCAATTGTGGACATGATATATGCTTAATATTATTATGCTGAATTTTCTCTTGACCTTGAATTTAACCAGTGACCTGTCTAACATATAAAATATTAAACATATATTATCCCTTTACCTATCTTTGGCCCTTGGCCTAATTTTTTGAAAAACACTGTTGGAACACTGAGCTTCTTTCAATTCATTTTATGCACGCCGTGTTGAATATCGCTTCGAAGGTGTCCTGACTGCCGTGAATTGCATGAATGTCAGAGCTGCGGCCAATGGACAGAGCGTGATGACATCGCTAGGACTTATCGCCCTCGTCATCATCTGTGTCTCAGGCATCGTATACATCACAGGTGATCCAAAATAGTCAACCACAACCAAATCTATTCAATTATTAGAAAGATATTCAACTGTGAGGTCTCGATCCGTTCACCAAAGCTCTCTGTATGAATGAATACATGTACTTATAGGCAATCGAGACAACTTCATTGAGCCATTCAGCACGAGTACGAAAGACATCGGTGACTTGTTTCTGGCCTGTTACTCAGGGATATTCGCTTACTGGGGATGGTTAGTTAAAGAATATTTCATTATCTTAGACCGGTGTCGCGATGGTCCTAATTGATACCTAATTTTACATGTTGAAAATATGTAGAACTCTCTCCTTATGCTGTCCATGTATATGTATGTAGTAGAAGCTCACATTATCAATAATTGGATACTGGTCATAGAGTTTCACTTGTATATATATATTACGTACATTGATATCGAATTTAGAAGGGTCGAAACCGAAGGATCCATTCAATACTATTTTACAGGAATGCTCTCAATTTTATGGTTGAAGAATTGAAAGATCCATACAGGTAAACTCCTCCACGTATGTAGGCCCCATTTGGGGGAGAAAAACTCGACCAGTTATCAAATAAGCCTATGCGGGCGAATATACGGCGCACAACATTACTGCTATAATATTTATCCAGGGAACGATAATATGAAAATTTCGAAGTAATTGACATCATAAACATTATTCAACCCGCCAGAAACCTTCCCCGGGCAATCTACATCTCGATGACACTAATCACTCTGCTGTACGTGACGGTCAACGTCAGTTACATGGGCGTGCTTGGCGTACAGGCCGTACTGACGTCACAGGCTGTCGCCGTGGTCTGTAGGTTATGAACTACAACTTCAATATCAGTTTTGAATTTGCACGATTCATACAACATCACACCACTTTTTCCGTTCATGTGAACGCTTTCTTGTACTTCCCAAAGACTTTCGCCCAAAAGATGCTAGGTTACATGGCCTGGATAATGCCCGTCCTCATAGCAATAAACAACGCCGGGAGCTTCAACTCTGGGTCTCTCGTGGGTTCTAGGTACGAGAACAGAATAATATGATTTCAGTGGAAGCTGTCCAATGCATTCAATGAACTTTCCACGAATGTGCAATGTCACGATCGAGATTTCTGTGCTCCAGACTGTGTTTTGTTGGCGCTCGACGTGGCCATCTGCCTGCTTTCCTGGCTCTGATCAACCTGCGGTTTTTCACACCGATGACAGCACTTTTGTTCCAGGTCTGCAATGATAACCATTTGAACAGTGATAAATTATCATTGCAGTAAATTGCAAATTTTCTCACTACTACCAGGTCTGACAATGTGGAGATTGGTCCCCAGGAGAAGTATTAGTGAATTATGCTACCATTCAGCAACGCTGTTATATGAACAGCTATATGAACAATGTAACAATGTAAACGAGTGTAATGTATATTTATCAGTATATCTACATGTAGTGTACGTGTAATGTAACAATGTAAACGAGTGTAATGTATATTTATTAGTAGATCTACATGTAGTGTACGTGTCAGAACGTATTCGCTGTTCTCACGAATGCGTGTATGACCGTCTAGACGGCTGTGATTCTAATGTATAGTGTACGTTTCCTTTCCCCCATGAACAGCTGGTGATGATAACCATTACAATGACATCCGCGGGATTGTACACGATATACAATAACCTGGTGTTCGCCAATGCAGTGTTTGATGCATTGAACGTGGCTGGGCTTATCTGGAATCGATACAAAATGCCTGACATACCACGACCAATAAAGGTATGACATAATTTTTTTAAATATCATTAGGAAGTTTTCCCAACGTCTTCCCGCCATCCGTGAAATGGTATATGCGTCACTAGAAATGCTGATTATCACAATGCATGCATCTTTCATTTTTCAGATGCCTTTGGTGATGCACGCCATATTTCTGATTTGTATGACCTTCCTTGCTGTGTTTCCTTTGGTCCTCAAACCTACAGAGACCATTATGGGTGCAGCTATCATCGCTGCCACCGGAATACCGTATTACATTTTGTTCATCAAGTGGAAGAGCAAACCAGTGTGGTACAGTCAGTGGCTCGGTGAGTGAAATTGTGAATACGCAAGTTTGGAATACAATACGTATGAAGTTTGATCTCTATGTGGAGACTATATAAACGAAATAGTATTGTATGGGCCTACGCGGTTAATTAAATTCCGTACACCAATGTACATACACGGCTCTGTTGCAGAGAAGCAGACAACGCGTATTCAGAAGCTATTCTTCAGTGTGAGAGAAGAGGAACCGAATTTTTAATCATCATTATGTATGCGATACATACTAGTACGGGCTAACCGATAAGAGCTTACACGAATTAAGTATACTCGGTGATTCGGTTTGTGCGAAATAATACACATCGATAAATATTTTAGGCATGTAGGCCTACATCTGTAGTTTGTAATCACTGACAAGTATGCTTTCAAGTACGCTAGCTATTATTTTCGAATAATTTCACATAATTAATCAAATGCGTCAGTTCAATTTTTGGTGCATTGTATGACACATGTGTGTAGGGATACCACAACTACATGTATATGAGGATACCATTGTGTTATCGGTGTAGTGTGACCTTAGCATAAATATCACGTTGCTAACACTCGCTGTTGTTGTTCTGCGTATCAAGGTAGACTCCTCTATGATATTGTTTATTCTGAACTTCATTTGCTAGATATTGTTATTCGAAACACTGTCACAAGCACATTGGTCACAAGTTTATGATCTTCGACCTTTGTTCCTATTCAATACACTTATCTGCGTCGTTAATAATTGTACTGTATTATCGCCCACCGGGCAGGCTGTTGATTAGGCTTCAGTCGCACTGCGTTTGATTGGATGGGGAGACTTATTGACCAGTAGAGTATGCAGCCTAATTTCGGACACCGCCAGATATCGGACACTTTATGATTTACAACCAATTGTGTATATCAGTTATTATGTTGCAAACAAATTTTCTCAAACAAATTTTGCGAATTTTCTCAAAAAATATCATCGAAGGTAGATCTATCTAGTTCGATAAGTTCTACAATGTCAGTTTCTCTGTTTTTGTTGTTATTGTCTGAAAACTGTATAGTGTACTCTATATGACTTTCTGTCCTCAGGATTGACTGCTTCATGTATATAGCCTAAAATTATAATGATATAGATCTACAATGTAGCTATTATTTTTAACAGAAAGTGTCCGATATCTGTCTGGGGTGTCCGATTACTGTCACTTGAAAGTGTAAAATAAATCATCTAGCATGTTTCACTGCAGTCATTATTGAGATTTCACCTTAAGTGTCTAATAACTGTATAGTATTATATAGCAACGAGTGACGGCACCGTCTTATTCATAGGAATCGAAGAGAGTGTAATCTTTTTCCCGTATTCCACCCTAGCAACCATCCATATTCCACCCCTGCTCTGATTTGTCAAAGATCGTTTTCATTCATAAATTTCACTAACTGAAATGAGTGAACAATGCGCAAGATTACGTACTATGTAACGTAAAGTTGCCTGGCAACCAGATTTGTCGATTCGTTTTCGTACGCCATTCACAATTTTTCTGTGCAGGTTTTTACACTAGCGAATAAATTCCAATAAAATAATCTGTCGGTAAACAGGAAAGATAAATGTAATCAGATATTAGCTATATAATAAACCAAATACCGCCCTATACGTGGTTTTATTCTGCCCTTGGTCGTTTCGCGGATCCCTCGCAAGCTCGGGCTCCGTGAAACGACCGCGGGCAGAATAAAACCACGTATAGGGCAGTATTTGGTTAGTATTTACCAGGACAGACACGCCCATCAAGTTCATATATTTGTATACCTAAACCAGGGAGCGGGTTTAAGGGCATGGAAAATGGACCAAAGGAAAACTCTATTAAAACACATCAATGGGTATGCATATCTCTTTTGCTTCTGGAGCCCTTGAGCGGGCCCCAGACCCCCGGCTGACAGATGCTTGCTTCAGCACAGATAGCACAATTTCACTACTGGGCCTTCCTTCAAAATCCTAGGACTGTCCCAAATCAGCCATGCAAAAACGAATGGGGAATGAAAAATGGATCAAAGGAAAACTCTAAAACACATCAATGGGTATGCATATCCCTTCAGCTTCTGGCGCCCTTGAGCGTTCCCCAGAGGCCCGTCTGCTTCACCACCTCACTTTGCGACATTCCACATCTTGGCCCTCCTTCAGAACCCCGTATTCATCAACAGGCATTCATCATATGTTCATGGAAATTGGACCAAATAGAGCCCTAGAACACACCATTGGAGTTGCATATTCATCGCTTCGCTCGTGGCTATGTCGATCAAGGGTCCCCCTTCCCCAAAATCCTATACCCGCCCCTGACTGTGTCTGCAACAGCACCTAATTCCGCTGTCAGAGATATAAACAGCACCCGCAAAGAATTTGCCTGGTTTGAACTCTTAACTTGCAAAAATCATTTCTATGACGGAAATGATCGTTGTTTACATTCGAATTGATGGAACACACTTACCGGTATGTATTGTGATGTGTTTGTATGGATAAAGCCCTAGAAATTCGAGCAAGAATACCATGACTCTACCATGACTTTACAAACTCTAAGCGCCCTAGAATGAATAATGTGCCCTTTATTCTGCACCCAAGCCGTAAAAAAATGACAGACCTGCAATAAGTCTCACGAAATGTCCAAAGTGATCAAATAATATGTGCAATGGGAATATTGGCGTGTGTGAGCATTTTAGGCCTACATGTATTTCCACAATAGTGAACACAGTCACGGGCAGAAATAAGTCAAATAACTACAGATTTTCGGTGTATACATGTATTCGCCACCAAGTCATTAAATTACAATAATAAACAATTTGTCAACTCCCATGCAACTGATGTGTGAGATAAAAGTAAAACAACAAAGATTGTGCTATATAGTATAAAGTTGCCAAGCACAGATGTAAATGCCATTACGCCCCATACGGATACGGGATTAAAAGCATCCGCTTTTCAATATTATGATCATCTGATTGGGACTCGATACTAGAGGTCATCAAGCGCATAGGCAACGGTAACTTGTGTGCTGGTTATGTTCCGAAATGTATACATCTGAAGCCGTACCATGCAGACTCTCAGCTGTGAGGTTCTAACTGGGGGTGTAAAGGCTGTGACCAGGGTGAAAAGGTTCCCAACAGAGTGAGGTTTTCGGTGAACAGATTTTAACTGGGGTGAAAAAGGTTTAACCGGGGTAAGAAGGTTCTCGAGCTGGAAAGGTTCTCACTGAGGTTACAAGGTTCTCACTAAGGTGGGAAGGTTCTGACCGAGGTGAGGTTCTCACTAAGGTGGAAAGGTCCTCACCGAGGAGACAAGGTTCTCACCGAGGTGGAAAGGTTCTCACTGTTATAAAGTTCTCACCAAGGTGGAAAGGTTCTCACCGAGGTGGAAAGGTTCTCACCGAGGTGGAAATGTTCTCATTGAGATGGCAAATGTCTTGCGAGTTAGAAAGTTCTCACCGAGATTGCAAGGGTCTCACCAAGTTGACAAAGGTTCTCACCGAGTTGGAAACGTTCTCACCGAAGTGACAAGGTTCTCAACGAGGTGAAAGGGTTCTCACCGACGTGAAAACGTTCTCACCGAGGTGACAATGTTCTCGCCGAGGTGACAAGGGTCTCACCGAGGTGGAAAGGTTCTCACCAAGATGGAAAGGTTCTCACCGAGGTGACAAGGTTCTCACCGAAGTGGAAAGGTTCTCACCTAGGTGGAAAGGTTCTCGCCAAGGTGACAAGGGTCTCACCGAGGTGGAAAGGTTCTCACCAAGATGGAAAGGTTCTCACCGAGGTGACAATGTCTCACCGAAGTGGAAAGGTTCTCACCGAGGTGGAAAGATTCTCACCAAGGTGGGAACTGAATGGGCTGTGGAGTAGACGTGATGGCGAATATAAGGGACAAGTGCGGAACTCAAACTTTAGGCTAAAGTGTCACTTTTCTTATGTATTTATCATTGTAAAAGTGATATTTTAGCCTAAAATATGTGTTCTGCACTCGTCCGTAAGCCACCGTGAATACAACCGCTTAAACCACATCAATCAACTTTTGTATTATAACTTACCATGTTTTCAAAAGTCGATGGCACATTTGCATAGTAGAAGCTGTGTAGAGATGATTTTGGTGATGGTTTGCAAAAATTGTCAAAACGATCTCAACGGTAACTGAATCTCGTAACTATGTAGCCCCACTCCCAGAATGGGATAATAAAATGTTTTAGCTGACTTTTGGTACTTGTTAGTCGTACGTGTATAAGTTCGTTTTTGACATGCAATTTCCGGAAACCCAGAAGTTGCTTGTTTACAGCCAGTAACCAGCACGGGATGAAGATCTATTTCTGTGGCAGTATAAGCGGAGGGAGAGATGACGCGGACATGTACGCTTTGATCATTGACCACCTGAAGGAGAAGTACGGCCAAGTGCTCACTGAACACGTCGGTCGACCCAATGTCATGTCAGAAGGTAGTTATTACCCCCCCCCCCCCCCCACGTCGACGGTCGAGGAACACTTTATCGAATAAGTTGTGTGATGAGAAGTAACATTACATATATACATGTAGAGAGTGTAGAATGGTTACATAAGTGTTATAAAAATTTAAACGTTGTATTCCAGAGTTATCTCAGCATGTCGAAAACTTGGAGAAACACATACACGACCGAGATGTGGAGTGGCTGCAGGAGACTGATGGTATGTTTAATCTTCGAAAATTATTGGACGACTATCCTAAACCTGGAGCCATTATACCTTAGATTCATACCAATTGTACTAATTGTCATGGTCACTGCCTGGTACAGTGGTGATAGCAGAAGTCACTCAGCCATCTCTCGGAGTCGGATACGAGATAGGACGGGCGGTGGCCATGAAAAAACCAATCCTGTGCCTCTTCAGACCTGACTCCGGAAAGTGTAAGTTTGGCATATAATTTTCAGGGAACTCATTTGTCAAATATGTACAAATTTGATTGATTGTTTTCTCGATATGATGCTCGCAAAGTATGATTTGGTTATTTCAGGTCTGTCAAAGATTGTTCACGGAACTCATAATGGTGACACAATCATTGTCAAAAACTACAAGAAAGAAGAGGCATTACAAGTTGTCGATGACTACATGAAGAGATTCCAATAAAGAAATGAAATGAGAGAACAATATTCTGTTGAATTCCTTTGGGACCAGACTTTTCTAATGATCTGATGCATTTAATGTGATTCAGGCAGCCACGGAATCATGCTGTGATGTTCATTAAGGCATTTCGGCAGAAATGCCTTTATGGTTTTAGCAGAATTTTTTTTTTTTTTTTTATTTTATTCTTCTTCTTCTTCCGCCACTTTTGGTTTCCGGACGATAACTTTAGATTGCCTTGACGGATCCTCGTCAAATTTTCACCACAAGTCAGAAATGATATGTGGAAGAACCCTATTCTTTTTGAGCCGGATCCGAGGTCCGTGAGGTCCGTGAGGATGAAATCAAGGCTAATTTTGAGACTTGGTTTCCGGACGATAACTGGAAAAATATTTGTGCAATAGTTGCAGAACTCTGCATGGAGGTTCATATGCCACCAGGGAAGAACCCTATTGATTTTGGGATCGATCCGTCAAACGACCTTTGACCTAGAGGTCAAAATAATTTTTTGCTGGTTCATCCTTGAAGCTTCCTGCATATCTCGGAAACCGTGCGTCGTAGAGCGAAACGGACGTTATTTTCGACCTCGTCGCCCTAGACAAACATCTCTAAGGGGAATTTTTTTTTTTGATCCGGCTCCGAGGTCCGTGAGGTCCGTGAGGATGAAATCGAGGCTGATCTTGAAACTTGGTTTCCGGACGATAACTCGAAAAATATACAGGCAATAGTTGCAGAATTTTGCACGGAGGTTTATATATCACCAGGGAAGAACCCTATTGATTTTGGGATCGATACCTCAAACGACCTTTGACCTAGAGGTCGAAATAATTTTTTGCTGAGTCATCCTTGAGGCATCCAGCATATCTCGGAAACGGTGCGTCGTAGAGCAAAACGGATGTTATTTTCGGACTCGTCGCCTTAGACAAACTTTGACCTTGACCCGAAATTTTTTTGCCGAGTCGGCATTTTTCGTTTTCGTCGATATCTCGGAAACGGTGCGTCGTAGAGCGAAACGGACGTTATTTTCGGACTCGTCGCCCTAGACAAACATATCTAATGGGTATTATGGATGAACTTTGACCTTGACCCGAAATTTTTTTGCCGAGTCGGCATTTTTCGTTTCCGTCGATATCTCGGAAACGGTGCGTCGTAGAGCGAAACGGACGTTATTTTCGGACTCGACGCCCTAGACAAACATGTCTAAGGGGTATTATGGATGAACTTTGACCTTGACCCGAAAATTTTTTGCCGAGTCGGCATTTTTCGTTTTCGTCGATATCTCGGAAACGGTGCGTCGTAGAGCGAAACGGACGTTATTTTCGGACTCGTCGCCCTAGACAAACATATCTAATGGGTATTATGGATGAACTTTGACCTTGACCCGAAATTTTTTTGCCGAGTCGGCATTTTTCGTTTCCGTCGATATCTCGGAAACGGTGCGTCGTAGAGCGAAACGGACGTTATTTTCGGACTCGACGCCCTAGACAAACATGTCTAATGGGTATTATTGATGAACTTTGACCTTGACCCGAAATTTTTTTGCCGAGGCGGCATTTTTCGTTTTCGTCGATATCTCGTAAACGGTGCGTCGTAGAGCGAAACGGACGTTATTTTCGGACTCGCCGCCCTAGACAAACGTGTCTAAAGGGTATTATGGATGAACTTTGACCTTGACCCGAAATTTTTTGCCGAGTCGGCATTTTTCGTTTTCGTCGATATCTCGGAAACGGTGCGTCGTAGAGCGAAACGGACGTTATTTTCGGACTCGTCGCCCCAGACAAACATGTCTAATGGGTATTATGGATGAACTTTGACCTTGACCTTAAATTTTTTTGCCGAGTCGGCATTTTTCGTTTTCGTCGATATCTCGGAAACGGTGCGTCGTAGAGCGAAACGGACGTTATTTTCGGACTCGTCGCCCTAGACAAACATATCTAATGGGTATTATGGATGAACTTTGACCTTGACCCGAAATTTTTTTGCCGAGTCGGCATTTTTCGTTTCCGTCGATATCTCAGAAACGGTGCGTCGTAGAGCGAAACGGACGTTATTTTCGGACTCGACGCCCTAGACAAACATGTCTAATGGGTATTATTGATGAACTTTGACCTTGACCCGAAATTTTTTTGCCGAGTCGGCATTTTTCGTTTTCGTCGATATCTCGGAAACGGTGCGTCGTAGAGCGAAACGGACGTCATTTTTGGACTCGCCGCCCTAGACAAACATGTCTAAGGGGTATTGTGAATGAACTTTGACCTGGATCCGAAATTTTTTTGCCGAGTCGGCATTTTTCGTTTTCGTCCATATCTCGGAAACGGTGAGTCGTAGAGCGAAACGGACGTCATTTTTGGACTCGGCGACCTAGACAAACATGTCTAAGGGGTATTATGGATGAACTTTGACCTTGACCTTAAAGTTTTTGGCCAAGTCAGCATTTTTCGTTATCGTTGATATCTCGAAAACGGTGCATTGTAGAGCGAAACGGACGTTGTTTTCGGACTCGTGGCTCTAGACAAACATGTCTAAGGGGTATTACAGATGAACTTTGACCTTGACCTGAAATGTTTTTTTGCTGAGTCGACATTTTTCATTTTCATCCATATCTAGGAAACGATGTGTCGTAGAGACCATGGCTAACATGTTTTAAATATTACGAATTAGTCCTAACACCGAAATGCCTCCAAGGCATCTTTAGGCCTTGACGTCTAGTTTATATAGTGATATAGGTACTGATGTTTTGATAATGTGTGGCCAATGTGTTCCACAGTTTATATATAACTAATACATATATTGCAAAAATTGATATATTTTTAATAATTGATATACATAATTGATATATATATATAAGGCAGTAATTGATATATTGCATGTACTGGGAAGCATGTACCATTATTAGGCCATACTGGGTGTGTGGAAGTATATGTAATTCTAAAACAGAGAATATTGTGAGAATAAATGTATCGAAGTAACGTGTCACTGTTCATATTTTCCACAAAGAGTTTGCACTGTTTGGTTGCAAAGGACAATTTATATGTATAACACGGTACTGGATTTACCCCCATCTAGGCTGTTTCATACAGCATGCTCATGAAAATGTGTTCACTTCATTGACACCAACACTATGGTTAGGAACATCATATGAGAGTTTGAAAGAAAGTTCGTTCAGTTATATTGGATTCAGAATTCTTGGTCCACGAAATCGAGCCGACCGATCTTCAGTCGGCGTGGGTAATAGTAAATATTGCCTGGCGCGGCATAGACATAATGCCAAATAACTCTAAAACCACAATCGCTACGTGTACTCTCGATCAAACTATTAGGTCGTCGTTATGAACCAAACTTCCTGGTCAACAAAGGCCACAACTACGTGTAGGCGTATCGGATACAATTGCTGCACGGTTATAAATTGTGGTTGTAATTCGTATCTACCAACATGACTATACAATGGATATCGTCTAACAGTGTTTCTGATGTTAGAATGTGAGTTTTATCAATTAGTATACAGCCTTTACCATGTTTACATGTTTCTCTCGACAGTCTCCCTATTGATGACTCGAATCATAAGCGACGTATGTAGGCTACATGTGCATGACACGCACAATCGCACATGCATGAACACTGGCGAACGTCATGACTTGATTTTTGACATTTGAACTTGGCGTAAGGTAGGTCCTTAAATGTGTGCTATTCTGTTGTTTCGGTCAAATTGGTTCTCAATGAATTCAGGCAGTTTCTGTCGATCACTCAGTTCAGTACCTGTCCGTAAGAGGAGAAACGATACAAATCTGATGTTTCATGCATTGCTGACAGGAAACAGGAAACCATGGCAGAGGCGAAGATCATGAGCACAGGTGCAATGACTGCAGTCCGATTCACAGTTGAGGATGACGTTGAACAACGGTACTATGACGAATATCCTGCTGCCTTGCATACTTTGAGACAGGCAAAACCTGGCGTTGATATAGATGACGTGTCACCAACAGAACTGGAGCAAATGTTGCAAGACTTTGCAGATGACTTCATGGAACGCCTGTTAAAGGTTGCAACTCTAAATGGAATGGAAGACAAAGTGATGAAATTTGCGAATGAATACCTTTGTGCTGATAGCGATGACAGCAGTGATATGGAGTGCTCTGAAGGCGATGATCAATCAACGAACAGCGCGGAAGATGAGTCCTCGGAAGCACCGGATTCTGAACAAAGTGAAGCAATAGACAATCAAAGAGAACAATTACAATACAGAACGGAGAATGATATGTTACTCGAACACATGAATACTGTAGAAAACGACGCTGAACAAATGGTGACAACAGGGACAAACATCAGGTGGTTGGACTTGCCACATGAGGCAGTGAAGCTCGGAAACACAGAAATAATTGAACTGTGTCTGGAAACCGGGATCCCACTCAAAACCTTTAGAGGACCAAATGGAGAATCACTGCTACACACAGCGGTCCGCACGTGCAACATAGACATCATAACCAGAATGCTGAGGTACATAGACCCTAACATCACCTATCACCACGGGACACCACTGATGGTTGCCTGTCAGACGCAAACAACGCCGGACACCAGGATTAAACTACTAAGAATTCTCATGGATGCTGGTGCAAGCTTAGAACGAGTGAGTAATGAGACAGCACTGCACACCTATGTACACTTCATAATGGGTGCTATACCACGAGGAGAGGGATTTGATGAGAAGTGCAAAGAGATAATTGATATCCTATCTCATGATGGGTCATATATCAACAACACGGATTGGTTCAAGAAAACAGCTTTGCAGTGGATCTGTTACAAGTTCCCACCAAAAGATGTGTATCCTGAAAACACAGAATCCGACTTGCTGAAAGTCATAAATTATCTATTTGAAAAGGGTGCAGATACAAGGATCACTGATAACTATGGGTACTCTGTGATGCATTCTGCAGTTGTAGCACAGAACCCAATCCTCATAAAGTACCTTGTCGATCACAATTGCTCTGTCAACCTGGTATCCAATCTGGGCCTCTCCCCAGCGTATCTACTCGGCTCTGCAGCCGAATGGTCCGAAAATGAAGACTGTGAAACAATTTTCATTCCCATCATCAAGGAGTTACTACGGGCTGGGTGCGACCTAAACACAGCTAGTCTGAACCGAACGACTCTGCTGCATCACAGCGCTGCGAGGTCTCCAACACAAGTAATAGAATTCTTGATCAAAAGCGGCGCTGATGTCAACAAACAGGACTTTCTAGGACGTACTCCACTGCATTATACACCTGGTAACAAAGACGCGAAAGTGGTCGAAATGCTGGTGCAGAATGGAGCTGGTATTGACATCAGAAACAAATATGGATACACGGCTCTGCATTATGCTTGCATGTTTGGGGCACAGGGGATAGTGGAAGCACTGCTCGCATGCGGTGCTGATCCGTGTGCTGCTGGTGATCTGATGATTCAGCCTCTGCATCTGGCGGGAGAACGTGCTGATGATGCAGTTTTCCATGTGCTCAAACAAGCAGGTGCGAACGTCAACTGCCGAGACATATATGGAGCTACTCCGCTGCACTATGCTGCATTTGACGGAATGCCCGAGCAAACCCAGGCACTGATCATGTGTGGGGCCGACACCCATGCAGAAGATGGTTTGAATCAGACACCTCTGTCTCTTGCATTAAAGATGGGTTTGTTCAAAGTCGCAGAACTCTTGACCGGCGACAGTGCAAAATTGAAATTTGGAGACCTATCGTCATTTCCAAATAGACCAGCGATACCACGTGAAAACCTTGAGACTTATGTGGACAACATCCTCCATCAAATATCGGACATTGGCACAGGTGAGAAAGTTGCCAGATCCATCCTTAGTAATCCTGGATTAGGGCTCTTGGACATGACACAGAACGAAAACAGTGATGTTGAAGGGGGCATACGATGCCTTGTACGGGACATAGTTCGAAGAGTTGGTGAGCTTGATGCTCAATTTGCAGGGGAACTTATCAAAGCTGGCAGTGCCTATGAAGGTTGCAAAATTGGCTACCCAAATGAGTTCGACTATGTAGTGCGACTGAAGTACTTCGAAAATGTGGTAAAACATGTTAAACCATTGAAGGAACATGGTTTTGCCAGGCTGGTTCTGAAAGATGATTGCAGACGAGAGGTTGAGAAGTTTACAGAGAAGGGATACTTAAGTTCCAGGGCTATCTACATTCGTTTCAGGCAGCTTGTGATCCAGGCTGGATATGATGTACACCCCCCAAAGAAAGGTCACATTTACTGTGGATCAACCATGATGGACTCACTACTGCCCATGTTCTCTGATCAGAAGCTGAAACATGGAAAATTATTTCCCACTGAAGTAACCTGGCGAGGAGAACAGTACAAGGGCATGGATATATCGCTTGACATCAACCCAGTGATTCTCGTGAATATGTGGCCACAAGACGCGATCACATCGACTGAGCTGGTGAAAGATGTGTCCACCGCAGGAGTGTATATGTTCCCCAAAGAAGTTCCCGAGGACATGCGTTTTTTGCCATTGCCCAAGAGTGACAACCTGTCAGAGGATGACACTGCAGTTTGGCGATTTTCTTTCTCGCAGCAGGAGATGCAAATCTTCAGAAGCATTCCACAGGTGCTGAGAGAAGCCTACGCTCTTGTGAAGGCCATTCGCTTGGAACCATTGACACCGGCAATCATCAAGCCTGCAGCCAAGCTATCACAATTCTACCTAGCGATGGAATGTGGCGAGCTAGAGGACGATTCTGAGATCGACGACGATGATATTACTGGCGAGTCTTCAATTCCGACGTATTACTTGAAGCAACTCTTCCTGTATGAGATCGAGGCTCTCTGTCACAAGGAGGATCGAGATGACGGGAAATTGGCTCTGGATGTCGTGTACGGAGTATACAAAGCACTTGAAACCAGCATCGAAACAAAACAACTGAAAGGATTCTTTGTCAGAGATCACAACATATATCATCCGTCTGAGCATGAATCAATTCGGGGGGATTTTTGCAAGAACATCCTGAGGATCCTTACTGCTGCTGAATTTAACAAAATGTAATGGACTCAATTCGGCACATCTACAATGTACATTATGCCCTTCAACTACAGATTACTTCGGATTAATCAGATTGGAGCCCAGATAATAAAAATGAAAGTGACACTAATTTATTAAATTAATTGGCCTACCCCTAAGAGCTCATAATGGGTCTGGATCCAATAGCTGGACTGAAGTTTATACACGTAGAACATACGCACAACATAAAATAGGAGAACGGGTGTAACACTGTTTATGAATATATAACTTGTTTATTATACGTATAATGTGGCCATAATAATTCATCGTTGAATTGCATTATTGTGTATATAGACATGAATATTTCCTATATACACGTACATGTAATATATTGTTTGTTATTCAGTCCAAATATATTATCCTCGATGACATTTTTTTTATTGTTGCCTTATATTTGGGTGCGATTATTCGTGACACAATATTGTTGTGACTATTCATATATACTACATGTACATCACAGTACAAGTAGTGTATATGCATGGTTCTGATGATATTTTGCTGAACCCACGTCCATGATCACACATGATTGATCTACAGTGTACAAAATTTAGACATCAATCCCTCCGTAACTATGCATGGACTGGAATTTTCGTGGGTGATTTTAGCCTCAATGTCAATATTGGAGAACTATACTGGTAATTTTATTGAGTCACCTACACGTATACTGAAACAGATTGGATTTGACCGTACTGTTTCTTGCTGTAATTTGCTCAATTATGCTGTATTCTCTCGAATAATTACCTAAAACCAATCATATTATATACCAACATACTAGTAACATAAACAAAGTTTTATCACAACCTTGTTGCTAGCTCTATGGTTTAGATAACTCTGGATGATATAAATCAAAAGAGTGTTCGTTTGGGGGGACCATCTTTCCATGTAGAATGGATTAATTATGACAACACTGAGGCAATCCTCTGTATCACGTGAACTGGAAAGTGTTTCGTGGTCGTATCGAAGCCAACAAACCACTCCCAGAGACATGCAACAACTTCATCTGTCATAAGCTAATGAGAACTCGAGATATATTGTTTCTCTTCTTGTTGACGTACCGACGACATTAAGTGCTGAAGGGTCGTGTTTAAGTTGTTGAAATGCGTCTGTGATCACGGAGCGGGTACTTCGAGGGGTTGTCACGAGCCGATACACTCACTCGACATCGTCCCTCCAAGGGCGTCTCTCGCGTTCAACCGATGTGTAGTCGGGACAGCATTATTATAGGCCTAATGGTATATATCCGTCTGTCCTATGGTCCTCCGGATTTCCTATAGTTTTCTTGTTTAAATAGCACGCATTTCGTAATTATTTGTGTACTTTGGTTATTCAGTACTGTACACCATAAAATTCATTGGATTGCAAGACAAAACCCTTGAACATCAACGACTTCACACCGGATGACAGTTTGTCTCGTGTCTGGATGTGAATTGCAGGTCTGTGTGTGCGTCATATCACGTACATGTAGTAACTACAAGACTAATTCATCGCGATGACACCTGAGTGAACAATTTGAAATTGCTAGTCAAAGACGGTCATCGAAGTAGATCACACACAGGGTACGATCTCTCGGGACTACCAAAACATTCTGGAGACCAGCGTTTGTTAATTAACAGTCGGGAACAGAGGTTGACAGAACGAAGTGAACATATTCATTCACAAATTCAGGAGTCTGCTCGGACAAAGACACGCCATTCAAAATATGACGTCGGCGGGACTGAGTAGGGAGGCATTGGCTGCCCACAACAGGTTGGCGCGAAGAGCCACTGCTGATCCCATCGTGTTGACGCGTGGAGTTGCCGGTGTGTCTCACAAAGGTGGGAGACGGGACCAGAGCCCTCACCGGGAGCTGGGCGCCGGCGCTCGACGGCAGACCACACACCTAGGCATTGGACGGGAGTATGACAGCGACAGTCACCACTCCTCCTCGCACGTCGAGAAAACGTCCGTCGTTTCTTCACGACACAGCCTCGGCTCCATCGCGAATTTCAGGAAGAGGATGGGCAGATGGCGGCACGGGAAGACCTGCACAGTCAACGTCAATGGCAAGAACGCTCGCTCCAGGGGCGTGACCTACGAGAACAGCTTCAGGATGGAGCCTGACTCCAGCACTGCATTCAGCGGAACCTCTACACGACGGGAAGTTGAGGACGTATTAAAACAGTGCTTCAACCTTGTAGAAGCGTACGACCAGAAGCAGTGCGCGATCTTATCGAGAACCACGTCGGAGGAGATAAAAGCCCGCATCAAACGACTAGGCTTCGCGCGTTACAAGATCGTGGCCCACGTCGTTATTGGTCAGAACTCGAGACAGGGACTACACGTGGTCAGTCGGGGCGCCTGGGATACGAAAACTGATGACGTCATCTCCGTCGTTTACGAAAAGAATGATTACGTCGTAGTTGCCACGGTATTTGCGACGTACTTTGAGTAGCATCAGAGAGTGTAGAACACTGGTAGCATTGAGAGGGCCCAACGACGACATGGTGACTGGATACTTGAAATGATACATGTAGGCCTGACACTCTGGATACATAATTGTGGTCCTATGCACACACAAAAATTCATGGAGATATATATGAATAAGTATTTAACGTCATTCTTTGCACTGATGTATTGAATGATGATTCCTAAATTACCAGTGCGGTATATCTTTATATCTTCGATTGTGTATAATTGTATCCCCCGAACGAAGATCGCGGTTACTATGAAACTTCACAGGAATTGCTGTGTTATCGAATGAGGCATGATTCAATGGCATGCCCACGAGACCTATTGTTTTTCGATAAGATTAGATAAATTTCAAGAAGTAGACTCTGAATGAGTTGAGTTGTACAACGATGTGGATATCCACTTCGTTTAGTGTGTGAATATTCCAGTTGGTTGTAACAAATCACACTGAATGCTGTTAGAAGTATGGAGGTGATGGTGTTGTGCAAAACAATTCACTATTACTGAATAAATTAGCATGGATTTCAATGGTTAAGTCTGTTATTGCCCACAATAAAAAATAGTTCAGCTGGGAAACATTTATTATTGGGCTTAACAAGGAAAGTTTTGTCCAGTGGAGATTTGATAGCTGTGAATAATATTATTATTTAGTTAACTCGAACTCGTTACCTCTTAGCTCTAACTCGTTACCTCTTAGCTCTAACTCGTTACCTCTTAGCTCTAACTCGTTAGAGCAATCAGACCAAATTCATTATCAGCAAATGTAAATTATTGAAATAAACCATACTGTTTGGATTTGAGCTAGGATTCATATTCCAATCTTGTAAAAGCTTCTCTGGAAGTATTTGGCAAGTAATAATAAGTTAATTAATATTTTAGAGAACTACTACATGGAATAAAAATATTAGGATACACCAACACCATCGTCGACGACCTGAATTCGTTTGGTTTGAAATACATGTACACGGGCATCATATTGTGTTTCTGCAAGGCCGTACATAATTCTCAGAATATAATTTAAAATATAATTTAGTATCTCTTTCCACAGCTCTCGGGTGAGCTGTGAAGTTTATCCGCCCAACGCGGCATCCAGCAGCTCACACACTCAGGCACACGAAAAACTTCAAAATGAAAATTAGCCCAAGGGCTAAGAAAGTTTACTGGACAATATATATTTTAGATATGAGGATTATGTCCTGTGACCTTGAAAATAAGGTCATTGGTCAATTCAAAGACACAAAAATAGTCAGCATATATCATTTCTAGTATGTTCACAATTGATTCCTAAGCTGTAAAGTCGATAATAAGCGAGATATTAGCCATTTTGTCCTGTGACCTTGAAAATGAGGTCAAAGGTCAAATTCAAGGTCATCAGAATATTCGGCATATATCATTTCCTATATGGTTACAATAGATTTCTAAGCTGTAAAGTCGATAATAAGCGAGATATTTGTCCTGTGACCTTGAAAATGAGGTCAAAGGGCAAATTCAAGGTCACGAGAATATTCTGCATATATCATTTCCTATATGTTCACAATTGATTCATAAGCTGTAAAGTTGATAATAAGCGAGATATTAGCCATTTTGTCCTGTGACCTTGAAAATCAGGTCAAAGGTCGAATTCAAGGTCACGAGAATATTCAGCACATATCATTTCCTATATGTCCACAATTGATTCCTAGTCTCTATTCACAATATTAAGTGAGATATTAGGCATAGTGTGTGCCATTATAAGGCATAGAAAAAATTAACATGCAAAATTCCCATTTGGGCCAAGTTTGGGCCCAAATGGCCCACTTTGAGTGACTCAAGGGCAACGAAACTTATACACATCATAGGGGATCATATGAGAAGTGATATGCCTCAATAAGAAACATAGGCCCAACGGACCTGTAGCTTACCGGCTAGCCAATAGGTGATCGGACCGATGGTCTGGTAACTTCAAGGTCACAAGTATATTCAGCATACATATCATTTCCTATATGTCCACAATTGATTCGTAAGCTGTGAAGTTGACAACAAGTGAGATATACGCCATTTCGTGCTCTGACCTTGAAAATGAGGTCAAAGGTCATATCCAAAATCACGAGAATACTCAGTATATATCATTTCTTATATGTCCACATTTGATTCCCAAGCTGTAAAATGAATAATAAGCGAGATATTAGCGATTTTGAGCTCTGACCTTGGAAATGAGGTCAAAGGTCAAATTCAAGGTCATCAAAATATTCGGGATATATCATTTCCTATATGGTCACAATAGATTTCTAAGCTAAGCGAGATATTAGCCATTTTGTGCTCTGACCTTGGAATTGAGGTGAAATGTCAAATTCAAGGTCACGAGAATATTCAGCATATATCACTTCCTATATGTCCACAATTGATTCCTAAGCTGTAAAGTCAATAATAAGCGAGGTGTTGGCCATTTTGTGATATGACCTTGAAAATGAGGTTAAAGGTCAAATTCAAGGTCACAAGAATATTCAGCATATATCATTTCCTATATGTCCACAATTGATTCCCAAGCTGTAAAGTGAATAGTAAGCGAGATATTAGCGATTTTGTGCTCTGACCTTGAAAATGAGGTCAATGGTCAAATTTAAGGTCATCAGAATATTTGGCATATATCATATCCTATATGGTCACAATAGATTTCTAAGAGTAAAGTCGATAATAAGCGAGATATTAGCCATTTTGTGCTCTGACCTTGAAAATGAGGTGAAAGGTCAAATTCAAGGTCACGAGAATATTCAGCATATATCACTTCCTATATATGCACAATTGATTCCTAAGCTGTAAAGTCAATAATAAGCGAGATATTGGCCATTTTGTGCTCTGACCTTGAAAATGAAGTTAAAGGTCAAATTCAAGGTCACGAGAATATTCAGCATATATCATTTCCTATATGTCCACAATTGATTCCAAGTCTCTAATCTCAATATTTAGTGAGATATTAGGCATAATGTGTCCCATTATAAAGCATAGGAGAATTTAACATGGGAAAGTTTGAGCCCCATAAAAAAACATCAAAATGGCCGCCACACACAGACCGGGGACTCAAAGAGCATCAAAACTTATACACATTATAAGGATAGATGAGGGGAACATTTCTAAATTGAAATCTCAAAACTGATCAGACAGTTTTTGAGAAAATAATTTTTAAAATTGAAAACATGCAAAAACGGCCATTTTCGGCATAAAAATGACCACCAAAACTGCATAATCGATTCAATAAAAAAAATAATGAAAAAAAAAACATCTGGGGGTATTGACCCAATACATATTCACACAAATTTAAGGACAAATTCATCAGCCAAAAAAAAGAAGATAAAAAATGTTAACAGATGATGTGGCGGACGACGACGACGGACGAAAATCCACGACAATAGCTTCGACCCTCATGGGCCGGTAAGCAAAAAATGAGGCCAAGGGCCAAAGATAGGTTACCGGACAATATATGCTTAATATTTTAGATGTTAGCCAGGTCAAAAATCAAGTTCAAGGTCATGAGAATATTCAGCATATATCATTTCCTGTTCGCAGTTGATTTTTAAGCTGTAAAGTCGATAATAGGCGAAATAATAGCCATTTTGTTCTCTGACCTTGAAAATGTTGTCAAAGGTCGAACTCAAGGTCACTAAAATATTCAGCATATATCATTGCTGGAATCAATTGTGGACATATGACATATGTTCACTATGGATTCCTAAGCAGTAAAATTGATAATAAGTGAGATATTAGCCATTTTGTGCTCTGACCTTGAAAAAAAGGTCAAGGTCAAATGTAAGATCATCAAAATATTCATCAAAGTCTACAGAGAAGCAATATATTAGCCATTTTGTTCTTTGACCTTGAAAATTGTTCCAAATTGATTTTTAACCTGTAAAGTCAAGAGAGAAGCAAAATATTAGCCATTTTGTCATGCGTCCTTGAAAATTAGGACAAAGGTCAAATTCAGGGTTACGATAATATTCAGAATATATCATTTCCTATATGATGACAATTGATTCCTAAGATGTAAAGTCGATAATAAGGGAGATATTAGCCATTTTGTCCCGTGACTTTGAAAATTAGGACAAAGGTCAAATTCAGGGTCACGATAATATTCAGAATATATCATTTCCTATATGTTGACAATTGATTCCTAAGCTGTAAAGTCGATAATAAGCGAGATATTTGCCATTTTGTCCTCTGACCTTGAAATGAGGTGAAATGTCAAATTCAAGGTCACGATATTATTCAGCATATATCATTTCCACAATATCAAAATCAGGTATTTTTCCTCGAAAACGGCCGCCATTTAGAAAAAATGTGAAAATCAAAAAACTAAAAAATACCTCCTTGAATTATTTTTAAGCATTTTTGTTCAAAATTTCAGAAAACTTCGCCCATAAACAAAAAAGATAAAAATGTGGACGACGACGACGACGACGGACGCAACGCCATGCCAATAGGTTATCGGACCATAGGTACGGTAACCTTACAAAGGCCTACGCCTAGGCTCACATTGTAGGGCTACCTCTTTCTTCAACAATTATGGCTGCAGTTGCTGCATAGTCATAGTTGCTGCCACCCACCCCTACCTGGTATCCTAGAATAGTGATCTGTCCTCGAAAAAGTTCACACTTTTGGGGCTTAAGTTTCAACCAGGCCTGACATAACTTGACGAGAGGTTTGCCAAGACATTCACAAAGGTTTGTCCGAAGCAGATGATGTCATCCATATATACAAAGCACCTTTTCCACTGCATGCCCTTCATGGTAATATCCGTCAGTCGCGTTGCTGAAGCTGTGCCGGAGCTCTCGCTCTGCCACCATCCTGTAAACTATCCCTCCATCTCTTATGTGCAAGAGAGTGACTTGCTCTTGCAGTCTGAGTTCTGCTTGGTTGAAGACAAACTATACGTGTAGCTCAGTAAGAGCCTCCAGTCCCAGGTTCGTGGGGACTATGGCCTGTACTCTGAAAGCTCACTCACACTCACACTCATTGAGTCTCACCTCACACTCATTGAGTCTCACTTCATCCTCATTGAGTGTAAGGTGAGTGGTCGGCCCCAGTGAGTGGAAGGTCGACCTCACCCTCCAAGCATTCAAAGACGTCATGCATATTTTGACATGTGTAATGGTAGTCACTTGAGAAGAGAGTTTAATTTTGACTTCGACAAGGTCAGCGACGACCAGTTCCGGATATGGTACAAGATGACACCTTTCAGGGGCTATTGATACTACAGTGTACTCTGCCGAAACCGGCTCTTGTATATACCGGAATTTTGTCCATACCGGCGTTCCTCTTACGTCCCGATTTCTTCCCCTTTGTTTCTACAGTAAGCAACTCTCGATATACCGGATGTTGTCCATTCTGAAACCGGCCCTATTCCTGTGACCCAACCGGTCATATCGTATTGTCCAAACCGGCGTTACGCCAATAATTCAAAACTGCGGCGTCTAAATTGCAATCAGCCCTACTTCATCGGATCACAGACCGATGGCAGAGACTGAGGTTTATTCACACGTCTTTGTAAACACAGCAGCATCGGGCACATGGCGCTCACAAATTGTAATTTACAACAACTAAACTTCGTTAGTTAGGGGTCGTTTGAAGAATGCATGATTTACGCGACATGATTTCTCGAGTAAATCATTGCAAGCTCATCACTGCTGTGACACGCATTGTTCAAAGTGATTATTAATCAGCGCATGCTATAAACGCACACAACAATTCTATGACATGCAATCTTGTCTTACTATGTATATTCTGCAGTTGGTTTTAAGATGTGCTACTAGCAAAAGATTATAATGATGTCAATAGAAAACCTATAATTTATGATCGATTCACTCAAATTGTTATGTTCTGCAATAAATCTACCTATTACCAATAACATAATATTAACTACACCGATATCCATAAAGTTTGTAACTACATGTACAATGATGTATTTTACAAAGTTTTGAATTTTACAATATTAGAGTGTTCATGATTACGATATTAATGATAGTAATTCCTAATGAATCAGCATTCTTGAAAAATGATTACAAATGTTGAAATCAATACACATATCACTTCGGTCCCGGGAAATGGGTGGACACTATATTTTGTCGGCCATCTTGCATTCATGGGTTAATATCGTTGCATATAATGGTATTTTTCTAGAAATATCATGGAATATATTCTGTTACAATTACCAAATTGGTGATTCATTTGGGAAAATTATATCACTGTATATGAAATCTGAGTTTCTAGTTGGCTTCCTCAGGTGCGAAAACCTAGAAATGGAATCTTTTGTCTCGATATGTTAAACATTAGGAGAATTATAATGAACCATTTCGATATTTGGTACATCTTAGATTTTTCGTGATATTTCTGGAATCGGTCAATCTGGATTTGCATTATAGCTAATATCAGTACACATCTACTTGGTCTGATATGTATCAATTTTAACACCTTTATCACCAAACCCACAAAAATTCAACATATCTGCTGCACTAAAGCTTCCCTCCAGTGAGTAACACTTGAGTGGCCTCTGTGAATACCAAAAGGGCTAAATCCAACTGAGTGTGAGCAATACCTCAGAAAAGCGAGGTTGACCTTAAACTCACACTCCAGTGCTCCTTGAGCCCTACGAAATAGAGAAACCCCGAGGAACAGGGGGTTATTCAACATGGTCGAGGGCGGCAGCCCGAGACTATGTTGAATAACTCCCTGTTACTCGAGGGGTTTCTCTATTTTAAACCATATAGAAAACTACTCAGCCGTGACCGACAGGTGTTTAACCAACATACAGCATTGATTAAACACCTGAGAGAACAATGCAAGTATGGTTTAATTGAGTATACCTCACTTGAGTGTGAGTAGAGGATGAGTATGAGTGAGCTTTCAGAATACAGGCCTATGAGTTATGCTATGGTGATCTCCATGTGCAGCACCCCGCCCCAGACATCTCCTCCTTGGTTCCATGTGTCGTCAATTCCACTGATGCCACTGAGTGCCCATGTGTCGGGTTCCAGATCCCCCAAGATTAGATCCTCTCTTGAAGAAGAAGATTCTGTGGTCACCTTGTTTAATGTAAGGCCTGTGTCAATCAACATGGGCAATTCAGTCTAACCAGCATGTAATATACAGTTGCCTCCGGTCACTGAGTTCTCCTATTTGAGCCATAGTGACAAGTTACAGGGCTCATTTCTCGAAGGTCAGTCCAATACCTCTGGGTCTCCCTCTTCTCAAATTACTCCAGCCGTTGCCAAATTACTCCAGCCGGAACCAAGCAACTCCAGCCGGCCTGTCAAGTCCATCTGTTTCTAGCATCCACTGGGGCGGGCCTTCCTAGTTTTCCGCTGGCTTGCTGTCCTTGTTTCCACTCCCATCGGGCCCTCTTCAGCAACCTTTATCTGTCTTGATTTGGGAAACTCACAGCTCATGTGTCTCTTTCCGTGACACCTCACACAAACCACTTCTGATTTCCGGTTTACCAGTTCCCATCAGAGAGGGTCCTCTACCTCGTGCGGGTATGGTATCCTATAAACCAACCCTGGACTGTCCATTCAACAGACCCATCAGGATCTTCATGTAGCCTGAGAGTGGGTTTCCCTCGTGGTCCAACTGTGGTGGAGTCCTCCTTTGGGTGAGGAGCCGGCTTTTCTGTTCAGGACATTTTCGCTCTCTTCTTCTCCATCTCCAACCCATGACTGTGGGTTCCTCCAACATATGGATTCCTCCATCCTGGTGTTTCCGGCTCGAGCAAAAGGTCCCTGCTTTTAACGGTACTGTTATAGCTTTGTACTTGGTTGACGGAATCTTCTACCATTTTGAGTTGGCTCACTTGGGCTGGCACTCACATGGACCATTTGGTCAATCTCCAGTATTTCCACAGGAAGTTTTCTTTGATGACATCATTTTGGCCAGTCTCGTCCAATATAGGGTAGGCCCGATGGACCAGTCTTGTCACCTCAGTTGTCGGTTCTCGTGGAGGTTGTCCCTTTTCCCATTGCACATGTCTTGGTTGTGTGTGGAAAGCAGACGCCCATCCAACTGCACTGTACTTCGCTTGTGTATGACCTCATCCCAGTCCGTCAGATGCACACCCACCAGGTCACACAACACTGCCCATGCTGACCTTGTCAAGCTAGTACTAGTAACCAAGTTAATGGCCTTGCTCAAACGATCCCTAACGTTGACGCATGCCATCACCTCACTCCATCGAATGAGCATCCCCATCAAATTGGGGGAGTTGGGCGTGGGGGTGGGGGCTTCACAGGAGGCCCTCAGGCTCTCAAGCCCCCAGCCCTGCCAGGCGACATTCCTCTCAAGAGATTCGGGGCTGGTCTGGCCGGGAGTATTTCTGGCCCAAGATTTCCTCCCATCCAGCAGTTATCGCTTCATTGGTATTGCCCAAGATAACCTCCCACCCGGCAGTATGGTGGATGCAGCTCTTTCCGATCTGAGATGGGTTAAGCCCGGTTTTAGACCTTCCGATTCTTACAGGAGGGTTACTGTTTTGTGGTCTGCTGGTTTCTTGTCTCCTGGCCCTCCTCCATTGGGTGTCCTGATCCATGTCCCCGATCAGTTTGATTCGCAACAATCAATTATGTCCATTTTAATGTTGACATTTTATTTGTAAGGGTATGAACTACATGCACAGTCGAGGTAATATTATGGTAACATGCTAGTGAGCTACAGGACAATTGGCCCTATTATTGTTAAAACATTAGTGTTTTTATTAATGACATGCCGTTCTTCAGAGCACATGTAATAATCTATTCACTTCTTTGGCAGTATAGTACATGTATTTTACTGTAAGTTCACAAACTGTATCTTTCACATGGTGAAATAAGCTGACGGATTGGTCTACTTCAAATTCCACCAACAGATCAAGCCACTGCAAATTGTATGAATTTATTTTCATAACAAGATTTCTTGGAATGAAATTAAAATTATACATACATGTGTAGTACAAAGTATTACAATTTTTTTTACATTATGTACAAAAAGGATGATGCATAATTATGAATAAACAATATAATCATAAAGACTGAATATTATGAATGAAACTAGATGAAAGATGCTCATAGTCTTCTATGGATCTATTGTAACCCTTTCACTGCTGCAGACAGCAGAGGCTGACAAAATTCATGGGGAATCAGGGCAATCAAACCGTTTTTGAGTTTAAAACTCAAAACGGTTTTAATTTAAAGTCATAGTAGCAAGGTACCATTATGGTTTTATTCCTGTTCAGATAAAGGCATTGTGGACATTTGGTGATAAAAAAGATGTTCGCGTTAATTGGTAATTAATAACCGCGACATATAATCGAGTATACTGAGCCAGTATGGCAATCGCCTTCTCATGCCGATAAAAAAATAGCTTCGGCAGTTTTCGTAATCGTGACGCCAGTTGAGGCAAAATGTGCTTTGATGGCTGGCCAAAAACGTAAAACACGTAATTTGGGCGGTCAGCTCAAAGATAGAAAACCACTCCAAAATGCATGAGATTCAAAAGAAAACACGTGAAAACCAACAAATACTGGACATCTTGCAGTTCAACAAACCTCCCTTCTGGGAGAATAAACAGTACTGATTATTATCAAGACAAGAAATGCCGTATTCCCACCATCTCACCCGTTCACTTGAATTGTCAACATACACAACGAGAATGAATATATGCGACATGCAGTTTATCTTGCTGGCTACATGTACTTTCAGTACTGCCTCAAATGACGTCACAAACCACGTGACCCTTACTAAAATCGTGATCAAAATCTTCGGCAATTTACGGAAGGAGTGCCTATTTGATTCAATATCTCGAAACCCATTGATTGTATTTGTAAAATTCGTTCGAATTTACAGATAACTATTCATAATGAACTAAATGAAAAGCACTTTCATCGGCATGCTACTAGGTCTTTAACTTTTTCTTATATCACGCATGCTTACAGCACACTCCACACATACTGCTGTGTTAGCCCAAGGTTAGGCTGTCTGGAGTATATCATTTCATTAGGACCCCATATGGGGTATACAACAAAACGATGAGTTAAATTTGGTATACTTTTTAAATTTTATCCAAGTTATTCAATTTGCCATAAGAAAGCAGATGAAAAGTAATACACTGTACTCAACATATAACTTAGCTTTGAGTTGACACCTACAGTGTTTTTCAGGAGTGAAAGGGTTGAATAGCCCTGTATGGTCTATAATACTCGGTATCATTTGGGTATCATACAATCAGCTGATGACATGACTGGTACGGTGGAGATGACAGACAGAGATGAGTGGTGACCATGGTGACTAGTGAGGCTGGCGGTGTGCTATACTTCGGCTTCTTCTGTGGTTTCTGCCACCAACACCTCACGGTTCTCGTATGTCCAGAAGCTGTTCAACTCTATCAGGATACTGACTACTGTGTCACCTTGGGCACTGCAATACACATAGATCATAAAAACATCAATTAGTAAACATTCACGAAAGAATTGATTTTGCTTGAAAAATCATTGCTTCATTATATTTAGCACATACAAAGCAGTATACATGAAATAGGAAGTGGTACTTTTAATCGATGTACTGATGACATCCTAAAGATCTATCTTGTTTACTGATATAGAGCACCTGATCACAGAATACACTTCCTATACTGCTGGTTCATTTGACACTGAAGCCAGTTCAGAAGCTACAAGTGTACTTCTCAGATTACATTGAAGCGTTCTCAAAGCTATAGTTGTTAGGCTCCAGTTGGATTCACGGTACTAGTCACATGTACATGTACTTTGTTGGCATACAAAATCTGACAAATCCATCAGCAGTGCAGTACATTATATATTACATGTTTCAGTGCTTGCCAGTATTCACATAAAGTTTAGCATGTTTAGTAAGGTCAGGAACTCCAGACAGTAGTCCACGTCAAACTCCACAGTATACTTTTAAAATGATGAATGTACTAGTTAATATGCAAAAACAAGAACACTGTTAAACTAGTGGACAAACATATTCCAACATATCTATGTATCTGTATACTGTGCTCAAACTACCCATTCAGAGAACAAGCTTATTTATCTCACACTAAGGAAACTATCAGAGTGAGAAAATTATTTTATATGTACACCAGAAAAACCTAACATTCAGACATTGTATACATGTACGGTATACCATGTACAATGTAACTAAATGAGGTGATTATAATTTTATGAAGCTTTTGCCATTTTCCCTAACTTGTTCAACTTGTTGCAACCAAATGCTGACTCAAAGATAATGTATCTACATTCTGGTAAGGAAAAGTGTTATGCTATCAAATTTGTAAAATCCAGATTTTTACCCCAAACTTCTTTAGGACTGAATCAAATATGCTAATTAACTGAAACTTGAGGGTTTTTTCAGTTCACATTTCATATTAATATGTTGTAAAACTGTAGAATCTATCAGCAGATCATTGTGAGTGGGTATTGGTAAATTAGTTTGCAGTACAAACTCGATTATTCAACCTGTTTACATGTTTTTATTCGTAGTTTAACCATGCTAAGTAATGTGTTAATGTCATCATGTCATGACGATATATTTTGCTATCTTTGAAATAAGGGCAACAAAATTAGGAATATACAAGTAAGTGTGCATGTATTTCCAGAATACTATCTAACTCCTTTGACACATGTGACCAAATGTTGTTTTCTCACATGTTCAAAAAAGTGTCTATATATGCTGCATACAAGTACCCTGATACATAGGTTGTGCATCTTCAAAGCTGAACTGATAAAGAGCACAATTTGTGTAGTGTAGGATACAGTGATCTGATGAGCTGCGAAGATCTACGCTTGCTTGTGATGATGGGAATAGTGAAGGAAACGCGAAAAATGTACAAGGAGGTCATATAGGTAGGCTAATAAGATACTTTCAAAGTTGCGTGGTATGGCACAATGGAAAGGATAAATTTTTGTTATTATTAGGACACTATTTTGTTAATTTGGGGCACACTTTGCGAATGCTCATTGACAGAAGACATTATATTATGGAGAAAGGGAGTGTTTGTTATTTTATGTACAGCACACATCATGGATGAGTGTACTACCATCTGACTGTGGTCACTCCGTCGGAGGTGCCACACTTTGAGCGACCCCCGAGTCCTTCATGTCCGAGATCAGGACCTCGCGGTTTTCGTAGGTCCAGAAATTATGCAAATCTACGAGAATGCTGATCACAATGTGACCGTTGCCACTGCAGAAAGTCAACAGACAGCATAGTTCACCAAATCCAACCTGTCTATTTTCATGTGCAGGTCTAAGTGCTATATATAAACAACGGACCCACTTTACGAATTTTAGTTTGTTCAACATGATCCCTTGACACCAAACAAGTGTTGCTCTAAATACTAAGGTGATGACTTCCAATTGAATATAAATATGCTCATTACAGGTGAGGGGCAAAAATCACAATATATATGACACATACCACCATCTACTAAGAACTACATACATTTTCAACATACAAGTATATTTATCTGAGCATCCAAGTTATAAAGCATGCTCGCATATATAGTCTATGCACGGCTACTAACCATTTGATGAGATCAGCCAGTGTCAGCTTGTAGGGATCAGCTGGTTTTACCATGTCAAATATCTCATTCTTGATGTCATCAAATGACACAGGCTCCTGTCCATGAACTCGCATCTGCTCCTGGATCGCCTGTAGTCAACATAGACAAGACAGCAGAGTCACAGGACGAGTCAACTTGAGGTTAACTATTACATCATGTAGATGTAATAGGGGGGTGTTCAAGCACTCATTCGACAGGGGGCAGCATTGTAATATGGGTCAGTTTTGGCGCCAAATCACTAACGGATATCGTCTGTAATCACCAATGACGCAAATATGGCGGTCAAATTGCAGCTAATCCGGAACACCTCCATTACAAAATGCACACAATTAACACAAACACTGCTTTTATAATTTAAAAACAATGAAAGACTTCAATGCCACTAATCTTGCCAATGAAAGATTGAACACACATGTATATAAATTTACAAATGGCGAAGTTTTCAGAAATACTGGAGGTGAAGCAAAGATAAAATGGCACATACCCTGAAGAAGTAGTTGAGATCGAACAGGTTGAGGTATGCTTTGTTGCTGATGTCGAGTAAACGGAACAAGTACTGCAGAGCCTGGGGCTCCTTCCTGTTCTCCAGTGCTAGCACAAAGTCCAGGTAAGTTTTGTAGTCCTGCATTGGGTACAAAATGTTTGAATATTGAAATAATTGCAATCTTCCTGTTAAAGGATAGGTGTTTCTTTGATTTACTTTGAAGTTACTTTGGACATACCATTTCTCCCTCATAGGTAAGACACTCCTGGAAGACTCGATCTAGAAATACACTGGTTAGCGTTCCTGTCCCATACCTGTTTTAAAAGGAGATTAAAATTAATTCTATAAAACTTTGGCACATATTATGTACAATAAACATGCCCATGAATTCATTCACATGATTTTTTTCAACAACAAAGATCTTTCACAGAGAGCCCCACCGTGCAAGCTCCTCTTTGCTCAGCATGCCATTGTGGTCCTTGTCTAGGTTCAGGTACTGGCCATACACTCGCAGGGCCGATGGGGCACTGAACCAGTTAGACTCCTGCATATCTTTAGGCAAGTCCTCGTCCCTTAGCTGTCAGACAAATATTCATGAAGAAAATTCACCAGTAATCATGTTATTTGGATAAAAAAAAAAACCAATGAAGTTTAGTGTTGTTAATTAGTATGTAGCATACCTTTACTTATGAACACTTGATGTGGGCAATTTTTACTAATTTACCTCAAGCAGATCATCCAGAAAACTGCATGCCAAAATGTCCTGAATTTTGACTTTGCCAGTCCTGAGTGGGTCCAGAAAGAAGAAGAATTTCCTGACAGCTGTGCACACGTAGAAAGAAGAGAAAGACTTCTCAAGGCCATCGAGCTGCAAATATATAAAGAGCAGAATGCAACATATATGTCATAAAGACTGCTATAAAGTGTTTCATATGCTCCAGTATACGTTATATATAAAACTCTCATTTACCATGTGTAATTTGTATATTCTGTGTAGAATACATACACTTGACAGATTTACATCAACAATGTATGTGTATTCAGGGATGCAGAAGATGAATAGTAATAGCAACATTCAATATATTTCATTGATTGACTAACGATGTCAAAATCATAACAATGTGCAATGTGGCTCAAACCTGAGGCAGTGTTGGAATTAGTTCAAGAATGTAATTTTCCAGATCCTGAAAATAAAGTTATGCAAACTAGGTCAAATACCACTTCACTAATCCAACAAATGCAACAAATGTCCGGTGATAAATAAATATTTAAAGGCATGTTCTCTTCAATGAACAATACAGCGCTGAAGACACAGTGGGATGTATGAGTATACAATCACGCACCATGTATAATGTGTACATACAGACTCTTTGAGATATCCCTGGCCAGCGACATCATACAGTGACAGGCCTATCCGGGTCTGATGCAGCCATACTTTCCGCATCACATAGTTGAAGAACTGCATGATTGATATTCGCCCGTATGGGTCATTCTGTAGAAGCTTGGCAAACACTGCAGCTGAGAAGAATGGTCTGCAAAACATCAAAATAAACATTGTGCCATTACCTGTGTTTGTATAAGCAGAATATGTGATGCAATAAAGATCCAATTGATATGGTTTGCACATGATTACAATGTAAAGTAAATTGTGAGAACTTAAAGTTACCATTTGCTATTTCAGACTGCACGAGCATTTTATTATGTGTTCCATTGTTATATTAACCCAACCTAGGATTAACACTCGTTACATCCATCATTGCACTATAGCAAACTGCCATCAGCAGCACTCCTATCACTATACTATCAGGTTTATATACTTACTTGCACTTGGCTCCTGCCTCTTCTGCCACTTTCAAGAAATCTTCATAATTGATCATCTGTTCATCTCCCATCAATGGCGGGGTGTGGTGCTTATCCAACAGGTACCACAGACTCTACAGGCATGTAGCAGGTCATGTGAGTCAAAGGCTTGGAAAACATCCTATCCGTGTTCGACAGTATATTTCTAGTACACTAAATCCACAAAAGTTTTGGGTGGATTTTTAGATGAAGTTTTTGTGTCAGGCAAAATTCATATAGCATAATTTGAGTATGTTACCAATTTGAAATAATTTTACATATTGTATAATATGATTACAAAAATTCACATGGATCTACCTGTAATTCATCATTGTCCAGTAATTCTCTGCTACGTCTCTGTAAAAACACTGCCCTGAAAACAAAATAAGATCCATCCAAAATTAAAATGTTACTATTACTGTTATTGTCATCAGTTATTATTATTGGAAAACTATCAGTATGTTGAAAAAGTCAAACTATTTATTGTATCTGCAATTATATTTAGTATTCACCTGGATTCCTCTCGAAGCTTTTGCAGCAGGAATTCATCTTCAGAGGGAAGCTGCATATATATTAAAACAAAAAGTATACTGTACATGTACACTGTTGTACCAAACAATATGTCTATCAAATATATATGGAATTTAGATGAAAATAACATCCACAACAGCAACTTCGGGCCAGCAACAATGAATAACTTCCTATTCAAAATTACATGCATGTGCTAGTACCTTGAAATAGAACTTTGGAATGGTTTTGTAACTTTTGTCCACTGCATCTTCTGGTCCTTTCCATTCATTGTAAAGTTTATTGAATGTTTCCACTTCTTCAGCCTGTACTTCTTCAGGCCGACGTTGTGCTGTATCAGAAAACATATATCATGTAAACATACATATATATTTGTAACTGGAGTCACATGTACAGATGCGGTTACTAATAATGACATGCAAACGGCAGTGAATAGCAAATTGCACACTAGTCCTGAAATCTGCTACAAGCACTACAGAACTGTTTTAACTGACCTGCTGACTGGGATGTCAAAGATCCAATACACAATATTAACAACATATGAATGCATGTATGTATAGAATCTATGACACTTGTAATACTGTCTGATGAGTCAAATCAAGGCAACACTATTGATCTCTTCTACACCATGTAAACTCACTTGTTTTACACTTATTTATAACATTCTTATTGCATGTACACAATATTACACATAAACCGGTTGCAAATCACATTGTAAAGTTTATTGAATGTATCCACATGGCACTGCAGCTGCCACTGAAATTGTCAAATATAACAAATTTGGGGTCTGAGCAATCACTGAAATATTTAATCGATTGATTGTCAGGCATCAATTGAATTCTAATCAATAAATATGTGAAAAGGTTTGTAGTGGTCAGACAGGAAGAACAAAAACATAGCACCAAGGGCGCTGTAGCTTACCGGCAGATCATGAGAATTGCACAGAGCATTGATTTTCCAAAATATAAATTGTTGCCCTGATCTTCAAAACATGTTCCTAAGTGTTGCCAAACACACCTTTTCTGTTTGAACTATAATACGAAATAAAGAAAGGTAAAAAAAGGTTAAGGTACATAAGGACTCTCATGCATGATTTGCAAAAAAAAATAGATGAAAAATCTCAATAGATTTTAATAAAATGGCTGCCAAAGACAAAAATCCGTGTTTTTTCCTGACAAAAAAAAATGTTTTGATTTTTCAAGGTCATTCAAGGTCAAATTCAAGGTCACCACTAAAACCGTAATATATAATTTCCCATTTGAATGTGCCAATACTAAGGTTCTATTTTGAAGTGTTCTGTGAAATTTACGCTGCACAGGTCCCATTATGTAGGGAAAATTGGGTGAAATGTTCCAAGTTGAAAATTTTTCTCAATGTCCAAAACATCCTATTTGGATTGGAGTGTGATAAATGGGGTAGGACCAGTTCAACCGCAGGCCAAATTCAACCGCCCATGCATAAACACAGGCAATCAAGCATGATACATGTTATTACAACATACAAACACATACAAAATATGCCATTCAATGATTTTGTGAATTCCTTTTTAAATAAAGTGTATTCGGGTAAGGTTTGGTGTGGCAGGTTCTTGTAACTGTTTAGTAAAGCCTATTAAACATGCTAAAGGGCATTGAACAAACGCACTTGAAACTCTGCCTGGGAACCAGCCCAAGCGACGCGGAGTGCGTCCAAGATGGCCCATATTGCTGCTCGGGACGAAAACAAACAAATCACGATTATGACAGTTATCTGAGTTGAAACACCAAATTGTCTTTTGTATTCACTCAGATACACGAGAGGACCCAAATTATGTATGACAACGCACTTAAATACCCTGAAATATTGTTAAAAATCCCTTCCGAACATTGACTTTAGCCTCGGCTATCACAGACCACAAATTTTACCAGGAAGGATTAGCAATGTTTGTGGAAGGGATTTTGAGCAACATATCGAGGTATTTAGTTGAGTTATCAGATGTAGTTTGGGTCATCTCATGTATTAGCATACATACAATAATAACAGTTCATGTGTCAGCCCGTAAATCAGTCATAATCGTGATTTGTTTGTTTTCGTGCCGAGCAGCAATGTGGGCCATCTTGGACGCGCTCCGCATCGCTTGGGCTGCCTGGGAACAAGATCAGTCTGCTTGGGAGAAATGACCTGTCTGTCCACATTAATTGCCATTAACACTAATCTTTTGGGACACCCGAAAACGAGTTTCAAGTTCCAAGTTCCATGTTCCACGTTCCGAGTTCCAAGTTCCAAGTTCCAAGTTCCGAGTTCCAAGTTCCGAGTTCCAAGTTCTAAGTTCCGAGTTCCAAGATCCAAGTTCCGCGTTTAAAGTTCTAAGAAAAATGTGTCGTCGGTGTTCAGTCAGTATTTCTACACATGTCACGCTTTTTCCAGAGTCCTTTGCTCTTTGTCTAAAAGTCACAGAGAATAGGGATCATGGCGCCAGTTTCAAGGCGCAGCACCGATATATTTTACACGTTCGAATAAATGATTAATATCAACTTCTTTTGTTGAATATTTGTTGAATCATCAACAGCATAGTTCGTTGGTGATGCCTGAACAATTTATTTATTTAATAGAAGAAATTGACAAGATCCGAATTTAATCCAATTCTGTCATAATGCAAAAGGATTTATTTTCATTCCCCTTTGTTTCACTTTTCCCATCATTTGTAATTAATTTTGTGAATTTAAAAATATAAAATGATGTGGCAATTTTGTCCAAAGATCGCGGCAGGAGATTCTTTCTAAACACTACTCTTGTTTTGGACGCTTCGTGTTCGAAGCACGTGCGTTGCATGGCAACGCTCTCTAATCCTCTCGCTCCGCTATACTGTAACAATGGCTTTTACGTCATCCCTTGTCTCTCGTGCTTCAGGAGTTATAAATACTCTGAAGCCGCCTCATGTGTTCGGAGTTGTCCAGAGCAAGCAAGGCGAGAGGACGACGGGTGAGCTCAGTCATGAGCTCTTTGTCCCTTTTCGGCTAGGGGGCCAGTAAGGTCCCAGGGACGACTTCCAATTGGGGGCCCAGGAGGGAGACTGTGCTGATTCGGGGCTAGTTAGTCCCTGTGATTACCGGCCTCTCGCCCTGGAATGGTGCGACACAGGCTCTGGCAGGCCGTCAGGCTGTCCGGGGTTCCATCCCCGTGGCAGTGCCGTGGGCGAAGCCAGCCAGCAACATGCCTTTGTGCACGTGCTCTTGGGTGCCGCTCCCATGGCATCTCAGGCTCTGCATACGGCTACATTACCATAACTGATGTATAATGTATTTTGTATGACTATTATGTGTTATGATGTGATGTATGACGGCCGGATTCGTTCGGACGGACTGTTACCTGGTTGTACTTCTAGTAATTACAACGCCCGCCGTGACCGTGCCTCAGCGCGGGGCGCTTGCGCCTTAGGTGGCAGGCGTCAAATGTTACAATGATGACATTTACATTTGAAATAGATCTCTAAATAGAATTGAACAAAAAAAAAACACAGGTCTGGTTCTGCAAACTTTCAGAAATTTATATATCATACCCACGTGCCACTTTGAGGTCCGCGCCGTAGGCCTACCATGCATCAGCTTGGAAGGTTTTTTACTTTGTGAACATTGAAAGGTGGCACAAGAAAGTGATTTAGCATGTTTAATAAGTTGGGGAGACCCGATGCAGAAATATACACACTATAATTACACTTTCTTGGGACTTTAAACGCGGAACTTGGAACTTGGAACTCGGAACTTGGAACTTGGAACTCGGAACTTGGAACTTGGAACTTGAAACTCGTTTTCGGGTGTCCCTAATCTTTTGACCTTACGGGGATTTGACATGGACCCAATCTAAACTAGTGACATTTCTGATTGCATCCAGCATGATAATGCTGCATCGATTGCCCGGGTCCATGTTTTAGATTATTGTTATTGATGATCGAAGCAATACCCAATTGCCCATGGTAGATGAGATATCATGTATTACATGCTTAATTGCCTGTGTTTATGCAATTACCAGGGCGGTTTTTTGGCCTGCTGGCTGTTGAACTCGGTTTGCGGTTGAACTGGGCCTGCTCCTGATAAATCACTTCAAATCTGCGCGTTTGGGTGGAAATTGTTTTTAGGCTGAATTACGAGGTTGCAAAATACGTTCACGATTAACCGGTCACAAAATCTGCAACCGGTTACACTCTGTAACCGAACCGTAACCGGTTAACCGAGTACTCGTTGAAACCCTAATTTTTCGATGCCGATGAACAACTGAAGCCACCAATGGTAACAAAAAAGTGCATACGTTTTCTCGCCACAAACTTCTTCAAACGATCCTTGAGGATATCAAGCCCTAGGTTTTCATCCATGGCAATATTGAGGAGCTTTCAGTAACTTTTTCAAAATAAAAACATGTCAAAACAAATCCACGGAAAACCCATAGGGCCTGTAAGTCTCGTTTCATACAGCTGTATATGTCGTAAAATGACGTATTTAGGTACGTAGTGGTGACAAACAATGCCACGTGGTAATTTTTGCTGATTTTGCTTGATTTTAGAAGCACCATTCAAAAATAATATTAAGAATATTGTTACAATTCATTTTTTTCTTAATTACACTTGCTCCTAACTACAACATACCACTGTTTATAATAATGAATGGATATTTTTTCATGGTCAGTTTGCCCCCGATCTATGTTGTGTTTCACAGCATGTTTTTGGACTCCATATTCCAATATAACGAGATTATTTTTGTGATGTTATAACAAAAAGTGCACAGAACATATGTCACATCATATATAGTCACAAACACCACCGACGGTTTGGATACTATTCACGTAGTTTCAGAAGAATGAGCTTTTTTCTCCCGTCAAGGTCATGACCTTGGAACATGAAAACATACGTTTTTCATCCCTTTTAAATGGAATGAAATGCTTATGAAAAATGCATATTTAGATCGTTAGCGATCGTAGGAACGGGTCATGATCAAAGTACAAACATGTGATAATTTTCCGATAATTTCCGTATAAGTTGCAGGAGTTCGAATATGTAGAATTTTACGAATTGGCCCTAAAATTTGGCGGGAAAATCAAATGTCACCAGAAAGGTCAAATCACGTAAAATAACGTAACGTTTCAAATCTCACTTACACGCCCTATTCCATCCATTCTTGGGTCATGGGATCCTTTATTGTGCAAAGGGATACGAGATCTAACACTTCAAACTGGTTTCGTGTTTCCTTAGTTTTATGTGCTTTCAACCGCTTTTCGCAGGTTTTACCACACATATACATAAAATTAGTGCAATAGAGTTCTTTTTCAAAAAGAGATCATGAGGCTTTCAACTTTCCAGCGAATTTATGTACAGTAGCCTAATGTCTAAATACGCAATGATCCCGGTAGTATCTAAGACGAGTAAATTTCTGCAATAATGAAGAATCGGAAAAAAATCTACGGAAAACCGGTGACGAAATGTACGGAAGCCCATTAGGGCCACGTGACTTTTTTTTACTGATGATAACTTGAATTTTCAACAAAAAAAATTGATGTCTCATTGATGTCTCATCATAAGTACGGTACAGTGCAATGTTAGTAGTGAAGGCCCGGGTTACAGTATCGATTTTCCTTACCAGTAATGGTCAAAATGAAGCAAGGTTCTATATTGTTTTCAAAATCACAGTTTCTGCACAAAATGCACATGCAATGATGCAGGAAGGTTCTTTTTTTATTCTGTGTGCCTGTGTAGGACAACCATTTCCCTATCTGTAAGTTTTCAAGATGAAATAAGCTTTCATCATGCGAAAGCACAACTGAGTACCGGTGAACTGGCCCTCAATTCATTTTCCAGCAAGATTTTACAATGGAAGAAAATGTCACTGACTCTCAATGGAGATCAATGACCCAGAAACTGTTACTGTTCGCGCAGAGTTTGTACCGGTCTATATATATCCCGAATTTTAGTCATAGTCTTACTCGAACCGGAAGTCCACCATCTGTCAAATTCTGTTTCGTTTTCAACAACAAACATCGAAACGTGTGTGTGCTTGGTCTTCCTCAATTAATTTATGTATCTTGAATGTATACTGATCTAATGTCTAATCATAGCAACCTGGTACGAGTTTATGTACAGTTACATGGTCAGGAATTCAGATCTCTTACCTCCACACGGCAAAGCGAAGCCAAAAAATCAGTCACTGGCACGTGATCACTGAATGACTCATAAACTACAGGAACCTGGCTAATGGCATAATCCTCATGAGTTTGCAATGTAGAGCAGGTTTCAGCTTACCAATTTAGAGACTGGAGCAGAATGAAGTGTAAATCTACGCTGTAGTAAATGTTTGAACAATCAGTGCAGCACAATAGAAGCAATGCAAGGACACATTAGCATCAAATCTGATTGACAGTCATTCCATTGACATTCTCACGCCTACTGAGGAGCGATGGATTACTCACAGTATCCACTGATAAGCTGTACTCAGCGAATTGTGATCTATGAAACCAAAGCTCGTTACTATGTAGTGGGTTCCAACAACACAGAAACCTGTTTTCGTGTTCTCAAGATTGACCGAACAGAACCACAAGAACTGAACATTGTTGATGATAAAATTGAGTATACTCGTAAAGAGATACGGGATTTGCTGTTGATGATAGATGTTGGGAATCGTCCTAAACATCAGCAGAAACCTGGTGCGGGTCTCACAAGAACTGTTTCAGCTTTCGGAATTGTTGGTTTTGTCAGATTTATGGAAGGGTACTACATTGTCTTGATAACAAAAAGGAAGAGAATTGCATTGATTGGCCAGCATTTCATATACAAAATTGAAGACACCAGCATTTTGTATATTCCAAACGATGACTGCGCTGCATCACACTCGCCACATCCTGAGGAGCACAGATATCTCAAGATGTTTCAGAATGTAGACTTGTCCAGCAACTTCTACTTCAGCTACAGCTATGACTTGACCCACTGCCTGCAGTATAACATGGCACCGTGTGGTGGACTGGAGGACCAAAGTCTGGGTGGCAGTCCAGAAGAGAAGCACTGGCATACCTGGGATACTGACAGCCTAGTACATGACACTGCTCACCCACATGCCAATGTAGAAGATGCTAGTGAAGATGTGCCCAACTTTCTCCATCAACCGGCTTCAGAAGTGCGTGAAACTACCCAGCAGTGCAAGACTTCTGCTGGAGACGGGCAGAAACACAATGTGTTTGGGATCAGAACTGACCCTGCCTTGAAGTATGTTTGGAATGAACACCTTCTGAAGCATGTACGAGATCAGGTTCATCCTGATTGGTTGTTGTATATCACCCATGGTTTCATTGGCCAGTCTTGTATCATGGTGTATGGACGACCTATTTACCTGACTTTGCTTGCACGCAGAAGTAACAAATTTGCAGGCACAAGATTTCTGAAGCGAGGTGCTAACTTTGAGGGGTCTGTGGCGAACGAAGTGGAAACAGAACAAATTGTTCAGAACATGACATCATCCGCTCTGCAACCAGGAACTGTGACATCATTTGTTCAGTTGCGAGGTTCAATACCACTTTTGTGGTCACAGGATATTTCGAAGATGGTGCCAAAGCCAGCCATTTCCATTGATCAAAATGACCCATATGGACATGTCGCAGGTCAACATTTCAACCAAGTGCTTTACCGTCATGGGTCCCCGATAATTCTGCTCAATCTGGTCAAGAAGCGAGAGAAGAAAAAGCATGAGAGCATCTTGAGTGAAGAGATACTGAAATCTTTGCAGTATCTAAATCAGTTCCTTCCGCCAGAGCAAGGGATCAAGTATATCGGCATCGACATGGCACGTGTTAGCAAGAGTAAGACAGAAAATGTACTGCTGAGACTGGCTGAGATTGCAGAGTATTGTGTCAAACAGACAGGATTCTTCCACCCAGGACAAACACTGTACTGCAATCAGCTTCGTCCACATCCCAGGTGTAAAGGCCTTCCCTCTGATGTCAGTCAAGGGTTCAAGCAGCATGGTGTTGTACGAACCAACTGTGTCGACTGTCTGGACCGAACAAACACGGCACAGTTTGCGATTGGGAAGTGTGCCTTGGCTTTCCAGTTGTACTACCTGGGAATTTTGGATGAGCCAATTCTGGAGTTTGACACAGACTGTGTGAGAATGCTGGAGGATTTGTACGAGGATCAGGGTGACACACTGGCTGTACAGTACGGTGGCTCACATCTGGTCCATCGCATCAAAGGCTATAGGAAGATTGCCCCATGGACCTCAAGCTCCCGGGACATCATGCAGACGTTGTCCCGGTATTACAGCAATGCCTTCTCTGACACCGACAAGCAACATGCCATTAACCTGTTTCTGGGAGTGTTCGAGCCGAGAGAAGTAGCCAACAGCCTCTGGGAAATCCCGACAGACTTCTACTTGCACAACAAAATCACACTGCTGGGGCCTTCACTGCGACAGAGACACTACACTCAGTGGTGGGACTCGGCCTTCATCAGAAGTCTGCCACGCCCGTATGAAGAAGAAGGAAAAGGTGTGGATACCAAGTCACTGGTGATCAGAACAGATGCTGACGATGAGCGAGTCAGTGCCTTCTGGGAGTACTACAAGCCATACGAGATGACGAGTCTGGAAGAACTGTACTCCTTCTGTATGCCAAATTCAGTGCGAGACTTCATGCCAAAACTAGCCACTTCGTACAGCGCTTTCTGCTTGCGTGCGAGACCAGGACGTCGCCAGGAAGAGTTTGGCAGCTCCACAATGGAGGCTAACCCCAACGTCTCTGGCAAGGAATCATCCATGTCCACGGCCTCAGCTGGATCAGACAGCACGAGCAGCAGCAGTGAGTCGGACATCGAGGGTGACATGCGCCTAACAGATGACGGTAGTGGAGACAGGTCCTCCGCTCAGTGCAGCGGTGTCCCTCTCAAGAACCTCTTCCCAACTATGTCACAGATCTACGGCGTGGAGATCAAAGCACCACAGAAGGAATGCACGACTCTGTACAGAAAGTTTGTGGACATCGCTGACAAGGCAGGTCAGCCAATAACTATCGCAAAAGGTGTGAGAATGGCTGGGAAGACCTCACAGTTGGTGCAGACCAGCATGTTTCCACTGGACAGTAGCCGCAGTGTGGAGCCTCCAGTCATCTCACAGCACTCCAGAGAAGTGTACTCCAAATACACATGTAGGGGAAGGCATGGCGCTGAGATGCCATCAAAGAGAAGCCTGCAAACCTACCAGCACTATTTGCTAAACAAATACCTCTAGTTAGGAATATTGCATGCAAGCTTCATTTTGTACATTATTTGCCAAAGTACCTCTAGTTTCCAATTTTTTCCGTTCTGTTCTGTAACATTACAAGTGTGGAGCATATCCTGAATATAAATAATAGCTATCAAATTGACCTGAGAAGTATTAGTAGACTATTTAGCTTGTCTGCTGGATAATCTATGATGAACCAGCACACAACATTCTGGATGGACTACAGAGAAAAAACGTGGAAGGAAAGCACACTATTCGTCTGTGGAGTCAGAAAGTAATTGTGAGTGCTACGGAGCAAGTAGACATCTTCTGTCTATCAGTGTAGCACCCAGTCATCTTTTCAGTTTGCTCATCATCAGTTCGCTTAACATGGCTGCTTGAATTCTTTGTATATAATGTATTTGATTAGTGTATGAAACTTTACGGGATATAACCTTCAATCAGACAGCTGACTAAGAAGTATTATCAGTAGCTGGATGTTTTTGGGCTAAGAAATAATAATTTTGACTTGGAATGAATCATCTTCTTTCGGCAGTATCTTTCAAATCTAGTTCATGCTTTGTATATATTTTCAGATCAGCATACAGCAGGGACACAAGCAATTCAGAGGAGTTCACTGTTGATGATCATCTCTGACGAAACTCCACAAAGATGTACGAGCAAAGGGGAGGACATGCACACCATGATCAAGGTGCGTACAACCATGGACGTACCAGGATGACTGCCGATGAACTAGCCGCAGAAGCTATGGCTGCAGACATGGACAAGTGGGTCACCTACGTGCCATCTGCTGAAAAATCTCTTCAAGAACCATTCGAGGACTGGCTGGCCAATAATCGCCCCTCTCAGCTATCAAGGTAATAAACCATAAATCAGTAATTTCAGTCTTGGCTTGGGCGCTTATGGGTTGTTTACAGTTTCAAGTGTTGTATATATTGATCAGTGGTTTGTGTTGCATGTCATCAGGACGGATGGTGTAGGGTGGATCTGTGTTCGAGCCCCAAGCTACATGGCTGAGGAGGATGAGGACTCAGAAGAGGAGGAGGACACTCCCGGGGTGCAGGAGGACTGGGAGGCACTGAGGGCCTCGGGACGGCCCATCAACATACACACCATCACAGAGCTAGCCAAAACCCACAACATCACCTTCGGTAAATGGCTCTTCTACACATCCACGGGTCTCAAGGTGGACCACCTCTGGAGTCTGGTCGCTCGTGGTGTCGTATCCGGCCAGTGTGGAGCTTCCGCCAAAGTCAGCCCCTTCGACCCTTACAGCCGGGATAACAAACATGTCGTGTGTATTTACAACAGGGACTTCACCAACGAGGCCCAAAGAATGGAGCTCGAGAACTCCATTCGAAACCTTGGCATAAAGTGCATGCTTCTCTACAAGCCTGACATCTACACGATCCTCAGCGTCTATAGAAACAACGAATGGGGTCTTCATCCCACCATAAACAAGAGTGTTTATGACTTGCTGAAGATGCGATCCATAGTCACGGACACATCAAGCTTCAGAGACCCCATCAACTTAGCACAACAGAGTGAACATATGCCTGAGGCTATGGACAGTACATGAATGGACTTCTTTCTCAGTGTCTTTATATGAAGAATCATTAGCTTATTTCTTAATTTAAGTACATGTATGTATTTATAATTTGTATACATGTATAGATATCAGTATGTACTAGATATAGGTACTATTTTAATCATGTTAGGTTATTGATTATGGAAAAACTTTGTTTCCTGATTCAATTGGACCTTGAATCCATTTGTGTTTAGGGACAGAAGGTGAATGTGGAGTTTACATTTAGCTTAGCCATACACGTAGTCTTTCTGTACAAATTTTGTTTTTCTTCATTCAATTCAAAATGTAGGTTATCTTTGTGGTTGATGAACTAAGCTCAGGAGATCAACTGGAAAACCATACATATGAAGAGGATGAACTTCCAGTGCCAAGAGCACACTAATTTTGTTTAATGTATTGTATACAGTTTCATTGAGGTCTCATCTAAGAGTGAGTCTTATTAGAGAGAAGTTCATGTTAAAGTCATCCTAGCACTATATGAAAAAGTCATTAGAGGGGGGGGGGGGGGAGGGGGGGTCTTATCTGAGGGATACCACTGTATAACAAATGTACATCTACTTCGTATTTATTTTCTTTTACCACTGAGCATGTCTGTGGGGGTTAATGTTTGGGGGTTAATTTTTGTCCAATTGATTGCTTTCATTCGTACGATAATGGTTGTTACTGGATTAATATATATGTACGCATGAATTTTCATATCAGAATGTTGATGTGGCATCAGGCAACAAATAAACCAAAAGTACATCATCTCAGTTAAAGCTATAATCACTTTTAGACTTGACAAAATTTATTCATTCTGTGATAGCTTTATTTTGTCTATGGAATGAAAAATCGTACAAAATTTGGGCCTGAAAATGTGTATTACATGCCTAAATTGAGTGTCCAAATCAAGATTTGCATCATTTTTTCCTAAAAGCGACCCGCCTTTTGGGCGAGTTCTATACACAGTCTGATGACGTCATTGGTATTTGTCTAGATACTGTGGCAACCGGCAATGTAGACAGGCCGATCATTCTCTATCCACTTTTTTCATGCACGATTAACGGCAATTTTCCGAGTATCTGTTGTCGAACTGTGCATGTTCCCTATATATTCCCGACTATCTCGAGATGTACTTTCAAGTTTGCGTGACAAACAAGAATGCTGAATTTGGCTGATTTTAAAATTGATTCCAACTTTCACGCATGTGTATGTACTAGTATTCAGTGACCTACATATTTTGAGATTACCAGTATATTACTATGTATTATGGTACCATTACTACGGAAGCGCAATGTTGACATGACACCAAATAAATTGCAATTCGCCTTGGCGAACTACCAATTCGCTACGGCGAAATAGCAATTCATGGCGATATATACTAATTCACCATGGTGGAATAGCAATTCAGTGACATGACAAAAATACCAATTTGCCTTAGCGAATTACAGTAGCTTTCACTTATTAAACTAGTTTAATACATTTAAAATCTGCCAAATCGCCTTGCGAACTACTAACTGCTACCTCAATGTGGCGAATTACATTTTTATGTGTCCTGTCCCCACTATGCTTCCATACGTTCAGAACAGTGTAAGAAAAATTTGCTCATCTTACCGGAACCACTGTATGTCATCGGTAGTATATTTTCGCATTGCCAGTCTAGGAATTGGTTCAAAGCCAAACAGTTTAAATATTGACTATAAATAGCATCAAACAACACTAGAACTGCATTTGCTTTAGGAAACTCTCAGCTAGAATCTCAACATTGATAGTCATCAGGTGTATCCTGTGCCATTAGTCCTTTGATGTAAATGCCATGCAACTGGAAATGCATCATCCATAAATCTTAGTGAACTCGCTGCACATAACCAATAACATACTCTGCAGTGTGTAGTCACACAAGCTATGCCACCTTTGTTTTGCTATTTCAAACTTACTGTAAAACGACTTATATTGGCGGCGATTTATTTGGCGGTAGGCGAAAAACTGCCAACTTCAATCGTCCGCCAAATTAAAGTTCTAATAACTTTTAGAATTGACAAAATTTATTCATTCTGCAGTAGCTTTATTTTGTCTATAGAATGAGAAATCAAACAAATTTGGGTCTGAAAATGTGTATTACGTGCCTAAAATGAGTTTCCAAATCAAGATTCAAATTCGGGCCAGTCAATCTCGCATCAATTTTTTCCTCAAAGTGGTCGGCCTTGCGGACGAGTTCTATACAGTCTCATGACGTCATGGATATTTGTCTAGATACTGTGGCAACTGGCAATGTAGGCAGGCCGATCATTTAACTACCGGTAGATATATTAAGCAATATGTAGTTTTGAGACCGGCAAACTAAATCTCCGCCAAATAACGTGGGTCTCACCACCGGCAAATTTAATAATTAGTCTTTTTACAGTATGCTTTTCGGTATCAATTTCACGATCTAGTCACATTCACATGCCCTACCAGAGGGCCCTAGGTGCATCCCTAATAAATACATCCCTGTAGTCAAGGTAGTCAAAAACAGCTGTCAAATTGGATATCTAGGTATTTCACTTTTTTGTTCATAATAAGTTTAGTCATTGACTCAATAAGCGATATCAGCATTCCAGAAATTGGTGGATAAACAAAAGATTGATTTAACTCACATTCAAATGTCAGACTTGGGATTATCTCTGAGAAGTCTGACGTTTTTTTCTTTAGACAACAATGTCACATGCTTTTATCTATCCACCAAATTTACGTTTTTACACATGCGCTCTTGTAATGCTGAACTAGCTTATAAATCACATTTATAAGTGAACATTGTTTACCCTCTGTACAATACCTGCAATGTGTTGCGATGGACACAGTATTGCACTAAATCCATAGTATTTGCCAGATGAGAACAATCAGACCATTTTTTTTTCTACATATTTATTATACATGTATATCAAGTTCAACAACAGATACTAGTATGTTGATATATTTACACTTATTTACATCATAATCGAAAGCCACCCCTTCACCCACGCTGGTACTTTTTTTTTCATTAAACAATAATGTCTAAGGCTCAGTGGCATTGAATAACAATGTGTCTAATGTGTACCTAACCTGAATGTGGGCATGAAGGGGTAGCTTGCAATTTAACAACACATATGAACCAAATCAACAAAAACTGGCTTTGAACTCCGAACATATAATAACATATTATTGTTCAAAATATATCAAAAGCCTCCATATAATGATGCTGTAGACTAGTGGTCCCCCTCAGAAAAAAAACAACCATTCTGTCTCATTAGAGGGGTTCAGTTACCTGTTAGTGTCATCCTAGCACCACAAGAAAAAGTCTTTACTGAGGGGGAAGTCTTTATTGAGCTCTATCTCATCTGAGGGGGACCCGGACAACTGTACTAAACTGTTCAGTGTTTTTCAATGATACACTTGTAATTATTGTATTTGAAATTTTGAATGAACACTCGGATACCTGTTCACCAAATCCAATACACAAACCTGTGTGTGCTGTATTTCCAAAGGTCACTTACAATACTCACATTGACCCTCATACTTACAGAATACGCGAGCTTTACCTTCTCGGGGTGCAACGAAGGTCAAGCCGCAGTAGTCTTCATGCATGAAAAGGGAACAGAATAATTCTCTAAAATGTGCTCCATGTAATACAATGACATACTAGTATACGCACTGAATATGAATGTTTTGTTTTTTCCCCCTTTACAAAATTGATCAATCACATCATATACAGATATGCACATAGATAGTGATCATTTACAAGTACATATTCCAAATGATGAGAAGTGTTCTCATCGTTCATTTTTAGCACATGACACAGAATTGATTTTGTACTATTTTTGTCATTTTTAAATTTTCCAGGGTATACCAGGGTATATGCATTGTCAAGTATGTATTGTTAGCAACTAGAACAATACTTCAAGGAATACCTTACCATTTTCATGGTCTAGACAATTATTATTAAACACATTCGCTTCTCTTGTCGTCATCTCCTGAAACAAAAAGCAGAATATGGATCTTAGCAAAAACAATTCATAGAAGTTTTTGGATGAAACCTTCCTTTTTGACAGTCATTCTAGTGATTCTAACAATATCATTCAAAATGTTTTCTCGTTATGAAATGGGAAGGTTCAAAATGGAAGGTTCCATGTCTGAAGTCAAACTCGTAATAAAATCTAGTATCTTTCAAATTTTGAGTTTTGCAGATTTCAACTTCACTATCACAATTTGGACCAGCTAAACGTATTCAGAAAATATCTTCTAGAACTACATGACACAGGCCATGTACAAAGACTCATGAATTTTTGGAACACAATAATACTGACTCCAAACATAATTGAATGGTCGGACTTCGGAGAGTCACCTTTTCTTTCATGATGAACTCTTTTAGGAATATTACAAATTTAAAATTTTCAACCTGCCAGAGATAACTGAAAATATTGCACCAGACATCCTATTGCATCATGACGCACAATACAAGTATACAATTAATGAGTAGAAATACAGACATTTTGATTGATATACTCCACCGTAACAGGCAGCAAAGGTACAGTAGAACACTTGAACTCCGCTGTAAGGTAAGCAAAATTTGTATAGTTCTCTCGTTAAACAAAGAACATACTATGATGACAGACAGTGTGAATACACCAGACAAGTTCATTAGTCGCCTTTGTTGCAGTCAGGGAAGAAAGCTGTTCATTCATTCCAAGATGGTTCCGTGGCACCTCATACCTGAATATATAGAATAACACCCACAGTTACTTAGCCTGGTTTCACTTTGACAAGTCTGCAGTTCAGCATGACACATCCTACTAGTAATAGCATGATTAGTCCACCTCCTGGTCTCCTTGCACTCCCATGTGAAGTCAGCACTGTTTTCCTCCTATGGCTCGCTTGCTGCATGCTGTACAGAACTCCAATGACACAAGGTTATTTGCCACATGTAAGCAAACTCCTGCGTCTTCAGACTTTGATGCATAATACTTTCTCCTCGCTGGTCTGATTTTACTAGAACTGGCAAACTCTAAGTTGGACAACACAACCTTGCAAGGCTTGATTTGTGTTGCATAATCATGATCCAGTTGTTGCCTCTTGACCCCTTTCTTATTGTTAGATTTCCCACTTTTTTGGCTATTCTGATGAAGATTTTCTTTTGAATCACACTGCTCATCATCTTCATCTTCACTCTCATGCATACGCTTCATCGGAGGAACAACTCCCACTTGTGTCTTCGTTTCTTGCCGTGTATGGCTGTCTGTAGTTTCATCCAGATCCAGACACTCTTGTGCAGAAGATTGACTGAAAGGAGCAAACTTCACGCCATTCGTGAGTGGGATATTCTTCAGGAGAGACGACAATGCACTCTGATTTGCCAAGACGCTCTGTAAATATTGCACTTCGTCCTGCAAAGATCTGACTGTCTTTGTCAAGGAATGGACATCTTTTTTCAGACTCTTGTTCTCATCTTTCAGCGTCACAACTGAAGTCTCCAAATCAGCCACATATTGTTTTTTCTTTTGGCGATTTTTACGAGCAACTTCTGCACCCTTGGTCAAGCCCATTGCTCGGTAGGAGTTTTCTTGTTGTGGCACTGGGTTAGATATGGACAACTGCCTTGTCTGTGGCTTCTGGATCACAGTCTTTGCTGGTTGTTCTGGATGCACCTTCACCACATGTATTCTTTGCACATCAAACTGGGCAACCCTTGGTGCAGACTTAGCTGTCAATTGCAGTTTTCCTGAAGAAACAACCTTGGATCCTTTTGCTGGCATTACACACACAGCTGATTTTGTCTGGGCACACATTTCTGAAGTTGTTCCTCGATGAGTCGTTATGGTTTGTCCCTCGAAGTTGAGAGGCTGGACATCATCGGCACCATCAGCAGGATCACATGGAGGTATCTCTCCGGTCAGTTCGGGTTCTTCATCAACGCTGTTCTCCGAGTTCTCACCAATGGTTACAAAATAGTTCTCTAGATCCGCATCAACTGCATCTTCCAAAGTACTGTTGCTGATGGGATCATCCTGTTCTTGATCTTCAAGTTCACCGACACTGCTAGTGATACTGGCTTCAGAGGTTTGCAACTGCGGTGTATTTGGCACACTCGACAGGCAGTCTGGTAACAGATCCAGCTGATCACTGTTCCTTGGGTGCTCTTCCTCGGCCTCCGTGACCGTCGGGGTGGACACGGCACCAGGCTGAGGCTCACTCTCTGTCTCAGCCACTTGATCAACATGCTCGAAGCCGAGCACGAGGTTCAAGCCCAGCGACTCATACTCTTCCAGGGACATCACTTTGAATTCGTATTTGTCACAAAAATCTGCCATTGTAAGATCAAAAATTTCAGTTAATTCACAGTCTATTGTTATTCCCATCAATTGTTAGCGATCGAGTAACGCCTAATCGTTCATATCCACAAATTTTTTTTTAAAATGTCACTCACCGGTATCTTCCTGCGAGCGGGACCCAAAACTTGTGCGTTGTGTGAACGTTCGGCAAAGACCCTGCGTTCGGTTTTCCCGTTTTGCGCCTGCGCATCATGATGTACCGGTGGTGGAAGCAGAGGAAAAATGTATGCTCCTGTGACTACCACGGCGTGCAATCAGACAACCGACTCCGCACCAAATTGAACGAGTGTAAAATGTGTAAAAAGAATACCAAGTTTTATGAAAAGCAGAGCAACGTGGATCGATATGAACACTTTGTAGTTAGGTCTACTAAACAAAACAGAATACATGTAGGTTCGAAATACAGTATGATTTGGAACCATCTATAGTCGGCGTCATGATTGGTCTGTGAGCGGTGGTTTCCTTGCGATTACTCCGGGGGATTAGTCTGTCATTATCTGAGATAATCTGATGGAATTTTGACAGGTATGTTATCTCATAACCCCCTAACTAGGAATGCATTTCCAAGAAGATTGGATACGATGCAAAAAAAAAGTGGCCTATCTTGTCCATAGTAAAAATATGAAGAAATCGGCCGTGGACCGCCCCCCGATAGCCGTAGCATTTCTATAAATATATTTAAATGTTTTGACGTTTTCATATTCCGTTATATATGTGCCAAAATTCCATATATATTCATCAAAATTTCATCAAAATTTCATCAAAATATGTTAATTATTGACGGAATAATCGCGAAAAAAACACTCCTCATAGACCAATGACGCTGACTATAGCAGGCCCTAATACACAAATAGGGAAGCTTATGGGGATATTCACTTTTTCAAGAAAAGCAGGGCTCTTCCTCTATGATACTGGGTTTTTTTTTTCTAGGTTACCGAACCTTTGGTCTGATAACCTATTGCCATGGCGTTGCATCCGTCGTTGTCCATCTACATTTTTATCTTTAAAGTTTACGATCGAATCTTTCTGAAATTTTGCACAAAAATACCTAAACATATTTCAAGGAGCTATTTTTTAGTTTGGGGATTTTCGCAGTTGTTTCAAAATGGCGGCCATTTTTGACGAAAAACGGTCAATTTTCGACTTTGACAGTCATTTTCTCAAAATCTGTTCAGTAACTTTTTTTCTTATTGATGCATAACACTCCTCATATATACTCCTGAATCGCTCAAAGTGGGCCATTTTGGCCCAAACTCGGCCAAAATGGGACTTTCCCATGTTAAATTCCCCTATGCTTTATAATGGGACATATTATGCCTAATATATCACTTAATACTGGGATTAGAGACTAGGAATCAATTGTGGGCATATATGGAATGACATATGCTGAATATTCTCGTGATTTCGAATTTGATCTTCGACCTCATTTTCAAGGTCACAGGACAAAATGGCTAATATCTCGCTTATTATCAACTTTACAGCTTAGGGATCAATTATGAACATATAGGAAATGATATACAGATTATTTTCATGACCTTGAATTTGACCATTGACCTAAATTTCAAGGTCACAGGACAAAATGACTAATATCTCACTGATTATCCACTTTACAGCTTAGGAATCAATTGTGAACATATAAAAAGTGATATATGCTGAATATTGTCATGACCTTGAATTTGACCTTTGACCTCATTTTCAAGGTCATAGGACAAAATGGCTAATGTCTTGCTGCTCTATGGATTTTATAGTTTGGGAACCAATTGTGGACATATAGAAAATGATATACACTGAATATTTTGATGACCTTGAATTTGATCTTGACCTTATTTTCAAGGTCAGAGCACAAATTGGCTTATTGTAAAGTTTTAACGTTGTCCGATATCCAGGATCCTCGAGGATAGTCCTCTCACCACAGGTCATTGCGGACGCGCACCAGCTATCCTCAGATCCTCGCGGATAGTCCGCTCACCGAGGGTCACTGCGGGCGCAGAGCCTACTCTATCATCAGAACGTTAACCAGGTAGCAGCCCGCCCAGCGAGCCTAGACATGCGGACACCACTCAGATACAGGATCATCACCGTGGTGTTAACTGTAAGGCCGGCTCGCCGCGGTCCGCCACGGAGGATGGAACCCCGGACAGCCCGACAGTCCGCCAGAGCCTGTATGGCACCATCCCGGGTGGGAGACCGGTGATCCAGAGGGCCTGCGCTTCCGAGTCATCAAGGTCTTCCCCACCTGGGCCCCCTATCGAAATTGTCCTCAGGGGCCCGTGAGGGCCTTAGCCACAGAGCGAGGACATAGAGCTCATGGCCGAGCTCTCCGTCGTCTCTCTCGCCTTGCTCTGAGACAACTTCACAGACTAAAACGCCTCCAGAGTATTTATAACCCCAGAGCACGAGAAACGTAGGAGATGACGTAAGACCATTGTTATAGCTTACGGGGCGAGAGAGTTGGAGAGCGTTGCTAGGCAGCACGTGTTTCGAACAGAAGCGTCCAAAACAAAGGCCGTAAAACTAGAGTGTTTAACAAAGAACCACCTGCCGCGATCTTTGGGCAAAATCGCCACATTTTGTCTCGTTTATTATTGACTTTACAGCTTAGGAATCCATAGTGAACATACTAATTTCTAATTTCTCGCTTATTATCGACTTTACAGCTTAGGAATCAGTTGCTAACATAGAGGAAATGATACATGTTGAATATTTTCATGACCTAAAACTTGACCTTTGACCTTATTTTCAAGGTCACATCACAAAATGGCTAATATTTCACTTATTAACGACTTTACAGCTTAGGAATCAATTGAGGACCTACTAGAAATGATATATGTTGAATATAGGGCTGGAAAGCGGAAGTATGATCGGTGATAAATTCCAATGAAATATTCGTGAATAAGGCGTCGCCGGGGATAAACCTATTATCGCCCAATTTCTAACCACGCCAATAACTGCTGAAATAGCATGTCTTGTGTCAAATAACTTTAGCGAAAGTACAAAGCAGGTATACATGTGCCGAAATTCGTTAGAATAACAGGCCTTCTGTCGGCAATTTTGCTGGAGGAAGGCTTTATTCGAAGAGCCGTTTTTTTCAGTGCCTCTTCAAAGCTTGAATATGCTGTGGAATTGGACACTTTTTATCTTTTACAAAATTTTTGTATATCTTATTCGTATATGGATACTATAATACACTAGAGACATCGTTTATATACTTAAAATCACCATATTAAATGTACCCCCATGTTAAAAGATAGAGAGGCGTCCGGTGCTTATCCCCAGTCCGAATATATTCATTGGAATTTGTCATCGATCAGCACATTCCGCTTCTAGCCCTATTCTCGTGACCTTGAATTGACCAATGACCTTATTTTCAAGGTTACGGAACAAAAGGCTAATATTCAAATATATATTGTCCGGTAACCTGTCTTAGACCTTGGGCTAATTTTTTGGATTTTGGAGATTTTTCTTTTGTTTACATTTTTGAAAGTCCCACTTGGAGCTAGAATAGGCCATTCAATTGTGACTAAACAGGAGGGCGTGGGGCCTGTGTAGCCGTGTTGCTAACCATGGTTACTGTAATAAGTTATTAGCTATAATAACGCCAGGGCACATGGGTTCCGATCGTTTATGTTTTTTGTATGTCACCGCTTCATCACGCATCGCCACTCCCGTTTTGATCTGTTCTGAAACAGGGCTTTTTGCAATCATATGCACTCGAACTTTTGCATACACATTCGGCACTAGATACATTATGCCATTGGAAAAATGGGAACAAAACAAGTTGATACGGCAACATGATAGTTATCGTGGTAGTGATGGTCTCTCCCCTCCCTCTCTTCTTTTGCCCCCTAACCTCACCCCCCCCCCCTCCACCCCACCCCACCCATGAGGTCCATCTTGAGAGATTATGAGAGCAGTGTGCCTGTAAAAATGCCACATTTTGACGCTTCATGGTGGATTGTTTGGAGAGGGTTGGAACGCCGGGAAAGTTTCTGCACCCGGGCCTGTTAGTCGGCTGTTCATTGGCTAAGCGTGTCTGCAGCCTCTTATTGCTAATGAATAATTATTGAGATGGTATCACGGGATTGTAATCTCCGCAGGCAAACTTTGCAAGTAAGTACAACCCCGTCAACTTAAAACTAGTATAAGATACAGCAGTAGTTAATGAAAAAAAATCTATTGAGCATACAAGCCACCCACTCTCCAGTCTCCACATCAAATCCCCACTCTGATTGATCTCCCTATTCAAAGCTGATACGCGTTATTTGTCCGACGGTAGAATATAGTGCCTTTCGAAATTCCTGGCAAGTTTTCCATCAGCTCAGCAAATACATGGTGTATTTATAAACAAAGCTGATAGTATGTTTTTAAAAAAAAATTTCGATAGCAGCATGTGAGAATATCATTGTCGTGTATCGTGTCTGTCCGGATCAACGTTTCCGGCTTTGTTTATTAATCCCTATAAGGTAAATCAATTCTTGGCCAAAACACTCTGTGGTCGTCACGGAATGTCCAGCGCACCACCACTGACGGAAACCTGTTAATGCCACAGAGTGATCCAGGCGAATCCAGGCCTGATGCTGTAATTCTAGCATGGATTGTATATATTATTTCATGGTTTGATTTGTATCGCGCTGTGTAATGTGTATCATTGCCCCAAGTGCCAAAGGAATACCTAAATGTGGACATACAGCCGTAAGGCGTCGATGAATACAGCACCTGCCATATACTACATGTAGTATCATGGAAATATAAGAGACACTTATATTTCCATGCCTAGCCTACCTAGCCTACTCTGAGACAGTGGAAGGTGTATATTTTCATTTGAACTTGACTTTAGTTACTTTTTTATAGTGTTTGTGTTTTTTTTTTATTATGCATGAGTGTTTCATATTTTCGTTGCAGTTCGAACAATTTTCATGTTGCGTTGGGTGGAATAGACCACAAGTCGGTACGTGCCTCACTCACCAGCTCACGGTGCCCCACTTACACCGTGGTTGGCTCATCTTTTCACAGCATGAAAAAATGAAGCATCCCCAATTGCTGTCATCGGCACATCACATCGGACAAATGACAGAAAGCAGACGCGAGTTTCAGCCGATTTCTTGACGGGTTCCTGCAGTGCAAATCTAGGTAAATTTTAAATTTTGTAAACAACTGGTACCACAATTTGCTCACGTTTGACCGAACTTTAATCTTGTAACATATGGTAGATTAGACGTAAGGATGCCCCCATACTCCTAACTAGGGCTTCAACAAGTACTCGGTTAACCGGTTACGGTTCGGTTACAGAGTGTAACCGGTTACAGATTTTGTGACCGGTTAATCGTGAACGTACTTTGCACGCTAGTAATTCAGCCTAAAACACTTCAAATCAGTCAAATTTCCACCCAAACGCACTGAATTGGAGTGATTCATCACTCTCCGATCCAAATAGAATGTTTATTCATCATAATATTGCATACTTTCATGTAAAACCGACGTCTAATGTCAAGTTTTAGGCGGGATTTTGACCCGTTTTTGACACGGAGATTTGATAAAATGCGAACTGCGAAAAAAAATGGTGTTTCTTTGGACAATATTTAGCTCTATATTTTTGGACGAGTAACCGGTCACGGTTCGGTTACAAGCTAACGAGTAACCGGTCACGAAATTTTGTACTCGTTGAAGCCCTACTCCTAACTCAATCAGGGAGTCAACGAGTACTCGGTTAACCGGTTACGGTTCGGTTACAGAGTGTAACCGGTTACAGATTTGGTGACCAGTTAATCGTGAACGTATTTTGCACCCTCGTGATTCAGCCTAAAAAAAAACACTTCACATCATCAGTTAAATTTCCGCCGAAACGTGCTGAATTGAAGTGGTTTATCACTCTCCGATCCAAATAGAATGTTTATTCGGCATAATATTGAATATTTACACGTGAAAATAACGTCTAATGTCGAGTTTTAGGCGGGTTTTTGACCCGTTTTTGACACGGAGATTTGATAAAATGCGAGCTGCGAAAAGAAATTGGTTTTACCTTGGACAATATTTAGCTCTAGCACTGCAAAACAGGGCTCCATCGCGTTAAATATCTGTTGGTGTACGCGATTTCTGTCGCATCAGATCTTTTCAGAAATGGCTATGGATCTAGAGCTAATTTAGCTCTATGTTTGGACGAGTAACCGGTTACGGTTCGGTTACAAGCTAACGAGTAACCGATCACGAACTTTTGTATTCGTTGAAGCCCTAAACTCAATCCCATGATTCATGGCATGAATGGCATGATCAGATGATAGCATGATCATGCATGGTCATGTGCATGGTCACTCATTGCCATGGCACTGGCATCATCATCATGACTCCCATAGCCATACTAGGGTACTAGCTAGATCTATATATGCCATACCCATGATGAATAAATGGCATGATTATCATGCTCACAAGTAGTGGTGCCACGAGTACGGATTTCTGTGACTGAGTTTTCGTTTTCAAGTAACCGGACCGTGACCGACTAGATCTACTTGTCAAACACCAAACTTTATGAAGTTGATTAGCTTACTTATGTACTGGCTGAACAATCGGCAACTAGAGTGTCTGAACGATGTTTACCGAACATGAACGACTTTCTATGAGCGTGAGAATCATTAGAATGGGAGTATAAAAATGGATACAGGCACCTGATAGGCTCGATTTAACAAAAATGAACCATGACAATCTAATAAGAAAATCACATTTCACTAATTTAGCTGATTCAGCGTTCTCAAAGCAGATAAATAACTACACTCGAGTAACTGTGCCACAAATCTGTGACTGAGTGAGTACTTGTCAAACTGTAACCGTCAACCAGTACTCGCCTACTTGTGGCACCCCTACTCACAAGTCATACATCACTGATCCTTGGTGTGTGGGCATTGCTGTCAGACAAACGACCGAGGGCAGTCTCATGCAATGCCTAGTAGCATTGTTCACGGGCAAGGCCCTTTTCAACCACAGGCTAAAATGTTTCAATTTAAAATTTGGTGCCAAAAGTCTGAAAAGGGGATCCTATCCGGATTACTAGTATGACATCACACCCATCATTAGGGCTGTGACGGTAAGGCTGGTTACCCGTAACAGTAGTGATTCTTCTGCACTACCAGTAGTGAAGTTGGCTGCCAACAAACCGTTGAGAATCTCAGGAGCCACAGTTTCAATGTGAACGTTTCTTCTCAAACATTTTATTGACTTAGGCGGGCTTATTCAAACGTTTTTTTTGCAGTTTGTGTCATTAGCAATGGTTAGTTTTGACCTAATTTAGCACTGTGCAGCAATTTTCCCATGTTTTCATGTAGGTTTTAGCTTTTTATGGTGTTAACTGCCCCAGACATAAATTCATACGGTTACCGGTAGCGGTAGTGAAAACAAATTACCGGTAGTGATTTTTCATTATCGTCGAAGCCCTACCCAGCATCAGGTGATTGCAGCATTTTCCCTGATTGGCTGATTCGAGTGGTAGATTTGTAGCATGACAAAACTGCACCATGATGAAACTGAAAACAAACAGCTGTCAAGTGACAAAGTATGGAATTAACTCAAAGTTGAGGGACATAAATCGTTGGAAACAACTGAGAGGGCACAGTGTGTATTTCATGCATTCAAAACATGTTTTGTTCTGAAAAAAATTCATCCTGACCCACTGTAGGACTGGGTGGTTAATATGGGCGATCAATATTGGCGGTGATCGATATGGCCATCAACCATCCACATCGATCACCAGGTTGAAGAGCCACTTTTGGGGCTAGACCCACTAAGACAGGGTGTCAGGCGAAAGCCGTTGTCGGCTCAGGAAGGGACTGACACTTAACTGTTATTGGGCTGAACCATGCAATGCCTGAGGCTGCAGGCCATCTGGCAGTCAATGCTCAAATACCTAGGATCAAACAAGATTATATATTTTTTGCCAAGACAAGGGAACGAAGACCCGCAATTCTCCCAAAACGTTAATTACGTTGGTACAGTTTACGTCATGATGACGGGCCATTGTAGGGCCGCATTTCCCGGGAAAAAAGTTGTTTTCCCTGGGAAAAAGTCGCATTGTACTGATAAGTGGTTATAATATAACTGTATGGTTATTGTGTGGAAAGAGATCTTTCTGGCCATTATTGTCTCACAAAGTCTATCCTATCAATAGGGCTTCAACGAGTACAAAATTTCGTGACCGGTTACTCGTTAGCTTGTGACCGAACCGTGAGCGGTTACTCGTCCGAAAATGAGGATGTAGCATTTTGACGTGGTGTCTGCGAGTGGTCACACCACGGTTACCGAAAACTGCCGCCATTTTGAAAAAAATTAAAACATCAAAAACTAAAAAATACCTCCTCAAATTATTTTAATTAAGGTATCTTTTCCCAAATTTTCAGAAAGATAGGACCGTAAACTTTTAAGATAAAAATGTGGACGGACGACGACAACGGACGGACGCAACGCCACAGCAATAGGTTATCGGACCATAAGTCCACAAAGTGTCTCGAATATAGGAACATGTTTTTATATTCGAAAGGACCCCCCCCCCCCCAAAAAAAAACCCCACATATATACCGGTAGAACATGGTAAGGTAAATTAGGCAACAGTAACATTTTCATTCGTGTGCAAGAAGCCTGGACAAGTCTAGACAAACCACCACTGATTTCAAATTACATTTTATGTTTTGGCTTAGATACGTATATGGAGATATTAATAATTAATCTGGCAGCACTCCGTAGTATGTGCTCATGTATATGATATTCCAAGGACAATGTCCTTTATATGTTACGCAACTTTACGGTATACATGTATGTACCGGTACATGATACAAGTTTTCCTCATTCTTGGTTGATAACCTAACAAAGAAAACTCTACCCCAGTCCATGTGGGTTGTTACTGTTTATAGAGAGGATATCTTTTCTGGTGGGCCTATTGTATGAGCTCGTGTTGAGATCATTCAGTGCATATTCTTGTAAACTTCCAAGGCTGAGTTATGAGAAATTTGGGGCATTGAACCATGTTGAGAACATGTACCATTTGGTAGTAAGTATGTACATAGAATAAAAATAGCTCTGTTATAGCGGCATACGAGGTTATTTGGCACAGTCACTGAGGTCAGACTGGGGTATTGGACTGACTGAGGTCATGTGATATTAATATATATTAAACATTATATAATATACTTGTGAGCAGTCCGGGAAGAAAGGCATGTCATCAGCAGCAATGATTTATTTCAAGCTCTATTATAGTCAGTTTTTACTTTGTTGTTCAGGACATTGACATCATGAATGTCAGGTACCGGTATATATAAGTAAACGTTTATTTGATTCATGGCTAAAAAACGCGATCACTTGTGCTGCATCTGTTTTTTACGAGACTGTATAGTAAGTCATGATGTATATAGTTATATCTTATAATGTATAAATATAGTGTTCACCCCTTTTGCATGCAAGTGTATCGTAATACTAGTAGATACTAGATAGATAGTTTAGACAATCAGATCTACCTATTTTTGGACCTAAGAATATGGTGTGTCAAGGACTCAAGGTTAATTATAAGGTAATGTACTGTCAGATGTACCATGTGTACCAGCTGTGACAAAACAGGAGAACGTGTACCGGGTAGGTGACATTTATTGCTATTAGACACATTTGTCTTGAATGGGAGAAAACTCAACATCATTTGCATTTATTTGCAATATTTAAAGCTGTAATCACTTTTATAATTGACCAAATTTATTTATTCTGTGGTAGCTTTGTTTTGTCTATAAAACGAGAAATCATACAAATTTGGGTCTGAAAATGTGTATTACGTGCCTAATTTGAGTTGCCAAATCAAGATTCAAACTCGGGCCAGTCAATCTCACATCAATTTTTCTCTGAAAGCAGCCCGCCTTGCGGGCGAGTTCTACACACAGTCTCAGGACGTCATTGGTATTTGTCTAGATACTGTGGCAACCGGCAATGTAGGCAGATCGATCATTCTCTATGAACTGTTTTCATGCACGATTAACGGCAATTTTCTAAGTATCTGTTGTCAAACTGTGCATATTTCCTATTTATTCTCGACCATCTCGAGATGTACTTTCAAGTTTGCGTGACAAGCAAGAATGCTAAATTTGGCTGATTTTAAAATTGATTCCAACTTTAAACTGTCTGGTTTATTAGCTGTGTTGGAAGATATACATGTGCCGTATCCTAATAGTAGCACGGCGAGCCAAGGCAAGACTTCCTGTAGTGGAACGCACAAAAATGAGGTCAAACTGGAGTTCAAAAATCACTTAATAATATACCTGTAGCCTTCAATCCCCTTGATTATGATTGAAATAACATATAAACTGGTACTAAAGTATGTGGATTGGAACACTTCAAGAGTTTATTAGAAAGATGTGAAATGAAATACAAGGTCACAAAAATCGAACATTTTTGGAGAAAAGAAGGGGGCGTTCTACTATTAGGGCATATGCCACTATAACTTGGAACATTGCAGAAGAACAGTTTGATTTCTGCAATACACATACTTTTATATTTTGAACATGTTGAATCAGAGTAAGAACAATACATGTTAGAGCAATACAAGACGAATAATCAGCTGGTTGTGTAGTGCTGTGATGGTCAGATATGTGTATAATGTACTCGTGTATATGATATTTTGACCTGTAGTTTATCAGATAAGATTATGTGTACTAGTATATTGAAAGATGCAATGAGTTTTGAACCTTGGATTTAATAAATATCATGCACAATTGCACATATATCATGATAATACATACTGATATGTTGGCATATACCAGCATACTTTATATTGTGTTTATATCAGGTAAATGAAATTTTGGTGCTGGATCAGTTAGTTGGGTATGAATAATTGTATTATTTTGGCTTTTTAGACTTTTAAGAACATCATCATGCTCGCTGTTTTGCATTGAAATTAAAAAACTCTTCATGAAACTGAATGCATCGTCTGCAACATTGTGTATTTAGCACCTATATAATCACACATGCAACCGTGAAGAATGTTTGAGAAATATCAGCATTCAAATACAGCCAAAAGTAAAGTAAACATTAAACAGTTTTTACGTGAATCGAACTTCGAACCCGTCATTATGTTCAGCTGTCTATAGGCCATGTTAGACAAATGTTGTCTTACCCGTAAGCATGGTAGAGCTCATGGGAAACATACCAGGGTTCAGAACACATGGCATTGGTAAAACAATTCTAACCCTGCTGTGCTCCAACTTTCTGGAAGTAAAGTAAATTGTAAATTGTGTGACTTGTTTGAACACTTAATATACTACAGCAGTTATTGATGTTTATTCAAGGACTGGGTGGTTTGCTTCACCCTTTCTCAGTGTAGGAATCTGTTTTATGGGCTGGTACATGTACTAGCATGTGACAACATAAAGCTGTATGATCAAACATTGAAAAAGTTCTTCAAATGGTAATTTTCTTGAACATTGAATATTTCAGGTTTGGACAGCCCACAATGGCAGGAACATGTCCAAGGTCACACATTCTGTCCGCCTTCCTCCTAATGATTCTCGCCTCTGCTGCCGAATCTCGCGATGACAAGCGACCGAACATTCTCCTCATCATGGCGGATGACCTGGGAATCGGTGACGTCGGTTGCTTTGGAAACGACACAATCCGGACTCCAAATTTAGACCGGTTGGCAGCAGAGGGAGCCAAGCTGACTCACCACCTGACTGCGGCGAGTGTCTGCACCCCGAGCCGGGCCGCCTTCATGACCGGGAGGTACCCCGTCAGATATGGTGAGACCACTGTTGTTACTGTATATCACCAGATAATATCACGAGTTAATATTGGCTAGATGTGCTGACGTATGTTTGCACAGAAGACTAGTGGTCATTCAATGCACACAAATCATGCAAATTGAACCTTAAAATAGTCAGTAATCCTGTCGTTATTCGAGTCAAGACACTGCTTCTGACTGATTTACATATATATGCACGATTTGGATTCGCAAGTCAAATTTAATGCTAAACATTGGGTTACCCTGTTTTAACCATAATGTGCCATTGTGCCTTATCAACCATTCATTATGTTGTCAGTATTCACTTTAAGATTGTAGTACTGTAAAACTCTTTAATTAAGTTCACTGCCGCAAATTTTCACGTTTTTGCGATCAGACCATGTTCACAGCCATTTAATTTTGCAGTTTTGTGGTCTCGAACAATTTTGTCACAACGATGTGCGTTGTCAGAAATGTTTCGCATCCATTCAATTTCGCAATTTTATTGGATTTGCGAAATTTTCTAAAATAAAAGGTCGCTAATAATTTGTGGCTCTTACAGTACTTGGTATGTTTGCAAGCTTTTAAAAGGGAGGGAATCAATTTCTTAAGTAGCTTTATATTGTAATATCTCTACATTTGTCACAAATTTGTCAATATATCTGGCACATGAGCTTTCTGGATGTATATAGTGGAATATAGCGTTATATAGTATAATCACCGAGAGATATGATCATATAAATAGCACTGAACATTAGTTCCTGTTATCTGTTAATTATCTCGATGGCAATCAAGACCTATTGTGCCTGGAGAACAATGGTTATATTATCATGATTAAACAATTGTATAAGCATGATATTGTACTACTAATATATCTTTTGCTGATGATGAAATGTGGTGGTTATCATCAAACCCTGGTAACAACACTTTTTACATCACGGTTACTAGTATACATGTGCAAAACACATTCCGTGAGGTAATTCACAAATAAGAATGTATAGTTTATTGATATTCACATTCAAAAATGCAACATTGGGTGTGAGACTGAGTGCCCACATGTTTATGCCTGCCGGTCAATGCTATTCCCTGTTCAAATACGAGAATGCTTTATGTTGTATGGTTAGATTACACTCATAGACATCATTCACAATGGATATGCCGTACAAGTCATGTTTGACCTCTTCGTCAATCCAATTGATTTTACACCTGCATGTTCCTCTGATATAAATACTGGTATGCACACATGCACACTGGCGACTCACCATCCATCATGCATACCAGTGCTCACAATAGACATGGTATATATGCTTACCATGCTTACGGAAAACTATGATAATAAATTTCTGTACTGTACATACACATATACATTGATATACATGTCAATACCGGTAACAACTGTTAGATTCTAGTATATCTGTTTGAATAATATGGAGTAGGACATATTCATGTCATTGCATGTTTTCATGCTCCACTCTTCATGCTCTTGGAACTTGTAGATTACTTGCTCCTCATATTCTTCTAGAGTTCCTTTCACAAAAAACAAGGATGACATCATTACGTGCATCAACATAAGATACAGATTCATCATGACAAAATATTCACATGCAATTATGCAATCACTTTTATTCCACAGGGATGGTTCCCCAGAACTTCATCCGAGTCAATATCTTTGTGTCGAGTACATCAGGCCTCCCTCCAAACGAAACAACAATTGCAGAAATGGCCAGAGAAAATGGTTACAGTACAGGATTTATAGGTACAGTAAAGTTCTAATGCTGATACAAATTTCATATCAATCTTGATAATTGAGCTACTAGCAGGTACATATTTAGCTATGCAGGTACATATCAGTATATGTCCAATATCTATTTCTCACGAAATATAAAATTTCCTATTAAGGCAAATGGCATTTGGGCCTGAGCTGTGTGACCTTTGAGGACAACTGTCATCATCCGCTGAACCAAGGTTTTGACTACTTCTATGGCTTGCCGCTCACAAATCTACGAGACTTTGGCAAGGAGAAGCAGTTTGTCATCCGGGGCCGCAACGCATACATCGAGTACATTCTGTCGGGATTCTCGTTGGGTGGAATCTTCCTCATGTTTTACTTCCTGAAGATGAACTATGTAGGCCTCAAGATGTTCCTGTTCCTGTCGTTTTGGTTCGCGGCACCGAGCATGGCATTCTTCGCGCTCTTCCACAACTTCCACCTGCTCAATGGCATCGTGATGCGCAACTTTGAATTCGTGGAACAGCCGATCGACTTGGATGGTTTCTCCAATCGCCTGGTCACAGAGGGTCGGAACTACCTGCGAGAGAAGCAGAAAGATGACAAGCCGTTCCTGCTGGTCATGTCCTGGGTGCAGGTACACACGGCGATGCATGCCACGAAGCCGTTCTCCGGCGCGAGCGCTCACGGACCGTATGGGGACGAAGTGGAGGAGATGGACTGGAGTGTCGGCGAGATCCTCAACGCGCTGGACGATTTTGGCTTCTCGGATGACACTTTTGTGTATTTCACATCTGACAATGGAGGACACATAGAGGAGACTGGTCCCCATGGAAACCGTGAAGGAGGCTGGAACGGACCATACAGAGGTTAGATATCAATGTTGTTATGAAATGACAAGTGAAAATAACATAAATACCCTGACTAGTGACTACTGTCACCTAAAATACAGAACTTCATCTTTGAACTGTAAATGTGCTTCAGCAGTGTTATTTACAGCACAAGTAGTTAATCTCCCTGAGTTTGTGTCAGTGCAGCTACATGTACATGCTTCTCCATTTATGACATGACTTTCTGCAGGTGGTAAAGGCCAGGGTGCTATGGAGGGAGGTATACGAGTGCCGACCCTGGCTCGGATGCCTGGAGTGATACCGCCCGAGACTGTGGTGGACGTTCCGACAAGTGTGATGGACGTCTTCCCGACAATCGCAGAGCTGATGGAGGCTGAGCTTCCGGCAGACCGCGCCATAGACGGAGAGAACATCATGTCTCTGTTGAGGGGTCGAGAGAATGCAGAGATACCTCATGACTTCCTGGTTCACTACTGCGGCGATCAGATCCACGGGGCCCGATACACACCGGGAGACGGTGAGGATGCGTTGTGCTTCTCTGTCAAGCACATGCGGTCAGGTTCTTTCCCTATGAACTTTCCATGAATGAATTCTATGGATGTTGTTCTATGGATTTATGATATCACGGGTCGAATGTGCTTTAGTGATGTTGTTTATCAAATATTAACCATATGTTTAGTAATACCACATTTACTAACTGTTATCACATTTGTTTTCACCCCTCAGGTACGGATGTTTACAAGGTGCACTTTGCAAGCCCGCAGTGGTACCCGGGCACCGAAGGCTGTGGTTTTATCTGTGACTGTCACGGCAGTATCATATCGTGGCACGACCCCCCACTGTTGTTCAACATCGCTCAGGACCCGTCAGAGAAGCACCTGCTGGACGTTGACGAGCCTAAGAATCAGGCCATCGTGCAGGAAATCTACCGGCGCCTGGACATGCACAAGGAGTCGCTGGAGGACCCCTCCAGTCAGTTCCACATCTGGAAGCTACTACCCCTGCCGTGGCTACAGCCCTGCTGTGGTGGCACCTTCCCCTATTGCAGCTGTCGCGACTCGGTCCACACCAAGCCAATGCAATGATAGTCATCAGTTTTAGTCTTGTTTTCTTGTATCAGTTTTTTTTTCCCATTCTACATGCATATTTTTGTTAGAGTTTTGTGCTGTCAAATGTTGTTTTCATCTCCTATGTGTTACTTAGTCGTCGTTGAACAATGTGACAGTCATCTTGTCCAAATCTTTTGTTTTGTCATCTCTGCGTTAGAAAATATATTTAGGGAATTATTTTTTGTTTTTCCACACAAGTGCTTAATATTGTATTGAATTGGATCTAGTCATTTTTATGCAGCTGTCTGAGAATGAAACCTTCAGGTAGAAAATGAAAAAATAAAGAACTTTTATCTTTTAATATGCCATGTAATGTTTATGCAATTGAAACCGGAAAACATGTGTGCATATATGAAGTATTATTTTGATTGTGAATATTAATGATACTAACAAGTACATACTGTATGTAAAACATTTACACAAGATAGTTCGGCAGTAAATTTCAGTATTATCAGATTTTTGCCAGATGGATTTTCCGAACAATGAATTTGTAACCTGCAAAATCATGCATGCCAACTGAAATATTATGCAGTTTTATGATTATAGTCTATTTGATTGATACAAATATACTGACAATATTGATTACAATTGAGCTAAACAGCATTTTTCTTGCATTGTTCATTACTGTGTTACTTTTGAGGAAAAGCTAATTCTTTGTTCTGAACTTTTCTTGACCAGTTTTGATCAGACACTGGTAGTTGCTGTCAGTGACTTCCTGATTGAGATAGCTGTGAATGCTGTAAAGTATAATTGCGTTCTTTCATCTGTTTAGCCTGGTATACTTTGATGATCATGTGCTCACTGACTCGGCCTTGTTGACAGCATCCGTATTTCATACTCTCTTGAATGTCGGTCAAATACGGAATCTAATGTGCCTGACGTCATACTCTAGGCATTCTTTCATTATCATTTATAAATATTTGATAGAAGTGCTGCTGACAAACAATTTTCTTTGGCTACATTGTCAAGTTATTATTTGTTAACATAGCTATTTCAGCACAGGTGTAAACAAGAATATATATTTTGCCATAATTTAGAACAGATGTAAAAAATGTCTTGCATTTATCGGGTATTTTTTTGGACGATATATGTATTGAGGAATAGCACTGCAAGTTTGCAACCATTGCATAGTGACTTTATACAGACAATATAACAGAGATGTATGATCAAATTATATAGATAGCATTTACCACTTTGAACTGGAACTTGTAACAAACTAGACAGACTCACTCAATTCATATGAAATATTCATTTATCCATGTGGCTTTCATGTCACAAACATGAACACACGCTGTATTACCTCTACAGTTCTCATACTCTTACTGTTCCATGTGCTAGTACATTATCTTTATAGGAAAATACTACCAGATGAGATCATTCCAGTCAATGGGATGTGGTTTTTTGATTAACTTTTTTTTCTCAACATTTTGTGCCAACAAATTCCCTGCTCAAGATTTTGCTTGTCATTCAATAACTAGTTTCTAAAGTGTGTTTGATTCATTAGACACTGTCACAGAAGTAGGAAATAAGCATGAATATAGCTATATGTATAGGATATGTAAATATGTAGACATTGTGTATCCTATAGTGTTTGGTGTGTCAACACTGTATCAACTTTTATCATATATTCATTGTTGATATTGCTATGTAAACAAAAGAAATGAACTTATTTTGGTCATGGACTGAGAGGAGTTGGGATATTTTCACTGGTCACAATGATTCACTGGTTGTGATTGGATGTCTAGTTGTTGTGTCTATTATCATTACACTAGGGCATGTACGGTACATATTCATTCGATTTGTGATTTGAAATAGAAATATGCTGTTCATTTCTTCTGTACATAATAATGTGATTGTTGCTTGTAGTGTGCAATTATTTCTTCACGTCTGGTCAATATGATTTTTTTTTTTTGTGAATGTACGTGCAATGAATTGAAGGTATAATATTGAACTACAGCTGTATTTATTAACAACACAAGCAAGTGTTGATTTACAAGGTAAAAGTTCACGAGTCTGACCTATGTTGTCGTTATATGCTATAGTAATCCATGCAATATTTATTTACACGTGTGTGGCCAGTGTGACGTTCACAAAATGATGTATGAATGGATTTACAGATTTAAAATGCCTCAAGTTTGTCAAGGAAATAATGTCAACAAAGTTGTTTCTTATTACATTGTATGTTTACTATGAGAGTTTTGCATGGGTTGCCAAATGACGTTTCTTCATAATCAAAACCATGATGACTAGTGCTACATTATATATGGTTGTGTAATTTGTTATGATTGAGTTTGCAGGAGTATGATATTGTTCCCCACTCATGTATACGAGTCATAGCAACGAAAAAAAACCCATAAGAGTATCTTTTGGTGATTTGACAGGATATTATTGCTAAAGAATTGTTTCTTGCCCTAATAACATCACTGTCACTGGTAGTAAACAACTTGATACCAGTAAAATCAAGTTGTCAGATAAAGCCCCCCCCCCCCCCACGCCTATGTATGCATTGTGCACAAGACTTGGTATTGAATACTCATTTTGACAGGTACATTAGTCACTATAGTCACATTTGTATGTTTATATGAATAGATATCACTGAACTTGATTTCATACAGTTTTGCATGTATCCGTGTCAGAACTTGCATCCAGATTTGCTAATTTGTTGCAACACGCTGTATGTTCACTGTAAGTTTGTTTCGGTGAATGTCTGTCAGCCAACAATATTGTTCAGTTCAATGCTATTAAAAGTGGAGTGAGGAATGAGTGAATTCAGATTAGAAATAAATCCATGTCAAGCAGTTTTCTACAGTGCTTTACACCTTTGGGGAATGCAATATATATACCAGTATGTGCAAATTTTATATCGACAACATGATTACGCATTATCTTAAAATTTATAATAGTATAAATATATATATATATGTATATATATATATTATATAAATATTGACTGGTTTGTCGGGGAACATGGCGGAATGTTCCCCCCGAGGAGACAATGTTGCCCGAGGCCCATTGTCTCCTTGGGGGGAACATTTCGCCATGTTCCCCGACAAACCAGTCAATATTTATTTTATTATACCGAATGTCACTTATGATTGTAAAAGTTTTGGGACCTTCACTTAAAGGCATAATCATCTAAACATTTCTCGTTAAAAAGGAAATTTATAATTACACATGCTACCAATGATCGTTGATGCTACTCTACTGTGTCATGTCTCTGTCATTTGAGTGTTTTATGTATTTACACTTAAATATCTATCACCTTAGATGACACTCATGAACGACAAATAAAACAACGGAATTGACAGTAACAGTATGATTTTATTCAAAAATTATCAAATCTAATATGCATGTTTGTACTTGTACTATAATAAAACATATCTTTTCACTAGTACATGTATATCACGCTGCCGTTATGCCGGTACCAAATATCGACCAATTAACAGTTGCTATCACCCATATATGTCGGACGTAACAGTAGTATGCATGAGAACTGTGTGATTCAGGAAGCCAGGTTTTGAAATATTACAGATTTATTCACTCCCACTGCGCACAACATTGGAAGAACATGACTAACATGCTTTGCAGGAAACTTTTTTTCACTACACAGAATAGATACTAGTACTCAATCATACATACCATTAATATTATGGCCACACAGAGAAAAAATTCAATAATATTATCATGAAGGAAAATATTCAACACTTATGACCAGGGAATACGTAAGTTACAATGATCACACAGAATAGATACTAGTACTCAATCATACATACCATTAATATTATGGCCACACAGAGAAAAAATTCAATAATATTATCATGAAGGAAAATATTCAACACTTATGACCAGGGAATACGTAAGTTACAATGATCACACAGAATAGATACTAGTACTCAATCATACATACCATTAATATTATGGCCACACAGAGAAAAAATTCAATAATATTATCATGAAGGAAAATATTCAACACTTATGACCAATGGGAATACGTAAGTTACAATGATCAACTATAATGATCAACATTTTGTTTAACGAGAACCTACGTTGAAATTGAAAGTTACATTGCAGCCATTGAGCACAGGTCTGAAGTCCATAGCTGAAGTGCGAAGATTGTTAAAGGTATTTGTCACATTTGGTGTGCAAATACCTGACAGTATTTGATTAATGTCATCGTCTGGAATGACATGAAGGGTGTCAAAATCATCCTTAGTATCGGCCTGTGGTGCAATCTCTGGGCTTGAAGGCTCCGGTTGTATACCAATGGCTGACGTCAAATGACCAGAAATCTCATGTTTCTTTTCCTCACTCAGCTGATGCGAGTACGACCTTTAAATCAAGCGTCAAAGGAAACACTGATCATGTTGAATCACTTATCGAAGATTTACATACAAGATATACATTTAAACAACTTTCACCACTACAAATGGAAAAAGTGAAGAAAATCAGTTTGCATTAACAGTGGTCAGTAGTGTGGCTCAACGTATACTAGTACATGCATGTCAAGTAAACAATTACTAACGAATCATGAATTTATTGTAGGCCCAATATGAATATATGTAGAATCCCCATGCATGCATTACATATATCACCGACTAGAAAATACCTTTTTTTATCATATTGTGTGCTTCAGATCTACCATTCTGTAATATCTCACAGTCTCACCTGATAGAAGTTTCACTCTTGTGACCAGACGTTCGCATTATATGGCGTGCCTCGACTCCGGACTCATCCAGCAGGGTGATGTGTGTTGCCCGGATCGAGTGGTTTGTATATCGAGTTGAAAGCCCTGCTTGACTTGAGATTTTCGACATCATGTCTCCTAGCGTGTTTCTTCCCAAAGGTGTCTTCGTGTACCATGGTGTAACATGGTCATCTGGATCATAGGAGTCAGCTGGTCTCTGCCACAGAGCTGGATTGTCAGGGGTAGCTTTGTCAAGTATGTCTCATACGACTGTACGGGGCACATGTCTGACTGTGGCGATGCATACATTCTGGCCTCACCAACCGTATCATTGGATGAATCCTGGGCATTGTGATTTTTGTCCTGTTCATCCTGAAGTTGGTGTACATATCGACGTCCAGCCGCATCACTCTTTATGGCAAACGTATAGCGTGTCATCTCCCTCAGATTTTCTCGGCCTCTGCGACACAGGTAGAACATGATGTCGAACCACACTTTCTGTTGTAATCCGTTGGGTGTCGAAATTCTGAATGCCACATGTCCAGGGGTGTAGAGCTTCTTCAGATCATCTCGCGATATTGATGGGATATGATTGACGGCGCCCATACCTTTCTTCTTTAAATCAGTCAGAACGGCCAAGTAGATTTTCCTCGACTTCATGAAGTCATCGTCATTCACAATATCAACGCCTGTGTTGTCTTTGATATACCGCGAAAGGCCGTATCGATACGATGCTAGAGTAGATTTCTTGAACTGTTTACCATCTCTGTCGCACTGATGCGTAGAACAGACCAAGCTGCTCGTCAAGTGTTGCGTTGTCAAACTTCTCGAAATCAGCCTTCGACTTCTATTCGTGCTCATATTCGGAATCACCATTCCACAGAAAATCACGGAACAACTTCACCGATTGTTTGACTACAGCTTTCGTGCGTTGACTGTCTTTTTTTTCTAATAAATTCTCAATATCCTCCTTTGACACGTCTGCGAACCTTGCCATTTTGTCTCAACTGACATGAGCGGAGTTTGTTTACAACGTAAATTTGACAACAGTTACCAAGGAGCATGCACGTGTACGCGAATATTACGTCGGCAATTTCCGGATATCTTCGACCGTGGCGGTAAACATTTTTGACAATGTTTCATGGCAGGACGATGTTCCCCGCTGCTAAGAACGTTGTTATGTTTGTCCGGAAACATGCGTTTTGTTTCACGGCTGATTAACCAATCAACAGCGAGGATTCTAACATGAGGTATAATAAATCTATATATAATTATTCAGAATATGATATACTCCACAGCAAAGAAATTTAATACACATCTGTTTACGACTTTTTATTAAAATGTGATTCAGTATGTTACTAAAACCATGACAAACTAACTGATCAATGATAATAATGATGCAATATTTAGTCTATTGCAATAATTTTATTACATGTATGTAGACAAAATAACACTGGTATTAAATAAACATACATCCTCGTGAATTGTGAATAAGATGCAACACTCAATTCTCACAGAATATCTACAGATTGTTACAACACATTGAGATGCTGACACAGGAACTTCACTGAACAAATACATTCTCTAGTTAGTTTCATGATTATCATTTCTTAGTACTGTGTATTGCACAAAAACAAGTCAACAAGACCAGCAAAACTTTCAACACAATTCTATCATAATAAATATCCCATTAGGAACTGATTAGGACACGCAAGGGCAATCATGTTCGCAGCGAACTGCTTGCCGTCAGTTCCAGGGCGACGCAAAACCCAGTAATATTCTAGTAGAAAATTGTAAACATAGAGCTTTTCTACCATAACTACCAGTAATATTGTCATGAACAGACAACACAAATGTTTTTACTGACATTATTTCCCAAATTTTTCAGTACACACATGATTTGATTCAAGCACAATTAGCAAATGTAATATATTTGCCAAAATTTGATGACAAAGGCAAGGAGTTTGTCCAATGTTTAGCACCATTGCTTTGATTTGTCACAAGTGCTGTGCTGTATACGTGTTCTAGTCCTTCAGCCACTGAGGTTTTGCCCTTGGATACAACTGGAAAAGAACAATATACACACATAATTAATTATGATTACAAATACAAATTTGAATATAGGTATACAGAAAGGGAAATTAATGCTCATAACTTGCAATTCTTTACTTATAAGCGACACCATGAAAAAAGTACCATGATTATCTACATTCATATTTTCCGTCATAAACCAATGATTCATCAAAGAGGAGGGTATGGTGTGTACATATGCCATGCTGACCCTTACCCCAAACAGATTACGAGGGATGTAGCCCTCACGGCTGTCCTTCTTGGCCCACCACCACTCGCTCTCTGACTCGTCGCCTTTACGCGTCACCGTCAATTTGTCCCCATCCACGAAATTCAGCTCATCCGAATTCTGAGCCTTGTAGTCGAAAACCGCGTATACCGCCCCACCATTCATGACACCGAGCTTCTCCTGGATATCTGGAAGGGGGGCAAAGATTGTCGTCAGGAACATAAATACAGCACAGACTGGCATCGAGATGATCAATGAACAACACACACGTACTACTGGCAGTGAGCTTATTTGAGATCTCATGTACCTATCATGCGTGAGGTGGAGTAGATATGTATATATGCATATACTCTTCCATGCATTCACTAGCAAGACTTAGATTACCAGCTTGGAAACTTTTGGAATATACACTCCTTTCAAAACAATGCGAAACAAATCTTGCAACAACCCTTGAGTATTACACCAAATCGTCTTTGGAATTTTAATAAAAACTCCACTTACTGTAGAGGTACTCGGAGCAGCCCTCGAAGCCGTCCTCGTCCTCCTCGCACTTGGCGCAGGCCGTCTCCTGGTCGCTGATCGTCGTGGCGAAGATACACGCACCGTGCTCGACCAGCACCTTTACCATCGGCAAGTTGTTGCAGGAGGCAGCGCAGTGAAGCGGAGTCCAGCCATCACTGTCTGGGGCATTCACGTTACAGCCATACTCCACCAGGAACTTGACAATCTCATAGTGGCCAGCGCAAATCGCATTGTGCAGCGCTGTGATTCCTTCATCGTTTGGACAGCTTGGGTCTGGTACCTGGAGTCAGCAACAAACTTAGTTGTGAATTTTTGCATTGGAAGCAAAGCTACTGTTGAAAATTGCGGTTGGAATAGAGGTAACTCTCCTATTGCATTAAATTCAGAGAGATGAAATATCAAGCAGGGATATAACGGCCTCTCAAAACCTACCTCCTGAGCGGACTTTTTGACAAGCTCCAGTTCTCCCTCCAGTGAGGCATCCAACAGTAGGGCAAGAGGATCGAAACTGACTCGGCGCGAGTTTCTGGCAGAGTCCTTCGTCTTGAGGTTCCCTTTCTTGCGTCTCAAGGCGAGTGGCAGCCTCTCCATCCTGTCCCTGGCAGCACCAGCACCAGTGCCAGCACCAGCACCAGCACCAGAATCATCCTGCTGGTGAGTGACTTTGACAGTGCGTACATTGGAGCTGCTAGTTACAAGGTCTGGCTGCATTCCAAACTTGCCACTGGCATCCCCAGTGGAAGCTTTTGAGAAAACATCATCATCTTCAGATGGCTGACGCTGAAGCTGATTCCGGTGCTCGATGCTCTGTGGACTGTCCCCAGAGGAGGATCGCCTCCTGTGCACACGAGGCATGTTTGGTCGAAACTTTACGGGATCTATATTATAAGGTGAGGCATCCTTGTTATGAGGTCCAGAGCCTTGAGTCCCATTGTCGTCACCTCCACTGGCCTGGGAGTCCATGTTCATGGGGCGTACCCGAGCCGTAGGACTCCCAGTGGGCTGGTTCTGTCCTGTCGCCACTCCTCCCAGACCTGGCCCCAGATCCTGGTATATCTGGCTCATGTTCTTGCGATACTGGTCCATGGCATTGGGACTCAAACGCCGCATGTACGTGTTGGCTATGACGCTCTTAGACGCGTACATGGGCTTGGTCCCGGTGGCTGACGAGGGTGCAGCTGTACCCATGAGGCGAGCCATGGCTGAGCCGGGGACTGGAGCCTGGCTGTCCTTGGGCTTTACCTGAGTGGAGCCATTACTCCCTGTGCTAGGTGCAGATACACTCGGGGCACCTGTCGAAATAGACCCATGTTGTACCGCTGGCTGAGGACCTGAGCCACTGGAAGTCACTGACTGACTAGACACTGGGGGCTCAGACCCTGCACGTGGATATGCTTGACCCACAGTGTGAGTTGAACTGGCCAGAGGTTTGCCTGTACTATCAAAGCCCCCGTTCTGTTGGATGGGGGTGGAAGTCTTGGGACTTGGCATATCACCAGAGCTGCCTGGAGACGACAAGACAGATGAACTCATGTTGACCGTGGAAGGTTTAGCCATATTACTAGAGGTGCTGAACGTGCTTCCATAGGGACGTGGAGCGAAGTTTGTCATCAGACTCGAGATGCGAGTTGATGGTGTCACCTCAGGCCAAGAGGTTTTGACTTCTGCAGAGGTATTTGGAGGTACTGGCATCTCCTTACCATAGGAGCTCTGTGATCCTTGCTTGGCTGCCAGACCCATGACAGACTGGTAACTGGGAGGTGTTGCCTTCCTTGGTCCAGTTTCTGGCTTAGATGCGGGCCCAGTGTGGTCAGTTCCATTGACCTTGACCTCTTGAGCATCATTTCTCGAAATACTCTTGCCTGAATCACCCATGTTGTTATTCTCGAAGAAAGCTTTGCGTGCTTTCAGTCCATCATAGATGTTGCTGTCCTTTGTAGCTGGTTTCTGTACGACATCGTCCTTGAACTTGATGCTGTGTGGCAGAGTTTGGTACTTGGGGTCATGTTTGGTCAGAGCCTGGACCTTGTCCACTTCATCCTCGGAAGGTTTGGCTGTGTGTTTGTAGGGCTCTACAGCAACCACGTTAGAACTGACAGCAGACCCGCCTCGCTGGCTGTCGGGACTCGCCTCCTTCTTGTTCTTGACACGCAGTTTCAGCTCGGCGATCTTCCTGTCGAGGTCGGACATTTCCGATTTGCGCTGCTTGAGGACGGCGTGATGACTCGCCAGAGCCGCATTCTGCTGCTCATTCATCTTGTTCCGCAACTGTCAATATAAATATAGGGACATGACAGTAATGGGTTCAAAAACATATGGCATTTTTCTTCTCAGACGAGGTGTAGTATAGCACTGGTCTATAATGACTATAATTGGTCTATAATCTATTCAATATTAACATATAGTACATTTAACATCTTCAACCTAGATCATTTAGATTATGCAAAACTTGAACTATTTACATCGTGCAGATGAGAATTACCCAGATGGTAAAAGTCACTTGTTACTGACCATGAGGTCCTTGCGGAGTTTCTCCAGCTCCAAGAACTCTACGGCTGCGCTGTCGCCGCCGGTGCTGTTGCCATTGACACGGCCCATCTTGGCGTCGGCGAGCTGCTGGCTGAGCTGGTCGGCTCGTGATGTCGCCGTCGCCAGCTCCTTCTCTTTCTCAAAGAACAGCGTCTTCATCGTCTCCAGTTCGGTTGCTGTAACACGCAGAAACGGAGATCTACACATCTGCAGCATTGTTCTTTGGTACACGTAAAGCGGCACAGTCGATAATAACATCAGCATTTCACATGAATGATATAATGGTATGTGGAGCCAGAATATAAAGACTTGGCCCACTCAACAGATAAATCAGAGTGATTCATCAATCATAGCATACGATTCAAGTGATAATCTAATTAATTAAATAACCATGGAAGCACATACTATTTGCTGTTATACTTCCAATAAAATCTGATATGACAGCATATCAATCAAGTTCCAGGAAGTATATCTTTCATTCGAGTAAAATGTAACAGATTCCAGTTATATATTCCTCCATCATGATAATCATTTCAATGCTGCCAATATTACACAATGCGTGGTAACAACACCGAGCACCCCAGAAATGTGGGATATTTCTATCGTGTAGGTGAGCGGTAAGAACCAATATGCTCCGAGGCTGGCTATGTATTTCCTAGACTTCCAGTAAATGTTAATGGGCAGTGGCCACCGAGAGTGATACAGAGGCAAGTGATACTTTTTATGTTCCGCTGTTCGCCAGGCAGCGAAACAGGGGGAGGGAGCTATATCTGATATATGAGGGAGGTTTTTTATTGTTTATGACAGAAACACTAGTGGGTAGGTCACTGGGTTATGTGGTAATCATCATAATAGCTGAGGAAAAGCCTCGTCCACCCAGTAATGTCAAATATGTAGAAAATATGCATCGTCCATACGGTTCAAGCCAATAGTCGACAGCGGCCTCTATAGTTTAGATAGAAAATACCGCATTGATGACTGACTGATACAGTGATGTCCAGTATTTATCGATTCATACTTGGAAAATAAAGGATGTTGTCCAACGATCAAAGTAACATGGCCACAAACCTGTCAAATATATCATGTTTCCATGTATTTATTACCCTCGCCCCGATAGGGGCAGAGGGTATTGCAATTGGGTCTGTCCGTTTGTATGTTTGTTTGTTTGTTTGTATGTTTGTCTGTCCGCGCGCTTATCTCAAAGGAGAATGGTCCGATCAACATGAAACTTATAGGGATGAAGCGGTATCTCAGTGGCTCGGTCCTCCTCGAATCTGGTCAAAATCGGACAAAAACTGTTGCCATGGCAACGGAAAATGTAAAAATCAATAATTGACCATAACTCCGGTTCTATTCAAGATAAATTTTTCTAACTAATTTTGTATTTTTCTATGGCCAATTCCTGATCATCTGATATATGGCCCGTGGTCGTACGACCAAAACTCTCCATTATCGCCCCATGTCGAAAAATTGGGGGTCACGATTTCCGTTATTTTTGGCCAGCGACGTTTCAGTGCAAATGTCTGCGCTCATAACTCAATGGCATACGGTCCGATTGATTTGAAATTTATAGGGCTGGAATGCTATGGTAGTGGCTCAGTCCTTTTCAAATTTTGCCAAAATCGGGTGAAAACGGTTGCCATGGCAACGGAAAAAAGAAAATCACATTATTGGCTATAACTCTGATTCTAATCAATATTAAATGTTCAATCTATTTTTGTATTTTTCTTTGGCCAATTCCCAATCGTATGGCGTACAAGCGGTGGTCTTAAGATCAAAACTCTCAATTATCGCCTAATTTTAGTGACTAAATCTGAAGGGCGAGGGTCTGCAATCTCTGATTGTCTCGTTGTTTATGTCATGTGTGAACCCCATGAATGGCCATGATGCACCAAACTTGGCACAGCTTATCAGCTGGAGTCCAGGCCGCTGTCCCTGGACAAACACTGGCCCCATATCTCTTCAATATTACACGGGAGCCAGATCACTTCGGCACCCAGACGCTGGGTAAACAACAACGGGTTACCATGGAAACTTAATCCCACAAAGCAAAGAATATTCTCTCGGCCAGTGTTTCGAGGAATTAATCTCATAAATGTCCCAAGCTTCTAATGAATTGCTGCCATTTTAACATTGATTAGGCATCACATTTTTAAGGGAAAGTGCTTTTATCTGCACTTGGGAAGAGAGTCCTTTGGGGCATCCAGTAAACTAGAATTGTTGTCAAATCCTTCTTTACATTTTTCTGTCGTGATATACTAAGGTATTTAGCAATGCTGAATGTGATCACGAACACCAGTTTCTCAATTTTGTCCTTTTTTCCTTCTTTTCTATGCAGCTGATGCAGACACTTTTTCAGATATGGACTCAAATTTGAAGGCCTTTTTCACATTACAAGGAGGAGGTAACTCATCATCAATATAGACATATTCATCATACACATAGTCACGTTTGTATATATTATTTCTATCTTGAATTACCCACTAATTGAAATGTCAGATATACCTACATGTAGAAAACCTGAATCTAAAGTACATGTCCCCAAGGAAGACATCTAAGTGGTATGTCACATTATGATAATGTCATAATGCAATCACCACCTGAGCTAAACTCCCAGACACAGCAGACACATAACAATACAGAATCACCAAAAACATGAAAAATTACAAACTGTTGTACCGAAATCTGAAATTCATAAGGATGAAATTACTGGGCTTTATAGAATGAACCCACCATAATCATACATTAGACCTTCTCAAACAGATGGTTTTGATGTCACAATTTATGTCATGTCAGCAGACATCATCAGACTGCACCAGTTTACAGACAGTGCAATAACAAAATCACATTTTTTACCCATTGCTCTGGATATGTTTTCTACTGCTAGTGTCAAATATCCTGCATGAATTTTAGTACAGTTGACCTGAAACTGTCTGCTGGCTGTCAGTGAGTCTGTGCTTTTTATTTTACATTTTAAACATTCTACAAGTACATGTATGTAGATTGAGAAGTGATCATGAATTGAATTCACAACATTGAATTTAATTATGGTGAAAAACTGTAGAAATTTCCAAAAAAATTAATTGAGCATGTAGTATTCCAGATTGGTATATTCAAAATAAATGTAGAATTCAGTTTTCAAAATTCATAGAAAAATTTAAGACAATTCAATAAAAAATTCAACGAAAGATTCTGCTCTTGTTCTTTTTTAATTAATCTGTTTCATCTGAAACATTTCAAAACATTTGCAACAAGAAATAAATTTTCAATGAAGAACCGATCACCACAAAACCCTTTCTGCATGTATTATCTAAACTCCATGTGATTGCCCTTACCGAGGGTGGCGTTGGAGTCGACCACCTGGACAGCGTCGCCACGCTGGGCGCGGATCTTCCTGAGCTTGGCCTCGAGGACCTCGACGCGGCTGCGCATGCGGCGGAGTCGGTCGCCCTGGCCCGGCGCCCCCTGGTGTCGCTGCTCCTGCTGCTTGAGAAACTTGAGGCGCTGTTCCTTGGCGACCAGGAGCTGCTGCTGCTGCTCAACCTTCGACTGCTGCCTCGCTGCCATCTCCTGAAGTTCCGCCAGCGTCATGTCCACGCCCGCCGGCAACTGTAACACACACCAGGACTCAACAATTATACATCTTTACCAGGTGTAAAGTTTTTTGGTCTCATGGATTGGTTGATATTGACAAAGTCCAAGATATCACCATGAGTAGACATGTGTATGACAGCAGCCTCACACAGCAGAGCTGGATACCTGTCCAGATTAAGAAATCGAAATCCCCCCATGCAATTTAGTATTGTGTAGTATAAGTAAAATGCATGTAGCATGTGTACGTTGTAAGTGCTGTGAATGTAAACATTGGTAAATGTAATATTTGAATCATATTGGAGTATGATTGCAATCAAACATCATAAACAAAGCTGAATCTATTCAGATGGATCCTAAAGGTTCTGTATACTTTGTAGCTGGCCATCATGGCCACCAACTTCCTGTTGAGAAGGTTGGGAAAGAATGAGGGTTCTTGGACACTTCACCATAGAAATACACTGTACAGCTGTGGTGGCAGCAGGGTAAATATTTGACCAGTCATGTCCACTCAGTTTTGTCCAGAGATGCTTGCTTCAATTAATTTCCCAAGGGTAGGGATTATGGACCGTAGTGAAATCAAACGGGTCTGTGTTGTGTACACACCACGAAGAAAATGAACAATGAGGCTCACAACTTACATGTAAACATGGTAAATTTACATGTACCTGGTTGTCTGTGTGGTACTAGAACAAGTCAATGTCATGTAATTCACAGTAACTTCTAAAATGCTCATTGTTCAAGGTACATGCCATTTGTAACCATGAACATGATAACCATCCCAAATGTTCAGATGGGGTGTGAATTCTGTGCGAACGACACAACAGTCATGATTCTGTACAGGGTTTTGTATGGAATTTAGTTCCTGTCACAAACACAAACATACAAAGTATCGCATATCTTTAGGTGCACAGAGCATGAAATCAGTTACATGGTAATGACCTTTCTTTGATATTCAATCTACACATACACAAACTAGATGTAATTACACTCTCCTGTCTAAATTGAATTAATGCTACCTGCAAACAAGAACAAAACTGCTTTCATACAAATTTTCAACAGAAGATTACATATGTGTGGAAATCTCAAATTTCCATTGTCCTACATACATCATATCCTTCCACTGTGAATCATGAATTGACTGCATCCCCATCTACATGTATGGTACTCAGTATTGTATGCACCACTTGGGCAGTACGCACAGTAGAGGTAACAATCAGAACCCAGATATGCAAAAAGTTCTAATGATCATGAATGTCTAAACTAAAGGCCTGATTCACATTTACGATGTACCACTGTGTAAGTTGCCAGCCATTAGTACTGTAGAACAGTTTGGGTCGGAGTAGGGAGTAAGTCACCACTCACCATGTCCAGGTAGATCTCTAGCTGTGTGTTGACGTACTGAAGTCGTACAAGCTCCCAGTCTCTACGACTGTTACCCGTACAAGTCAGCATCTGATACAGCTGTGATCCCATGGCTACGAGTCACAGCTGGTATCCGGTACATGACCATATATGGACCCATCTATCATCTCAGCCCTGATACATGTACCATATATTGTCTATCTGGCAGACAGGTACATTGTAAAGTAACGGTTATCTTTTCATCTCTCAAACTTCCTATCCAAGAGTAGCTCCTTCTCTGACACTGTGAAGCATGCTAAAGTGGCCAATCGCTGGGCTACGACCCTCTCTCCAAGCCTAGTTACTGAATTTGAACACCCGCCAGAGTTGTAGAGGCCCTCCCTATCTACCTGAATGTTTGTTTTTCCTCAGTCCCCCAGCAAGCACTTGACGGGGTGCTGGCTGTCTCACAGCTAAATTTTACCCCAGAGACCCCATATCAATCAGAAAACATTCCACTCAAAGTTCGGGACAATCCCAGTGGGGTACTACTTAACCAGCATTCTGTGTGTTCTGTACACAAAAATTATTTAATTGGTCGGGTCAAAAGGTCAGACAGCCTTTATACTCATTGTACATTTTGGTCAGAAAAAAGCCGAATGAAAAAGTATGAGCACATGATCCAGCATTCTTTGAGGATGTAAATGGTGAACTCCCCAGCACTTGACTTTACCAAAGTTGAAAGAATTTCAGCCAACCACAAAAATGCAATACTGCACCATGCACGCCGATTACAGCAATTTGAAATTTTCATCAGACAAGAACAAGTTCAAGCTTTACAGAAAAAGTACTTCAAAATCCCCAAGTGTGTGTTGTGATAACCCTAGTTATATTTTTATGCTAAAACTACACCAGCCGTTAAGATGGCGAAATGACACACGAGGTGTAGGGAGAAGCACTCGGGCTGGTCTAATCTGTTAGTACCACAAGGCTCAGGTCTACAGGGTTTAATCTATCACACTAAGTACACTTGACTACTTCCAGATTGCAGGCTACACTGATTTTTTTAAAGAAACAAATTGACTCCATGACTGAAGCAGCAGGAGAGAATAAAATTGCTGTTCCTCGCCAATAATTCACACCTCGTTCTAGAAACGTGTTCTATACAATATGAAAATGAGAATTTGTTAATTGCATCGCCGGTCTGAACAACGGTCATGAACTTGAGACCAAGACAACAAAAGAAAACAATTATTAAGAAAGAAACTTTCACTTCAGGGTGTTGAAAATGATTTGAAGTTCTCAGACTTTCCCACACATTTGGTCAACTCTGTTAGGTCGGAGAACCTCGCCAGCCATAACAGCAGAGGTAATGACACATTACACTAGAACATCATCAAAGGTAACGTTCTGGGCCTTTATTGTATTCCTGCAGGAAATGTTTTTCTTGAAAACCCATTAACTGACAAGTTGTTGGTGGGTTCCAGGTCGTCTATTCTATGTTTCTGTCAGTTTTATGCGAGAAAGGTATACAGCAAAGAAAATATATCATTCGTCTTTGATCAGGGACATAATAAAGACAGTAAAAATATTCCGAACCATGTTAGAAATGATGGGCAGCAAAGAAACCTGTTTTGAGATGGGAAAACTACATGTACATGTATTGTGTAGTCTCAAGAACGTGACGTGACGAGAACAATATCTGAGTGAAGCACGACATGAAATGGAAATGCATGTTGAATGGATCATATATCATGTACATGTAAGTTTAGTTCAGTATAGACCATCTAATTATAGTTCTGATATTTTATCAGGTTTTAGAGCCATCATTCTCAGAATCTCCATCTCTGACAGCTGTCTGTACTCAGCGATCCTGACCACCTGGCCTGGTGCCAGTACTGCCCTAGATCTACATGTACTCATACACTGTACATCCTGGGTCAGGTCATTCTGGGTCAGCACATACTGACCACTGTCCAGTCTGTGGAGTGCAGTCTGTTCCTTCGTCCAGAAAAAATTGCCGATGCACAAACTCACACAGAATCTGCAATGAAATGTTCCATGTCCATACTTTTATGACAAGAAGTACATATTTGTATATTTATACCATAACATGCTCACGGATATATTTCGAACTCTGTGGCCACCAAGCACTAAAATTCACTAGGGTCATGGCCGCAGAGTCTGGACTGCTGAATAAACATGATCCATAACTTGAACCAAACTGAAAGTCAGCTGTCAACCAGGCACTATTGGCTCCAATAATCCATGTAATACATGTATGTCAGTCAGCTGTCACATGTCGGCTGTCAGTTACTGATTACTTCCCAGCCTCCCGGGACATGTAGGAGCCTGTATCCGTGGAGGCCCTGTGACCTTCGACCTCTAACTTTGACCTCAGTCATGGGTGGCTATACAGTAATGTAGCATGGTAATTGGGCATAGCTTCCTGATAAATTCCCTGCAAGCTTGCCAGAATTCCTCCATGCCAATCAACACTGACAGGCATGTGCTTTCAATCGGCACAATTTTATCGAAATAACTGAAAACAAGTACGTTGGTTGGGAGCAATCTCAAGATTGATAAGCTGATCAGAATAGAAAAGAGACATCATTATACTCATCAATCATTATATAACACTGTTGTGCCAATTGAATGTTATCCCTGGTCACTATTACCAGTATTTCAAAACTCCAATCAAACATGCTAAGTGCAGCATGGTGCAAAAGTTGTCCAAAAAAGACTGGAGTTAGATATCTAACTTAGATATCTAACTTAAAGTTAGATATATCTAACTTCACAAATAATGTGTTCACAAGTTCCATGTGCAAGGTTTCTTTCTCACGGCAGCAAGAGTTCAAATATTTACAACAATGTCACAGGAATATTAAATATTTGGAAACTCTATAGCTTACAGCAAGTTTTTCACATGACATTCACACAACTTTCCAGCACAAAGCAATGTTCCTACAACACACGGTACATGTACAACATACATGATGACTACATGTACAAGTAGATCCCCAAATACTCTTGAAGATGGTAGCGTATTCATGGACATGTACGCTACAACTAGTTAAACTAGTTTTTACAATGTATTGTAATATATTTTGCTATGACACCGTGTACGTTTTGTTCATGATGCAGAATTCAAAATTTACTGGAAAAAAGCCCGAGGTCTTGACCAGTACATGTATTTTATTTCTAACACAGCTGTAGGCAATAATTATACATTCACATTTCACACACAAGCCTTGTAATGTGGTAAGTTATCACTAAACAGTTGCTGTCGTTTACACTGGGCTGTTGCTATGGAGACAGCTGGGTGGCGAGGTACAGCAATGTGTGAAGTGTGAACTCCGGGTCACTTTGCTCATAATGAACAATGAAAAGTCAGCCCTGATGCCACCATCACTAGCCATCAATGATCACTATTATCACTGCAATTAATCAAATCATACATGAGGTATTGTTGTTGACTTTTTTAAGGAGGGAGTTATTGTGAAAAGGTGAACAAAGGTGATTTGGCAAGCTGGCACAATAAAAAATTTCATATTTATTTACACTGCAAATTGACAATGCTCACACGAGTCAGCCATTCATTTGTTTTCACAAATTTATGAAACAGCAAGGAAATACAATGTAGCTAGCTTTGAGTACATTGATATTTAAGGTGATGAAAACATTAAACACAAATGGCAACATTATAAGACTTGCATGTTGTATGTGTAAATTCAGGCAGAAAATGATTATAAGTATATCCTTTTGATAGGCTAGGCCGTAGTGTCAAAGGTGAAGTTCATGGAGTACATGTCCACAGAGAAAGGTACTAGAACCTATTGATATATGTATGGTACAAGTACAATACAAACAGGTATGCTGTACATGTGTACATGTATGACTGAGTCCTCACTTCCGAGAAAAACATCACAGCAGAAACCGATGTGGGGCTTTTTGGTGAATCTGCATGTATATGTAAGATGGATACAATGGATGAAATACAAACATGTATACTGCAAAAAGACTAAATTTGGCGGCTATTAAATTTGGCGGTTGTGAGTCCCACGTTATTTTTGAACGGCGATTTACATTCTTGACATATATCTACATGTAGTTAATTTGGAGGTTTTTCCCCTACCACCTAATCCACCCAATAAATCGTCCGCCAAAATTAGTCATTTTACAGTACATCTTCAAAAATCAATACATTCATGATCTTTACATGCTTCCCCCCCCCCCCCCCCCCCCCCGAGTCAAGCAATCCTCGGATGAAACACCCAAATAATATTCATCCATACAAAATGTATGCACATTGTACACAATGTACAGAAGTCATCCTGTACCGGTACATGTACTGGTGGTAAACATGATAAACCAGATGATACATAAACATGTTCATGTATATTCGTGTATATTCTGCATATGTTATCAACTTATCATGTGTGATGTGAACAAGACCGTAGCTATGATTGATCGATGAGGGTAGTTTTTACCTTGAGCTGGTCCTGGTTGTCTGGTTTGACGTGTGGCATCCTCATTGTCTGAGTGATATCCTCAACCAAGAACTGAAAACTGGCACAATGTTGTAATCATCCACCAAATCCTCACTGGCAGGAAGTGTTCTCCTCGATTATATGTCAGTGCTGACTTGGGGCCGACTCTCAAGACACAACCCAATCAATGTGTCCATTAGTAGCAAATAGAACGTAATCCACAAAGTTGCAGAGTATCTAATGATCAGATAGGACACCTTATGCAGGCAACAGCAAACGTCGAAGTTTACGTTGTAAGTTTTCCTATTACTGTTTACAGACTCCTTTCTCCAGAAGTGGTTTCGCTCGAGTGGCCTCCACGATTTCTTGGCAACACTTTTTGTGGGCGATGCGTGCTATTTGTTGACAAGCTGCAAAGCGTGTTTTGATACGAGGCTTGTAGTTGGCATACCACTGTTGAACAAGATTGTTGTCTCGTGTTACAGCGTGTGTAGACACAGGCAGTGACTTCTGGCCGGCTGTAAACTGATGAAGTTCCGCATCACGGTTACATGTACGTGTTGTACACCTGCGATGTGTACCAAGACTTCATCATTCCGTCCTGCCTGGACAGTGTGTGTACCAGTGCACGAGTCTGGGCCTAGTACTATATTATCTGGATGTCTGATCCTCTGATAACACCGCAGCAAGGGACCATGCCAGTGTATCAGCTTCATGAATCATTCCGTGGGTGAAATGAGAGAATTCCTGGTCCCAGCCCAGCATGCAGCACGCACACACTGTAACCAAGCACACACTGCCAGTACTGAGTCTGTTACCTGACACTGCCCTTGCGGAAATATGCAGAACACAGACTGCCCTCTGGTGTCAAAACTACTCTACTTCCTTCACCAGCGTGGATGTGAAGCCGGGTGGGGGTGGGGGTCTGGAGGATTGGTGTACCTGAATGATGCCATCACGTATTCCTCAGTAAAACATCCACTTGGTGAATCAAGGTGTATAGTCCTGATGAAATATGCTTTTACCTGTTGTTGACAAACAATGCACCAGCATGCAAGCTACTCTCAGGTGTGACATACACACAAGGTCACTCATGCAATATTTATTACAGTTTGATAACAGGTCTCTGGAAGGTCTGTAACCTAGTTTGGTGTTAGCAGACCATCATGTCTCATATCCACTGATTTACTGAGAACACTATATCCTATGCTGTTTAAGTGTGCATATTTTATGTGCTCTGTAAGCTTATCGCCAGCCCAATGATACCATCCGCCGATATACATGTATTGTATACTGGCAATGTACCTTGATTCATGCAGGACATATTCAAGTGCTCTTCACATTCGATATGATTGATCACTTTGGTCAGTCCAATATAAAGCTAAGTACATGTTGACATATATGTATCTGTTACAATATGTCAATTGTCAAGACAGCTAGCAGTTTGAATGAAGGTGTCATTTGTGACATGAATTCAGTCCACAATATCATACATGTATATCCCACTGATGTCAATAAGCCGTATGATATTTCTTGAATAAACAGCAGAGATTCTGTGCTCAGTGATACATGTACATGTGGCCCAAGTACCGTACACTGCTCCTTAATACTACTCGTCCACTGAAAACATACCATTTAATCCGTCTCGCACCTTTTTAATCCTTATTGAATATAGAGGAAGGCGCAGGATATGATACTTGGGCCGTACATGTGTTACGTGTATTCACTTAGTTACCATGGCTACCAATGGTCAATCAAGCTTTCGTCACGGTTAATGACCACCAAATCCGAGGGACCTGCACACGATGTCACACAAATGGATGATCCACATCAACTTCAATATTGACAGTTTGGGATTTATACTGATGAAACACTTCCTGAAAGTGACCATACAGCTATGTGCAAACGAAGCGTGTCTCCATGTGACTGGTCAATAATCGTCCACTCCCCATGAATATTAGCCGGCAGTAATCGATATGTTGTTGTCGAATGAGCAGTCCACTAGCAAAGCTAACAGGATCAATTGTACTGTTGCAACCTTTAATATGCAGTGCACAGCCATTCACGAGCTTATTCACAATTTGGCTGTTCCTGCACTCAGCTCACCAGAATTGCAGCAATCTTCTTTATCAGTGCGTTGTTACATTTTGAACTTGTTCTGTTTGCAGCAGAAAAAAATGCGATAGACTGTGTGTGAAATCGTACAGACGCTAATTCCTGGCGTAACCTGCTCTAAAACATCTACAGGGAGTCAAGTCAGCCGACAGAACACTGGTTGTTTCAAACATCGCTGCACCTGCGTCTCGACTCTCACTGCTCTTCCCCTCCCAGGCGACTTGTGCGGCAAAACAAGAAGAAAATATTCCGGCAAAACAGGAAGAAATTAACCTCCATCCATGTCCAATACATTTAAACTTTAAAAACAGTCCATGCTTTTTATGTTAACATTGCCGTGGCAGCAGATGTTCCAAATTCCAAACTTTCACCGACAACGCACCCGACACAACACTAGCTGTCCTGGTCTTGCGTATACCTCCGAGAAAATTTATGACACTCCAATTCTCCTGACTCTGCATGCTACAGGGCGAGACACACTTTGCGTGGACTCAATCATCAGCCAGGTATCACGGTCCGCTGACCACGGACCGATCTCAATACAATAGGTGCTGCACTGTGGGCAGGAGAGGAAGACACAAGAGACATGTACCACCCAGGCAAGAGAGGCAGGGGGCCATTCCACTTAGAAACCCCCCTCGTAGGTCAAATCTGTGGTAATTCTGACCCAGATAGGAGTGTTATGTAACCATGTTGATGCATCATTTATTATTGTCCTGATTGTGTGGGAGGTGCCATGGAATGTCATCTGTAGAATTTTATTAGTGGAAAACTGAAGTCCATTCTTTCTTCAAAACAACATGCCTGTGAAGTTCTAACACCTTCAGTAAACAGTTATCAAGTGTTAAGTTCCCATTACACATGTTACATCTCACACACGAACCCAGTCAATGCACAATCATCAAACAGATCTTATATTACTACGCATAATCTTCTCTCTACCAATAAATGACTGTAATGGGACACACTAATTGATATACAGCATTTCTTCAAAATGCTACCATATATTCACCTGGACTGAATAATTCTACAACTTAGATAACCTTTTGGAATTTTGGACTCAAATGTGGGATAATCACCTCATGTGCACATGTATGCCAAATCTGTAACTCATTCTACTAAGCAATGCATCTGTGTTTGGTAATTTGTCGAGCTCAATTATAGAAAAGTTGTAAGATATTTGCATGTGTCTTTTAACATGTTTAACTGAACTGCTGAAACACTGGCTAGATGAATGAGTCACTGGGCTCCATAAATCTATCTACTTTCCAGTTCACAGCAGCCTCAACAAAAACAATTGTCCCTCCCACTGGAACACTAAAATAAACAGTTTATTTACCCAAAGGCTATTTTTGTTTATAACCAATGGTTTCGTCTATAAACAGCTCAGTTTTTCAATACTGTTTTATAGATTTGGCATTAAACTGTTGTGCGAAAACATATCTGTATACGGCTTGTAATAAATTTTCTACTTTACCTGGATTCCTGGAACTCCACAAAGTTACAAACTGTTCAAATTCCTTTAGAGTGTAGCTGTTTAGTCTATGACAATTTCTGTATACTGCCAAAATATGAGCACTCACAACCAGTTAGAGAAGCCCTAGCTTTTCACTGTTTAGCTAGGTTTACATGTCATCAACTGTGTTTTACAAGGTTTACATGTCATCAACCAGGTTTACATGTCATCAACCAGGTTTACAAGGTTTACATGTCATCAACCAGGTTTACAAGGTTTACATGTCATCAAGCAGATTTACAAGGTTTACATGTCATCAACCAGGTTTACAAGGTATACATGTCATCAATCAGTCTCAACACTTACTCAGTTATGCTACCGGTATATTGATGATGATACCCTGGTTCATGTTATCCATAGAAAACTCACTTTCCTTCTGAACATCAGAAATACATAAGGAGAGACTCTCTCGTTATGTATTTCTGGTAACATCTACACTGTACATCTATTGCGGTCTATCTGTACTGTACCCGACAAACCTGGCTGAGACATTTACTTGTCCAGAGTGCCTCAAACCTTCAACAAACCCGGCAATCAATCCAGATAGCCCAGCCACTCTATCTGGATATCTCTGTACCACTCCAGTAATATTGATGACTTTTATCAGTTTTGTGAGAAATTTATCTGCTGAAATATGAGATTAGGACAAGGAAGATGTTAACCCTCTGGGAACCAGATCACTCATCAGTGCTTGCAAAGGCTGCAAAGTGCCGGTAAACCCAGCAGGGTACAGATGATTGATTATGAACATATTATTCTGCAACAATCCATGCACTTGGTCAATCACATGTATACACCAAATATACTAGTACCACCTATGTGGTCACTTTTAGATATTATAATGCATGTCCAAGTATGTACCGGTACATGCGAATACACTGGGTAATGATGTTGTATCATATACATGCAGATACAAGTTTTTTTGCTATCTGTATATACCATGTACATGTATAAACTTCAATACATGTATTGCCACATAAACCTATGGGTTTCTTATTGCCACTTATATTGCCATGAACTTTTACCTTTTCATCCTCACATTTTGCAACATCTGTAGGATTATCTTCAGAAAGTGTTTCTTTGTCCTCAGACTGAGGAGCTGATTCAGCCATGGCTTATCACAGAGTATCCCTCCAGCTGACCATATATTCCACAGTGTAGCTTGACATTTTATCTACATTTATATCAGAGAAATGGCAGGTCTCATTAGTCCGTTCCATAACTTGTGCGAGACAAGCTCCACCTTGTGCTACATAAAACAGTGATCCTCCGCAGCGCACTATCTCCCAAAACCTGTCACAACACTAGCACTCACGCATCCGTCATCCAAAGAAATCCTGAATCCTGAATGAAAACAAATACTGCAGGCTGCCTTGCTTCACCATGCATGGCACCAATAAACTAAGTGACTTCTCAAAACAATTTTTTTCAAGGTGAGTTTTATGATGCTCAGCCCATACACTTAGTTACATTTTTTTCTCCTGAAATTTAAACTGCTTGATACAGTTACTAGATACAATTTGTGCCACAATTATTCCAAAATTCTGATCAAGGAATTTTATATTCTAGTCCAGGTTCTATACAACTTCTTGGAACAGCACTGCACACATTATAAAGTATCAAATAATTTCCTTTGAATGTAATAGAGACGATTTCATTCATCATGTTCATGGTATCAGAATCCTATATGCATGATTATGTGATGGTTTTTCCCTAAAATCAGTCATATAAACTGGACAATCTTGCCATTGTGCACGTGTAGCTGTGGTGTTTTCCATGGAGCCAAAGTGAAGTATTCCATCCGCTGCAGATATAACTACCGACCAGAAGTTCAAAAGGCCTTGGATATCTGCCTACAATATTTGTTTTGTATAGTTTACAAACTGTTTACATTTAACATCCATCCAACACAAGCCCAGTCAAATAACAGTTTGCAATACAGTTAGGATACACTACTCGGCAAAAATAATCAGGGTGCCATTGTAAAATATCATTTCCAAATGTAGAACTGGCACAAGGTTTTTAAAACTGTGGTATATATCCATTTTGCATTATCCCAAGGCAAGTGCACACTTGCAGAACTTGCTAACATGAGGTGCGGCAGTGATACATGTATATCCTTTTGTCAGTCAGTGTGGAATGTTGGCTACAAGGTCACTGGCATTCCAGCTCTATGTTCCGAGAGAACACCCAGCCAGTCATACCGTGTATTGTAGATTGGCTGCCTGTCAGCGATCATCATTTCCTTCATTAATTATAATATAACCCATCATGGAGACCAGCACAACCAACCAATTACACCATCAGCACAGTTTCCTGAAATACTTGGCAACCAGCTCCTTGTCCGATATTATTTTGGATATACATTAATAATATAATTGCTATAGTCCTGATAACGCAGAATCATCTGGATACAACTGATAGCAAATTACTGAATTTTACAATTCTGAAATAATGTAGTTGCACATGCAATATTGGTAAATCTGATGTACATTCAGAAATCCACTCTCTAAGAAGTAGTGCAAATATGAGCCGAACAAATTATCATGATACAGATCAATAATTTGTTTCTATGGGAACGAACCTCAAGGGATATCTGGTAAGACTGGTATACAAAAATCAAAATCCAATTTCCATAATTTCCTGCTCTCAATTAATGTCCATTTCCTTCAATAAATGGTGCCATGCTGCTTCCATCGATAAGAGCAGTTATCTAATTGTACTAATAAATTTAGCAGTTGGATGCAAAGATTTGCAACTGCATGTATATGCCTGCTTGAAATATGTTTAGAACTGTTGCGAAAAATCTAGATTGGTCGATTGGTCTGCGGTTTCTGTGCCAATTTCCCTGCATGAACATAATTATTCCGTATGCGGCATACCACCTGCATCCTGCATTATCCCATAGCACCTATCTGTGCAATCCAATTAAATACATGTACCATTGATCATGTTGATACCTTGGAATGATTCACACTTCTGACATCCACAGGTTGAATACCTGCGTCCGGCCACCAATCAACTCAAGTAGGTGACTACATGTATCTGGTGGCTGGAGGCCAAACAATCAATAACCAACAGGCCACAATCCCAGGTCTATCACAGTTAATCCCCATAATGATCCTGAATGCATCTGATTGGCCCGAATAGATCCAGAATGTTAGGAAGTCATCACACGTGGAATTTCCTGGGATATCTCTGATGTTTATCCACCAATCGGAGCTTGTCTGGATCAATACGAAAGGTGAGATAATCCTCCCACACTGAGCATTATTGACATTTTAAACATACATCGTACCAAGTGGATCCAGAATAAAAGAAAGCCAGAGTCTTGGTGTCAGTCATGTTATTCCACGGTAATAATATTCTGTTTTTACATGACTTCGTAGCATGCCATCCACAACATTTCCTGCAAAGTACTTCCTAAGAATGTAATCGAAACAAATATATACTCCCCATATGAGATCCCCGTTCAGTTCAGCACAAGCTAGTACATCGGGATGAATCTGATTCCAGCACACAGAGTTTGAGATACTTCCACTAAGCCCCACCCCTAGGCCTTTCCTATAAGCACTGAACAATTCAACATGATTCATATGTGAAATACAATATCGTGTGCCCAAAACTTTACCTTCTGTTTTATTGTTTTCACAGAGAACAAGACAGATTTCGAGCATCATTTACAAGATCTGACACATTAACATCAATCATGGTCATGAGAGACAAGTGACTGAAAACTGGGAAGAAATGTTACATGAAATCCTGTCATAAGCAGAAAAGTCATGAAAAATCTGCCTGCGATAATACTTCGTGACTTTATCATTATATATGTGGGTCAGCATATCGTATACCATATTCAGATATCAGTAGACAAATCAGCTTGCCATAATATATGATGAACAACAGACTTGACTCACCTGTCAGGATCATTTTAACAAATTCCTAAGAATCCATATACAGTCCCCGATCTAACCCCCGAAATTTTCCCAAATCTGGGAACATCGCACACAGCTGTGGTGTGGCCATAAAACTTGGCTGGACCGTCCTAACGACTCTGGAAGTCACCTCCAGATACAGTATACTGCTGGACAAAAGTTGTGTCCTGAAGCCAAAGAATCATAATATTCCCTTGAAAATATAGATAGGAATGCTAATTTTGGTACCTTAGGGGAGTAAAAAATCTACATAAATTATATATATCATATAAATTGAGAAAAATGCATAAAATACTGGCATAACAGTAATTTTACTGGGAAATACTTGCCTCTGTACAATACAAGCGTCATGGTGGGGCATCATATCCCCATACCCACCTCCACCCAACCCCCAACTCTCACGGGCCCTTGCAAGGGCATCAGGAGCCAGAGTGGACCGGTTTGTTTACTTTGGATACCTGTTGGAAGTATTGTCAGCCAGCACTGGGTCAACTGCTTCATGTGCTCGGACCATCAGCAAGTACTTGACTCCATGCTCGTTTCTTTCCCTTTTTTATGAGGCAGAAATACCACCCCTCTCCTTTCACCTGTTCCCAACTGACATCAACAAACAGGCCGCTGAAGGGATGTATGTGACCCCTGGGCCAATGTACTAATAGTTTAACTTGAGTACTGAACATGCTCGTACATGTAGGGAGCTTCTGGATATTATGCTGTGTAGAATACCAGGCTTCATACAATGCATGTAGACTGTACCTTGGAATTGACATCCAGTAATCAGAATTGGCTTCACTCCACAATCATTGGAGTGTACCATGATTATATTTAATCCATATTATCACAAACCCATCTCTTATCGGTTTCCAATATTATTGAATGTCAGTTAACAGTAATTTCAGAAGTTTATGGAACTTAACAAGGACCAAATTTGTATTCTGTTGAGTGTGTGGCTCAAATAATAATAATCTCGTCACTTTGCTAAGTTATTATGAAATTCCCGGTTTTGACGGAATTTAGCATTGGTCCTAGTACTATTGAAAGACATGGTACCCAAAGCATGCCGGGATTCGGAACATAATATATTGTTGAAAACTAATCATGCTAATAGCGCTGTTGAATATAAGTGTATGACTCTACCTAATACAAATAGTATTACAGTAAAATAGTATTCAGAAACTTTTAGTATCTACATGTATATTGTACTCCAGAGATTCTGTGGTTAGGGTGATATTTAAGAATCGATCAGTTACATGTAAGTTCAAATTCTTTCAAATTATTATGCATAGCACGTCCATTGCAGTCCCAACAAAACTGACAGTATTCAGTAATCATGAATAGTGTAAATATACAATAACATGGCTTCTGATACGATATGCTTGGACACCAAGGAGAATGGGCGTCCCGAGATATTCCTACAACTCAGGCGGTCAACTGGACCATTCTTGTTTTCACAGGCTACATATATATTGAAATGTGAGGTTAAACATTCCCACTCAAAGATTTGGTATTAACCATCCCAGAAAAATTTGTGTTGTGTTGTGTTATTCATGTGTTACCACAAGAGCACAATCTTTACCTGTATCAGCCCAATACATCAGATATTTTCCATGTGGCATACATGTACATCACAGTGTATGTATACTGTGTGTAGGCGAGGTCCCTTACTTGGGGCCAGCAGTGTATGAGGTGTGCTAATTACAAACATGCCCTCCAGAGGCCGTCGGATCCCACCTTTTTATGGATCCTGAGGGATTAGGGCCGGACCCCTCAAAATTCGAGATTTAATGGCTTTTTGGGGGTTAGATCGGAGACTGTATAAAGAAGAATGGCTTTATCATATACAGCCCCAAAGTTCAGTTACCGTTACTCTAAACCCGAAAACTAATAGCGTCTGTTTGTGTAGCTTTATTTAGCCTTTTGTATAAAATGCTAATATTATTGGTATTGGACGCTAATATATTAATTTGTGCCAGCACAACCAAAAATGCTAAATTCAATGGACCCTAATATTTCAGGGTTTAGCGTTACATGGTGAATACCAATAACAAACACTGACAATCCAGCAACCTCATTCAAGGACACTTCCCAATGTCTTCAAATGATCGTAATTGTGATGACATGCATCTTAATCCATACAATTCCCCATGTACCTGAGAAGCTTCCTGGTAATCCAGCTTGGAAGGACAGACAACAACACCGCCCGTCCAACAGGCAACAAATCCTCAGTCCGACTGCCAACAATCCCGCTACATGTTCTGTCTGTTGGTCAGAGTTCTGGCTACATGTAACTGTCTGTGTCTGTTACTCATCCCCCTATACATGCTGTACACATGGCCAGTCAGTTACTGGTCGAATCCCGGGGTATCCCGATACCATGGTTACTGATCTCTGGTCAGCATTTCATCTGGCCGCTGAAGCATTGAACTTGCGACTGTCTGTCTACTATGCTAGCTCTGGCAAGGCTCTACCGACTACTGATCTATAATGTAAGGTTGATTCCCTCAAAAACCTGTCCCGTCACCCAGACAATCTCCCCCACAGTCCCTCTCAGGGTTCTTCTGTCTCCAACAAATTTAATGGCTGAAATCTGTGTAAGACCAGGCCATGTGTCAGGAGATAATGTTATTTCCTACTTTGTGGCTCATTCATTTAATTGACAGATTCCATGAAACACACCAGTAAATTTGTATTTACTGTTTGTTTTTATTTTTGTGGTTTTGAACTCCATGCTGCTTTGTGATGTTACATACATGTAATCTCTAATATACATATTATGCAAGTGAAAATTGTGTCCACTACATTTTTATGTACTCAAAGATAGTGGCATACAGTGTAAACAAAAAGCAATACTCCACAGTCCAATATTTGCTGGCTGAGTATCTTTGTTACCTGATCATGTTGATGAGTTTTTTGGGGGTGTGAAAGTTATGAGATGCTGTCCATTTTATGCCTGGGATAGCGACTGAAGCAGAAAATATACCCCATAAAACTGTCTGACACAGTGACAGGGGGCAGGCAGCTTGTCTATGAATGATGACCCATACATCTCCATGAGAAAGCCAGAAAGGCTCAGGTTTCAGAGAAAAACTGGTCCAGAAATATTGTATAGGTACTATACATTCCAGATATTTCTAGCCAGTGTCATGAAATGAGGGGACAATAAATCTATATACTCTAACTCATTCTCAGACGGCCGTGCTTCAGGTATTCCCTGTGCTTGATTCCTGGGAGTTCCAGCACTCTCATTATCAAGAGAAGAGCCTCTTGTATCTAAAGAACATGAGACGTCCATTATCAGCCGACCTCCTGAAAGAGATCTAGTAGGTGCAACGGATCGATCAGATCACACTTGAAGTTAGCCAATATCATGATTATGATAGACTCACAGTGAATGGCATAAATACTTGTCTTATTAATAGACCAAATAGTTCATGATCTCTATTACAGAGTAATGGCAATTACCTCTCGCTGTGGACTGTGAAGTATAGTTTGGTAAACGGCTGCTTTCTTGCTTTTACATACTCTTCAAATTCATGTGCAAAAAATGACCAAGAAATATTTCATTTTAAAAATGAGATTCAAACAAAGGATGCTATAAACCATTACATCTCAACCTCAACAAAGCCTGATTCTTCTACTGTTATAGCAGCTTTCAAAGCCATCAACTAATCAAATTCAAATCATTCAGGCGATCAAATACTGCAAAGGATCAAAATCAGAGGAGAAAATTTTACTTGGGTGAAAATGTTACTTTTTGTTTACTACAAATGAAGTATCTTCTTTCAGGTTTTACAACTGAAAGCTTTCTGTTCAACTTATCATGATGTTCTCCAGAGATCAAATAGATTTTTTCTGGTGATAGCCTCCTCTTGTGATTCCACAAACAATCACCAGGTGGAGCCTGCATAGTGCTTGTTAAGTTCATCATGCCTCACTAGGTGGCAGCACTCAAGTCTACTGTAATCACCATTCACCAGATGTCAGGTTATTTGTCAACTTACGACAAAGTAAATGAAATGTGACTTACGACAAAACTAATCGATCCTTTTATATATCAGATATAATTTATGCAGAATACTTGTGAATTTAATACTTTACAAATAGTGAATTTTGTCTTAAAAATCCAACTGTATTGATCAGTAACTATGGCAACTAAAAATCTTGATATATAAGACACTGTGATTTCCGTAATCAGCACAATTCAAATACATGTATGATATTGGAATATTCTAGATTATCAGGATTACCTGGCCATAAGTATTTTTTTCGAAGTGTAGATGCATCATTGGTCGACTTATATCCTGATACTCACAACAAATGTTAAAAGCAGGAGCTTTCGTTGATGTACATGCATCATTGTCACAATATCTTGCCAATAATGGTGCATTGTTAATATGTAACATGATGTATGTAATGACTAATGAATATCATGATTATACAAAGTACACAATGTACATAAGTTGTTCGTACATGTAAATACACTATCACAGCAAATTATCATACACACATTATCTGTTAATGTATGACAGTGTTCTTTGGTTTGAACGTTTCAATGGTTCCCAAAGCCTTTGACTCACTGTATCAGGAAGAGGCGTATGAAAAATGGCCCGTTTTTGAAAATCGGAAAACATCAAAGAAACATGAAATTAAGTCATTGTATGGGGGATAAATAATGGAGCATTGTCAGCAGTTGTAGAGAAGTGTGGCTATTGTTAGTCTTTATCAAACACCGAGCCATCTGCTGAGCTTGACAGGGGTAAGCGGCACATGTAAGGGGTACCGTGAAGTTTGTGGAGGCTAGGGGTGAGGTTGGTTTGGGGGGGGGGGGGGGGGGGTCATGGCATTGATAATATAGAGGTACAAGCTAGGGGACAAGGAGAATGTCAAGGTTGAGAAGAAAAGGTAGATCTTTTTTACTTTATTTAACAGTATGAACTTTATGATTTTTCATGAAGACTTTCAAAGCTTTGTTGTATGCAGCTCTTTACATCTGACAATGTCGGCATGAATATAAAGCTAATCACATTATCATTACAGGGAAAGGAAACACCTTGTAGACAAGATGTCAAAATGAAGTAAACCTAGATGATCTCCGTTGCATTTTGACTTGATGCAAAATACAAATTTGCCTTTTACCTCAGTATACATGGTATAGGGTCAACATTTGTTGACAGTGGCAGAAACAGTGGTTATGATTTTGAATTTTTCCCTCCACACGGTTGTGATCATCCAGTATATCTTTGGCTATCCATGTCATGCAAGGACCCATCTGTCACACGAGACCGCATACACAATCCCACTCAGATATATAATACACACAGCAACAAAATTATATGCATAAAATCCTTTCTTTTCTATCGTTTTCACAATAATTATAGGGTCATTTTCCTCTATCAACTGAGCTCTAAATGCTATTGACCAGATGGTGTCACTGTTACAGGTCATGAACACGATAATGGTCACCGTGTGCCAATAGAATCATGCACAAAAGTCATTATTTTATCTGTAGGAATGTGTGACCATACAAGGCACATGTACCTGGTTACTGTGGTTACCAAGGTTACAAATATATCTATAGCATGATTTGTAAAATGTTTGATGATTTAGAAAGTTCAATTACATCAGCAGGTGTAGAAAATGTTGTTATTCGCCATCACAAAATACGTGTATTCATCATTCATCACCCATATCACAGAATTTACACGTCATGATAATTATGAACCCACAGGTAGTCAAGAGGTAGGCTGGCACAAGATTTTTTTTATTTTATTTTCAAATTTTGCATAATCAATATCGAGGCACCCTATTTGGCAGTCATCAATTTTATGATTAAATTGCTGATAAATTCTGCAGGGCACATGAATAAAACACAATGCACTAGTCAAAATTTTGAATTAAATTTCAGCATTCACTGATATTATCAAATTATCATGATTATTTTTACCTTTTAATTAAACAGCTTCATGCGCCCACAACATGGTATTATTTCCTACAACATCAGCTGCTCACGAAGCCCATATTGTACATGTACATCTAACAACATCAATTTACATTCACACCCAAGCAAAGTGCTACCCTTGGTGTGCGTATACATGTATATGACACTTACCCTCATTGGTGGATTCGGCCCTTCCTTGAAACCATTTCGACCTTGGGGACGGCTGCCTGCAAAGAGTCAGTAAAAACAACAATCATCAATGGCTTTCCTCAGACTAAATTACAAAATTTGGGATGATGGTTATTTCATAACAAATACATTTGCACAGTAAGCATTTTCAACCACAACTTTGAAATCTTATACAAGTATGCTTGAGCATGTTGACTGTAACATAAACAGTAGACCACGAAAATATAATATCTCGATGTATATAATCATGATAATCATGTAAGCATCTGAAATTTAGATGTAAACCTTCACCTGTAGTCCGTTTTGAAAATTTGAACATTTCCAATCAAATACCATTCAATACCACTGTGCCTATATTGATAGTCTCAAGTGTGTATGTCTGACATTGTATGAACTCGTATTCATAACTGATAAAATTTTCTGCCAACGGCCCAACCTTCATGAAACCTTGAGTTGTACCGTAGTTTCTGGGTTATCATGGATTAGTAAACTCTTTCCAAGTCAAGACTGATAAACAAGATAAACAGTGTTATCATAGTGATTATTCAACTAAAACACAATACAGAGACCACAAACATCCTGTACTTGTAGACAGCATAAAACAAAATCACCTTAGCAATACAATATGTGTACAGTTACGATGAGCTGTACTGGTCAAAGAAGTATGCGAGACTCCTAAATTATGTTTATAGTCACGGGTAATATGCCATGAAAATATAGGAACATGTAGTCAATAACATAAGTACCTCTACATTTATGATAGTCCATGTTTCCAGTAAGACCTGCCACTACGTCTATCCACCTACCCTGAGTGCCTGGGACCTTGAGAACCATGGTGTCAGTACGACACAGGTCCTGGACAGAGCCAAAGCTGCCGACACTGCATTCATCGTCATGACAACAGCTACAGCACAGACTACAGCAGCTACCATCACTGTCACTGTCAGTGTACTCTCCGCCACTATCCTGGAAGTCGTACATGTGTACAATCCGCTTGCGAGTACCAGGCCGGGGACTGTCCAACACACGAACTGTGTTCCTGGCAGAGACCTTCCGAGCTGCCGACAGTTTCTGTTCCTTCATTCTCTTCGGGATGTTGGACATGGAACCAAGTCCCAACACACTCAAGATCATGCCAGCCATGATAAGAACTATGCTGTCTTCAAGTTGTTAAGGACTGTTTAGTGTCGTTGGTAAAACTGTGAAGTCAAACCAAGAAGACATCATTATCATCACTGCTTTATGAGCTGACAGGTATCCCATGAAAATTTCAGCTGCTCCACTGTCATCGAGCCTTTGACACAAGTCGTTAGCATCTCAAAGTCATTAACTAGACCAGTCAGAATTGATACATCATGTCTGCGAAAGTAGAAAATTCAGGCTCCTGTTCAATAAAACACACCTTGCTACAAGATGGTCTTGTCAGATTTGGTAATTGATAAGACAAGATTGTTTGAAGACGGTTCGGCAGTGACTGTGACCCGTGTCACGGTTCCCGTGGAGACCGGTGACAGAGTAAACCTTGTGCTGGGTCTTCCACCCCCAGGCTACAACCACGCGCAGACTTCATAAAATATAAATCAACTCGAAATGAGCAGACTCACCATGCTCAAGCAGACTGTAGTTCGAGCCAAATTCCCAATAACAAAATTCCATTTATCAAACTCCAGTATTCCATTTGTCAATCCAACTCATCACCGTTCATGCAGCTCAACGGACCTTAGACGATGCCATTGTGAGCACATACAATGTATTTGTTCATTTCGTTTTTCAAACAAATTATTGAAATCTCCCCTGACAAAACCCTGTGGACATGGCGTATGACCCTTCCGGCAGAGGGGCAATTAACACCAGGCTAACAATGGTGATGTTTGATGACTGTCCACTCCAGCAGGTGTCTCGTCCACAGCAGCAGCTAACACACTGCATCAAACACTCCAATCAGCTTCCACTTTGGTGAATTATGCAAACAGTAGCTCATGAAAACACCACACTGACCAAACATTCCTCACAGATATGGTCAATGCCACAAGTAACATTTACAATTCCACACTTTTTCAGACACCAGTGGATCTATAAAAGTTCATTATCTGATCATATCAGAATCTTTTTCATTGTTTTCCTAAGTGTTGTGTCCACTTTGGAATAAACACATTGCATAATGATCCAGTTACTCTTTTATCATGAGTTCAATATTCCTGCCTCCCCTAAAAGTCCCTTTTATTCCTCTGAACAGATGAAATTACTCAAGAAGTCTTAGCCCACTAGAACGCTGCGATGTGATTGGATGGCTGATTCACGGTGAGACACACTTTACCAAGCTTACAGGTGGCTGTGTTTCAGGGTAAAGACATCTAAGAAGGTCCCCTGCTGACTGCTAAGGAGAATCTGATACCTCAAACTGACAACTGACAAACTGTGCTTCATGGTCACCATGGTAACTCAAGGCATGTGAGACAGGAGAGTTGTGATTGGCTGATGTTCAAAATTTCCAAGGAAAGTAGCAATATGATATATCATGATATATTGGGGGTTTTTTTATGGGGTTTTTTGGGGAGGGGGGGGGGGGAGACAAAATCAACATGTACATGGAATGACACTTGCAAGTGAATTATACATGTAAGAAATCATGATAAATAATCTTAATCCACACAAGGCCCACATTTATATTGAAAGGCATGAAGAGGAAGTATCATTCGCACCAGTAGTTGCAGAATATCAACTTTCCCCAAATGTCAAGATGCTACCTCCCACACGATCAAGTGTCAGTCCTAGAGACAGAGTAATTTCATGCCAGTCCTTCTTGGGTGAAAGCAAATTTTCAGGTGTCTACTTAACCTCGACCCTAGTCTGGACAGTGACAGGCAGAACCTGAGTGCTGGTCACTTAGCGGTCAGTGATGAATGTCCTCAAGCAATATCATCCCAAACAATAGCTCGGAGCTGGACAGGTAAGGTGGATATTTAAACACAAAGCAGTCATACAAAATTCCCTACAACATAACAGGCTCCAATTAATATGGGATGATGGCATTTTGAAGGCCTACAATTACGGCTTAGAAAGTTTAGAGTTTTCACTTAGGGAGACTTCAATGCTGTTATTATTCCTTCCAATGGGAGTCAGATAAACATAGCACCAAGGGTGCTGTAGCTTACCGGCAATCATGAGAAACGCAGAGTATTGATTTTCCAACATATACATTGTTACACTGATCTTGAACTCTAATTGTCAAAAAATGTTCGTAAATGTTGCTGGAAACACATTTTCTCTATGGACTATAGTACGAAATCAAATTACACATCACAAAGGTACATAAAGAGAATCTTATACATGATTTTGAGAAAAACTGTCTGAATAGATTTAGACAAAATGGCCACCAAAGACAAATTTCATCGTTTTTGACCTTCCAAGGTCATTATAATAATGAGCATTTTATAGTCTAGGATCACCAACTCAAGTCGGTCTCTCTGACTGCACAATTATTATCCCCGGCAGACCTGTTCACTCCGACACATACTCAACCTCCTGGGAAGCATACAGCTCCATGTGCAGCCATTATTTGGCGCAGGGAAACTGTGCATACACAATTGCCATCTCTGTCTATTGCCATGTGCCCAATTATACTGTTTGGGTGAACAGCATACAGCAGCGCAGGTGAATGCACAAACAGGGTCACCCATCCATGTACATGTATTACCCACGCCTAGCGTTGCTTAACTTCGGTGATCTTACGGGTACCGGTGTGTCATGCGCTACAAGGCCGTCATTGAAGGTCAAATTCAAGGTCATCACTCAAACCGCATTATATGATTTCCCATTTGAATGTGCCAATACTTAGGCTCTATTTTGAAGTCTTCTATGAGTTTACTCCGCACAGCTCCCATTATGAAGGAAAAATTGGGTGAAATTTTCTAAGTCCAAAAAATTTCTCAATGGCCAAAAAAATTTTTTTTTTTTTTTTTGCTGGAAATGGCTCAAAACGAATAGTGACTTGATTTTGGACAAAAAAAATTTTTTTTGCTGACCCGTCAAAAATTTAAAATGGCCGCCACACGCAGACAGGCGATTCAAGGGTAACTAAACTTATACACATCATAGAGGTACATGAGGGGAATGTTTTAAAACAAAAATCTCGAAACTGATCAGACAGTTTTTGAGAAAATGGCCATCAAGTCCAGAATTGGTCATTTTTCGACAAAAAAAGGTCGTTTTGACCTTCCAAGGTCATTGAAGGTCAAATTCAAGGTCATCACTCAAACCGCAATATATGGTTTCCCATTTGAATGTGCCATTACTTAGGCTCTATCTTCAAGTGTTCTATGAGTTTACTCTGCACAGCTCCCATTATGAAGGAAAATTGGGTGAAATTTTCTAAGTCCAAAAAATTTCTCAATGGCCAAAAAAATTTTTTTTTTTTTTTTTGCTGGAAATGGCTCAAAACGAATAGTGACTTGATTTTGGACAAAAAAAATTTTTTTTGCTGACCCGTCAAAAATTTAAAATGGCCGCCACACGCAGACAGGCGATTCAAGGGTAACTAAACTTATACACATCATAGAGGTACATGAGGGGAATGTTTTAAAACAAAAATCTCGAAACTGATCACACAGTTTTTGAGAAAATGGCCATCAAGTCCAGAATTGGTCATTTTTCGACAAAAAAAGGTCGTTTTGACCTTCCAAGGTCATTGAAGGTCAAATTCAAGGTCATCACTCAAACCGCAATATATGGTTTCCCATTTGAATGTGCCATTACTTAGGCTCTATCTTCAAGTGTTCTATGAGTTTACTCTGCACAGCTCCCATTATGAAGGAAAATTGGGTGAAATTTTCTAAGTCCAAAAAATTTTTCAATGGCCAAAAAAAAATTTTTTTTTTTTTGCTGGAAATGGCTCAAAACGAATAGTGACTTGATTTGGGACAAAAAATATTTTTTTCGCCGACCCGTCAAAAAATCTAAATGGCCGCCACACGCAGACCGGCAATTCAAGGGCAACGAAACTTATACACATCATAGAGGTACATGAGGGGAATGTTTTAAAACAAAAATCTCAAAACTGATCAGACAGTTTTTGAGAAAATGGCCATCAAGTCCAGAATTGGTCATTTTTCGACAAAAAAAGGTCGTTTTGACCTTCCAAGGTCATTGAAGGTCAAATTCAAGGTCATCACTCAAACCGCAATATATGGTTTCCCATTTGAATGTGCCATTACTTAGGCTCTATCTTCAAGTGTTCTATGAGTTTACTATGCACAGCTCCCATTATGAAGGAAAATTGGGTGAAATTTTCCGTCTAAAAAATTTTTCAATGGGCAAAAAAAATTTTTTTTTTTTTTTTGCTGGAAATGGCTCAAAACGAATAGTGACTTGATATGGGACAAAAAAAATTTTTTTCGCCGACCCGTCAAAAAATCAAAATGGCCGCCACACGCAGACCGGGGATTCAAGGGCAACGAAACTTATACACATCATAAAGGTACATAAGAGGAATGTTTTGAAACAAAAATCTCAAAACTGATCAGACAGTTTTTGAGAAAATGGCCTCCAAAGTCCAAAATTGGCAATTTTTCGTCAAAAATGGCCGCCAAATCGGCAAAAACGATTCAATCAAAAAAATTAAAAAAACGTCTTTAGATACTGGCCCAAGGTATGTTCTGACAAATTTATGGGGAAATTCATCACGTCAAAAAAAAGTTACAGACCCGGACGGACGACGGACGGACGACGGACGAAATACCACGACAATAGCTTATCGGCCCAAAGGGCCGGTAAGCTAAAAACATCAGCTCAGTCTATACAGGATATTATTTCTGCAAACATAGCACCAAGGGTGCTGTAGCTTACCGGCAATCATGAGAAACGCAGAGTATTGATTTTCCAACATATACATTGTTACACTGATCTTGAACTCTAATTGTCAAAAAATGTTCGTAAATGTTGCTGGAAACACATTTTCTCTATGGACTATAGTACGAAATCAAATTACACATCACAAAGGTACATAAAGAGAATCTTATACATGATTTTGAGAAAAACTGTCTGAATAGATTTAGACAAAATGGCCACCAAAGACAAATTTCATCGTTTTTGACCTTCCAAGGTCATTATAATAATGAGCATTTTATAGTCTAGGATCACCAACTCAAGTCGGTCTCTCTGACTGCACAATTATTATCCCCGGCAGACCTGTTCACTCCGACACATACTCAACCTCCTGGGAAGCATACAGCTCCATGTGCAGCCATTATTTGGCGCAGGGAAACTGTGCATACACAATTGCCATCTCTGTCTATTGCCATGTGCCCAATTATACTGTTTGGGTGAACAGCATACAGCAGCGCAGGTGAATGCACAAACAGGGTCACCCATCCATGTACATGTATCACCCACGCCTAGCGTTGCTTAACTTCGGTGATCTTACGGGTACCGGTGTGTCATGCGCTACAAGGCCGTCATTGAAGGTCAAATTCAAGGTCATCACTCAAACCGCATTATATGATTTCCCATTTGAATGTGCCAATACTTAGGCTCTATTTTGAAGTCTTCTATGAGTTTACTCCGCACAGCTCCCATTATGAAGGAAAAATTGGGTGAAATTTTCTAAGTCCAAAAAATTTCTCAATGGCCAAAAAAATTTTTTTTTTTTTTTTTTGCTGGAAATGGCTCAAAACGAATAGTGACTTGATTTTGGACAAAAAAAATTTTTTTTGCTGACCCGTCAAAAATTTAAAATGGCCGCCACACGCAGACAGGCGATTCAAGGGTAACTAAACTTATACACATCATAGAGGTACATGAGGGGAATGTTTTAAAACAAAAATCTCGAAACTGATCAGACAGTTTTTGAGAAAATGGCCATCAAGTCCAGAATTGGTCATTTTTCGACAAAAAAAGGTCGTTTTGACCTTCCAAGGTCATTGAAGGTCAAATTCAAGGTCATCACTCAAACCGCAATATATGGTTTCCCATTTGAATGTGCCATTACTTAGGCTCTATCTTCAAGTGTTCTATGAGTTTACTCTGCACAGCTCCCATTATGAAGGAAAATTGGGTGAAATTTTCTAAGTCCAAAAAATTTCTCAATGGCCAAAAAAATTTTTTTTTTTTTTTTTGCTGGAAATGGCTCAAAACGAATAGTGACTTGATTTTGGACAAAAAAAATTTTTTTTGCTGACCCGTCAAAAATTTAAAATGGCCGCCACACGCAGACAGGCGATTCAAGGGTAACTAAACTTATACACATCATAGAGGTACATGAGGGGAATGTTTTAAAACAAAAATCTCGAAACTGATCACACAGTTTTTGAGAAAATGGCCATCAAGTCCAGAATTGGTCATTTTTCGACAAAAAAAGGTCGTTTTGACCTTCCAAGGTCATTGAAGGTCAAATTCAAGGTCATCACTCAAACCGCAATATATGGTTTCCCATTTGAATGTGCCATTACTTAGGCTCTATCTTCAAGTGTTCTATGAGTTTACTCTGCACAGCTCCCATTATGAAGGAAAATTGGGTGAAATTTTCTAAGTCCAAAAAATTTCTCAATGGCCAAAAAAATTTTTTTTTTTTTTTTTGCTGGAAATGGCTCAAAACGAATAGTGACTTGATTTTGGACAAAAAAAATTTTTTTTGCTGACCCGTCAAAAATTTAAAATGGCCGCCACACGCAGACAGGCGATTCAAGGGTAACTAAACTTATACACATCATAGAGGTACATGAGGGGAATGTTTTAAAACAAAAATCTCGAAACTGATCACACAGTTTTTGAGAAAATGGCCATCAAGTCCAGAATTGGTCATTTTTCGACAAAAAAAGGTCGTTTTGACCTTCCAAGGTCATTGAAGGTCAAATTCAAGGTCATCACTCAAACCGCAATATATGGTTTCCCATTTGAATGTGCCATTACTTAGGCTCTATCTTCAAGTGTTCTATGAGTTTACTCTGCACAGCTCCCATTATGAAGGAAAATTGGGTGAAATTTTCTAAGTCCAAAAAATTTTTCAATGGCCAAAAAAAAATTTTTTTTTTTTTTGCTGGAAATGGCTCAAAACGAATAGTGACTTGATTTGGGACAAAAAATATTTTTTTCGCCGACCCGTCAAAAAATCTAAATGGCCGCCACACGCAGACCGGCAATTCAAGGGCAACGAAACTTATACACATCATAGAGGTACATGAGGGGAATGTTTTAAAACAAAAATCTCAAAACTGATCAGACAGTTTTTGAGAAAATGGCCATCAAGTCCAGAATTGGTCATTTTTCGACAAAAAAAGGTCGTTTTGACCTTCCAAGGTCATTGAAGGTCAAATTCAAGGTCATCACTCAAACCGCAATATATGGTTTCCCATTTGAATGTGCCATTACTTAGGCTCTATCTTCAAGTGTTCTATGAGTTTACTATGCACAGCTCCCATTATGAAGGAAAATTGGGTGAAATTTTCCGTCTAAAAAATTTTTCAATGGGCAAAAAAAATTTTTTTTTTTTTTTTGCTGGAAATGGCTCAAAACGAATAGTGACTTGATATGGGACAAAAAAAATTTTTTTCGCCGACCCGTCAAAAAATCAAAATGGCCGCCACACGCAGACCGGGGATTCAAGGGCAACGAAACTTATACACATCATAAAGGTACATAAGAGGAATGTTTTGAAACAAAAATCTCAAAACTGATCAGACAGTTTTTGAGAAAATGGCCTCCAAAGTCCAAAATTGGCAATTTTTCGTCAAAAATGGCCGCCAAATCGGCAAAAACGATTCAATCAAAAAAATTAAAAAAACGTCTTTAGATACTGGCCCAAGGTATGTTCTGACAAATTTATGGGGAAATTCATCACGTCAAAAAAAAGTTACAGACCCGGACGGACGACGGACGGACGACGGACGAAATACCACGACAATAGCTTATCGGCCCAAAGGGCCGGTAAGCTAAAAACATCAGCTCAGTCTATACAGGATATTATTTCTGCAAACATAGCACCAAGGGTGCTGTAGCTTACCGGCAATCATGAGAAACGCAGAGTATTGATTTTCCAACATATACATTGTTACACTGATCTTGAACTCTAATTGTCAAAAAATGTTCGTAAATGTTGCTGGAAACACATTTTCTCTATGGACTATAGTACGAAATCAAATTACACATCACAAAGGTACATAAAGAGAATCTTATACATGATTTTGAGAAAAACTGTCTGAATAGATTTAGACAAAATGGCCACCAAAGACAAATTTCATCGTTTTTGACCTTCCAAGGTCATTATAATAATGAGCATTTTATAGTCTAGGATCACCAACTCAAGTCGGTCTCTCTGACTGCACAATTATTATCCCCGGCAGACGTGTTCACTCCGACACATACTCAACCTCCTGGGAAGCATACAGCTCCATGTGCAGCCATTATTTGGCGCAGGGAAACTGTGCATACACAATTGCCATCTCTGTCTATTGCCATGTGCCCAATTATACTGTTTGGGTGAACAGCATACAGCAGCGCAGGTGAATGCACAAACAGGGTCACCCATCCATGTACATGTATCACCCACGCCTAGCGTTGCTTAACTTCGGTGATCTTACGGGTACCGGTGTGTCATGCGCTACAAGGCCGTCATTGAAGGTCAAATTCAAGGTCATCACTCAAACCGCATTATATGATTTCCCATTTGAATGTGCCAATACTTAGGCTCTATTTTGAAGTCTTCTATGAGTTTACTCCGCACAGCTCCCATTATGAAGGAAAAATTGGGTGAAATTTTCTAAGTCCAAAAAATTTCTCAATGGCCAAAAAAATTTTTTTTTTTTTTTTTGCTGGAAATGGCTCAAAACGAATAGTGACTTGATTTTGGACAAAAAAAATTTTTTTTGCTGACCCGTCAAAAATTTAAAATGGCCGCCACACGCAGACAGGCGATTCAAGGGTAACTAAACTTATACACATCATAGAGGTACATGAGGGGAATGTTTTAAAACAAAAATCTCGAAACTGATCAGACAGTTTTTGAGAAAATGGCCATCAAGTCCAGAATTGGTCATTTTTCGACAAAAAAAGGTCGTTTTGACCTTCCAAGGTCATTGAAGGTCAAATTCAAGGTCATCACTCAAACCGCAATATATGGTTTCCCATTTGAATGTGCCATTACTTAGGCTCTATCTTCAAGTGTTCTATGAGTTTACTCTGCACAGCTCCCATTATGAAGGAAAATTGGGTGAAATTTTCTAAGTCCAAAAAATTTCTCAATGGCCAAAAAAATTTTTTTTTTTTTTTTTGCTGGAAATGGCTCAAAACGAATAGTGACTTGATTTTGGACAAAAAAAATTTTTTTTGCTGACCCGTCAAAAATTTAAAATGGCCGCCACACGCAGACAGGCGATTCAAGGGTAACTAAACTTATACACATCATAGAGGTACATGAGGGGAATGTTTTAAAACAAAAATCTCGAAACTGATCACACAGTTTTTGAGAAAATGGCCATCAAGTCCAGAATTGGTCATTTTTCGACAAAAAAAGGTCGTTTTGACCTTCCAAGGTCATTGAAGGTCAAATTCAAGGTCATCACTCAAACCGCAATATATGGTTTCCCATTTGAATGTGCCATTACTTAGGCTCTATCTTCAAGTGTTCTATGAGTTTACTCTGCACAGCTCCCATTATGAAGGAAAATTGGGTGAAATTTTCTAAGTCCAAAAAATTTTTCAATGGCCAAAAAAAAATTTTTTTTTTTTTGCTGGAAATGGCTCAAAACGAATAGTGACTTGATTTGGGACAAAAAATATTTTTTTCGCCGACCCGTCAAAAAATCTAAATGGCCGCCACACGCAGACCGGCAATTCAAGGGCAACGAAACTTATACACATCATAGAGGTACATGAGGGGAATGTTTTAAAACAAAAATCTCAAAACTGATCAGACAGTTTTTGAGAAAATGGCCATCAAGTCCAGAATTGGTCATTTTTCGACAAAAAAAGGTCGTTTTGACCTTCCAAGGTCATTGAAGGTCAAATTCAAGGTCATCACTCAAACCGCAATATATGGTTTCCCATTTGAATGTGCCATTACTTAGGCTCTATCTTCAAGTGTTCTATGAGTTTACTATGCACAGCTCCCATTATGAAGGAAAATTGGGTGAAATTTTCCGTCTAAAAAATTTTTCAATGGGCAAAAAAAATTTTTTTTTTTTTTTTGCTGGAAATGGCTCAAAACGAATAGTGACTTGATATGGGACAAAAAAAATTTTTTTCGCCGACCCGTCAAAAAATCAAAATGGCCGCCACACGCAGACCGGGGATTCAAGGGCAACGAAACTTATACACATCATAAAGGTACATAAGAGGAATGTTTTGAAACAAAAATCTCAAAACTGATCAGACAGTTTTTGAGAAAATGGCCTCCAAAGTCCAAAATTGGCAATTTTTCGTCAAAAATGGCCGCCAAATCGGCAAAAACGATTCAATCAAAAAAATTAAAAAAACGTCTTTAGATACTGGCCCAAGGTATGTTCTGACAAATTTATGGGGAAATTCATCACGTCAAAAAAAAGTTACAGACCCGGACGGACGACGGACGGACGACGGACGAAATACCACGACAATAGCTTATCGGCCCAAAGGGCCGGTAAGCTAAAAACATCAGCTCAGTCTATACAGGATATTATTTCTGCAAACATAGCACCAAGGGTGCTGTAGCTTACCGGCAATCATGAGAAACGCAGAGTATTGATTTTCCAACATATACATTGTTACACTGATCTTGAACTCTAATTGTCAAAAAATGTTCGTAAATGTTGCTGGAAACACATTTTCTCTATGGACTATAGTACGAAATCAAATTACACATCACAAAGGTACATAAAGAGAATCTTATACATGATTTTGAGAAAAACTGTCTGAATAGATTTAGACAAAATGGCCACCAAAGACAAATTTCATCGTTTTTGACCTTCCAAGGTCATTATAATAATGAGCATTTTATAGTCTAGGATCACCAACTCAAGTCGGTCTCTCTGACTGCACAATTATTATCCCCGGCAGACGTGTTCACTCCGACACATACTCAACCTCCTGGGAGGCATACAGCTCCATGTGCACCCATTATTTGGCGCAGGGAAACTGTGCATACACAATTGCCATCTCTGTCTATTGCCAGGTGCCCAATTATACTGTTTGGGTGAACAGCATACAGCAGCGCAGGTGAATGCACAAACAGGGTCACCCATCCATGTATTACCCACGCCTAGCGTTGCTTAACTTCGGTGATCTTACGGGTACCGGTGTGTCATGCGCTACAAGGCCGTCATTGAAGGTCAAATTCAAGGTCATCACTCAAACCGCATTATATGATTTCCCATTTGAATGTGCCAATACTTAGGCTCTATTTTGAAGTCTTCTATGAGTTTACTCCGCACAGCTCAAAAATTTAAAATGGCCGCCACACGCAGACAGGCGATTCAAGGGTAACTAAACTTATACACGTCATAGAGGTACATGAGGGGAATGTTTTAAAACAAAAATCTCGAAACTGATCACACAGTTTTTGAGAAAATGGCCATCAAGTCCAGAATTGGTCATTTTTCGACAAAAAAAGGTCGTTTTGACCTTCCAAGGTCATTGAAGGTCAAATTCAAGGTCATCACTCAAACCGCAATATATGGTTTCCCATTTGAATGTGCCATTACTTAGGCTCTATCTTCAAGTGTTCTATGAGTTTACTCTGCACAGCTCCCATTATGAAGGAAAATTGGGTGAAATTTTCTAAGTCCAAAAAATTTTTCAATGGCCAAAAAAAAATTGTTTTTTTTTTGCTGGAAATGGCTCAAAACGAATAGTGACTTGATTTGGGACAAAAAAAATTTTTTTCGCCGACCCGTCAAAAAATCAAAATGGCCGCCACACGCAGACCGGCAATTCAAGGGCAACGAAACTTATACACATCATAGAGGTACATGAGGGGAATGTTTTAAAACAAAAATCTCAAAACTGATCAGACAGTTTTTGAGAAAATGGCCATCAAGTCCAAAATTGGTCATTTTTCGACAAAAAAGGTCGTTTTGACCTTCCAAGGTCATTGAAGGTCAAATTCAAGGTCATCACTCAAACCGCAATATATGGTTTCCCATTTGAATGTGCCATTACTTAGGCTCTATCTTCAAGTGTTCTATGAGTTTACTCTGCACAGCTCCCATTATGAAGGAAAATTGGGTGAAATTTTCTAAGTCCAAAAAATTTTTCAATGGCCAAAAAAAAATTTTTTTTTTTTTGCTGGAAATGGCTCAAAACGAATAGTGACTTGATTTGGGACAAAAAAAATTTTTTTCGCCGACCCGTCAAAAAATCAAAATGGCCGCCACACGCAGACCGGCAATTCAAGGGCAACGAAACTTATACACATCATAGAGGTACATGAGGGGAATGTTTTAAAACAAAAATCTCAAAACTGATCAGACAGTTTTTGAGAAAATGGCCATCAAGTCCAAAATTGGTCATTTTTCGACAAAAAAGGTCGTTTTGACCTTCCAAGGTCATTGAAGGTCAAATTCAAGGTCATCACTCAAACCGCAATATATGGTTTCCCATTTGAATGTGCCATTACTTAGGCTCTATCTTCAAGTGTTCTATGAGTTTACTCTGCACAGCTCCCATTATGAAGGAAAATTGGGTGAAATTTTCCAAGTCCAAAAAATTTTTCAATGGGCAAAAAAAATTTTTTTTTTTTTTTGCTGGAAATGGCTCAAAACGAATAGTGACTTGATTTGGGACAAAAAAAATTTTTTTCGCCGACCCGTCAAAAAATCAAAATGGCCGCCACACGCAGACCGGCGATTCAAGGGCAACGAAACTTATACACATCATAAAGGTACATAAGAGGAATGTTTTGAAACAAAAATCTCAAAACTGATCAGACAGTTTTTGAGAAAATGGCCTCCAAAGTCCAAAATTGGCAATTTTTCGTCAAAAATGGCCGCCAAATCGGCAAAAACGATTCAATCAAAAAAATTAAAAAAACGTCTTTAGATACTGGCCCAAGGTATGTTCTGACAAATTTATGGGGAAATTCATCACGTCCAAAAAAAGTTACAGACCCGGACGGACGACGGACGGACGACGGACGACGGACGACGGACGGACGACGGACGAAATACCACGACAATAGCTTATCGGCCCAAAGGGCCGGTAAGCTAATAACTACTTAGATGGAATCTTGGGTCATCAACAGTATGAGAAGGTCAGTATCAACAAGTTCCAAGTCAACTGACCATACTGACCACCAAGTTATGCTCATCACCGACTCAAAACCAGGATCAGTTCCTTTGACAGAAGGAACTGTTGGTGCACAACTGTACATATATATGTATCCAATCAGGGATCAGTACAAAATTTGTTCACTAAGACAATATCTTCCTAATCTTTACAATTTTTACATTGAAGTTCATTTTGGATAAAAAAAAAATTGATAGAATGATTAACCTTTTCGCTACTGACCCACCCCTCAGCCCCCATACTGAGCCGATTCATGTATGAATTGATAGGATTTCTATACTTTTGATTATTTTTATTTAAAGATGTTTCAGAATAATTAGTTGAGAAAATAAAGTCATATTATAGCGTGTTATTTCTATATAGTATACTTTTCAACCCCATTTCAGCGGTTACCGTGGAAACAAGAAAAAATTCTAGGGACTAAACAGATTGCTATTTCCATTTTTTCTATCATACAGCCATATTCGAATTTGTAATGAGATATAACCCAATACGTTTTACTTGAGTACTTGTAGTCCTCTATATTTGTGATGAAGTGAATATCGTGGGTTTTGATAGTGTTTACAGCATGTCAATATCTTGATTAGTTATGGAGATATTAAGTTTTAGTGAAGATTGTCAGTAGTCCGACCCATTGTGACGTCACAAGGTTAATGACAGGTTAATTAGTCAATTAACTAAGCAGTCAATTAAGCTCATATATTTCAATCGGTGGCAATATGTATTTTCTAGTTTAGCGTGTAGGTACATTATCGGGTATATATTACATTAAATACAATAAGTGGACAATTACCTATACACCTATTGGTTGTCAAAGTTATGGTTACGCAGCGTAACCATCAGTACAGCAGTAGGGGTGTGGTATGGTTATGCAGCGTAACCATGAGTAGTGAAAAGGTTACTTTATTGAATCAGAACTAGACAATCAAACGTGTGTGCTCTGTAAATTCTCAATACTAATTTTTTCTAGAAACATTTCTCCAATTATGTCCCTAAAGTCATCCACTTAAACAGTATTACAATGTTGGTTTACCCATATCATGATTTTGTGATGTGCGTGACGATGGATCAATTAGCAAACCATATATTCACTGCTATCAACAAAGTCAACACAAATTTCACATTCCGTTTGAATGTGGCAACTGTCCAATATTTGATCTAGTCTAACAAAACTCAAATCAATTTGGTTAATTATCATGTGTAAATGAAACCCTAAATCTTCTGCTGATGGGCGAGACACACTCCAAGTGGAAACTGGATGAGTCTCTTACATGTTTCTCACACTGTCACACGGCTGAGTACATTCAAGAAGCTTTGTCTGTCTCTCGCGGCCAATTATCACTCCACACTTCTGTCACAGGTGAGGAATCATGTCTTGTCAGAGGACACAGATGCCGCCCGAACGCCCAACTGTCCCATACTCGTGTCTCGCCGCCCGTCCTCCACACCTACATCTTCTACAAGGGATGTTGGGAAAGGAAGAGCTTTTTCACCTGGCAAAATCTGTGTAATTGGGCAGCACCTGGTGCAGAACAATCGCTTTCTTCCCCGCTGATTGTGTCCCTAGCAGCCCATCTTGGGTTTCTTTGGACCCCTGCAGGTTCAATCGTTGACCCCGGGCAGCCAGTCCGAGTTTACATGGGCATGTAATGTGTAGGTAGAAGCCTCAAGTCTGACCCTTCGAGAGGGTCTTTCGTCATTGAATTCCAACCGTCAGCCGGGAAAAAGAAAAGACCTGTGTCCTTTGTTCAGAAGAGAAAATGACTGAATAGAGCGGAATACATCCCTCAATCATGCTCAGTTCTTGGATCTAGCTCTTCCAAAAAGCATTCAGTCAGAAATCAGAATGTATCAGACAAAAGATTAGTAGGAAATTCAAACTGCAGTGCTTGTGGAAATACACATGGTCAATGTACTACAACATTCCAAGTTTGCATACCTCATACAAATATGTGTACGTGTACAAGTATATTTGGCCGATAAATGACAAGGGCATTGGTTGGACCCACCAAACCTGGATCATAGCCTTTACAGACACAACTCCAACAATTGCAGAGTATGTTGTTCTGGTTCACAACCATAGATGATGGTCATGTGTGATGGACCTTTATGATGGATGCATTATGACAGGTGGGTCAGAATAAGCTCAGTGTATCAAATCAACATGATCAAGTGCCATAAATACATAAAACATCCCGAGATATGTGTGTGATTCGAGTTTGGCTACACTTGCTTATATTGTTGCTATAGCAACCCATCAATCAGTACCCACCGTTGACCATGTTGCTGTGGTGGGTGCGACTGATGTCCTGACGCAGGAAAAACTCTACGTCGTCTCGGTGAATGCCCCACTGGTCCAAGATCACGTACATCTTCTCACTGCGGTCAATCTCCCGCTCTGTATGGACAAAAACTAAATCATAAAGAGTTTGAATAACCAAATAATCCATTAAAATCTTCCAAATTTTCAGTGTTCTATTTTCCTTCTGAAACTTTAAAGACCCTGAAATTGACTTCAAGGTGATGAAAAAAATTTGACTACAAATGACAGAAAATTTTGAAATAGAAAACGGTTCAATGCTTTTATTCTATGGTCCTGAATACACATACACTGACCAACATTTGTCCAGTACTCATACACAGACTGACCGACATTTCTCCAGTACTCGTACACAGACTGACCGACATTTCTCAAGTACTCGTACACAGACTGACCGACATTTCTCCAGTACTCGTACACAGACTGACCGACATTTCTCCAGTACTCGTACACAGACTGACCGACATTTCTCCAGTACTCGTACACAGACTGACCGACATTTCTCCAGTACTCGTACACAGACTGACCGACATTTCTCCAGTACTCGTACACAGACTGACCGACATTTCTCCATTACTCGTACGCAGACTGACCGACATTTCTCCAGTACTCGTACGCAGACTGACCGACATTTCCCCAGTACTCATACACAGACTGACCGACATTTCTCCAGTACTCGTACACAGACTGACCGACATTTCTCCAGTACTCGTACACAGACTGACCGACATTTCTCCATTACTCGTACGCAGACTGACCGACATTTCTCCAGTACTCATACACAGACTGACCGACATTCCTCCATTACTGGTACGCAGACTGACCGACATTTCTCCAGTACTCGTACACGAACTGACCGACATTTCTCCAGTACTCGTACACAGACTGACCAACATTTCTCCAGTACTCGCACACAGACTGACCGACATTTGTCCAGTACTCGCACACAGACTGACCGACATTTCTCCATTACTCGTACACACAGACTGATCGACATTTCTCCATTACTCGTACGCAGACTGACCGACATTTCTCCAGGACTCATACACAGACTGACCGACATTTCTCCAGTACTCATACATAGACTGACCAACATTTCTCCAGTACTCGTACACAGACTGACCGACATTTCTCCAGTACTCGTGTACACAGACTGACCGACATTTCTCCATTACTCGTACACACAGACTGACCGACATTTCTCCATAACTCATACGCAGGCTGACCAACATTTCTCCAGTACTCGTACACAGACTGACCGACATTCCTCCATTACTGGTACGCAGACTGACCGACATTTCTCCAGTACTCGTACACAGACTGACTGACATTTCTCTAGTACTCGTACACAGACTGACCAACATTTCTCCATTACTCATACGCAGACTGACCGACACTTCTCCAGTACTCGTACACAGACTGACCGACATTTCTCCATTACTCGTACACAGACTGACCGACATTTCTCCATTACTCGTATACAGACTGACCGACATTTCTCCAGTACTCGTACACAGACTGACCAACATTTCTCCAGTACTCGTGTACACAGACTGACCGACATTTCTCCAGTACTCGTGTACACAGACTGACCAACATTTCTCCAGTACTCATACACAGACTGACCGGCATTTTTGCAGTACTCGTACACAGAATGACCGACATTTCTCCAGTGCTTGTACAGACTGACCCGACATTTTTCCAGTACTAGTACACAGACTGACCGACATTTCTCCAGTACTTGTACACAGACTGACCGACATTTCTCCAGTACTAGTACACAGACTGACCGACATTTCTCCAGTACTCGCACACAGACTGACCGACATAAATTTGTCCAGTACTCGTACACAGACTGACCGACATTTCTCCAGTACTCGTACACAGACTGACCAACATTTCTCCAGTACTCGTACACAGAGTGACTGACATTTGTCCAGTACTCGCACACAGACTGACCGACATTTGTCCAGTACTCGTACACAGACTGACCCGACATTTTTCCAGTACTCGTACACAGACTGACCAACATTTCTCCAGTACTCGCACACAGACTGACCGACATTTCTCCAGTACTCGTGTACACAGACTGGCCGACATTTGTCCAGTACTCGCACACAGACTGACCGACATTTCTCCAGTACTCATACAGCAGCAGGAGGTGTGGTGTCTGTTCCCCGGCCAGCAGTGCGCAGTAGTGAATCACGTCCCCACAGGTCGTTTCCGGGGTAACGGGAACCTCGACAGTCTGGTCGTGGTTCACATCTAGCTTCATTTCTCCAGTGCTTGTACAGACTGACCCGACATTTCTCCAGTACTCGTACACAGACTGACCAACATTTCTCCAGTACTCGCACACAGACTGACCGACATTTCTCCAGTACTCATACACGAACTGACCGACATTTCTCCAGTACTCGTACACAGACTGACCAACATTTCTCCAGTACTCGCACACAGACTGACAGACATTTCTCCAGTACTCGTACACGAACTGACCGACATTTCTCCAGTACTCGTACACAGACTGACCGACATTTGTCCAGTACTCGCACACAGACTGACCGACATTTGTCCAGTACTCGCACACAGACTGACCGACATTTCTCCAGTACTCGTGTACACAGACTGACCGACATTTGTCCAGTACTCGCACACAGACTGACCGACATTTGTCCAGTACTCGTAAACAGACTGACCGACATTTCTCCAGCACTTGTACACAGACTGACCGACATTTCTCCAGTACTCGTACACAGACTGACCAACATTTCTCCAGTACTCGTACACAGACTGACCGACATTTGTCCAGTACTCGCACACAGACTGACCGACATTTGTCCAGTACTCGTACACAGACTGACCGACATTTCTCCAGCACTTGTACACAGACTGACCGACATTTCTCCAGTACTCGTACATGAACTGACCGACATTTCTCCAGTACTCGTACATGAACTGACCGACATTTCTCCAGTACTCGTACACAGACTGACCGACATTTCTCCAGTACTCGTGTACACAGACTGACCGACATTTCTCCAGTACTCGTACAGCAGCAGCAGGTGTGGCGTCTGTTCCCCGGCCAGCAGTGCGCAGTAGTGAATCACGTCCCCACAGGTCGTCTCCGGGGTAACGGGAACCTCCACAGTCTGGTCGTGGTTCACATCTAGCTTCACTTTCAGCAGGATCTGCAATAATGGAGTGAAAATGAATTCAAGAATAGAATTGATTCATGTACATTTATTCACCACGCAAAAAATGTACACAAGTAACGAACTGAAAGTTCTTGACATTTATCATTTTTATATTTTTTGGGGCAAATATGTATTTATTTGAAAATTATGCAAAGCACCATTCAACTCAGGGTTTAGACATGAAACAAGTGCAGATTACAAGCATGATGTAGTCATTTCTGCATAAATACAAATTTGGCTTCACTCCTGGGTCCCACACACTATATTGTTAACTAAATCTGGTACAATACACAACCTGAGTTTGTCCAGTCACACAGTACATAGTCATCTTGGAAACAACTCAATATCCTTGTATTTAAGATAAAAGTCCAGTGTATCTCCTTCTCCTTGTCTAATGTACCTCTCATTTGTTATCATATGATCCATAGATTGTGTATTCCACCAGAATTTAGCTCATGTAAACAATCACAAATCCAAGTTTATCCCTCCACATCCACTTTGCCTGTCAATTTGTGAGCCTCCATGAAATAATCAATGCACTACTTTGGTTGGACCTCATCAAATATAGGGAATTACATAATTGATAATGACCAACTCTCATGTGCATAGCCAAGGTCAGTATATTACCAACTACACTACATGCACTGCTGCAGTAATTTCCCCAATACATTCACGTATCGAATCTATGACAATGTGTATATGATCAAACTGGCGTCATGTCATTAATTGCCTGACCAGTCATGCAACGCACAATTAAGCTGTCCAAATATAGCTTGATTGAGGCTGATATAATATACAGGTGTCAATCCTACTGTTATTTACATGCTTTATTACAGGGCTCTAATATCATGGGTGTTAAATGTATGTACAAACATGTAACACTATTGCTGATAAAGCTGTATCCAAAAGCAGACTGAATATATCAGATTTTATTAAAGACCCTCCCTGTGGACGATATAACAAAGCCTGTTATGCAATAGTTAACTGTGTTATTGTAAGCACATGAGCCACAGGAGGACACTGTAATTATACATGTAGTACAGGGCTGTTGTATCATAAATACCACTCTAGCAATCAGCCAACCAAAACCCCAACACATTCATACGTTTTCATGGGTTTTACAGTGCGCGCACTACACTGCTGCCCTCTGTGGGTCAGACTGCGAAGCATGTCCCAAAAGTACAATCATCTTCAATCTCTGCTGTTACATGTACCATGGTGGAATTGAATTGATTTTTATACAACTTCCAATCTGATATGTACATTATCAGTGTATTTTGAGTTTATCATGTTTATGTACAATATCATGTTAGATTAGCTTTTGCATTTGCAGCACTCTGGATTGATACTTACTCCGAATTTTTTAGGATAAACGACCACGACAAAGTACATGTGGACGTTTTATTCTACGTGTGGTCCGGTGCGGATGACACTGTCCCATTTATCGCTTACTACATCATATATCGTACTGAATGTTATTACACAATGTCATGAAGCGGTAATCCTTGCATGTTGACAACTCGAGGATGTTCATGCAACTGGTAAATACTTGCAAACGACATTGAGGTATTCTTGATGATTATATTATGGACAAAAACATGCTTGGGTCCTTGTCAACTTTGTCAAGGCAAACAAAACGGCTCTGTCCATCCGTGGTTTCCTGGCATTTTTTAAGTAGTTTTCTAACTTCCTGTAAAATGCCTTCAGTGTCAAGCAGTGTTGAGTAACAGCAAAGTATCCAATTAGTCACGAGTACAACCAACAAATCACAAACGCGTACTGAGAAGAGTCGACTCTTGTGTCACCAGGCAAAATATTCGCTCGTAAGAACTTGGAAACTAGACAAAATAAAATCCAGCATGCACGGAGGTAGGAGTACATGTAGCAGGTTCAAGTTTTTTCAACAAAAAGCAATGAATATACATGTGCATGAGTCGGCTGTGCAAATGACATGCATGATCTTCCAAAGTTCATGTAATCAAGTCCAAATTTTTTTCCCCATACATGTCTGCTCAAAGTTTGACGAATGCTAAATGCAGAAGCAGAATTCAATGATTCTACACATCATTCAAAAGGTGGTGGAAACCAAGCTGGCTACATATCAAGACTCCATCACTTGAGAGAAACACTGCCATCAATGCATCCTTTCTGATGAGCTCCTTCCAAGTCAGTGGAAACAACCAACAGAATCCTGGAGAATTCCTCAGGATGACTTCTGACTTGTTGGATAATGTTTGAGGGTGCATCTGATCCTGATTGTCAGGGTTATCAAGGTAATGAGGCCTGATGTGACCGTGGGTCAACTGCCTGACCTTCCTAAGGGGTTCCAGGTGAAAGCCTTAGCCGTGGGCTGTGACTGGATCATGCATAAAAGTGAACAGGTGATCATAAGTGCAATATATCCATACATTCATCAATAGATGGTTCAAATCACAGTAATTGTCTCAGTGTGGCCGTCTGTTTCCACTTGATCTACTAGCCCAGGATCCCTGTCCAACTATGAGTACATCAGCTATAAGCAGCTGGTGATGTACACCATGAACCCAATGTATCAATCACTCTTGCGACATCCGCACATGTGATTTACCGGTACTGTACATCATGTAGTGTTCTCAATCACGGCTCCACGGCCAGCCAGGTGTCTCCATGTGTAGTCATTCCCATGCCAAAATTTCAAACAGACCTAATGACCTAATGGAACATAAAAAGTTCCTGCATTCCGAAGAATCCTGATCACTTTTGAAATTTTTTTTGCAAAGTGAAAAATTTACTTATTTATCATGTCAAATCTCGACAGGTTTTACCAAACAACAATGTTACAGCAAATAGCTCAATAATTTTGACTAATAACCTTCAATACACCTACACTTTTTGGATGTGTTTTACAATGTTCAAACACATGTGAAAGGTGCATGCAGTGATGTGCAGTATTTCATTGAAAAAAAATAGCAATGAGCAAAGTTTACTTTTAACAATCTAAATGGTTGCCATGGTTACTTACAGGTATTCTGAGCCTCCATGCTGCACTACTATTATTTTGATACATTTTTATGTCACAATACTCTACACATGACCGCCAAGTATACGCGCTTGTCAATCTGTCGATGTGGTCGTCCTCACTCACAGTGTGACTTCCGTCAGGTCGTGGAGACTGCCAGAGCAGCTTGCCAGCATTTTGTTTCCATACATTCCAGTGTCATGTGATAGCACTTGTTGGTATCCATTTTTTTTTTATGCAATAAATATATTCTGTCATATCATTATTTCATTCATATGACATGGGTCACATTTTGTATCACTTTGATGTATATTCACATGCAGAGGTACATGTATGCGGTGAATATGGGCAATGTTTTATGCCACATGAATGAACCACTGGATCCGTAGCCCCTCAAGAGACCAGCATAGCGTGTGAACCTGAGGACTGGGGCCATTCAACATTTCAATAGGTCAATGCACACTGCACACAAGACATCAGGTGTCAGGTACATGCAAACAAATACACAGATATTTTTTTCCTTCATTTTATTTTTTATTTTTTCATATCTGGTGATCCAAAGTACTGCCTCTGCATGTGTCCATCCAGGTTATGAAATTGAAAAGAGGGGGGAGAGGGGGGAGGAGGGATCGGAAGGTCACAATGATTTTGGTAAAGATTGAATATCCCACTATAACCCCACCCCTGACATGGCTGAATGACTGGAACAAACTTCCCGTCACCTGCCTAATATTTGATCCGTGCACACACCCACTATTGAAATTGTAAACATTGTAAACATGTCGTAGTATGCTTGCCACACTTTGACACGGCACGAGTGATCATAGCTACCTCTACCGTATTGATGTAAGGTGATTTCAATAGAACTGACAACATTTTAAGGAAGGCCTACAACATGTAAATGTTTATCGTGCGTTCTGAACCATCCATCGTGGCCATGTTACACCTCAACAGCGCTAAAATTACATGTACATATGTGGAGGGGAGGGCCTAGAGGTTCCCGAAATAATCTACATGTACCTTCATCAAGATCGCACGACGCACACGTACATGACTTGTAAAGGTGCCTAGATAAGTCAATTTATGGGTGCGTGCTCAATCAATAAACCTATTATTATTATTGGTTGGAAAAGAATGTGCCAATGCTGACAAGGCTGAGTTATGAATCTTTTCATGTGTTGATACTTTCTCACATTCAGTAACACATTGATTTGTGTAAAATATCAAGTTTGCAATTTTGATACTATCAAGCTAATTTCCCAGGTACATGAATATATTGACCTAAATTCCTTTGATTCTTTTCGATTATTGAAGGTAATACTCATGTTTTATGTGTATTCACCCATCATTTTATATTCAGCACTACATATGTAGATCCTTGGAACAGATCCATGCCTAGACAAATCTAAAATGTTTGTCATGTGAAGTTGGTCAGTATAAATTTGTTGACTTGTTTCATCTCAAGGCTAGTAAATATCATGCTGGACCGAAATGAAACACTTTTAAATTTGAGTGTATTACTTATAAATTTTTGTCAAATTTTTGTCAGAATTGTTTCAAATGAATGTTCATCAGTTTCAAACCAATTTCCAGGTGTGAAGTGCTTTCTTTGCTGCTTGGTTGGATGCAAGCACAGGTATCGGTACATAGCCTGTTGTATCATTGTATGCCTCAAAGGCTACACTATGACTTGATGAATGTCATAACGTACCCTGCCATGTAATCACATAGCCTGTTGTATCATGGTGTGCCTCAAAGGCTACATTATGACTTGACGAATGTCATAACGTACCTGCCATGTAATCACATTGCCTGTTGTATCATGGTGTGCCTTGAAGGTTCTGTTATGTCTTGGGCCATGTCATAATGTACCCTGCCATGTTACAGCACAGCCTGTTGTAACATGGTGCCTTGAAGGTTACATTATGACTTGGGCCATGTCATAATGTAACCTGCCATGTTATAGCACAGCCTTTTGTGGCATGGTGTGCCTCGAAGGTTACATTATGACTTGGGATGTCATAACGTAAGCTGCCATGTAATAACATAGCCTGTTGTAGCATGGCGTGCCTTCAAGAGTACGTTATGGCTTGGGCCATGTCATAATGTACCCTGCCAAAACCGACTAAATACCGAGTTTGAGGCACGAGTACACGAGTGCGTCAAAATATCAAAATGTTTTGCTAGTGCGTCCACGAGTCAGACAAAAATGAGTTACATCATTCAATAACAACTTGACCTATCAGTTCCATTAACACAATTTATCAGCGTGATGACTGTACATTGAAATTTGACAGAAATTTCACAATATAATAATCTGAGTACCAGTCCTGATTTTTAACCAGTTAGAGCAGTCCCACAACTTTTTTAACACCTTTTGAGAAAACCTTTGAGAAATGCCCCATGACTTTTGAAAATCCTCCATACATTTCAGAATCAAGGGAGTAGTCCATGAGCTGAGTTGAAAATTGGTACCATCTCTAGGGACCAAAGATTGTTGTGATTTTCTGATAGTCCGATGTATCTGGGAATCAAAAAAGTATGATGGCCATGTGGGCAGAGTAGCTTTACGTCATGATCAGCTATTTTGTGATACATGGCGATCTCATAATTAATGGGTTTCTCCAAAATACAAAAATGTCAATAAAATGACCAATACTCTAGTTACAAGCATGATTTTGGTGAATAAATGTCTGAAATCACACGATATTTTAAGATAATAACATTTTATGGCCAAAGTATGTGGAATTTTTTTTAAAATGGCAAAAACTATCAAAAAAGTGCTGAAAAAATATTTCGGTTTCATCAACGACACAGTATGGAAATATCGATAATTCCATCGATATGCAACATAATGATAACTTGAATGTTTTGAAATATGTCCCTATTATTCCCACAAGTAATGATGACAACTACTGTGCATATATGTGTGTCAATATTTAAAATATTCACACAAAACATAACCCACCCCCCTAATGAAATGTAAAGTGCGTATATGTCGTAAATATGCTATAACATATTTCTCTAGGGTATGCTGCATCGTACTTTTGTTCACACAGACGGTGTCTCTGAACTTACATGTACATATCATTTTCTATGAAAGTCATTCGCTTGGGAGCACGGCGAGGGCTTAACAGTACTCATTTAAGCAAAATACAATCCATGTGACACTACTACCCCGTTACACTCGATTGGCGGCATCAATTTACTAAATCAGTTTTAGTATCCTGAGAGTTTTCAATCAGTTCAAATTGAGTATTAAGGATATCAGATAATTATAGAAATTTGATCTTCATGCAAATTTGCAGCATCAGTAGGCAGAAGATAAACAAGCAACAACAGCCCCGTTTTCATGTGAAAACTCCTACCGTTGGTGAAGGGGCCTAGGAGGGAGTTGCTTGCTGGTATCTCCATGTTTCGGCTTGAATATTGAGTAATGCAACGTCTTCGGCAAAACAAAATGGTAATGAATGTTACCAAAAAGACACACCCGTTTTATAAATATGGCCGCCTCGCGGACTTATGATTCCGTAATGCTGCCCCAGTGCCACCGTCGTAGCACCTCAGTATCACCACCATCCCCCCAGTAGCACATCAATGGCCCCTCAATGATGCCCCCCAACAAAGTAGTACTACCGACAATGAAAACTGTAAAATCGCCAACAAACTTGTAGTGGTAACTCAATGGAGTTGCCATGTCCTCAATGATACCGTCGTGCATCCTCCCTTGTTCCTCAGTAGCACCGTGAGTCTTATTGCAGTCACTAGTTCTGTAATTATTATACATATGTATTACCACTTATCATTACTAACCAAAAAACATAACACCATACATTTCCCAATGACAAAAAATGTCCACCGGGAGGCAAATGTTACCCGTTGCCATCATGATGCCGAATCTACTTTTTGGACATGAGCTAACTGTTCAAATATTCACAGATATACTACTAAAAATCTTATTAAAGGGTTAAGTCAGTGGCGTACCTGATATTTTTTAGGTTTAACCTTTTCCCGATAACCTATTGCCGTGGCGTTGCCTCCGTCGTCCGTCGTTGTCATCGTGGTCGTCCGTCTACATTTATATCTTTAAAGTTTACGATCGAATCTTCCTGAAATTTTGCACAAAAATGCCTAAACATATTTCGAGAGGGAGATATTTTTTAGTTTTTTTATTTTCGCAATTTTTTTCAAAATGGCAACCATTTTTTCACGGAAATCGGCCAATTTTGGACTTCGACGGTCGTTTTCTCGAAATCTGTTCAGTAACTTTTTTTCTCATTGATGCACAACACTCATCGTATGTACCCCTGTGACGTGTATAAGTTTTGTTGCCCTTGAATCGTTATAATCCCCGCACATCGTCGATGCACCAATCCAGGAATTGTTGTCAATACATTTTAGTTTCAACGCATTATGAAGCATGCAACAAAGAGTCTAATGCCGTTTGTTGTCAGTAAAAGAATCTCGTCAAAACTCCATTCATGAATATAGACGATTTTGATGTACAAAGATATTTGTAATTTAACTACCAGTAAATAGACTAGAAACCATTAGATTTAATTGTTGGGAAATTTGCTCCATTATGACATTTCATCATTCAGTCAACTGTTTGAAAGAAAAATATTCTAATCTGGTGTTACCAAGTCACTGTGCATGCTAGGAGCGTATGACGCGGCCTCGGTCTTTTATTCAGTTTATTGTAGAAACGTCATTGCGAACTCATATCGGACCAGCGGAGCACAAAGGCAAAGGTCAAATTCAATGTCATCAGAATGTTTGGCGTATAACATTTCCTATATGTCCTTCATTGATTCCCACACTATGAAGTCAATAAGTGAGGAGATATTAGCCATTTTGTCCTGTCACCTTGAAAATCAGGTCGAAGGTCAAATTCAAAGTCATGACAATAATCTGCATATATCATTTCCTATAATTGATTCCTAAGCTGTAAATACATAACATAATTAATAAATAATGACACTCAATTTTCACCGCACATGTGCTTGCATGAAGCGGTAACCGGCGGACAATGCCTGGTGGTTTTATGACCACTCGAAAGATATGGGAAAAATTCCTGACAAACTATCACCGGCGGCCGGAACATCGGTAGATAGGCCTATCACCAATGTCCCCACATCGACCGGCGACCTGTGCAAAATGTGACCTAGGCATTAAAGCTAGCATTCCATAGGTGCGGTATGCGGATACGGCGTCCGGTATGCGGCATCCGGCAGTAGTACCGTGCGGCATCCGACATGCGTAATGTTGCATTCCATCTATACGGAATGGCGTGCGTTTTCGCCATTTGCATGTACGCTATGAAATTGTGGCAAAAGCTGAGAGATGACACTATTTTCATTTGCAAAATCGCTGAAACAGTTGAAAAAGATAAGAACAAAAAATAACATCTTTCACTTCACGAATAGGCCTAATGACCATATTTACATGAGTTTAAAGTCCTGCGATCGCTATGTTTCCATTCATTGTAGCTTCAAATAGGCCTACATTTAAGGTGTGATTGCACGTAACTTACCAGTGACTGCACTGAGGCACTTTTCCATTGACTTATAATGTGAAAGTAAAGGTAACAAAATCACCAAAACAGTACAATCCCCTGACCTAAAACTTGGCTAGCACACACACATATACTCAAGGATGATGAACCGAGACATGGTTTCATGAATGGTTTCATGAATGATATCACGAAAGCTGTGCAATTTGATGATTAGATAAATAATTTTATACGTTTCACCAAAACGAAGATTCGAGTGTTCTGTTAGACAAGCACTGGCTGTTGCATATATTTATTCCTTGTTGTCGTCAAAATAATGAGAATATATAGGGCTATACTTTCTGTGAGATGAATACAATGAGCTGAACATTCATAATCCCAAACACCTCGGTGCACCCGAGTGCATATCACCTGTGAGTTTTACTGGCCTCACTAGCTATTTGCTGCACAGCATAATCCTTTCGCTCGCCCTGTTGCGAGTGTATTTTGTAGACTGAGAAATAGGTCGGAAAATGACATAGGAAAACGATGAATTTAACAAATTTAACATTGTTTAGTGAGAAACAGAGTCTCGGTTAGTAATCTTTGATGGCTAACAATCAGAAAGGCAAAGTTTCACGTTGATTGGAAGTGTGTAAATTCATGAATTTGTTACCTATATATTTACATTATAAGTGAATGGACAGCTGGTCAATGCCAGGTTCATGACGATCACATGCAATCAATCCTTAAGTAAAAGCACATATTTATTATGAGAATTTGCAGATATACATGTAGATAGTTGCAAGTAACGATAGATAAAGAGATAGAACACAGCATTAACACAGCATTACATGTAGTTTCACATGTTTGTGGTTCCGAAAAAATAGTATTTTAGGCCATTTTTGACTTTTGGGGCTAATTTTTTTACCATAGATCTCTTTCAAAATTTGACAGTTTGTTGCTATCGACTTTAGCGACCAAATTTTGACATTTGAAGAAATTTGATCGTTTGGTTCATGGAATATTATATTTTACAGTATGTCATGTGAACAAACCAATATAGATACAGTTTGTGCGCTTTTTGGCGTTTGCTGGTGCATTCTGGCCCTCTTTTTGGTACATATTACCGATGACAATTCAACAGTTATGACTACAAGTACAACCAATCTTGCAATCAAGTATTTATAGACTCGTATGCATGTGAAAATGCAATTAATGTTCATAGATAAATGATCAAAGGGCGAGTATAATTGTATGTGAAGTTCGTCCAACATAAGTCAGAGAATACAATATGTTGTTCCTTATGTATACAGATACTGACATGCATATTTATTTTCGATTACTTGGCAGTAATGGTGGCACTCCTTTTTAGTAATACATAACATACACGGGCATGGTCCACTAAGTCTGGTTTGCCTCCCGACTTCACCTGTGCCGTGCGATGAGTGAGCAACGGATCACATACAGTTACCCAATACGGGGAACTCCGCAAGTTCGACGGGGCTCTTTATATGGCAGGAGCGGCCGGCAACTATTATAAATCTCCGCGAGAATGTTTTGAACAAATTAAATGCTCGGTAAATTTTGTAATTTTGATAAATGCAAATGTTTATAGGACTTATGTTATATGACTTATTATTGGTACAGGAAAAGACAGGGGCACAGTCTCTCTAAACTCTCTAAAGAGAGGGCATAAAGATATCATTTTGTCTGTGCCCCGATCCCCCCCCCCCCCCCCCCGCTTAGATACGCCTATGCTGTACATTGTGTAAAAGGTTGGGTTATTCCACAATATGGGTTTTTATATGTTGTTGACCAAATGAAATGCCTGGCTCACCAGGTCGGCGGATGATGTTTGTTCATACATTTGTGGTTGCTGGTTGTTATGTTGATGTTATGTTGATTACTGACATTATGATATTGTGATGTATAATTTTGGTAAACGTCGGCATCATGGCATGAGTTACTACGAACTGGTCGAGTGGGGTATATCACTATGTTTTGCTGCATGGAATAGATTATATCTAGGCCTAAATTTTCATCCATCATGCTCTGATGGACTACTTAACACCGTCCCTGTCTCGTATGCAGCATATATGTGCGAAAGGACTTTTCATCAAAATTGTTCAAGCATAAGACTCCGATACATGTACATTGAAATTCGAAATCAAATATTATGCAGCAATTTGTACGCTAATAATGGTTTGATGTACTACATATATATGTCGCGTATAGGCCTAATCTGATCATGATTTTATGAACGATTACATATCAGTATGTATGGTGATTAATGCACAGCATTTGGCACGAAATATGATCCAGACAAACTGAAAAATCACTACAATGGCCATGTGGCAGGTGCCCGATGACGTCACATATTCGAATTATCCCATGCGGAATGGGTCCGGCATGCGGCAAAAATCGCTACATGAAGTGATTTTTATTCACGCATGCCGTTGCCGGATACCGCAACCGTATGTATGGAATGTGTCCTTCTGAAAACAGTCATTTTGATTTTTGCCGCATACCGGACGCCGTATCCGCATGCCGCGTCTATGGAATGCTAGTCGAGGGTTGACCTGCCATATATGTATGGAAATAAACTATCAAAGTTTCCAACAATCGATATTCAAGTTTTATCAGTAATTACCATGGTAACCCTTATCATTTTGACAATATGTATACACAACAGGTAAGTAGGTGCAAAGATGATATGGATGATTTGATGGTTTTATCAAAGATCGTATATTTGGTTTTATCATGATGCGGACCAAAAATGGCGTATTTCTTAGATATACGCACATTACATTTCACTAGGGGTTGGGTTAGGTTTATGTGAATATTTTGAATGTTGACACACATATATGCACAATATTTATCATCATTATTTGTTGGAATAATAAGGACATATTTTAAAACATCAAACTCATTAATATGTTGTATATTGATAGAATTATTGATATTTCCGTGCAGTGTCTTTGGTGAAACCGAAGTATTTTTTTCAGCACTTTTTTGTAGTTTTTGCAATTTAAAAAAACATATCCTCGTATATTGGTCATAAATTGTTATTATAATAACATTTCATTTGATTCCAAACATTTATTCACCAAAATTATGCTTGTAGCTAGAGTATTGGTCATTTTATTGACATTTTTGTAGTTTGGAGAAACTCATTCTTTACGTGATCGCCATGTTTCACAAAATAGCTCACCGTGACGTAAAGCTACTCTGCCCACATGGCCATCATACTTTTTTGATTCCCAGATACATCGGACTATCAGAAAATCACAACAATCTTTGGTCCCTAGAGATGGTACCAATTTCTCTCATATGGCCATCTATCTCATGGACTAGAGGGGGGGCGGGGTTCTCTCATACATCTGAGTTCATCTTCCCAATCAATACACACTGCAAATTTGGTAATTGCTATGAATGACCAAAAGCAGGACATTTTATCACTGCTTATGAATTACACAAAAAGGGTAAAACGAATCACCATTTTGAGATATTTTAGCAAATACCTATTCTGGTAACTTCAGTCCAAATTTTTTCAGATGCCTGCTTTGAAGTGTATTCTATGTACGGTTTGCTACAAACTTGGCAAAAGAGGGCTTACACCATGTGTTGTACTCTCATGGATTTGTACCAATCCATACAGCATGGAATTCACAGCTTGCATGTGAGCATGAAAGACGGTGATTCATTCTGCAATTTCCTTATTGTAAAGCAATGGCAAAAAGTCATATTTTGGTAATTCATAGCAATTACCAAATTTGCAGTGTGCCCGAGTGATATACTAGTATCTAGTAATCGGTGCAACACTAATATATATAGATGTATATTCAATACAGCGTTGGGCATAGTGTAGTACGGTGACCAGTGCTCGTATTCTGCTAGGACCAGTGCTCGTACACTCAAATGAAATGTGTTATACGAACAGCTGACATGATGTGAAATTGGAATTTTTTGTTTCCATGTAAATTTACCCCCATTCGTCTGCAGAATCATAAAAAATGTGTCTGCCATACTGTAAACCCGTTAATGTTCGCTACCCTTTAATTTCGCTGATTTCACACTTTGAACAAAACTGCAAAACTTTAATGGATTCAAACATTAAAATTTGCATTGAAACTTATATAAAAGGAACATATCCCAAAATTAAATGGTTAGCGAACAGTCGCTTTTCCAGAAATGTGAACATTAATGGGAGCGAACTTAAATGGGTTTAAAGTAATTTGATTATTTTATTGACTGTATGAGCACTGGTCCCAGTACTACTACTGGTACGACGACACTTTTCGCTAGCACTATTCATGGGCAGGGTTCGACCACAATGCATAATGTTTCAATCTAAGATTTAGTGCCAAAAATCCCAGAGGAGGATATTTCCCAGATTATGACATCCCACCCATTATTAGCCCCAAGTGGCTCTCCAACCTATAGTGATCGATATGGGCGGGTGAACCGCCAATATGGATCACCAGATTGAAGAGCCACTTCTGGGGCTAACCCATCATTCAGCATGTCGTCGGCTGCCACACAGTGAGAGTTGCCGCTCACACTCATTCAGACTCAGTGTTGACAGTGACATGGACAGTGATACACTGTCATACAGTACAACGAAACGTTGTCATGAAGAACAATTATCGAAATATATGATCCATTAGCATTGTGAGGCCCACTGGCTGCCCTAAGTTAGCATTACCCTGTTTTCTGTTTGCTTGGCCATGCTGGATCTTGAACTTTCGAGAAAACACGACAATCCTGAAATTGACAGATCCGCCAACATTTACATGCAGTTCTGCGCATGCGTCAAACATCCGAAACGAGCTAATTTGTTATTTACGAACAGTGAAATGTCTATTGACGAGCGCCAACTTTTCTTTCACCCCCTCCTACTAGATCTGCCTCAAACGGCAACATAACACTTGAGATTTGCCAGAAATTCCGATGTGTTCGTCGTTGAGTAAATTTTTAGACATTTTAGATATTATTTTCGGTTTTGGACAGCTGTTTGCGGGAGTCGATTATTATTAGGCCTAAGAGCCGATATTGCTCCACTTTGTATTTGGATGAACAATATTTTGTGGCTATTTCATCCTTAATTGTATTATCAGTCGTCATGTGCCTCTCCTTGTTGACAACATTTCGCTGTTGCTCACATGTAACCAAGTGAGGATTACCTCGGCCAAGCTGGCATTTGAACACGGGATTCTCACACATCAGCCATCCACCCAACCAGATTAACTAAAGTATCTTATCAGTACCCAGCTCCCAGTAGTCAAGGTAGTATGATTACAGTTTCACACATGAAAGTCACATATTCCTGAAGGTCACATATTCCCGGGGTTTTGATACCTCGTCCCGAGTTGAAGAGTTACAGGCATTCTACTTCAACCTCAGGACATCGTCAGTCATAACAGGGCCACATCGAAGGGATACAAGGCATCACACTCAGGGGCGGATCCCGGAATTTTGGAAAGAGGGGGTCCAACATTATACGGCGTGGGGTCTGGGGCCCGCTCAAAGGTCCCAGAAGCCAGAGCCTTTGTTCTGTCCTGTGGTAGCTTCCTGGTATCTCCTGGTTGTGAATCCCACTTTTTGCCCCCTGGTATATTTGTGAAAAAAAGTTGTGAGTGAACCGAGCCTGTCCCAGTATGGGTCTGGGCCCGCTCAAGAGACCCTGAAGCCAGAGTCTTTTTTTATGACTTGAGGTAAGTTGATGACATCTTTTGGGTATAAGTTTCATTTGAATACCCATTGATCGCCATACTTTCATAATAAATGCAAAAACTAGAAACGAAGCGAACCTGTCTCAGCTTGGGGAGGGGGGGGGGGGGTCTCGGGCCTGTTGAGGGGCCCAGAAATCAGAGCCTCTTTATGGTCTGAATTAGTTTTGTAGCCTTTCCTGGGAATAAATTGCACATAAAAATTCATCGATGACCAATTGACCATGTTCTGGAAACTTCGGTAGAAAGTAGAAGGGAAGCTATCCATTTTGGCCAGAAGTCATAGCCTTCCTTATGTTCTGAACTAATTTTGTGGCCTTTCCTGGGAATGGTTGCAAGAATTCATTGATGACCATGTTCTGGAAACTTGTAAAAAGGTGGAAGAGAAGCTGGACATTTGGGCCGGGGGTCTGGAGCCCACTGAAGGACCCCAGAAGCCAAACCTCTTTTTATGTCCTGTGGTAGCTTCCCGGTCTCTCCTGAGTATACATTTCGAACAAACTCACTATGATCAACTTGTTCTTAAACATGGTATTTCGACATAATTTTTTTCGGGCAGGAAGGCTGAACCCGCCTATGTATGTATTTTGTTTTTTTCGGCCCTGGGGTCAGGACCCCCCCCCCCCCCTCTAAATCCGCTACTGACACTGCTGCTACAAGTTGAAACCAATAGGCTGGCTACCTTGGCCAGACTAGGATTTGAACCCGGGACCGGTGTTCATATATATTGCGTGTTGATACAAACACCAATGTCGTAATGATGCAGTTGGTGATGTATTGTTGTGTATTTGTGATTTCCCGTTCCATCCAAAAGTATAGTGGGTGTCACAGCAAAAGTTGGGGGGTGGCGGACCCCCTTCAGTGGTTGCGCCCTTAATGACTGAGACAAACTTGAGACTCTAAATCACCACAGTTGCCCGAATAATCGTTCATTCACAAGATTTGTTGCACGCATAGGCCTAACTAACACGGATAAACAATATAGGGTAGATTCGGGTAGACAGTGTAATTCACAGGTGACTTTTATCCTTCGTTATCATATCCACACCACACCAATAGTCAAGTAGGAAAGGGGGGTCCCCGTGCACCCAAAACATATATTTTTCTGACCTATTTTTTCTTAATCCCAAAGATGTATGTTGTATGAAAATAGATGTTCCCAAAGAAAATTATTGTCCCATGGGGTCAATATGGTCGCCATTTTGGCGGCCATGTTGGATTTTTGAAGAATTCCACTGAAAGTCGATAATTCATGTATCTATGGATCTACTAATTATACACAGTCATGTAACACCATTTTTGGGGGTAGTTTTTCATGCGGATTATGATGGGAGGGCATTCATGTTGATTTGAGCCATTTGGATGAAAATATAAAACAAATGTTATAAATAATTTATGAAAAAAGAAAATGTTCTCGTGATATATATTCATACACAGATCACACGCAAATGTTTTTAACACAAAAAATTATTGAATTCAAATTGTATTTATTAGTTATTGTGGAATTAGTTTTTTCCTTGTTATAATAATGCTGACGTTACTATATTACGTAAATTTCGGCCATTTTGGTGGCCATCTTGGATTTTTGATGATTTTCACTGAAAGTTAATAATCCATGTAACTTCAGATCTATCCATCATACACGGACATATGACCCCATTTTTCGGGGTAGCTTTTTACGCAGAATATGATGAGAGGGAACTCATGTTTATCAGAACAAGTTGGATAAAGATAAAACAAAATGTAACAAATAATTTATGCACTCAAGTATTTATTTCATGCACATATCTCAAATACACCAAAATCAGAAATGAGCAATATGCGCGATGTTGTATGTAATAGGTACTATGCTGAAAGTCGCATATATAACATGTGATGATGTTTTGCCACATATATTGCAAGATATATAATGTCAGCTGTAGTACATTTAGCACAATCTATAACCCATACGTGTTTCAGCTTTTCAGACATTCAGGTCGTTATATCGGGATCTACCCATCATTCACATATATTTGCAAACATACATTAACACAATTTCACATAGACTTATGAACATTCCCTGTTGGAATTAATTAGTCATCATCACTAAGCAGTTCATCATAATCAAGATCCACTTCGTCTTCGTCGTCTTCACTCTCCTCTTTCACATGCAACAGGTCAACTAGTGATGGAGGAAGGACAGGGCCGTTCGACCACACAGGTTCCAGGGTGTCTCGTGGTGTTTTTACCCATCCTTGACCGGGATCACTGGGTTTGGGTGAGGACACTTTTGCCTCGTCTGCTCGCTTGTAGTGGGCCAAGCGATGATTGACGCGGTTGATGTGTAGAAGGAGATTGTCCCTGCAAGACGCGCAACATCCACCTTGGACCTAGTAGTCAGTTGTTCGTTGTCTCCAACCATCTGTTTCAGCAAGTTTATCCAATATAATTTGGTAGTATGCAATTATTGTCATGCACTCGTGAACACACATTGATATATAGTTGAAATATGCTGCAAAAAAAAAATCTCACCTGAAAGCAGTTTGGTGACTCTGTAGCTTCGTGAGGGGTCCTGCTTTACCCTTTCCCTTGAAAGCACATCATCCCCAGTGCTTTCAAGGGTCACATCATCCCCAGTGAAAATATACAGACCAAGCAGAGCCGTGTGTGGCGATTTTGCCCAAAGATTGTGATATGAATTTCGGCCATTATTGTACACTATACCTCGCCGTAGCACGTGCTTTGTGACGCATTGTCTTTTATCGATCCACTTTACTGTAACAATGGTCTGACGTCAGCCCTCGCTCTTGCGTGCTGGCAGCTTTATAAGTTGTCTCAGAGCTGTCAAGGCGAGAGGACAACGGCAAGCACGGCCATGTGCTCCACGTCCCTTTTTCCTGGCCCCAAGGGCAATTCCCAATTGGGAGCCAGGAGGGGGGGGGGGGACTTAGATCCCGCGGCGTATGCCCCCTGGAACGGTAGTCCTTCGCCCTGTGATGGTGCGACACAGGCTCTGGCAGACCGTCAGGCTGTCCGGGGTTCTATCCCCATGGCAGTGCCGTTGGCGAGGCCAGCCAGCAACACACCCAAGTGTGCGGGTTACTGGCGCCACGCCCATGGCGTTCCGGGTTCATCACAGCGGGCTACATTACAGTGATGATGCAAAATCTGAGTAATGTATGACTGTCGGACTTGTTCGGCGGACTGTTTACCTGGGTATAGTTCTAAAGTAATTTCCTACGCCCGCCGTGACCCTAGGTAGCAGCTTTCCAAATTGACCCTAGATAGCGGGCGTCAAACTTTACACTGGTGCCGTGATGCAATGGGACGCCATCAGCCTGATGGCGTCCCATTGCAGCCTACTGTCCAGCATCTCTGTCCTCTGGGACATTCTCAAGAGATAAACAATAAAGATGAACGAAAACGACATTATAACCAACATGCCCGTTCTCAGGGCGGCCGCGAGCCAGCCCACGAGAACTCTGGCCTCGCGAAAGGACGTCAGGATACCAGACGTCCCGACGTCCCTGACTCTGTCTCCGGACGTAGAGTTGAACCCTGCGGGGTTGCAACATGTCTTGCCGCCTGAGTTCGACTCTGGTGTTCAGGGTGCTGCTGGTGGATCCGGAGACAGGTTCACCCAACGCCCTCTAAGGAGCGGCTGTCAGAGAGGGACAGCGGTTGATACAGATTGTGCAGGACGAATACTGCAGTCCTCCTGCCACACCGAGCCTGACTCCTACTGTCCCCTACAGCCCAGGGATGGCCGGTCCGCAGTCTTACCCTCAGTTCATCCGAGCCCGCAGGTGGCGATGACCCATGCCTTGGGACCTGCGTCTGTGCCGCGGCTTGGAGGCACCACGTTGGCTATGGCCTCCACTGTTCTGGCAGTTGAAATCGCAGTCACGTGGTCGAGCTATCCCGTTCCAACCAGTGCTTCGGGAGCAAGCTGGTAACTGGTGGCTTCGGCCTCAAGTTATGTCGGTTACCCAGCCTCGCCTGTATCCTATCCAATGGGATTGGCGGGGGTTCCCTCCGCACTCAGTCAGAGTCAGATGTACGCGCATACATACCCGTCCACAGCCTCTAGCTGTCCTCCACCCATGTCTGTGGCTTACGGATCCGCTCCCGCGGGTCCCGCCGTAAGTAGGGCTGGAGATTGGGCTGCACTATCTTACGCCACAAACTCCGGATCAGGGATCCAGGAGTGCTTCCGCACGACCGGAAGCCTGACCAGGCGTCATGACGTAAGCGGTTCAACGGGGATATCGCTGATCTGGAGGACTACCATGAAACTTCTAATAGACGCCTGGGCGTCTATTGATTTCAGTTACACTCTAGACCCGGTGTCTATTAGAACCCGGCGTTTATTAGAACCCGGCGTTTATTGATTTCAGTCGTTGTCTGGACCCGGCGTTTATTGGAATTGGCTAGGCATGTGTTATGATATGACAAGTCGGATGACAGATTAAATTTTAAAAGCTGGAAATTTCCGACTGGGACGCATTGACGTTGTCGATATTAGTATCTATACGTTGCTATGTTACACAATGTACGTAGACCCGGCGTCTATTAGAACCTGGCGTCTATAAATTTCAGTATACCTGAACTCCCGGCGTCTATTAGAACCCGGCGTCCATCAGAAACCAGGCGTCTATTAGAAGTTTGACGGTATCTCCTGCAGCTTTGGCGAGCCGCCGTCTAGGAGGGTTGGACCTCGGCTGAGACCGGACACATCTTCACAGGCAGACTGGAGGGCAAGTCTCTCCAGGTTATGTCCTGTCTCCAGTCGGGGAACGCGACATTTGCTGAAGTTGCCGAGCCAGATGTTTAGCACGAAGACCATTATTCTCAGACCAGATTGTCCCTGGTATACTGAAGAACTGCACGAGGCTAAACACCGCGCAAACTGGAGAGAAGATGGCACCGAACAAGATTCTCAGTTGATCACCAGATCTACCGGCATCAGTGTGCCTCCGTAAATCAACTGTTGAGATGCACCCGTGTTGCCTACTACTTGGACAAAATACAAAGCTGCAGAAGTGACCCAAAAGGTATTTACTGCATCGCGAGGAACCTAATGGGGGGCAGTGACACACCATCTCTACCAACTGGATCATCCGATAAGGAACTTGCTCAAGATTTCAGCAATTTCTTCACCAAGGAGATCAGTGTTATCTGGACAAATTTGCACAGCCAGCAATGTTCAACTGGGCCTCCATATGCAAGACATTGCGACTCTGGTGGATTTTACTCCAGCTACCGAAGAGGAGGTGGGGACCATCATCCGGAACGCTCCAAATAAATCCTGTGAACTAGATCCCATACCTACCTGGCTCCTGAAGCAGTGCCTACCCGAGCTTCTTCCTATAGTCATGACAATCATCAACAGGTCGATGGAGACTGGCTATGTGCCGAAGGAGTTCAAGTCCGCAAGACTATGGCCACTGTTGAAGAAGACAGACCTGGACCCGAATGTGGACAAGAACTACAGGCCTGTGTCCGACCTTCCATTCATCTCTAAGATCCTAGAGAAGGTTGTTGACAAGCGCATTGAGCAGCATCTGACCTGTAGTTCACTTCAACCGCCCATGCAGCCCATGCTTACAGGAAATACCATTCCACTGAGTCGGCATTGATGAAGATGCAGAGTGACATCCTCCAAGCCATGGATGGAGGCAGTGGGTCTGTGATGGTAATGTTCAATCTGTCATCGGCTTTCGACACCATCGACCACCGGACTGCAACGTCTAGAGGATCAATTTGGCTTCAAAGGGAAATCACTGGCCTGGGTTAAATCGTACCCGGTTGACCGCTACCAGAGTGTTTGCGTCAATGGCGAGCTGTCTTCACCAGTTCTTTTGGAGCACGGCGTCCCACAGGGCTCTGTGTTGGGTCCCAAGAAATTTGTGATGTATACAAAACCATTGGGCGACATCCTGTTTTCTCACCATGTGTCCTATCACTTTTATGCAGATGACACCCAGTTGTACATGTCATTCAAGCCCTCAGACGATGCCGCCCACCAGGATGCTCTTCGTCGCATGGAGAATTGCCTCCGGACGTTGAGGTATGGATGAACTCCAACTTGGTCAAACTGAACACTGACAAAACGGAGGTCATACTCTTCACATCCAGAAACAGCACCAAGTACCTGGACAAAGTGTCTATCACTGTGGGTGATTCAGTAGTGTCATCGACGGACTGTGTGAAAAATCTGGGCGTTATGCTTGATTCTACCCTGAGCATGAAACAACAAGTGAACTCCATATGCCGGACCAGATACGGACAGCTACGCAACATCGGCCGAATCAGGCGTTATTTGACAGCCGATGCTTGTAAGACCTTGGTTAATGGACTGGTGACATCACAGATGGACTATTGTAATGTGCTATTACATGGGTTGCCAGACGCTACACTGCTGAAACTTCAGCATCTCCAGAACACTGCAGCACGCATCGTAACCCTGACCCCACGAACAAGTCACATCACACCGGCTCTGAAGACTCTACATTGGCTGCCAATAAAATATCGTGTACAGTTCAAGATCCTGGTTCACGTCTTCAAAGCTCTGAACGACCAGTCGCCAGCGTATGTGAGGGACATGATTAACATCTACAGACCAACCCGAGCTCTCAGGTCACAGGACAATCAGAGGCTAGTAACACCACGCACAAAAACAGTGACCTATGGAAACAGGTCCTTCTACCATGCTGCACCATCCCTGTGGAACACTCTCCCATCACACATCAAGGGTTCCAATACTGTGTTGACATTTAAAAAACGTTTGAAAGCTCATTTTTTCATGGCTCATTTTGGTCAATAATCTTTGTGTATTTTTGTGGATTGTTTTTATCATGTTTATAGTCTGTCTTAACGGCCTGTTGTTTTAAACATGTCCTTACTATTTAACAGTCTATTGTCTTAAACATTTTGTTCACTATTTATTTTTACTCAGTATGTCCATCAAATTGTACCCACATTACATGTATGTACAGCACCTTTGAACGTTGCTTTTAGTCATGAAAAGGGTGCTATATAAATTTGGTATAATAAATATAATAAATAAGATATACCTTACTGAGGAAGGCTTTTGTGGTTTTGACATAAATCCTCCTGGCGTTTACTACAGTAGTACTTGATTCCAGCATGCTTACCTCCTTCGAATATCTTACAGATGTGTTGCTGTTGTTAGTTCATCTTCAACGAGAAGTTTTATTTCGAAAATACTATGATGAAAAACAAAACCCGTGCTAATACACTACTGTACTATACACCTTCATAGATCATCCAATGGTAAGAACCATGTGACGTTTCATGGTGATGTCAGCATTGTTATTACATATCAATAGCAGATTTCGATAGCAACTGTTATCTAGATTTTAAATTGACTGGGTATTGACGATTAAAAATGATCTAATCGAAATTGTGGATGCACTTATTTGCGGAAAGACAATTTCCCATGCATTTTTCACTTTATTCATATATTTTTATCCAATTGTTCTGATCAAAATGAGGACCCTCTCATGATATTCTGCGTAAAAAGCTACCCCCAGAAATGGGGTCATATGTCCGTGTATGATGGATAGATCCAAAGTTACATGGATTATTAACTTTCAGTGAAACTCATCAAAAATCCAAGATGGCCCCAAAAATGGACGAAAAGACGTTATATAGTGACTTCAGCATTATCATAACAAGGAAAACACTATTTTCCATAATAACTATTAAATACAGTTTGAATTTATTAATTTTCTGTGTTAAAAACATTTGCGTGTATCTGTGTATGTATATATCGCGTGAAAATTTATTTTTTCATAAATTTGTTATATAAATTTATAATATTTGTTCCATATTTTCATCTAAGTGGCTCAAATCAACTTCGTTACCCTCACATCATATTCCACATGAAAAGCTACCCCCAAAAATGGTGTTACATGACTGTGTATAATTATTAGATCCATAGATACATGAATTATCGACTTTCAGTGGAATTCTTTAGAAATTCAACATGGCCGCCAAAATGGCGGCCATATGGACCCCATGGGACAAAAATTTACTTTGGGAACATCTATTTTCATATATCAGACACCTTTAGGATTAAGAAAAAATAGGTTAGAAAAATATATGTTTTGGGTGCACGGGGACCCCCTCTTCCTACTAGACTACAAAGGAAGGTGGTCAATAGCATGATCAGTTGACACAGGATATGATTCCAATCTTCGTGTTAATGGAAGATTGGTGTTTGTGTCTCGGTGAATATGAATGTGTATGGGTTGACAGGTACATTGACTCCAGCTTGACTGATATGCAGTGACTATCAATACGAATAAAAGCTTACGTGTATCGATCTATCTGAAACTACCCTACAACCTTCATACAAGAGTGACCACTAACTAGAACGTAAGCCTAACGATATTTGGCATTAAAAGTATTGACAAGTGTAGCATCATTTGATGGCCAATGACGAATTTGTTGCCGGTATCAAATCGACAGTTCGCAAAATATAAAAAAAAACTTGTAAACAATGGAGGGATATTCGAAAACAAATTTTTAGTGTTGTTGTTTGAAATTCCGCTTATTGAAAGAATTTAATCATGATCAAGGGATGTATTCATGAACAAACTTAGGAATTAAACTACGGTATTTAATAGATTACAGCCGTATATAGAGTATAGCTGTACATATATATATAATACTTAAATATCGCCCAAGTTGCAAGTATGAGTATGGAAAGCCGGGAGGGACATGTATGCATTGAAAGCCGGAATTCACATGCTAGATCTAATTGCTTTTTTGCCGTGAGCGCATAAGAAAATGACATAGCTTTTTGATAATTATTTATGGCACTGTTCTCCAAGTGTTGTAAGAAAGCATATTGAAGTCAATCGAAATGTTTTCATGTGAATATCACAGATAGACCTACAATATATATATATTTTTTTTTATAAATTTTGCAATATACAAATTTTTCATGGAATAAAGTGAAACAGTCACGAAATATTGCTAAAATAGTGCAGAATCTGAATATTGTGCTTGTTCATGTCAGATCATGATTCTAATAAATAGTCTATGGACTATGGTATTACATGTACATTTCTGAAATAACATGGCTTAAAGGGACACAGAAGCTACATGTACATTGTAGTCTATTATCATTCTTGACTTTCAGACAGATACCAGCATGGAGAGGGTGGTAGCACTGGTTGACATGGACTGTTTCTATGTTCAAGTAGAACAACGGCTTTGTCCAGAGTACAAGGGGAAACCATGTGTTGTTGTACAGTACAGAACATACAAAGGAGGCGGGTAAGAATAGTTCAGCCCAATAATGCCCGTGAATAGTGCTAGGGTAAGAATACTGTACTTTGAATCTAAATTCAAAGTCAGTTAATTTAAATACTACTCTTAGCTGCACTCCACCACACGACCGTTGAAATCACATGCATCGATATTTGTGCCTTAGCAGTTATGATATTATTGTTGAGATAAACATTCTATTACCAATACTTGGCCATTACATGTACTTCCTTGCTTTCCCAGGGTTATTGCTGTAGGCTACGAGGCAAGGGCATGTGGCGTCAAGCGAGGGATGATGGGAGATGATGCTAAGGAAAAGTGTCCAGAAGTTCATCTGTTTCGTGTGCCCGAGCAGCGGGGCAAGGCAAACCTGGACAGGTGAGTACATGTATTATCAAGGTGTCCACTTTATGACTTGTTTAGATTGTAGTCCTAAGAAACACTTTGTGTTCAAGAGCATGGATGTCCTGTGTTCACTATTGTTCTGACATGGTTAACGTATCCAGGTATCGAGAAGCCGGAGCTGAAGTGATTGAGGTTCTGAGTCGCTTCAGTAAGTGTGTAGAGCGAGCGAGTATAGACGAGGCTTACATCGACCTGACAGAGGAGGTCCAGAGAAGGATGGCAGCAGGACAGACCGTTACTTCGGATCAGCTCATAAACACGCATATTGTTGACTGGGAAAGCAAGAAGGATGGAGACGAGGAAAAAACAGTTGATATGAAAGGTATGATATATGCTTAGATTCTCTCCCTGCATAACTCTCCCTGATCATCAGCATGGTTTACCACCATAATAGTAAACCATTATCATAATACATGTTATATCGTATATGGGATGGCCAATAAATATGATAGTCCTATGCATTCGTAACAATCTATACAAATGCCTATATACCTATTTTGTTTTGTGTGTACATGGACGAATTGCTCTGTAAACTGAAGCCATTGAAACTTGGTTGCCATGTGGGTAATACTTTCTGTGGTGCTCTCGCATATGCTGATGATTTGAGTCTCCTTGCCCCTAGCAGAAACGCAATACAACAGATATTATATTTGTGTGAACAGTTTGGTTGAGACTATAGTGTCAAATTTAATGCTCAAGAGTCAATTACTGATTACGTCATATTGTGAGCTATCTGTTGGTGACATTAATTTGAATGGTGACAGTATTCCTGTATCCAAAAGTGTAGTACATCTTGGTAATGCAGTTGGTGAGAACAATTCATCTATATATATGTGTGAACAAGAACATTCTGGATCTGATATACAGAACCAATTATGTCCTCAGTCGCTTTGAGTTCTGTAACTATGAAGTAAAGAATTTTATGTTTCGAACATATTGTACCAGTCATTACGGTAGCCCACTATGGAAACTGAGTGATCCTTACGTTCCTAAATTTTATGCATCACGGAGAAAATGTGTTCGGATAATATGGAATTTCCCCCCCCAACCTCCCATGGGAGATATTTACAGCATTTATTTGAGGACATGTCTATTGAAGCTCAAATGTTGTACAGATTTGCAGTATTTTATATTCCTCTTATTAACAGTGAAAATGGTCTGGTCACAATGTGCAGAAAGATATGCACCATCTCAAATAGTCATGTTGGTAGAAACTATAGAAAACTGATGTCAACATTACGGCTAGATGATAATATTGTAACTTGGACAAAACATTTCATGAAAAGGGTCATATCTAATTGTTTTTAATGTGATGATGAATGTCAGGCTGTTGCATCTACCATTAAAGAGTTATGCAATATGAGAGAAGGGTACATTTGTACAACAATTCCCGAAACAATTTATTGACGCATTACTGGTGGATATGTGTGTAAATTAACTTCTACTATGTTGCATATTATATTGTACATGCTTCGTCTGAAATAAATCATATATATATATATGTTTTGACCCATGGTTATAACATTGCTTAACTTTTAACAATATTTGTTATTATTATCACTGTTCACATGGTGCGATTTGAAACATACCCTGTGTTTGGTACAGAGGCGAGTCGTGCCGAGGGGGTGAGTGGCTGGCTGTCCCACCTTGGGGAGGATGAGGAGCTGTCTGAAGCTGACCGTAGGCTGGCCCTGGGAGCTGTGGTAGCCGCAGAGATGAGACAAGCAGTCTATGACATCACAGGCTTCAGGTGCTCTGCAGGCATCGCTCACAACAAGGTGTGAAATGTGTGTCTGACATTCTCTTGTACCTTAATTACCAGGTATGTGCCTTGTATGATTTCGGAATTATATATTGGAATTTTTCAGTGTATGTAATATAACCCTCAAGCTTGTACAAGCAATATCGCACCCTGTTTCAGATGTTGGCAAAGTTGTGCTGCGGTCTCAACAAACCAAATAAACAGACGGTTTTGCCTCACAGTTCTGTTCCTGGGTTGTTCAGGACGATGCCGATACAGAAAGTGTATGTATCTGTATATTATCAGGTGTGACATGATATCTCTAGGATGAGTGATGCTCATTCTATCATTCAGGAATATATAATGCTTTTGTACCCTGTTGGAAATTTGTATTCCCCGAGGCCAAAGGGTTGCCATCTAGGCAAATTAACCAATTTCCTGAATAAAAAAACTAATATATTTGACGCAAGAGAAATCATACCTAGGACCACACATGTATCACTACATACAATAGGGTCATTACTGGCAATTATTAAAGGTATAAAATTATGATACACATGCAATATCAAAATGAGTCATTGTTGAGGTCATGTTCAATCATTTTTAAACATTTCAAATTTCCTGTTTCAGACGTCACTTTGGTGGGAAGTTTGGCGTGAGTGTGTTGACACAACTCGGGGTGGAATTCATGCAGGACCTCTGTCAGTTCACACAACAGCACCTGCGCAATGTATTTGGTGATAAATCAGGGTCAGTGCTGATGAAGCCAGTCATGAAAGCTGATGAAAGGCTGAAAATGTCCAGACATCATTACATTATAGCAGAAACCCATTTCTGATTATAGTAGACAATAAACTGGATGTGTTTATTCATTGAGTACATCTGTTGGACAGATCGTGGTTGTATGAGGTCTGTCGGGGTTTTGACAGTGATCCCGTTGTTGCTCGACAACTTCCCAAATCGGTCGGCTGTGGGAGGAACTTCAATGGGAAGGAACAACTCGACACCAGAGCTAAGGTAACAGCTGAAAATCTGGTTTTACATTGGTCCTGTTAGTACTGTTTACCTGTCAGTGCAAAACTTACATTTATGAAAATGCAAAATCAAAATTGAAATTTTCCTTTGTATAGGTGATGGAGTGGCTGCACAACTTGTCGACAGAAGTTATCGAGAGACTACACAAAGACAGAGAAACTGTGAGTATCAAGTTGAGAACATTGCCTTAAAAATGTTTATGAAGAGTCATCTTACTTTATCAGATCACATTTCTAATTTTGTCCTGACAGAATAAGCGAACTGCCAAATCCATAACAGTGAGTCTTCAGAGACTGATCGGCGATGGCTCAGTTTCTGCATCAAGGACTTGTGCTCTCGTGCGATATGATGCAGACAAGGTGATGAATGACGCCCTTGCTCTGCTGAAACCCTTCAATACAGCACCAGCTCACCAGGGAGCCTGGTATGTTACAGATATTAGTACAGTCACAAGATATCATCTGATAACTTTTCAGTAAATATTTTTAGGCCATACATAAGTGAAGAGAAAATTGAAAAACCTAATTTTGCTCTTATAGGACGCCAGCGATCTGTAACCTGAGTGTGGTTGCAAGCAAGTTTGAGGACGACTCCAAACATCCAACAAGATCAATCAAGGCGTTCATGTCGAGTCAGTCAGCTTCTGACAGATTCTCACAGATACAGAGCTCACCAACACTGAGTCAGTCCCAGCCAGGCCCTTCAAAGAGAGCTGTCACACCGAAATCTACAACCCTACAGAACATGTTCACAGCAATGACCAACAATGCAAAATCCAGGCTTATCCAGAAATCAGCTGAAGCAAAAGACCATCTCCCATCAATTCTGGATACAAGTAATAGGACATGTACCAGTAAACAGGATGGCGAGAATGGTGAAGACAAACCGTTCACATTTTCCAGTGATCATGGCAAAGAAAGCAAGTCTTGCACCGAGGATAGTATTCCCGGTTCTTCCAATATCGGTACTACAAGGAAAGGCTTTTTTGCAAGAAAATTGGAAGAAAAAAAGTCTGCATTCTCACCGCAAGCCTCTTCAGCGTTCAATGAAGATCATGCTACCGTTATTACTGACTATGCAGCTAACCACAATGAGGTTAATACTGACACTGAGCCATCATGTGAAGGTGACATTTTTGACGCTGATACAGAGTCAGAGAATGAGTCCTCGAGTGTGGTCAGCAATGACCAAACATCATTAAATGCTCCGACTCTAGCTACAATTTCACCAAGTGCACCGCACACAAGTGCAGACAAGCACCGAGAACCAGCCACCAACCACACCGGTGCTGAAGACATCATGGCCTGTGAGAAATGTGGCAAGCTATTACCCGTCTGGGACCTGCCCGAGCACTATGACTACCACTTTGCTCTGGAAATTCAGAAACAAACGATGAAAGAAATGTCGGCATCTGGTACAACTGACAGCAGCACAAGCCAAAACAAGCGCAAGGAATTTAGTGGTAAAAGAGGGAGACCAAGCAAACGTTCCAAGCAGGATACCTCAACACCTAAACTCAAGACTTTCTTCAGTAAAAATTCCTAGCTATGTCAACAAATTGCAATGCATTGCAGACAACAGATAATGACTGGTCTTTCATTTGTGAGCAAACTGCAGAACTCGTCCAAGTTAACAATTACATGGTATGGGGTGTATTGATTGGCGTGTTATGATCATGATGATACTGGGATCAAACTGATCAGATATGGACATTGTATAATATAACTACATACACCGTAAATAGGATACAGAATAATCTCAAAATTTGACTTGTGCACATATCTGTTGAGAAACATGTGCATTGTGGTAAGGAATAAGAATGGCTGATCATAAGTTGTATGCACTTGTCATATTCAACATTTATCATTGATAACATGGAATTGTCCCATACCCATTGTATCGATTTGAACTGTCCACTGGTGTAATATCACTTGCGAAACAATACCAGGTATGTGAAATGAGCCAGTGCTATATTAATCCTGTTTCACTCATTGTACAAATTGATGTACAATTCACCTGGATCTATGATACTGCTAGTTTCTTTAGTGTGAATATAAAAGGGAATCCACGTCTTTAATTCTATCAACTCCTATCAGAATATACATAACGTAATAAATTAAGAAATTGTTACTCATTACTCAGTAATCATGACTGAAACATATTCTACATTAGGTGTACATCTAAACCAGTTTATAGGCATTTCCATGATTTTGACACCACAAAATAATGTATAGTAATATTCTGGTATAGTTTGTGGATCCTGTGCTTGAGGACCACCTTAATGATGAACTTGAAACGGAAGGTGGTATGACGTTCTGTTCCTATGGTATTTAAGCCACATGTGGTTTACAGGGAAGATGACAATTGAATAGTGTGTACATGTATACAATTTGTTTTCAGAGGCATAACCTGGTTTATGATGGAAAGAGTTGGTATTATATGAGTTATTATATGCAATAAACATGAGGGAAATTCAGAAATTTATTGTTTATTGCTGTTGTGCTGAACCTTGGAAGTTTGGAAATAACAAAACCAGTGAAAATTTACACCAATATGCACTCGACTGGTCAATTCTATTGAGCTTTACTCCTCCTCAACTTTATCAACAAACTCCACTGTTGTTTTCACTAATTGTTGATTTTCTAGTTTTAACTTGCATATTCCTGAAGATCCAACTCAATTGGAGCTTGAACATGAATGTTTATTTTATGTTAATATTAGATCAGAAACCATTACAAAACGGCTGAGTGCCATTCAAAAATGACACAGATGTTCCATATTCAGAAAGTGAAGCACAATACTGTCAACACCAATCAAAATGAGCCTTTTTATTTGATAGTGACACTTCATAATAAACCGTTCTTGTCATTAAGGAGAACATTATATTATCACATGATGCCCAGTGGTACAACAAAATGCATCATGTGTAGCTTGAAGACAAACTTGCTGAATAATGCTCATGGGGTAAACAGTTACACCTGCACAATTTGCAGCCTAAATATCCTGTTGAAGGATGATTCCAAGCAATTCTCATAAGATCCTTCTGGTATTGTGAACAGGCATACAAAATAATATGAATGTATCACATTTTATTAATCAAAATGAACAGGCTACATGGAATCATGAGTAACTGGACAGTACATTGAAGAAATGATACACTTCGTCACTGTCATAAACCCCCACTTCAGTCTTGCAGATGGTACATTTGACAGGGTTGAAGACATCGTCAGTAACCTCCATAGGTTCATTCTGTAATCCACTAACGTGAGTTTGATCTGTGCTGGTTCCTTGCTCTGGGTCCATGTATTCTGATGAATCTGCCATAGAAGTCTTTTTCTTTTTGTTTTTCTTCTGCTTCTTTTTGGAAGTTTTTGGTGCCTGTTCTGGAAACTTTAGTGTCTCGCCGCTTTCCACTCTGCAGTTCATGACAAACATTGCCCTGTACTGGTTCGTGTAGGTTGTGTGCCTGTATGGAAAAACAAAACACCAAATTATCATATATACATGGCCAGTATATTTTTCATGGTTACGACAGCACAGACATACAATGGATATGAACAGATGTATTCATGCTATAAATTAACAATGACCACATGCAATTTGAACGACATATTTCTTGCTATAAATAAACAATGACCCCACGCAATTTGACCGAAGTGCAAAATATAACATATTTTAAAATTTTTGTTGGTATTTTGTTGTGTAAGGTTTGTTTCGCGGCACTCCACATTTGTCCGAATCACCTTCTCTTATGTACCTTTGGCAGTCGAGACAGAGTAGTGTCATACACGCTGGACAGTTGAGCACTGCGTCACTGTGAGGCAGTGGTTTGACCTTCAGTGACTGTCCTTTGGTATCCACGGTGCGGGACTGGCGAGGCTGATACCGGCGCCGCTGTCTGTCGACCCAACGTTGGTTATCGTCGTCAATCCCAGGGTCGTAGAGGAGGTCATCATTGGAGATCACTGGATGTTCTTTCTGGGATTTCTCTGTAATAGGAAGCACAATTTCTTTTCCAGATTTTTCAAGCATAACTTACATTTCGGTCTTCATTCGGAATTCAGAATCAATATTTTTCACAATAGTTCTCAGAAGTACAAGTTTCAACCTACCATGGCTTGTTTCCTCTTCATCAGAGTCAGAATCAAAGTAGCTGCTGTCATAAAGTTGCTTCTCACTTTCCTGTTTCCCCTTGGAGTTGTTCTCTGCTTCTGGCAAACTTGCTACAGAACACAACAAAAATGGTATATTTATATGAGGTATATATAAGGGACTGGTACTTCCCATCACTTGTCAATTGCATTATCAATAGGAGATATATCATGTATATATTCAATATAAAATGTGCATATGCTGCCATTAAACTGTCAGGTCACCTGTCTTCTGTTGCTCTGTCAGTGTCTTCATTGTCTGTTCCAATTCTTGTGCCATTTCTTTCTCGAACTCATCCTCACTGGACGAATCCAAACCGAGGCTACGGCGACGAAGTCGTCGTTTCTGTTCTGGTGTCCCTCGGAGAATCACGTCAATTTCATCATCAGAACTGCAAAAATAACGAAGTCACCAAACAAAATGACTTTTGTTTATTTTACATGACAGTGATCAGCAACGGTATTACTGTATGCCTAGGAGTGGGACAGTCACAGTGTGGAGTGAGTGTTACTGGTCAGTGGGTGACCGTTAGCGGTATAGTCAACTTAGTGGTGGGTATCAGTATCATAACTATACTAGTCTATACCTACAGGGCTGGAAAGCGGAAGTATGATCGGTGATGAATTCCAATAAAATATTCGTGAATAAGGCGTCGCCGGGGATAAACCTATTATCGCCCAATTTCTAACCACGTCAATAACTGCTGAAATAGCACGTCTTGTGTCAAATAACTTTAGCGAAATTACGAAGCAGGTATTACATGTGCCGAAATTCGTTAGAATAACAGGCCTTCTGGGGGAAATTTTGCTGGAGCAAGGTTTTATTCGAAGTGCCGTTTTTTCCAGTGCCTCTTCAAAGCTTGAATATGCTGTGGAATTGAACACTTTTCATTTTTTACTATATTTTTTTTGTATATCTTCGTCGTATATGGATACTATAATATACATAATATACTATAAGACATCGTTTATATACTTAAAATTACCATATTAAATGTACCCCCATATTAAAAGATAGGGAGGCGTCAGGTGCTCATCAGTTGGGAAGAATCCCATTCGGTGGCATATATGCCCAAATGGGATATATGCCACCAAATGGGTATACTTCCTGTATATCCAAATGGGATATACCTGAAACCTTGGTGGTAGTTTTGTGGTCATACTCATTGGGTGACTCAGGGGGTCTGGGTGTTCATTCATTTACTAGTAATGGATACAAAGCAGTTGATTCATTTCCCTTTGTGATTGGTTTTAATTTCACACCGTCTGTCCAATTTATTGCTGGGACATGGGATTTCTCATAAAAAGGGAATACAGTGGTCCTCCTCAGATAAGACCTACCCTTCTGCCACAAAATTAAGGTCTTATATGAGGGGATGTCTTATTGGAGGGGTTCATTTACATGTTAAAGTCATTCTAGTGCCATAAGAAAAATTAGGCCAAGGGCCAAAGATAGGTTACCGGACAATGTTTAATATTTTAGATGTTAGCCAGGTCACTGGCTAAAGTCAAGGTCAAAAGAATATTCAGCATATATAATATTAAGCATATATCATGTCCACAGTCGATTGTTAAGCTGTAAATTCAAAACAGAGAGATATTAGCAATTTTGTGCTGTGGCCTTGAAAATGAAGGCAAAAGGTCAAATTCAAGGTCATCAAAATATTCAGTGTATATCATTTTCTATATGTCCACAATTGATTCCCAAGCCATACAGTCAATAGAGGAGCAATCAGGGAGTGACATTAACACTGGCCCACTGGCCCCACACCATATTTTGAGCCTGTGGGGCCAGTAGGGGCCACCAGATTCCGTAAGTCACTGGCCCCACTGGGCCAGTATAAAATCTTGCATTCTTTGAATTTTACTTCACAATATTTCACTTCCCTTGAAAGCCTTTCCATGTTGCTTCTTTATGAAAATGCATCAGTGTTTGATATTCAAGTGTGCACTGATTGTTATTGAACTTTGAAAGTGGGGCCAGTAGATTATGAATGGGGCCAGTAACTTCCAGATGTTACTGGCCCCATGGGGCCACTGGTGTCATATGCCTAATGTCGATCCCTGAGCAAGATATGAGCCAGTTTGTACTTGGACCTCGAAAATGAGGTCAGAGGTCAAATTCAAGGTCACGAGAATATTCAGCATATATCATTTCCTATATGTCCACAATTGATTCCTAAGCTGTAAAATCGATAATAAGTGAGATATTAGACACTTTGTCCTGTGACCTTGAAAATGAGGTCAAAGGTCAAATTCAAGGTCACGACAATAATTTGCATATATCATTTCCTATATGTTCAGAACTGATTCGTAAGCCGTAAAGTCGATGACAAGCGAGATATTAGCTATTTTGTCCTATGACCTTGAAAATGGGGTCAAAGGTCAAATTTAAGGTCATCAGAATAATCAGCATATATCATTTCCTATATGTCCACAATTGATTCCTAAGCTGTAGAGTCAATAATAAGCAAGATATAAGCCATTTTGTCCTATGACCTTGAAAATGGGATCAAAGGTCAAATTCATGGTCATCAGAATATTCAGCATATATCATTTCCTATATGTCCACAATTGATTCCTAAGATGTAGAGTCGATAATAAGCGAGATATAAGCCATTTTGTCCTATGACCTTGAAAATGGGGTCAAAGGTCAAATTCATGGTCATCAGAATATTCAGCATATATCATTTCCTATATGTCGACAATTGATTCCTAAGCTGTAGAGTCAATAATAAGCAAGATATAAGCCATTTTGTGCTCTGACCTTGAAACTGAGGTCACAGGTCAAATTCAAGGTCACGAGAATATTCAGGATATATCATTTCCTATATGTCCACAATTGATTCCTAGTCTCTAATCGAGATATTAGGTGAGATATTAGGCATAATGTGTCCCATTATGAGGCATAGGAGAATTTAACATGGGAAAGTCCCATTTGGGCCGAGTTTGGGCCAAAATGGCCGACTTCGAGCGATTCAAGCGCAACGAAATTTATAGACATCATAGAAGTACATATGAGGAGTGTTATGTATCAAAAAGAAAAAAAGTTACTGAACAGATTTTGAGAAAATGGCCGCCAAAGTCCAAAATCAGGCATTTTTTGACGAAAACGGCCGCCATTTTGAAAAAAATGCGGAAATCAAAAAACTAAAAAATATCTCTTTCTTGAATTATTTTTAAGTATTTTTGTGCAAAATTTCAGAAAAATTCGCCCATAAACAAAAAAGATAAAAATGTGGACGGCGACGACGACGACGACGGACGACGACAGACGACGGACGCAACGCCATGCCAATAGGTTATCGGACCATAGTCTTTACAGAGGGGGAAGTCTTTCTTGAGGGGGGTCTTATCTGAGGGGGACCACTGTATTTCGCTATGTAAACCTGCTTAGATATAGTTAGCCAAACAAAAGCAAAGTATATCATATGTATCAAAGATTTTCTCAATCCATACATCCATGTTATCACATAGTTCAGCCCAATAACAGAGTTGAGTGCTAGTCCCTTCCTGAGCCGACAACGGTATTCGCCTGACACCCTGTCACAGTGGGTCAGGATTTATGAACTTATTTCAGAACAAAACATGGTTTGAATGCATGAAATACACAATGTGTATCATTTTCTTCCCATCTCAGTTGTTTCCAACGATTTATGTCCCTCAATTTTAAGTTAATTCCAGACTTTGTCACTTGACAGCTGTTTGTTTACATTGTCAACATGGTGCAGTTTTGTCATGCTAAAAAGCTGCCACTCAAATTAGCCAATCAGGGAGCATCGTGCAAACAGCTGATGATGGGTGTGTTGTCATAATCCGGGAAATATCCCCTTTTGGGACTTTTGGCGCCAAATCTTAGATAGAAACATTTTAGCCTGTGGTGCAATAGGGCTCTGCCCGTGAATAGTGCTAGTTATCACAGAAAGTACTGTCATTTTATACCACTAAAATAAACTGGGCTGTGAAGATGGAAAAGACACCAAACTCTCCAAAAGGTATATCAGGCCTTTCTTATTAATTATTTCAATAAAACCCCAGACCCCCTACGTTCCCAAGCATCTGGATCCAGCTACATGGAACCAAGCTCTCAGGTATATCCCATTTGGGTATACAGGAAGTATACTCATTTGGTGGCATATATCCCATTTGGGCATATACTGTATGCCATCAAATGGGATTCTTCCCAACTGCTTATCCCCAGTCCGAATGCTCCGAACGTGGGGGGGGGGGGGGGGGGGTATTATCCCACGTTCGGAGCATGAACTACGGCAAAGATTTTCCATACCAAGATAGCCAACTCACGTTATAACGTATTGCGACATAATGACGTAAACGCCATCTAGCGGGGTCTCTGTAACGGACACTGAATGGAATCTAAATTGATATCTCATTACCCAACAATAGGTGTACGTATGAGTATCTGAACTATTTTATTTACCGGATGGGAATATTCTACAGGTAAATGTGGCGTGCCAGGACTATCTGTGTTTTGTCGGTTTCACGATCAGGCGAATATATCACGGACAATCGCAACAGAACTTGACGCTACACTCGAGAATTGTCATTATAATAATAGCAGACATGTACAGTCAATGCTCTGCTCGCTCAGACCTAATGTTATCACCCGGTGTAGGCTTCTTGCAATACAACATGCCAAAATTGTCTGCAACCGCTATTTCACTTCCGATATCAAATGGGAACTTTCGAGTTGTGTTCAATGTGCCTACAAATAGGCTACAACTCCGTTTCAATTCCAATAAAATGACACTCTGAAATATTTACTATATCCATATCTGGTATTTCTAAACTATCGGAACGATAACTTCGTATTATCAAATGCAGTTATGACACCTGGAATGTAATTTATAGGGTTTTTATGAGCATTACCGATTTATGAATTGTTTTACCATTTTTTAAATACCAGTAGGCATAGGCATATGTGAAAAGAAGTGAATTGCATGTTACAATTTACTGAGTAACACAATGAACTTAATGATTTCAATAGAATTATCATCCCTGTGAAAATATGGAACGGGATACTAGTATATCATGACTGTACATCACTTGAACACGTTCATTCATTCATATAGTAGGCCTACCATTCGCCATAACTATATGAAGTCAAGTCAAGCCAGATTCCAGGCTATATATTACTTATAAATAAGAGTATCGCACTAATATATCTTTTGGTTAGAACATGTGCACGCTCCTATTCACACACGCACGCTCATGCACTTACAAATATGAATAAAATAGTGTTGTATCATTAAATTTGCATTCATACACTATAGGCCTATGCTGTCTCTTATATTCATTTAGCCAGTCAGCATGCTACTCAGTATATTCAAACCATATTCAAAAAGCAACTAGACATAAAAGCCTATAGGGTTGAAATGACCAATTATTGGCTGCATTTAAATCAATGTTAAATTGGGCAACTTCGGGTGTGCGTTTCACCTTTCCAAAAAAAAATTAGGGCTTAACGGTTGACAGGGTGTGATAGTATAATCATAGTACTTCAATAAAATCTAGGTCACTATAGAGCATGATAGTACCAATTTTTCATAAAATGACGTTGAACAGTACCCCTGTCAATTTAGCTCGTTTTCAGATCGCAATTGCCGACATAGCATACATTCAGCAAAATCTTTCTCTACTCCAAATCCCGGGGAATACCATCGGAATTTTTGCTTTTCCCAAAACCAGACTTCCACACGCACAAAATAAACAAGCACGTGGATCGATATCGCTTCGCGTTGTCTCCCTAGGCAACCATACATCTGGCGAAATGACGTCACTTAAAACGGAATCCTCAATGTGTGAGGCATCCCCAAGTCTATTTCTGGCTTATACCCTTCATATATATGATATTTTGAATAGAGACTTGATACTCTACTATGAGATAGAGTGATATATGGCCAGTCAGGACCTAAAATATCTACTTCATATCTCATTGCGTTCTCATGTAACAGCACAATTCATACCGGTACCCCCTAGTGCTGAAAATCACCAATGGAGCACTATATCAAACGTTTATTGTTCAACAGCCAATTGAGTTTTCTTAAGATATGTTTCAAATTTTCAGGATTGATACATGATGTGATTGCAATTAGCACTGTATACAATTTGGTGAAATATTCCTTAGCTGAGTAACATTATTTTGAACAAATTCTAAAGAAAAATACATATTAATTAAAAAAGAAACGCAATATATTGTTTGTAAAGCATAGCAAAAACTACAAAAACTTGCAAAAACCAGCTTATTAGGTTTTAAGCAACTGATATTTATGATGTAGATGCACACTGTAAGGTCCAGTGCTATATCCAAGTGACGAGGCATGCTATTTATGAGTCTCAAATGCGCCGCCAGGCCGACCCGTTTTTGGTCAATTGCAACCTCGGGGCGGGGGGGGGGGGGGGGGGGGGAGGGGGGTGTTCAACAGTTTCTGGGCTCTCAGTCGGCGTCGAGTAAATCCTGTATAATGATAATTTTTATTTCGTACACAAATTTGTACACATAGTTACATATTTCTTCCAATAAGTGTGGAAGACAATTTCTCAATCATTGCCGTCAGTGTATTTAACTTGTATTTTTCCATTTCCCTTCGAGCCCAGCCAAACATGCCAAAATATTCTTTAATTTGTATTGAATATCTTCAGTGGTCACACAATTCATCATTTCATGCCTTTTCAAGTATCCTGATGCATGAAAAAATAAATTTCTGTCATTCCTTAAGGGTTGAAATGACCAATTATTGGCTGCATTTAAATCAATGTTAAATTGGGCAACTTCGGGTGTGCGTTTCACCTTTCCAAAAAAAAATTAGGGCTTAACGGTTGACAGGGTGTGATAGTATAATCATAGTACTTCAATAAAATCTAGGTCACTATAGAGCATGATAGTACCAATTTTTCATAAAATGACGTTGAACAGTACCCCTGTCAATTTAGCTCGTTTTCAGATCGCAATTGCCGACATAGCATACATTCAGCAAAATCTTTCTCTACTCCAAATCCCGGGGAATACCATCGGAATTTTTGCTTTTCCCAAAACCAGACTTCCACACGCGCAAAATAAACAAGCACGTGGATCGATATCGCTTCGCGTTGTCTCCCTAGGCAACCATACATCTGGCGAAATGACGTCACTTAAAACGGAATCCTCAATGTGTGAGGCATCCCCAAGTCTATTTCTGGCTTATACCCTATAGGCTTTGTGGCATCCCCCAATTTTTCTTTTCTTTTCTAATGGTGAAACTTGACTGTTATTATAATACATATACCAGGATTATTGAACACAGGTGGGAGTGAGAGTTCAAATTATAGCAGTTGCTCACTAGACAAATGTCCATCAGATATTTGTTTTAATCTCAATAGGTATTAAATGTACAGACATGACAGACATTCATAATACAAGCAAAAAGGAAATTATTCTGGGTTCTGACTAAGTAAAACAATGATAATTTGGTCACTGCATGTGAAATACAGCTAGAAAACAAAACAATGCATGTAGTTTCATCCAGATAAACACAGTGCTGTTTTAACTGAATACAATGAACAATTGACCGGCAACCAAGGCCCAGGCAGACCTTCAAAGCTGTTATCTTCAGTTTGGGTCATCATTATATAACCACCTATTGTTTTCTTTAGAAAGGGAAGGAGGGCATTGTTCCAACTTGTTGGTGTTAGTATAGTAAACTGGGGTGAGGGGACAGGAGAGGGGGGGGGGGGGGGGAAGAGGGGCAGTGCATACAAGTCACTGATACATTGCTACATTCATATGCAGATTAGACTGGCTGACAGTGGAGGTGGGGGAGGGAGAGGGGGGGGGGGGGGTATTGCCTTATCACAGGCATTACTGAGCAGGGCTCTCATATACTGCACTGACTGAGAGGGCAGAGCCTAGCCTCATGCTGGACATGCAGGCTGCAGTCAGTGAATACAGTAGCATGGCTCAGTCACAGTATTACATCTGCATGGGGGCAGGTGAGGGAAAAATTCTAAGTCCAAAAAAAAATACACCCAAAAAATTTTTTTCTCCTGGAAATTGCCTGAATCAAATTATGACATTGACAGGAATCGCCCGATTTTTTTTTCCAAAATGGCCGCTGGCGGCCATCTTGGATTTCGGATCTCGACGAAAAACAATAGGGGTTAGGAGCAAAGTATTTCGGATGAGCTGTGAAAATTTCGGAAAGATAGATCAAGGCGTTCAAGAGTTATGATCCGGAAACCGAACGGCGGAAGAAAAAAAAAAAAAAAAAAAAAAAAAAACAGACAAAAACATAAGGCCTCCCGATTTTCAATCGGGATGCCTAATGATGTAATGATGCAGATTTAGGTTGGCAATTAGTCGTGCAGGTTTAGGTTGGCAAATAGGCGACTTTTGTTCTGAATGTTCAGGGCAAGCAACTGCTGGGATGCCGTCACTAGGCCTATTTCGGATTAACTCATAGGGAAGGGTTTTTTCTCATGATAGGCCTACGCTCGCCATGTTCGATTCGCTCCTAATTCACGTTTCCGAATCTGCTTTCCATCAATCCATGTGTTCAGTCAAAACCACGACAGACTCACTCACTTAAAACCTTCTTGACGACACTGTACTGTTTGTTATCATTGAACATAAATTCATTAGCGTTTCCAGTTTTCATCGATCTAGTGTGCGTGAATTGCATGCTTCATAGTTGGAGGATTCACAGTCCGATGATGCCGTGATTTGTCAAGTATCCATGCAGCGACCAGGGGCGGATCCAGGATTTTTGAATAGGGGGGGTGCTAATCTTAACTGTATGTGAACTTGAAATTATGTGAGCGAGCGTAGCGAGCAAAGCCTTATGCGGTCTGGGGGTTGGGGGGGCGCCGTAAGCCCCCCGAGAAATTTTTGGAATTTAGTGTCTCTGAGATGGTTTCTGAGGTGTATTTTACAACTGTTCCTTGTGAAATCAATAAGTAGAATTTTACTTTAGAAGTCTGCTTAGTTCTGTTGTAAATGAAGGATAGATTTTCAAAGAAAGGAAGGTCTAATCGTCCTACCATTCTAAGGCTGTTCTAAGGTTCTTATGCACCAGACATGGTGATGATCAATCGTTTAATAATAAAGATGAGATATAATTATCTTCAAAGTTATGCCGACATCCAGAGTTATATCCAGAGTTATACAGAATTCTGTCAGAAACAAACAAATAAATAAAAAAAATATCCCCTGTGTATATTCAATGACAGTTTCAGTATGAAGTCAAGTGTGTCTGACTAGATTTATCATTGGAGGGAGGACACGGGGGTGGCAAGCAGGTTAGAGGAGTGCAGCGACCGAGCGAAGTGAGGTGGATAGGTGGTAGCCTGCACGGCGTGGGGTCTGGGGCCTGCTCAAGGGCCCCAGAAGCCAGAGCTTTTTTCATGTTCTGTGGTTGATTCTGAGCTCTCTCTGGCTCTGATTGAGTATTTTTCATTCCACACATGCATATGAATTTTGCTGGTGTTTAAATGTATTTATCCCAAAACTATTCATTGCCACTTTACATATTATATGTCATAGAACTTAATTCTCTTTAAAGCTATTATCACTTTTAGAATTGACAAAATTTATTCATTCTGCGATAGCTTTATTTTGTCTATAGAAATCGTACAAATTCGGTTCTGATAATGTGTATTATGTGCCCAAATTGAGTTTCCAAATCAAGATTCAAATTCGGGTGCGTCAATTTTTTCCTCAAAGCGGCCCGCCATGTGGGCGAGTTCTATACACAGTCTGATGACGTCATTGGTATTTGCCTAGATACTGTGGTAACCGGCAATGTAGACAGGCTTATCATTCTCTATTCACTCTTTTCATGCAAGATTTTCTGAGTATCTGTTGTCGAACTGTGCATATTTCCTATATATTCCCGACTATCCCGAGATGTACTTTCAAGTTTATGTTACAAACAAGAATGCTAAATTTGGCTGATTTTAAAATTGATTCCAACTTTAATGACACTCAATTGCGTAATTATTGACCAACGAATGTTAGGCCTATGTAACGCTGTAATGCACCTTAACATATTTCTGAATCACAGATTTTTTTGTTGAAATCATATTCTGCCCCCCCCCCCCCCTCCCCCCCTCGGTCAAAAACATCAAACGAGGAAAATTACACTTATATTTCCTTAATTCCTCACATGTAGGTGCATACCCACATTTCCTATAGCTTCTTGCTCTCTCTTTTTTCTTCTTTTTTCTCTTTTTTCACGGCCCAATAGGGGGGGTGCGCGCCGGGTGCACCCCCCCCTAAATCCGCCAGTGGCGACATAGAAGATATAGTTCTGCTTATTTTCACTAAATTCAGCCATGGACTGAATGCGAGCAAGGTCAGAGCTTTCTCGTCTGATATTGGACTGTTGAGGAGGTTGAGGAGTAAGCTTTTCCTGTATCACCGTGTACATGTCACCGACTTTCAAGACGAACTTGTCAACATCTTGGACGCAGTTCGTGTATGTCCGATGCGAAAAAGGGCGTCGACTAACGTGACCGACGATCTGGACGCGGCACAAAACTGCGTTGCAATATAGGTTTTGCGATTTTACCTAAATGTTGATATGTTATTCTGGGCACTTTTTGTATTAATTTTAGAGTGAAAAAAAAAGAAAACAGAAAGCCGCCGTGGATCTTGAGGAAATGTTGGGAATTTTCTTTCTCCGCCACCCCAACAAAATGCTTCAAGACAAAAGAAAACTTAGTACCAGTATAGGATAACAGTATCAGCTTCACTTGAAAAACCAACAATATCCGAATACACCAGTGTGCTAATCTACATTTATTGTTGTCATACATACAGTATTGAAAACGTGTTCTATCCTACAATTTGTCAGAAATATATCTACAAGTTTCAGGCACAAGATACTGAATACCAACGAAATATGACGTTTCACTTCTGACTTTCGATATAAGTACAAAAGGTACTTTGCCACATTTCTAACCCATAGAATTTATTAATATTTCACAAATTATTATTTATTTTCATCCTTGTTAAGAAAATCAAATATAAAGTGGTGGTCGTCGCGTTGGTTTTGTCACAATCCTGGACTGAAACAAGTACGTTCGGGCATCGGTTTCATAGTTTTTCGTTGACATTGCCGCGACATTTTGAAACGAAGTCTCACGATGAGAGGACACAAACAAATGTTTGCAACAAGCCCATTCCTGGACGAACTGACTTGAAAATTTGCAAGCATGTTCAGGAGAGTATATAGATGACACTGTTATACTAAAATATATGGTTGAGTTGAAAAATTCTGCACAACCCATGCCCTCACATGGACGCTATTCCGTCACGCTGGATTTATCATGCGATAATCGTATAATATTTCCAGATGGTTGATGAATTATCACCCACCGGTAAAAATGTGTTCATCAGATTTCTTTCCAAATTTGTCTGATTATCACGTGATATGTGTAGATTGAAATCGTTGATTAAAAATTGAGGGTCGTCGAGTTGGATTTGTTGCAAAACACTTCTTAACGAAGTTTAGCTAGCCTTCGAAATCCGCAATAAAGTTCACTTCAAAATGAAATAACAGCCCCAGAAAAAAATCCATACAGTAGAAACTTCCAGAATTTAGTCTACATGTCTACTGGATTGTACACATGTAATAAATGAAATAAAATGTGGGGGTCACTGCGGTAGAATTTTCGCAATCTGCATTTGAATGCTGCATGTCGGGCTAGAAATCGTGCGCCCATTTGCCACCAAAACGTCATTTTTACAGAGACTCCGTCGTGTGGCGCCACTGTTCAATTGGTCGCACGTAATGACGTGAGTTGGCTATCTTGGTATGGAAAATCTTTGACTACGGGCACTGTATGGGTTACCTTTCTGCTCTACAATCGCTGTCACTGTCCAGCTCCACCACGGGGTAGCCATCGTCGCGAGAAAAGTGTAAATAGTTGTTATCAGTCATGATTTTCTCTCTTTCGCGATATTCTTTCAAATAAAATGAGCAAAATACAAACTACAAAGCAACTCCGTTCCCTCAACGAAAATGCACCGGTAACGTGTTTTACTAGTAGAAAACTCGGCTCGATCCGTTACAACGGAGCCAGTATTCATTCCCAATACCATTTTCAAAAGCGGTCGTTCTCATGTTTATTCAGGGCAATCCTGGGAATTTCAACATCAATAAATTCAGTACGATTATATTGCATTCCAGCCTCCTATGTATGTATGTATACTTATATCTTTAGAGTACATAATATTATGTGTATGTATTGTGTGAATATCATTGTATCCATATCAAAAAGTATGTACCATATTGATCCTTAAGAAAATTGCTGAATAATATACCTATAGCCTTCAATCCCCTTATTATGATTCAAATGACACAAATAATATGTGGATTAGAACAGTACAAGATCTTATTGGAAAGATATGAAGTGAGTTATAAGGTCACAAAAATCAAACATTTTTGGGGAAAAGAGGGGGGCGCTCTACTATTAGGGTGCGTGCCACTATTAGGACCAATACGGTATTGATAATTACAAAATGAATCATCATTACCAAAGTATCTGGTAGATGGTCATACACAAAAATAAGAATACTGTTGTTGCTGTTGCTGTACTACCATTCGACGTTTACTTACATGTTTTAAACGTCGTTTAATATTTGGATAAAGGCCTTAAAAAATAAATTTTCTCGTCCCCCAATTTTTGGTGGTCATACATTGTAGTTGGATTTAGTGAACATGGCGACTATTCAAAAAGCTTGTGACCATGATTGCATGAATTAAAGGTCCACTTGTATACAGTAGCTGCCAGCAGAACATATGTCTTCATTGAACGTTCTTCATATAAATGTATTTTATTGCAAACAATACAAACTCCAATTAATATGTTGTCTACAGTTTCTTGTAACTCTTGGGATTTCAGCAGTTTTTGGTACGCACATAATTCCAAGTAACCATTCTTGAACATTTGCATGAATTATGACTGTATAATGTAATGTAATGTTTATTCCAAACCAAGTTGCAGAGTTATATACAGTTGCTACATGGCCATTTTAACACATAATTTACAAAGTGGTTTGGGGATACCTAAGAGATACACAGTATCTGTAAGATAAGGCACCCCGTAGTGGAATTCATCCGTTGACACAAAGAGATAAAAAAATAGTAACCAAATGAAATTACTGCAAAAATTAGCGGAATGAACAGATTAGTCACGATACAATATAAAACGATGTTAAGTCTATGCCGGATTGGTTATGTTACTGACTCTATATTGACCAATTGAAAATATGCATACGCATAATGGAAATCGGAGCGACGATATATTGAGGACGAGTGAGGATCAACATCAATACTTTTTAATATAATACGTTTTGATTGATTTCATGAATAATTTGAGTGATGTAGAATTTCTGATTAGTTTGGGTAGCCTCGACCATAAAATAGGACCTTGATGAATAAATGTTTTGGAGGTAAAATAATCACGTATTTCAACTAGACGTCAAGGCCTAAAGATGCCTTGGAGGCATTTCGGTGTGATGATTAATTTATAATATATACTAGATATCGACGAAAAAGAAAAATGCCGACTCGGCAAAAAAATTTCGGGTCAAGGTCAAAGTTCATCCATAATACCAATTAGACATGTTTGTCTAGGGCGACGAGTCCAAAAATAATGTCCGTTTCGCTCTACGAAGCATCGTTTCCGAGATATCGACGAAAACGAGAAATGCCGACTCGGCAAAATAATTTCGGGTCAAGGTCAAAGTGCATCCATAATACCCATTAGACATGTTTGTCTAGGGCGACGAGTCCGAAAATAACGTCCGTTTCGCTCTACGACGCACCGTTTCCGAGATATCGACGAAACCGAGAAATGCCGAATCGGCCAAAAAATTTCGGGTCAAGGTCAAAGTTCATCCATAATACCCTTAAGACATGTTTGTCTAGGGCGACGAGTCCGAAAATAACGTCCGTTTCGCTCTACGAAGCACCGTTTCCGAGATATCGACGAAAACGAAAAATGCCGACTCGGCAAAAAAATTTCGGGTCAAGGTCAAAGTTCATCCATAATACCCCTCAGGCATGTTTGTCTAGGGCGACGAGTCCGAAAATAACGTCCGTTTCGCTCTACGACACACTGTTTCCGAGATATCGATGAAAACGAAAAATGCCGACTCGGCAAAAAAATTTCGGGTCAAGGTCAAAGTTCATCCATAATACCGGCATGTTTGTCTAGGGCGACGAGTCCGAAAATAACGTCCGTTTCGCTCTACGACACACTGTTTCCGAGATATCGATGAAAACGAAAAATGCCGACTCGGCAAAAAAATTTCGGGTCAAGGTCAAAGTTCATCCATAATACCCCTCAGGCATGTTTGTCTAGGGCGACGAGTCCGAAAATAACGTCCGTTTCGCTCTACAACGCACCGTTTCCGAGATATCGACGAAAACGAAAAATGCCGACTCGGCAAAAAAATTTCGGGTCAAGGTCAAAGTTCATCCATAATACCCCTTAGACATGTTTGTCTAGGGCGACGAGTCCGAAAATAACGTCCGTTTCGCTCTACGACGCACCGTTTCCGAGATATCGACGAAAACGAAAAATGTCGACTCGGCAAAAAAATTCAAAGTCAAGGTCAAAGTTCATCCATTATACCCCTTAGACATGTTTGTCTAGGGCGACGAGTCCGAAAATAACGTCCGTTTCGCTCTACGACGCACCGTTTCCGAGATATGCAGGATGCCTCATGGATGACTCAGCAAAAAATTATTTTGACCTCTAGGTCAAAGGTCGCTTGACGTATCGATCCCAAAATCAATAGGGTTCTTCCCTGTTGATATATAAACCTCCGTGCAAAATTCTGCAACTATTGCCTGAATATTTTTCGAGTTATCGTCCGGAAACCAAGTTTCAAGATCAGCCTCGATTTCATCCTCAAGGACCTCACGGACCTCGGAGCCGGATCAAAAAAAATAATACACCCTAGAGATATTTGTCTAGGGCGACGAGTCCGAAAATAACGTCCGTTTGGCTTTACGACGCACGGTTTCTGAGATATGCAGGAAGCCTCAAGGATGAATCAGCAAAAAATTATTTCGACCTCTAGGTCAAAGGTCGTTTGACGGATCGATCCCAAAATCAATAGGGTTCTTCCCTGGTGGCATATGAACCTCCATGCAGAGTTCTGCAACTATTGCGTAAATATTTTTCCAGTTATCGTCCGGAAACCAAGTCTCGAAATTAGCCTTGATTTCATCCTCACGGACCTCACGGACCTCGGATCCGGCTCAAAAAGACTAGGGTTCTTCCACATATCATTTCTGACTTGTGGTGAAAATTTGACGAGGATCCGTCAAGGCAATCTAAAGTTATCGTCCGGAAACCAAAAGTGGCGGAAGAAGAAGAAGAAAAAAAAAAAAAAAAAAAATTCTGCTAAAACCATAAAGGCATTTCTGCCGAAATGCCTTAATTCGCGGATCATTTCTGTGTCTAGTGTTAGGAGTATGAACGTCGAATTGTGTGCGAAAAATGTCAAGCAAGGGTGGCGGCAAATCAAGCCTACTATGCAAGTACATAAGCCTGGAGAGTTGAATCTCCACAACATCAGTAAGTTTTGGAATATTTAGTTTAGAAAATAGTGGTGAAGTATGAGTGTTATAAGGCACATAATGCTTCGAATACATTTTTTCTGGAGAATTTCAAGTTTGTGCAAAAGTTTCTTGGTAGCCGAACCCATATCATCGTGCCATATAACAGGTGCGAATGAACAATGCTGAAATACAATTGTCTGAGATTTGGGGTAGAAAGATATTGTTTGCATCTATTCAGTGCATATGCGCCGCTGCTTATTTTGCTTGCAACATAATTGATATGATCTTCCCATATAAACTTATCATCAATATAAATTCCCAAAAATTTGGTTGTTTTTACACAGGATATTTTACAATTTCCTAGTAATAAATCGTTAATTTTGTTGTATTTGGGAAACGAGTTTCGAGATCCAAAATGAATGAAATTTGTTTTCAGTACATTTAATGACAACTTATTTGAGGAAAACCAGTCCGACAAAGTTAAGAGATCGCTTTCCATTTGATGCTGCAGTTGCTTTATATTCTTTGAAGAGTGGTAAACGGTTGTATCATCAGCAAAGAGAATACATCGAGAGAACATGAGTGTTTTAGGAAGATCATTGGTGTAGATGATGAAAAGTAGAGGTCCAAGGACCGAACTTTGGGGAACACCGCAGGAGACGTTATGATGATTGGAGTTTGTGTTAAAAACAGACACATATTGTCGTCGATCTGTTAGGTAACTCCTGAACCACTCCAAGGCAACCCCCCTGACCCCATAGAATTCCAGCTTACTTAATAGTATTTTGTGGTCAATAGTATCAAATGCCTTGGAGAGGTCCAGGAATACAGAAAGGGTCCACCGGTATGTATATGTGATTGTTTTTGCATGTATTATGAAATGAACATCGTATATATATACTGATGATAACAAATGGCATTTTGTGCCATATCACATATATGACACTGTCATTAAATTCTTTATTGGCATCACAGACAATTAATAAAAGGTGATCATAATACATAAGCTTCGAATACACAAATTTCAACTCAAATTTTGCGAAATTTATGAGTCCAGCAATATGACATTACATGTGTATGTGTCAACAAAAGAAACTAAGTGAGATATAAACGCATATTGGGACACTTTTTACTAATCACATTACACATCCAGACTATCAATATCAATCATTTTGTTCTGTAGAACATGAATCAAGTAATACATGTAAAAATCAATCATACATGTGTAAAATTTTCAAAGTACAAACATTACAACATTAAACTTATATGTATCAAATTTGCAGGCATAATCGTCTTTCAGGTGATATTGGTGCAAAATGTTTATTTTATGAATGTACATGTCTATCAGCTGTTATAGTATTGCAAAAATATCAGTTTGATGAAATATGAAGCAGATCTGCTACAAGATCTCACCACATATAAGTAACTCATCAGTCAAACAAGGAAACTCAGAGATGAGAGCGGCAGATCTTGGTGGTTGCTTCCATGATGGTTTCCTTGGCAATACCTTCCTCGCACAGATTCACGAAGCGGTACATGTTCCTCAAGGCATACTCATGCTAACAGAAAAAGTTATATTGTAATTCTTGCACCACGCATTGCAAGACAAATTCAATTCATACATAATACCATGTTTTATGCTTATCCAAATATATTATTTTGCAGAAATAACAATTATTATTATTATTATTAATTATCATCAGTACTTACATGGCTGAGATCGAAGCACACACTGTCAAAGTGTCTGGCAACAGGCTCATAGCAATCAAAGTTGATAAGATCACGGCGGGCAGACAGAACACGCGATGTCTGGAAGTTGTCCTCCGTCACCAGACCAACAATGTGTCGGACTGTCATCTCAATTCTCTCACGCTCCTGAATGGAAATTCCACCCAAATATTAGTTACATCTCTCTACCTGTGAACTAGCCTGATAACAAATCTGTGCTTTGACCGAACTAAAATGACATGTCCAATGATGAGAAACTGTATAATGGATACCTTGATATCATTCTGAATTTCATCCAGGACCATTTGCTTCTGCAGATTTGTCTGAGCCCCCATCAGTTTGTGGTTCAGGATACTCGCTTTCACCTCCTCAGATGGCACTGAGTTCAACTGAATGTATAGAAAATATTTCAATATATGCCAACCATAATATCATTTTTGATCGAGTTATATCCATCACTTGGAATAGATCAACAATCCCCGCCAGACTCACAGGAGCATCAGGCAGAATGATAGGTTTCGGTGCAATGTATTCCTTGGCTCCTTGGAACTCAGCCACAACCTCACCAGATATGTTCTGTGTCACGAGAAAATCAATCACACCATAAAACATAATCTTATTACCATTTGTTCAGGGGAAAAACCCATCTGTGTGTGGAACTGTGAGATATACATGTATCTTGGGGGAAGAAAATCTTGAAATGTGTGTTCTGATCTATAGACTGTAATACACGCACCCTGTCTCCGTACTGCTTGACATGACTCGTGTTGGTCTCCTGTTTCACAATCTCAAACTGTTTGTGCAGCGTCTCAGTCCCCAAGTTCTCCTGCATTGGAACCAAGATTGTTACTTGACATTGCATCATATTGTGTGCTTCTGATGAGCCAAAACTTCCGAGAACAATAATACAATACTGTATGATGCAATTTTTCTTCTTCTTAATGCTCAATTTTGATCATTTTTATTGTCCCACATATCATCACTTATTCAGTAGAAGTGCACAAGTTGGTGTATTAGATATGGTTGAGGGTCTTATTCATCAAAGAATTGTATTTATGACCTTGTCCGAGTCTTCCATCCACTTGACGCTGTACACATCCCCGAGGTAAGTCTGGCGTGACTTGTCAAAGTAGCAGGCGTAGGAAGACTCGTCAGGATTGGCGGCAGTTGTCGCATACACTGTGATCAACACAGGGCATTGGTTATTCACCTAATATCGTAGATTATATTGATTATGAGAAACTTGACACTAGCAGTATCTCAACAATGTGCTTCACTTGTTCATGTAACTTGAGACCATATATTCTCATTTTTGAGTATTTGTTGCTTCGAAAGTCACATGTGCCACCAATCTTACCATTGATGTTCGGAGGCAACAGGTGATGGAACATGGAGCCAGACTCACACGCCTCCACATAAAACACCATCTACAGGGAATATACCAATGGTACACTACTCAGCTACTGTAGGCAATAACACTACAATATAGTAATATTTCAAGTATTCTGTGATATTTATTGTACGCTGTAATACTGTTTGACATTTTTTGTTACAGGTATCAGTAGAATAGACCTTGTGAGCATGCAGTAAAGATAGAGTTTGAACAAATTATTCAAATATTTGATAAATTCCACTGTAAAGTCAAGTCAATTGTTGAGCCTACCTGTTTGTATTGCTGATTCGTATTCATCTTCTTGATGGTGTTCATCATATCTTTGGCGTGGAGCTGCATGCAAAACAGAAGTACAGAAGCATGTATTATAGAAGTGTTACACAAAGTTCAAAATTTTCAGGCCAACTTCATGTACATTAACTACTAGTATCAGTTTTCCTGCCATTGTAGTTTCTCAAACACATCAGTTTCTGAGGCTGACCTCATCAGCTGGGAAGGCCAGGATTCCTGGGGCTCCATGGTCCACAAAGTTCACAAAAATGTGACTGTTCTTGTCACTGAAAGCAATTTGTTTTTATAGAATGCTACTTTATCATCATGGAGTATTATATGTATGCTCTTGATCTGACAAAAAAGTTAAGCATAGCCCGGTGTACAAGACACTACATGAACATGAGTACATGTATGTCCATTTTATTAATTTCAAGCTGTACCTTTTGACGACTCGGCCAGTACCCATGCCAGTAACTGTGGCTTCATCACCGGACAACACAGCTAAAAACACTTCCGGAGTCACATCCTGAAGTAAACAACAGCATTGTTATCCAAAATTGACTGTTGTTTGGATATTGTATCATATGACTCATATTTTGTCATGACTCATACCGGTATTTTTTTTTTTAAATTAAGTTCTGACCTCAGCTCGGTAGTCAATCTTGACTCCCTTGTATACATCCGACCCATTGATGTGGTTGATAATGATACCAGGGGTGGGGTTCCTAAATTATATTCATACTTCATTATGTATATACATCTCACCCTAATACACAAATATGTGATATTTATATTCCTGTTTGATTTTACCGAATCAATCAAATTTGATACTTACTGATCATTTTTGGCTATGTCGTCATACATGAGCGTTATTATCCTGTCTTCTGGAACCCCATGTCTCCTCAGCACTTGGTAAGCATGGCAGGCATCAGCCTGATAATCGCCACAATAAATCATATCAAGGATGCATGTCACGTAAATACTATAAAAAAATTCATTCATTCAGTTATTCCAAAAACATTGATTATTCATAATCATTCCTCCATATAACATACATAGCAAAGAAACAGGCAATTAATGTGTGTATACACTCAAGAGAATTCCAGTGTGTTTCAACATTGCTTCTTTTTATTCTATATATCATACATATATAAAGGTATATATCGATCATTACAGTTGTCATATGGTTATGAATTGATATTTACACCCAACTGATCTATATGAATGTATACCTGGTATACGAGTATGAGCATGCAGAGGATGACCCCGATGAGATGCAGGGCAGAATGCAGGGTAGAAAAAATGACATGAAACTTATTCATGATCATGTATAATCAGTTTTTTTATGTGAGATCAAGAGTCTCATATGGATATGGCCTGATGCTGTGACACATCATTTTAAGACATGTCGCTTGTGCTTATACATGATATAGGACATTAATTGAGCAGTGTTGAGAGTGTCTGTTTAGCAAACATTTGCCAATTCATCCCCCACTATTCTACTCACATCCCATAATTTGGTGAATGTCCCTGAACGTATGTGCTCTTGAACACACTACTTGTACAAGGTGGTGATGTCTCTGGCCTAGCGGGAAGTCAGGCGTGAAGTGCATGTACTTTATTGTGTGCATCGGATTTATGATATATCATGTGAACGTAGAGGTTGAATTATGTTCACGATGTTACCAGTTCATAAAAAGTTTTATTAAATTTTATTTTCATATTTACTGGTATCATAATTGATGTAATTTTGAGGTTGGCTGGGTGATTATTCATTAATTTATTAGGCCAGCATATTGCTGATATCATAGATCTTTTATTATCACCATGACAATGCACAACTATATGCAACGTGTGTACTGTGTATATTTTTTTATACTATTGTCACCATGCATTACTAGTTACATCGCAACCCTGGTTCAATGCCCCAGCGTTGCATCGTTGAATGCGAATTGCCGTTAGCAACCTGATTTTGCTCATTATTACTATAAGGTGTGACGTGTGGATGCAGAATCACTCTAAAACTTAACAAAATATAAGAATAATGATCAAAAGTGATGTAAAGCTTTGGTTATGCGTGAATTAGTCAAGAATTCCGCGAATAATCGCCATCGAAGCAGCAGTTAGAATCGAGGAAGCCGCCATCATGATTCTGGCCAATTTTCCACAATACGAATTCTCAACCCGGCGTGCTGTGAAGCGGACGAGATCTATCCAAGCAATGCAGCTGCACGTACTGTAATACTACTAGTACACGTACGAGCAGATAACAAGTATGTTTTTCATTATGATATGTGATCAGTTGCAAACAGAAATTGCCGAAAAATAACTATGGAATATGTAAATTAATTTATGGTGAATGTAAATGAAATAACTGAGTTTGCTGCAGAAATTTATTGCAAAGATAATGCAAAATTCTGTTCGTAAAATTTTAGTTCATGTTTTTTTTTTTATTGTTTCCTGAAAACGAACATGAATACTACATATTTCCAGGCTTTCATGGCTGCATACACAAACATCGAAGCAGGGATGTGCCAAGTGATTTAATTGAAAAATGAATCACAACTTCATGTTGTTGTTTTGTTGTTGATAAAGTCACTGTGACTTGTAGCATTACTATAAAACGACTGATTTTGGCGGGCGATTTATTTTTCGGATTTGGCGATAGGGGAGACGAACTAGATATGTTAAGAAACATAAGTGATTTTGAAACCGCCAAATAACGTGGGGCTCACAACGCCATACTTAATAGCTGGCAAAATTGTTATTTTTACAGTAATTATAATGTAAAAAGATTTACTGTGTGTGTAGTTTTGTGCTTTTTATCCTATTTACATACTAATGTAAAGTTTGATGCCCGCTACCTAGGGCGCAAGGCTCAAGCGCCCCGCACCTTGGGCACAGTCACGGCGGGTGTCGTTCTTACTTACCTATGCTGGCCGGGGATATCCACCACGGGGATAGAACCCCGGATAGCCCGACGGTCTGCCAGAGCTTATACTCACCATCCCAGGGGTGACGTCACAGTCCAAAGAAACAGTGCAGTGGATCGATGAATGACAACGCGTCGCAAATCGACACACGAGCTTCGAACGTGAAGCAGCCAAAACGGTCTGGTGTATGGAAAAGGCCAAACTCCTGTGGCAATCCTGGGCAAATTCGCCAAACTAGTATTACAGTGACATCAACGATCTTTCAATTGAAACACAAGCAAGATTTAGCCTTCAAGGTCGTCGATGGTCAAGTTCGAGGTCACCAAAAGATGTGTCAAAATATATATGTATGACTCGTGTAAAAAAACATGACTTCTTATAAGCTTACAATCCTCACCTCTAGATGCAAGCGTTTAAGTCTCTGAGGCCAATTTACACATTTCATGTCGGACATTTAGCACTCAAGGTCATCCGAGGTCAAACTCAAGGTCAACATTAATTATGCAATACACGTATTCCTATATGCTCGCAATGCAAACATAAGCCTTATTCACATGCAGGTTGTCTGTAGAGGCAAATTTGGGCATTTTGTACCCAAAAATGGCTGTTTTGACTTTTCAAGGTCATCGAAGGTCAAATTAATGGTCACCACACGAATCGCCATAAATGACTTCTCATTCAAAAGTGCCAATATCTAAGCTTTCATCTCCAGACGTTCAATGAGTAGAGTTGTTGGAGTTCCCATTCATGAAAGGAAAAAGTGGCGAAAGTTTTCTACATCCCACATTTTTTTGATAGGGTGAAATTTTGTTTGCGTAGAAATGGCCCAAAATGGGTAGTAATGCGATTTGGGGCAAAAAATGGCCACCATACGAAGACCGGCAATTCAAAGGCAACAATATTTATACACGTCAAAAAGGTACATAGGAGTAATCTTTTGAAGCAAAAATTTCAAAACTGATAATTTCTTTGAAAATGGCTACCAAAGTTCAAAATTGAGCATTTTTCGACGAAAACGGCCGCCTTTTTGAGAAATATTAAGAACTGAAAAAAAAACCTAAAAAAATACGTCTTCAAATTATTCTAAGTTATCTTCTCTCATATTTTCAGAAATATTGGATTGTAAACTTTAAAGATAAAGATGTGAACGGGCGACAGACACAACGCCACAACAATAGGTTATCGGACCATAGGTAACCTAAAAATTGCTATATTCGGTCTCCCAGTATATATACATCGTACATCCAGGTATATTTGATCCAGGCCTAGCACTTTCCAAATCACAAGTCTCAATTGACTTTTTGTGATACTCGAATCAAACCATAATTTTACTTAAATACAATATTTTTTGCTAGTTGATAGTTTTTTTTCTCTCTGATTTAATTGTTCAAGTTGAAAAGTTCGCGTTTCCAATAGTCAAACTACATGTACGATCGTAAGGTATGTGAGCCTCTTGTCAGGGGCTGCCGTCGCTTATCTGGTCGTGAATCCGTATTGTGCGAGCTCCACGGCTGCAGTGGTTGTTCATATTGGCGATATCCAATGCAAAATATGTTATTGTCTTTGTTATCAGCACTATTCATGTGTTTTGTTGTCGGATTCTGCTCATTATATTATCTATCATTCTAATTCCATACTTGTGTAAGTCTTTCTCTGACATCTTATATCAGTAAATGGCTGCTGAAATAGGGCACCCCTCGAAATTTCCAGTAAGGTGCAGGATCTTACAATAGCATACAGTAGCAAAAATCAGATGCTACTGCTATTGCTACTGCTATACTTGTATCCCAGACCACACAATAGCACACAGTAGCAAAAGCGTATGCTACTGCTACTGCTACTCCTCCAATGTCTGGTCTGGGAAGCGCACGCTACTGCTATTGCTACTGCTACACCTGAGCTTGATCTGTGACCGGGACGCTACTGCTACTGCTATTGCTACTGCTACTCCTCCAATGTCTGGTCTGGGAAGCGCACGCTACTGCTATTGCTACTGCTACACCTGAGCTTGATCTGTGACCGGGACGCTACTGCTACTGCTATTGCTACTGCTACTCTCCGGCTTGATCTGAGACCGGGACGCTACTGCTACTGCTATTGCTACTGCTACTCTCCGGCTTGATCTGAGACCGGGACGCTACTGCTATTGCTACTGCTACTCCCCAGCTTGATCTGAAACAGGGACGCTACTGCTACTGCTACTCCTCCAATGTCTGGTCTGGGAAGCGCACGCTACTGCTATTGTTACTGCTACACCTGAGCTTGATCTGAGACCGGGACGCTACTGCTACTGCTATTGCTACTCTCCGGCTTGATCTGAGACCGGGACGCTACTGCTATTGCTACTGCTACTCCCCAGCTTGATCTGAAACTGGGACGCTACTGCTACTGCTATTGCTACTCCTCCAATGTCTGGTCTGCGAAGCGCACGCTACTGCTATTGCTACTGCTACTCTCCAGCTTGATCTGATCTGGGACGCTACTGCTATTGCTACTGCTACTCCCCAGCTTGATCTGAAACCGGGACGCTACTGCTATTGCTACTGCTACTCCCCAGCTTGATCTGAGACCGGGACGCTACTGCTATTGCTACTGCTACTCCCCAGCTTGATCTGGGAACCGGACGCTACTGCTATTGCTACTCCTGAGCTTGATCTGAGACCGGGATGCTACTGTTACTGCTATTACTACTGCCACTCCCCGGCTTGATCTGAGACCGGGACAGCCTTGCTATGAACATTTCCAGTTCTATATTAAACAACATACATGTTAAGATATTGTCATGTCTTTCTGCGAAAAGGGCCAACATGGAAAATGATATGGAATAAACCATTTAGTTTATAAGATAATTCTAGTACTATACTGAGGGTACTGCGTACCAGTAACATTGAGGTGGGCCGACAGGGAAAATGATATGGAATGAACCAATTAGTTTACAAGATAATTCTAGTACTATACTGAGGGTACTGCGTACCAGTAACATCGAGGTGGGCCGACAGGGAAAATGATATGGAATGAACCAATTAGTTTACAGGATAATTCTAGTACTATACTGAGGGTAATGCGGACGAGTAACATCCAGGTGGGCCGACAGGGAAAATGATATGAACCAATTAGTTTACAAGATAATTCTAGTACTATACTGAGGGTACTGCGTACCAGTAACATCGAGGTGGGCCGACAGGGAAAATGATATGGAATGAACCAATTAGTTTACAGGATCATTCCAGTACTATACTGAGGGTACTTCGTACCAGTAACATCGAGGTGGGCCGACAGGGAAAATGATATGGAATGAACCAATTAGTTTACAAGATAATTCTAGTACTATACTGAGGGTAATGCATATGAGTAACGTCGAGCTGGGCCGACAGGGAAGATGATATGGAATGAACCAATTAGTTAACAAGATAATTCCAGTACTATACTGAATGAAGGTAATGCGGACGAGTAACATCGAGGTGGGCCGACAGGGAAAATGATATGAAATGAACCAATTAGTTTACAAGATAATTCTAGTACTATACTGAGCGTAATGCGGACGAGTAACATCGAGGTAGGCTGACATGGAAAATGATATGGAATGAACCAATTAGTTTACAAGATAATTCTAGTACTATACTGAGGGTAATGCGGACGAGTAACATCGAGGTGGGCCGACATGGAAAATGATATGGAATGAACCAATTAGTTTACAATATAATTCTAGTATTATACTGAGCGTAATGCGGACGAGTAACATCCAGGTGGGCCGACAGGGAAAATGATATGAACCAGTTAGTTTACAAGATAATTCTAGTACTATACTGAGCGTAATGCGGACGAGTAACATCGAGGTGGGCCGACAGGGAAAATGATATGGAATGAACCAATAAGTTTACAAGATAATTCTAGTACTATACTGAGGGTAATGCGTACCAGTAACATTGAGGTGGGCCGACTGGGAAAATGATATGGAATGAACCAATTAGTTTACAAGATAATTCTAGTACTATACTGAGGGTACTGCGTACCAGAAACATCGAGGTGGGCCGACAGGGAAAATGATATAAAATGAACCAATAAGTTTAAAAGATAATTCTAGTACTATACTGAGGGTAATGCGGACGAGTAACATCCAGGTGGACCGACAGGGAAAATGATATGGAATGAACCAATTAGTTTACAAGATAATTCTAGTACTATACTGAGGTTACTGCGTACCAGTAACATCGAGGTGGGCCGACAGGGAAAATGATATGGAATGAACCAATAAGTTTACAAGATAATTCTAGTACTATACTGAGGGTAATGCGGACGAGTAACATCCAGGTGGACCGACAGGGAAAATGATATGGAATGAACCAATTAGTTTACAAGATAATTCTAGTACTATACTGAGGGTACTGCGTACCAGTAACATCGAGGTGGGCCGAAAGGTAAAATGATATGGAATGAACCAATTAGTTTACAAGATAATTCCAGTACTATACTGAGGGTACTGCGTACCAGTAACATCGAGGTGGGCCGACAAGGAAAATGATATGAACCAATTAGTTTACAACATAATTCTAGTACTATACTGAGGGCATTGCGGACAAGTAACATCCAGGTGGGCCGACATGGAAAATGATATGGAATGAACCAATTAGTTTACAAGATAATTCTAGTACTATACTGAGGGTACTGCGTACCAGTAACATCGAGGTGGGCCGACAGGGAAAATGATATGGAATGAACCAATAAGTTTACAAGATAATTCTAGTACTATACTGAGGGTAATGCGTACCAGTAACATTGAGGTGGGCCGACTGGGAAAATGATATGGAATGAACCAATTAGTTTACAAGATAATTCTAGTACTATACTGAGGGTACTGCGTAGCAGTAGCAGTAGCGTCCGAATCCCAGACCACACATTGGTGGAGTAGCAGTAGCAAAAGCAGTAGCAGTAGCGTCCCGCCCTTGGTTCAAGCTGGGGAGTAGCAATAGCAGTAGCAGTAGCGTCCCGGCCACCCATCGAGCTGGGGAGTAGCAATAGCAGTAGCAGTAGCGTCCCGGCCACGCATCAAGCTGGGGAGTAGCAATAGCAGTAGCAGTAGCGTCCGCCTGCCAGACAAGCCCTTGGAGGAGTAGCAATAGCAGTAGCAGTAGCGTCCGTCTCCCACACCAGCCCTTGGAGGAGTAGCAATAGCAGTAGCAGTAGCGTTTGAATCCCAGACCACACATTGGAGGACTAGCAATAGCAGTAGCAGTAGCGTCCCTGCCTTGGTTCAAGCTGGGGAGTAGCAATAGCAGTAGCAGTAGCGTCCCTGCCTTGGTTCAAGCTGGGGAGTAGCAATAGCAGTAGCAGTAGCGTCCGTCTCCCACACCAGCCTTTGGAGGAGTAGCAATAGCAGTAGCAGTAGCGTCCGTCTCCAACACCAGCCCTTGGAGGAGTAGCAATAGCAGTAGCAGTAGCGTCTGAATCCCAGACCACACATTGGAGGAGTAGCAGTAGCAATAGCAGTAGCAGTAGCGTCCCGGCCTTGGTTCAACCTGGGGAGTAGCAATAGCAGTAGCAGTAGCGTCCGTCTCCCACACCAGCCCTTGGAGGAGTAGCAATAGCAGTAGCAGTAGCGTCCGTCTCCCACACCAGCCTTTGGAGGAGTAGCAATAGCAGTAGCAGTAGCGTCCGTCTCCAACACCAGCCCTTGGAGGAGTAGCAATAGCAGTAGCAGTAGCGTCTGAATCCCAGACCACACATTGGAGGAGTAGCAGTAGCAATAGCAGTAGCAGTAGCGTCCCGGCCTTGGTTCAAGCTGGGGAGTAGCAATAGCAGTAGCAGTAGCGTCCGTCTCCAACACCAGCCCTTGGAGGAGTAGCAATAGCAGTAGCAGTAGCGTCTGAATCCCAGACCACACATTTGAGGAGTAGCAGTAGCAATAGCAGTAGCAGTAGCGTCCCGGCCTTGGTTCAAGCTGGGGAGTAGCAATAGCAGTAGCAGTAGCGTCCGCCTGCCAGACAAGCCCTTGGAGGAGTAGCAATAGCAGTAGCAGTAGCGTCCCGGCCTTGGTTCAAGCTGGGGAGTGGCAATAGCAGTAGCAGTAGCGTCCGAATCCCAGACCACACATTGGAGGAGTAGCAGTAGCAATAGCAGTAGCGTCCCGGCCTTGGTTCAAGCTGGGGAGTAGCAATAGCAGTAGCAGTAGCGTCCGCCTGCCAGACAAGCCCTTGGAGGAGTAGCAATAGCAGTAGCAGTAGCATCCGAACCCCAGACCACACATTGGTGGAGTAGCAGTAGCAATAGCAGTAGCAGTAGCGTCTCGGCCTTGGTTCAAGCTGAGGAGTAGCAATAGCAGTAGCAGTAGCGTCCCGGCCACAGATCAAGCTGGGGAGTAGCAATAGCAGTAGCAGTAGCGTCCCGGCCACGGATCAAGCTGGGGAACAGCAATAGCAGTAGCAGTAGCGTCCCGGCCTTGGTTCAAGCTGGGGAGTAGCAATAGCAGTAGCAGTAGCGTCTGAATCCCAGACCACACATTGGAGGAGTAGCAGTAGCAATAGCAGTAGCAGTAGCGTCCAGGCCATGGTTCAAGCTGGGGAGTAGCAATAGCAGTAGCAGTAGCGTCCTGGCCACGGATCAAGCTGGGGAGTAGCAATAGCAGTAGCAGTAGCGTCCGTCTCCCACACCAGCCCTTGGAGGAGTAGCAATAGCAGTAGCAGTAGCGTCTGAATCCCAGACCACACATTGGAGGAGTAGCAATAGCAGTAGCAGTAGCGTCCGCCTGCCAGACCAGACCTTGGAGTAGCAGTAGCAATAGCAGTAGCAGTAGCGTCCTGGCCTTGGTTCAAGCTGGGGAGTAGCAATAGCAGTAGCAGTAGCGTCCGAATCCCAGACCACACATTGGAGGAGTAGCAGTAGCAATAGCAGTAGCGTCCCGGCCTTGGTTCAAGCTGGGGAGTAGCAATAGCAGTAGCAGTAGCGTCCGCCTGCCAGACAAGCCCTTGGAGGAGTAGCAATAGCAGTAGCAGTAGCATCCGAATCCCAGACCACACATTGGTGGAGCAGCAGTAGCAATAGCAGTAGCAGTAGCGTCTCGGCCTTGGTTCAAGCTGAGGTGTAGCAATAGCAGTAGCAGTAGCGTCCCGGCCACAGATCAAGCTGGGGAGTAGCAATAGCAGTAGCAGTAGCGTCCCGGCCACGGATCAAGCTGGGGAACAGCAATAGCAGTAGCAGTAGCGTCTGATTCCCAGACCACACATTGGAGGAGTAGCAGTAGCAATAGCAGTAGCAGTAGCGTCCCAGCCTTGGTTCAAGCTGGGGAGTAGCAATAGCAGTAGCAGTAGCGTCTGAATCCCAGACCACACATTGGAGGAGTAGCAGTAGCAATAGCAGTAGCAGTAGCGTCCCGGCCATGGTTCAAGCTGGGGAGTAGCAATAGCAGTAGCAGTAGCGTCCCGGCCACGGATCAAGCTGGGGAGTAGCAATAGCAGTAGCAGTAGCATCCGTCTCCCACACCAGCCCTTGGAGGAGTAGCAATAGCAGTAGCAGTAGCGTCTGAATCCCAGACCACACATTGGAGGAGTAGCTGTAGCAATAGCAGTAGCAGTAGCGTCTGAATCCCAGACCACACATTGGAGGAGCAGCAGTAGCAATAGCAGTAGCAGTAGCGTCCGCCTGCCAGACCAGACCTTGGAGTAGCAGTAGCAATAGCAGTAGCAGTAGCGTCCTGGCCTTGGTTCAAGCTGGGGAGTAGCAATAGCAGTAGCAGTAGCGTCTGAATCCCAGACCACACATTGGAGGAGTAGCAGTAGCAATAGCAGTAGCAGTAGCGTCTGAATCCCAGACCACACATTGGAGGAGTAGCAGTAGCAATAGCAGTAGCAGTAGCGTCCCGGCCTTGGTTCAAGCTGGGGAGTAGCAATAGCAGTAGCAGTAGCGTCTGAATCCCAGACCACACATTGGAGGAGTAGCAGTAGCAATAGCAGTAGCAGTAGCGTCCCGGCCTTGGTTCAAGCTGGGGAGTAGCAATAGCAGTAGCAGTAGCGTCCCGGCCACAGATCAAGCTGGGGAGTAGCAATAGCAGTAGCAGTAGCGTACGCCTGCCAGACAAGCCCTTGGAGGAGTAGCAATAGCAGTAGCAGTAGCGTCTGAATCCCAGACCACACATTGGAGGAGTAGCAGTAGCAATAGCAGTAGCAGTAGCGTCCGCCTGCCAGACCAGACCTTGGAGTAGCAGTAGCAATAGCAGTAGCAGTAGCGTCCTGGCCTTGGTTCAAGCTGGGGAGTAGCAATAGCAGTAGCAGTAGCGTCCGAATCCCAGACCACACATTGGAGGAGTAGCAGTAGCAATAGCAGTAGCGTCCCGGCCTTGGTTCAAGCTGGGGAGTAGCAATAGCAGTAGCAGTAGCGTCCGTCTCCCACACCAGCCCTTGGAGGAGTAGCAATAGCAGTAGCAGTAGCGTCTGATTCCCAGACCACACATTGGAGGAGTAGCAGTAGCAATAGCAGTAGCAGTAGCGTCCCGGCCTTGGTTCAAGCTGGGGAGTAGCAATAGCAGTAGCAGTAGCGTCCCGGCCACGGATCAAGCTGGGGAGTAGCAATAGCAGTAGCAGTAGCGTCCGTCTCCCACACCAGCCCTTGGAGGAGTAGCAATAGCAGTAGCAGTAGCGTCCGTCTCCCACACCAGCCCTTGGAGGAGTAGCAATAGCAGTAGCAGTAGCGTCTGATTCCCAGACCACACATTGGAGGAGTAGCAGTAGCAATAGCAGTAGCAGTAGCGTCCCGGCCTTGGTTCAAGCTGGGGAGTAGCAATAGCAGTAGCAGTAGCGTCCCGGCCACGGATCAAGCTGGGGAGTAGCAATAGCAGTAGCAGTAGCGTCCGTCTCCCACACCAGCCCTTGGAGGAGTAGCAATAGCAGTAGCAGTAGCGTCCGTCTCCCACACCAGCCCTTGGAGGAGGAGCAATAGCAGTAGCAGTAGCGTCTGAATCCCAGACCACACGTTGGAGGAGTAGCAGTAGCAATAGCAGTAGCAGTAGCGTCTGAATCCCAGACCACACCTTGGAGGAGTAGCAGTAGCAATAGCAGTAGCAGTAGCGTCCTGGCCTCAGATCAAGCTGGGGAATAGCAATAGCAGTAGCAGTAGCGTCTGAATCCCAGACCACACATTGGAGGAGTAGCAATAGCAATAGCAGTAGCGTCCCGGCCTTGGTTCAAGCTGGGGAGTAGCAATAGCAGTAGCAGTAGCGTCCGAATCCCAGACCACACATTGGTGGAGCAGCAGTAGCAATAGCAGTAGCAGTAGCGTCTCGGCCTTGGTTCAAGCTGAGGAGTAGCAATAGCAGTAGCAGTAGCGTCCCGGCCACAGATCAAGCTGGGGAGTAGCAATAGCAGTAGCAGTAGCGTCCCGGCCACGGATCAAGCTGGGGAACAGCAATAGCAGTAGCAGTAGCGTCTGATTCCCAGACCACACATTGGAGGAGTAGCAGTAGCAATAGCAGTAGCAGTAGCGTCCCAGCCTTGGTTCAAGCTGGGGAGTAGCAATAGCAGTAGCAGTAGCGTCTGAATCCCAGACCACACATTGGAGGAGTAGCAGTAGCAGTAGCAATAGCAGTAGCAGTAGCGTCCCGGCCATGGTTCAAGCTGGGGAGTAGCAATAGCAGTAGCGTCCCGGCCACGGATCAAGCTGGGGAGTAGCAATAGCAGTAGCAGTAGCATCCGTCTCCCACACCAGCCCTTGGAGGAGTAGCAATAGCAGTAGCAGTAGCGTCTGAATCCCAGACCACACATTGGAGGAGTAGCAGTAGCAATAGCAGTAGCGTCCCGGCCTTGGTTCAAGCTGGGGAGTAGCAATATCAGTAGCAGTAGCGTCCGTCTCCCACACCAGCCCTTGGAGGAGTAGCAATAGCAGTAGCAGTAGCGTCTGATTCCCAGACCACACATTGGAGGAGTAGCAGTAGCAATAGCAGTAGCAGTAGCGTCCCGGCCTTGGTTCAAGCTGGGGAGTAGCAATAGCAGTAGCAGTAGCGTCCCGGCCACGGATCAAGCTGGGGAGTAGCAATAGCAGTAGCAGTAGCGTCCGTCTCCCACACCAGCCCTTGGAGGAGTAGCAATAGCAGTAGCAGTAGCGTCCGTCTCCCACACCAGCCCTTGGAGGAGTAGCAATAGCAGTAGCAGTAGCGTCTGATTCCCAGACCACACATTGGAGGAGTAGCAGTAGCAATAGCAGTAGCAGTAGCGTCCCGGCCTTGGTTCAAGCTGGGGAGTAGCAATAGCAGTAGCAGTAGCGTCCCGGCCACGGATCAAGCTGGGGAGTAGCAATAGCAGTAGCAGTAGCGTCCGTCTCCCACACCAGCCCTTGGAGGAGTAGCAATAGCAGTAGCAGTAGCGTCCGTCTCCCACACCAGCCCTTGGAGGAGGAGCAATAGCAGTAGCAGTAGCGTCTGAATCCCAGACCACACGTTGGAGGAGTAGCAGTAGCAATAGCAGTAGCAGTAGCGTCTGAATCCCAGACCACACCTTGGAGGAGTAGCAGTAGCAATAGCAGTAGCAGTAGCGTCCTGGCCTCAGATCAAGCTGGGGAATAGCAATAGCAGTAGCAGTAGCGTCTGAATCCCAGACCACACATTGGAGGAGTAGCAATAGCAATAGCAGTAGCGTCCCGGCCTTGGTTCAAGCTGGGGAGTAGCAATAGCAGTAGCAGTAGCGTCCGTCTCCCACACCAGCCCTTGGAGGAGTAGCAATAGCAGTAGCAGTAGCGTCCCGGCCTTGGTTCAAGCTGGGGAGTAGCAATAGCAGTAGCAGTAGCGTCCGTCTCATACACCAGCCCTTGGAGGAGTAGCAATAGCAGTAGCAGTAGCGTCTGAATCCCAGACCACACATTGGACAAGTAGCAGTAGCAATAGCAGTAGCAGTAGCGTCCGAATCCCAGACCACACATTGGAGGAGTAGCAGTAGCAATAGCAGTAGCGTCCCGGCCTTGGTTCAAGCTGGGGAGTAGCAATAGCAGTAGCAGTAGCGTCCCGGCCTCGGATGAAACTGGGGAGTAGCAATAGCAGTAGCAGTAGCGTCCGCTTCCACGACCATGCGGAGGAATAGCAGGAGCAATAGCAGTAGCATTCGGCTCACGTACCAGGGCCGTGAACAGTAGCAATAGCAGTAGCATGGGAATAGCACGTAATAGCAAATTTATCGTTCAGAATATACATTGGCCGACATAGCAGAATAGCATGCCACCGGGCAAAAATGTACAATCCTGCACCTTCCTCGAAATTTCGCTTCCGATGTAAAACCACGTCGGAAGGCTGCTAACGGTAAAACGGCATTCAGCGATGAAACTGGGTACGGTCAGTCACCCAGTTTCGTTGGAACTACATGCATTACCTGATGTCGGTAGTTATACCAGCCATTAGACCCGGCGACAATCACTGCCCAGTGGTCAACCTCACTGGCTTTGCTGCTGCCTTTGTCCTGTGCATGGTCTCGTGCTGCATTGAGAGTGAAGCGCAGCACATCGCTGTTGTAGTAGGGAACTGATGCTACAGCCAGGATCAGGCCAGCAAATACACAGACAAAAGACACCGACATCCTCTTATTCTGCAGGTTCCTTCCTCTATTGCAAGTTGATGTGCAGTTTTCGGGCTGTCAATCAAGTTCTTTACTGCAGATGACTCGCGCCCGTGGTCCGTGGACACTGCGCTTGTTTATTATTGACAAGTCATGTGATGTGAGTCGTACAACTCACAGCAGTGCTCGAAAGACTCCGGCATTAAAAATAGATCTCATTTTACATATCCACTATGTTTCTGTAGTGAATTTATGAACATACGTTAGTCATCTAGTCTGAAAAAAAATACTATGTTACCAACTACTTCGATCAGTGTCGATATTAATAAATTCGAGTCAAATATATCAAATAATATTTTTTATCGGCGCAAGAATATGCAAATGGCCCATAATAAACAAAACCACGTGCTGTGAAGACCGACAGAAGCATATGATCCTTTGTCACTCATGATCGGACATTGGACATTTTCACATTTTTATAGCGTGTCATATTACTCCCATATGACCAACTGGTGATTCGTACAACAACATTTACAATCAGTCAATGAGTTCGAACTATCTACCATTGTTTGACGCAAGTATGGCCTAGTGGACACGTTATGACACGCTGTAGATCACAATACACTTTGTCATGTTTGTGGCGCATCTGGAGCAGATTCATGGTCGCTTACTATCAGGGCCGTAGCCAGCATTGTGTCACAGGAAGCAACTAAAACAGGGGTAATTTATTTATTCTGGAAGGATGGGTAATCAAATAAAAGTGGAATGTAGACACTACAATGCAAATGCTTTCAGGTATCTACTCAGTGTACAATTCCCTAATAGATCTAGTTTGCCCCGCTAAGGTAGTATCCCAGTAGGATATTGGACGGTAGGGTGAGTTATATATTGTATGTTATTTTTCTAAAATATATATATAAAACCATGCGAGTGTGTTTTCCGCAAAAAGATATCGGTCGAGTTTGGTCTGGCGGATGAATTCAGGATGCACGAGTCCGAAGGACGAATGTATTATGTGTTCATCCGCCAGACCAAACGAGACCGATGTCTTTTTGCGGAAAACACACGAGCGTGGTTTTTATTTTATCACACACAACTGTTCAGACATAATTTTAGTTACTGTCGTTATCATACGAAAATTCTTAATGATCAATAATATAATGATATTAATTCAAAAATATATTCATGAATATGCCCGTGATGTCGGAAAAACCTCAAGCAGATTGTTCTACACTCTCTGTCCGAGCTAGGAAAGTAGCTCTCGGTTGCTAGGTTACTTTACGTACATAACATTGTTCTTTTACATAATAATGGTCTTTACGTAATCTGCAGTAAAAAAGTAGTTTCGGCCCGATGTGGCTCAGCGAGTGATACAGATTATATTTGAAGTAGGGTGATACAGAAAAGGTTATCACACCTTTTGGAGTCCTATCGCATTGTAGTTTATAGTGTGTGATAAATATATATATATATATATATATATATATATATATATATATATATATATATATATATATATATATTCCAAGAATTGAAGCATCTGACAGAATAACGCACACAGCATAGAAGAAGAGAGTCCTGTCAAAACCCATAATTCCATTTATTCAAATTCACTCTTCATCAGGTCTGGACGGTTTGACACAAATGGCGACAGCACAGAAATATATACAGCAAAACACCAAGATTAATGGATACACTAATACAGGTGACAATAACATATAGAGCAGAGGTATGTGATAATACCAGAATTACTTAGTATAATCTCTAGTACGAGCTTTACGGTTTTGTGCACAGAAGCCGTCATCTACATTGAAGCCTTTAGGACTAACTGTATCAAGTTTCCATATCCAAAATTTCTCGCGTTGTATATATATATATATTGTATCTTAAACTTTTTCCAAAAAAGTAATAATAAACTCAGCTCCTTCTCTCATGAATGTCATCCAAAAAATAGCTTGAGATGTTCGCTGGTATCTCTCAAAAGTGCTCTCAAAGACACTGAAACATAATTAAGGCATTTCGGCAGAAATGCCTTTATGGTTTTAGCAGAATTTTTTTTTCTTCTTCTTCTTCCGCTCCGCCGTTTTGGTTTCCGGACGATAACTTTAAATTGCCTTGATGGATCCTTGTCAAATTTTCACCACTTCTTTTTGAGCCGGCTACGAGGTCCGTGAGGTCCGTGAGGATGAAATCAAGGTTTTTGGTTTCCGGACGATAACTCGAAAAATATTCAGGCAATAGATGCAGAACTCTGCATGGAGGTTCATATGCCACCAGGGAAGAACACTATTGATTTGGGGATCAATCCGTCAAACGACCTTCGACCTAGATGTCAAAATAATTTTTTGCTGATTCATCCTTGAGGCATCCCGCATATTTCAGAAACGGTGCGTCGTAGAGCGAAACTACCCCATAGACAAACATGTCAATGGGGGTTTTTTTTAGGTTACCGGACCTATGGTCCGATAACCTATTGGCATGGCGTTGCGTCCGTCGTCCGTCGTCGTCGTCGTCCACATTTTTATCTTTTTTGTTTACGGGCGAATTTTTCTGAAATTTTGCAGAAAAATACTTAAAAATAATTCAAGAAGGAGGTATTTTTTAGTTTTTTGATTTTCGCTTTTTCTTCAAAATGGCGGCCGTTTTCGACGAAAAAGGCCTGATTTTGGACTTTGGCGGCCATTTTCTCAAAATCTGTTCAGTAACTTTTTTTCTCTCTGATACATAAGACTCCTCATATGTACTTCTATTATGCCTATAAATTTCGTTGCGCTTGAAAAGCTCGAAGTGGGCCATTTTGGCCCAAACTCGGCCCAAATGGGACTTTCCCATGTTAAACTCTCTTATGCTTTATAATGGGACACATTAAGCCTAATATCTCACTTAATATTGAAATTAAAGACTAGGAATGAATTGTGGACATATAGGAAATGATATATGCTGAATATTCTCGTGACCTTGAATTTGACTTTTGACCTCATTTTCAAGGTCACAGGACAAAATGGCTAATATCTCGCTTATTATCGACTTTACAGCTTAGGAATCAGTTGTGAACATATAGGAAATGATATATGCTGAATATTCTTGTGACCTTGAATTTGACCTTTGACCTCATTTTCAAGGTCACATGACAAAATGGCTAATATCTCGCTTATTATCGACTTTACAGTTTAGGAATCAATTGTGAACATATAGGAAATGATATATGCTGAATATTTTCGTGACCTTGAATTTGACCTTTGACCTCATTTCCAAGGTCGCAGGACAAAATTGCTAATATCTCGCTTATTATCGACTTTACAGCTTAGGAATCAATTGTGAACATATAGGAAATGATATATGCTGAATATTCTCGTGACCTTGAATTTGACCTTTGACCTCATTTTCAAGGTCACATGACAAAATGGCTAATATCTCGATTATTATCGACTTTACAGTTTAGGAATCAATTGTGAACATATAGGAAATGATATATGCTGAATATTTTCATGACCTTGAATTTGACCCTGACCTCATTTCCAAGGTCACAGGACAAAATTGCTAATATCTCGCTTATTATCGACTTTACAGCTTAGGAATCAATTGTGAACATATAGGAAATGATATATGCTGAATATTCTGATGACCTTGAATTTGACCTTTGACCTCATTTTCAAAGTCACAGGACAAATTGGCCAATATCTTGCTTATTAGCGACTTTACAGCTTAGGAATCAATTGTGAACATATAGGAAATGATATATGCTGAAAATTCTCGTGACCTTGAATTTGACCTTTGACCTCATTTTCAAGGTCACAGGACAAAATGGCCAATATCTTGCTTATCAGCGACTTAACAGCTTAGAAATCAATTGTGAACATATAGGAAATGATATATGCTGAAAATTCTCATGACCTTGAATTTGACCTTTGACCTCATTTTGAAGGTCACATGACAAAATGGCTAAGATCTCGCTTATTATCGACTTTACAGCTTAGGAATCAATTGTGAACATATAGGAAATGATATACGCAGAATATTCTCATGACCTTGAATTTGACCTTTGACCTCATTTCCAAGGTCACAGGACAAAATTGCTGATATCTCGCTTATTATCGACTTTACAGCTTAGGAATCAATTGTGAACATATGGGAAATGATATATGCTGAATATTCTCGTGACCTTGAATTTGACCTTTGACCTCATTTTCAAGGTCACAGGACAAAATGGCCAATATTTTGCTTATTAGCGACTTTACAGCTTAGGAATCAATTGTGAACATATAGGAAATGATATATGCTGAAAATGCTTGTGACCTTGAATTTGACCTTTGAACTATTTTCAAGGTCACAGGACAAAATGGCCAATATCTTGCTTATTAGCGACTTTACAGCTTAGGAATTAATTGTGAACATATAGGAAATGATATATGCTGAAAAATCTCATGACCTTGAATTGACCTTCGACCTCATTTTCAAGGTCAACAGGACAAAATGGCTAATATCTTGCTTATTATCGACTTTACAGCTTAGGAATCAATTGTGAAGATATAGGAAATGATATATTCTGAATATTTTAATGATATTGAATTTGACCTTTGACCTAAATTTCAAGGTCAGTCATTTTATTTTCAAAGTCAGATTACAAAATGGCTTATATCTCGCTTATTATCAAATTTACAGCTTAGGGGTCCATAGTGAACATATAGGAAATGATGTATGCTGAATATTTTGGTGATCTAGAATTTGACCTTTGATCTCATTTTCAAGGTCAGAGAACAAAATGGCTAATATGTCGCTTATATATCATCTTTACATATGCCCCTGATGACGCCAGTGTGTCTTTGGATAAACTATTTGGTCGGGCTTTGTTTCTATTGCAAAATGTTGTATTTTACGTTTCTTATTAGCATCATCAAAATTTGATTGTATTGGTGGTAATAGATTGATACTTACATTTATACCACTGAGTCGGTGTCACTGCTGGCGGACGTTAAATCTGTCCCCGAGGATACCATCAACTCAGTAGCCTTCGGGCTTGTGATTAGGTACTTTTGTACTTGTCATGTATCTATTCCATGGGGTTAGATTCGGATTTCTAAATTATTTTCATAGGTTGTTGGGCAGTTGTATACTAATTCCATCTGGTGTACAGTAGAAACAACTACATTTAACACATTGTCTGCCCCCGAAGACGCCAGTGTGTCTTTGGATAAACTGTTTGGTCGGGCTTTGTTTGTTTCTATTGCAAAATGTAGTATTTTACGTTTCTTATTGGCATCATCAAAATCTGATTGTATTGGTGGTAATAGATTGATACTTACATTTACAACATAGGAATCAATTGCGAATATAGAGGAATGATATATACTGAATATTTTCATGACCTTGAACTTGAACTTTGACCTCATTTTCAAGGTCACATCACAGAATGGCTAATGTCTCACTTATTATCGACTTTACAGCTTAGGAATTTATTGTGGACATACTAGAAGTGATATATTTGTTGAAAATTTCATGGCCTTGAATTTATCAGTGACTTTATTTTCAAGGTCACTGGACAAAAGGCTAATATCTAAAATGTATATTGTCCGGTAACCTTTCTTAGCCCTTGGGCTAATTTTTTTGATTCAGCTCGGAGGTCCGTGAGGTCCGTGAGGATGAAATCAAGGCCGATTTTGAGACTTGGTTTCCGGACGATAACTCGAAATATATTCAGGCAATAATTGCAGAACTTTGCATGGAGGTTTATATACCACCAGGGAAGAACCTTATTGATTTTGGGATTGATCCGTCAAACGACCTTTGACCTAGAGGTCGAAATAATTTTTTGCTGACTCATCCTTGAGGCTTCCTGCATATCTCGGAAATGGTACGTCGTAGAGCGAAACGGACGTTATTTTCGGACTCGTCGCCCCTAGACTAACATGTCTGAGGGGTATTATGGATGAACTTTGACCTTGACCCGAATTTTTTTTGCCGAGTCGGCATTTCTCGTTTTCGTCGATATCTCGGAAACGGTGCGCCGTAGAGCAAAACGGACGTTATTTACGGAATTGTCGCCCTAGACAAACATGTATGCGGGGCATTATGGCTAAATTTTGACCTTGACCCGAAATTTATTTGCCAAGTCGGCATTTTTCGTTTTCGTCGCTATCTCGGAAGCGTTGCGTCGTAAAGCGAAACGGACGTTATTTTCGGACTTGTCGCCCTAGACAAACATGTCTAAGGGGTATTAAGGACGAACTATGACCTGGACCCGAAATTTTTTTGCTGAGTCGGCATTTTTCTTTTTTGTCGATATCTCGAAAACGGTGCGTCGTAGAGCGAAACGGACGTTATTTTCAGACTCGTCGCCCTAGACAAATACGTCTTAAAAGTATTATGGATGAACTTTGACCTTGACCCGAAATTTTTTTGCCAAGTCGGCATTTTTCGTTTCGGTCGATATCTCGGAAACGGTGCGTCGTAGCGCATCTGGAGCAGATTCATGGTCGCTTACTATCAGGGCCGTAGCCAGCATTGTGTCAGAGGAAGCAACTAAAACAGGAGTAATTTATTTATTTTGGAAGGATGGGTAATCAAATAAAAGTGGAATGTAGACACTACAATGCAAATGCTTTCAGGTATCTACTCAGTGTACAATTCCCTAATATAGATCTAGTTTGCCCCGCTAAGGTAGTATCCCAGTAGGATATTGGACGGTAGGGTGAGTTATATATTGTATGTTATTTTTCTAAAAATATATATATATATATATATTGTGTTTAAACTTTTTCTAAAAAAACAATAATAAACTCAGCTCCTTCTCTCATGAATGTCATCTAAAAAATAGCTTGAGGTGTTCGCTGGTATCTCTCAAAAGTGCTCTCAAAGACACTGAAACATAATTTAGGCATTTCGGCAGAAATGCCTTTATGGTTTTAGCAGAATTTTTTCTTCTTCTTCTTCCGCTCCGCCGTTTTGGTTTCCGGACGATAACTTTAGATTGCCTTGATGGATCCTTGTCAAATTTTCACCACTAGTCAGAAATAATATGTCGAAGAACCCTCTTCTTATTGAGCTGGCTGCGGGGTCCGTGAGGTCCGTGAGGATGAAATCAAGGTTTTTGGTTTCCGGATGATAACTCGAAAAATATTCAGGCAATAGATGCAGAATTCTGCATGGAGGTTCATATGCCACCAGGGAAGAACCCTATTGATTTTGGGATCAATCCGTCAACCGACCTTCGACCTAGAGGTCAAAATATTTTTTTCCTGATTCATCCTTGAGGTTTCCTGCATATTTCAGAAACGGTGCATCGTAGAGCGAAACTACCCCATAGACAAACATGTCTATGGGGTATTTTTTTTTTTTTTGATTCAGCTCCGAGGTCCGTGAGGTACGTGAGGATGAAATCAAGGCCGATTTTGAAACTTGGTTTCCGGACAATAACTCAAAATATATTCAGGCAATAATTGCAGAACTTTGCATGGAGGTTTATATACCACCAGGGAAGAACCCTATTGATTTTGGGATTGATCCGTCAAACGACCTTTGACCTAGAGGTCGAAATAACTTTTTGCTGACTCATCCTTGAGGCTTCCTGCATATCTCGGAAATGGTACGTTGTAGAGCGAAACGGATGTTATTTTCGGACTCGTCGCCCTAGACAAACATGTTTGAGGGGTATTATGGATGAACTTTGACCTTGACCCGAATTTTTTTTGCCGAGTCGGCATTTCTCGTTTTCGTCGATATCTCGGAAACGGTGCGCCGTAGAGCAAAACGGACGTTATTTTCGGACTTGTCGCCCTAGACAAACATGTATGAGGGGTATCATGGATGAACTTTGACCTTGACCCGAATTTTTTTTGCCGAGTCGGCATTTCTCGTTTTCGTCGATATCTCGGAAACGGTGCGCCGTAGAGCAAAACGGACGTTATTTTCGGACTTGTCGCCCTAGACAAACATGTATGAGGGGTATCATGGATGAACTTTGACCTTGACCCGAATTTTTTTTGCCGAGTCGGCATTTCTCGTTTTCGTCGATATCTCGGAAACGGTGCGCCGTAGAGCAAAACGGACGTTATTTTCGGACTTGTCGCCCTAGACAAACATGTCTGAAAGGTATTATGGCTAAATTTTGACCTTGACCCGAAATTTTTTTGCCAAGTCGGCATTTTTCGTTTTCGTCGCTATCTCGGAAACGGTGAGTCGTAAAGGGAAATGGACGTTATTTTCGGACTTGTCGCCCTAGACAAACATGTCTGAAAGGTATTATGGCTAAATTTTGACCTTGACCCGAAATTTTTTTGCCAAGTCGGCATTTTTCGTTTTCGTCGCTATCTCGGAAACGGTGAGTCGTAAAGGGAAATGGACGTTATTTTCGGACTTGTCGCCCTAGACCAACATGTCTAAGGGGTATTAAGGATGAACTATGACCTTGACCCGAAATTTTTTTGCCGAGTCGGCATTTTTCTTTTTTGTCGATATCTCAAAAACGGTGCGTCGTAGAGCGAAACGGACGTTATTTTCAGACTCGTCGCCCTAGACAAATATGTCAAAGGGGTATTATGGATGAACTTTGACCTTGACCCGAAATTTTTTTGCCAAGCCGGCATTTTTCGTTTTGGTCGATATCTCGGAAACGGTGCGTCGTAGAGCAAAACGAACGTTATTTTTGGACTCGTCGACCTAGACAAACATGTCTGGGGGGTACTATGAATCAACTTCGACCTCAACCCGAAATTTTTTTGCCGAGTGGGCATTTTTCGTTTTCGTCGATATCTCGGAAAGGGTGCGTCATAGAGAGAAAGGGACGTTTTTTTCGGACTTGTCGCCCTAGACAAACATGTCTAAAGGGTATTATGGATGAATTTTGACCTTGACCCGAAAGTTTTTTCCCGAGTTTTCCCTATGGGATATTAGGGAACAACTTTGACCTTGACCTGAGTCGGCATTTTTCATTTCCGGAAAGGCTGCTTCTTAGAACGAAACGGACGTTGTTTTTGAATCCTCCCCGCTAGACAAACATGTCTTTTCAATTTTGTCGATATCTTGGAAACAGTGTGTCGTAGAGCCCATGGTGAACATATTATAAATATTATAAATTAGTCTCAACACCGAAATGCCTCCAAGGCATCTTTAGACCTTGACGTCTAGTTTTTTCCCCTGAACCCCCAGACCGCAGGGGTTTCACTGCGCTCCCCTGGCCCCCTCCATTCTTTACTTCGCCTACTCCATTCTTATCCCCTGACTCCGGCCCTGATACTATGATAATATGCATATATAAGCGCGAATATTTAACACTCAACCGATTCACAACGAAACTAAACCCTTTTTTATTCTGTTTTAGGAGTCAGTATTTCATTTTTCGACTAACAAGGCGAAAAGTCTTATGCAACGATAATATCTCTACAGTTGACGATTGAAAGAGACAGAACAAACCAAAATGAATAGATTCGAAGGATGGAAAGGTGTCAAATTGAGGCACTATACACACACGTTTGAATATTACAAATTCATCGATACATGTAATATTTTGCTATTGTTTAAAAATAAGAGATATATTGAATAAGCAAGATTCATAAAATTATATTGAGACATGAGCAAAAAACAAATTATGCAGTGACCTACTAATTTTATTGGCAGATACATCTATGGAAGCACTCATATGTTCATAAATACAATCATATCAAACGGAAACATACAATGGGCCTAATTACTCGAAATAAATAGGGTGGAAAATAATTATTTTGATGTTTGTACTGGGTTGCTAATGCACAGCCAAGGTCAATTGAAAATTTGAAATCATTCAAAACTGTCATTATCAATACATGTTTTATCATGTTGCAATATCATTTTTAATCCACATACATGTAGTGATACATATGGCGTTTTAAATATATAAGAAGATCTAGTTGGATTTGTCATTGTACGGGACATACATCTTCCGACTGGAAAACCTCGCCTACGTTGATGACGAGGAAGGTGATGACTGCACCCAGACAGGATCCGACTTGTGTCATACCTCCGCACCATAGCAGACTCTTCTTGCCGCCGTGGTCCCGCAACATGATGGCTATAGTCACTTTTATGTAAGCCAGGCAGCCGGCAATTATGATCGCGCTCAAAATCTGTATGAGGAATAATTTTCAAACATAAGTTCATGTAGAATACCGTGATAATATTTGATTGTCTGCCATCAGAAAGCTGTGTGCTACAACAGAATAATATATATGCTATTCTGGTGCTGCTCATATAGTATGCAATACAACCAACGATACGATCGTTGAAACAACTGAAAAATATAATTACAGAATTGAATGATTGAGTAGTTATCATTGTAATAGATAACGAAATGGACTTGCGCCTATAGAAAGTCAAGGTGAACTGTGTTGTAAGCGCACCGGCAAAATTTGTACACTTACAACGAGGGCTACACCAGATGGCTCGTGTTCCAGCGGAGGATCTGGACTCATTGCCGCCAGATACAACTGGTAACCTGTCAGTGCCGTAGCCACGACTGTCAGAACACTCACTACAGTCAGGGATCTTCTGGGCACAAACAGGGCAACGAAACACATCAGGGGATTGGCTACTGTCGCTAGTCTCACAGCTAACGTGTAGGCAAGATTTCCGTAGGGCAAGCATGTGTACGACTGGGTTGAGGGGAGAACACCATTAAGAATGGCATTTACCCAAGCTACAACTATCAATAGAAACACGACCTGACTTTTGGCCAGTCTCTTCTGCACTGCTTCAACTCTGTGCAAGCTAGTATCTGACATGCTTTTGGTCAGTTTCGCTCCAGACGATGTGGTGTCAATAACGTCAACTCCGGGATTTTCCAATTCTATTGCTTTCGTGTCCATGGACTTGTGGTCTGTTACTTCCATTGTCTTCTCTTCTATTTGGCCGTCGTTCACATCCATGACGTTGACGGCGTATGAGTGTTGTGGCGCAGTCCTTTCCTGTCTACAGTAAGGAAGGAAGTGTAGCAGACTGAAAGACAGTCCCGAGATCATGAGCATGCAGAAGAGAAAGATGAAGAAGGCTCGTACTCCGAAGAGTGGGTCCTCATACTCGGCTACGAGCTCGTATTCCGTTGTGTTGACGCCTGTGGTCTCATTGACGACGATGGTGGTGGTGTTAACACAGACGGGGTCCGAGCCCACACCTTGGATGAGCCCCACGAGGCCCGGGATCAGGCCGCTCAGTCCTTCGCCGATGTAGTAAGCCGTCATGTATTGGGGCCTGAATTGGGCCATGTAGGGCAAGAATACGACGGACGACGTGCAATCGACGAGGGCCAGCCCCGCCGTCAGAGTCAGGAAGGCCGTGCTGTGCGTGGTGCCATCTATGGTCGTGGTCCTGTCCCAGAGGAAGGCGAGCAGCATGCACGAGGTTGCCCCTATACCGATGATGATGTAGACCACTGGCCACTCCTTGACCTTGTCTGGGGCGGCTCTCGTGGCGATGGTGTACACGATGGGGCCTATGTTGGCGAATTGGATGATGATCGCCATGTATGATGGTAGGTTCCATCCCTCGGGAAGCTCGTTGACCAGGAGCGGTACCTCCACAAACAGGCCATTAATGTCAATCCATGCTGCCCAGGCAAACAGGATAATCAACAGGTAGACAGGGAAAGACACGTCTTTCAACAAATCCGAGCAAGCCATTTCCACTACTTCGGTACAACTATGAATGTATCTGCTATACATGTATTTTGCGTACAGGTGACAAATTGTTAATAAATAGGCCCCGAACCCTCTCAACCCCTGATGATAGAAAAAAAAACACTTATCCCCTATCTGAATCGCGCTTAGTCATACTTTTTATGTAGTGCCTGTATATGCAAACATATGATCAAACATGTATGTATACGGAGCTTGCACAAATCAAGGGCCATCGCATACTAGTAATTATTACTCAGGGATCATAATAGTTATTTAGTGACAGCGTCGACAACTGGAAACAAAACTGAGATTTATTGATCTTTCGTCCGGTTCTGTGATGTATATGTTTTCTTTCTTCGACACTGATTATTTATCACATCGTTAATAGCAGTATAGCACCAAAGTACGCCACATGCCTCAGGTTAATGTGCTAAAAGTCGTTATATGGACTGATTACTGTTTGTCTTGCGGTCCAGGTAGTTCAGTCAAGTAGATCTACATGTATTATGGCGGACCATGGTATTTTCGGTTGTATTTCAAGAGCAAAAATATTTTGTGGTGGTAAATATTACCATATACATGCAGTACTAATGAACTTTTTATGTTCCCCAAATTCAATCACTCATGTATTTAGTGAGCATATCTTCCCAAATATGGATGCCTTTGTGTCATTGACACTGTTGGGGGGAATGCAGGCTACTGAGATATGCCTTCATTCACTGAATACTGAGTCGTTAGAAAAAAATATATATCCCATCCACATATTCCCCAAATGCAAACTTCAGAGTAATATTTGTTTTCTAGTTTTCAGACTAAAATAAACTGTGTTGATTCCATATGAACAAATGTAATCATGTGCAAAATATTCATATTTCTTACAAATAAATTATATATACGTCCTTCTGTTTCGCTGTAATAAATGAGTAATCAAAATGTAATACTGGCAGAACATGGAAACACACCCAATATGTACAACATGTTCAAGCCAGTAAAATTAATCTTATTATTATATCCAATAGTTTGTGGCATAAGATATACTTGAGTTTGGACGAGTCACACGTATCGGATGTAGAGGCAAATCCTTATTTGGCTGAGAAACCCACCAAAGACAGAGTTGAGGACAGAGGCGGCTGCTTTTTATGACTTGACAACTCCCCACAATGGAAGAGAACGATCGATTTTACGACGTGAGGCGACGGCGGAAACCCTACAACCCGAGCCAGACGGATGAGAACCTTGGAAGGCATCAGCGAGACGGTCGACTGCCGGAATATACTGGCAGCGTGGCGGTCATTGGCAGCCTACAGAGCGAGATTGTAGACTCAAAACAAGGGATTTATTCCATATTCGGCATCTCACGTCTCTCTCTGTATTGGACGCAGAACGTTTGTACCTGTACAGGGCCTACAGACCCGGGGAATTGCGATCGGATCCCGTGGGTTTTGTTCTGAGTGAGTGGATCGTGTGAGCCTGACGACTGTTGCTCTGTGGTACAGCACTGAGTTGACTGAGGAAGCCAACGCGGTAACACGGGAAGGTGAGTACAGTCTCAGATCACAAGATATCTAATATCACTGCCATGTGCATGACTGTGTTATTACAATTACATGGTTAATTTGGCAGTGACTGTCCTTGTACTTGCTTGAAATCGTTGTGTCAATGTTCAACCTGATGTTTCGCCGGAAGTTTTGCATGTACATGTAATATATAGGCCTATGTGTATGTAAAAATTACCTGATATATTTTCTCTCATATAGTATAATGATGTGAATTATTTTATTTCAGTATGGTATAATGATCATACTGACTGTTGAGTTTAATATTAGTATAGTGCAAGGAACGTGATAAAAATAATATAGTGTCATGACTTCACTAGTGTTATACTCTATGTATAGATGTTTGTTACCATACATTCGAAAATTCGAGCAATTGGCACATGCAAACGTGTATATCATGGTCGTTTTTGTTGAAAAAAACTGTTTTGCGCACCCTGTGGGCCTACATGTGTGTATAGTCATCTGCACCTTTGCTGATCAAACTTGACAACTGACCAAAAACACACAAACAGATGTGATAACATCACAAGTGTCTCTTGCAGAAAAAAGGTGGTGAAGACGAAGCTGTTTGGATTTACCATTCAACTGATCATATATACGTGTAACCACGTTTACTTCTGCATACAATATCACGTATATTCATGTGGTATTATTACGTTAACACGAGTAGCTATTACAAGAACACCAATTTATTCCATTATGTTATAGTCCTGCACCGCACATTAATAACTACCCGGTATGTGACAGAGTTTGGTGTTCAAACATACAATAAGTTCGTTGAAAACGTGTCCATTCCTATTATAACATCAAGAAATTTCATAGCATCATAAACCCATAAAGTATTACGTGTGTACAATAGATTTTTGGCCCTCTAAGTAGAGAGTTATTACCCACACCTCATAGGTGATGGGTGAGCCGAATTGGTACATGTATACTAGTGGGCTAACCCATTCAAGGATATATTATATACATTTTAAAACATACACGCGGTACATATATTGCATAATTTTATATCAAGTAAATATCCTGAAGTGGCCTGTAATACATGTAATTGTTTGCACTAATACTCTGGACGAACATCAGTAATAGGCATACTATGAATAGAATACGAGATACTGCGAACGTAGAAAAACCTGGATTCTCCACCAGATGATTCAAGGGTCAATTTGACACGATTCTCTGTCGGTCGGTGCCGCCGGGAATGTAATATCCTCGACCCGTGCTATAGAGAGCGGGTTGTTGTCCCCCGTCCACCGACATCGCCTGGTGTTTGCCGAGATCTTCACGAGGTCCGTGAACAATACCCCAGCCCTCCGGCACCCATGCTTCCTTCCCCCAGTGTTTGCTTACATACAGGGTGTCGACTTGTGCGTGATTTAGCCACATTTATCTCTGAAGTGCTCACTTCGGTGTGTTCTCGATATGCAAGAGACAAACCTGGAGTTATGCCTCGAGATAGTTCGAGTATCCATGGTATATATTAGCGATATGTAAGCTGAGCCTCTAAATACATGTATGTAGGCCCTATACCATGTAAACACGCAAAATTGAGGTCTTGAATATTTTTGACATTATCAATTGATTATGGTTTGATACGTTAAAATTTGTACAAGATCTGAGAATGGAGGTCCTCATTACCGAAATATTTAGAGAATAATATGTGGAGCCACACACGTTTTTTTTCTAAATGTGTACGTTTATTCTGATGCAGGCCAATGTAGGCTACGAAAGATAAATTATCCATGATCCAAAACAAAAACATGTCCTGGCATCCTTGAGTCATGGTTTCTGGGAATGCATTAAAGGTCCATTATTTCTGTTGCCATGGTCACCATTGGAGTATCACACCCCTGGTTGGAATGTCTGGAACATAATGGGGGGTTATTTATGACATGTTTAGAGGGAAGGATTAGTGTCACTGTGAAGAATCCTGCCAGGGGTCTGTACGTCCCAGATTGTATGACCACAGTTATGGCACAACAAACCTGGGAGATACATCCGCTAGCAGGGATGAATTCATCTTGTCCCTCTCATTATTATTCACAATGCGCGGTGCTTCAGCATTGCCATGATTTTGAGGGAACGTACTGTAGCATTGTGCAATGTCACAGACCTGATTGTGGACCAATAAACGAAATCTGTGACGATTTCTGTCGACCAGATTACGCAATCCAGACCAGTCATTGTTCCAGCAGGCTGATAATCCAGTTATAGTGAGTTTTTATCTGATATAGGCCTATAGATGTACATCGCAATGGATTCAGGCTTATTTGCATAAAACGAACATGATTGTCATTTTCTTTATTATATTATGATTTTTCTTTTCCTATTAATGTAGCCTAAAGTTCGAAGGTATACTATGTTGGCTAATCACAATAATTACCTAGACGTCAAGGCCTAAATGCCTTGGAGGCATTTCAGGGTGAAGCATGAAAAAAACCCAAAATGCTGACTCAGGAAAAACATGATGAAGCTCCCAATGAGACCTATAAGACATTTATGCAATTACATATATGTGAAGGACAAACTTGATACTCCTGAAACTATCTGTCTAATGTCTGTTTTGCTCTAGGTCGTACCGTTTCCGAAATATTGACGAAAATGAAAAATGCCGACTCAGCGAAAAGAAATTCAGGTCAAGTTCATCCGTAATACCCCTCAGATATATTTGTCTAGGGCCACGAGTCCGAAAATAACATCCGTTTCGCTCTACAATGCACAGTTTCCGAGATATCGGCGAAAATGAAAAATGTCTATTCCGCAGGTCAATAAAAGTTCATCCTTAGTACCCCTTAGATATGTTTGTCTAGGGTCACGAGTCCGAAAATAACGCCTGTTTTGCTCTAGACGCATCGTTTCTGAGATATCGATGAAAACGAAAAAATGCCGACTCAGCGAAAAAATTTCAGGTCAAGGTCAAAGATCATCCCTAGTACCCCTTAGATATATTTGTCTAGGGCCATGAGTCCGAAAATAAGCCTGTTTTGCTCTAGACGCATCGTTTCTGAGATATCGATAGAAACGAAAAATACCGACTCAGCGAAAAAATTTAAGGTGGGGGTCAAAGTTCATCCCTAGTACCCCTTAGATATGTTTGTGTAGGGCCACGAGGCCGATAATAACGTTCATCTCGCTTTACAACGCACCACAACAAGTCAGAAAATAACGTCCGTTCGACGAAAACGAAACATGTCGACTCAGCGAAAAAATTTAAGGTCAAGGTCAAAAGTCATCCCTGATACCCTTAAGACATGTTTGTCTAGGGCGACAAGTCCTAAAAATAACGTCCGTTTCACTCTGCGACGCACCGTTTCAGAGATATCGATGAAAACGAAAAATGCCGAGACAGCGAAAAAATTTAAGGTCATGGTCATCCATAATACCCCTTGGACATGTATGTCTAGGACAAAGAGTCCGGAAATAACGTCCGTTTCGCTCTACGACGCACGGTTTCCGAGATATGCATGAGAGCCTCAAAGATGATTCAGCTAAAATTATTTCGAGCCCTAGGTCAAAGGTCGTTTGACGGATCGGCCTCAAAATCAATAGGCTTCTTCCCTGGTGATATGTGAACCTCCGTGCAAAGTTCCACAGTCATTGCCGTATTACTTTTTGAGTTATCGTGCGGAAACGAGAAACATTGATTTCATCCTCACGGACCTCACGGACCCCGGAGCCGACTCAAAAACGATACAAAAGCTTCTTCTACACAACATTTCTGACCAGCGGTGAACATTTGGCAAAGATACATCAAGGCAAAATGTAGTTATCGTGCGGAAACCAATGAGTGAAAAACAAATTGACAAAACCATAAAGGCATCAACATTTTCTGTTTTGTGTTTAACTAATTTTGACAACTTGCGGTCAAAAGATCTACGATAGGCCTCGATGATCAATGAGTAAATTGACATAAAATTGCGATCTATTGGTGTTTTATCTGTTAATGATAGGCCGCATGACTGGGAACATTTCACCAACCGGAGTTATCGAATCCACGTTTGTGTGAACTTGAGGTATCATGGTTGTTTTATCGTTGAAGATATCGGAAAGTCTCATGTGGTCCAGACATGACCGCGGTCTTCATGTGCCCTGCATGAGTCACCATGGCGAAGAGCGGGCCCAAACGACCATCATATCGTCTGCTATCGCTTGTAGGACGATTGACAAACCTCGATATTGTCACATTAATAGTGTAGATCGCGTCTTGAGCAATGAGTTCTCCGATGGATAAGGGAATCATTTTATTCGATCTGTAGAGTCTAGATACCAGCAGGATCGATATTGAAAAGGCCGGAATCAAACATACGTGTACGAGTAATTCTTCTCTCCTCGATTTCTACATCTCGAATACTCATGGTTGCACGGACCATTTTTTGTTGCCCTGGCGTCTGTTCACAAATGGACCCTGGATAGGTCTACTGCCAACAGTGTATAGCCAACTTGGATTCTGTACGAAACACAAGCATGTTAAATCGCTTTAAGAAAAGCGGATATGGCCATTTGGAATCAATACTTATATTGTCGTCGATCTGCTTTAATAGCGAAGATTCCATTTTAACGTGTAGATTCATTTTCCAGTTTGGTGTCCATATCAGGGGCGGATCCAGGATGTGACCAACGGGGGGGATTATGCAGTTCATACTCTGCGGTACACTCTCTAGAAGCTACCAGATTGTGAATTTGAGGATGTTGAAAAAGAGATGTTTTCCTTACACAGAGGATGGAATGAAAACCGGACACCTTTTCATTGCGCTGGGTCCAGCTGACGGGGGGCGGGGGCGCCTGCTCCGCCCCCTCCAAATCCGCGCCTGTATATTAAACTAGGTGGAACCTCCTTAATGTCCGAAGGCCCGTTAGTACAAAAGCCTGTTATAATCCGAAGGGCGTCAGACTAGCGGGCCTTCTCTGAATATATTCTTTTCTCTACATTTTTCTCCCTTCTCTGAATATATAATTATCTCTGTATTTTTCTCTGATCACTGGTATTTGACGACTTTGTCCATGCTGTATTGTCTTCGGCTTTTGCCTTCATATATTGTAACGAACAAACGGTCCTTTGGATGAAAGGGCTTCAAAAATGACACAACTAGATGTCAAAGGCCTTAAAGACCTAGTAGCATGCCGATGAAAGTGCTTTTCATTTTGTCTATTATGCATAGTTTTCCATAAATTCGAACGATTTTTACATTTACAATCAATGGGTTAGAGATATTGAATCAAATAGGCACTCCTTCCGTAAATTGCCGAAGATTTTGATCCTGATTTTAGTGTGGGTCACGTGGTTTGTGACGTCAGTTGATGCGGGCCTGAAAGTACATGTAGCCAGCAAGATAAACTGCATGTCGCATATTCATTCCCCTGATGTATGTTTGACAATTCAAGTGAAGGGGTGAGATGGCAGAAATACAGCATTTCTTGTCTTGATATTTAGAATCAGAACTATTTGTTCACCCAGAACGGAAGTTTGTTGAACTGGAAGATGTCCAGTATTTGCTGGTTTTAGCGTGTTTTCCGTTGAATCACATGCATTTTGAAGTGATTTTCCCTTCTTTGAGCTGGCCAACAAATTATGTATTTTACGTTTTTGGCGAGCCATCAAAGCACATTCGGCCTCAACTGACGTCACGATTACGGAAATTGTCGAAGCAATTTCTTTCATTGGCTGGAGAAGGCGATCGTAATACTGGCCCAATATATTCCATTACATGTATATGTCGCTGTTATTAGTTACCAATTAACGCGAACACCTGTTTCATCACCAAATGTCCACAATGCCTTTATGTGAACAGGAATAAAATCATATAATGGTACCTTGCTACTATGACTTTAAGATGCCCTCGAAGCAATTCGGTATAAAGCATGTTAAATTTAAAACAAGCTGAATATTAGATAAAAACAGAATAATTTATCCTCAATACCCCCAATACATGTTTGTCTAGGTTGAAGAGTGTGAAAATAACGTCCAAAGCTTTTTAGCACGGCACAAACCTTTTTAGTTTGTATAACTAAAGATTCCGTTTCTGGTTACCCCTTAGACGTCCGTTTCGCTCTACGACGCACCGTTCCTGAGATTTTTGAGAAAATGCCGACTCAGTAAAATAACTCAGGTCAAGGTCATAGTTCATTCCTAATATCTCTAAGACATGTTTGTCTAGGACCACGAGGCCAAAATAACGTTTGATATCTGATAATGTCTGAACAGTGGTGAAAATTTCAAATCAGTTTGTAGGGGCATTCTCGAGTTATCACGCGGAAATGAGGTTGAGGTTTCGTGTGTAGAACTTGACTGATTTCAGCACGCACATCAAGCGTCCCCACTCATTGCAGAATTCTGGATACGCCCCTGATTTCAGACATGCTCCAGATCCGCCGTCGGACCAAAGAACAGGACGATCGTGCTTTATTTATATCAATGCATATTAACATTTTGCCTGAAAAAAAAAATCAGCGGTACTTTATTGATAGGCAACATAAGAAATAAAATATTAAGAATGCCACTCACTGACTCGAGACAGATAAAAAATGCTTTGCGCCGCCCGGGAATCGAACCCGGGTCGCAAGAATGGGAATCTTGCATGATACCACTACACCAGCGGCGCTGGCGACGATATTGCCTGCAAAATGTGAATTTTATCGATCGCAGCAATTGGCTGGCCGGCAAGCAAACGTTATGATTTGGTTTCTTTAGTGCGCAACCAAATTGCAGATACATGCCATGACAACAAGAAATTAATGGTTCCATGTAAAATTTATTGAAGAAATCGCTCCTGAGTATTTTAACTTAGTCATGCAACTAAATGAGTGTTGCCATTATCCTATAAATAACACCGACAAGCATTTTTTTCCTATTACATCCATTGTTGAAAGAACACTTGAAGGCCAATCCATAAAGTCTGACTTAAATAAATTCAGAAATTTCTAAAATAAAATATTCATATTGAATAGCATAAATGTATCGATGATACAAGTGAACATATTTGACAAATTTGTGTCATCAATTGTAAATATGACATACTGTGTTTTCTACTTCCAGGTTTACACTTCATTGTGTGTGATACACTGCTTGTCATTTTGGAGCCATTCAGAATTTTCACAGGATTAACATTACTACATTGTAAGTATGATCTTCTGTAAGAAAAAAAGAAAATGACAAATATTTATTTATACACATGTACATGATGAATGGTGATAATTATGCCATTAGTCCTCTTCATCAAAACAGCATGTAAAATCAGGCACAATCCGCTCCAGTTTGCGTATAAAAATGCCTCCTTTGCATGGATTGTTACTGATGTCCAATGTTTCCAGTAGACGATTGTGAGAGTCTAATCCTTCATATAACATTTGTAATCCAACATCAGAGATCTGGTTATCTGATAAATTCAGTGTTTTCACACATCCATTTGTCAACAGAGTTGGAACTAGAATTTTCAACAGTGAGTCAGTTATCTTACATAAGGTTATACTAACATTATTTACAACCTTTAAATTTGATATCAACAACGCCAAAATGTTCATGAATACCTCACTCATACCATTAAAACTATTCAACATCACTGATGATATATTCTCAGAACCTGAATCAATTATCAAGTGAACAAGTTGTTGCCATTCTTCAATATTCAATGAGGCTCCAATTCTCAATGTCATTGTGTCCGGCACATCTATGTTATTCATATTTCCCTTTTGATTGCCAAACTGTACACTGCAGTTTTCAATATATAAATGCTGAATCTGGGAAAGTCTTTCCTTGGGTAATATTTCTTTAATCGACTCGAAGTCCATGTCTGCCTTTATTACTTCATCAGTGTCTGAAAAATGAAAAATATAATCGGTACATTATGATAGTAACATTATACTACGTCATGAGCGTTGTGCTCTTACTCTGTCATAATGTTCTCGTACGTTTATAAAAAACGTACTGCTTGGGGCAGCAGAGACAGATATGTTGTTAATTCAATGTCTCGGTTGAATTTCTGTTACTTTGTTGATGTTCATGTAGTACATAGAAACTCATGAAAGCTTAACCGACCATACGAGCGCATTTTTATCTGATTATCAGTGCACACTGAAAATCTGTTTTTTATACACAATCTTGGGAGAAATATACATACAACCTACCGCATTTTCTACTGTATGAAACCTCTATGTCTCACCAGAGAACCTAATACATAGGAAGAATGTTCAACATCTGTACCGCATTAAAACGTGGGCTTTGTTGACATTTCAGCCCGAAAGGTTGTGTATTCCGCGAACATGTGCTCCTGCTTGTGATTGTAAACAAAGCGTAGTAATATGGGGAGAACCGAAGCACAAGCAGGTGCCCCGCGCACTGATACTAAGCAAACAGTCTAATAATTGTTTACTACAAACATATATACCATTCAGTAAATAACAATGTCATGTATTTCATCTATTATATTATTTTAATGCTAACGTTACTGTGTATATCACTTGTTATATTGGTTTTGTTTTTAGCACTATATTATGGGTCGGTTCTGGTTGTGGCCGCTAGATGTCCCTGGTGGCGCGGATGGCGGGCGCCAGAGCATGAAATTCGTCAGTAATCGACAGAGGAAAGTATCATGTCTCACGGAATACCCGCTCGCGCCGGCTAACATGGATATACGGCCGTTAAATTCTCATCACGTTGGATTACTAATTAGTGCAATTGTATTTCTCATCACAGGTGAGCAAAAATAGCAACCACAGTCACCAAAATACATACACTCTCAAAATTGTTACATATTGACAGCCATGTGATTTGCTTGGAGACATGAAATTGTCACGAATCCGCAGGTGTTTGCATACGTACAGTTCGAACATAGAATTTACCTTCACCAAACAAAATTACCATGGCATTCAAGCTTCATGATTATCCACACAGCTATGGACAAAGCCAATATTTACTTCTAGCTACCAATTCAAATACCATTCCATGAAAAAAAATGCTTACTCGTAGCTAACTTACTACTCAGTATATATTAGCAGCATCCTGAGAGATGGTAACTGCACAGTGGATAACCTTCTTGGCTTAAACTCTTACAAACTCAGACTCTGGAGATTTTCATCAGATCAAACAAATTGGTATAAGTCATGGTCACTGGAAAATTGTATGATTAAAATCCTTCATGACTGCACACCAAAATTCTCCTCCTTTCAAGTTGTTATATGTTGATAAAATGATAAAAGTCACAATATTTTGAAAAATTGTGAATTGAAACATAAAAAATATATGAAGAGAAATCCATGACCACACACATTGGTGCTATATCAAAAAGTGACAGGATATATTATGCTCAACTTGATATATGGGAGCAGGTCAAACCAACTGATTAATAAAGTGAAATGAGAATTTGATTGACATCAGCACCACAGATGACGAATTAGATGCCAAAGTAAATCTAACCTTTGTTTATTTCTGGCATTAATCGTGTAACATATTTTGAGAGTCATATACTTATTGTCAGAAATACATCGAAAGTGCTCTCTGAGGTATTTCTGATATTATTGATAAGACAACTCATCATTTTCTAGCAATTGACTCGAGCTGGTCACAAGAGCCTTAGGGAGCCCATTATGTTCATCTTTACTGTATTGCACAAATAGGGTTACTTGTTGAATATCATCTAGAGTTTTATTCCTTGGTGACTGTGATCTTCAACGACTCATAATTTAATTGGTGAACTAATGCTAAATGTATCAGCAAAATGCACAATAGGCACACAGACTGACACACCATCATTTAACATGTTAGATATTCTTGGAGAGCAGTGGACTGACACACCTGCTGTATAGTAGCGAGGTGTTGTATAGACAATGTGGTTCCCAGCATCACACATGTCAGCAGCCACTGATAGAGGTGAGGCCCTCTACAGCCCAAACATTCCCAATGACGGTGGGCCTGCAAGGTGAACATCTCCCATTTGTTAGAGGCCCATGATTGAAGACCCGTGTGCAATGTTGTTTTAAAGGCAGGACCTGGTAAAGAGATGGATTAGGGTCGTAGATAACTCACATACAACATACATCAGGTACAATTGGTTAGACCGCTGATGTATGTGCGCTGGGGTGGTGATTCTCTGTCAGACCTGAGGAAAGTCTGCCCAATAAGCCACTGGACGGCTTGTTGTCTCGTCTGTCAAGGAGCTTGTATGTAAAAGACAATTTATGGGTTTATTGGTTTTATTTATTGCTTGGTGGTGAAGATCACTCTATCATAGCAATGGACTTGTGAAGTAAAAGTCATTGGAAATTGTTATAAGTCCTACATAATGAAAGTATTTGGTACCTTTGAGGATGAAAATTGATTATAAAATATTCACTCTTACAATTCTCTGTGTTATCCTAGAGTTTTTTGGGTCTTCCTGAACTGTAAAATAAACGTTATTTAATGGACTCAGTATTTAAGTAGCAAACATTGCTAATTTTGTATCTGAAAACAACCTGTATTATCATCATTGAAAAAAAATATCTTAGAACAGCTTTTTCGGACAGCTGCTGCAAAAATATCTTTTGGCTTTCCCAGTAGTTTTGTACCCCGTTTCCTGCTTGGCTGGCCCCATATCGACATGTAAAGGTTAGCTCAGCAGTGGGTTGTGTCACTGCCGCAGTCTGTGTGGCTCCCGTCCGGCAGTCTGCTTGCTCAGTGTCGAGTGCCTCACGTGAGTGTTTGTCTGGGCGGGATTTTGCCTGGAGCGAACATTTTGACTATCACTTTCATTTAATCAGACCTTGTGATTAAATCAAAATTGGGAGCTTTTTGTCTTGTTATGGGGTTGTACAAGTTCTACACAAAGTTAATAATAATGACGATAACGCCAACATACAATAGCATATTTATATATTACCTAGCACAGCCATGTACATCAAAGCTTCTTTCTTTTTTCTGGCAAGTTATCAGCAGTTAGACTTTTACTGGAATAAAATTTTGTAGGATGTTTCGTAACTATTTTAATTACCAGTTCTGGTCAGTTGGCACCTACAGGTATAAGGCAGTTACATCGCTGCTAAATAATTAGCATGATTAGGTATTAGAAAATTCAATGACTGTAACCATTAAAGGGATGTTTGTAAGCCCTGAGTACCTGCCATTAGCTGAATACAACTGGCTACAGAAGATAACAAAGACAGATTTCAACAGCTCATTAGAGGCCCCAGTTCTTCTGCTAATTGCTCACAATGACCAGAGGGTCAGAGGGTGGTCTGCCACTTAGAGATCCCACTACTAGATACACCAGGTAACCCTGCTTGCTACACATGTTATAGGAACCTGTCATATTACATCATAACAGGGAAGGTGACAAAGAACTAAAATATGTGCTGAGATATTACTATGTTGATACTCGTATGACACTTCAAAAGACGTGCTCCTCCTTCAGAGATTTTAACTTTGAAGGGAAGTATTTATCCCAATAATGACCTGTTTTTTCTATGCTGTAAATTCTGCAAGTTTCAGTCAGAGTCACCAGTTTATGACAGGGCTGTTATTTATATGGCACCAGGACAGGTCTCGGCCTCGTAAAGTCATTTGGGTTATGAGGTGAAAATTGCCCCCCTGTTTGTCCAGGGGGACCCTTGCGTGTGTGAGAGGTGTTGCTGATTCTGTTTGTCTATTATTGGAGAGGTAGAATTTGGTCAGAAGATGGCAGCATCTGTGTGTGTGATCATGGTTTAGTGATAATCAAATATAGAGAATTAGTTCAACTTAGTCATGTTGATTTCAATGACACTGTATATAAAATCAATAAATCAGTTCTAAACAATCTACATCTGCTTGCTGAAACATAGAAGCTCATGAGAAATATGACAGAGATTGTACATTAAATCAAATATATATTGTAGTCAAATCATAATTGATTGATTTTGGTGGAATGATTACATGTATCTACATACTGCACAAAAATCTACAGACAGAAATACTGTTCACTATAGTCAGATTACAAACAACTTATATACTTTTCTATTTTCATGGATATTCATTAATAAAATTATTCATTTTAAATTATTCATTATTATGCATGTTTTCTTATACTAAATTATTTGATGTGCATGAAGAATATATAGATATTGTATTATGTCACATCTGATTCCTTTGAGCAGCATTTTGTCCAACATGTTGTGGGAATCAGGTCACTTCTACGTATGCTCCTGAAGGTTTGTGGTGACACTGTCGTGGTATACCAGTGTCATATATATGTAGAAATCTTATACATGTATGGCTAATTATATCCTGTTGAACTAATGTATTATTAATGTTTATGAATGTATATCCACTTACAAGAACACACAAGAAGAAATCTCAAAACACAATTACATATTTTATGTGTATACATGAAAATCACTCATCAATAGAACTGTTGATTACCCAAACTCTTATTTGTCAGAAGATGTATCTGTCACTAGATTGATAAAAATAGGAAGGATGCAAACCTTGCATTAATTTGTGACTAAAGCTAATGACACAATGACCAACCCAGCTTATATATTACAGCATATTCTTTTTCCTGTATTTGCAAGTGATAAATGTTCAGCTGGCTAGTGAGCTTAGTGTGACGACTTTGAGAACAGTTGTCACTTGTCAGAGACTCTTGTATCTATTTATTACTTTATGGGAGGTTACAATCACTGTACAAACACAGGGTCTTCTCAAGAGCTCAGCCTATTTGTTCAACCTTTGGTAGTCTGGTTCTCTACGAAATCGGTTCAACAATGCTGAATTCTGATAATGGATAATAAACCAGGTAGCATGATTTAGGAAGACAAGTCTTTGATCGGCACTGACCCTTGCTTCAAAGGCATAGAATGTATTTCAGTCGGTTTAGTCTTCACACAAGTATTTTTTATGGAAATATTTGAAAACTTTAACCCAAAAAACGAAGTCAATGTATGAATGACGAGATGTGAGAGAGAATAAATTTTGTCCCTAGTTGACACGTTCTTCAGCCTGATTATAATTCACAAGCACCAGTCATTGTAGAATGTGACTCAAGAGCCTGCAGTGGACAGTATAAAGTTTGTACTGACTTGGCCACTTGAACTTTGGAGTCTTTTATTATTGAAATGACTAAAATGCAGGTTGAACGTTTAGTGCAAATCTGTTGAAAGTATTATGTACTGCATTTCCAAACAATAATATATATTTTACTTTCACAAGAACCTTAATGGTGAAAATGTCATTAGAACATTCATTGTGACTATGAATAATATGAATATGCTGAATAGGATTTCTGTTGTGGTGGTCAAGTATTATGTTCAATATCAAAATATACATGTGACTTGCCTTTCAAGCAAAAACAGAAAAAGAATGTATTTCTAATAAGACCAAATGGACCTGTTTATAAATACCTAATCTTTGGTCATTGTCTAAATTTTTCGGTTCCTCCCATACCGTTTATCTGTGGAGAACATCACTTGTCCCTTGTCCCTCCCATCCCTTGTTGAACATCCTCCTCTCTCCATCTTGCCCCTCGGATGCTGGCCCAGCACATATGCTGCCTCTTTGTCCAGCCTTCACCATCACATGTCACAGCCTCGTTCATCACAAGTTCATCTCCAGTGTCTTTTGTCCTCGGTCATGTCCCATCTTCCATGCTCTAGCCGTACATTGCTCCTGTCATTCCCGCAATGGTCAATGCATTGGTCCCCCTCCCCTTTCTTTCCCCATCTGCCTGGGATACGCACTTCCTCAGGTAAACCAGCCAGATCCCCTGAGGTGAACCTCCCGCACTTAATTCCACTTCGCCTTCAAAAATTGTAGAATTTATTTCATTTTCCCTTTGAATAACTGTATTTCCGCTTCCCAGTTCAAAAACTTCAATGCTCCAATGCGTAGAGCTCCACCCCGTTCATTTCCTGCAAGTAACCAATTGCTACCATTTAAGACATCTGTAGTTTTTTGCTATCTGGACTTTCAAGTACCATAAATCAGACCAATTGACAGTGGACTGCAGTGGGGACATGCCAGCCTAGCTCGGTCCTTCCCCTTTGGGCATTGATGCAGATGCACCCTCTGCCCTACCCCTCCTCTTGCCCTCCCCCCCCCCCCCCCCTCTCCCCCCCCCCCCCCAAATCTTCATATCAAAACTACTTTAAAAATTCTGCCTCGCTCCTACTCTTCCAAATTACCTGCTGTTATTGCCTCCACTTCCATTTCCTATCTATACTCCCCCCTGCCCCCCCCCCCCCCCCTCGTACTTTTGTCTTTCTGCCCAGCATCTTGCATTATTCATGCTCCTCACTGTCTATTGGCTGGACACTCAGTACTCTTCCATCAGGCCATTCAAAATTAAATATTTGTTGTCTTTCAATTCCATAATATTTTTTACCATAATAATTTTTTACCATATAAGCTTGGAATGAACTGTAGTACTTATACGAACAGTCAAAGCAAAAAGAGGCAGAGAAAAGATATTATTCTGGGACATATTGAAAAACATATTGATATATTGATATATCATTATATTGATATATCATTATGTCTCTGGCCCCTCAAGCATACTAATATTGCTAGGAAATTTGGGGAGCACATATATATGAAAGTGCTAATTACAGAAATCAGTTGGAATGAAACAAAACATTCTTTGATCTGGCCTCAGGAGTGTTTTTATATCCACATTATCATGCACATTTCATTGACGATGCGGTCAAGTTGTTGGGCGCAAATTTGCATTTTACTTTGTTGCTTTGCACGCTCTGGTTCTGCATCAGCAAATAAGTGTGGTAACATTTTAGGCCGACTGTTACGGGGCCTGCAGTATTTTCTACTGTTACACCCTTTGATTACAGGGTAGAGCCGCCAGACTCAGAAATTACCCCCTTTGCCATCTCTGGGCCATGTGGGGATGATATTTTAATGAAAGCAGCCTGTGCTAGGGGTTTTCTTTATGTCAGATAGAGAGGCTGGGGTGTGTGAGAGTGAGTGTGTATCAAGATCAGCTCTTCCTGAGTCTGCATCATTAGTTATCCACCTGAGACTACAAGTAGATCTGATCTAGTTCACTCACTTACACCAGGAGTACAACAGCGAATTACCTGAATATCCACAGACACTTGGGATATATTTCATTTGGAAGCCTGTCGCCAGCAGTTGTGAATGTGACTAGCGAAGGAAAAGGAGGACAAACGGACTAAAATCTGTCGCGAGAACCTCTGTAGATGTGGAATACACAACAGACTTGCTTCTCTATAAATGGCTTTGATGTTTCACTGTGAAGCCAGCTAGTTTGCGTGTGTTTCAGGCCAGTCAGTGATTGACAGTATATTTGTTGGATATCAAATCTCGGCAATAGAAACGCTCGCAGCGCGGAACGATTTGGATAGCAAGTACAGCACCATGCACTAAACACTCTGTCAGTACCTGCTGTCAGCGGTAATGCATGTTCCAGGGATGGTTTTTCTGTGATTCCTGGCGGTGATAGTGGCCTTTTAGTGGCTTCCAATACCTTGCCAGATCTAGACCCCTGCACCACCTAACCAACCAACTCACCCCCATGTAGTACCTTCCTACCTTCTCAAACATTGCTGAGAAAACAAAGGCTTGAGTAGGCAATGATCACTCTCTTGGAGAATACACAAAATGCGAACGTGTACAAGGCACGCTCAAGCGGAATAATGAATAATATCATATCCACGCAGAGTGGTGCAGAACAGAGCTCTATATAAAACTGACATCTGCTCGAAGTTCACCTGAGAGTAAGAAGTGTTTGAAACAGTAGAAATAGAGGCACAGAGCGTGGAGAAAAGTGAGAATCCCATGTGATAATAGCTGTTGACATGAACATAAAATAGACGCTTGTTCTGATCATCATATTACAAAGCCGTGGGAGACTTCCTGGGCTCGGACAGGGAACTAAAGCTCCGTGCCTCAAGGATGAAAGGATCTTATGGTCATGGATCTTTACCCATAGAGGCACAGCTAGAGATATAGGAGCCTCCATTCCGTGCTTTTATAATCTGCCAAGCTCTGTGCTCAGTTTCAAATTTGTAGGTAAAACGCCGAATCAATCAGGAGTGGGAACGTGTTGACCTTGGAAGGAAAAACAAAAACATACCACAGGGATAAGGAACTAACACTCCCCAGACTGACTGTATATACTAGAAATCACACTGCTCACACTCAGAAAGCTGTTACTTGCCACCAGAACTGACACACAGTGCACATCACTGCTCAGTAGCAGCGCAGAAACATGGCTAAAGTCGACAGTGAACAGCTACTAATCTCGCTGTTGTTGCTTTCCTCTTGTCTTGTAGCTGTGACGGAGACGAAGCAGCAGGACACATTTTACTTTGACCCGTCGCCTGTGGACCAGGACGTTGTCGAGGGCGACGACGTTTTGCTCCAGTGTGACGTCTCCAACCGTCGTCACATCCAGTTCTTGTGGGAGGTGAATGACCGTCCTCTCCATCCGACCAGTCGGATCTTCCAGGAGGACAGCGATCTGCGGATACTGCGAGCCGATCGCACCCTGGATAGCGATCGGTTCCGCTGCACTGCTACAAACGTCACCACCGGCGTCTCCAGGAAGAGTGGCGAGGCGAGACTTAACATACTCTGTGAGTACAAATCGATTGTTAAAATGTTGTGAAGTTCACATTCTGTAAGTCTGTTTGTCCACAGATTGTTGGTTGTCTACACAACAAAAGATAATCTGGTATATTGCATGTATATGTACTATGAAATATAATTTCAACAGGAACAGTGAAAGAACCACCTAGCAGTATAGAGAAAACACTATTAAACAAATAGATTGGTGCAAACAAAACCTACTGCAAAAACATGTACTGGAGAAAGTAAGTCACGGAATATCACCGACCACCCCACATACATACAAACATTCTACATATGTTCATGACAACCAGTGCCCTTAGGTAGGCCACACAGATATTTCTGACAGCTCAGTTTTTGTGCCAAGTGTGCTCTTCATTCTGTCAAGTTTACTTGTGATCTATCTGCTCAGCCGGCCGGCGGGTGTAAGTTATGAGGTCTGTTCCAGAGACTTGTCCTCAGGGCCTCCATAGAGGTCAAAGGTCGCAGATAACCGACCCGGCAGGGATCCGGTTTGTTTACGTTAGCCTGAGATCCTTGGCACCCAGTCGTCAAGAGTGGTGCGTAATGTGTTGACTTTAGTGTGTCAGCACCGAGGGCAATTAGAGGATAACTGCGCCCGGCCCTGACATGTAAGGTGTCCAACCTGACACCCTGCTTGTCTATATATTACCACTGCAAATTGGTGCTTTTCAACAGAATGCTATTTGTTTTAGGAAACTGACCACTGATGTAGGAAAGCTGACAGATTGTTAGGTTGGGTAGCTTTTTCAATTCAGTCACCAGTTTTGTGTATTGTGAAGTACCAGGAGTTCTGTAAATAAATAATCAGCAAGACACAGACAGAGAGGCTCAAACAAACATTGTAACAGTCATGATTACACATAATGTCATCCAAAGTCCTCATTTTCAGCCATAACTCGGCAGTATTAGCCGCGGGTTTTATTGTTTGTGTACACTTGTTTAGTGTCAGTGCTATGGCTCTGTGTACTCTGGTATGTCAGTTATCTGCCAGTGTTTTGTTGTGATATTTGGAGCCATCTCCCCTTCGCCACCTGACCTCTCCAACCGCACTAGACCCTGGAATGATTTGACAGAGGTTTATATAGTTTCTCCGGACTGCACTAGCCTCCCACACCTGATGTTTTTGAGTGACAGGCGAGGCGCGATCGTAATAATTTAGTTCCCACAGACCACAGACAAGGTGTGCAAGGCAATATGAATTATGCAGGTATAAATGTCAGGTGGCTTTAGGCCGTCCAGAGCCAATAAAGTGATGATTTGCAGGTCATTTCGGCAAGTACCCTGCAAAAAATGGTGTGATATCCCAAAGTTCTGTACTTATTGCTCTCCGCTTTATGTACATCATCCCTGCCCACTTCCTCTCCAACCCCCTAGATACAGGGTCCCTTCAGGATCTGAACCGTAACCAACCGCTTCTGGATCTGTCTGGACAGCATGTGTGTAACCATGGTAACTAGTACTACTGGGAACTGCAGGTTCATTGATTGAAAGAGATCAAAATCATGTGATGAGCTGTTCATGACTTCAGGTAACTTGCAGACAATAAGGTGGTCTATCTGTAGTCATTGCTTAGGCTACTGCAGCAAAAGATTGATGGAAGAAACCTCACCTAGGGACAAATTAATTAATACTTCAATGTTTTATGCAGTTTATGATTGATTGTGGTGTGAAGTGGTACATCAGTTGGCACATTGTTGTCACCTTTCACCACATATATAATGGTGACTATGAGTAGATCATGAGGAAATTAGCATCAGAGCACAACTTTTTTTGAAAAAAAAATTGGCTGAAACAATTGACTCGGGAGAGCTGTATCACACAATTATGCAAATTGACTGAAAAATAAGGCAAAAAAGCAGGCACTTTAGTAACATCTGGGTAATTGTAAGGTATCGATAGGCAGCTGAGTAGGTGATGGATGGAGGTGTGGGGGTGGAGCATTGAGGGAGGATGGGGGGGGGGGGGAGGGTGTGGTAGGAGGAACAGGATATCTCAGAGGAGGCAAGTAGGTGATTGTGAGACATCTGTCCCCGTTCAATATTACTATAGATGTTCTGCTGTATGGTGTGGTGTTATATTCAATGATTTATGTATACTCATTGATCGAATGAAGGATATAATTAATTTGCTGAAAGAAAGTAGAAAGTACAGCTTGATGTACACCTGGATACGTAAACGCTTGATTCTCCTAAGAGTGACAAGTTGTCATTTTTGCCCATTTTATATCAAAGATATTAATGATATTTGAGGCCATTATCACAAGTTTTCTGAACTGGATGCACTTTGTGTCTTCCCACTCAGGATGCTTTTGGAGGTACTTTGATCAATTGTTGATATGTCTACGGAGTGACAGGGTAGCTACATCTTGAGAATACTTAGCAGTTCTTCGCTCTGTGAAGATTTATACCAAAGTGCTTCAAGAATATTGGGAGTTTTTCCCCTGCAACCGTATGAACAATGTTTGTAAATCCTGTTGAAAAGTCCTGAAATGTTCAACGGTTCATATATTTCTCCAACAGAGAAAATATTCCTTCATTCCCATTGATTAATATGAACTATCTTTACCTGAATATAATTCCTATCAGTGTCCATGGTGACATATATCAACTCTCCATTGGACTGTCACTTCACTCAACTCACTCTATCTGCTAGAGCAGGGCTGATATTTGTTTTATTGGACACTCTGTGGTGTATTAGCTAATTACATTGAATTGCTTTGATATCCCGCCCTTGGCTGATGGTGTGATGAGTGATGGTCCTCCAACACTCTTCAGGTGATAAGCCTTATCACACCTTGTCATGTATTTGGTGGACTTTTGTTAGCTTAGTAGTAATGATATAATATGTAATATCAATGTGACATACAGAATGATACAATCAGTGTATGTGAAGTTGTCAGCCCAAACAAAACTGACTTGTTTATTTTGCGTGCCTTATGTCTAATTCAGACTTTTAATTCAAGTTTTAGTTTGTGGGTTTGATTCACAAGAAATGGCGCTGCTTGACTTCCTCATGATGTGGCATGTAAACTGGAAGTGAGGAGATCAAAGGGCCTGGCACTTGTTGACCCTGAATTAACTGGACAGATTTCCAGAACTGCCAGGTATTCCCCTAGCTTGCAGCCAATCACAAGTCAGTCTGGATCGGTCTCGGCCAAGTTCCAATCTCTGCGGGAGTCCAATAATTCCTCAATCCATAATATTCCCCTGGCCATTCTTCTGGCCGTGCGCCTCCTGTGCACACAGCGCTGTGGCGAGGTATTGCTGTGGTGTGGAGCTGTCAGTAGGGAGATGGGGCGTTGTGGGAGAAGTTACCATGGTTTCCCACCATAGGTAGAGACTGTTGTCTGGGAGCAAAGTCTCCAGACCCCGAGGTGAACTCGGTAGTGTGGGTGTTACCATGGTACTGGGATCTGGGTGGGTTACCCAGGAGAGGGTGGGGCCAGACTGTAGTCATAGCGATGGGGGCAGTCTTGTGATCACTATGATCACTGGGTGTAGGTGAGGGGTGGTAATATCTAGGTGCCATGGTTGAGATTTTCATTATTGCCTGGTAATGTTCTTATGGTCAGTTGCTAATGCTTCTGTAGAATTTCTAGCTGGTTTTTTTGCTTTGATCTTCAGCTATAAGCAAGCTGCTGGGAGGCTTTATTAGCTATTGCTATGTGATATGTTTCACTCCTTTTTTTTCCCCAGGAAATGTGAGTGTTGACCATGTATATGAGATTTAATAAGCATGTCATGCTTATTAACCTTCTCCATTAAGGCTTCTGCTGTAGATTTAGCTTTCCACTGAAAGTCATTTTGTGCCCAACAAATCAATGCGATAGTGGCTGCTACAGAAGGCCAGCCAGGATGATTTTGTTGCCCAATCTACACCCTGTGCCAGACAGGCAATTGCTTTGGTGGCATATGGCAAGGTATCAGATCTCACAGCTCTAGCCTGTGATCGATTGCTACAACTTTACAGCAATGGCTCGGCTCATGCAGCAATTGTGAATTGAGAATCCCATTCCATTTCTGAGGCTTCCACCAGCCCCAGCTATTTCATCCCGACCTTTCACATGTTTTAGAAGGAATTCCTCAAGGTGTTCTGGTCATGTGATTTGCTGGGATACACAATGTTGGCAGGATTTTTTTGGACCCCTGAAAAAAGTCGTTCGAAGAACGCGGTCTTCAAACAGTTACATTGTTGTGAACCCTATATTCATGATATTAGGACAAGAGTTTTCAATATTGACAGATATTTTGATTTTGTAATGTTACTATAGTTTGTACTGAACAAAATGAAATGATAAAACTGATATGAGATATTGCAACAATTATGGCAATCTATTGAATAGCAATATCAGATCACTGATTCACATTTTAGAAATTTGGCGACCTTATGAAATAGAATAGTGTTTGGACAGAATTAATTTGTTTTATTTTCCATCAAGCATACTTAAATATACATGTATTGTAATTCATGCACCACATGTTGTCTAATGTTTTCTAAGTTTGTAAATGTGTTGAAAATATTCAGAATCTCAATCATCCAATACCATCATTAATGACCTGTGACAAATTCAGAACAGTTTTGGGAGCTAATTACCAAGTAAGGTACATAGATAATACCTTACACATCTCTCAACAGTGCAATTGACAAATGCTGATGTGCCACTGAATACCTTGAATGCCAATTGGGTTGTTTACACCAACCCAGTCATGCTCACAATTGAGTCACACAAACTACCCATAATGTCAAAGCCAGTCAGTTTTAGCTGTGAGATTATCGGTGATGATCGTAAAATCATGCAAGGTTGTTTTGATTACACAGAAGACTGATAAGTTCAATTTGTTGACACCTGGCGCCAATGTGTTGTAACATGGCTGGTATTGATTTATTGGGCTGATAAATCTAGAACTACTCTAGTAGGGCAGACATTGAATGCCAAGCCAAATCATAGTTACAATCTCACGTAACAATTCAAAGGGGACTGAAATGTTTGGTATCAAGTTTATCAGCAACAAAACATCAACTGAATGTGATCTACTTCAGAAAACTTTCTTCAATATACACGATGTAAACAGCTCCTAATTTATCTGGATCAACCACCTGAACATTTTGAACGTCCACAAATATTTCTTATCTGTGTTCATGTGTACTTGTGTTTATGGTAGTGGGAAAATTTCAGAACACAATTATAAATGCTGTATATACATGTTCTATCACATACAAGTATGTGTACCATTTCTTGACTCTTCTGTCAAAAATAGTAATCTGTTGACTATTATGTACATGTACTACTTTTAGAAGTTATTTCAGCAATTTTCACTAGTGTATGGTCCGCGTACAATGATAGTCATGTACTTGCAACCCAGAAGTCCCAAATGGAAATTATTGGCTCATATTTGGACTGGATGGTCAGTAAAACTGCCCACAGCAGTGCCAATGCTTTATGAGTCGTTCACAGTAGGTGACTGCAAGATGTGTCGCTCTCTGCATGCATTGATGATGCTTGAGCTTCACAACATTATGAGGGTGTCACGATACATGTAGTTTAAGGAATCAACGGACATAAGACAAGCACTTTATTGCATGTTCATGTATGGGGCAAGCAGCATTCAAAACTCCATGGAACATAAACTCGGGGCCTTGGTACGGATTTATCACAATGAAAAATCATACCCTTGTCTGATATTGGACGTTGGAGGATTGAGGAGCATAAACTTGGCCCTTATGAGGTGAGTGTTGGAAATGTGAGGGGGTGGTGGCCTGGTGGGGGTGGGGCAGTCAGGGTTGAATGGGGTAAAATTGAGTAATGCTGACATCATGATTTATGCCTGGTCGCAGATATGAAATTGAGATTTGGGATGTTGAATAATTTCCTGTAACCCTACGATATCATGGACATCCTGAGACACGTCTGCGCTGGCTGATGGAGGGAAGCTGGGGTCAAAGGTCAAGGCTCCCAGTCCAGATCTCGTAGCTGACGAGGACGATCAGGGAGCATAGTAATGGCCCTTATTAGTCAGACACGTGGAAGTCAGACTGTCGGAGATGAATAATCCACAGGTCTAGGTGGCACGTTGCGTATTCAGCTGAGTTTATTGGATGAGGACCCAATTTCAGATTGGGTTGATTTGGTGGAGAATCCGGACGTTCGATCCCAAGCCTAACTGAATGTGCTCCATGGGTAATGATTGACTATGTGTGTTACTATAGTGTGACCTTGTGTGGAGGCCTCCTGCTTTACCCAAATTATAGCAATTACTCTCACCCTTACCGTGATTAATAGCTTCATCATGATCATAGATATTAGGCATCTGGAAACTCATTGTGAAGTCATGACTTTTCTTTGTTTTCAACTATGGTTGTCATATCAATGTTCGAGCTGTATGTTTCCAACACTGCTTTGTAACATTGCCGTCATGTTTTCCAATGGAGACTGCAATTATCGCCATGATTAACTCCTTCATAGAGCAGCACTTGCTCTGTCACATGGTTCAGTGGTCAGACATTGAAGAGTTTTGTAGTTTCCGATAACTTGACACGTTGAACCAGGGTCTTCCTGGGGATTGCCAGTTGTTTCCATAGGAGACCACTTTATGATTGGGTCACCGTGGGAACCATAAATCAATAGGTGAGTGACAGTGATTTGATCGAGGGGACGGGCTTCCCCAGAGCTGACATCCACAACAAAAACCGTTGATGGCCGAACGGGGACAAAAGCAACACATGCGACATGCACTGTACAAACCACCGGGTGACCGCGGAACCTGCCCTCTGGTTATTGATGTGGGTCTCGCTCACGTATGGCAAGCCGTTTGACTCAATCATAGGCCATTTACGGAGGTGCGGGGACATGTGAGGGGGGTAATTGTGGCCCTCCAGGTGAGAGAAATAGGCGGCGGGGGATGAACTGTGACCTGACCTGGGGGACACGTGCACATCCGCTGTATAGAGCTCAGCTCGGCTCTCTCTGGGAGGGTAACTGACTAGCCATGGTGCCTCAGCCTTCAGGCCATGGAGTTCTGTTCAGCTACCCCTTTGTTATCCTTTGCTGAATGTACACTAAGTACAATGTTGCTTGGGAGGTCAAAGATCAGTAGTGAATGAAATATGTCTATAAGTAAAGAATTTCACAAACGTTATTGCTGTGACAAGTAAACACGTACTTTTAAAAAGGAAACTATTTGTCATTGGATTGTTAGAGGTGAACTGCTCTCTACGCCTGACATTCACCTGCCTATTGTGTGTGATTTACGCTTGGGAATTATACCCGTTCATAGATATTTCGCACTGACAACTCATGCATTGTACCTGTATGTATTCAAATATCAGCCAGGCTCTCATTTCAACATTACAATAATAATAGTGCACAATGACCATCACGATCATCAGTATAAATCAGGTATAATGGTAAAAGTTCTGTAAAATTATTCCCAATATGCCTTCCCATACATGTTTGTTAGAATTCAGCATATTATACTATACTTACTATATTATCTGTGGTTTAGTCTTGTGTATGTGGAGCATCATTGGTGAGCCGCAGACAGCTGATAGTTAGACTCTGTCACACATAGACTCCTGTTGACAATTCATATTTATGCCGACTTTTCTTTTGAATGGGCGTTTTCGGCGTGTCACATCAAAGTTGACGAGATTTGTACCGCCGCAGCCGCCAGTGTATGTGTGACACTGCCGTCGCTGTCTGAACAGACAGAACAGAACAATTACCCTGCTGCCCTCTCCTAAGACAGCACAGCTCGTTGTTTTCACCATCAATATACCATTGTACACATTTCATACTTAATGAGACTGATTTAGAACATTGAGAAAGAAAAGGTAATTTTTTTAGAAGAAAAAATGTCATAAAGGGAAAAAGGTTTCAAAGGATTCAAATTGTTGTAGTTTACAGAATGCAAAAGGTAACTTGCCAGCTTCTGTTTATGATGTATGAAGAACGTACGATTAGAATAATATACATGTACTGTATATGTGGCGAAGTGTCCTATTCAGTAAATTCTCTTCCTGAACAGAAGTTTTCCATCGTCTTTGCCTATATGCCATTTGAAGTGACATCATGGATAACTTTTGAATTTTGAAGTAACATTTTGTCTAACTTCATTTCGTATGAATAAAGGTGCTGGATTTCTTGGGAACTTGAACATCAGAACATTGGAAACATAAAAATTGTGAATGATTCTGTCAATATCAGTCCATGAATGTTACTAGTCAGCATGTTATGGGCACTGAGATGTCAAAATTTGCATGATGAAAACAAAGTTCTGTCAAATTGAGGTCAGCATTGTCTTGTTCAAATTCATGCTGAGTTGACCTTCAATGCAGTATGCATGTTCCCGTCTCATGTCTGATTCTCGGAAATTCATTAGCCTGTCTTCTTTATCAATTATGCCATCTTGCTGGATTTCACGCTCTGTCAAGCAGCTTTTGTTGTTTTTTCACTGATTGGCTGAGGCCTCCTGTCCCTATTGTGTGGATGGTTTTACGTTTGCCTATAGTACGAAACAAGAAACACATGAATCTCTCACAGATAGGGTGTCACCAGAGATCGGCTTCTAGCACAACAATTTGGGGCTTCTCTGGAACACGGCACATGCTTTCTCATTGAGAATGGACAAGGAAACTTGATGAAAAGTAAACAAGAACCATACATAGAGACTGAGGTGTTGGTCTCTAACCTACCAAAAATGTCTCTGGGTCCTTCTTGTGTTCATTGTGAGATTCCTGAATGCAACTTCTGCAAATGCAAATATCTCCTTAGTACATTTATAGTTGTACAAAGGACATCTCTGAATATGATTACGTGATTTGGGCTCCTACTATCACCTATAAGACCATGAATACATTGATTATAAAAACAGAGATCATACCACAGCTGAATGTACACATACCTACCTGTACAATGGTTGTTAGTGAAGAAGGGTCACAAAGTATCTCCGTACGACACAGATACACTTCTACAGAGAGATGAGCTTGTATTGAAATACATGTGACAACTCAAGATAATCGGAGTGATATTCACACAACTTTAACGCAGGGAAATATTACAGCTTTGAATTTATTGTAACAGCTCTCACAACAAAATAATGTCAAAAACTTAGCCATCACGGGTCGATGATATGGACTTAAATGTCATGTTCTTTTCATGCATGGGACTCCCAAGTTTTTTCTCAATTTTTTTCGTCATTGTAATCTAGGAGCTTTGATCATTGAAGCATGACCATCATAGGTTGTCAAGTTCCTGAGTATCGTGTATGTTTTATGTTTGCTGCAGTACAAGAATGGTTAGTTTTGCATAAATATTTAAAGTGACCATGTATGTACTGGAATTCAGCTTTTGTTACCATGAAAATGCATAGAGAAAAGTCATTGTGCTACAAGTTCATATATTATACTTTGTACATGAACATTAAAAGACATACAAAGGTCATTCCCCAAGACAGGCCTATCAATGGACTGTATTTTGTCCTGACTCCTGATGTTTTTGTGAACAGCACCAATATTGGGAATCAATCGCTTCAAGATCATGTCCAAACAGACGCAAGGACATTTTTGTTATTCCATCGATCAGCTTCATGCAGCGATAGTAAAGTAGGAAATCTGAAAACCGTCAGCCCAACTTGACTGATCGCCTTTCAGTCCTGCATTAATTCCTGTGTCACTACGGATGTTTGTTAACCGATTGAATATCTATTCTATCATGCTTTACCTCCCATGACATAACCAGTGGCTCAAACACGGGTAACTTTCATTGCACGAGGCCCATTCAAGTATTGGACAAATGTTGGTTCTCTACATTCAGCAGAAAATCAACAGATTCTAAACGTGAACGCCTGCCGCTCGAGGTGTACTCAAGTTGTCACAAGTAGTTTATTAACATCATTCTGAAGACTCTTCACTTTGGTGTGTTGTTGGCCGAACATTATACTCCTGTGCTTATGACTTTTTTGGACAAATTTGCATCGGTGGTGAGCTATATGCAGGATGTTAAATAGTATTGATTTGCATGCATGTTCACATTGTACATGTAGAACAAAAACATGGTAAAACATTGACTACATTTCAAGACGCTCTACGCTGTGTCTAACAGTTTTTATTGATGAAATATTCATATAAAATTATATGTACTTGTCTTTTTATATATGTCTCTATTTGAATAATGTGTTCATTTGGCATAACTTTTTCTTTTGATATGAATAAAAATGGTTCATTGATGTATATTTAATTAGGAAATAATATATTGTATTGAAGAGTCAATTCAACGTAATGGAGTCAGTTGAAACTGATGGCATATGTGTAGTTACACAGCCTTCAAGCCAAATACGATTACAGCCTCAAGTTATTGCATAACATTCAATATACAGGTACATGCACTTCAGTAACGGGAACTCGAGTTCAGGTAGACATGAATAGGTCTGCACTAAAAGTTACAAATCCAAACAATTCACATAGCGTATTCCATACTCATGATACCAAAATATCAACATGTACATGTGCCCTTTGTGATGACAGTGTGAACTGTATCACAAGTTTATAAAAAGGACAGTGGCAAGTCATTTATTGTTGACTGGTCTGTGGCACTGCTAGAGAAACATGATAAACCAGACTGTAGTAATGACGGCCAGTCAGGCGATCTGGACAAAACACACTACGCAAAGTGCTGATCACCGGAGAGGCTGTGACAATGTGGGGCAGTTGTGAACAAGCCCACAGGTGTTGGGAATAAACTTCAGGGACAGTTAAATACTGACCTATGAGTGAATTTCTATTGCCATAAACTTTTCATAAGTCTCCAAAGTATCGGGTTATGTAACAAAATCACTAGAAAACATAGCCATTTCATACGCCTTTTCATCAGAGGCATGGCCGTGCATGGGTATGTTGTACATAATGCATGTTTGAATTAGGAGTCCAAATCTGAGTTTGCATCATTGTCGCTTATCAGAAACCAATCTCCTAAGGGTTTGTATGTGTACCAATTAGTCTGTGTCAGTGTGAGATTCAGAGGCACCTCGACTCCTGAACCAGGATTTTTGCTGTACCTGGACCTTCCAGAGTCTGTGGCCAGCACCCCAGAGTCACACAGATACCACCAGGGGGTCCTTACATCTCCCATAAACATGTCTTCTAGTGGTCACTTTATAGTCAGGGATTGAGTGAAAAATACCCGCTCAATACAGACTGGTGTTTGGTAATGAGTGTTTATGGACCAGTTACTGGCTTTGATCTTCTGCTGGGCGTAATGGTCCAATAGAACATTATGTGATTGTAGGAGTCCTATCAGTAGGATTTATGGCAAGGTCGTGTAGATATTGTGTGATTTATACCATATATCATTATATATTATATTCATATATCTACTGTAGACGCTGTATGATGCATTTACTGGTAACTACATGGTTCAGTCTTCTACATGTATGGGAAATTAGTAGGCTCAAATTTCTTTGTACCCGGAATCAATTAAATATTTTTTACTAGAAAAAGTCCTGGGAAAACAATGTCAGCGATAAAAGGAAGCATGCAGTATCTAAAATTTCACAGAAATAGAATACTTGAAAATACAACAGATCAATTGTATTTCTTCACAAGTGCAGTTGCAGGTTTTCACTGAGAATAACTCAGGAAGTTTGATTGTATGCTTGCATGTCCTCTGTACTATAGATGGTTTGCAGGTGACGTCATAATCCTGTTTTGAGAATGGGATAAGTATTGTATTGCCGTCCACTCAAGGTGTTGCCGTCCAGTCAATTCTTTTGTTAATAGGGGTTGAGTTGAGCAATAGCAAACCATCTATAGAATCCAATGCCAATGTAAAACATTGCGTGGATGTTTTACATATTGTATGGACATCACTAATATGATTCGAAGGTTTGCATTATTACCAGCTTTGTTGAATATTAATTAGTGAAGAAATAAGTGAACAAGTTTTCATTTCGATAACATTCTGTTATGACATGTTATATATGTGGGTTTTTTCCCTAGAAATATACTTATTGTCACCATGGTAACCAAAGACCAGAATATCCTTTATTGACTTCGAACCAAGGCAAACTGTACCAGTTACGTGACAAGGTATCAGTGTCTCGTGATTTGTTTGTGGTTCTCACATCATGCCCGTTATTTGTCTGACCGTTATTTGCCTGCATTGCTTCCTCACATTTTGATTGGCGTTCTTTACGATAAGATTTCCTCCTGGGCAAGATGTGATCCATCACGGATCAGGACTTGATATTTGGCTGATAAACTTTGTTTAATCCTCGGGTGGATCCTCAGGTTTGATGAGCAGGAGTCTCCCGGACCATGGATTTCAGAACCTATGGCAGATCATGATCAGTGGGGTGGCCTATTTGCTGGAGCCTTAATTGCTGGTGCTGTCTTGATCTTTGTTGCCTTGGATCAATCACTGTTGTTCAATATTTACTGTCTAGGTCATGACCATATCAGCCCACATCATATTGTGATCTATGAAGTATGAGGACCCGTAGAGTTTGATTCATACCTGAAGGGGAAATAAGAAACCCAAGACCTGATAAGATTAAAGTTTTCCCCCCAAGTCCGCTCACTCAGTGTCTGTCTGCCCCCTACTGGGCAAATCCTGAACTATGGCCGCATGGCATTATGCAGTAAAAACCAAGAAATTGGGGAATTTGACCCTACTCCCAGATCCATCTTAGCTTGATACTTGCCCAGGCTGGGAGATAACCGTGCATCTTTCCAATTTAGTTTGTGGAATGACCACCAGAAGGCGGCATTAGTTGGGAGCTATGCTGATCGCAGCCAAGCAATCAATCTGGATCAGGGTATATCCTTGAGCCTTATCACCTGGAGATGAAGCTTTGATCTGGAATGTGCATCCTATTGAATAACGTGACTGGTGCTGGATAAGGCTAACCTCTGGAGAGAGGGGCAGGCATGAAAAAATTAGGTGTTATGAAACAGGTAGATAAATTGAATTGTACGTGAGGCATGAAGATCGCAGTGGACATTGCTCGATTAGAATGATTAGAATGTTTTCAGTAAGTGAGAAGAAAAGTTATTTGGAGAATAATTTGGCAAAGTTTCCTGTAGTAGTGATGAGGGTAATACGTTGAAAATAGTTTTAAGAACTATTTTCAACGTGCTTAAAACTATTTTCGTTGCGTTTAAAACATATCGTTGCGTTTAAAATGATTTTCAACGCATTTAATATGATTTTCAACGTGTTTAAAACATTTTCGTTGCGTTTAAAACATTTTCGTCACATTTAAAATGATTTTCAACGCGTTTAAAACACTTTCGTCAAGATGAAATTGATTTTCGTCACGTCTAAAATGATTTTCGTCGCCAACATAAATTTTACATAAGTTCTTGAAAATAAAATAAAAATTATGGCCGAAAGAAGCCACCGTAGGGTAAAGGGCATTCACTTATAATGTCTATGGGTATGTACATGTAGATGTAGAATCCACCGAATGCTGGACATGTCCTACCCTGATTTGCCACCAACAAGAGGTAGACATTTAGAACAGAGTGTGAATGTAAATATTAGGTAACGCCAGCGGAACAAACTGGATTAATTTTGTGGTACCTGAGCCATGCAACATTTCGTAATTTTATGCAATAGAAAAGTCTCCATTGATAAAGGAGTGTTGCATAATTCCAGCATGGTAAAAGGACCTATATGTAGCTTGGTCAACAAACTGACTTGATCGCCTGTTGTTCTATTACATCTGTACTAATTGACCAATAATGTGCTTTTAGAAGCTTGATGTAGTTCATTCTGCATTTTCTTTGAACTTGCTTTTTGTTGACCAAACCGTGTGAGTCTGAGATGGCTATGATAGCACAGAAAATTATTTTACAATAATACTGTGGAGAGAACTATACAATGTATACAAACTGAATATATTCGAGTAATGTAACAACAGATAGGCAGTTCAAGAACAACTCATGTTATTTGTGATTTAGATAATCTATACTGACTTTCCTTCAAACATCAAAAACCTATAAAACTGTCCTACCAATTTCTGCTAATATTTGTCAGTCACCACTCCACGTGTTTCAGATATTTCCTTGTTGTGCAAAACATTACGCAAACACGTAACTTGGAGAGAAATAACATGCATTTTCAATGCTTCTTTATCTCAATTGATCATGTTGATTATTCGGACAGGTATATATGTCAATTGTTTTGCAGTTTTGGGAATTCGGTGGGTTTGTGAACCATGTAAGTAGGATTGATGCGGTTTCCGTGTGGGGTTCTGTTTTACTTGGTGGGTGGCTTAGCTCAGCCATTCACTTCAGATGTTACTCCAGTAATCATTGTGTATGTCTATACACAAATATTTTGAGAGGATTTACCAGCTTTTTGGAGGTTTCTTTCCACAGGTTAATTTTTTGTTCTCCAGAAAATTTCCCATGCTGTTTTTGTGCATACCTTTTTCACTAATCAAACATCAACAACATATTTACATATATATGAGAGCGATGCAAGATGCCAGACATTCTGTATGGTAATTTTTGCGAGATCATTTTGCAAATATATTTGCAGGTTTTCTCAATTTATGTTGAATGATTGGCCAACATAAATATATATTCCATGAGCATTTATCAGTTGAGCGCAGAAGATATTTTGCATATTTTCATTGCATTCAATATAAACCTGGGAGAAGAATGCCATATATTTTTTTATTCTGAATGCCGAAGATATAATTCTATAAATAATCAATATATAATAACCAGAACTGATTCAGGTACAAATTGTCATAATTTATGTGTACATATTCAGTAGTTATCACAGGCATGCCAGAATGCCACAGTTGAGATTGAAGGAGAGGGGTTGATGTTGTCTGACTGTTTGCTCTGTAATAATTAGGCGCCTGTGTACACCTCTGGTTCTGGACTTGATAGCCTTGGGACCTGATTAGGGGGTGGGTATTTCCGGCTCGGATTTACCCATTTAAACACCAGAATCCCAGGAGGAAACACTGTGTACTTGTTGAGTTTAGTCAGCTGTGTTGAGATTGAAAACAGGTTTCGGTATTCCAGTTACACAGAATGACCCATACTTGTTAGTTCATGCTGAAATTTCAGTGTAAGTCCATGTGGTATGACTAATTTCAAGTGCAGTTAGGAAAGGTTCATCAGCATTGCAAGAACTTTCCTATAAACAGATAATTTTAGTCTGATTCGTGGCTGGTGTTTTTCGACAATAAATATTTTGTGCAATCAATCCTGCAGCACAGGTTAGAGGAGGGAAAAAAACCCTTCTGGAATGCTTTCTTGCTCCCACGCCATGGTAAATGCAGTAAACAATACCTGATTTCACAGGCTAACCCACTTAGCAATTAATTCCCTGCTCATCGACAGCTGATAGACAAGTGCCATTAGGGCAGGTGGAGGTAGATCTGGCACAGGTGTTCCCAGCCTCCGTATCCATGGTACCTGATGTCCCACATCCCTCCACTGCATCCTCATCACTCCAGAGCATCCAGGCTGAGCGTCAGCGCCTAGCCCCTTTATCGCTTCACAAGATAATTCGATGGAGACAAGTTGATTTACTTCTAGTTACTGGGCCATTTATCCAGTGGCTATGGCCATACAGAGCCTGAATGCCTCTTAGTTCAAAGTAAACAGACTGCAAGCCCAAGGTGAAAGGCCCATCATTCAGGGAACCTTAGAAACGGTTTCCAGTGGCCTTGCTGCTTGATCGGGCACTCCCAGAGGAGGCATCTGATACAGGAACACGTTCTCCTCCTTATATGGATGAAAACTTGGCCATAACATCCAAGAATTTCTTGCACATTATTAAGGCATTTCGGCAGAAATGCCTTTATGGTTTTAGCAGAATTTTTTTTTTTTTTTTTTTTTTTTCTTTTTTTTTTTTTCTTTTTTTTCTTCTTCCGCCACTTTTGGTTTCCGGACGATAACTTTAGATTGCCTTGACGGATCCTTGTCAAATTTTCACCGCAAGTCAGAAATGATATGAGGAAGAACCCTATTCTTTTTGAGCCGGATCGGAGGTCCGTGAGGTCCGTGAGGATGAAATCAAGGCTAATTTTAAGACTTGGTTTCCGGACGATAACTGGAAAAATATTTATGCAATAGTTGCAGAACTCTGCATGGAGGTTCATATGCCACCAGGGAAGAACCCTATTGATTTTGGGATCGATCCGTCAAACGACCTTTGACCTAGAGGTCAAAATAATTTTTTGCTGATTCATCCTTGAGGCTTCCTGCATATCTCGGAAACCGTGCGTCGTAGAGCGAAACGGACGTTATTTTCGGACTCGTCGCCCTAGACAAACATCTCTAGGGTGTACTTTTTTTTTTGATCCGGCTCCGAGGTCCGTGAGGTCCGTGAGGATGAAATCGAGGAACTTGGTTTCCAGACGATAACTCAAAAAATATTCAGGCAATAGTTGCAGAATTTTGCACGGAGGTTTATATATCACCAGGGAAGAACCCTATTGATTTTGGGATCGATACCTCAAACGACCTTTGACCTAGAGGTCGAAATAATTTTTTGCTGAGTCATCCTTGATTCATCCTGCATATCTCGGAAACGGTGCGTCGTAGAGCGAAACGGACGTTATTTTCGGACTCGTCGCCCTAGACAAACATGTCTAAGGGGTATTATGGATGAACTTTGACCTTGACCCGAAATTTTTTTGCCGAGTCGGCATTTTTCGTTTTCGTCGATATCTCGGAAACGGTGCGTCGTAGAGCGAAACGGACGTTATTTTCGGACTCGTCGCACTAGACAAACATGTCTAAGGGGTATTATGGATGAACTTTGACCTTGACCCGAAATTTTTTTGCCGAGTCGGCATTTTTCGTTTTCGAAGATATCTCGGAAACGGTGCGTCGTAGAGCGAAACGGACGTTATTTTCGGACTCGTCGCACTAGACAAACATGTCTACGGGGAATTATTGATGAACTTTGACCTTGACCCGAAATTTTTTTGCCGAGTCGGCATTTTTCGTTTTCGTCGATATCTCGGAAACGGTGCGTCGTAGAGCGAAACGGACGTTATTTTCGGACTCGTTGCACTAGACAAACATGTCTACGGGGAATTATGGATGAACTTTGACCTTGACCCGAAATTTTTTTGCCGAGTCAGCATTTTTCTTTTTCGTCGATATCTCGGAAACGGTGCGTCGTAGAGCGAAACGGACGTTATTTTCGGACTCGTCGCACTAGACAAACATGTCTAAGGGGTATTATTGATGAACTTTGACCTTGACCCGAAATTTTTTTGCCGAGTCGGCATTTTTCGTTTTCGTCGTTATCTCGGAAACGGTGCGTCGTAGAGCGAAACGGACGTTATTTTCGGACTCGTCACACTAGACAAACATGTCTAAGGGGTATTATGGATGAACTTTGACCTTGACCCGAAATTTTTTTACCGAGTCGGCATTTTTCTTTTTCGTCGATATCTCGGAAACGGTGCGTCGTAGAGCGAAACGGACGTTATTTTCGGACTCGTCACACTAGACAAACAAGTCTAAGGGGTATTATTGATGAACTTTGACCTTGACCCGAAATTTTTTTGCCGAGTCGGCATTTTTCGTTTTCGTCGTTATCTCGGAAACGGTGCGTCGTAGAGCGAAACGGACGTTATTTTCGGACTCGTCGCACTAGACAAACATGTCTAAGGGGTATTATGGATGAAACTTTGACCTTGACCCGAAATTTTTTTGCCGAGTCGGCATTTTTCGTTTTCGTCGATATCTCGGAAACGGTGCGTCGTAGAGCGAAACGGACGTTATTTTCGGACTCGTCGCACTAGACAAACATGTCTAAGGGGTATTATGGATGAACTTTGACCTTGACCCGAAATTTTTTTGCCGAGTCGGCATTTTTCGTTTTCGTCGATATCTCGGAAACGGTGCGTCGTAGAGCGAAACGGACGTTATTTTCGGACTCGTCGCACTAGACAAACATGTCTAAGGGGAATTATTGATGAACTTTGACCTTGACCCGAAATTTTTTTGCCGAGTCGGCATTTTTCGTTTTCGTCGATATCTCGGAAACGGTGCGTCGTAGAGCGAAACGGACGTTATTTTCGGACTCGTCGCACTAGACAAACATGTCTAAGGGGAATTATTGATGAACTTTGACCTTGACCCGAAATTTTTTTGCCGAGTCGGCATTTTTCGTTTTCGTCGATATCTCGGAAACGGTTCGTCGTAGAGCGAAACGGACGTTACTTTCGGACTCGTCGCCCTAGACAAACATGTCTAAGGGGTATTATGGATTAACTTTGACCTTGACCCGAAATTTTTTTGCCGAGTCGGCAGTTTTTGTTTTCGTCGATATCTCGGAAACGGTGCGTCGTAGAGCGAAACGGATGGTATTTTCGGACTCGTCGCCCTAGACAAACATGTCTAGCGGGTATTATGGATGAACTTTGACCTTGACCCGAAATTTGTCGACATATTTCATTTTCGTCGATATCTAGTATTATAAATTATTCATCACACCGAAATGCCTCCAAGGCATCTTTAGGCCTTGACGTCTAGTCTGAATCTATTCCTGAATCAATGTAGTAACTGATCATTCCAATGTTCACACATTCATAAATACTGCTGCTATCTTCATTTAAGTTTAACAAAATAAAGTGTAATCTCCAAACTGGATAAAATATATTGTTTGCTAAGTTTATCAATGTATTCATACAATGGTACATTATCATGGTTAGGATGCTGAAATGATCAGCCAATGGTCAAGAACTCTAGCCCAATTACTGCGTGTATACCACAAATTGAAAAAAAGACCAACCGCCCCGAAAAGGGAAACATTGTTAGAAAAACTGTAATTAAAAAGTTCATATTACATTTTATAGACTGCCATGGTGTTCAGAGTAATCCAAGCATTCAGCCAGTGTCCATCATATTTGTCATGACTGAGTAGGCAGTCAAAACAAGAGGTGTAGGCCTGGTGTGGGGAGGCAGTCATGTTTTGACTTGCCGCACAGGTCCGTGAACGCCTGAGTGGCAGCTTGTTTTGTCAACAAAACCTTGGATCCATCCCACAAATTAGCTCGGCCTGGCCCGGCAACCACGCTAACTACGCTAACACAGATCGCAAGGTGCAGCATCCGCTGAGAACATTCATTATTGTGTAGCTGCTGAGTTTTGGAGAGAAAAAAGTAGTATTCTGGTGTGGTTTTTGTTCGAACAAAAACCAAGGAATGTCTTGTGCCTAAAAGGGAGGAGTTTCAAAGTTGAAAATCAATTTCAATCAATGAATACTTTCCTTGAGGGTCCGAATCAAATTAGTAGAGCTAATTGTGTCTATAGGGGAAGGGAACTGATCAATTCAGGTAGGAACCACACTTTCTGTGGCATGGTGCACTGTTAATTGTGGGAAATATGGTTATGTAAGGATTCAAGTTCTTGAACGTAACTCAGGAAAGTCCCAAAGAAAACTTATCAAGCTCCTCTGTAATCAGTTAGAAGCGAGGTTGAAGTTATCAATTATCGACTCGCTCAGTTTTAGATGTCCCAAAACTTTAAATTAAATCACTTCTTGAAGTCAAATATAGATTTGTTGCTTTGCTGAGGGTGTGAGGTGGAGATTGCCGTTGAGAACGACCACTGAGCAATGAGTCCAATCTCTGATGGCACCGTCTTCACCCGTCTGCTTCTGTCCAGATTACACGATCTCTGGCTGGGGAACACTCCTCCAAGAAACGGGGCCCCGCAAAATGTGGCAAGAAGGGTTTTTTTTCTCAGTCTCCAAATACAGATCCAGTGCTTATCATGCTATAGTGTGATGAGAGACTCAGTCAAGCAGAAAATACACTCGAACAGTTTGTCAGCCAGCATTGATACGCAATGTGAAGGCTATCGAGGGAGACCTGAAAAGATGCCTGATGTACTGGCGAATGAGCTGTAGAGGAGGTGTAATCTGGGGTATTGGAAGCATGGATTAGACCAGAAACCCATAAGAGAGAGTTCTCTCTTATGGGTTTCTGATTAGACCATCACATTTTCATGATTTTATAGCATTGCATTGAGCCCATTTGATGTTGATATTCCATGGAAAAAGATGGAATGTTTCACTTCCAGGAGCTCTTTAGTTTTCTATTGGTTTTGAGTTTTTAGGGGCTTTTTTTCTTGCCAGAAGTAGAAAAGATAACCTTTGAAGCTGGACAATCACTGAGAGGAGAATGTTTCTTTAGAGCCTGAATATATCACACTTCACTGAGCAGACTGACTTAAACAGGAGAAATTGGTTGGAACTTTGTCCCTTTGATCTCCAAATGGAAGTGGAGAATAGTGGTCTCCAAGCTTTATGGACTTGATTTTTCTTCAATTTTACCTGGTTTCAGAGTCTTTCAATTGGGTATCACCAAATTCTTTACAGTCAGGCAATATTTTGCATGGAAGGCAATATTCTGTATTTCCAAGTTCTAGTATCGGAAAAAATCATGCATCCAAGTGCACACTTGTATAAAGTATCGACATGAGGTTGTTGCATTCGCTCGTTATGTAAATGTTACTATGGTGACAACATCTGTGACTGCCGCCAGTTGTTGTCGTGCACCTTGTGTATTCCTCACCTTGGCTCACTCATCACCACAAACATGTCAACATACTGCACACAGTCGACACAGAACAATGTCCTTGCGTGCAACATGCAAGATGTCGCAATCCACAACAAAGACATCAACACGAGTTTTAAACTGACTGTAAATTGAAATCATATCAATCACACAAAGAAATCATACAAGAAATCACTGCTATTCAAATGAGATGGAATTTGAAATGAATGTGAATGGTCAATTGATTGATGGTCATTCAATCTGAGTACTCATTTTAAATTCCATCTCATTTGATGACCATCAATCAATTGACCGTTCACAAAATTTTTGTTTGAATATTATCAGTGGAATAAAGTTTGATTTGTGAAATCCTTTATATTTTCAGGGATTGACAAAGAAGCCAGAACTGATTTGAAGCAGCCGAAGCTCACAGATTTAGCGGAGGGCAAAGATGTCACCATCAAGTGTGAGGTGGAGGGAAACAGCAGTCCCACGATAGAATGGTTCAAAAACAAAAACAGGTATGGTACACAGGACACGGTCTACAACCTACCTACCAAATTACCTATGATTGAGCATTGTACATTAGGAGAATGGAATTTTCAGCAATATATTGGATTTATATATGTGCAAATAAACATATTAAGTACAAAGTGATGACCAGAGTACATTTCACAACATGTCTCCCAAGACCAGACATGGTCCAGGGACAAATGACACCAAATTTATCATGAGAGATAAAAACCATCTTGCCGTCTGCTGTCAAGTCTAACAACACAGGCGGGGTAACAATCACCAGTGAGGCATTTGGATATCGTCGTCTTTCTGCCACTGGTGCAACTGTTTCCGCATGTGCAGTGGTCTTGCAGTAAATTTTATCACTCCCACTGTCCTAGTCATTTTTATCGGGTCTCGCAGCAAATGCTCTCCTGGGTTGAGCCAGAAGTACAGACTACTGTCTGATGGGTCATCGACAGTGAAATCATGACTGCGAAATGACGGTAGCTACGCAATACACACCGCTTCGTCCCTTGTCCCTTTATGTAAGCTTTGGGCCATGATCAGCCACTGATGAAATTTTTGATCAATGGTGACATTCGTGCATGGTCATTGAACAACCAAGTGCTTTGGTAATTGGCCAAGTCTAATTTGAGATTACTGTGGGCATGCTGAGGGTAACAGTGTGAGTGTTTTTACGTAACACGAGGCTGGGTGGATCCTAAGTTTCTCTGACAATCACTGCACGAGTGTGATACGCAAACGTTTTTCATCTATCTTTGTTTTATTGCCACTAATTAAGATTTTTGCTCGGTCCTGATACATGTCCTTTGAAATACAGAGTATTTATGTAAAAGTAGAACGTGAAGAATCATGACATATTTCTTTGATCCTCAGATTTTTCCTGTATTTGTTGTAGTTTTATATAACCAAAACAAAATTGCAATGGTATTTATCATAAAAATGTGATTGTAAGATCCATAGTATTTTTTATGCCTACGTGCGTGAACTCTTTGTTCAGAAACTGATCTTTAATTTCAAACTACAAAACTTTGATTGTTGCATTCTTGGAGTTGAATAATAATCTCTATTCTTTCATTAAAGGTTTTTACGGATTATAAATTACAGGGCAAATTTCTCTTTGATAAAAATCAGAATTTAATGCCGAACATGCTTGGGGTCAAGCAATGTAATTGTCTGGGGGTCAACCAATATGAGAGGAATAATTACCAGATATTATACAGGGATGAATCTTTATGATTTAATGACAGTGATGTCGCTATTGACTCTGATTGCCTCGAAAATAAATTGTTTTTACCTGACGGCTTTCTGCCCATTGATTATACTGTCATTTTCTGTACTTTTGTGAGAGTGTGAATTATGATAATCATTTCTGTGAAGTTTTCCAGAGACGGACCTTACAGAAAACACAAAACATGTATGAATTAGAAGCTTTCGGTTCCCATCCTGACCACTTTGTTAAATATTATCCATAAATTTCGCTGCTGTGTGTTAAATATTATCCATAAATTTCGCTGCTGGTGGGTTTATGGCTGGTGGGTGATTGGTTTATTTGTGTGAGGACAGTCGAGCATGTATGGAACACCTAAGGACAGATGCTGGAGACACCTGGTATCTCAGGAAATCAGTCATAAATTGTCATGTAACTGGAAAGGTTTTTCCTTTACTTTTACCACACTTGCCTAAAAATTTCAAGAGTGAAAAAAGGCATGAAATAGCATTATTTGTTTGGTGGTTTTTTTTAATTATGTATTAAAAGTATGATGATTAATCATTATGCATAAATTCATGAAATGAAAAGTGAAGTTTGCATTCTAGGAATAAAAGTAGGGAATTTGTGAATTTCATGTCAATGAATTCAGTGACATGAGCTTGTTCTCAAAGTTTTGCCAATTCCGTCTTTCTTCAGAATTAAAATTAATGCAACTGCATTACAAACATGACGAAGCCAACATAAATTGTAATTCCGGGTTTTCGCTGTCATTTACAAACTCTTACTTGATTTGATTACGGTTGGAGTGGGATTCAGTTCGCACCTTCAGCTTACTTTATCAAGGAGAAGATCATATTTCCTGAGTGTACGTCATCATCATCGGACTGTTGGAGATATTCAATTATGCCAGGGGAGCAAATAAAAATGTAAAGTCATTGTCATGATTACACACAAATTTTGCAAATTAGTGAACCAGATGTGTGTACAAGTTTTACACAGTGACTATATTGCAACATTCATTATCATACAGATTACTTTAGAAATAATCTGTTCAGCTTGGTATATGCAACAGGAGCATTTCAATGCCACATGGAATTGCATAAATTTTCTTGTGAGCCACATAGACAATGTTTAGTGCGGGACATTAGCCGATTGTGTGCTCTACGTATTCTCTCTGTATATTGTCAGTCTGTCGACGACTTTAGAGATGTCCATGGCTCAAGCAGTATACGTACAGTCACAGTGTATAAGTAGTTCAGAATGGAAACTCAAATAAGGCAAGGAAATTATCGGTTTCTGCCAATATTTGACAAGTTCTACCCTCAATTTCTGGCATTGTATGGCCTCTTTGTAAGTTTGTCTATGCCTGGGAACTGCTGGGGATATCTCATTTTGAGGACCGATGGCAGATTGGTTCCCCGCACTAAAGCCCATCAGATTATTGCCACTAGCATTGTGTGACTTTGCCATGAACTGCTGCAGGTTTATGCCGCCTCGAGGGGAGAATATCTACAAGATGGGGCTATCCTTGGTCCGAGTGAAATTGAATATTGACTTCAGGGTCCAGCAGCTTGATGGTCAACCCTGGGAGTGGTCAGAAAGGGAGAGAGCTCGCATGTGGAATGAAATCTTTTGGGTTTGTCGCTCGGTTGAATAGCGTGTACATCCTGTCTTCCTAAGATATTCTGACAAATGCAAGTAGAAAACTGAGCTTGAGGGTCGCTTTGAGCTGCAGAAGCAATTGTCGGACTCCTTTAATACTCTGTGAATAGCCGGAGGATGGCTGGTTTGATTGAGTGTTTGTGCCTGGTATATGGATTTCACATGGGTCTTCTTACAAAATCACTTGAGTTCCTACCCTGAGGGGAGACATATTCATCATTTCTAATAATAGAGATCTGATTGGACAATAGTAATATATTGTAGAATCTTTATTGTTGGAACCTATCTATCTGGGTTTTGTTGATCTGGTTTGTCATCGTAGGGACACCGGCAGAGAATCACATTATTCGATTGTCAATTTCATTGGTACAATGTTGGGGAAAAACTATCACCCATAGATGCAAATATTTTGTTGATGTTTTGTCATTCATAATTTTCAGTTGAAAAAAAGGAAGGAATTTCCATCTCAACACTGGGAAAGATCTAGATCTGATTGCTGAGTATGCTGACATTTTTGTTTTTGAGCGTACAATTTGTTTTCTTTGAAACATGGAATGATTGCTGATAGGATGTTCCTAGTGTCTCTGTATGATTTTCTGGTGTTTATCACTAATACTGATGTGAACGTTATCACTGTGACGCAGTGTGAGAACAGAGTGATCTGCCTGATGCTTGACATGCAACTGAACAAAGATTCCATGTGGATTGCTTCAGGCAGAGAGTGTGGCAAGTTTGGCCTGTGATGACTTGACAGAGGATTGAATCAAATATTGACATCACATTAGCAGCTTTCAACATGCCACATTTTACAAAGACCCTTGATGTCATTCTACCATCGACTACCCGTCACTCATGCTGAATCCCTCGGAAAAACACAGCTTCCTGAGAAATACATGTGTAAAACACGACAACTTCTCACAATTAATGACTCATAGTAGCTTCCTGGTTCTCTCTCAGACATCAATGGGATTATTCTTGAAGGTATTCACTGCTACAGTACAATGTACTTGAATGGGCAATGCATGTTGTTCTGTTCACTTCACACACATATATCCACACCATTAATATTTACGCACACACAACTGCTAATGACAAAAGCCTGTTGACAGACGCCACTGATTAATTTATCAGGTTAGCTGGATTCTCCACCAACTTCACCAAGCAGCTCACTGACACCCGCCATTTCCCTGCTGATTAATTATTGACCTCGCACATTGGTTGATTGTCTTCCCCAGGTTGTTCCGTGGGGATCGCTACCGCTACCTGAAGAACGGCAAGCTGAAGGTGATCGACGTGACGGTGGAAGACAACGGTGTGTACTCCTGCCGCGCTCAGAACCTCGCCGGGATCGTGGACAGCAAAGACAACTTCATCCTCAACATACCAGGTACAACAACATCTCATTACCTATAACATAATATATAATATTATACTCCATGAAACCTTGTGCAACGTAGTTTGCAATCATGGTAAAACCTGTGCTGAAAACCACTATACATTACATATACCGGTACATGTAGACAAAACTTGACTCAAGAACAATTACAATGGGAAAAAAACATGAGTTGTAAGGCACCATGATACAGCCTGTAACAGGAAAACCGTCTGACTTCTGGTCACATTTCTTAGTCAGTATAAACAGTGTGTAAAACCCCACACAAAGTATTGAACACAGTGTGCAAGAATTGCATTTTTGCAGTGATATTTCACTTGCAAATGAGGAAAGGTGTCAAGCATGATGTGGGTATAAATTTTGCAGAACTACTAAGATATGCAATGACCCTGTGGTATATTGGTCAACCAAATATACTACATCAGAATGCATATTGGTATCACAATGTACTATTTCACAAAACTGTAATTTTTGTGCATATTTTATCAAATTGAATGTGAAATATGAAACTACTACATTTATCTTGACTGAAAAAAATGTCTTCAGATTTATCGTTATGCTTGTACCTCTTCTACTGATATTTCTTGCTGGAATCAGTGGCTGTAAGTGCACATTCTGGCAGGCTCCTGGTTAAAATCACACAGTATTAACTTCCAGTCTAATGGGAGCATAATTGTCTCCCAATTGCCAGTGAGACTGCCTCCGTGGAAGCAAACACTGGCTGGCTCGAGCTGTGACGTTATGTAGCCACTATTGGGGTTCCTTATGGGGTGGAATGAAATAAAAGCCGTTCTAAGTTTAATTTCCTGTAGTAATATTTACCCAAGCACCTACTCCGTAGAGGACATTATCCTCGGCACGGGGCCTCAGCTGTAACGTTCCACGCGAAACCCGGCCGCTGTCTCACTGCTAGATGATTCAATCAAGGCCTTGGGGGAGACTCATGTTTAAAGAGCTCAATTGCTGGCACAATTCAAGGATTATGACATTGGAACTTTCGCATGCCAGGGATTTATGCAGTTTTAAATGAGGGCTGTAGTGCTGGCAGCAGGCGAAGCGGCTTTCTGATGGCACTTTCTGAAAGCGGGCTTGGTATGAGAATACCCTCATTGTGAAGCTGGCTGCTGTTGTCACGGGGACCAGGGGTCGGTCAGCTCTGCGTGACTGGGTGGATAGATGGCCACAAATTCGACCCCAGGGTATTCGCCTATCCAGACACAAAGACGCAGCATCTTGACAAGAAGATCTAAGACTTGCTGCACACATGCATAGACACATAGACCTTTAGGCAAGGAGCTTTCTGAAGACTATTGCATGTGGTTCTAACAATGTTATATTACAGTTTTATCATGGTTATTGGATTGCAAAATTTTCAAAGTTACAACACCATCTCTGACTGCTCATACCTCGAGGAATAGCACATAGAGACTCTATCTGCCCTGTGCTTCTCAGTACCGCTTGTTGCATTTACTATTGACATTTTGCTGGGAATCTGTCATCTTGGCTTACAAGCCAAGGAATATGATCCACGTGAGTCATTCTGTCTTGCCCTTAGCAAAAATTGGGGTTCATGAGCTCAAACATGAAACAACATGGTAATCCCAATTCCCTCAGCCAAACCCTTATGCTGTGATACACTCATGTAGTTTATTCCAACTACTAGACTGCATGCTGAACCTCATTCCTTCTCCTACCCCCTACCCCCCCCCCCCCCCCACTTCCCAAAGGCACAGGCATTGGAGTTCTGCCGTTCCCAACTAATTTCAGATTTAGAGCACGGAAATAAAAGCGCATTTCATGCACTTCCAGGGCATGTGTTTGATCGTGGATAATCCACTTTGGTGGGATATTGGTATTCTTGGGTCACCAGAAATTAGTGTCCGCAATCCAATTGCAGTGTTGAGTTGTCAATTGTGGAAGCAAGCCTTAAGTAGGGTTCTTTGCATCTGGCGCCGGGCTCCGTGGAAACAGGCCGGATGACTCACGCGTATAATTTGATCTGGAGACAGTTTCCATGTGTTTGGTGTCCGTGGGGGCCTGTCAGACCCTTCCGAGCCCTGTCACCATGGACACCAGGCCTCCTGTCTCTGAGGTAACTGTGGGGGTTGGGCTTGGGGTGGACAAGGTGGACACAGTGACCTAATCTTGTCTGTGACCGTGGCCCAATGTCAGCAGACAACTACTTGTGATGACCGGTAATGTTTGCTCATGGGATATAAACTCAGGGGTCATGCTACTTGAAATTCATGTCACCCTCACCATGTGCAGTATGCAGGCGTCTGACAGCAGTGATCAATGGGTATTCAACAAGGGGAACAGGGGCTGAAAGATTGGGTGCCTGGCTCTGGGAATTCATTCGTACTATGAAAACTCAGTTGAAGGCTTGGGGGCTTTCACTACTGATGGGGCTCACAATGCAGATAGAGCTACCACTAGAGCTTGGGTTCTCAACCCTTGATCTTCATTGAATGTTGTCCATGGAAAGATGATAGAAGAAGAGATATTGCACAAGTCATTTGAGTATATATTGATCGAGGTAGATTTCCAAGGGTAGACGACTGTCTCTAGAAGTGTTGGGTCGGAGTCTCTGGGTCTGAGTCCCTAGTGCTGAGTGGTTGTTATGGTGCTTGTAGACTCAAGGCCAGTATGTGGGATGTCAGTAATCAGCTCCCGGCGTCCCTGTGATGGTGCAGTGTTGTGTCGTGTGGTGCGGTGCGGTGCGGTGTGGTGTGTCACCGACTTCACCAGGTAGCCCGCGCAGAGGATGATTAATTGTTTGTCATCCGCACAGCGACAAGTCCCAGAATAATTGAACACTCCTTACAGGAGGCATCATATGTCAGTGCCCACAACCATAGGGACCCGAGATATAACTTCTGGCATCTTACCATGTATTCTCTGGTAGTCTGACATACGTTGCTGATATTGCTGGGTCTCACAGCGTCTGATTGGTGAGCTCACCTTTGCTCTATCTAATGCCACATTTCAATATCCTGAGATAATCCGACACAGCTGTAATTCCTCTGTACAAAATGTCACCATCTTGAGATAACATGTCACCTTGGCAACATGAGCCATCGTGACAGATCGTCTCGCTGATGGTGGTGTTGAACTGGTCGTCAAGGAAGGAAACGCTTGACAACAGGGGTCGTCGGAACAAGCCGAGCCAAAATACTTTATTGGCTACTTGCATGCAATGGTGCAATTGCAGACGGCAAACGTGTGAAGACCACAGCGCGAAAAAACAAATAAGGTGTGGCAGCTTTCTGTCCTAGACACGACAGTCCATCCAATAGAGAAGTTCAGATCATCCAGGTTGGTGATGTTGGGTTTCAGGGAGTCTAGAATCAATCTTAAGGGGGGGGGGGGGAGGGGGGGGGGGGGAGGGCAACACTGGAGACACACCAAACAATGGGACATGATGGGAATCTACATAGCCCAATAATGTCACAGTGTGTTCCTCACTTTAGGACCAGAACAAATAATGACTTCTGTGATCATGAATCTGATTTGCAATGTACTGGTAGAAATTTTCGTCAGGGAAAGTTGACATACCAGTAGAATGGTCTGCATAATTGAGGGTTTCCATTCCTGAACCATTATACATTAGCAGATAATAGCATCGCTAAAAAACAAAAAGCTTTTGTGAAATTTCTGCCTGGATTGCTACCAATGGTCAGTTGCAATATATCACACAAATTTGTCCATTTTCAGTCATATAGCCAGTCTCTATATAGCTGTGATATACCGGTGTTGCCGAATTCCCGTTGATGGCTCTGATGTCTGATGCTTTATGGCCCCAGATTTTCTCTGACGGACTGATGGCTCTGCTGCTGGGCCGGCCACCGCCGTGTGACATTCATCAAAAGTCTTCCAGGTCTCATTTATTGGATGATTGCAACTCCGCAGGGGTTTGCTGGCTGGAGAATGTGGCTGACTTTTGATACCAGCTCACTCCTCTCGTGGATCACTACCTTTGATATTCCGATTTTTTATTCAGTAAAAGAAAATGTCCTGTCACTCAATAGCTGCTGTATTATGTAATGTATGGAGGGTGAAAAAACCCAGAACATAAGGGACACACTACATAACATAGTGGTATGAAATGTTCAGCCTCAATTCAAAGTTTTGCATTCTTGAAACTTAGGAAATTGTAATTTAGCTGTCAATCATGTGGTAAACACGTTCAGTTTCCATAATTCAGTTTTGAAATATTTTTTGCTCGTGTTAGAGGAAGCAGGTGTTAGATTGTAGCTATTAATGATTGACATTAATGACTTACTTAGTATTGTCAATTACATTTCATAAATCATACAGCCTGTTTGAGACATAAATTCTATACATGTAATTGGGTACTCTCATTTCACAGATGAGCGAACTTTCTGCCGAAGCACAGAGTTCTCCCAAAGCACATTGCTACCCTATGCCATCATAGCCTCACTGTGTCCTGATAAACTGCCTTTTCGTATTCAGGCCACTCCCAGCCATTTAAGGAATTAACTAGAACTTCCAGGTTTGCCATTAACCTTTCATGAGACGCGGGTGGAAGACGAATGAGCGATATGTCACTGTTGGGTAATGGATATGTGCATCCACCCTGTCTCTGGCAGCTGGGTCCCCTCCTTGTACCTCATTACGCGGGCGGGGGTCCGGGGCAGACTGATCGAGATGGTTCGAATTTGAATAGAAGTTCAGGAAATATTCTTGGTTCTGTGGATATTTTATCACATTGTCATGAATATTCACTTCCCATACATGTATAAGATATAAAATGTTAAAACCTAAATGATGGTGACTATTAGCTGTAGTGTTAACAGTTTTAATACCGTACATGAATTGCAGATAAAAAGTTAACATAATGGTACATCCCGGTTTATGTCTAGAGCATTCTTTCGTACCGGCTCCATGAAGAAATTGTAAATAATGTATTAAGTAAATAATCTTCTCGGTTATTTATTGCACTCACTGATTATAAAGCCATGAAAATGTTGCATAAAGCATGGATAATATTATTCGCTTATTGCTATATTTCATGTATTTATGGCTCTTGTACAGATTTATTCTTCCCAGAATCCATGATGATTATCGTTGTCGAAGGTTTGCTTTATACATGACAGATTGTTGACACAAGTGTCATAACCATGATATCTGAGGTGTTTGAAGACAGACCACTATGTGCTCTACAAATGTGTAAATGTTCTGTTGTAGATGCGTTCATTCAGCCATGTTCATCATGGTATCGACATGGATATTAGGATGAATCCTACAAAAATGATAATGTGTCATCACCAAACCACCATTATCGTGGTTATCAATCACTGTTTTAAATTGTATTACAGCTGTACATAACACTTTAGACAATTCTTCTGAACAGTTTCATATTCAATTTTAATTGATGGATGGTATCATCCATATACATTGTATACCAAAGTATATTGAAATTTTACTGAGAATTTTCTATCACATATTCATGATCTTGGTGAGTATGACGAAGCGTGTATACTATATCTTCTGGCTGTTCCGGTGATCACATTACGCCACAGATGAAGCTGTGTCCTGCCATCTGCTACCTCACTATCAAGAGACTGTGATGTTATATTATGCAAGTTTTTGAGATCAGGAACTTTTTCCTGGATATTCGTTTCGTATTGCATGTAATGTTGTCGTTATGCGAGAGTACTGTAAAATTATGAAGTTATGTTTGTGACCTTTGACCTGACCCAACTTTGTTATCGACCTTTCCCAGCCTGCTTCCTGTCTGCTCAAGCCTGCGAATTGTTGACGTGACACATAAACATTCATAAAACACGACAGAAACATCTACCATGCAACAATACTACAAGATATGTGCGTTTAGAGTGTGACAAAGAACATGACAACTGACGGATACTCTTGTTCTCTATCAGAACCGGCATGTTGAGATGTCATGTAAAATTTCCATTCCATACTTATGGTTAGCACTAGGTGCATGTATAGAAATGGACATGGATGTTTTAGGAATGCAGAATAAAATATGAGACAGTGAAAATGTGTCAAAGTGAAAAGTTCTGTTCAGGACAGTATTTGCTTGCCTCACCTGTCCATTCTGCAACACCCAGCGGCTCTCATAAATGTCATAGTCAGGTAACTAATTTAATTTCGCACAAAACTCACACTGCTGCGAGTCATCTGTAGTCCGAGCTGCACAGACAGACTCCCGTGCTGACAAGGTAATTGCCAGCATTTGTCTATGGACAGATCATTAACATTTGACATGGCCCAGAGCCCTCCACAGTTATCTGTCTTGTGCAATACCTGCAATATGTAATTTGGTGTACCGAACATCCGACATACTTGGCCACTTGTCGCTAGTGGAGTTTTTGTGGTCTCCCTATCTGGAGGTCAAAGTGGACCACAACTCTGTTACAGCTCACCACAAGAACACTGACTAGAGCGTTTGTGCAACAATGTTCGTGGTATTGGAGACTACAGACAGGGGGTAGAGGTTTGGGGTTGTCTCTGACCTTGGTGGCTGATTCTGATCAAGTCCCAGGAGATTTTAGCCAACATTTTGCTTTCCCACTACATGCCATAGGGTCCTTGCTTGTTTTGGCTGGAAGCAAGATAATGCAACAAAACAATTACATTATAGTTGTCTGCTGACGATGATTGATAACATAATTTACTGAGTTTATTTTACCCAAAATAAGAAATTATTCCAGCTTTCAAGGTCAAATTATGGACAATACATCTAGATGTACATCTCCTAGACTGTTGGTGCCTTTGTAGGTACAGGATTCTCACAGGTATTGGAGAGCCGTCCTTATAAATATACATTAGGTTAAGATGCGGCATGGAATCTTGCCTTTTACGTTGGCAGTCGGGTAGCGTCCTCTGATCCCAGTGGAGTAAATAAAACAATAGAACAAGATCACCGCTGTGGCACAAGTCCCACAGTAGGATGTGTTTTGTGAGGCACGAATGTGCTAAGATGGCTCCCATGGTAGCAGTTCGGAACTTGCTGCAGCTTAGTTCGTATCAGACTTTGCCTTAGAAGGACTTTAGAACACCTGCTCTGTGCCTGAAAACTGCTGTTTGCAAGCAAACTTGGGAGCAATGAGTTCCTCTGTTATGAATAATAAATATCACTGGTTCTTTAACTTTAATGTGCTAGGGTTGTTTGCATACATTTAAATCATTACAACTTCAAGTAAATACAGTGGTCTCTGTAAGATAAGACACCTCCGAAATAAGACTTCCCTGTCTGTAAAGACTTTTTTGTATTCTCCAAAGATCAATTTAACATGTAAATGAACCTGTGAAATAAGACTTCCTATAAGATAAGACCTCATTTTCTCTGCTAAAGGTGAGGTCTTATCTTACAGGGACCACTGTACTGTTTTATTTAACATAATGTGACGTAAACATGCTAAAGTACAGGACCAAATGTGTTGACAGGGGTTTGCACTTGAGACAGCAGTAAAACTGCCAGGATACTCTCTAGCAGTGATACCTGTCCCAAGGTATCAGGTCATGTCCTGTGTTCTGACTCCCACCACCTCCTGGTCTGCCAGCAGTCTCCGTGGAAACGTGTGAGGGGTCAACTCTGGACAAACCCTCGACTTATCTCACAAAACACTGACCACACTTGGACACCTTGAAGCTGGAAGAGAGCCTTTATTTATGATTCTCTGTGTCGTGTTATCTCTGCTCTGGAGATAAAGCAGCTTCTTCAAGTATTGGATGCTTTTGTTTTTGGAGATGATATATGGTGGTATTTGACCTGTTTGTCTGTGATTCTAGGATGGAGAAGCAGAAGGTAAATTGTATAGGAAACTCCCTTTGTAGACGGTGGTTTCTGATTGGAGATTGGTTAAAGCATGGAAACTTCCTCCATAATTGGAGATCCACTGGAGTAAACATAGCATCCAATTCCAGACTGTCTCAACTGTGTCCATTCTGAAAACTGGCCCTTACTGCCCTTATATATCTCTATTAGTATGGCCCATAGAGCATGGAAAGGGAGTGGTAAATCCTTGCCTGATCTTCCCACATGTGACATTTACAGCTAACTTTTTGTTCATTTCATCAGAAATGTCTCACGAAAGGTCATGTACATTGTGATGTCGTAATGTGATATGTAGGGTGTGTGTGTGGGCTGAGGAGTCAAGTGTCGCCAGGAAGAAATATCTACGATTAAAAACTAAGTGCACTTTTGTAAACTTTCTACGTAATGAAAGCTTTAATTTGTATGGTAGAACTTCTAGTAAGACCTTCATTCATGTAGTGCAGTTTCATCATGTTTATAAAATAAAACACCGTCAAATTCATGTTGAGTTTCATAATACCCTTGATTTCAGTAAATTAGGCACTCTTTCTATACAGTATACATCTATGTATTCATGGAGAAATCCATGGTATCTGTCCGGCCACACATTACGGCAAATCTCTCCATCCTTTCCTGGCACTTACTCAATACGTCGCTGATCCATGTGTCCTAATCACCCCGGCATCCTGGATCCCTTGTCTGTGAGTGGTCGCTCCGTCTGATCTCGCCACTGATATGTGACATTTTCCTGGCCAGAACCAGTGACACTGTGGGTAATGTCGCAGTGGATGCTTTCCCGAGGGGTTGGGTGGGGGTGATGGCCTTCAGTGGAACTCTAGGGTGTGGGGACCGCAGAACTAAGTCCATGATCATAGACTGTCGGCAGATTTCCAGGCAGTGACTATCTCAGACAGTTATTCTGGTGTCCTCCAAGGGTATTATGGCCATAAGCCCCGGGTCATGTGATGACAATAGGTCTGGTATTATGGGGACTAGTTTATCGAACTAATGTGTGCGAGAGAGTCATAGATATGGCCTAAACTGTCATATTTTAGGGACCTCTGAGAATGCGGACGTATGATCTGTGAATAAAAGGGACTTTACGCCATTGCGAGGGAATTGCGGAGGCATCATTGCGGCAATATCCCATAAAGTGTGATGGATCGAGAGTGGTCTGGGGGCGGCTCAGCATTGGCTAGGTGGGTTTGGGCTGCCAATGTCTAGGGGCAATGTTAGAGGTTGATAGGTCGATATAGAAACGGATGGTGGGGGTACTGGGCAAGGTCACTGCATGGGAGGATTTGTGAGGGACAGGGGTTAGGGTGGGTTGTTGTGGTGGGTGACCTGGGCACAATGATTGGAGTTGGGATGGGGACAGTATTGCTGAAGATGTCACCAGGAGCATACTGTTTTAATCTGGGAATTGGCTGGAGTAATCTTGCTAGTTGATGGTGACATGGGTATTGAGTAGCCCCAGCCATAGGAGACATCCCAGGGTCACACTAGAATTGTTTGGGGCAGAGGCTTTCATGGACAGTCTGGAGTTTGGAGCTTTGGGTTCTTTGTAAATGCTCCCTGCTAAGTATACTGTATGTCTCAGGCTATACATTCATCAGAAAATACTGTTAGCTGTGAGAGTGGAGTTGTATTGATTATGTCCGTACAACATCCACAGAAAGTACCCGATTAGGATGTATTGAGTTGGAGAGGGCCATTATTGCCATGTTCTTTATCATATCACAGCAGATATAAATCCTGGCAGATTTTGTGAATGGACTCTTCACAGACTGGTGTCAGATGATATTTTATGGCTTTCTGTCATTCGGTACTGGATTCATGATGCTGTTTTATGGCCATCAACTTGTATCTCCGAGCTTGAAACTAATTGAGACATGAGACAGTATTTTGTATCATGACAATCACTGTGTGCAGAGTGGGACTGTTGTGTGCTGATTGTGTTTGTGTGTTGGTGAAGGGCTGAAACACTGTCGGATCAATGTTAGTTACAGGCTTAGACAAGGTCTTATTGCTTCTTTCATCCTCAGTGGAGAGGGCAATGATCTTCAGATCATATTGAGCATAATATGCAAAGGTGAATGGTCTACTATATGGCGATCATTTCAGCTTTAACAACAATGTTACAAGCATGCAGAAGAATAATACAATGAAAATACAATGTCTCATCATGTCTTTTTGGTTTATTTTGTTTTCTCCTTTGGGACATACATGTATACATTAACCTTCCTTGTACTTCATGATACATTTCATTCATATACTATAATATACATGTATGTTGGTGAACTGTAGGCTCTTCCGTGCCTCTTCACATGATTATTTTATAACATACGAAAATACCATATATGGCCGTACATAAATTGCTGCCTATTCCCTGACGATCTTCTTCAGTGTGCCATTGGGCAAGGTAAATTGCATGATGATTTGACCTTGGGCCTAGCAAACATCAATGTTTGTCTGCCGGGGCCTGATTGAAGGGGAGTGGAAGGGCGAGACAGCCTGATTGGGAGGGTCAGTGTGCTAGTGGTCACCACGGAAACCATTCCAAGCCTCACAATGGGCAGCAACACAGAAACGGAACATGTTCCTATGTAGAGTTTCCGCCCTGTTCGATTTGCTGTCGTAACAAAGATAGATTCCATTGTTGGCCGCTTCACTGCCCTCTGGAGCTGATCGGACAAGAGCATCTGATGGCAAAATGTCCGGCGTGTAATTTGTTGATTTTGGCGAAGTGAATGTGGTCACTTTATATCATGGGCAACAATATTATCATGGTACATCACCTTGCCAAATGTACAACTATTTTGAATTGAGAAATTGATGAACTTTTCTTAATTGAATATGAATGTATTTGCCAGGACTGGAGCTATCAGCTTTGTGGTGTAAATTTTTCTGACAATTTTTCACAGGCTTGATGCAAGTTGTCACGCTAGATATTAATCAATGAACACGGTTTAGTCTTCACAATCTGCATAGTGTGATGTGGAGCTTAGAATGTGTTTTTCTTTTAATCCTAAAGAAGCTTGATAACGTAGGCAGAATGCATCCAAGCTACTGAAAAGTTTAATTAGAAGCAACAGCGTCAACACCCATCAGAAGACAGCGAATGTTTGATCTGGCCTGGAGATGGATGCATCAGAAATAAAAATCAAATAACTCAAGGGAGAATTTCTAGGATTGACAAAAAGTCCTTCTTCATTGCAGTGCCCAAAAGCCGTGTCAAACCAGCCGTCAAAAGTTTTTGACACTTCATTCATATCACAAACCCCTGGTGAGATCACGTTGTACAAGGACAGCTGTGAAGAATCGTAACACAGAAAACAGCCATGTTATGTCATTGATGCTACAAACCGTGATATAGCGGGCTATTCTAGGAGATTATATTGCTTCATACATCACTGTTTCCTCAATAAACAAAGACAATTCAATCTTGGAGGTACATTATGCACAGTTCCTACCACTCTTCTCATGTATGTAGCTGTGTCGATATAGCGGATAGATAGCTAGGGTCGTCTAACAGCACTTCAGGAGTCCTAGTGCAGCGAGGATCCAATTAAAACTTTGCACTTAATTTGTCAAATTTGGCATGTTTGTTTGGCAGCGTGCTTGTTCCCTTGACACCTCTTGCAATGAGTTTGATGACTTTGATCTAACCTCTGTGGTACATATGATGGATGAGGCAGGGTTATGACAGCTAGTGGTGCTTCTGGCTTTCTGATATGTATGCTATCTATAGTATGGGCTATCCTAGAACGGAACAAGGTTATATTCCATATATCTCCATGGAAAAGGGAATTGTATGAATATTTTATATTAATTAGGTTGTTTTCTGGCTAATAGTGTAGACCAGCTTTCCATTTCTCAAGTGAATAGGGATGCATACCAGTACAATATTTGTCAGGATCAGGATGTCCAAGATTGTTTTTCAGAAAATATTGCTGTGCAAGAGAACATAATTTTTTGTAATTGGTGTACATCATCCAAATGCACAAAAATCCTCAGTCTCCCATCAGGTACCAAGTAGACTTCACCCTGTTTATCACCCTGGAGTCTTGACATAGATTTCAGACAATCTATCCCTTGGAATTGATGTCATTCAGCCACAGAAACAAGCAGAAAGTGCATCTACCCTTTCAGAGCATTCCATTAGATTTTAAGGATCTGACACAAGCTTTTTTGAGATCCATTTTAGAGGAAGAAAACCTGAACCTTTCCAACTGCCAGTCATGGCCTGCTCTTGGGTGTTATCAAGATTTTTCTTGGGGTTTCCAAAACATTGCTTTGCAAAATATAACATCAATTTTTAATTAATTATAATGAAACTGAAGAAAGAATACACCCTTCACTGTGCAATAGGTTTACTCCTGTGTGTGAGATGAGAAAGTGATTAATTCAGTCTTAACTATTTCGTTGATAGGAAGATACATGTAAAGTTCACAGCACCCTGATGATTTATGTTTGTCACATATTTGTATCCCCCGAACAAAGTTCGGCGGATACTATGGATTTACGATCGTCGCGCCGCCGCCGCCGCCGCCGCCGCCGCCGCGTCCGCGTCCGCAGACACTTTCTTGTGAACGCGCTACAGCTTACAAATCTGAACCGATTTTGATAATATTTTATATGGACATGACTTATGGTGAGATCTCAACACCTATCGATTTTGGTTGCCATAGCAACCAAAATAGCCGATTGGCGTAACATTTTGTGCTCAAATTAGCCTGTTTAACACACATGGGTTGTGAACGCTCTACGGGTGGGAGTTTTCGATGAATGATGATGAAATCGCACAGGCTCAATGAGAAAGACCATCACACGAAACCTATTGTTTTTCAGAATGATCGAATAAATATTAATAAGTTTGAGAGGTTAACTTATTACAACAATTAAAATGCCTACTTTGACATGTGTGATCACTCCAATAACCTGTACTATGAAAGCAAATTGCACTGGATTCTTGTTCAGAATACAGAACTGATGTTTTTGGTGAAAACAGAACAATATTACTGAATAAGTTAACATTGGTTTTACTAGTTAAGTCTATTATTGACCACAATAAAAAAAGTTAAGATGAGAAACATTTATTATTGAGCTCAACAAGGTAAAGGTTTGGCCAGTAGAGATTTCACAGGTGTAACCAAATAAGTTAACATTATTTTCACTAGTTAAGTCTATTATTGACCACAATAAAAATAGTTAAGACAAGAAACATTTATTATTGGGCTCAACAAGGTAAAGCTTCTGTGCAGTAGAGATTTCATGGCTGTAGCCGAATAAGTTAACATCATTTTTACTAGTTAAGTCTATTAATGACCTCAAGAAAAATAGTTAAGACAAGAAACATTTATTATTGGGCTCAACAATTTAAAAGTTTTGTCCAGTAGAGATTTCATGGGTGTAACCGGATAAGTTAACATTATTTTTACCATTAAAGTCAATTTTTACTTTGAATTTCAACTTGAAACCAAGTTTGGCACATATTATGAATTAAAATATAATTTATGGTGAAAAAATCGATCTGGCTCCAATTTCGTCATCGTGAAATGCAGTTTTGGTAAACTTTTACTTGAATTTCAGCTCGAAACCAAGTTTGGCACATAATTATTATGAATTAAAATTTAAATTATGGTGAAAAGTTTGATCTGGCTCCTATTTCGTCATCTTGAAATGTAGTTTTGGTCAACTTTTACTTTGAATTTCAACTTGGAACCAAGTTTGGCATATAGTATGAGTTGAAATATCACTTATGGTGAAAAGTTCGATCTGGCTCCAATTTAGTCATCTTGAAATGCAGTTTTTGTCAACTTTTGCTTGAATTTCAACTTGGAACCAAGTTTGTCAAATATTCTGAGTTGAAGTATAACTTTGGGTGAAAACTTTTATCTGGCTGTAATTTCGTTATTTTATCGAACATGTCGAAATGGAAATTCGTATGCAGTGATTTTAGTGGTGATCTTGAATTCGACCTTCAATAAGCTTGAAAGGTTTCACACTCACAATGTACATCAGTGATATATTTGGGGCAACAGGGATGATAGGGCTACGGGGGATACACCCAAGCGGTCGTAGGCGACCAGAAGCGTCTAGTTTTTAACTGCATTCTATTGATAAATGCAGAGCTATCAACCAAAGACCCTGCTGACATACGTCCTGAAAAATTATCGTTTGAAGATATGAAAAATTGTCTCCTGGACAGATTTGCTATTGACTTTGATTGGCACTGATGTACCGGGGTAGTACCCACATAACTGGATGTCATTCATATAGTCTAGAACATCGGAAATATCCTCCGTGAAAACATTTACAATGTTCTGCCTAATTGTGGATTAGTTACTTCTTGTTATCAAAGATTTCCAACAAGTATCACGATACATAACAGATATACACTTATTGTGTCTAAATAGATGTAGGTTTTCCCCTACCGCCAAATTTGCCAAATAAATCGTCCACCAAAAACGAACCTGTGAGATAAGACTTCATTTTTCCTGCAAAAGGTGAGGTCTTATCTTACAGGGACCACTGTAGTTTGTGCCTATTACTGTAAAATGATTAATTTTGGTGGACGATTTATTTGGCGAATTTGGCGGTAGGGGAAAACCGCCAAATTAACTGGAAACATGATAAGAAATATCTGTGGTTTTGATACCACCAAATTAAATTTCCACCAAATAATCAAGGGCTCACAACCATCAAATTCAATAGCCGCCAAAATTAGTCGTTTTACAGTATGAGTCATTGTGTTAATTGCAGGCAAATAATTCAATGCCATTTGATGCACATCTCTGATGTTCACTGTCACAGGTCAGAATGCGGCACACCTGGACCTGTCCACATTCACGCGGTACACTCTGGGACGTCAGGGTGACCCAGCGTACCTCCACTGTCTGTTTAGCGGGGCTCTCATCACCGAGTGGTACCATGGAGAGGCTCGACTCACAAACTCCTCCGACGGGCGGTAAGCATGGGGCAGTTAAATTACGGGAGTTAACTGGGGAATCTTCTAACTATTGAAACAAATGTAGTCAAAAATAGTGGAAATGTCATCAGGAGAAGAAGTCATAACAACGGATGTCATAACAAGGCATAAAACAACGACCAGTAATGGTGAAATGTTTTTATGCTATTCAATATGAATCGTTAGGAAGATACTAGAGGAATTTTTGTGAGAATAGCTTTCAAATTGACAATGTCATAGTTAGCATCTTCTGATGTGGAGGACATAACTCATGGTTGGTTTGTCCCATGGAGCAAAGGTTATTCTGCTTTAAGATAACAAGCCCGGTAGGGAGGGACGGCCTGCAGGGAAAGCTCCCGTGTGTCTCTGGACATCTGTCTCCTCCCTGCACCATTTACTGCATGACATAATTAATGGTCCCCTTGTGACACAATGTGGGACTGACCCCATGCAAAAGTCTGCCTTCCCCCCATGGCCATCAGTTGCCATGGTTACTGGGATTCCCTGGACTCTGTGACCCTTGTCCTTGATTTGTTCAGGTTACAGAGTGCTTCAGGGCAGTAGAAAAAATGATTGGTCATAAATTCCTTGGGAAAACAAAAGGAAAATACCCCAGAAATCTGAAACATTAATTCTGCCCATGAGGATTCTGAAGAATAAGCAAAGGTCACGTGCACCCGTCTGGGATTTGGGGGCTGATTTTGAGAGCGGCAGGGAGCCCCTCGCTGGCGACAGATCTCAGGGTGGACGTGAGGACAGGGGGTTGGTTGCAAATGGCAACTTGATACATTCTTAAACTTGGAACTTCTCAGTTGTTGAAGCCATTGTTTTTGTGGCAGTGGCGATGAGTAGATGACTGTAGTCCGTGCAGCATGTCGCCACATTAAGTGGAGAGCCCCCCTTGTGTCAACTGCTGGGGAGTGGCTTCATCAGTGAGAGGACAAATAAGTGGGATTGGGACGCCCGCTGCTGTTTTATGCAGAGAATCGCTTCAGAACAACAACAAGAGCTCGTGTCAGTGGGAGCTGAACGGCCATAAATATTACCTAATTAAGACAACCGGAGCACGCGACGTGACACCATTGCCTCCGAGTGTGGAGAATTTTGATGAATATCGGGAACCGGAAACTTCCCCCACGCAATAAAAGAAAATTGTGTTGCCCGGCACTATGTTATAAATCTTGTCCCACAATCCAAGGCGTCCCGTCAATAATACCAATAATTCCATGCATATGAATATTGTGGGTAAAATTTCAGCTATTGTCATGATTGTACCAAATTGTACAATTTGGTCCCAAATAGAAACTGTCATACATTGTACATGTATGTAGTTAAAATGGTGGAAGACTTATCATGAACTTATTTGTCCATCCAAAACAATGTTGATGTTATAAATAGACAATACTAATGACATGAATGGCATGGAAAATTACCCACTTTCACCGAAAATTATCATTCAATTGGAAAAATTCTTGGAATCTGTGTGAGAACTCAACCTGCTGGTGATGAGAGCTCACTTGTGTACTTTAGCGAAGGAGAATGGATTTACACAAGAATTGCAGTGGAGTTGTTTTACACTCCCTTGGGGAGAAAATCTTCTTCGCTTATGGCTTACATGCCGTAAATTCGTGCGTGTGCCTCGGAATATCTGATGATATCTGGTGTTAGCTTTGGACATCTTTCTCAGCAACTTGAATATCCCAATAATTGCATAACCCGACGATATGGTCAGGGAACTCGTGGTCTGCCTGCTGCCTTGCAGATAAGGCGATCGAAAGTAATATCAGCATGTTCTGTTAGGCTGGTGAGTCAACAGATAGAATGGTCTGTGATCGATAAAGATATGGAGCATGTTGAATTGTGCAACCTCCCGATCCCCCGATGACACTGATGTCTGGATATGGAAGGTCACCGTTGTTCAATTCCCGACTGCCTGATTGGCTGCTAGTCATCTCAGATACACTCGAGAGAATATGACAAATGATTTTATCATGCTAGATGGATGAAAATAAGTATTGTGATGAATGTCCGAAAGTATGCTTTTGTTTGTTCTTTGGTTTGTGGTCAACAAAAACATTGACTGCCAAATATTAAATATGTTTGTAATGGAAAGCTAATACAGCGTGAATATTAACATTAATCAAGGATAATGGGAGTTTTGACAAAGTGTCTTTTAACGATGTAAAACACCATGTGCAGTGTGGAATCTCGGCTCATGGCTCAGTCCCAGCTCTGTGACCCATGTCCCATTGTCTGAGGGTCTCCAGTCTCCATGGTAACCCCTCCCCGTGTGTCTACATGGGAACAATCATAGTTCCAGTCGTAAAATCTCAAATCTCGTTTTGTAATGGTGAACACGCTGAAGCCTAGATTTCTTGAAACCAAACCAGTGGCATCATTAGAAATGTAGATGAGATTAGCTGTCTCGCTGTTAATTGCGTCAAGATGACCCACGGCACCTGGTTGGTCAGCATAAATCATGTGACCAATGACCTCTGAACTCGTTGTCATGGAGTCCGAGGAATCCAAAACAAATCCGTTCTGCCATAATGGGTACTATTTTATGGCCATGCTTCCACGCATTTAATTGCTGTTTGGTTTCCAAGCCATTATCATCATCTTGGCTGAAAAATGCAGCTATAATCTGAATCTGCATGCATAATATCAGAGCATGTCAAATCAATGTCATGCATACAAATTAGGATGCAAAAAGCGCAAAGGAAACTATCATTAAGGCAAAAAGGTGTTTGATATGTTATGAAAGTGTACATTTGTATTTGTCTTTACGCTGCAGGTACAGGGTGTTTCCCAATGGTACGCTGGTGATAGGTTCGCTGGAGATGTCAGACGCCGGGAACTACCAGTGTCTCGGACTCAGCGACAACGGACCCGACCAGAGATTCGTATCCGAGCTCGAGATAGCTTGTACGTATACATTGTATAGGAAGCCATTCAACAATGTCTAATGTAGAATGCTTGTGAAGATTGCTCAATTGTCTGTAAACAACTGGTAAACCTTGTAAATATCTGAAAGAAGGTGAGATTATAGAGATGTAAAGTAATAGAGATGTTCATGAGAGATTCAAGTATTTTTCCCATCATGATAAATTTCTAATATAAATGTTGGATTCAAATATCTATCCTAATCTGAAATTTTCTCAATCCTCTCTATCAATATACAGTTCCCATCATGCCCTGGGACTTTCATTGATCACCATTATATTCCAGTCAATAGCATCTCACATAGTGTCAATTTTCCAAACATCAGGTATATTCAAGTCTGACTATAGGTCTGAAGTTTTCTCCAGAAAGTATGACATATGGTATAAATGATTGTGGTCAGACATAATTGTGTAAATCCAGCAATTACTTCATCAAATGTCAATAGAAAGCTAAAATTACATTTACTCCTCCATAATTTGTGGACGTTACCCAAGCTGCTTAGCGATTCATTGAAGCCATCAGACCGGACATAGTGGTCACTTAATGAAGCTCCTGCTTGGACCAGGATTGCGTAACACCCCACAGCGGCCCGTCCTGTGACAGACAGCGTGGTCGCAGCGACAGGTGCTCTCTCGGCCACAGAGCTGTCAGTCATCTTACCGTCCGTCCAGTCACTGACAGGTCTCACTGCAAGGTCCGCCAGCGCTAATAGAATAAAGCTCCCGCAAACATCATCTCCCTGTCAGTGCCGGTCTGAACGCCCTTTGAAAATACCTAATAGAAGGGCAACAGGCATTGTCATGGGGTCTTTGTGTCGCAACGTCAGAGTGTATATGTTCGGCTGGTTCTGGGAAGGTTCGCAAGTGTCCGTGTAATGATGAAACCACCCTTCTGCCGCTTTATCATGTGGAAGACCTTTGTGGCCAGTGAATGCGAGTTGTGATAATTGAATTTGACAATGTTGAGAAGTGTAATTAGCTGGCTGACGTTTGTGACAGTAGGATTGTTGAGGTTTTCCTTTGTGCACATGTGACAGGTCTGTACCAACCAGACATGCTTATGAATATTCATAGATTGTCCCCAAGGTTTACCTTTTGTTCAGTGCATGTGAACTCATTAAAAATTAATATTATGATATTCGGTCAAGTTGAAAACTGCACTGCCGACATTAGCATGCATTTATCTGTATGTATGTGTTGTTGTGATTGGGAACTTTTACCCTCTTCCAATACATTATGGTTTGGATTGTGTCCCGTGATAAAGGTTTTACTTTGTGCTACATGACAAGTAGCCTGATGATTTGATTGTATATTATAAACTGAAGTTCATTTTATTCAACTCCTAAAATTTACTATTCATACCCGGGTAGTTGTTGACAGCAGATTGTGTTTAGAAAGGAGACATTTATGTGTATTTTGACAAACGGTGAACATGGAAGCACGATGAGATCACCTAAAAACTAATTTTAGCACAAAAAACCTGGAAATGAACATGTCTAAATGTTTTCAGCAAGTGAACATTAATTGTTATGAGTTAGCATTTAACTACAGTCAGATATATATGATGGAGAATAATCAAGCTATTAGACCTTCCACTGTTGTGGGTTTTAATTGTAAAACTTTACTTCCAGCAGGGTCAGTGAAGGTTAATTGGAAGAAAGTTTCTTCATTGTTAAAAATCACTCAAATAAAAGTGATAAATTGTCACCATTATCTCTAGAATCTGAAAGCAATAAAACAAGTTGCATGTCAGCTTCACATAAAGCTCTGTCCCTAACAAGCTGAAAAATGATACAGAGAAATAAAAGTTAGACATAAATCTGGTGTAAATTCTCAGTTGTTTCCCATGTTTATGACCAAGGTGTAGATTGCTGAAATCTGTGACTCCTCAGCATGTCACAAGACTTATTGCGTAACATATATCCAGACTTGATGAATATTGAGATTTTTTTCCTCGGTCTTATGTCAGTGTCAGATTTTAACTTGCTTTCGAGATGTTACAATACCATCGTACAGTAAAACACTCTATGATAGGTATCACATTACACGCCATGTTTAGAGATGTCACGACAAAATGTAATGTCATCTTTCTCATAATGTCCATTTCTGATGTGTTTCTATGCATTTTGCACTGAAGTCAGTCATTGCTTGTCATTGAGGTTTGTGAACCTGAACTTCCAGGGGTCAACTCACAACATAGTTTCTGGCAGAACGCCCCTAAACATGCCCCCAGGCTGATGATAGAAACCCACCCATACATCACCTCCATATCAGCCCATCTCCGCAGTGTTGCTAACAAGACATTCCTGTACAAAACCACACGCTGCATTGAAACAAATGCTTGGAGTGAAACTTAGGAACAGTGGAGACTTCAATGTCTGCATGGTTGCATGGGAGGCAGTATTAAAATGGAAATGTAGCTATTAACTTGGCTAATATGTAAAAGTATTTAGATATGGTTAGGATAGTGTCATCCGGGGCAGTTTTATGGAAAGACATTTGATGTTTTGTGATCCAAAACGAACTGTTGACTATTGTGTTGCTGTGATAAATGCGATAACTGGGTAGTTAGATTATGTGAATAAATATTTTGGCCTCACAAAAAATTATTCCTTTGATGAATCAGATTGTAGGTAGTAAACTAAACCGTGGTATCACCTACTGATCCCAACCTGACAATGTTTCCTTGTTGTACCGTTTTGTAGAAGAAAACAAAAAAAAAACTCAGAGAGAATACCACCCACTCTGGAGGTAGTTAGCGACTCACCCACTGTGTCAAATGTCTGCTTGAGGACAGTGGTTAATGGCTGTTTTTGGACACACTGGTAGATACCGCCTATCTTGATGCCATTTTGCAGCAATTTGTATGTTAATTGACAACAATTCTCGGTAATCAATTAATGCTACTTGTTTATCACCTTTGATTAGCGAACTTTAGACGAGAAAACATTGTGAAAAAATGAAGAAAAAAATTGTAACTAAGAGCTACATGTATAATCATTAGAATTACTGGAGCTAACAACTTTCAAGTAGCTAGTAACTGGAGGAAGTATCAACATATTTGCAGAGCAGTGAACACCCTGGCACATATGGTCATGTCACTGAAGCTTATAATTGATGCAGTTTCAGGTAGATTGTCTTGAGGCATTCTATTTGTCATTCATCACTGCGAAAATTACCCCTGTGACAGAAATAGATCGTTTTCCGCAATTTGCTGTGGATTCTTTCCTATTGTGTGTGAGCTAAGGTTAAAAAAATTCAATAAAATTAGTGATAAATGTCTTGCTTTGTTAATTGGAAGGACACATTGTATATATTGTTATGCACTTGTTGCTATGTTTTGCGTTTCCCACCATAAGTCATTGTACCAGAGCCAGACCAGTCTGGGAGGATACATGTAGGCTCGGGCTGCACAAGATGGTGTGCTCAGCCAGGGGTGATGCAAGGCAGGGGAAGGTCTTTGATGTGCTTGCATGCTTGCCATTTCCAGCAGAGAGAAAAAATTTGGAGGGCTTTCCTGACAGAAGATGATACATGTTGAAAGCAGTATTTCATTTTTGGAATAAATGATAAAATAATAGTCGACATAGGCCAAAGTTTAAAATATAAAAACTAGGTTTTGGTGCCAGCTGTCAGTACATCAAAGAAAGTGGGATGAACCAGTACCCAATTTGAAAATAGAAGAAATACAATGTACACACAGTAATCATGGTATATAGACTGGTCAAATTGTGTCCGACATTTATAGCATTTATGTCGATGATCAAATGTGTGACCTTTCCGAAGGAAATTGCCCACCAAGAAAGACCAAACTGTGAAAGCCGCATGGTCACCTCTGCCAGAGAAAAGTATAAAAACAATTACAGATTGAATCCCGGCATAATTCCACAGGTCAATAAACAACAATCCGCTCCAATTTCATCTGGTGTCCTGGGCTTTCACTGGTTGATCTGAGGACACCCCCATAGAGAAGCCTAATTGGTTTGCTGGAGGCCAGTGTTGTTTCTAGGACTTAGCTGCTGGACTGGACTGGACTGGCCAGGGACGGTGAATAGTGGCCGGATGGTACACAGAATCCAGCTGTGTCCTGTCAACAAATTCAACATGCTCAACACTCGACATTATCCATGTAGTGCTGCTTCCCAAATTATAGCACGGTTTGTCTTTTGGATCAAGAGATTAAATTATGAGAATTAGTAATATGCTAATGGAGGATCAATAATGCCAATGGGCAGATCAGATTTCTGACAATGACACAGGCTGTGTCATTTTACATGTAGGAACTTGTAAAGATTAGTACATCTGAGAATTGAGCAATTCTTATGGTGTAGAATCTGTCGACAAATTTCCATTGTAGAAGCAATCATGTGTGGACATGATAGAAAGTTTCACGGATATATATCTGAAAACAAATCTGTGTGCTTGTAACTGACACAAGTCGCACAACTACATTGTATTCTTCCATGTTGGCTATTATGTTGCATGCAGTAGAACAATTAATGCTGAACTCGTTTGTTTGACAATGCTCCCGGTTTAATGCTCTTTGTTATCGTATGTAGTGGGACATGTCTTTGCATAATTAACTTTTCAAGATAAATTTATCTAATGAACCATGAAACCACATGACACAAGTACATATAATTTTTGGGCTGGTATCCCTTACACTGATGTCAATAGTCCATGCAAACTACAAAGACTTGACCCTTTCCTTCCTGACCCTTGGATTGGCTGCACCTCCTCAGTCACCAGTCACGGTACCCAGAGGACATAAAACTCCGAGCCAATCCACCCAATGTAGATTATAGCAGTGAGTCTATCCAAACTGCTCAACCAACTTTCTGTTTTGGAATTCTATCTCCAGTTTTTATTCCGCACATCCAGTACAAATCCCCTGTAGCGTGTGTTTTGCACGGGTGCCATGTTGTTCCAAAAGTCAAGACAGGCGAGGGGAAAAAAAGAGAGGTCTCCAGGCCTAATTAGCTGTCACCCGTGTGAGCGAGAGTGTGTTCCTAGTGATTTATAGATTACAGGGGACTGACTGCCTGAGATAGCTTCAGCACTGAGATACCTTATAGCTCAGGTTAGCACGGGTAATATACTGTGCCATATGTTATAACTTGATAAGACTCATCTCATATTATAGTCTATGAATATTTAAAAGTAAGGTTGCAGGTATTGTTTAGCAAAAGTATTCTTAAGGCAATTTTATAGCATCACTTTTGAATGAATATAATGGGTTGGACTCCTCAATGACATACCTTAGACCTGACCTCACACCAGCAGATCCCTATGCAGGAGCATGCATGTACCATGTATACATGTATGCACGCACCTCATGCCTTTACTCAGAGCACTCGATGTGATCCAGACTTGCAATAGCACTTGCTACTGCAGAGCCGCAGGTAAAACTAGATGTTATTCCGCTGATAAGATCAACACTTGCTAAATATTGACTTCTGCTGGCCCGCCTGACTCCGGAGAGGTGGGGTGGATGCTCGGCATGGCTCTGTGACAGGGAGATACACATGGATGGGGAGCATGTGGGATGGCAATTTCTCTGCAGAGATCAAAGTTACAGTGATATTTTTCTAGCGGTGCGCTGCCTTTTGTTGTTCTGTCCCTGGCTGTAAGCTCCATGTGTGTGTAGAGAGGGTACAGATTACCGAGATACCTGTAACTCGATCACAAAAGTCTGGAACTCGCCCTGAGAAGGTAGATAATTAGCTGGATAAAAATTGTCCCGGATCCTATCTACAATAACACAATTCTGCAGCATTCCAGGTTTTCCCCATGTTCAACTTACACTGAGCCGCCTTTTTCCTATTAACACTTGATAGGGTGAGAGAGTGTTACGTTAGCGAGCTGATCTGTCTGTCAGTGCCTCTGTCCGTCTGCGGTGATGGACTGTCTGTGTGTCTGTTTGACTCATCAAGACACATCATAAACCAATAATATGCCTTGTTCCAGAAGAACACACATGCAGTCACAGACTTTGTGATGTTTTATCAAACCATGTGGATTTACTCAGGTTATGTTTGGTAAATAGATAATTTTGCCACCATACCTAGGTATTTTATATCAACTCAGGTCAGAGTTGATAACCCTGATTTATTATGATGATCTTCTCATTTACAGGTTCTGTCCCCACTGATGTCACTCAGCCGCACTGATGTCACTCAGCGTGCCCCAATAATTACCTGTCTATGAGTTGATCTATCAAAATTTATCAAAACTGACAAACTCGTCCTTCTTCTGTTGCAGATCTGAACCGTTTGACGGGAGCGTCCTTCCAGCCTCGGCCTGGGCCTGGCCGCCGGCCTCTCGTGGTCCCAGAGAACAAACAGTTGGAGGTCATGTGCATCCCTCCCGAGGGCCTGCCCACACCCACACTCAGGTAAACTTGGGCTGTCAATGTAGACAATTGCTAAACTCCCATCCAAATTTGGATACTAAAAACTAACTTCATCAAACAGATAAATTTAGACCACAATAACGTCTCCTCCACTGCATTTCTGTTATGGGTTTTTCCTATCTATCCATATTTTAGACCAGTATTTCAACATTTGCTGGCAATAAGGCAAAAATTGTTTTTCTGACCTTGTCTGACAGTCTGCACTCAAGACCTAAATTTGATCAGCTTTCGGGACGAATAAATTTTTACAGAAGAAAATGATTACAAGACAAATCAATTAGGAAGAAGCTAGAGAAATTGTTTGTTTGCAGTCCGTCTCGTATTAAGAGTCCTAATTTTAATGGTCTGGTGACCAAATAAATTACTGTTTGGATTGGAAGGATTAAAAGTAAACATACCCTCAGATGGCAAGCAAATAAAACTGTTTGGGTAAATGTGTGAGTGCGTGATGTTCCGAGCTTTTCACACCCCTGTGATACACCCGATATTGTGACCAGTAGTTTTCTATGACGGCAGTTACTGTTTGTAAACATGTAATGGACATATTAAGCCAACAAAAGTAGCGTGATGTGCCGTGTTTTGCATCTTGCCAGCACAAAGTTTGGCCAGCAGGTGTTTTCCAGCGATGCACCTAAATGTCAGTACCTAGAACACACAATCATGTTACATTGGTGAATCCAGTACTGAGAAGTATGAAGGCGTGCCACCAAACATTGCTGAACACCAGAACGCACATGTACATCCCTGATACACGATGCAAGTCACATAAACATCATGGAGACCAAACATCCTGGATATTAGCCATCTTGTACATGGATTCTCACCATCTCTGTCTCCAGTACTGGTGACCCCCATGGCCTGGCGTGAGTTGCCATGGCTACAGGGCACCCCACCCAGTCCTGGCCTCCACCTTACACCTCCCAACAGCCCGGGGCCTAACCCCACAGGTATGGCAGGGACTTGGGACCTTGTGGCATGCGAAAACAAACAGCTTGGGGACAGGGGCTGTCCTGAAACCTAACGAAATCGATCAAGTTACAATATCCTGATCTCTGCATGTTGGTCTGTGCTATGTTCCCAGGATGCAGTATGGATGGCCAAAGGGTGCATGACTTTTCTGGCCATTGTAACGGTGATGATATTCCACCACCACTATACATACATGTAATGTAATGTACTTGTATTTATATCAAACAATTTGTTCATATTTGCCCTTTATATATTTTTGTCTTCACATCAACTACCCTGGTAGCCAAAAATCCAGGTCACAAAATTCAGAAGAAATATATTGAATGGTTGAACTTTTCTCATCTCCACCATCATCGTTGAACACAGAATTATGTTGAATTTGTCATATATACATGTAGACAGCGAGACTATAAGCTTCACTGTATATTTTCTGAGTCTGGTATCACTTATCTACAGGTATAAGTGGGATGTTTTCTTGCTCCGGAAGGCCTGATTGGGTGTAAAGTTACCAAGATACAGCCAAGGTTTCACAACTCTAAACTCTATCCTCAACCCAAACCCCGAAGTACCTCAGGGGAAAATCTGACACAATATTAGCTTAGTTGTTTCCGTGTTTGAGGAAAAAACATGCAGATGTTGACAAAAAATAACCAAAAACAGCAGTAGTTTCTATTTTCTGAGCCTAAGCAGGTACCAAAGCGGTGATATTTGCATATTCCTCACATGCCACGGAAGCCATAAGTGGCTTAGCGTCTCCGTCAGCAGACAATTTGTTGTAAATCAGCTCAATCCTGCTCAAAAATACCGTATTTTACCTGAACTGTTCAAGTTTTACTTTACAAATCACTCCACCAAAATTATGGCAATTATGTTTGTGCTGAAAATCAGAGAGTGATTGTTTTTCTCCAGCCATGCTTCATACATGTTATGAGAAGTTCCTAAACTGATCGAACTCTATACAAATTCGTGTGGTCAAAAATTTAAGCCAATATACTGAAGCAATGCATGGACAGTAGGTATCTGAGAAAGTCACTGCTATTACAGTGTATGCAGTTAATGGAAATTATTCAAACTTGTTAAATAAACGTGTTAAACGTTGCACTGATTCTTACTAACACTTGCCAGATAACAGTACATGCATGTCTGTACCTACATGTTTAATATATTGGTGAGGTTGTTCGTTATTGAGTCCAGATTTCAAAGCTGGAATGCTTTGAAATTTCCACCTTTCCTCAATCTGTGGATGTGACCTGCCACGTTGTAGCCCTGAAGAGATTGGAGACAAAGTAATGCACATGTTTGGTGGATGACAATAGACGACAGGACAAGAAACTCAATTCCCAAAAATAATAGTCGTACTGGTAGATTCTATAATATCAGAAGAAAATTGGCATGGTGTCATGATTAGCGTTGTAAAAACTTGATATGATTTATATCTGAGATGAAATTTTGCATTGCTATATGACATCTTCTATAAGATTGTCTGGTGCCTGAATGTCTAAGTTAGCGCTGCAATCAGATAGGAAAATATATCTGTTGCTATAAATTGCATCATTTTCTGATTGCAGCAATCAATGATAGATTTGATAGTTATGCAATTTTCATTCCCCCATCAATGTATGCTAGTGTTGCCTCTTACTGTTTCCACCTACATGTAATGTATGTCTCTGGCTCAGACTGACTGGTACCATGGATACGAGGGGTTGCCGTGGGTGATGTTATGTCAGATTAGGCAGGTTATCTTGGGAGCTTACAGACAGGTGTATCTGATGCTTCTTCCTCAGTAAGTTTGTTCTAATCGGAAGTCAGTCTCACAGCAAAACCAACATGATTATGCCTAGGTGTTACGCAAAAGCTAATCTGAAGTTACTGTACATTTGGGATTTGGTTTCTGTTTATCCAGTTGCCACGGTATCACATCCGAAGCAAGGTACTCAGACATAACTGATATGTTTTGTTTACCAACAACAACATCGGCATGTAATCTATGCATTGATGATCCACAGCAAGAATTTTGCAATACTTGTCATTGCTGAACTTTTCAAAGATGATAGCATGAAATCTTTTTGGAAAACATGGGAAATATTTTAGAAAAAATCTGATATCGTCATCCATAATCATTCATAATGCAATTTTGAGATCAAGATTCCAAAATCGGGGACTCCAAAGATCTTTCTTTCACCCTTTCACTCTGCCCTCGAATGTAATCCAACTCAGGCATGAAAATGATTCATGTTTGACCAAAAACAAGTTACCAACATGAGTAACTCACTGGCCTGATCCTTATAGTTCTTCCTGATGCCGACAAATCACGGTACCACTCAGAGTGACCTACCTGTAAGAAGGTCAGGTCAGAGGTCAAGTCAATAAAAGGTCAGCTGTCTTTGATCTGGAGGGGGCTGGGTCTTTAATATCCAGGTGGGCAAATTTTCCCGGAATCTGTGTGGAATTACAGTACTGATTTCGCAAAACCTCACCAAAATGCCAGCATGGGACACCTGGCATTTAGCACGTGTTCGCCCAACTTCGCCTGACGTAGCATCATGCGATTTGATGCTAGCATTGTGTATGCGAGCATCCCTCGATGCTAGCATTGCTTCTTGGCACTGTGGTGCACTAAAAGCATTTCGCATTTCGCATTTTTTGTGAAGGCCATTATATGCTCGCATATGCTCGCAAACACATGGTCGAGTGGTTTATAAACAGTCTGTATCATGTAGATCGTATGGGAAAATGCAGTGTTTCATTTCAGTTCATATTAAAGTCAGTATTTGCATCCGAAATAAAGGATGCGCGCATCTGTGCCAGACAATGCTCGCCTGTTCAACTAAGACGGCCGCCTGATGCGATGGCATCGCGCCCACTGGTCGCACCATGCGATTTGATGCTAGCATCAAGTCGCACGTAATCGCATGGCCTAGCATTTAGCATGTAGCATTCGCATGGCTAGTGAGGTTTTGCGAAATCAGTACTGTAGCCTTTACAGTCATTAGCTAGAGCAACCAGTTCTGTTACGTAAATCGTCCATTTTATGTGCACATACCACAAAGAGATATTTATGAGCACATGACCACACACAGATAGTATTTATAGTCTGGGCATGATGTGATAGGAATAACATCAGAGTAATAGGTTACAGATTATCACCGACATTTCATCATGTTTTATGGTCATGATGCATACTGATTTACCTTTACACAAGACCATTGTCATCAGCGGAGTAAAACAGTTATACATGTAATCTTTAAATTTGACATTTGAAGCATGCATCATGTGCAAGACTATGTTGGATACATAATCTACAATACATGAATAGGTGCATCGAAAAATGTTCATTATTCAGTGTCAGACAGCTCAGCTCAAGGTCTTTACTAAACTCTGTCTTGAAATTTTCGAAAGATTTATGGTCACGAAGCCCACTTGACAAGCAGTCATGGAGGTATGTCATGGACTAGCATGATTAGACTAAAAGTACATGTTTCTAGTTTTTCTAAAGTGTGAGGTCAGTCTGAAAAAAAAAAATTCAAAAGTTTTGCTTTCCAACAGTCCATCAAATCATTCCCTCCTGAGCAGAGATGTGGGCAAGGCACTAAATACATAGAGCGCTTGTTACTGATCCAACTTGAGGACTGATTCTGGTGTAAGGTTTCAGGATATTGCATAAATAAGCATGTCCCTTGTTTGAAATTGACCCCGTGCTATCTGACTCCAGAGTTAGGTCTGTTGGACAGTAGCCCTCACCCACTGACAGCTCCGGTGAACCGCTGAACAGCGATCTCAACTAATTTATGCTGAGGGTCTGCAAACATGGACTGGAGGGCTTACGTTTGGAGGGTCTCTAGATATATGCTAAACACTGACTGGGAATAATGTTTGAGTATGGTAAATCAGCTGACAGGCTGATGTATGCAAGTCAAGACGGAATATTTGATTTAATTTGTGAATGTCTGGATGTAATGCCAACATATTGGCCCTGTCATCAAAGTTATATCACTCATCGACATCCATACATGTATTTAAAAATTAATACCATGTCATTTTTAAACTGAAATGAAAAATAACTCTGCATGCAAATTAACGGTTCATTCATCAGGTCTTTCATTTATTATTTGTTTGATCAAGTTTATGCAAAATAATACTTGTTATAAATGGCCAAATTGACCCAATATATCTGTCGAGGTAAAAGTGGCCAAATGACAAAAACAAAAAAATATTACGTTCCATACAGGCTTTCAGTCTCTACAAGTAGCGGAGCACTTTGTCGAATGCTCACACATGTGGTACGACCATGTCACGTACAAGAATGTGCTGCCAGGTGTAAGCGGTACACGATACTCTGACCCTTCCACTCCGCTCCGCCCCGCGGGTAGACATGTTGATGAGTGTATGTTCATCTCCACTGGCCACGACGTCCACCCAGAAACAGTCAAAGTGTCTAAGCGCAATGGCTTGCGGTCCATGGACACAAAACGTGTCTCCATGCAAGCGCGGGTGTATTTTACGAGGGTGAGGGGCAAGCACTGAATGGCGCTGGGGGGCCGCCAATGTGGAGTTGTCCTGGTTCACACCTGAACTGCCAGTAATAGGGTCGTGATTTATTATAATTGCAGCTACTCTACCATGAAAAGTCACTGTTAAAGTCTTTTCTATAAAAGGTAAAAAGATATTATCGCTCGGAGCACTTTCCCTAGCTAAGCAATTTCTGCATGCTGAGCTGCCGACAACTGAAACGGTAACGCGCAATAATGCATGGTGATCATTCTTGGCGGTATAACTACATGTACTTCCAAAAAATTTTTGACACATTCCTTGGGGTGTTCAACTGTTCAATGGCACACTGTTTCAGGCTAGGACATTTTTTTACTACAATTTCCCCCATCCCGGGGACAAAAAGAATCTGACAGAATAATTAAATGTATAGCAATTAAATTAAAACAATGTCGGTGAGATCAAAGTGTGGCTCAGGGTCACAAACAACTTATACAAATTGTGCATGTCAGAGGTTATAATTTGCCTGCCAGTTTTCACAATATTTTCTGTGATGTGTGTTGTATGGTGGATGAAATATTGCGGAGATGTCAAAGAAGAACCCTACTGGGTCAAAATTCTGTCCGAACCAATCTGGAAAGTGATGTTTTCACTCGGAGAACAATATTTTGATTCGCAAAGTTGAAGAGGAAAGTATATGAAATGTTGTCATGCCATGTTTATTGACTGTGTCAGCTTATATCATAATTTCGTCCCCGAAAAAACATTGATATACAGCATGTACATGTACCTATGATATTGTGGAATATATAATTTATTGTGAGGAAAATGACACACTTTGGAAATTGCATCCCATGTATTCCAATTTTTTCGACCACAAATTGCATCTAGTCTGCTAGCACATCTTACGTCTCAAATATTTCATACATTTTTTTCCCGGGATTTCCATCTCCATGGCAAACATACATTGTGTATGACCTTTCCTTTGATGACCTTGACCTTGCTGTTACAGGTGGGTGAACAAGTGGGGGGTGACGGTGCCGAGTGCGGGGCGGATACGGGCGGAGGACGGACTGCTGACGCTGATGGAGGCGATGGAAGACGACAGCGGCAACTACACGTGTGTCGCTAACAACACCGCCGGCGAGACCCGCAGGAACGTCTGGGTCGTCGTCTCGGGTATGTGTGGGGATTTGGGCGGGGAATAGAGATGGCGGTGTTGGTTTACAGCTATATCTCAGATACTTCTCAGATATCTCTGGAGCATCTGCTGTCTCGAAGTAGATGTAATGCTCATTTTTTACCCCTGATCTTTCTAATTTTGCCTCATTGAGTAATGCATTGTTCGAGAAATGTTTAATATTGGTGTACAAATATTCATGTTGCATTTTAACAATACACATTGTGGTATAATGAAGATTTTCACAAACCTCCACAGTGCCCCCGTCCTGGAAGCTAGCCCCACTGAGTGAGCGGGTCATGGAAGGGAGGAATATTACGTTCAACTGTCAGTACTTGGGCTCTCCATACCCGGTCACAACCATCTCCTGGAGGAAAGGCGAATTTCCCATTGATGTAAGGGCTTCTATAATTCTCTTTTGTTAGTCTCAAACTCAAGCCTCCAAAATTGTGTATACTTAGATTTCAAGCCTGAAGGTATAAAAAGCATTTATTTTTTTTCATTTGATTTGGGTCATGCTTCAAATTTGAAATGAGCAAAAAATGCGAAGAGTTTTTTTTTTTTAGGTTCATGGCTATTATCTTTTTATCCAAAAAAAGGTTACATGATTTAGGCATGGAGTCAAATACATGAGCTAATTTAATTACACAGGGACCTCCCATCCCTCTGTTCTCATAGTTCTAGAGGCTCATCACCGTGTCTCACTTGAGTTACGCTCTGTGGTTTATGCATATTTTGTGGCATTTTTGCCAGCTAAGGAGGCCGCTCTGACAGCTTTAGAGCCAGGTTTTCACCTGAGTGCCAGCTGGTTTGGTGCTGTACTGTTGCTAGCTCCTGGGTGGTATCCCATTCTGACGAGCCAAATTTGTCGGGGAAATATTGCCAGGTAGCTTATATCACTCTCAAAGCACTAATGAACAGGCCTAATGATGTGAGAAACGTGACTTGATGAGGACACTCCGCCACTACAAAGACGAACCTGTCCTCGATCCTCCCCAATCAACTTAGGAGGTTGCCACCTTGTGAATTATTGAGATATAATGAAGTATTGGTGGTGGAGAAGCCTAATATCTATAGAAAACGCTGATTTACTGCTGTCCGTTTTATAGCCAATATCCGCTAACCTCCAGGTGAAACATATTTACATGTATGCTATTTCAAACAATACATGTTACAATGTGATCAGCACGATGAAGTTACAACGCTGGGTTTTCCCAGGTTTGAGGGTGGTCCCACAATCTCAGCAGATCTAGTTGAAGGATTCACGAGTAGTTACACATGTTCAAGCGTGCTGCATCATGCACAGTATGAAATATCCTCAACTCAGAGACAACTGGCTGTCCATCAACGAGACTTTCTGAATGTGACCCCCCTCCTCCCCTTATCTCAATCTAGTAGCCTCCAGCAAATCTCTACCTGAACATGCAGTTCATTCCTTGTTATACATGTATAGAAGATAATTTGTGAGGGAAAGTATAAAAATAATAAATACTAGTACTTGAAATTTGACTATGGATGCAGTTTATATACCCGGGTATTATGCAAGCGTAGAATGAAATTAAACCATAAACAGACACTGCCCTGTGAATACTCAACAAACTTTACACTTTGCTGACAAACATGGATATACTCCATAGCTGCATCTGTGAGAATGATGAGTGATACGTACATGAATGTCTGTCTGCAGGCTCAATGGTAACTAGACATGCTAGATGGCATTGACAATAATTAGAGGCAATATTCTGTCACCTAGTCAATCTGTCAATCTCTCGCCCAATAGATATATCTCTGATGTCAGAAACAATTATACATCCAGAAATTATATACAGGTGTCGCTTTCACTGCTGTTGCTGATCAGTGTGGGATGTGTGCGTATATGACAATGTTACACTTGTACAGGTTTACTACTGGAAATGTAGTGCATGTCAGTAAGTCACGATAATTGAGATGTAGCACAACATGCGGCCCAAATTACACTACTTTCAAGAAAAGACATTCTAAAGCCACATACCGGTACATGTACACAGTATACAGTACTACATGCAGAGAATAAGACACTGGGAGGACTTGATGGATTACCAGTAGACTGTGGAAGCAATCATCATTAAAAGTCTCCTCCTCTCACAAAAACCTCAGCAAAGGTGTGAGTGAGAGCGGACTGTAGATTGTGGCAATCTGGTTAGGTCAGAAATTAGTGGCTTAGTTTATTTATTGAGGGTGATGAAAGCAATCTCATTAAAGGGGCAGGTAATTGTGGCCACTATGTATGTCAGGCGGAGATTGTGGCTCTCCCAGACCTGCTCTGACAATAATCAGCTCATAGCTCACCACAACATGGCTGGTACGACTGAACCCGTTGGCAGCACTTGGTGTGCATGTATGTTTCAGCATACTTTCCATTGTTCAATGTCAAAATTTTCATGGAAATTTGGTAAAAAAAACTTTATAGACTTTCATGCATTAATTAATGTAACAGATAATACAGTTCAGTTAAAGCTATAATCACTTTTAGAATTGACAAAATTTATTCATTCTGCAGTAGCTTTATTTTGTCTATAGAATTAGAAATCGAACAAATTTGGGCCTACTGTGTGCCTAAATTGAGTTGCCAAATCAAGATTCAAATTCGGGCCAGTCAATCTCGCATCAGTTTTTTTCTCAAAGCGGCCCGCCTAGCGGGCGAGTTCTACACACAGTCTCATGACGTCATTGGTATTTGTCTAGATACTGTGGCAACCGGCAATGTAGGCAGGCCGATCATTCTCTATACATTGTTTTCATGTACGATTAACGGCAATTTTCTAAGTATCTGTTGTCGAACTGTGCATATTTCTTATATATTCCTGACTATCTCGAGATGTACTTTCAAGTTTGCGTGACAAACAAGAATGCTAAATTTGGCTGATTTTAAAATTGATTCCAACTTTAACCAATGTTTTTCAAAGAAACTATGTTCGTTCGTTACATCATGTACTGTGACCACACAAGTTAATTTTCGCACTTAGGCTACTGGTACTAGTAGTAAATGCAGGGAAGAAATATTTTATTTTTGCCACGAATAATAAATTCCTTCATGAATAATAAATTTTTGGGTTTTATTTCAGCTGGGCCATCCCCGATACGATGTGAACCAGGAGCAGATGACGCTGACGATCTCGAGTGTACACCTGATAGACGAGGACGACTACGTGTGTGTGGTCAACACGACAGGACACCCGCTCCTCAGCTCTGGCCACGCTCACCTCTACGTGGAAAGTATGTAAACAGTAGGGAGCTGAATAGTGCTTCAGAGACAGACATCTCTGAAATTTGTATGAAAAATAGTTTTTGAGACACATTTGTCAGCAATCAAACTCAAGTGTGTAGCATTGTAAATATTATTCTAAGTAAATTCTTTTCACATTTGTGGCCGCTGTGGCTGCTTTCGGGAACAGATGAGACTGGTTGAAGTTTTTGAGACAGAGCTGCATTAGGAGATAGGAGAATGACTTATAATGGGGGTTGAATGATAAGGAATAGAGAGCCACTTCAAAACAGCAACTGGCATCACTTGAACACAAATTACAGGAAAAACCATTTGGGAGCATTGTTTGTTCTTGCCACCAGTGCTTCAAGTACAAACAGACAATAGTCTGACCTCAGACAGGGGAAGTCCGTAAACAATATATCGGGAGAATTCCGTAAAATAGGGGAGAAAGTTAGCAGACTTTGACATTTGGTTTGTTTCGATCTCCATCAGAGCTTTCGGACTGCCTCGAAATGATGTTTGTCTAACCAGACAAAATGTGTGAACCACCTGAGTCAGAATCTAGGACATATTGAACATTATGACCCATACCCGCGATTCCAGGATTTTGATACCTAAATCGACTCCGAAACTGATCACATGAATATTTTTGATATAATGTACATGGGCTTGACAAATTTTGAATATACATTTATGCAACAAAAAAGAAGAAATAGGCACTGACCATAGTTTGATATTCATAACAAATTACGTAGACCACCTATATGGTTGCCAGCTGAAGTTGGATGATAGATCGCTCAGCAGCTAATGCCTTGCTGCTGGTGTTACGCTGTTTGCTATCAAACCAAAGGACATAAAGTATCCAACAAGTACCGGCTGATGAAATAACTACTGCCACAGATCCATGTAATACTCCATGTTACACTTCCAAAACCGAATATCTTGTCATAATTCTGAGCAGGTGTAAGATCTTTATCAAGCTACATCATGTGTGGTATTGTTACTCATGCAGTGAATCTAGAACACGCATCTTTCGTGTTACACTGATTATCGATGCATCTTTCAGCTTTTGCTGGCACCAAGTATAATTCACCAAGATAGTACCAGTGGGTCCCATATTCATTTGAAGTTACAGAAAACTAATTTATAGATTCACAGTACATGCACATTTGAATCAAAATGTGCCTACTGTGACAGGATAGTTTCAGTACTTTGGAAAGATTGTATTGACCAATACATAGACTAGATGTTTTAACACCAATATTTTTTAATGATTTGCAGAGCGTCTCAAGTTCAGTCCTCCTCCGGTCAGCATGCGGCTGGAGCTGGGAAGTCGTTCGGAGATCGAGTGTCGCGCCGAGGCTAGGAAGCCCCCTAGGGTCAAGTGGCAGCGACCGGACTTGGCTGCGTTTCCACCGCACATCTCCGACTCAGACGGGCTGCTGGTGATCGAAGACGTGCGCTACACGGACTCCGGAAACTACACGTGTGTGGCGCAGACGGAGGACGGCGAGAAGATCAACACAACCGTCACCTTCACCGTCGTCGGTACGTCTTCTCCCATTCATATCACAGTGTATGGTGTACCATAAGTGTCAAAAAGTATATGCAGCAAAATAGAATTGCTCAAAGACCTCTTTAATTTGTTCTCAAATATATCATGGAAATTCAGTCATTAGCATTATATGATGACATCGAGGAGAGGAAGTAAAATAATATTTATCAACATTTAATTTAAAACTCTACATCCACTGTTTTCATACAGTGAGGCCCAAGTTTACGGTACACCCCAAGAACACCACTGCATATGAAGGTTACCCAACAATGCTGAACTGTATCGCCGTTGGCGACCCGTCTCCCATGATCGAGTGGGACAAGAACAACGTTCTCAGAGGCTACCACCACGAGAGGTTCAAGGTATGATACAGCAGCTGCGTTCAGTAGTGAATGCTAGTGAACATCGGTGAACTCACCAAGAGGAGTTTTGTAGAGGAACTTTCATCCCTATTGAATAACTCAGAAGCAAAAATGTAGCCTTCTTTTACACATCATCTTTTGATTTACGAAGTGTAATTGAGGGTACCAGGGCAAATCACATGTATTCATCTTTTACTATATTTTACGAAAAAGCAGCAGGTTGTTCAATTGTTTATTACCCAATCTTGATAAGGTATATGAAAAATGTTTGAATCAGAAATGAGCAGTATTCAGCTTGAGTGGTTGAGATGGCAAAGTAATCATTGCCTACATGGAGAAAATTACATTTAACTACTTGGGGGTATATTATGTATATGGGAACTGTAAGCAATCTACGCTAAGCTTTATCCCATCTGAAATTGCACAATAAGTCACCGGCTGGTTAGAGATTATCGGTGATAAAACCGTGATTGCTTTCATCATCATGATGCTGTGCTTTCTTTTCATGGTTTACTGATTCATTCTGAATTTTAGCTGCTGCCGTAGATCAGACTTCGAATTGACTTCCACCATTAGGAGTCTAGGAGAGTGATAAAGCAAATCTCCATTGTATTTTTAGAAAATAGTAGACCACGTGTACATGTACGTGGGTATTGGAGGCTTTTTGATGAGAAAGATAATCACTCTTATCCTGTACCATCACATCCAAGGCCCCCATTTTTGAAGGTGTTAGTTTTGCCTCCTTCTCTGTTGCAACCTTCTGAACAGCATCCGATCTAAAAATGTTAAAAATACAGATCAATTCTCGCAATTGAAAGGCAAACTTTAATTGGTGGGATTTTTGCACTGCACACATGCCAGCAGTCATTATCTCTGTTTGTGGGATATCCATCACTCGGTCGTCATCTGGAAGCTGTTGCCACGATGTATTGCCTTGGTGATTGGTTTCCATGGAATACGTAACAACCTGGGAGGAGCTGGGAGCCCTGCGGCCGCATGACGTACCTGCGACTTACCCGCCCTCAACACAAACAATGAATAAAAAAGTCACAATAAATACGTGGAGATGTCAAAGTGAAGCTTGGAATGCTAATTCCGATTGAAAGCGGAGAGCGGGCCTAGGCTGTAAACCTGCTCACCAACATGAGTTAGAGGTTTTGTTTTCCCTGGCATTTTTTGCATGCCCAGAGGCATTGATATTCGCCATAGATTTAGTTATCTGCAGGGATTTTGCAGGTGAAAAGATAATAACTTGATAGAGAAACTCACCTGACCGATTGTTTTTGGCAGACTTACAGTTACCTGTCCTGAACATCTTCCATGTTAGATTGGGATTGCAATGTGTTAACAATCACAGCCAGTTGAACACTTGAGCCAGAAAACAAACCTTCCCTCGCGGTCTGACTGATTACGAGGAGGTTAGCCTGAACTACCCTGTCAGGATTCCAAAACGTATCTCCCTCAATCTCAACTGTGCTAAATTACTCGTGGAGGGAAGTTAATAAGCAAGTGATCCCGGGATAAGTTCAAATAACAAAAAAGTTGGCAAGTCTAGCTTAGCTCACCTGACGGATCTTAGAAGAGACCATCAGAAGCTGAAATTACCTGAAAAGTAATGAACAACAGATTGATGGTAGTAGATTGTAGATTAGAATTCAGGGGGGGGGGGTGGTTGACTTGTTATGCATTGTGATTTTAGTTCAAAAAAAAAATTTTTGCTTCACAAATTATTTTCGAAAAAAAAAAAAAAAAACATACCTTAAAAACTACATCATAAAAATACCATGATCAAAATCAAACTATCCTGTAGGTCTCAGTTTGCCAGACTTTTCTCTATTTATAAACATACTTGCTAAAATGTTGGATCACTTTCCTATGCTGCATAGTTCTTTATTACCTTGATTATGTTGATGTCTTATCTGTTTTCTGTTCGCCCATAATAAATATCAGGGTCAGCCAAAATATCTGGAACCCTGGTAACTCCAATAAATATATTAATCCCTGATAGAATAAATTCATGTGTTTTGAGGTATCCAATACTTGGATTCATTTCCTGAGCAGACATGTTATGTAGTAAATAAATAATCACAGTGATAAAATCATGGCGATTTAGAGCAAATTCATAAAAGTTCCATGGAGGTTCCAGACTGGAATTGGTGTTATATAGCAACTAATAGCTATCAGGGAATATCAATGTGTTGTGGTGTTTTAGTTGTAATTGATCAAATGATGACAAATGTCTGTTTGAAAACTGTATAGAAAAGTTTTTGAAAATATATGGCTGGTACGAAAAGCACATTGTTGGATCACACCAAAAATCTTTCTGATGTATTTCTGATTACATGTTGAAGCACTGCAGTGATATCTGATTGATACCTGTTACAATATGTTGATATCTGACCAATACTCGTCTGTTACACTGTGGTGATATCTGACCGATACCCTTCTGTCTGTTACACTGTGGTGATATCTGACCGATACTCGTCTGTCTGTTACACTGAGTTGATATCTGACCGATACCCGTCTGTCTGTTACACTGAGTTGATATCTGACCAACACCTGTCTGTCTGTTACAGGAGCTGTCTAATGGGTCGCTGTACATCACAGAGGTGTACCTGGATGACGCCGGCAAGTACGGCTGTACGGCTGGGAACAGTGGGGGATTCGAGCGTGAGGAAGTCTATCTTCATGTCGCTAGTGAGTACTTGTCCTTCAGGTGGACATGTATATCATGTGTATCATTGTATGGACCAGAGATTGGTGTGCCTTTTGAAAAACATATGAAGTTGTGATAATAATGCTCTTCGGAACTCTTATAATATCAGTAATTATCATGTTTTCAATTTTTTATGGTGCATTTAGAGATTTGAAACAAATGTCAAACACAGACCAATCTTCTACATGAAATTGCTGACTTGAATTTCTTCATGCAGTCTCATTGACTGATTAATTACTCACAATCTGGTTCACATTTCCATGATTATGCTGTCTCTTTTCAAACAGGAGCAGACGGCAAATCTCCGGGTATTTATGGAAACCCCGACAAAGAGAAAGCCGACAATTTCAGCATGATGAAGACGATAATAATTGCAGTGTGCAGTGCTGTCGCGTACCTCGCCATTGTGGTCGGCCTGACGGTGTACTGCAGTCTGCGAATGATGAGAGCGAAAACTCTTCGCAAACAGCGAGATAATGAGGCTGCAGGTAGGAATCTTACTGTAGGGATATTTTTTTATCATTGCAGCATGTTCTGCCTACAAAATAATGATATAAAACTTGAAAGATGTGAGAGATAATCAGTACTAAGTACATCATGTGTATACACTAAGTTATCATAAAAATTAAACAGGGCAGAAGTGATAATTACAATTTATTTCCCCACCATACTAGCAGCCGACAAGGCTGAGAACGGCACAATCCCAACGGAGCATACGGAGCTGATGGACAAGAAGGAGCGAGACTCTTCCATCATCAAGAGTGACATGGATGCGCGGTCCCACGTGTCGGGAGTCAGCTCGCACCCGTCCCAATCCTCCCAGTCACAGAACTCCGCAGGTTCCCGCGGCCGTACCATTGATAAACTCGCCTTCCCCCGCCACCAGCTCCAGACACTTGGCATGCTTGGTAACTGAGAGTCACTATTAAAACTGTAGATTCTCTTATATATCTAACAAGGTTCACTACTTCTGACTTTGATGGAGTGCAGAAAATGTTCTGTGGGAGTCACTTCTTCAGTACCTGTGTCAGCTTTTCACAGTTTTCCAAAATGTTGAAATTTTTTATCAACATGAATATATATATTATCGAAATGTTTGTGGTTTTCTCCAGGCAAGGGTCACTATGGTGATGTGTTCCTGGCTAAAGCTCACCAGATCCGGGAGGGGGAGGCCGAGACCCTCGTCGTCATCAAGTCGTTGCTGTCTCGCGAGGACAATCACCAGCACGTGTTCAGGAGAGAGATCGACATCTTCAGCAAACTGTCACATGACCACATCGCCAAACTGCTGGGACTCTGCTGCGAGATGGAGCCTCGATTCCTCATCACGGAATACAGTGACTGGGTCAGTTCAAGTTATCGATATCCTATACTATAGTAGTAATCAATTCTGTTCATAGGCTTATCATGGAAATAAGATGAAATTCTATCTTCATGAAATCCAGAATTTCAAATTCTTTTCAAATTCATCTGTCAGGGAGATCTGAAGCAGTATCTCTGGGCCACAAGGAAGGACAATGGCCGTCGCCTTCGCCCACTGAACATTGCCCAGAAAACCACCATGTGTTCACAGGTGGCGCTCGGTATGGAGCACCTGTCCAACAACCGCTTCATCCACCGGGACGTCGCCGCACGTAATGTGTTACTCTCCTCAACGCTGGACCTCAAGATCTCGTCGCTCGGCCTCTGTCGTGATGTCTATGCCACGGAGTACTTCGCCTTCCACCAGCAGCTGATCCCACTGCGCTGGATGCCGCCGGAGGCCGTCCTGGACGACGAGTTCTCCACGAAGAGCGACGTCTGGTCGTTCGGCGTCTTCATGTGGGAGGTGTTTACGCTGGGTGACCTCCCGTTGATGGAGCGCTCGGATGAGGAGGTGCTGAAGGGCTTGCGAGTCGGCGGCCAGTGTCGTCTGGAGCCGCCACTCGACTGCCCCCAGGAACTGTACCAGCTAATGCTGAAGTGTACCGCAGACTCTCCCAAGGACAGACCCACCTTTAGTCAACTGGTCCTTGCCATTGGCGACGTACAAGTGGACAGTGATGTATAGGGCTAAATGTGATCCCGTGTTTGTGTCAGCGAGTGACTGCTGACCGTCTCAGACGGCACTGTGTGACTGTATTGGTGTGATCATTTGGTTGGATATTTAGAGACTAGGAAGTCATGTTCTGGTAGTAATTGACACTGTACACATGAAGTTGTTTTTTCGTTGAAATGTTCCTGACTTCCAGCTAAAGTTGTGCATGTACAGTGTTTTCATATTTAATTGCCCACTGCTATGTTTTATCTGCTGCATTTTATTGACTTATATGAAAAAAACTGATTTTAAATGCTTCATTCATAGACTATAAGAATATTTGGTACATTGTACCTATATTCATTGGATAGACTGCTATGCCTACGGTATTTATATGTGCAAAATACAAACTTCAAGTGGAGTTGATCTCTTGTGAAGTGCAGTAAGGTTGCAGGAATGTGATAGTTGAATATAGATATAATTATATTACATAACTATGGTTGATGTTCGGTGATGATATCACTTTTTGTATGTATGCTGCCAACGTATTTGATAACATGCAATGAAATATTGCAGTAAACAGTCTGTCTCAAGCAATCTGCATAAATGCCGTATTATTGATCGTTATGTCCTAAGCCATAAAATTCAGTAGCTACAGTTGTATACATTTGAGCTGAAAGCCACACACTGAACATCTTATCAGATAATATTGATACAGTATTACGGATTTACGGTTTGAAAAATCAATATAGCATTTACGGTTTGAAAAATCAATATAGCATAATGTTCTCTTTGGTCTGGCTGTATTTTCACATCTGGGAGTTTTTCGTAACCATGGATTTGACAACTCTATCAATTTGTGCTTCTTGTATGCCCCGTTTAAATTTACCTTTCATCAATACTGGTTGTTTGTGAAACCGATCATAGAAATTTGAGCTTCAGTCTTGTATATGGTTGCCAATGCCTGAATTGCTCATGGAGCAGCTAAATATCTCATCGTCAAGAAATATATTCTTGGCCAGTAAAGAGGCATATTGCTTACGAACAATATAGCTGAATGGCGCTACTGTCCCATAGACAATCATTGTAAAAAGCTTCATTTACTGTGTGTTTAGTATGTGTTGTGATTTCAGTGTGCCTGGTTCATCATTGTATATAAATATTTAAAGTAGCAGAATGTCTGTAAATTTTACTACTATGAATAAACTATTCTGGATGAACTTAGTTGTTGTTGTCAACAATTAATGTACAACGCTATACTTACATAATTTTGATTTTAACAATTAACATATAAACACATGTGATGAACAACTAACTGCTCAACTGAAGGACTGGACAATGGACTGCCGCCAGAAAGCCATTCTTGCAGAAATACAATGTATTTCGTACTAGTCGCTTTGACTGTCATAACGTCCCCGTGTGAACCAAAATCAAAGATTTTCACAGTTGTTACCGTCATTCGTCAGCCTAGTATCACACGAAACTACATAAAACTGGCATTATTTTTAACAACAATATAAGGAACACAGAAATATACATCCATCAGCATTTATTCAACTCACACACACACATTTATATCAACTATTTATCTGTTTCTTCTAGTTCCTGTAATAACTGTCGGCACTTGGTCATCAGGATCTTCATTGCCTCTGTCACGAGGACCTCCGGGGCAAGTGCGCCTGTGGATTCCACAATGACTGAAAATAACACAGAAAATAATATATTTCAACCAGGCTCGTCACCATTAGGAATTACTTCATAATTTTATCACTTTAGGTTTTAGAACTGTGTTGGATGAATGTGAGCAATGGAAAGATTCTTTCTCAACAGTCGCAGACCACATTCCGGTCAAAATGCTTGCTATCAGGACTTGAAGATATGTTCCTGGTGAGAGCACTCACAGATGAAGTGATCCCGAACTCTGCGTAGTCGCACACAATCCTTCAGGTCGTCGTACCTGAGAACTTCTCTGGAACAAGTGTCCTTCCTAGCGTCAGCCACTCGGGCTGTTTTCACACCTAGTACAGAGCGATCATTCATCTAACAGTTCAAACAAATTTATTTTGCTCAAAAGTATATGGCTCAAATGCAGTAATTGGTATTAATAAACAATGAATCGCACCAACCATTGATGTTGTCTAGTGTGATCACTCCCGGTGCGAAGCAGTCCCGCAATCGTTCTGCCATGACGCCCTCCACAGACTGTGTCAGTTCTATCTCAGGTAGCAGACGGTATGACGCGGTCGCTTTAAGAAAACACCAGTAGATAAAGACTAGTGGACACATTTCTAACTGTGTTAGTAACTGCACATCTTCATATGTTTAAGTCACATGAAATGAACATACCGACAGGGGAGAATTTTGCATGATCTTTTCCAACTCCTTTTACCACATGCAATCTGATGTCTATCTCCTGCAAATAAAAATCAAAAATTTCAGTGATCATGTCAGTGTTGTTAGCTACATCATAATGTGTTTTGAATGTTACCAGGGTATTCAGCCATCATAATGGTCCCAAACAATACCTGTCCTGGGCGCAGCTTGGCAATCAGTATGTCGTCATTTACTGGTCGGATGTCTTTGAACTGAAATGTATAGAAATATAAAATTTGTCTCCATTTCTGAATTTCACTATTTCAAAATCTTGAAAGGTGTTGAACGTGCCAGAACACGTACCAGATTTGCTTGATCTCCACGTGGTATCCACTTCATATGTTTTGTTGTCACTGGAAATGAAATTCATTTTATGTTACGAAATTTGTAACATTACTTCAAGCAATATCACTGTGCAACATTGAAAAATATTAGGATACATTATGCAGAGACCTTTATGATCCAGGTACATGTCATTAGGGTCTGTGGCATCTTTGGCAGCCTGGGGATTTTTGCGACATTTGACTTTCAACTCAAACTCTAATGTGTCCTCTGGTGTTCCTTCAAGATCATCTGCATGAGCACATTATGGTCACAATCATTATACCAAAGACATCATATATATACATAAATACTATTTATACATACACACCTAGAATTTATTTTAGTAGTTGTTCATTTATATTCACATCACCAGTGCAGCATAGATCTTATGATTTACTAGTATACCGTAAATATAATTCACAATTTATCATAGACATGATACGTCAACACTTGTCATGATAAAGCTGTTTCTGACTCACAGATACGCAATATCATCGTCTAACATCATGAACATAGTGTTAAACAAATAAGTAATTTGGGGGCACACTTGGTTTGACCAATACCGGTATTCAGTAATATAATGTGTTTCATTGGTATCAGAATTGATACACAATGTAGATCCCCACAAAAAATACCCACCAGCCGAAGCCTTGTACTCGAAGAGTCGAGGGTCTGCGTTGATAGGTATCAGACCAAGTCTGTGTGCCAGCACCTCATCCTGTATGATTGAGGTGTTGTTGTAGATGAACACCTTCTCTATTGCCATTGTGGGCACCTGGAAAAGCATTGTTCGAGCTCACATTATCATGATTATGCTTTTGTATACTAGTATACTATACATGAAAATCATGCTATTGTATACACGTACAATTTATTCTCTCAGTAATTCAATACATCTGAATCTCACAAATGTAGTGATAAAAGTATCTGATCGTATGATACCTCGGATAGAAGAATCCTCCTGAAAGCATTTGCTATGGATGCATCAATTCCAATCATGTCAAACTCCATATCTGTCTCATTCATACTGATCACATCAATTCGAAAATTCTGAAAACAAGGTACCAACAATATATACTACTACCTGGGTTCATCAACACACTGGTGCAACTGATATTTTTCAGTAAAGAACAATTATCATAGACAAAATCTATGTGGATCTATTTATGTCTTTCCATTCTTCATTTAAGATTAAATTTGTGAAGAATGAAGCCATTTGATGCCAGACCTTTTTGAACTTTTTGAAATTCCAGGTGTCATCGAAACCAGGATAATTGCCGGGGAAATCTGTGCTATGAACCTGGAAAAACAACATCTTAAACAGTGAGCCAGTGCAATGCACTTTGATTAATAAATGGTGATCAAAGCATATAGAATCTTGATTAAAATAATCAGAAGAGCTCATGGTGGGCACGATATATCAAAGTGCTCCTTACGAGAAAAACGATTATCGATATGGAAGTAGAATAAGCGACAGTTGAAAATTATGCCAATTTTGTATCATGCTTCCATCTAGTAAGCTAGTTTCGGAAGAATTCGACTACCAGTATTTCCGTTTGTATTTTGCACCTATATCTTATCCCAGTCCAGGTCCAGCGATTTTTCTGTGATCACAGTAAGTATCGCAAAAATGTGATCATCATCAAATGACCAAAGCCTTTTTTTTCCCCGAAAAATAATTTGTCATGGCAACACATAGCATTGATAGCAAATAAAGGCGCTGACTGTCGATCACACATTGTCAGTGTTTCATGCAACTTGATCACTTTTTGAAAAAAAAATTTTCACCAAAAGATTTTTCGATTAACCCCTTCACTGCAGGGCTCAGTGAAATCGCCTGTGCGGAGGAAAAATGGCAAAATATGATATATTCTCAGATATTATGAATATTTCAACAAAGAGTAGGAATATTATTGTGAATTGTATATGTATTTGATACTAAACTTTGTTTTCATCAATACCACTGCAACGCCGAAGGAATTTGTTTGCTACGTAACAGGTTACCATGGCAAAGATTACATTTAAACAAACAAAGCATGATTTTCACCGAACACTAAATTATTCCATTCAGACACAAACTTATGTCTCTATTCCCAATGACCTGATCAGATATATTTTGTAAAAGCTATTACTTAAAGAGTTCACGGTTGTTCAGCAGCGTGTTGCCATCATAACTGTCCAATTGAACAGCATATATTGTAAATGACATCTATTGCCATGTGTGCATATAAGTCAAAATTGCTATGTACACAAAATACGTTCCGGTTCTCAACTCTTCTGCAGAGGTGCATCTAAAGACATACATAACTGTGAGATGACTGGCCAAATGATACTCATTGCATTATCTTACAATGTGCTTACCAAACTTGTATGAAATATCGTAACGATCTTGACACCCTACGCGGACTTATCACACATTGTTTAGAGCCCGTGACCTTCTCGGGCTATACGCACAGTGGAATTAACGTTAGTGCCCGAGACCTTCTCGGGCTATACGCAGTGAAGGGGTTAAGGAATAATGTATAGATTTGGAGTAAGTGTTGAATAATGTATAGATTTGGAGTAAGTGTTGCACAATAAACTTCAATGGCAAGGTGATAAGGTCCTGAGACGCCGAAGGCTATATCACCTGTCCCGATAAGTTTATTTTGCAAACAAGTACGACAAATCTATACTTTATTTTTATTCTAACATGGTAAATGTTTGTCAGGAAATAAACGGCCGATGGCCGACTTTCAGTTTATTGTAACTTTGTGAGAAACTTTGCCCAAGATACTTGACATAAGATCTTGTTGTTTGAAAGAACATTGCCCAATGGCAGAAATGGATGTGAGGGATCAAACTGTGCGAATCTTGATTTCCTCCATGCACAACTGTATCTGTTTTTTGCCTCGATCTTGTGGAGTATCTGCATCCAAACAAGGAAGGCATGGCTGCATTTAGTATTATGCAGTGTGGACATCTATCTGATCAGTCCACACATAGTACTTTAGACTTAGTGCTACGTCTCGGGACCATATCACCTTACCCTCGAAGTTTATTGTGCGACAATTACTCCAAATCTATACATTATTCCTTCAATATTGCTTTGATCACATAATCATAGTGGCACTATACTCTGATTTTTCTACTTTGTTTACACTGGTTTTTGACGATAATTTTGTGATGCTAAATTGTATCGTTCTATAATTTGGCACACTTCAACTGGGAATCAAACGGCAATTTTGTACCAAATTTCAAACTTCAATCACACAAATTGAAGAAGTTGGCTATCTACCCCAATGTAAATTTAGCCCCGTCATTTAATTTCTGGGTGCACCCCGTGATGGTTATTGATGCAAAATTATGCAATTTACACAGTGACAAGATAGTGTACTGTAGTGTACAAAAATATGGCTAAGTTCACCCATTATCGCCCATTAGAGATCTTTATCATTCTACAGCTACTAGATTTCTACATTTTGTATATGTGATTACACGATATAATGAAGGATCTTTATTCCCATTTGGAAACGGTGCATACATTTGATAGTTCATGTTCTCCGAGAACAACTCTTGTTCGGATTTCTTCCACTGGATCCATGCCGAACGCCTGAATGTGCATAAAGTACGGTTCTAAGTAGAGTCGGACTTGATGCATGCCACTGCATAAAAAATTAGCCCAATGGGCTAGAAAGGTAAAATTAGCCCAATGGGCTAGTAAGGTTACCGGAGAAATATACAGAGTTAAGCCGAGAAAGTTGAAGGTCAAATTCAAGGTGACCACTGAAATCGCCATATCTCTAACCTTGAAAATGGGATCAAAGGTTAAATTCTAGATCACCAAACTATTCAGCATACATCAGTTCCTATATGTTCACTATGGACCCCTAAGCTGTAAATTTGATAATAAGCGAGATATAAGCCATTTTGTAATGTGACTTTCAAAATAAAATGACTGACCTTGAAATTTAGGTCAAAGGTCGAATTCAATATCATTAAAATATTCAGAATATATCATTTCCTATATGTTCACAATTGATTCCTAAGCTGTAAAGTCGCTAATAAGCAAGATATTGGCCATTTTGTCCTGTGACCTTGAAAATGAGATCAAAGGTCTAATTCAAGGTCACGAAAATATTCAGCATATATCATTTCCTATATGTTCACAATTGATTCCTAAGCTGTAAAGTCGATAATAAGCAAGATAATACCATTTTGTCATGTGACCTTGAAAATGAGGTCAAAGGTCAAGTTCAAGGTCACGAGAATATTCAGCATATATCATTTCCTATATGTTCACAATTGATTCCTAAGCTGTAAAGTCGATAATAAGCAAGATATTAGCCATTTTGTCATGTGACCTTGAAAATGAGGTCAGAGGTCAAATTCAAGGTCACGAGAATTTTCAGCATATATCATTTCCTGTATGTTCACAATTGATTCCTAAGCTGTAAAGTTGCTAATAAGCAAGATATTGGCCATTTTGTCCTGTGACCTTGAAAATGAGGTCAAAGGTCAAATTCAAGGTCACGAAAATATTCAGCATATATCATTTCCTATATGTTCACAATTGATTCCTAAGCTGTAAAGTCGATAATAAGCGAGATATTAGCAATTTTGTCCTGTGAACTTGAAAATGAGGTCAAAGGTCAAATTCAAGGTCACGAGAATATTCAGCATATATCATTTCCTATATGTTCACAATTGATTCCTAAGCTGTAAAGTCGATAATAAGCGAGATATTAGCAATTTTGTCCTGTGACCTTGAAAATGAGGTCAAAGGTCAAATTCAAGGTCACGAGAATATTCAGCATATATCATTTCCTATATGTTCACAATTGATTCCTAAGCTGTAAAGTCGATAATAAGCGAGATATTAGCCATTTTGTCCTGTGACCTTGAAAATGAGGTCAAAGGTCAAATTCAAGGTCACGAAAATATTCAGCGTATATCATTTCCTATATGTCCACAATTCATTCCTAGTCTCTAATGATATTAGGCTTAATGTGTCCCATTATAAACCATAGGAAAATTTAACATGGGAAAGTCACATTTGGGCCGAGTTTGGGCCCAAAATGGCCCACTTCAAGCGATTCAAGGGCAACGAAATTTATACATGTCACAGGGGTACATATGAGGAGTGTTTTTCATCAATAAGAAAAAAAAGTTACTGAACAGATTTTGAGAAAACGACCGTCAAAGTCCAAAATTGGCCATTTTTCGACGAAAACGGCCGCTATGACCTTGAAACCAAGGTCAGAGGTCAAATTCAAGGTCACGACAATATTCAGCATATATCATTTCCTATATGTCCACAATTGATTCCTAGTCTCTAATCTCAATATTAAGTGAGATATTGGGCTTTAATGTGTCCCATTATAAAGCATAGGAGAATTTAACATGGGAAAGTCCCATTTGGGCCGAGTTTGGGACAAAATGGCCCACTTTGAGCGATTCAAGGGCAACGAAACTTATACACATTATGAAGGACATAATAAGGCATCCTTGTGCAAAAAAAGAAAAAAAGTTACTGAACAGATTTTGAGAAAATGGCCGCCAAAGTCCAAAATTGGCCGATTTTCAACGAAAACGGCCGCCATTTTGAAAATATTGCGAAAATCAAAAAAATTAAAAATACCTCCTTCTTGAATTATTTTTAAGCATTTTTGTGCAAAATTTCAGAAAGATTCAACCGTAAACAAAAAAGATAAAAATGTGAACGACGGACGACGACGGACGACGACGACGGACGACGGACGCAACGCCATGCCAATAGGTTAGCGGACCATAGGTTCGGTAACCTAAAAATACCATGAATACGGATGCGAACGCATGAACTCGGAATCAGCGCTCCCGAACAATGCACAATCAGTCAATTCTTGGAGTCAACCTCTGCACGTCCGAACAACACAATTTTTGGAATTGAAATAGATATATGAATCATGTCTTATTGTGCAATTTTTAAAGAAATTGCAATCTAAACAGTGGGTCTATAAGTCGGCGATGAATCTGCTATATGGGCCTGGATAGATTAAGCCTATAAGAATCGTTGTCCTCTGGCTAGACCTGTAATTATTATTATTATTTTTTTTTTTAAAAACATTTCCCCTCAATTGCCGTTCTCCATGTTGAATTTATAAATTTACCACAAATAACAAACTGATTCAATGTATAGCAAATAGGCCTATATGAACATTTTCTCAATTGGATTTGATAGGTTATTATTTTTTTTTTTTAAAAACATTTCCCCTCAATTGCCGTTCTCCATGTTGAATTTATAAATTTACCACAAATAACAAACTGATTCAATGTATAGCAAATAGGCCTATATGAACATTTTCTCAATTGGATTTGATAGGTTATTTTTTTGTTTTTTTAAAAACATTTCCCCTCAATTGCCGTTCTCCATGTTGAATTTATAAATTTACCACAAATAACAAACTGATTCAATGTATAGCAAATAGGCCTATATGAACATTTTCTCAATTGGATTTGATAGGTTTTTTTTCGATTACCTATTTTTTTTCGATTACATGCATATTATAAGTTGAAATCCTAAGCATGTATGATTCACGAGTAAACATCGTAACTAATTGGGGAAGCCCAAAACATTACAATGATTTTAATAAGGGCCTAGACACAATCGTGTTCTTAATACTGATATGCATGTATCCCAGCTCAACGCATTAAGCTTCCATGTCGGCGTGCTTTTACATTTCTTGTTATATTTTATTGATTTCATTGTTATTATCTGCCGAATGAAGAAATATTCAATCCATCAGCTCATAGGTTGCATGAGTGGTGGTTAGGCCAATCTTTGTGCATTCAAATCCAATATGTAATTAAACAAGTTATTATATGCCTATATATAATTTGTAATCTCGCCACGGATCCACTCTGAATCACGTACGTGTATCAGTATTAGTATTATTCCAATAACAATTAAAATCGTCCATTGCGGAGTGCATGTTTATTTCATGTCAAGTAGGCCTAGACTTAGACCTAAGTGATATCAAATTTACTTCAAGTTGTGTGTTTTACAAGTTCAATTGTAGTTCAGTATTATAAGGTTGTACACGAGCCACATCAAAATACAATCGATATATTAGTACAAACTATATGTTAATATGTTTACAAATGTATCGACCATGGCCAGTAATACGCGAGATTAATGACCAAGTCGGCAATATGCGAGACATAATCTCCCCAAAGACGCTAGACGTCTGCCAATTCGTCTACATATAAATCTACCTGTCGCATATTGCCTCATTCAGCATTGCCAAGTAATGCCCTCAAGTGTGGACAACTGAACCAGCAACATATGACATATTTTTTTGCAAGCTTTTTTTTCACATGAATTTTGGGCGGTCCTTATTGAAACGAAGGGGATAAATAATAGTTTTTGATGATACACCAGGCCCTCTGGATACACCTCAAACAGCTATGGATGAGGGGTATCTCTTCAAAGCCCTTCTTCAGGCGAAGGGTCGGAACCAACTGGAAGACATTCGGTTGAAAAAACGCTTGTCACACATTGACTTACAGCGCGTCCATAAAGAGAAGGTTTATTTCAATGAAATCTTTGATCAGAAGAAGGAGGTTTACAGGACGATAAAGGAAATGGGAGATCATCCAGATGACAAATCCAGTGCCATGACTCGGAAGTCCAAAGCTCGCAAGAGGATGCTCAACAGGACTAAAAACCCGAAATACAAAATGCTTCGAAGGCGCTCTGAATGTGACGCAAAACTCATCAGTGAAGAACCCTCAATTCAACATGGTAGCAGTCGGTCTCTTGATCGGCTGGTTCCCAAGAATACGAAACCCAAAGGAGCCGTCAGTCTGCCCATGATTGTGGAGAAGGAAGAGATCAGTGAAAAACACACTACACGCTCACACAAAGATCACTCTTATCCAGAAACACTGAAAATGAAACCGATTCAACCTCCCAGCATTTACGAAATCACGAAGTTACATGAAGAGAGAAGAAAATCAATGGACAGTTCTTTTGGTGCACACTTTCCAAATGTCATCACCAGAATGCTCGGAAATCGTGACCAGTCTCAAAGAAACAATGCTGAAGCGACTGAGACCAAAGTTGAAGAAGACAAGGAGTCCTTGACTGACATTCTACTCGGAAAGAACACCATGGAAGACCTGAGAGCTATACACCAGCGCTTCAAGGAGAGGAAGGTATACCACAAACCAGTGGCGACCAAGTCAATGTGGGTTGGAGATCCTGAGGCCATAGCATCCGTAAGACGACCCATGCACACACCAGACGAGACGAACAAGAAAGCGAAGGCTACTAGCGACGTGAGACGCATGTTGCAACAGATGGACATGCCTAAGAAATGCACTCGGGCAACGATAGACTGTTCAGATTCCGTCAACCCTCTGGCGATCTCCTGGACAGAGAATCGAGTTCACTTATTGAAACACCGCAAGACGATAAAGGAGGTAATCGAGCGATACGAGGACGTCAGGGGAGACATAGTCCCACGAGTGGAACGGGTTCGAGAGAGCGACCCGACACTTGCAGCTCTACTTGAACGGTACGACGATCTTGTGAAACAACAGGAACACAATGGTAGGAAGTACTATAGGTCACTGGAAGCCATGGCACTCCGTCTCAAGCAAGAGTTTGACAAAGTTAAAAACAAGTCTGTCGTTCAACAGACAGAGGAAGTCTATACGGATGCAAACAATCAGACGATAGTGTCCGTTAAGCTGGAGTACACCCCTCTAGAGAGAATGCGGCTGATGGGAAAAGCAGGAGCTCTGATAAACAAACTTGCAAGCGACGTCACAGGATCTACTTCTCCTGAAAACTGACCAGTGCTGACAATCGTTTTACGTCATGTTCCTTATTGTTGGATTTCGGAAAATAAAATGTACTGTTATTCTTCTTCTTGTATTGATGCCAATCTTCTTTTTTACAGAATATTATTGGCTTTCTAACAACATAGTTGTATTGTTATCAAATTTACTCTTGTGTCATTAGAGTTTGCATTTTGATGACTTGGGTGACCTGGTCTTTTGTTTCATGACCGAATATATTAAAACACATGACGGGAATGTCACCTCTTTATATTTTACGAGTTTTTTTTGCTAGGTCTGAACAATACATACATGTAAAGACAATGTGGTTGAAAAGTAAGCACTGTTTATAGATACAATTTTCCAGGACTAAAAATGAATTTGAATGCCTCAAAATTATTCATGGAAGAGCCAATGCAAGTACCTGCACCCAATATATTTCTCTTTGAATTGGCGAACAAGGTCATCTAGGTATCATGCAATAAATAAGCGCCCACGGCATAATTAGCAACACAAAATAGGCATTAACAGGAGTAATGTCAAAGCGTTTTGATCATTTCAGTGGACGCAACTATGCTACTGCCGACACTACAAGATTATCGTTTGATATAATTATTGTATTGGCACTGTGACAGCGATGCAACCATGCATGACCGGACACATTTGTTTTGGAGACCTCACATGTATCTCCACATACACACATTTATGCTGGTCACCGAGATCATACTTTTCAGGCACAAATGTTAATTTTTTAAACCCATATTTAATCATTCTCATTCATTTAATCATTATTATAGAATTCATCAAAATGCTATTTTTGAGAGGAATATTTTCAGTGTATGGCCTCTGATGTGATAATGCTGGATCTATTGAACACTAACTCTAATGCTGGCGGTGATATCAATAGTCAATCTGTCTGTAAGGTATTAAACTGTTATGCTTAATAATATTACATAAGTGAATAAGGACATTATGTAAGTAAATAGGTACAGATATTTATATCAGACAGGCAGGATATTGATTTGTCCTACATACATGAAATATTGCGATGTTGGACGAGAACAGTTTTCAGAACACGAATGTGAACATATATTTTCTGTATACAGTATAATGAATATTGTTTTACACATACAAATGTTTTGCAAATATGGAATACTGGAGTGAAATGTCTCTATACACAAGTCAAAACAGATCACAAAATGTAATTTGAATTTTCTCTATGTGCTGGTAGATTCGATGTACCCATAATGTGAGGGAAAATAACTAAAGTCTTGCACATTTATATCAGTTTATTTATACACAAATTATAGTATTTTAGCTGTACAAAATTTATAGTAAATGACTTAAATTCAATGGAAATTGAAAGTTCCAGCAGAGTATACAAAAAATACACATCCACTGGAATTCCTCAAACAACATTAACAACCACCAGTCAACATACTAACCCTTCCACAAATTCAACAAAATTCATTTAGAAAAAAATAACTTATTAATCACAATAAAACAAATGAAGCCTTATGCAATGTACACAATCTAGGCACAACTAAATAAGTGTAAATTTAGTCAGTCTTAGTTCGTAAACAACAATCACATAAACATTGCGAAAACTTCGAGGAAACAGAGCTTGACAACTCTCATAGTCCCTGTCGTTACAATTCGCAATAAACTTACGGTACATGTACTGTGTTTCAGGAACAATATTTTCAGGAAAATCAATTGCAAAAATATTCATCCTATTCCCCGGAACACTCGCTATTTTTCCAAAGCACGTAAATTCAATTAATTATTTTGAAAATAAGATTTACTTGTGTACAAATCAATCCTGTCGAATTTTGATCACATAAAATTACACTCAAACATTGATTTTACACTGTTCATCTGTTATCACTCATTTTCTCTCTGTTACATGTATTACTTAAACTGGAAAGTTTATTGAAGACTTGGAGCAAGGTACATGTCACAGCATGTTCAATGCATAGCTACAAAGTTGTCATTTATCTTTTTCAGAATAATTTGTGTAGAACTGAAAGTTTAAGCAAGCAAAATATCTCCCGTGATCTTTAGAAATCAGAAAAAAATCTTTTGCACAAGACATAACACAACAACATGTAAGTGAATTGAATGAGAAACATCCATAATGCAATTTATGTATATCCCATGAAAAGCTATGTAAAAATGTTCACAATCACTTTTCTTACAAGCCCCTACACTGGTAGTTATTCACACTTATAGCATGAGTATCTGCAGTACATTTTCTAAGCCTGTGGCACAATATCTACAAGCAGTGGGATTTAATATACCGATAACAGCGGGAAATTATTTATTGTGGACATACCCAAAATAGTTATTGCATCGTTAGCAGCAAAATATTGAATGTGTATTCTTCCCAATGTCTTTTTTTTAACCATTGTTTTTAAGCTTAATCTATTGGTTCACAAACATTCGACCAGATGAGAGGATATTTCATGAATACAAAGACATAAAACATTAAAACACACGTGGACTACCTTCATCATTTGACAAGACAATAGTGGCTAGTCTACCATATTTACCATATTCATAAGCAGATTAGGACAATCAGTGAAAAGATACCATTTAACGTAACGGAAGATCTTTCAATTGGAAACATACTGTTGACAAATTGTAAGCTGTTTCCAGAAAAAAACCACAACATATATATTACATAAAAGTCATCCTCTGACAAAGTTGACAAGACTTCAGAAAAATAAAACTTATCACCAAGTGGCTCTCAACAAATTTAGTGAGAGAACAAACAAGACAGTCAATTCAGAGCAAAAAACTCTGTAAATGTCCAGAAGGTTTATCTGGGGCCGGGTAGATTTCGCAGACAAAAGATCTGAGAACAGACCTTTGAGCAGAACTGTCAGGTGTACAATGTGCTGTTGTTTGAGTGGCTGTGGTTGCTGCCGTCTCCAAGGTCGAGCTCAAGGTCAGGCTGAGCAAGGTCAAGGTCACGCTGCAAACTGAGCTGGTTCATTGCTGACGTTGCCATGGCAATGTCTGGCATGGTGTCACTGAGTGTGCCATCAGCGTACGCCCCATGGTCCTTCTGATAAACAAAGTATCGGGTAGGATTGAAATATGTAATGGAGCTTAATGACAAGAAGTACATAGGTAGATATCATATTATCAGATGACTGTATGCAGATGTCAGTTTGATCAGATGAATGAGAAGCTATCCATAAACTCAAGACATATCACCAGTAGTAATGTCAATGGTTAAGATACCAGATACCACGGAAACCTCACAATGACAAGGTACGCAATCGTTCAAGAAATCAAGGACACTGTGCCGTACCTCTGGGGCGCTGAGTGAGCGTGCGGGAGAGGACGGGGTGGACGGACAGCGGTGGTGTTCGGGCGGCTGGGAGGCGACACGCTGGTGGCCACAGCGGTGCATGCACGGCGAGTGGTGCTGGACGTGGTGCAGGAGCTGGTGGTGACACGGCATCGTGAAGTGGTGGTGCACCATCCGCGCCCGCGACATGTTGGGCATCTGCTTGTGGCGGTCACGACGCGGTGTGTGGTACCTGGGCAAGTAATGTGAGAGATACAATAGTACGTTTTTCCAGTTACAACATACAATATTAGTTCACAATGGCTCTCAATGAATTCATATACCTTGAGAATAAATACCAGTAGTTTGTAATCTTTATATTGTCAGACCTATTTCTACTGTCAATTTGCACGAGTGAAGTTGATCGTCAAAGGCCTATTTCACAAACCCATCTGAACCTATTTAGCATTTAGCATGGAAGTAGTGGGTAAACCCTCAATTTAGTTGGCTAAAGAGTACTTAGATTCTTTATGAGTTAGATACGATATTGCTATGTTAGTACCTGGCCTCTGAGAGCAGGTCCTCCTCTGTGGGTCCCGAGGACTGAGGGGGATGCAGCACCTCCACCATTGAGTCTGGCAGCCCAAACTCCCGCACCACTCGCAGACGCACATAGTGTGAGATGACGCGCGTGTTGGTGTGCGGCAGTGCGCGTGCGTGCTCCACCAGCTTGGACCGGAACAGTTCCTGCTCTCTCTTCAGCATAGCACCGAGCATGTCTGGGTTAGGCACTGAAACAGAAATAACATGTGCTTTGTTAATAGATGTCAGTTGAAAAGAAATTATCCAAGGTTTCAAACCAGTACTGATTTTTCTTTTAAATAAATTATTTTTGTACATAGTCTTCTATCACATATTACATTTGCATAAGAACTGATTGATGAATCTCTACAAGGACACAGAAGAAAGTCGAGTATGAAATCTACAATGAAGCTGAACTGATTGTGATGTGCACATTTATATAAAGGATACATTTTGTATGTAGCTTTCAACAATATATAGTCAGTACACTGTACAACGTCATACCTGGGATGGTTCCAGCGATGATGTCAACGCTGGCGGCTGTTGAGGTTGGGATGGGTGGTGGGTGTGGGGGGTGCCGGTGGCCCGGGTACCCGCTGTCCACCATGTACTGTACCATGTCAGGAACATTAGACATCGGCACCATGCGCAGACGTACCACCTCGTTCTCCTGCACCTCAGCAAGGTGCTCCTCCAGTAGTGACTGCAACAGGAAATATTCAAACTTTTTACTTCCTTCTCAGTTTTGTAGATCTATATAGATTTGTATATTGGTATATGAGTTATCGTGTTATCTCTGCATAATCTCTTCACAAGATAATTAAATATTTCCTTACTGATGTTTATCACTGTAATTGAAATATATATTCTGCTTGTGAATCCTTTTTTACTAATTTTACTGATGATTCTGATTCGAGGATACCATATATTCTTCTCAATACGTAACTTCAAATTCAACCATTACCTCTAACACCCGACTTTAACATACCTTAGCCTCGTCGTGGTAGGGTGAGAAGAGACGTGGTTTGACGAACATCCCAGTGTTCCTGACGCGGACCCATGCGCTCGCCGTGGAGCGACTGCCCTCGTCTGCCAGCATGTGGGAGGGGGGCCGACTCAGCAGGCCGCGCTTGATCGCACTCGTCAGGATCTCGTGGTTTGGCGGGATAATGTGGTCCGTCCGTACGTGTGGCAGTAACTCAGCCAGGATCTCACGCAGCTCCACGTCATTCAGGTCGCGTTTTTTAATGCCCTTCTTGGTGACACTGTGTGCCGTGTGACTCAGGAGATTTGGTTCTGAAGCCAGAATGTAAACTGACATTGATAGACTCAACATTAGAGATCTTTTTTTTTACCTTCTAATTGAACAATATCCATTCATAATTACACAGATCATGTTTTTGATTATTTTTTATTGATAAAACACATCAAAGTATAAGGGAATCAAATGGAGTAAACAGCAAGACAATTAAAATAAGTTAATTAACCAACAGACCTCTTTCCTCCATGCGTTTAATAAGCTGGTGTTCTCCCCACTTCAGCACTGCACTGAGCACATCCAACTCTCCGGCCTGCAACATACAGCACAAATGTCAGTTTGACTGGTGACAAATCTTTCCTAGCCAACGATTTCCATAAAATACCAAAGGAGACGAGGAGGCCGTTTGCCTGAGACTTGACCTGAGACTTGACCAATAACACTGACCGGCATTATGATTATTGTGTATTAGGTACGATGCCTGACATTTTGATCGTACATGTACATGTATATGCATACAGCTACCTGCAGGTAGTCGGACTGTACAGCGTAGACCATGTAGTTGCGGCTGAGGTCACAGAGTACAGGAGAGTGAGCCAGCTGTAAGAACTCCTCCTGTAGATAGTGCAGCGCCTGTCGGTACACCCACTGTGACCCGTGAGGCTCCCGCGACCACGTCAGGATCGAGATCAGGTTCTCCAGCCCAATATTCTCCGCTATCATGTCCTCACAGCCTGCGATACAATAGCGTTTGAATTATTTGTCACTTTTTCAATAAGATTTGAACATTTCCTGTTTTAAATTCTATGTGTAAAATTGTATTTCTACTGATTGTAAGGTGAATATTTGATTGTGAGGTCAATATTTGATTGTAAGGTCAATATTTGAGGAATTACATATACATAACATGAGGAAACATGAAACATCTATTCAACATGTCAGTAAATCATTAATTTGACTCATTGAGACATTATCCAAATGGCATAAACCCAATTATGATTAATACCACAATTATTGATATACAATTGGTCGTTAATGAAACAAACATTATCATCAAGTGAAAATGAGTATTTAGACAAGATCATGATTATACAGTTATGAATTTCACAATATCTGATACAATGTACATCATTCACATAAAATGCTTATTGGTAAAGATATTATCTTGAACAAAGATGACACGGGTTGATGCAAAGCAACTGTGTAACAATATTGCTAAATTGACCACAACTCTCGCAATCAATTACCATTGGTATCTCAGTAATTTGTGATGCAAAATGATCTACATTCTATCTGAATGTCATCTGGGTTTTTTCCAGCTTGATAGAAACTGCTTATTTTCCAATTAAGATTCCATGCAGAAGAAGAAAAAAAAGTAAATGAACAGCAGTGGAAAACAAGAATGTCTATCTACACGACTGCAGGATATCAGGGTCAATGTTCTTGCTGACTGGTTCACAAGGTTCAGCACCATTCATTTATAAGTGAGTGTGGAGGCGGGGACTGATCCATCGAAGCTTGTTGCTAATTATACGCTGCCTTGTGTTCACCCAATACAATATCAGGCCGATAATCATTTTGCTGTTCAAATGATTGTTTTTATTCGTCCTAGTTTGAAATCTTTCAAACTGAACCAAAAAGATTTTAAACGTCAGTGCTGCCAGACTGTCTGCTTTCTTTCTCTTGTATTTTATGGAGGAGGAAATCACTGAAATTACTTGGAAGAAATTGAGAAGAAATTTCAGGACAAATTGTGAGGAAATGGAAAGAAATCTAATCTAGCGCCATTATGAAATATTTTGTGTGCCAGAAATCACAAATATGTTTTTTTACCAACGCATTAACAAAATATCTTTGTAACAAATACTAGTATTCAACAAATTCAAAAGCCATGAAAACAATGGAAAACACTTCATACAAAATCCATCATTTTGGTGAAGAGATATGAAATTTAATGACTTTGTTGGCACTGATAATCGATCATACATGTCACTTGATACGTAATACATTCCACCTTCCTGACAGTCCGTGACACTGATTAAATGTATCTGACAGCGCTGACTTGTTCTCACTTTTGTGATGACATGAAAACAGAACTGGTACATTGGGACACTATTTGCATTGAACATGTTGTATAAAACATAATTGTTTACATGGTGATTAGCACTAGCTTATAGTAATTGATCACAAAGAATTGTTGTAATATTATTCTTCACAAAATCACACACATGTCAAAAAGTTAACATTATCAGTCATGTAAATGTAAGTTCTCAAAATAATTTGGGGAAATTTATGGCTTATTGAGTGAACATGTCATTGAATAAAACTAGTACATGAACATAAACAAAAATACTGAGAGTTTAGTGCATAACATAAAATCTGACAGCACTTGCATTTATAAGAAAACCCAGTGAGTGCTCGAATACTAGAGCAAACAACGCGCCGCTGGTGGACATGAGACTGTGCTCTATACACCAGGAAGAAAACACTTATGACAGAGACATGGCAACCGTCCTCAGTGGCCAATCAATCGCATAAAACTGAAACTAACATCAGCAAGCTGAATTCTAAGGTCCTTCCTGTGACATCAGTGACTCAACAGCATTAACGTCATGACAAATACAGCAAAAACTTGCTATTTGATATTCCCAGTACATTTTCTGACAATCATTACAATGTTATTTAGTTACATTTTACCTCTCATATGATCCAGTCAAATGTCAAAATAGTGGCACAATGTTTGTGACAATATACATCAAATGGACTAGGTGTTCTCATGGTAAACATAATGGCACGAAGAATATATATCATTACATGTATAATGTATTGTTACCATGGGTACATTCTGATCCTGGTGGCCTTGTTCAAGATGATAACAACAATACGTTTAATTGAAATAGACAATGTCCTTGGCTCCTGGGTGACAAGATCCCTGGTGAGCTGTATTACATACACACAAAATCACCTCTGGTTCCATCCATCAAATATTCTACCCTCAGCATCGCTTGGATCAGCAAGAAGAGTTGTAAGTTGAGAAGGCCGTCTCTGGTGATGAGGACTGGATCTTCACAGGACACTTCGCATACATGTTACAAAGCTTGCATACAACAGATAGGTTAATAAGTTGTAAATCGTAAATTGAACACCAATCACTTGTACACAGGCAAACATGTATTTACTTTGCGAGCTTGAAGAGCAAGCATGCCAATACAATTTATAGAGACATCAACTTAGAAACGTCAAAGATATATATGTTCGTTGAAACAAGTACTAATACATGTATTGCATGAATATAAGCCTTAAAATGACTCATAGATCCAATATGATTACCTAAACATGCATCATAAATTTATCATGTTTTTAAATATTTGTGCAACACAACTGGCATTGATGTTTCTTCAACATTTCACTGCATGTATGTAATACCTTGTTGGTCATACCATTCAAAATGGGTTGTAGACCACTCCAAGCCAACCGAAAAACTCAAGACTGTCACACACTACAAAGTACTCAAGTAGTTAATGATACATTTTTTTGTTTCACTCTCAAGTACTGCAAAGAACACTTTGTAGGCTCTATACAAATGCATCAAGGCTATAATTAGTTACAAAGAGAAGAAGCTGATGTTACAACACACATGTTACACTGGGTACTCCCCAGTGTTTACCCAACGTGGCCGAGGTTTTACAGGTTTAATGTGGGCTGACAACAAGTCTAGCGACAGCCGCCACGGACAATAACATGGCCTTGTACACGACCCACACACCGCTTGTTCCTCTACAGTATCATTACACAGAGGTGCAACAACTCTCCCAATTATACCACACTGTGAAGGTCAGTTCTGATTAAATGTGACATACATCAGTGTACATGAACAAACATTGGGCTGCTTATGTTTGACTTGAGTACATCAAAACTTGGCTATATAGTAACAACTGTTCAACATGGTTTTATACCTTGTGGTAATCAACACAATTCAAGCTACACATTTCGAATGTAAACATGTTTAAAGACACAAAAGATACAAACGAACAAGCAAACCACACAATAGATACAATGCTCGGACAATATAAACAGATAAACAGCCTCATGTAAACATTTATCAAACTTACCTTGAGATAGAATAGGAAAATCCAGAAACTGTCCAATTTGATATATTTCCATTGCTTCGTCAATCACAGTCACATGGCCCTTGCCGGCCACCATCGCCTGCACCTCACTGAGACTACACATGCTGTTACTGCTGCGAATGATACAGGACAAGTCCACTGTGTCCGTGTAGATGGCATTGAGGAGCACCCTGGCGTACCTCCGCGGTATCACGGTATCGTCCAGTATGATGCAAGAGGGCGAGTGGAGTGCACGCTCCGTAAGCTCCTCACCAGAGCGCGCTCTCCGCAGTAACAAGTTCCTAAAGAATGGTGACCTAGCAGCGAGTATCGCCTTGTGACACCGCAGTTCATGTTTTAGACCCTTCGACGTGGACGCCGAATGGACCGGGTCCGGAGTCACAGGGCCGTGCGACATGGCATCACAAGAAAACGTCAACAGAGCATCACAGTGAATGCCCGTCTCCAGTAACGTCCGTAAGTCGTGCTCCAGAGGGTTCAGTGGTCCGAACTCCTCCCCTAATCGCACTAGAGTATCCATGCTGTCTCTGTACTGTTCCGTGTTGAACTCCCCTGTGTATAGATATCGTAACAGCGAAGAGAACATGTTCATGTCCACACCATGGGTGCGGATGTTGACGGGGATCTGTGTGCCATACTCCGGGTACCGCAGTAACAACTCCCTGAAGCGAGGACACCGTACCGAGAGGATGGCTCGGTGTACAGGGAACACTACACCTTGGTACACCAGGTCCACATCCGTACAGTACTTGTAGTCGTAGAGCGCCGATAAATCATCCTTGAAGGAGTTAGCGTGTTGTCGAGCGAGGTTGGCGGCCATCAGTAAATCCTTCATGGCAGCCAGACTGTCGTATTCCTCTGTCAGCGCGTTTATCTCCTTGATCGTCCAGTTGGAGGTCAGCTCTCGCATGACCTTGGCGTAGTCAAGGCTACGACTGTGGCGCCGCGTCCGGATCAGTTTCTTGCGGAGTGTTGCAAACTTGTGCATTTTGCGTTTTTTGTCACGATGAACTACGATATCCGATTCACTGCCAGGGAGCAGGAAGTTGGGATTACGGCCGAGGCTAGTGGGTCTCACGTGACCTGAGCTACTGGGGCCAGGTCGATCGTGAAACGAGGATGACGAGGAGACGTTTGCTCCCATGGTTACCTCTGGCAACAGGGTATTACAGCATCACCACGGCAACCGACTTCACTCCATCTGTAACATAGAATGCTAACTGTTAGTAACCAATCCAAAAACATAATCATTATACCTTTACATTTCACACAAATCGTCATGTATATGGTAATCTGCAACTAGAACTGCGTAACCTCCCACTATCAACTTGCTGTCAGAACTCTGCTAAGGCAGATAGATAGCGGTCTTGAGAAAGCAAGCCAGCTATCTTCTTTTGTGCTGGTATTTACGCAGTTCTAACCAGCTATCAAACACGTCCAGCTAGTTAGGTCTCACCTAGAAAAAAAAGATAAAAAGTCTGAAATGTTGTGATGTAAACAAGCTGTACCATGTACCGGCATAAACACAAGCCGATATTTGTATGTTCCAAGCTACAGGTAAGCGGCTTCGGTTGCAAGGTTGGACCCTGGGTACTCTAAGTTAGACCAACATGTGCCACGACTGTCGGTAAACAACATCCCACGTGGAGATACGTAGTTACGCCGTAGTTACATCGTTCTCTCAACTCAACATCAAGGTAAAAGCCACAGGAAATCCTGCCCTGGTGATACCGTGGCGGCCGGCCAGACGACTAGCTCACTCGCACTTATTACGCTAATTATTGGTCGGATGGACCAAGACTGAACCGGGAACTGCAGCAATAAGGAAAAAGTGCAAACTGTCGCACCGGAATTTGCCAGGATGTTTAGTATGTAGAGACATGCCCTGCTGATGTAACATCTGACAACGGCCATCCGACACACACATACACACAGACGGACAGCCAGATGTGTGACACAACATCAAAACAACAGTAATTTCCTCTTCTCCATTACAGAACAAGTTACAACACACGCACGCAATTACTAGTATGTGACAAGAAATATTCACGACATGCATAATACATGTACATACATCAGCACTTCCGTCTGTCAGTCGGTATTATATAATATATACAAGGTTTTTGATGGCGTAAATTACATCAAAACAATGTTGTAGGAAAAGGACGATACTTACAAAGGTCATACTTACAACTGTTTCTGTTTGTATACTGTACGTGTAGCTCTTTATCATCAATCATGTCAACGTTTCAATAGTCAAAAAGCTACAAGACCCAAACATTTTTCACAACCTACACAAGGCAGAGAAGCTACACAACACTCTGTGTTACACATGACACTGTGGTTTGCTTTATGTAAATGTGAAGCCCATATTAATGTTCCGTGTCCCTGTGGAGTGCTAATACCCCGCCAGTGACTACATCCCTTCACCAGAGAAGAATCACAATTCTAGCCCCATCTCCCTGTCTCACTCTAGGGCCACATCGTTCCCCACGGCAACTCACAATACACCCCGGCAACCATAATCCCTATCTCACATTATCCTCACGAAGATGACACTCTCTCCACTCACTCTCCAGGAGTAACCACGGCGACCTACATAAATTGGCAAAATCCCTCAACAACCAATTTTCTGAATGGCCTTAAAAGTCCCCCCATATTAAGGAAGAAGGGAGCATATGGTCACAGTCTATCACAAATATGCTTTTATTTTGTTAACACAGCAGTCACCAGTTTTGATGCATCACTGGGATGAATTGTGTAAGCAAGCAAACGTGACCGACAAAAGTGTTGTCGTGAAACGGCATAAAAAATATGAGTAAGAGTGGAGTGGGGAATACTCCAGATGAACTGCACTCTCCGGCACAGATCTGATCAATATTAATTGGTAGATTCTCCCCGGGTACACACAGCCATCGCCACGGAGACAGGGGTCTTCACCCCGGCCGATCTGTTGGATCAACCTCCGGGTCTGTGATATCCGATACACCACACTTTATAGGGCAGCAACCGACCTTAACTCGATCTACTCCCCTCGTTAGTCTGCCTTTCTTCCATTTCATCCCGCGTCCCAGGGAAATGGAATGACGTTTTCTTTGTGCCACAGAACTGAGATGATGGTCGTGGAACGGGCATCAGACACATTGTCACATCCACATTCGATAGCACAATCATTGATGTTCCTGATGGCCATAAAAGCTGTGCGAGATGTGAATTACCTCGTAGTTACAATTACTCAACACCATTAATTATTACTATGGTTGTAGAGCACAAACAACGGCAACCTTTGTACTGTACTTTAGTAATGTGTACTTTGCATAATTCCGGGAGAAAACTCTACCAGTTGATTGGGTAATTGCTGGCAGAAACATTTGATGCAAGTCTGGTGTAAACTTGATCAGTGACTATTGGTGCCGAAAGACAAAACTAGCGATCAAGGGAAATCTCGAGAAAAAAAACACTCATGGCCCATTAATCTTGTTGGCTACTAAACACCGAGCTGTAATCTAGTTGCCAGCTCTCGAGAGACATAGAGGACAGGAGAGAGAACTCTCCAGCGTCCACGATCACAAGGACAGGCCGGATCGATCTCTGACATCTCGTCATTCATCGCCTCTTTTAACGAAGGCGAGGATCACGATCTTCTCTTGATGTGGCATTCATAGAACGCAGGAACACCCTGGAAGCAAAACCCTCATTCGTCCGCAAGTTTTTACTTTCAATTCCAGTTATATCAGATTAATCACAACCAAGGCATCCATATTGATCCCACTCGCTCATACAAAAAGTCTTCAATCTGAAAGCAATTGCCTCGTATTGCGTTCACTATGCATGCTATATATTATGAACGATTGGCAGATTTCACGTAGCACAAAACCCTCCACAAAGATTCTGTGCAGTTGCATTGTAATCAGGGCAGTCAAGGTGACACATCGGTGCCCAGTCTGTCACACCTGAGGCACACGACATAATTGATTTATTCAATTCGCCTCATGCTTCATGGACGGCGATGGGACTTGTCTATGATACAGGACACGTCCCACTAAATGCAGATCAACTTCCTCCTGGGCATTGTCTGATGCATCAGCAGAATGCTAATTAGGTGCAGCAGGCATTATTATGCGAGTTTAAATGGTTTGGCACTAATTAACCCACAATATGGATCGGACAAGACCATAATCTATAAATTCATCCACATCAGCGTTTCAATAAACATGGCAAAATTTCTGTCTTCTTTCACAGATTTTTAATATGAGCAGAAAGAAGTAACACCAGCTACACACTCAATAACTGCCAGCAGAACCTACATACCCCCGGTAATCATGTAATACAGACCATATTTGACCTCGCGGCCTCCATAATACTGACCTGAGTCTGTGATGATTGAAGATTGTATATGCCATTGTGACAATCGGTAATCCTATTTTGTATTATATTGCTTGAGAAGTCTGGCCTTAAAACGGTGAGATTTGTGACCCGTAAGTAATCCGGTTATCGGTATCCGGGGTGCTGGTCAATAATCATACAATGTATCTGACGAGTTGTGTCGTCTCAGCTTTCCAATCCAGCGACTGTGTTTATTGGTGTAATTGAGCGACAGTATATCAGAGAGTCGCACAAAGAGCTCAGCGACATCCTGTGTGCATCCTGCAGCTTTCCCTCCGTGCCACTAACAATTCAGGCGCGCCAGGCCTTGTCTCCGATGGCGACAGCTGAAGACTGACGGGGAGACCCAGAGCAATACATAATACATCTTCTACTGCCACCCGCCTGTGTTTGTTAGTCTTGTTAAGTCCAATTTTCACCTTGGAATTCTCCAAAACACTGGCTTCCGAGTGGATGGGTGCCCTGCGTGATTAATGCAGCAGCAAGCGGGGAGGTGGTGGCAGCCGCTTGGCAGGTACATTACGGGTGCTCGAGGACTCCTGGGGACTCGCCGAGGTACTCGGCCTCCATCAATAAGACAGCATTTATCAGAGATCCCTTACATCCATTGTTCCTCTGCCATTGATTGCCCTGCTTCCAGAATACTGAGCTGTGTGTGGCGCGGACGAGCAACCTGATCTGGCGCTCGACACCTCACACACGACGGTCGGACGACGCTGTGCACAGGGGGTGCTGTCAGCGATCGGGCTGTGCTGTGTGCTGCGGCCCTCTCACCCCTCCATAAAAACCCCACATAGAACACATTGCTCAATGGAAAATCAATTTCATCGTTTCTGTTGGCCACTGTGCAGCTTCCTGTGCCGTCTACGGGCTGAGCCACTTGTAGTCCGACTTAGAACAATGGAGCCATGATCTGGAGGGGTGACCTCCACTAGGGACCGTCATAATATCCTAATCGTCTCCCAGTGGCAGTGCAGTCTCGCTCGCTCGTGTACACGTGCTGCCAGAGAACTCGCCCCTCCCTGACCCACATTGCTGCGTACCTGGGGGCCATGCCGTGCACCCGCGTGACAGTGAATGTTGAGTAACACGTCAGCAAGACTCGCGGCCAGGGTCCTACCACTCCAGAACCCCAGCCCCGCCTTGACATGATCCTCTCCCCATCACGACTCAAACACAACCTCAGTAATTATGAATAACAATTGGCTTCGAGCCACAGTCGTCTCAGGCTACCGCTATTATTCTGACTCTAGTCTGGAGGCAACAGCCATAAATGGATGGCTCCATCAAAGGACAGGGCCAGGATCAAAGCTCTGCTGTTTAATGCACAAAAGCATGCAATGTTGTCACAAACAATAGTCCCGACAATGCATACTGTATGTACGAGGTGATTTGCACAGAAAATGGTCATTTCATGATAGAAGGCTGGGATGAAATCGAACGATGGATAAAGGAACAAGATATGGCAGAGGTCTAACCTGTACTCAAAGTAAATCGATTTAATTTCGAAATACTTTCAAAGTTTTCAAAACATGAAACGAGTCCGGACAGAAAATCTAAGAACCTAGTCTGCATCTGCTACAGTGTATAACACATACAAAGTCATGTACGTTGCCTCCAACTGATACAACTTTTCTTCCTCGATTTATTCAATAACCGCAATTTGCTAATTATATCGGGAGTGAATTACATGTCATTGAGCACACAATGCCAATTACCAGAAAATCGGCCAACATCATGCAATCACACACCTAAGGTGCTTCAATCAGATGTGAGCCAGGCGCTCCGTCATATGTCGGAAGTAATTGTATGATTTATCGTCAGGTCGAGCCTCGTCTGACCGCTCGCCGCTTAATTAGAAGAGCACATGGGCCACATATGGTCCAGTGATAGGCGGGCAGCAGTCTCGGCGGGGAGCAGAGAGAGCGTATTGACCAGTACATCCGGAGCAACCCTTCACAACAATTGATGCGGTAGACCTATCCAGGCATAGTCTGCTTTTCACTTTGTACAATGCAAGTAGTTTTCTGGATTTATAATCTGTAGTATCACACACACAAAATATCCTACAACCCTCAAGAATCTTTGTACAGCTCAATTTAGCATACCGGTAAATGGTATTTCACGCTTCAGATTTACACCAGTTACACAACAAAAATGTATGTGACTGCAGCAGAATTTTACAAGCAAAACTACGTACTGCAAGTTCATTTCAGTACAACCTTTATAGGAAATTGAACAAATTTTCTTGCTTGGGTAGGTAACTTTAATTGGTGACCTCATGTAGCCTGAAATTCCATACCTCCACATGGGAAATAGTCTGAGATAATACCCAGGGCCTGGGGAAATCAATATGTACCACGAGGATCTCATACTGGATGGGAAACCACTAGCACTAGGTGTGTATGTACAATTGTACATGTAGCCGATGTACAATCCATATTGCTGTACTTTTCGGAAACTGGAAGACACCATGCACAATGTTTTTGTTCACATGGTCAATGTTGTGAGTAATATTTACACATCATCCACAAGTATTCAGTGAAACAACTCGGCTGACAATTTGAGAGTTCATTTCAGATAGTCAGAGAATTCCTGGATAGAATCTGGAAGCATAAGTTCTTTGTAGGTCTCCCGTGTGTATAAATATCTACGTCTGGAATGTATTCCTATTGATAAACTCCTAGCAAATGCCCTTCCCAAGAAACATGTCTTTCCCTATCTGCTAGAAAATCCAACCCCAAAAGACAAGGTCAAGCCATCCAAATCATTTTATGTCATTGTTATTCAACAGTTTATCTCTGCTATTTCAAATGTTGCTCAATTTTCCAATCAGTATGCGCGGTATGCTGCGGGCCACCAGTAACTGACAGATGAACTACTCCGGTGTATTATTAGACCCTTCGGAGGCATAAATACTTCCCAAACCCAACCTACCTTGTCCTACTTTCCTGATTTATCTCACTGGTTCCAATCCAACTAACACCGGAACTTGGCCACAGTCAAAACACAAAACAGAGCAGTTCTGAACTCACACCTTTCATATCAAAGAATAACCGAGTACCAATGAAGTGTTTATACATTGTACACTGTATATCCTACTATGTTTTGCGTACCTGTAAATCAGTTAACGATGATAACTAATGATTTATTCTGGGTATTTTTTCCCGCATACTGGTATTTTCCCATATTACAAGGATTTCAAAGAGATAATTATTTATTTATTTGTACATTATAATACCTGTTACATGTACATGTACAGCATATTCAGGCTATAGCCACCAATAAAATATTTGTTCAATCCTCAAGCTTTATACGGTGAACATGGTGTACATGGTAGACAGCAAAGCATAGAAAATTTATGGAAGATGTATAAAATGCCTGCAGAACTACCACTATACGTAACATTGTATTTGACCTGACCAACTATTGTGTATCTAAGTTGTATGCCAAGAGAATCTTTTATAACTGTCAATATTTCCATGTGCATGACAAAAGGATATAAGGTGCTGAAAAACACTGAAGATGTCTGAGGAACGTGCCTCTCAAACAGGTTGTAAACACGTAGGGTATAGATTTCCATTTGCTACAAGGCCATGCTCACCTTTTAAAACAGGTGACAAAAAAACGATACATTTCTCTTGCTGACTTATTTTGACCATATGACATTGTGTGTCTAGGCTTTTTTTTACCGGGTTTTAAGTCAATTGGGACATACAAATATGAGATTTATGTTCTTCCTTCCAGCTAGATCTTCATCAATATGACTGAGTTTTCTTGGAAAAAGGGACAAGAAAATGCAGGGGAAAAGTAGCGGCCGTGTCCCTGGCATGTTGACAAACAGGAAGTGCAAGCATTTCTCGGAAGGAGCCAGATCTCATTCCGAGTGTCAACCCTCGGTTAAATATTTGGACAGGGAACGAGGATCGTTCATCGGTGACAATCTACATGGAGAGAAGAGAAGGGGATGAGGGGGTGGAGGGGGGTAGGAGAGTTGGATATATATTCACATTGAGAGGCGGCAAGGTTACGAGCATGCACGGCAGAAGGCAGTAATGTTAAGTTTGTTTGACGGGACTGTTATTATCCTGGCTTTAAATGTCTTTAGGTAACATGGGCAATACGGTTCGGAGAGGATTTATCAGATTGTTAGGTTTTTAGGAGTCTCTTGTGGAAGGTTTCCGCGATGGACGAGGCACATGAACAAGAACCAATTTATACAAGCCCCGGACCGAGACTTGACATAAAGTGGCTGGACAGTGACATCACCAGTCTGCGAATACTGGTGATTCACAACAACAACCGCTGCTTACAAGGCAGATTAGCTGTCGCGCTTGTGTACACATGTGCACATTGTTATATGTATGTAAATCAATCAGGTTCCACTGTTGAGATTGTCATTTCCTATATCAAACTGAAACCGAAACTACGAACCATTCATCAAACTGCAATTATACAATTGTAGATGTAGCTTGACAACATACTGGTCAGCAGAAACCCACAAGAGAGACACTCTCTCTGGGTTTCTGATATTAGCAAAAACAGCGTAATGTACACAATGAATGCATAAATACATGCGGGATATGGTAATGCAACACAAACATGTTCCACTTGTCCCCACATTCGCTTGCAAATACATGTACCATACTATAGGTAGTTTCTAGTGTGTGTGCTCATGAATACCACAGATTACAAGGAGCAGTTCTGACCTTGATAATTCCAGAAAAAAAACACAGAGCACTGCTCAGCAGAAATGTGTGCTGCAAAATGTATTCTATTTCCTTCACAAGCATCACCTAAACTTTCCTCGAAAGAACCATCAGTCACAAAAAACACCTGAAGGTCTTCAACCAATAGAACATCAAGATTTCCTATTCCTGGAAGCATGGACAAAGTGTGCCTATATGATGAGCAGAAAGCCTGGGCTTTTAGAGCCTCGTAACTAATACTTAAGCTTGCTAATTTATTTATAAGGATGGGGATATTAGAGGAGATGAATATTTTATAAGACAGACGGGCCACTGCTTCGTACCCATTCATTATTCTTACTGCACATTCATGGCAGCGACTTGATGCTGTCACAGTTCTTGGTTTGAGACGGAAGAGGAAATATTTGCTCAGCCAATGGCTTTTGCCAGTAATTGCAAACATAAATGTATTATAAACCGCTAAGCACACAGGCAGTTTCAACTTCACAAATGTTTCACATGGCAATAACCATGATAACATTATTGCCAGTATTTGGGCAGTGCAAAAAATGTTAATTTTTGTGTACATGAAGGTACATACACAGGTACATAAAACATTGAACATTGTGTATACCAGTACATATGTGTCTATTATGTTTGGAAAAAGAAATTTGATGCTTTGACAAGCACTACCGCCCACATGTACATTCATGTTCTGAGCAATCTGATGTGTCAAAGGCGATGCCAAATACATGATAGATATTGCTCGACATCTAGCCATGCAATCTGCTATCAAACACACTGATTCCTGAAGACGAAAACATGAAAAAAACTTTATCATATTTATCCAATGGAGATTACTAGTAAATCTTGGGGAGCTCAAGAAAAAGATGTTAAATCAACAAACTAACAACCTGAAAGTCATGCCAAAATTTTGCTTACTGCATTGCAAAAGCGAGTCTTGTTCACTTTCATCAACGCTACGGTACATGAATACGTCTGGAATATACATATACCCATTCTCATGACTTTTAACAAAAATTCATATCTTGATGATTAACCTGATGATTAAATCAAGTAGGTACGCATGCAATCTGGTATGCTTGTCTGAAGTCCTTGATTGCTGAATAAAAATTCCTCCGTAAAATTTTTGTGGTGAAAAAAGTCCACAAATGTGTGACCGTTCTTCATGCTTTAATGGTGTTTGAAGTAACCTTGGGTGAATTAATTTACCCAGGGTGATATTACCCCCTGATACACAGAATAACCCCCGGCTGAGTGACTCACATCAGCGTTGGTCTTTTACCTTTTATTATCGTCTGTCACATCGTTGTTGCACTGGAACCTGATTTACACCAAGAAAAGAAAGTCTTGCTCCTCAAGCAAAAAATGATGATAACCTGACTCAGCAAGGCACTGTAAATATTCCAGTCATTTCGATTGGATAAACACGAACGAGGAAATGCAATATATTCTCTAGGTGTCCTCCAGTGCATGCATCCAGGCTGTGTTTATCCCGAGTACATAAATATCATATTGCCACATTGTCCTCCACTGCTACTCCCGCGACGCACTGACACAGAGAAGATGCACCCAGACAACATTCGTATTATACCCCGAGACGGGCACGCTGCATCCGAACACCCGTCTAAGAAAATCTCAAGACTTCAATCAATATGAAACCAAAACCTGCTGCATGTCGGCCGGCCAGCACGGCACCGTCTCAGACCACGGAATGGCTAGTTGTCGTCCCAGGCTCTCTCCTACTTCTTCTCCTCTGTAAGATCCCTCCGCGTGTTGAGCTATAGCCATCAACTGGTATCTAGCAGACTGCAGAATGCATACAGCAAGGACTCCAAAATGACACTCTTGGTGGCATAAAAAGCCAACCCCTTGCAGCTCACTCGAGCCCTGTGCATTCTAGTTGCAGGCTGCCCGAGGCCCTGGTGCGGAGGACATTCTCCGAGTATTGCTATAAGTGAGTGAAGGATCGGTGGGTCGGTCGGTGACAGGCAGAAGATGACACCTTCAAAGTACGGCAGATCTAACAGAAGGAGATATTGCCCGCAGCAAGCACGGATCCATCATACACCTGGTATAGTGGACCAGGCGACGGCATCGAAGTGTATGGCTCAGGGGCTGTCTGCATCATAAATGCTAGCTATTGAGCCTGGTGCAATGAGAACAGAAGAGAGCAGAGTAGTAGTACAGACTTACATCCCAACCACAGATACAACAGCTCCCAAGACATCAGTTTTACATGGTATTCACACTGTCTGATAATTGAATTAACGTAGTCTGCTACAAACAGTGATATAACGAAGAGTCAAAATTTAAAAGTTATTTCTTGAATATTCTCTCTTCAAAATGACCTACATGTATTTTATAGAGTAACTGATCAGCATCCTAATACTGAAAAGAAAGAAGGGGGTCACCGTGCTGGTTTCTTCGACACATTCGATCAAATCACAAACATTTACCTAAAATGACATAAATTATGGCATTTTTGCACATTTTTTTGTCCATATATTCAATCTTGCATCGTGTTCTCCATGCGAACGGATATGATGACCCCCTATTTTCTTATCAGTTTTAGGATGCTGATCAGTTACTCTATTAAAAATGTCATTTTGAAGCTCTACATTATGTTGATACAGTTATTTATTCTGAAAATTTCTTTGACCCCCTCCCCTCACTGTTTTGAGTGGACTACCTTAAGAGATCGCAGGAGTCAAACTTCCAATTGATGATGAATATATACCGATTTATAACAGTTTTATGTCTGTTACCGTGACTTACCAAATCATGTACAATTGTAAATTCACACAATATTATCCTATATCCTGGACTGTCTGTACATGTAGTTCTTGCTATCATACGACTTATGATAGCAAAGAAGGGATCACAAGGCACCAACCAGCAGTACAAATCTACAGCTCGATGGTCCATATTCTGTGTGAGGCATACTAGAAATGCACGCTTGGTAGATGCATTTAGTACTTGGTTATCAGCACAGGTCACCTAACAACAATTATTAGCAATTGTATGATAATTAGTATTGTCTTATCTAGGTTCAGGAACATGCATCTCCATACATTACTTACACTAGAGCACATCGGAGATGTGAGCATGCCCTGGTTTGACCTACCATGTAATAGCATTATGATTATTTTGTGACTCGCACTCAGTCTACTAAGCTTATATCCAGTACATTGTAATATCGACTTACAGGGTATAGCACGATATTGTTTGATAACAAGTATTTATTTTTAATTATTTTGTAGAGTGGCCACATATATATACTGACCAGAGATTACATTCAGTTCAGATACTGTGCCAAAAACATGTGGATTTTGAAACATCAATCAGTAAAATGAAATTTATCTTCCAACCTGTTTCCAAACAGCATGAAGTTAGTCTGTGGGCACCTGTCAAATCCAACAATTGTAATTCCAAGAAACACTAGAAATGGATTGTATCTCCAAGAAAATTTATTGTTGCATATATCTCAATATAAGCACAGATATGATTGCTATAATGTGGTCGTAATTCCACTCAGCATTTTTCCGTGTTGAGTTATGATTGCCTTTTTTGGGATTCAAAGCTGTTATAAACTTGGTTTTCTGATCGCCTCGCCTGGTCCATGTGACCTTGACTTGTTTCCAAAGATTACTCGCTCTCGTCCACCCACCAATGTGTTTGGAGTGTTATTTCAAGGGTGGTTCTGCAGTCTGGTGGCCACTTGTTACAACAGGATGACTCGACTCGGCTCCAGGCAGTGGCCCTCGGTCGGCGAATATAAAAGGCTGGCTTCACTTCCAATAGCCATCAGCTGAGTCAATGGCCCTAGAACCTACAGCCACAACAGCTTGACCAGCACTGCGAGGTCTCCCCGTGTCTCTGGGCAAACTGGCAACTCTACCGGACCCCGCCCGAAAACCCTGCTTGCCTGCGGATGTTTGGCCGATACACTTGCACCAACATACGTCTCGTTGCATTATTTGTGGTGAGGTCTCGGAGCTGGACTGAATTCTATAGCAGCAATGATGACCTTAGACAAAGTCCCTCTGACCGACTGTTGGCTACAGACAATAGCCCTTTGACTGCCCATGATAGCTCCCTCACAATAGTGGCCACCTTCCACAGATCACAAGCTTTCAGCATGTTTGGCAAATAAAGCAACTAATGCAATCTAATAATGGACGAGGAATTTCAGGAGGAGAGCGGAGAGGTACTGAAGAGAATTTGGTCCATCCTGAAGGCCATCATCTACTCTGAGACGCTCTGCTCCGTAGCTGTTTTTAGGGTTATTAAAACAGCTCACGTTGAAAGATAAAGCACCAGAAGAAGCAGGAAGTTTCTCTGCAGTCCACGTGTATTTAAAACGTTCCTTTCTTGACAGATAACTGACCTCGTTGCTGGGGATAATTTGCCGGTGCTGGAGATAACTACGCCACTACAGCACGTTTGCTGCGGCCACTGCCTCTCAACGCCGAGGCGGCAATATTAATTGTACCCTAGATCCCTATGTACATATACACATGGAACACTAGGCAGATGCCAGGAGGACGATTCGTGGACAAACAATGGACTAAATTATTGCGGACGCCATGTCAGAATGGCAATAAACCGGAAACATTCTCTCATTGCCCCAGTGGCTATGGACGTCCTGGCTATGCCTCTCCTGCTCCGGTCTCCTCAGCTCATTGCTCGGTAATTGTGTGGGGAAAAGTCCCTGAATTCATTATGATGGTCTGGTCGGGGATGGATCGCTGACATAATACAGCACAACATTCAGGGAGGGGGTTGCGATTGAGCGCCACTCTGTTTCAATGCCTCAAACAGACACAACGAGTATCCCCGTGTTGTGGTAACCCGCGTATAGGGAACAAAGATTACAGAGCATTACCAAATACTGACTCATGATACCAACCAGCAAACACATCCATCAAATAATCATTACTGTGTGGATCAGGTGAACAAAGGCAATGTCAGTGAACACACAAAAATGGCAGGCAAACAAACCAACAGGTACCCGGCATACATTTTGTATGAAGGCCATTAACATGATTACTTAGAGTTCGCTTATGGCATTCAAATGGATATAAAATTGAAATGAAACACATTTCCATCACCAGAAAATAAAAATATGAATTCAGTTTGTCAACTTATACAAGATAATGAATTGCCGAAATCACAATATTTATAAATTCATATCTAATTTATTCATGGAATAGTTACTTTCACAACTGAAGTACCGGTACCTTAAGAAAGGAAACTACTAGCACGTTGTATTGCATGAGTACCTAATCATGCTATATAGGGCTACTTGGACATTGAATTAGGAATTGATGACAAAAATGGTAATTTCGCTAATCAGCTCTAGATTAGCATGATCAATGTGTCACGTACATACAGCATAATGCATGTAATGCAACAAATGGCGATTCCAATGTATGCAACACGAGGGCTGCATGATGTCTGGTCACAGATCACGCCGAGGTTCGGAAGAAGTTACCCATGATCCTTTGCTGCTGGTCCCAGCTGACAGCCAACATTGTTAATGGCTCATAAGTGACTGATACAATACGCCTTTTCATATGTGGGCTGTAACTAGGGAACACAATACCGGCCAGTATTGATTGATTACTAACGCTCTTCCCCTCCGTCCCCGTGGCAACCCTTCCCTCCAAACACTCGTGGACTTCCTTGCAGCGCCAAACCTCACTGCCCCCCCCCCCCCCCCCCCTCCCTTCCCCACCTGACATCAACCGTCATAGCTCTCTCGGAAATCCTATCCAACATTTCCACTTCAGCACACGGTAAGCACAAAATGTCATGTATCGATACTGGGGAAAGATCCGCTTCAATCAGGCTTTCAATGACCTCCATGAACCATAGAATGTTAGTTTTCACTGGAAAGTTTTTGCTCCTTCTTGAAACCAATCAATAATTTATGTTATTTCAGTTACTAGAAACCTTTTGTATGGGTTCTGCTAGTTAGCACGTAGGATGATTTTTATAGTCTTGTCATCGTGCAGAAAAACAAGGAAGAAACTGTCAAACATTCGCACTTCAAGCTCATTCCATTTGAATCTGACAGTCTCATCCAGTTACAAGATTCCAGGACAAGTTATACAGTTGCCAGTACAAGATGTGCACAAGGCAGCACAACCAACACAGCTAATTCAATTTCATTTTTGAACTGAATTGAATTGAAGAAAAGGTTTTCTGACAAAACTTAGATGCCAATGTCATTGTCTTTCAGAGCGACCTTATAAAGCTGTGTTACAGTTTCCCAGCATAAACAAGGCAAACGTCCTTACAGATCAAACACATTTCCACACAAGGATGCAATCAACGGAGATGACACACAGTGAGCCGTCTACTTCCCTCGCATGGCACAAAATCAATAGCTTGGTAATAGCCTGGAGACCAGCAGGGAAAGACACAAAGTTTATCAGGCAGATTCCACGGTTGATCTTCAAGTACGACCACGGTCTGTTCCGTGACAACAGGTTAATCAACATCCACTACATGCACATAGATATCACAATGAATGTTCGGTCTGTGCAGTGTAGCATCATTCCTCAGCTGAGAAATAGTCATTCAAAAATTAGTTCACTTTACGATCTCATATATGACTTCTGCAACATACAGTGATAGGCTGTATGTTGCATATAGATCATATCATATTGATGATACAGTGAGAAGGATAACCTATTATGTTGACGTACTGTAAACCCTTTAATTTTCGGGTGTCCATTAATATTCGTGATTTCTGGATACAAATAATTTTTTCAAAAACCCATGTTTTGATCAGACGTGGTACTAGTGTCGTGAAAATACAAATTCAAACAGACACAAAACTGAGGGGGATTACAGTATGTGCATACCTTTTATTTATTTATGAGTATTGAGTATTTATGAGTATTTAATTCCTTCAGGATAAATAGGATAGATTTTTAAGTTGAATGACATTCATATTGAAAAACATGTGCAGAAAACCTGATTCATTTATCAAGTTTGTTATGTTCGTATTGGAAACCAACCTGGCATGAAAATCATGATAATCAAGATAATAGGAAAGGTTTGATATAGGCGGTAGTGGTACATATATATACATGATATATTCAACATATTTTCATAGGCCAAAAGCTGTGACTTACCTACCAGTATAACCATGAACTGATGATATTCTGGACCGAGTGTTGCTGTATTCCTATCATGGCAGCATGATTTAACACTCACAAGTTAATGTACTCTCATAATCATGGTAACCTGTATGGAAAAATAAATGGAGTGAGAACACATGGAGTAAAGAACACATGGCATCTAAGCATCAAAAGAAACAAGTACCATCTATGTATTTAAATTATTTTCTTTACAATTTTTTTTTTTATTGCACCTTTGTAGCTTGTATTTACTTGTGATAATGTATGAAAGGTCAATTTCAAATTTGCTTCAAAAACTTGTGCGAATAGTGCACCTCAGATTACGGGACCGGTTTGTACACTGCAGTGCGTCACATGACATAGTTAGGCTTTGGAAATAGAGTCAAAATGCATCCTCTCAATTGACCAATGACATCGTACTTCGAAGCTCAGCGTCGCTTCGGCTAATCTAGACCAAGCCAATATATTGTTGTCTTTAAATAGCCTCAAATTAGCGCCGCTCTATGACGGAACCTGTATTTTCAATCAATATTTCAACATAGGCTCAGCCATATAGGCTTTTTCTCTGAAGCCGGTACGGATTAGATGATCTGTTTCAATTTTAGTGCGTGTAAAAAATTGTCACACGTGACATGTGGAATATGATGCAGAGTGGTTTTACCCGATCTTAATGACATCGAAAGAGTGACATGACATCGATTCAGAAGGTGTAAATGTGAAAAAAAAAGTAGTGCAATTCTGTGTTTTTATGTCGTTTATTTTCCAACTTGTCAAGATAGCGGAAGCGGCAGTGCGCATGTGTGGACTCAACTTTGGAGAGGATGTGAATTGATCTTCTTTTTCTATCGGAGTCTCCACTGAAAGCAACTCATATGTTGCTTTCTTTCATCAAACAATGCAGGTGTCACATTGAGTTTCAAAAACTCTCATTTCTTGCCCATGATTCTCTGCGAATCTCACGTGAGTGTCATGGTGGCAATATCAACATGAAGATGACAGATTTGACAGCTCAAGATATCTTGCTTGTATTTACGATGAATACACAGCGGTTTCGTTTTTGATCCAAACCATTCCTTCTTATAGAAACACATCTCATATTGCAGTTTATTATATAGGTTTATTTCACACGATGCCGACCGACCCAATGGAGCCCTGTTTTGCAGCGCAGCTGAGCTGAGTGCTATCAGTGTTGTCATGCTCATTCTTGGGCATTTGGACATTCTGAGGGATGCTCAGTCTGCCCAGGACAATCTTGGAATATAAAATGATTCTCATTAAATATTGGCTGTAAACAGCGAACAACATTTACACAATTTGAACTTTCCTTCCAATTAAAACAGGGGAATATATTACTAGTTTACTATACATGCTGTACGAATGTTGTATGAATGCCTGCATTGTGTATTGTTGTATTTTACATTATTTTTATGTACACACTGTACGAAATAAATATTTATAGATTTAGCTTTTTTTTAAGCTTTTTGTATAAAACGCTAATATCAACTCATTCACCATGTTCACTGCCACGATAATTTTTGAGTTCCAAGGCCTGTGTGCCACATTCATTTTAGAAAATATGAATATTTTGAAATGCCCAAGTTTGCTCTGGACCTTCTCGAGATTTGCTTGGTTCCCGCTTACAGCTTGGTACTGGACCATGCAAAAAAACGGCTACCGAAGGGCCTGAAAACCCGGAATATTCGTGTTGGACCAATATCTCATGTAATACCGGTACACTTCACGCAGTGTGTGTGTGCCAATAAATGTGTCAGAGTCACGAAATACCTTCATATTCATTCAATAGAAACATTTGGATGGTCTACAGGTGTATATGTTTGGTTTATTTTGAGTTTACATGTAAACTCTGGGAGATTTCTGGCAAATTCTGGCAACTTCATAAATCGGTGATATAATCATCATCAGTAAATGGGTATACATTGTTGCAGGTATTTACCTGAGATATCTGACCGAATCAACTGTCAGAGGCATATTTAACATCAAGGATAATATTTGCAAAGAAAAAAACAAGAATTCTAAAAAAGTAATGCTTGAGGGCAGTTTGCTGACCCAGGTAAAGGTTGCCAGAAATCTCTCACATTTGGATACTAAACTGGAAAATACATCAACTGTATCCAATGTAGACTACTCAAAATGTTTCCATACAACGGCTATGAGGGTCCCCCATCGCTACGACACAGTTATTGGCACATATACACTGAATTACACAAGATATTAGCCCAACACCAAAATCCCGGGTTTTCAGGCCGTTCGGTGACCGTTTTTTTGCATGGACTAGTACCAAGCTGTGAGCGGGAGTCAAGCAATCTCGAGATTGTCCAAATTTCCAAGAATAAGCCAGTTCAGAAATGTTTCTAGGTCAGGTCAAGTGGTTACGACTCACGCCATAAACTTGTATTGAACAAATTTACTTAAGCCGGCTATACACTACAAGACGCGACCACGACACGACGGCGATGACCCGTCTTATAGTGTATAGCGACCCACGACGGGTTCACGACGAATGAAAACCGCTTCACAACTACTCGTCTTCCAGACTGAAATGCTCAGTCGTGGAGACTGATTTGTGCCGACTAATCGTCGCGTCGGGTAGTGTATGACGGTTTTGTGACGTTTTGTCGTGGTACATGCGAGCTTCAGCTTTTTGAAACGGACATTTAGGCTACTATAAGTTTGAGGTGCACGAAGTTATAACTGATTTAATGTCCAGAAATATCGACAAACATTTTTTGGCCATTGTTACTGTTTTATGTCTAATGAAATAGCATCCCGAAAAATATTTAGTTGATTACGTTTTTCATATATATTGTAGAACAAAATGTTCAAGTGTATAATTTTTACATGTACAGATCACATGTCATTTGTGCATTGTTTTGGCGAATGGGGATAAACGACCGAATCCCGATAGGTTAGCAATCAATATTTAAAACACATTGAGCAAAAATGAAACTTCAAAGACGCGACGATTCGTCGTGTAATGTATAGCGGTACATCATTGCCGACGGGTTCACGACGATTCGTCGTGAAACCATCGGGTCGCCGTCGCGTCGTGGTCGCGTCGTATAGTGTATAGCCGGCTATACAGGCGGAATCGAGTAGAGTGTCAGTGATAGTGACTCAACAATGGTAGCGTGACAACACGAGGTGGCTTTGTTTATACCACTTGACCTGACTTTAAGAAAACATTTCCGAACTCTGGTATGACCACAACAGTCCGACAGTCACACTCACAGTATCAACCATGGCATTGGCGAGTGGACTCAAGTCATGAGACGGATTGCGACATGGTCATGGATTGCGAGTGACAATTTTGCACTAGAGTATACAACAATTTAAGAATCAGATCTAGACTAGTGAACCTTACTTTTGAATCACAAACATGGGTTTCCATCGGGACTGTCAATAACTGAGTAAAAGACTTTAAAACTGGACCAAATCCACAAAATAGGAGAATAGCCCAGACCCATCAGATTGGCAGGATGTGACGTTTTTCTTGTTCATCTTTCCGCAGTGAATAAACTAGTATGGTATTTTTCGAAAGGCATATGATTTGGTCCTATAGCAGAAACCAATAAAATATTTTCTTACGTGTTTCTGGTAGTCTGCTATGTCGCACATTTAGAGCAGAGAGAACACTCTCTGATTATAGCTCCAGATGTACCATGGCGAAAAAACCGAAAGGCTCAACACATTATTTCTAAATACCATAAAGCACAACACTGACTTTACGTCCAGATTTGAATTTTTTTTCTCGCGATGTTATGGGTATATGTAATTAAAATTTGTCTACATAAAAAGTCCAGAAATACGGAGCCGCTGAAAGGACATGGAAGAAATATTTTTAACACATTGTTATTGCGTCCCTTGCAATAATATTGCGTTCCCTCACAATCCGGATCACGTTCCCTCGAGATCTTATTGCATTCCATCGCATTCCGGATCGCGTTCCCTCGCGATCTTATTGCATTCCCTCGCACTCCGGATCGTGTTCCCTCGCGATTTTATTACGTTCCCTCGCAATCCGGATCACGTTCCCTTACGATATTATCACGTTCACTCGCGATCTCATTGCGTTGTCTCGCATTCCGGATTGTGTTCCCTCGCGATCTTGTAGAAAACCTTTTCATAAGTCATTGGCGTCAGCACAATGTGAGGGAACGTGATCCAGAATGCGAGGAAATGCAATAAGATCGTGAGGAAACGTGATAATATCACGAGGGAACTCGATCTGGAATGCGAGGGAACACAATAGGATCGCGAGAGAATGCAATCCGGACTTTGAGGGCACGCAACAAGATCGCGAGGGAATGCAATAAGATCGCGAGGGAACGTAATACTATTGCGAGGGAATGCAATAACGATATGTAAAAAAATATTTCTTTCATGTCCTTTTAGCAGCTCCGTATAGAAATGTTCAATGAAAATATTTAAGTTCTAATGCCCGGACGAGTCGACGGGTACTCGAATTCGGGGCAGGTTATACAATTACCCGGAAAACGATAAAGATATATAGTTCTTGCATTGAAAATTAGCGATAAACACTAGTAAAATCACAAGAATGACAAGGAAATCATCGGTAATAATCGAAGTAGTTTTACGAGATCTGTTTCAAACTTGAAAATATACACAGACGAAACAAATAATGTGTCAAAGATCGATGACTGGCGTTTATGTGTTACAAATTGCTCCTGTGAGTTCCGTTCAAACCTTGATATATATTTGGATGGGTTACCCGGGGCGGATCGCGTCAGACCATATAGGTACCCAGTCGGAAATTTTTCACTCGTCCGGGCCCTAGTAAGTTCCATGAAGAAACGAGCATGAATTCATTGTTATTGTTATCAAACTGTGCTGACAAAAAAAAAATCATAGAAAGTAAAAGTATCACAAAAATCATCAAAAAAAACAACAACAGAAGGCATAAAAGGAACACTGGAACCACAGTGTATAATAACCAGCTTTGGAACCACAGCTCGGATCATCATGGGACGACATAATGAAATTGATCGTGTATGCATTTTGAGAAGATTTTATGTCAGGATGCATTTCAAGAATCGAGACTGAAATTGTAATGCCACAAAAATGTGTAATGATTGAAAGTATGCCCAAACCAACTTTGGAACCTCAGCTTGGATCATCATGAGACGACATAATGAAATTGGCCGTGCATGCATTTTGAGATGATTTTATGTCAGGATGCGTTTAAAAAATCGAGACTAAAATTGCAATGCCACAAAAAATGTGTAATGATTGAAAGTATGCACAAACCAACTTTGGAACCTCATCTTGGATCATCATGGGACGACATAATGAAATTGGCCGTGTATGAATTTTTTGTCAGGATATGTTTCAAAAGTCGAGATTGATATTGCAATGCCACATAAAATGTGTGATGATTGAAAGTACATGTATGCCATAACCAACTTTGGAACCTCAGCTTGGATAATCATGGGACGACACAATGAAATTGGCCGTGTATGCATTTTGGGAAGACTTAATGTCAGGATGGTTCTCAAAAATCGAGATTGAAATTGCAATCCCATATTAATGTGTATTGATTGAAAGTATGCACAAAGTTATAAATAATTATAAAAGTTTTGTTTCCTGACGAGTATGCCAAAAAAATGTCATCGTATTCAAAGCTTAAAATACATTTATATTGCAAACATTTTGAGAAAAGGTTGAAGCTCATTTTCATCAATGTTTTGTGTTATCAGAACTGGATGATTGTATATTTTCCACCTGTGGGGATAATTCAAAGGTACACTCTTTATTTCTCGTAAGCTGGTAGGTGAAAATCCTGATAATTGTATCCCCCGAATGAAATAAGAATTTTCGCCAAGTCATCTCTGAGGTTTCCTACATATCTCGGGAACGGTGTGTCGTAGAGCGAAATGGACGTTATTTTCGGACTCGTCAATCGGGATAAAGATGTCTAGGACAAACATGTCTAGGCGGTATTAGGGATGACCTTTGACTTTGACTTGAATTTTTTCGCTGAGTCGGCATTTTTCGTTTTTGTCGATATCTCGGAAATGGTGCGTCGTAGAGCGAAATGGACGTTATTTTCGGACTCGTCACTCTAGGCAAACATGTCTAAGGGGTATCAGAGATGACCTTTTATCACACACTATAAACTACAATGCTTCAGGACCCCAAAAGGTGTGATAACCTTTTCTGTATTACCCTACTTCAAATTATTCTGTATCACTCGCTAAGCCACATCGGGCCGAAACTACTTTTTTACGTGGAGATCGTTATTACGTAAAATAACAATATGAAGTCATATATATGAAAACGATCTTAGCAACCGAAAGTCACCAAGCCGACTTGAGATTTTTCGGACATTACAGCAAGCATATTCATGAATATTATAAAATTAATATTATCATATTAATGATCATTCACAATTTTCGTATGATCTACGACAATATCTAGAATTATGTCTGAACAGTTGTGTGTGATGAAATAAAAACCACGCTCGTGTGTTTTCCACAAAAAGATATCGGTCTCGTTTGGTCTGGCGCATGAACACAGAATACACTCGTCCTTCGGACTCGTGCATCCTGAATTCATCCGCCAGACCAAACTCGACCGATTTCTTTTTGCGGAAAACACACTCGCATGGTTTTATATATTTATCTTGACCTTGCCTTTTTTCGCCGAGTTGGCATTTTTCGTTTTCGTCGATATCTCGGAAACAGTGCGTCTTAGAGCAAAACGGGCGTTATTTTTTTACTCGTTGCCCTAGACAAACATCTCTAAGGGGTATTAGGGATGATCCTTGACCTTGACCATATTTATTTCGCTGAGTCAACATTTTTTGTTTTCGTCAATATCTCGGAAACGGTGTGTCTTAGAGCAAAACGGACATTATTTTCAGACTCGTCGCCATAGACAAACATGTCTACGGGGTATTAGGGATGACCTTTGACTTTGACCTTGAATTTTTTTGCTAAGTCTTACCTTTACCTTGAAATTTTTTGCTGAGTCGGCATTTTTCGTTTTTGTTGATATCTCAGAAACGGTGTGTCATAGAGCAAAACGGACGTTATTTTGGAGTTGTCGCCCCAGACAAACATCTCTAAGGGGTATTAGGGATGACACTTGACCTTGGCCATATTTATTTCGCTGAGTTGACATTTTTCGTTTTCGTCGATATCTCGGAAATGGTGCGTCTTAGAGCAAAACGGACATGTCTAAGGGGTATTAGGGATGACCTTTGACATTGACTTTGAATTTTTTTGCTAAGTCAGCAATTTTCGTTTTCATCGATATCTCGTAAACGGTGCGTCGTAGAGCGAAACAGGCGTTATTTTCGGACTCATGGCCCTAGACAAACATATCTAAGGGGTACTAGAGATAAACTTTGACCTTGACCTGAAATTTTTTTGCCGAATCGGCATTTTTCATTTTCATTGATATCTCGGAAATGGTGTGTCGTAGAGCGAAATGGCAGTTATTTTCAGACTCGTCGCCCTAAACAAACATGTCTAATAGATATTATGGATGACCTTTGATCTTGACCTTAATTATTCTCGCTGAGTCGGAATTTTTCCTTTCCGGACACGGTGCATCATGGAGTGAAACAGACCCTGACCCGAATTTTTGTTGTGAGTTGTCATTTTGTTTGTTCGTTTGGGGTCTCAATACGGTGTGTCATAGAGCAAAACGGATGTCATTCGTGGCAAGCATATCATAAGTATTATGATAAACCCCTCGAGAAATGTTCAGGATTTGCTAACCCCTCGAGAAATGTTCAGGATTTGCTAAAAGCCCGGATACTTTTGAGATATAGTTTACAAATGCATTTTTAAATTATGAACATTTCAGTCCAGGACTCAGGGAATGCCAGGAACATCATGAAACATCTTTTCTCGAAAACTGTCAGATCAGTTTTGAGATTTTGGTTTCAAAAGATTCCCCTTATCTACCTTTATGATGTGTATAAGTTTTGTTGCCCTTGAATCGCCGGTCTCCATGTGGCAGCAATTTTTGATGGGTCGGTTTTTGGTTTTTTTTACCTCAAATCGCATTACTATCCATTTTGGGCCATTTCTAGGCAAATTTTTTTTCACCCTTTGAAAAAAAAATTGGACTTGGAAAATTTCCAGCACCTTTTTCCTTCCTAATGGGAGCTGCCAGGACTGTACTCATAGAACGCTTGAAGATAGAGATTAGAAATTGGCACTTTCAAATGGAAAGTCATATATGGCGATTTGTGTGGTGACCTTGAATTTGACCTTTGATGGCCTTGAAAGGTCAAAACAGCCATTTGGGGGGGGGGGGGGGATGTGTAGATTTGCCTCTACAGATGAAATGCTTGTAGATAGTGCTCACGTTTGCATTATGAGCATATAAGAAGTCATATATGGAACAACTGATGATGACCTTGACCTTGACCTTGACCTCAGATGACCTTGAGTACTAAATGTCCGATGTGAAATGTGTAAATTAGCCACCGAGGCTTAAACATTTGCACACACAGGTTAGGATTGTGTAGAAGCTTACAAGAAGTCATGTATTTATAGCACATCTCTTGGAAACCTTGATTTTGACCTTATATATGACCTTGAAATCCAAATCTCACAACCTTGCCTGACCTGACATGTGTAAATTGGCCTCTACAGACAAAATACTTGTTGATAAAGCGTATATGTTTGTATTATGAACATATATGAAATCATATGCAGCATACCTAATGGTGATATTGCAGTTCACAAAGATGACCGTGATTGGTAAATCTCAAAGTCATATGTCACTTGCAATGCTCAAAGCCAAAATTGTCCGGTAACCTATCTTAGCCCTTGGGCTAATTTGTTTTAATATCTCAGAAAATTTTCTGGTGTGTAGTTTACAACTAAATTTGTGCAGTTTGAATATCTCGAATTTTATGAACATTCTGGTATGGGGGTTCGGGGTGGCAGAAGCTCCTCGAGAAAATTTTAGGATTTGGTAAACTTAAGATTTGGTAGTTTTGGGGTCCATAAGGCACCTGAGAACTTGTTGGAATTTGATAATATTCCAGATGACTGTTGAGATGGATAGATGGTGACGGGTGTATTGTAAAAGATGCCTCTTTACATGTTTGGTACGGATTTTATTAATCCATAATGTAAAATCCAAATCCTTTCTGTGCCTAGATTAGAAAATCCGAATTCAGGACAGGTTTCTGATTCACACTGATCTCACGAGTGAAAATCAATAAGAACCATCATCTAGTCCTTAAAATATATTAAGGAGTGTATATATGTGTGATCAGTGATTGACCATGAACCGATCATTAAACTTTCAGATCAAGTACATTTGTAAATCAAACAGTAAACTAAACTTGACTCCGAGTGAATATGAGCATAAAATCTCAGGAGATATGCAATCATAACTACAGATATTATACAATATAAGGATCCAAAAGCTTAGTTGGGACAAATGCATTTATGAATTTTGTTTGCCCATGAGCAGAACCCTAATGTAGCCTATCCACCAATGAGCTTCCTGTTTGCCACCAGGATCGCCACCATGTAATTCGGGTATAGATAAACCACAGAAACAGTCTACTGTGCCATATAATACAAAAACGTAATAATGTTGCATTAAATTTTTGTCATGTTTGTTTTTGCATAATGCAGACAATGGACATGACGTTTTTTGTACTTTTTAGGCATAATAGACTGTTTCAGAGCCCCAAAAGCACATGGCATCAGCAGGTACCCCATTCTATTCTGTCTGGATATATTTCTTCCTGCGTTCTTCACAACATCATACAACCACCAAAAACGTTGTTGTCCGTGAGGCATATAATAGGTTTTACAGGATTCCCGATGTGCTCGGGAGTGGCCGTTAAAAGTGTGCGTTGGTTGTTCGTTTCTTACAATGCTTGACCAAGGAAATCCTAGGTCATTTTAGGTTGCTGAATACTTACTTACCGTAACTTACGGACTGGAAACGCCTGTTTGAAATATGACGTCACATGTGATAAGATAGGCTTCGCTATAAAAAAAAATCGTGCAGGATTGATGGTAAAGTTCTTCAGAAATAAAATCGTTATGTAAGCCTAATGTTCACATAATATAATAACATTAAGAAATATGCATATGTTGTTACATTATTGTTGATACTGTTTACTACATTTATAAACGTGGTAAAATATATTAACTGCGGTCTTGCGGTGGCCATTTCTTTTGTAGCAGAACACAAGGTCAAGAAAATCGAGAAAATGTCCGGTGTTTTACGTGGTGTTATGTGCCGTTCGGTTCCCGTGGTGCGAACAACAGTCACCCAGAGAGCAACTTTCCAGTCCGGACCGCCGAAAAATAGAATATCTACGCCGGTAAGACTTGACCACATGACATTGGCGATGCCTACAGTACTAGGCTACATGGCCATGGGCTAGAGCTGGAGCACTAATGTGACTGTCGGACGGCATGCAAATAGGCCGGCCTATCGGACACATGAATAAATCACGGTTTTCACATGTAGTAGGCCTTTACACTCTGTAAAAAATATTGAACTGAGCAAATGTGTAGAATCAAAGCATGAATTTCCACATGACAGGAGTTTCAGGTTTCCTTCATTATGAAATAGCCCCGGACAACGATTTCATTTGTGCTTTTTACACTGTCAAGACCTCTGATCAACGTATCAGTTTTTATATGACTGCCCGTGTGTGCATGTGATCAAAGAAATTCTGGTGGTCCGTTTGGGCCACTGTAAACAGTAAAGTCATATTTGGTGGCCCGACCATGTTTTTCAGTGGCCCTGGGTGACCGGGCAAGTGCTATTTGAATTCCTGTGTATTTACATTATCTTTCCTGTCTCATTAAAATGCATTCAACCTACAGATCACACCGGCTATACTAGTCTATAATATATGCATAAAGACGTATTGTAACTATACTGACAGTCCATAATAAATACTTCACATCCAGCACAAATCTATTAGTCTAACTTTGTTTTTGTATTTTCTTTACTTTCAGGAAAAGGTTGGTTGCGGTGTTGCCATGACGATGGCCATCATCGGCCCGGCTGGTTACTTGTTGACGCAAATCAAGCACTACAGATCGAGACCTGAAGCTGAAGAGTGAAGAATCATAATGTTCCAGACACGTATCACTTCAATAGCAGATCGAAGGACCATCCTGCTGTCATCAAAGTCAACAACACTATCTTGGCTGCTGCTCCAGAAATTGTTTGGACTCACAATAACGATGATAACTCAATCAATCTAGCGACAGTGTAGAAACATTTACTATAGCTAAAATATCTAGATGTAGATTCTAGTGCATTTTACTTTCTATTTATGTTCAATACTCTCTTCTGTTCTCAGGATGTATAACAGTGGTCTCAAGATTTGCGCACAAGCTGTGAAACTTTTAGGTCAATGGGTTAGTTTGTGATACCAAAGTACATGTACTCGATAATATGGTTTGAATTAAATAATTTTGATCCATCAGTGTTGTCGCTAAGTTTTATCACCGGACGGCAGGTCGAGATACGATTGTCTTGTTACTGCCACGTCAGCAGTTTTCTTGCAAACGTGTTGCAGGTCATAATTTTGCTTATTTTGCATTGGCATAAGGGTTGGACACACGAATTTGCAGTCTAAGCCCTTTGAAAGTAATCCCCTATTACAATATTGATTTTCTTGAGGCCAGTATTTTTTTTACCAAAATTCTGACCCAAAATGTGTAATTATTGCCATAATCTCTCTGATAAACACATTGGTAATATTACCCAATGCTCTTATTACAGAGGTAGATATATAATGAATACTAGTTCAAACTTTCTTTTCTTAAAAATTTGAATGGGTGTGGCTTTTCTAGTTGGGAGTTAGAACAATTGAATTTGACCTCGGATAACCTTGTAAAGTCATATACAAATTGTTTTACCTCAGTTTGGCGGAAAAATGGGTGTAGGGCCTGAACAGTTACGAATAGAATCATAATAAAACCGGTTAAAACCTGTTTTAGTAATCAGCACTTTTTTCAGGAAATAATGGCCATGGAAATGATAACCTCAAGTTTGACATTGGATGACCTCTAGAAGAGTAATGCTGACTATCCAGCTGTCCAGCTATTAACAAGGCTGAAATGGACACTACATACCAATAAGAAACCTTAACAACACTTTTATCAATCGTGTATATCTTTTATTCAACTTGTTGAAAACTCTCGTGACCAGTACTAATACAGAGAAGCAGGCAACAATTTAATAGTATCACAGATAATTGGAAACACACAAATTTTATCAGCCTGCACCACAGAAGGTTGAATCATTCATGTCGGTTCACATGTTTTGTGCCAATTCACTTCCTAACAATGCTGATCACACAAGTGAATTATTTCTCACAACATTTAAAATACATGTATTAGTAAATTTTAAATCATCATCAAACATACTACAAAAGATATTAAACTCTTCATGAATAAAAATTGTTTAGGTTGCCCATGCTTATATCATGGATAGGAATGCTGTTCAACAGTGATTGATATATTTTTTGAAGAAAATTTCTTCATGAAGATTCATTTCTTCATGCATAACAAAGTTGAGGAATGCAGAGAAAAACACATGTACCATGTGTATAACATGTCATGCGGTCAGAATGGTGATGTTACAATAGCCTTCAAGAAATAGCGGTGCATTAATAAACGAAACACACTTTCTTGTAAATATATATATATATATATATGCATGAAAATCTGAACAATTAATGCTATGGATATATTATTGGGCTGTGTTCTGCATAAAGCTGTCATTGAACAAACAGACTGATCAGTTTTGGTCAGGTAGATAGGTTGATTTGACTACAGTCAGTTTTCAAAAATACAAAGATACATAATAACTAGACATAAAAGCCTATAGGCTTTGTGGCATCCCCCATTTTGTTCTTATCATTTCAAATGGTCATACTGGACTGAGAAAAAAGGATACATAGGCCATTGTATGTGGGTAAGAGTGAGAGCTCATCAGACAGTTTCTTACCAGAACTGCTTTTTATCATCTTGACAACTTGGCCCACCAGACATTTGCCACCCCAAATGAATGGACAATTACCCAGCCAATATCATGAATATTATTCAGCGTACTAGTATATTTAATCAGAATGTTCGTGATATTTTTCAGGTGCTCCTGTCAAATATAAAATGATACGTGACTAAAAGAATGCTGTGTCATCTTGGCCAATTTTGTGATTTCAAAACTTGTACAATACAGCGGAATTTTCGCATTCATATTATAACCAAAGCCAAACATTTGCCAGCTAACTAAAACAATGATGATTTGGTCATTGCATGTGAAATAGAGTTGAATAACAAAACATTCAAACAATACATGTTTGTACAATATAAATGCAGACAGGGCAAATCATCCCCCAAGCATGTTGTGTCATGTGTGTTGGCTTATTAACCAACTATTGTATTCTGTGGGATGTAACTTCATTCTTTTACCATGTACACACACTAGTAAACCAGGCTTTGGAGGGGGGAGTGAGGGATAATGCATGGATATGAGCCTAGGGTCATGTTGGACATGCTAGCTGTATCACTTGTCAGGCATGACTGAGCAGGGCTGGCTGAGAGGGGTGGAGCCTATTTCTGTGCTGGACAGACTGGCTGATCTTGTCAGGCATGACTGAGCAGGTCTGGCTGAGAGGGGCGGAGCCTATTTCTGAGCTGGACAGACTGGCTGATCTTGTAAGGCATGACCGAGCAGGGCTGGCTGAGAGGGGCAGAGCCCATTGCTGTGCTGGACAGACTGGCTGATCTCCTGCACTGGCTGAGAGGGCAGAGCCTAGCCTCATGCTGGACATGCAGGCTACAGTCAGTGAATACAGTAGCATGGCTCAGTTACAGTATTACATCTGCATGGGTGCAGGCGAGGGAAAAATTCTAAGTCCAAAAAAAAAAAAAATGCACCTACAAATTTTTTTTTCCTCTGGAAATTGCCTGAATCAAATTATGACATTGACAGGAATCGCCCGATTTTTTTTTCCAAAATGGCCGCTGGCGGCCATCTTGGATTTCGGATCTCGACGAAAAACAATAGGGGTTAGAAGCAAAGTATTTCGGATGAGCTGTGAAAATTTCGGAAAGATAGATCGAGGCGTTCAAGAGTTATGATCCGGAAACCAAACGGCGGAAGAAAAAAAAAAAAAAAAAAAAAAAAAAAAAGAAAAAAAAAAAAAAAACAGACAAAAACATAAGGCCTCCCGATTTTCAATCGGGATGCCTAATTACAAAAGCCAATGAGCGATATGAGATCAACGGATACAACATATACATCTGCTACTGCCAAGTAATCCATATACTGTAAAACGACTAATTTTGGCGGCTATTAAATTTGGCGGTTGTGAGCCCCGCGTTATTTGGCGGTTTCAGAACCACATATATATATTAACATATATCTAGTTAATTTGGCAGACGATTTAATTTGACGGTTTTTCCCCTACTGCCAAATTCGCCAAATAAATCGACCGCCAAATTTAGTCGTTTTACAGTATATATATATATTTACATTTTTTCTTTGCGCAATGTGCATCTGCATTTGCAACAGCTTATGAGGTAACAGAAGATTATAAACACTGACAAAAGTTACTGGACTGGTTAATAATGTTCCGAAAACCATATGATGTTACACTGGGTTCTATACAACCCAGTGTAACATCATCTGTACAGGTCTAAAAGTCGTCTCCCAGGATATCAGACACAAGGAACTCCCTAATTTTCAACTACAAACACATATTAAAATTGTCACGCGACTCGCGACAAGGCTGTGACCAATCCAATGTTTTGATTTTGTACTGCGGTACATGTGAGCAAATCACTGAATAGCTGGAAACTACTTCAGGAATCACACACAGTTACATCTTATGGTTTCACATATTCCATCAACAATTCAATATATATTAATCTACTTGTATATCTCAACTAATATACAGAAATCTGTACTTGGTGCATAATGTATACATTGACTGATCATGAAGCGAGAAAATGGAATATTTGCTGTTTATATTCTTTTTGCAACCAAAATAATCTTGAGGACGATTTCATTTTGCAGATGCAGTACAATTATACGTCAATGCAAAACACCAAATAAAGTGTGCAAAGACTGCAAATGTTGTTTTACAATGACACATGTGATGAATATCTGTCGAATACTTAGTCTGATAAAATATCGGAATGCAACAGTATCGTCGTAACAACTGCTGTTAAATAGGAATTTTTTTATGCATTTTGCAGATTCCACTGTGATAATGGAAGCATAAAATTAAATCCCCACTAAATTTTATTATGGAACACTGGTACGACATGCGAGAAGTGACAAGCGACATGCGAGAAGCGACATGCGAGAAGTGACAAGCGACATGCGAGAAGTGACATGCGACCTGCGAACTGAAACTACGACTTATTCCGTAGTAAACCATGGTTTAATACGAAAAAATGTGTAGGATATCCAAGTTGCATTTTGTTTCACGCAAGTCGCAGTTTGTAAAATTAACTTGCATGTCGCTGTTTATATACCTCGCAGGTCGCATGTCGCAGTTAATAGGCTAACTCGCAGGTCACATGTTCATGTAGGCAATATTTCTCGCTTCTCGCATGTCACATATCGCTTCTCACATGTCACTTCTCGCATGGCGCACCGGCTTTCCATATTTTATACTCTATTTAATATCCTAAATATAGGGCAAGCATATAAAGCCACAAAATTTTGTCAGTTCACAGTAGTAGTAAATGGATGAAATCAACATTGATATGACCTCTATATAACATCAATATCATGGATAGTAGTTTTTTTTTCTTGAGGTATTTTCTATACAATCCAGTGTAACATCATTCTGTACATAAACAGGGACAAAGATGTACAAATTTCCTATCACAATTTCTCTGAAGGAAACAACAAACCACATAACAATATAAAAGTACTAGTATTCATTGGAATCAATGCTATTGCTAGCAATTGTATCTTAGGCATTCCTGGTAGATTCACACTCAGTCATTCAAAAGTTTCAGGAATAAATAGTTTCAACCACTATGAAGAATGCTAGTCATATTGCTGCAGCTACTCTTTGATTTTGCTGAGGCCACGTACAGATCTCAGGCCCTGGATAAAGGTCCGCGAACGCTTGTGATCAGTGATCGGGAAATTGGCATGAAACAGCGACACTTCTATCTCGAGGTTGCCTTCTAGAGGGAGCCACCGTGTCACCTCCTGGTGATCTGTAACAAGGTCAAGGTCACACAAATAGTTTCGCTGTCTGTCACAGTACAAGTTCACAATACCTAGGCAGCCATGGTATGATCAGGTTGATAGTGTCATCATGAAGGAAAAAAATGAAAGACAAAACCGGAGAATTGACAAACCTCCTAGGATTTGTTGCAGGCTGAAAGACTTTGTTGCGATGTGTTTTTTCTGAGAGGACTTGATGTCGAAGGTGAGCTGAGAATCTCTCCAGACTCCGTGACCAGGATCAATCTGTGTACACAATCAACATATCTCAACACTGGTCATAGGACTGGTGATGATCAGGTATGATCTTGGATACAAACAATTTGTACACCTATTGTTTGATCGGAGTACAAAATGTACCAGCAAATCATTCATGGAGTGCTTACAGCAGAATATGTCATATAAACCAGAGGGTGTGTATTTATTTGTGTGCAAAATCATACCGTACCATCATGTGATTTTCCATCCCTATAAAGCATGGGCATGGCAGATCATTTATGGGTTTTCAATACTCATACCCGGTACACAAATATTCAAGCCACACTGACATGGAAACACCATTTTGTGATTACAAATTCATCAAGCTATTGTAATGAAACATGCTTTTTGGCCTCAGTTCCGTTTTGGATCATCGTATCAACTTGAAAGTTTGTGTGTCATAATAAGGTATCATGCTGCAATTTTTCACCAAATTTCAGAATTCTCTTTCGAAACTTGAAAAAGTTGGCAATCTACCCCAATGTTAAATTTCAGCCCCAACATGGAATTCTCTTATTCGATGTTTGAGTTATATATTGCTTGAAAATAAACATATTTACTTAATATCTACACCAACTATGATTTTTAACTCCAAACAACGCAAGAAGTTCATTCTGTATGGGCATAAACATGATAAAAGCCCTGAATTTGTTGGAATTTATTTGATCCAAGTTTGACTGATACTGGGGTAGAATGCCAAGCTTCTCATTTTGTTAGATAAAATTCTGAAAGTTGGTTGAAAATTACGGCTTGATACCCAATTATGACACACAAAAATTCAAGTAGATCAGATGATCCAAAACAAAAGTACGACCAAAAATCATGTTTCACTGATACATGAACTTGACTTCTGCCAACATGCAGATTATCAGACTGTACCTCAAAGTTGAGATTGAACTGGGCATCTGACCAGCCGCTGACATTCTTGGACTTGGCTATAACTCGACCTGGAGAGTCCTTCCTCTCCCGCTGGGCATTTGTGCGGCTGAAACACGGGAAACGGTTTCTGTTGAATATCATGGAACCGGTAATAGGTAACATGCATTACAAGGAAATGCAGATATATGATACAAATTGGGCCACAGCCATAAGATTACAGGATATTACATCACACTAGGTTTTAGGGCATACATGTACTGAGAAAACCTGAAGTAAAACAAATTGTCATATCTTCATGAGGTATTACGCACTTGTCGAAGCGTATCTTGCAGTAGAGGGAGTTCCGGGAGCCGAGCAGACCCTTGACACTCAGGACCTGGCCGTGCATGCCATAATACTTATCCTCACTCAGCGACTCTGAAATACGAGACTTCTGATACAGATTTATCAAGAGATTTCTCTGCTTTATATCAAAATCTACATATGTATCATTATATTGAGGTCTGGTACTGATTTTACATGCAAAGACAATTTGTACCTGACATTTTTCCAGACAAAAGCATGGGACTGGAAATAAAATAGGAACATTTTGAATGGTTATATAATTTTATAATGCCTGTCTCCAATGTTACCAATAATGTCGGGAAAATATCCAATCATTCAGCCTTTAGCTACCAATTAGGTAGAATTATTGTTCCTTATATAAAATCAATGTACCAGTGACATGCAAATTACTCATGCTGTCAAAATTGAAATATTATTTGAATGAATGAAATATTTCAATGTCATTTGAGATCCATTCTACATGTAATATCAATGAAAGAAAAGGACACTAATTATTAACATGATTATTACACAATCACCACAACAGAATCGTACATGTGAATCAATTCCAGGCAAGACACTGACCATGCTAACTGTACAGCACATTATAAATGTTGATGATATACCACACAACACAGCACGCTAACCGTAATGAAAGTAATTTGTAAAGTTACACTGACATGTCACAAAGAGTTTATGCTCAGAAAAAAATACCAAGACTGTTAACAATTCAACCACCAAATAACTTTTCTCACAATATTCGAAAAAAGGCAATTTGGATTAGGAAAATTATGACTTTAAAATTTGAGACAAATGCTTCTTTAATATGCATAGACAAGCACATAATTTTCATTGCAGTATGCAATATTCATGCTGATAATGTTATTGGTTAAAAGGCATAGCATCACACCTATGATACAAACTTACTCAAATGACTTAGTACGCCTTAGCTTGGGTAGTTTTGGTCTGTTACATAATCAAGAAAAATTACAATGTACACCAAAAATTTGCCGGATTTTATTAATTGATTTCCATAGTGAGTAGTTTGCTTGTAAAAACTAAATATAAGTGAAAAAGTAACTTTTGTACAATTTACATGTAACATTCGAAATGAAATATGACACCATTACACAAAATCCTGTAGCCTTCACATTCAGGGAAGTCAATGTGATCACCAACTTTGATGGAAAAATAACTACAGCTTGATGTTTACAAAGGCGATTACTGAAAAACAGCCTAGAATCAACTGGAATTGAAACAAATTTGAACTCTGCTTCATCAAGTTCATTTGAACTGGTGCATTTCTTCAAACACTGGATATTTTACAAACTGCTATTTCAATTGATTGAGGCTAGTTACATACTTCCGATAAATTTATACCTATTTCACCTGCATATACAACATCAACACATTTACCACAATCTACCAAGTGTACACCAAACCCACTGCCAAGATGACTTGCCTTTTGCCCACTGGACTGCTGGCACTGGAGTCGCTGAGGAACGACACCTGAGGGTCAGGACTCGCCACCCCTGCGTCAGACGCCGCGTGTTTCATGGTGTCCAGACGTCTCTGGCGAGCTCGACTCATCGGCAGTGTCGACCTCTTCTGGGAGTCTCTACGCAGTGGACTCGACTGCTCGGCAACCTGAGTAACAGCACTATCCATGAAATCAAATGTGTGATCGGGTCAAAATTCACAGTTATGAGCGAAAATCTGCTGCCGAGTGTCGTGAATTTGCCAAGGAATCAACATCAAAATTTATACCTTCACTTCAAGGTCAGAGTAGCTGCGCTGTCGCCCGTTCTGAAGGCCACTTTTAGGCGTGGTCACGACACCAGGACTGGAGCTGTCCGGCACAGGCTGAGCCTTGGCTTCGCGACTGGTGTGATTCTGGTCGTCCACTGGGGCCTGGGGAGTGATGGGCAGCCCACTGTCTGCACTCTCTGAGTTACAAGGGCTGGGGAATGGGTCTTGAAACACCTGTAAAGCAATCAGGTTCATCTTCAAGAGTGGTTGCCTCCACACAAAATAATTCATGAATTTTGAGCCTCACTGGAGTAAATATAATCCTTATGCTGTAATAAAATGACAGCGGATGATAAAGTGGTTAAATTGAGAGTACATATGTACAATATCACTATTTTCAAGGATGTTTAGCATATAGCCCGGACTGACCTCTGGTTCGGGATCAGCCTCGGGATTCTCCATGATAACGTTGATTTTCAGCTGAATGTAGCCTTTCTTTATTCTCTGTAGTGGATACCATCCATCACTCTGTGCCAGTAAAAATTGATCACAGGTAAATGTTCATGAACATGTAGAACCAGGTGGCCAGTTTCTCACTCAGTAGCCAATATCTACTGTTGATTTTACCTCCTTGTCCTTGCTATATTTCTTCAGCTCCTCCAAGGTGAAGGTCAGTGAGCCCAGAAAGTCCTTCTGGAAGAAGGCGTCCTTGTCCCACATAACCTGTGACACGAGAGGGCAGATGTGAATCATTCACAGTCTCAACATGGCGTGTTTGTATTTGGTGATATATATTTGGAAACCCTCTGATGACTTTTTGAGATTCAAACAGGAACCAATTGATGTCAATGAAGCATACCAATTCCAGATTTTCTCCAAACTTGGGCAGCTGAAGTGTGACAAACTCATTCCAGACAGGATCCAGAGTCTTCTTCTTGACACTTGTTGTAAATTTCCTCTCTCCATTGATCTTGATATCACAGTATGGGTCACTGAACCCTGGACAAGAGGGAATCAGGAATGTTTCATCCTCTTCTCAAAACACCTTCTCAAAACACTTTCTTTACAATCAGTAAATATAAGATATTTTTACCATTCAGATCCATAGCTACAAGGTCTTTAGCTTGGATGATATGCAGCTCCAGAATTCCATGGCCTGTTGTGGTATAAATGTATATAATTGTATCATATATACAAGAAGTTCTGACATGTACCTCAACCAAAACGAATCACCTAGCATATACAATGTACATGTATTCCCCTGATTTTATGTTGTCACCGTACCTTGTGTCAGTAGGTTGCCCAGACCCATACTATCAGAACCTTTACGATCCCCGAGAGACGACAGTTTCTTTTTCTGCAACAATAAGTTACATGTGCGTATAAATGAGATTAAATAATAGAATGTAACAATAAATTTAATCAGCCAATATGCTGAAGTAAAAATAAAACATGAAAATACACAGCTAAATAAACTATAATTGATGCATTACCATAACGGTCATTGTTCAGAATGAAATACTTATAAATTACACATTACCCTTTGAAAATCTTACAGTTCATCATTTACTCTTTATTGTATATTTAAAGCTAAATGTATTGAAAACATGAATTTTTAAAAATATTGTATTTTTGCAAAGAAGACTATTGCTTTAAGTTAATTTGAAGAAATAACCTGAAATAATGAAAACAATTGATTTGAGCAACCCGCCACCCATTGGCTAACGTTGTGCTAAAGTAAAAGTAGGCAACCTTTGTGCCAATGAAAACAGAAAATATGATGAAGATGTGGTGTGTCATAATTACAAATGTCTGGTTGGTAGAAACATCGCAAAGACAAATGCATCACAGATTACCCCATGACCATCTTAGACTATGCATCAAAAGTTGCAACTTGACATGGATTTCTTCCTTGTTTTTAAAAGCAAAACAAAATTGTCTGATATATCATAAGAAATAAGAATCTGAACTACATGTAGATAATGCAAACCTGTTTCCCTCCAGACCCAAGGGCATTTCTGAATGCAGTTCTCAACAAAGATTCTGTCTGTTTGTCCTACGGGTGATATACACCAGCACAGAAAGTGATATATTTATTAGTCAGTCATAACTCATATTATTATTTTTTTTCTTGATCATTGTGAAACCATCAGCTTTGAGTGTGAATCTGGCCTCTGGACGGACATAATCATATGGCACGTATGATATTCCATACCAAACATGCTGTAAATCAACAGGGGAATACATGATTGTATTTGGGTTTGTCAAGTCACTTTTATTTGCCACCACCATTTTATACTTCCTTCCGAGATTTATCATCCACGAGAGCCACAATAATTGCTATGCTTGCGACAGATCAGAAAATTAATGTGAGAATTCCATGTTCTATGAACGAAATATTACAGTGTGTCTAGCTGAGATCATACAGTGCACATTTTCTAATCGAACCACTCAGCATGCTTAGGGTGACATACATATGTTGGGTTCAATATTTCTTTGCACATAAAATTTGTCAAGCAGGTTAATAGATTTATTTTTCTAACCGAATTCATGTTTCAAACAAATACCATTTCTATCTTCTACTGATCATTAGCAATACTGAGTGCACAAATAAACCAATTGATTAACAAACAAAATGTCTCATTCAATAAAACAATAAAATACCATTGAATAATGGATGATACAATGTATGTGCTCCTAACACGCGATACATGAACATGCAGTATTCTATACTGCTTGATTCGAATTAACCAGTTTTCACCACATTTCACTGTGATTTAGAGGACCGTGATTAAGTGCGGTCAATCCATGCTTGCTGGGGTTATGTTAACGATAGTTAATTGTTAAATAAGTGATAAGACAACATCACACCAGCACCCATCCAATTTAATTGGCTCAATGAATTTTGTTTGGTGAAACATCCATACACCACCACAAAGGGATTACCTCTACCTACACACCATTAATTGTTACCATGGTTACTTACTGATGCATCAGTGTCATCCTAGATTCAAACAGATAGTATGGTTACCATGGGAACAAGATTGACCATGTAAGGTGACAGTTGGCAAATATGTCACTGATAGTTCAACAATAGCAACACATAAGGATAAGTGGGATGTAAAATGTACATCTAAATTGGATCTGAGAAATAGAATACAGTTGCTATGTCAAACAATTGTAGCTGTACAGAGCAGATACGGTATGAGTAGGATAGTTGTCATTCAATCACTCAATCTCTACAATGTTACTACATGATAATAATTCACTCCGTATGTACAACTGACACTGTTACATATACAAATGTTTGAGAAAGCAATACACGTGAGATAGTATACTCATAGGCGCACAACTAAACGATTACAAAATGGAAAGGAAACATGAATGAAGTTCTCCTCGTGTGTTATACAAACCTTGGATCGTCTTGCCTTCGAATAAAACCAAATGACCATCATACCTCAAACAATCCATACCTTTACTACGCATTTAACTGCAAAAGGCTTTAGAGCCAACCTTTCTACCCACTGATCAAAATTCTTAACGAATGCATGCACAACATGTATATTTGCAACGTTACAATGTCTTCGATATAACAAGGCAAACGATTCAACGAATACATACCATATGTATATAAAGATAAAGACTGATGCACTATATGTAAACATGCAAGATATATAGCCATTAATGCATTTTGATGTGTTTGCATTCACCTGTTTTGCATGTACTTACAAAAGCATTCGATAGACCTTTTGTTCGGCCAGGCGTCTGATGTACGGCATTCATCACACTATCAGATTCTGAAAAGGACACAACATTTATCTCAAACTAAATCATGTACAAGACCATTATTTAAAGATGCTTCTTTTGGAGTCACCGAATGAACGAATGTCCTGCTAGCAGTGCATCCATGATATATCCATCATACACTTTGAGTGTTCATATGTCGCTGAGACAGTATGGAAATGCTTTTAAAGTGGCAAAGACAGCAATTGGTTGCGATAAAGAATTGTTTCGAGTTTCCCTCCGATTTCCAAGATGGCGGAGATGCTTACGTTAGAAATGCTGGGGAGGTCACGTGACCCGAAGGACTATGTGACTGCCATCATGACGTGGCCAAGGGAGATGAGAGAGTTTATCATAACGGCACGCGTGCACCCTTGCATGTGATAAATAGCCTTTCCATAAGGCTGATTTCCATAAGGCTGATTTTATTTATGTAAACAACTCAAAACAAAAATGTACCTCCAGCAACTAGCAAGGTGGGTGTACATGTAGCATACACATTACACACCTGACTTGGCGACGGAAGCAACGGGTCGAAAGATGACGGACACAGTAATGGAGCCGAGGCGAGCGTTGTCGACCTGTCCGACGTTCAGTAGGTTATAGCCGAGGGTTAGACTTCTCCGGATCTGACGAGGTTCTTCCTGTCAGCAGATACACAGTGCGGGGCATGTGTGTGAGACACTGAACCATTCTGGCACTACTATGTCCTAATAGGAAGTTTAATACTGGTCAGCATTTATGACTTACTTCCCTCTATAATATACACTTACTTCACTGTTCAATATAGAGGTAGATATACGGCAATACATATCAATATGAAGGTTTTCAAACACAGTTGATGAATCAACGTTAAACCAGATTTTCAAATTTCCAAATGAAAAATTTTAATATTCCCAATTAAGGATCAGAAAGGGTCATGTCAAGTGCATGGTCTGTGTGATTAGCAGCCCAACAGACCTTTGAAAGGATGACATGTGTGGAGCCAAGAAAGTCGTCCTCACTCGCTGCGCTTCCGTCCCAGTCGTACACGATAAACGACAACATCGCCTGCCAGCACACACACATGGTAGTTTTACTGGGCATATTCAAAATTGTCATGTGTTGAATGCTTTTGGGACAATAATATGGCTTTAGTTGAGGTTACCTTTGTGTAGTCGGCCACAGTGAACTCAACACTGACTTGCCAGTTTGGATCTTTGGTTCTGTTGATGTAGTGGGTTGTTTTCACCTGCAAAAGCAGCCAAAACACCACGTAATGATGACCTGAATACAATCAGTAATCCAGCGTTGGCGTTTATGTTTTCAATGTAATGGTACACACAAATTTTGTACACAATTATTGCACGAACCTTCTTGCCGTTGCTATAGAGGATACAGTAAGGATCGGAGAACCCGTTGCGATCCAGACCCAGTAGATTACTGGCACTGTGCATGCAGACATACATCACTCCAGACACTGTGGACAGACAACAAGGGGAAGATCTCAAACTTTATCCACTGTGTCCCAGATGAAGTCACATCATGGATATAGATCCATCAAACATTACATATTGTCAACAATATGATCTATGTGTTTGGACATCTCGCTTTTTTCCCACTGTGAAGTCGTTGTACACACATTTACAAGAGCTCATTCAATTGTTCTATCTACAATCATTACATCACCAAATATTCTTGATCATTCCACATATACATGTATATATCACGATAACTCCTTGACTTGCTGGTACCTGTACCTGTGGTGTCGGACATGAGAGGAGGTACTTTGGTTTTGTCCATGAGATCGGGTATGGAGGGTAGCGGAGTGTACTCCAAGTCCAGCTCGAGGCGTATCGGCCCGCCCGTCTTAGGTGACTTCTCCTCCAATGTATGGCTACAACTGATCAAATTTACATACGAATCATGAGCCATCTTTCAAACACAAGAGCTATAGCGATGACAGAATGAACATTTCATTTATATACCAGTATCTAGCTGAAATTGTATTCTGACTAATTGGCTTTCAATATATCTACCGGTTATACTACAGGTAAAATTGGATTAAATACTATCCAAACAATCCAGAGGATGGAAAAGAAGCATGTGCATGTAATAGTTCAAACTGGTGATGTATAAAATAAACTTCAGAATTATCATGATAAGTTATTTTTGGGTTGACTGACTGACCATGATCTGTGCTCGAAAGGGAAGTCTGCCAAGTTGACCTCAAACTGGGCGAGTGTGTAGGTGCTCAGGAGGACCTTCGTCTTACTCTTGATCCGCAGCTGTAAGTACAAGACGCAGATCACGTGGCTAACAATTCTACATGTGTGATAAACGGGAACCTCTTGTTTGGGAAGATTTGTGATGTATACCACTGATTTTAATACTGGTTTTCAACACTCATGTCATGCACTTGTTCAACTTTGCTACATTCTTTTACACAGTGGGAAAGTTTGTCTCCATACTGCTGCTGTGTTTTGAGCTACATGTACCTGTTTTGTTCAGTTAGTTACCTTTTGTGTCTTGAGATCCTCGACTAGGAAGGTTTTGTTCTGTCAGTTACCTTTTGTGTCTTGAGATCCTCGACTAGGAAGGTTTTGTTCTGTCAGTTACCTTTTGTGTCTTGAGATCCTCGACTAGGAAGGTTTTGTTCTGTCAGTTACCTTTTGTGTCTTGAGATCCTCGACTAGGAAGGTTTTGTTCTGTCAGTTACCTTTTGTGTCTTGAGATCTTCGACTAGGAAGGTTTTGTTCTGTCAGTTACCTTTTGTGTCTTGAGATCCTCGACTAGGAAGGTTTTGTTCTGTCAGTTACCTTTTGTGTCTTGAGATCCTCGACTAGGAAGGTTTTGTTCTGTCAGTTACCTTTTGTGTCTTGAGATCCTCGACTAGGAAGGTTTTGTTCTGTCAGTTACCTTTTGTGTCTTGAGATCCTCGACTAGGAAGGTTTTGTTCTGTCAGTTACCTTTTGTGTCTTGAGATCCTCGACTAGGAAGGTTTTGTTCTGTCAGTTACCTTTTGTGTCTTGAGATCCTCGACTAGGAAGGAGCAGTGGTCCTGCCACGCCCCAGGTAGCTGCATGTGTCGTGTGTGTAACTTCTGGTCCCCGAGACGCAGCTGACAGTAACGGGTGTCCTCCACTAACACTGCGCAGAGGGAGGTGATTATGAAACAGAAATACCCGGTACATGCTTTGCATCATTCATATCATAGTTAACTACAACTAGATAGATAGATATTTTATTGACATAGAACATAGTCAAGGTATGAAAACATGGGTAAGGCCTTCAAAAGGCAACAATATACAATACATCCATGTCCAAGATAGGTAATTGAGACATTAAGACATTGTCAGTGCAGTCAGTGCAGTATTCTCTCCAACTGTATAGACTAAGAATGTTTTGTTTCATCTAGGCCTAATTGTGGCACAGCGACAGTGAGTAACTCACCTCCCCCCTTGGTCTCCATGCCTCGTATCGTCACCGTCAGCAATCCCTGAGCTGTAACCATGGATGTTACGATTTGCAATAATTACAAAAATAATCTCTGGTGTTACAGCATGGTCAGTTATGGATTCCAAATGATTAGAATTTATTTTCCATTAAATACGGTGTACACAGCTTTGTATATACCTTTTATTACAAAAGTAAAAATTAGGCCAAGGGCCAAAGATAGGTTACCGGACAATGTTTAATATTTTAAATTTAGATGTTAGCCAGGTCACTGGTTAAATTCAAGGTCAAGAGAATATTCAGCATATATAATATTAAGCATATATCATGTCCACAGTTGATTGCTAAGCTGTAAATTCAATAATCAGAGAGATATTAGCAATTTTGTGCTGTGGCCTTGAAAATGAAGGCAAAGGTCCAATTCAAGGTCATCAAAATATTCAGTGTACATGTATATCATTTTCTATATGTCCACAATTGATTCCCAAGCCATACAGTCAATGGGAGGAGGAGGATATGAGCCATTTTGTCCTGTGACCTTGAAAATGAGGTCAAAGGTCAAATTCAAGGTCACGAGAATATTCAGCATATATCATTTCCTATATATCCACAATTGATTCCTAGCTGTAGAATCGATAATAAGTGAGATATTAGCCATTTTGTCCTACGACCTTGAAAATGAGGTCAAAGGTCAAATTCAAGGTCATGACAATAATCTGCATATATCATTTCCTATATGTTCATAACTGATTCCTAAGCTGTAAAGTCGATAACAAGCAAGATATTAGCCATTTTGTCCTATGACCTTGAAAATGGGGTCGAAGGTCAAATTCAAGGTCATCAGAATATTCAGCATATATCATTTCCTATGTGTCCACAATTGATTCCTAAGCAGTAGAGTCGATAATAAGCGAGATATAAGCCATTTTGTGCTTTGACCTTGAAACTGAGGTCAGAGGTCAAATTCAAGGTCACGAGAATATTCAGCATATATTATTTCCTATATGTCCACAATTGATTCCTAGTCTCTAATCTCAATATTGAGTGAGATATTAGACATAATGTGTCCCATTATAAAGCATAGGAGAATCTAACATGGGAAAGTCCCATTTGGGCCGAGTTTGGGCCAAAATGGCCCACTTCGAGCGATTCAAGCGCAACGAAATTTATAGACATCATATGAGGAGTGTTATGTATCAAAAAGAAAAAAAGTTACTGAACAGATTTTGAGAAAATGGCCGCCAAAGTCCAAAAGGCTGCACACCTGGGTTAGAAGGCCCTATATAAATCAATGTAAATTTTCCCACTTCGGACCTTGTTATCTCTATCAAAGGGGAAGAAAATAAACTTATTGTTCATTTTTTCTGACAGCCACATCACTGGGCTGTAATAAAAATGTCATTTCGTCATATGGTCACACGCTCGTTTTTTCGCTAAATCTAAATAAAAAAAATCACCAGTTTCCGCCCGTTTTGCCGACGAGCGTCTGACAGCCGAGGTCCCCTCGAAACATGTGTGTTCGGCGTAGGAATACCAGACATTTAATGTTTTGTCAAAACGACATGTAGTGCAATGTTCGAAGCTTTTTAGCTACAAAACACCACTAGTTATATATTCAATATCCACAAAGACTGCATACATGCCTGAAATCCAAGGTTTTTTTAGGAACTATTTGATTGGGTACACGGATGTTCATCGGAGGAATCCCAGGTGTGATACCTTAAGAGAAACTTAATTTGTCCTGATTGTTATTTTTTTGCTACTACATAAAATATGTAGCATTTGTAGTTAAGAGAAAAAGTGGCTGGGTGAAATTAAGTATAATTCATTTCGAAAGAGGTCCTCAGATATGGGGTCTTTTGTCGTACATGTCGTCACAAGCGAGGTGAACGACACGTGATTTGCAACATAAATGCAAATATTGTGTAGAAGCCCTGCAATATTTTATTTATTATTATTTCATTCTAGGAGCTACTTTGAACAATATTATACATATATATGACAATTGTAAAATGCGCAATGAGATATTTTGCCAAAACCCATTATCCGTTGCTATGGAAACGGTTATCATCATGATATGTCTTACAAACTCTAAATATCCTCAAAACTCTGGTTTTTATGGTAAAATTTCGGATTATTTCATGTCCCATTGCCTATTTTACGACTTAATTACCCAATAGGGGGTTTTCATTATTATTCATACTTATTCTGTTTGAGTGAAAGGAACTTGGGTCATGCTGAACTGCATACCAAGAACAGACCAGTCTGCAAAAATTATCTCGACTGCCCGGACAGCTTAAAGGGTTGGGCTACAGTTAACTTGTTCCTGCAGTACTAGCTAAATCCAACAAGTCATGGTGAAAAATGATGTGCTGTGGTCCAAGTCCTCCCTCGGAATAGTTCACTGAGATAAAAAAAATAATGGTTGCCATGGCAATTATGCTTGACTGCACCCGATTCAGTCATTTTTTACTTCAAATTAGAGCCGTTTCCATGAATTTCGCCAGAAATATAATATTTTCGTGATTTTTTTGCCTATTCAGCTGGATAAGTGATGCAAACATAGTCTACAATAGTCAGGTGTCATGCAATGCATGAACTCAACATGCCAAAATATTAAATCGGGAGAAAAAATGATCAATTAGCATGAAAAAAGGGTTTTTTCTTAAGGCTGCACACCTGGGTTAGAAGGCCCTATATAAATCAATGTAAATTTTCCCACTTCGGACCTTGTTATCTCTATCAAAGGGGAAGAAAATAAACTTATTGTTCATTTTTTCTGACAGCCACATCACTGGGCTGTAATAAAAATGTCATTTCGTCATATGGTCACACGCTCGTTTTTTCGCTAAATCTAAATAAAAAAAATCACCAGTTTCCGCCCGTTTTGCCGACGAGCGTCTGACAGCCGAGGTCCCCTCGAAACATGTGTGTTCGGCGTAGGAATACCAGACATTTAATGTTTTGTCAAAACGACATGTAGTGCAATGTTCGAAGCTTTTTAGCTACAAAACACCACTAGTTATATATTCAATATCCACAAAGACTGCATACATGCCTGAAATCCAAGGTTTTTTTAGGAACTATTTGATTGGGTACACGGATGTTCATCGGAGGAATCCCAGGTGTGATACCAAAATCAGGCATTTTTCGTCGAAAACGGCTGCCATTTTGAAAAAAATGTGAAAATAAAAAAACTAAAAAATACCTCCTTCTTGAATTATTTTTAAGTATTTTTGTGCAAAATTTCAGAAAAATTCGCCAGTAAACAAAAAAGATAAAAATGTGGACGACGACGATGACGACGACGGACGACAGACGACGGACGCAACGCCATGCCAATAGGTTATCGGACCATAGGTCTGGTAACCTAAAATTAGACATTAGACATGATTTTCCATACTTTCAAAAAATATCTAGACCGAAACCAGGGTCAGTCTATAACAGAATTTTCAAGATCACTTATATGGCATTAATGTCTAGCACCTAAAGCAATGAAATTAACAGTCTGAATTGACAGACTACATGTAATTTGTAACAATTCATTGCATGTCATATTCTTGTTATGAACAATCACATTATGTACATTTACCTATCATTGATGATTACATAGTCATAGCGGGAAGCTGACCATAATGGCTATAGTGGGCATTGTTCCTATGCCGAATATTATTCATCATAGGTTTTCCACTATCTTTATCAATTTTACTTACATGTAAAAATATTTTATCAATTCGGTCAATACATACATTACCCATGATCATGAATACCAAAGCAACAATATCAAAACAGCAAGGGCAGAATATACAATAAATTATATTGGCAAGGGTCAAAACAACTCTCACAAGTCATAACAATCAATTTGCTCATTTGCATAAGATTAACTAAAGGAGTTACAATTTGCCTACATGTATTTCCTTAACCGCATATTATTTATTAAGAATAAGACACAACAGAATCACTTGCCTCGAACTAGATAGACGACAGCCAATCAGAGTTCAGAAAAACAAATTATAAACACTACAACATGAGTTACACATATATTTAGGATGTTCAACATACATTGCAAATTTTGATTTCGGAAAGGTACCCTGAACCATTATTGAGTATCGACCACAATATTTCCATAACCCCACAAATTCTTTTGAATTCATCATTTCAAATATTATACATTCAGCAATATCTGTAGTATAACATGTATGAGAAACCTGATTGGTGAAACATGCAAATATACAGTGTACTCTGTATAAACCGGATCTCCAGTGGACCAGGGAAAAAATCCGGTTTGGACAGAGCGCCGGTTTATCAAGAGTTTGAAGAGACAGAACATGGATCATGTCTCAGACCAAGCTCACAACAAAAACGTTTACGTGGAGGAGCTGACATTTTGAGACACTTCTAGTGAAACAAGATTGTATAATGTCATAGAATTGTTGCCGGTATTTATAGCATGCGCTGATTGAAAATTACTTTGAACAATGCGTGTCACCTCAGTGATGAGCTTGCAATGATTTACTCGTGATATCGCGTCAGGTAAGTCATGCATCCACAGTCTTCAAACAACCCCTAACTGACGAAGTTTGGTAGGTGTTAATTGAACTTTGGGTGCGCCATGTTCCTAGTGCTGCTGTTGTGTTTACAACGACGTGTGACCCAAGCGCGGCCTTTGACATCTGTCTGTGATCTGATGAAGCATGTTTGATTGCAATTTAGACGCCGCGGTTTTGAAATATTGGGGTAACGCCGGTTTGGACAATACGATATGGCCGGTTGGGTCTGAGGAAAAGGGCCGGTATTCAGAATGGACAACATCCGGTATATCAAGAGTTGCTTATTGTACAAACAAAGGGGAAGAAATCGGGACCTAAGAGGAACGCCGGTATGGACAAAATTCCGGTATATACAAGAGCCGGTTTCGGCAGAGTACACTGTACAATACATTCCCCCCACAAAATCACAAGTTGATCATATTACGGTACACTATCAACAGCATCCACATAGATAAAATCACATCATATTGCGACACATACCGTTGACCTTGGCGCGTGCCTTGGCGGGGATATTAGTCGGGCCGGTGGTCTCGACCTTGATATCGACCTTGCCGGGGTCGACCATGGCCTGGGTCAGTCCGTCCATGACCAAGTGGTGGATCCAGGACTTGAGGCCAGGGATCTCCATCATGTGCAGGGTCTTCAACACCCGTACTGAGAACCATACCTCCGGCCTGTTGTACAATGTACATGTACCAAATATGTACATGTATCTAGCAATGAACACCACATGTTTCTTGCCCTGCACGCACAGTCTTGGCATAATATATACTGTAGGCTTATGCTTTTCCACTGTAACTGTAGAGCAGAATATCAAGGAATGTAGATTTTTACTAGAGAAAAGCAGTAATGATCAAAGTACAATGTACTATTGATAGATTTGCTACACACTACTTGCTGTTTGCTGATAATTGACAACTTACTTTTCCAGGAATGATACTGTAACAGAAGAGACATGAGGGAACGCCATGTCCATATCCAGGTGTACCACAAATTGCATCTTTCCCAAAATGTTCAACTTCTCAACGACTAGATCCAAATTCATGCCCATCCTGTGCAAAACAGTCATTGACAAGATTTATTGATGAGTATTCTTCATTGATTCACTAAACTACTGGAGCCATAATACTGGTATAGTTTCTAATTTTCAGAAGATTACATCACCAAGACAACACCGAGACAACACGCACAGAGACTGGCTAGTGAGTGGCTACATGTGCATGTCTTTAAGATCCGATATTGCTGTTCTACATGTTCAGGATCTTCTATTGCCATGGCTAGGGCATATGTTTCAATGTTTCAAATGTTTCAAATTTTATTCCATAAATTTCATGAGACTAATGTTACATACATGTACATGTACATGTCGGTTGTCAATTTCTTTTCCGACAGAATAGATTTCGACAAAATCTAAACATTGACAGTCTTCATTCCAAGAACATATACCCGCTACATACCTAATACTACTTGGTCCCTGTAAGTGAGAGTACTTTTTGCAGTTAGTCTTAATAATAACTAACCACCCTTACACCAAGATCCGAGCCAACAAGAGATGTTAATATAAGCTGATGCTTGTTCATCAATTGTTGTAAAATAAATAAAGTTTAAAGTTTTAATAACTAACAGGAAGTCTCATTTCACAGGTTCATTTATCCAGTATATGCTATCTCTATTGAGTACAAAAACATATTTATAGACAGAAAGTCTTATTTCGGAAGGGTCTTATCTTACTGGGACCACTGTATACAGTATGTCAGGTGAAAATCAGTCAGATATTATTCTAGCACAATTGTCTGTGCGTTGAGACTTTTCACTTTAGCTCATGTGATAACCGACAATCATTTTACTTGTTTTTCTTTGAAATAAACCAAGTCAAACAATAAACAACTACTTACGTGTAAGACAAGCCACAATTAGAAAATGATGTCGTGTCATCAATTCATCAGTCATGAAATCTAAGCAAGGTGGGTCTGTTCCCAATAACAAGGTCTCAATGTATGTTATTGTATTTGAGTAACATGCATTCAGTAGGTTCTCCAATTGATATTCAATTGGTATTATTTCCTTATATGTATTAATTTGTTCAATGACAATTTTTAATATCTTGAGATATATATGGAAGTTGTGTCTATTTTACGGACAAGCATGAACTTTCCAGAGTCATGCTAATAAAGAACGATTGCGGTAACACTTGACATTTTCAGGTAACTGCAGCAGCTAGCAAAGCCATCGTGACATTCCGAGTGTTCTCAGAGCCCAAAATAACGTTGTCCATGAAGAAACCCAACACCACTGACAGCATATCCCATTGTGCGGTGTTAGAATTGAAAATGAATGCACAGAAACTGTTACTATGGCTACCATGGTCAAATGTTACATTTATCACCAGATATGACATGTACATGTATTTGCAGCAGAAAGACATAAGACCTGGTCTTATGTATTTCTGTTTGCAGTTATTTGCCTCTGTCATGTACCCCCGGTGTGATGAACTTTATTTGGCTCATACCATGCAGATTAACTAGACGTCAAGGCCTAAAGATGCCTTGGAGGCATTTCGGTGTGATGAATAATTTATAATACTAGATATCGACGAAAATGAAAAATGTCGACAAATTTCGGGTCAAGGTCAAAGTGCATCCATAATACCCGCTAGACATGTTTGTCTAGGGCGACGAGTCCGAAAATACCATCCGTTTCGCTCTACGACGCACCGTTTCCGAGATATCGACGAAAACAAAAACTGCCGACTCGGCAAAAAAATTTCGGGTCAAGGTCAAAGTTAATCCATAATACCCCTTAGACATGTTTGTCTAGGGCGACGAGTCCGAAAGTAACGTCCGTTTCGCTCTACGACGCACCGTTTCCGAGATATCGACGAAAACGAAAAATGCCGACTCGGCAACAAAATTTCGGGTCAAGGTCAAAGTTCATCAATAATTCCCCTTAGACATGTTTGTCTAGTGCGACGAGTCCGAAAATAACGTCCGTTTCGCTCTACGACGCACCGTTTCCGAGATATCGACGAAAACGAAAAATGCCGACTCGGCAAAAAAATTTCGGTTAGACATGTTTGTCTAGTGCGACGAGTCCGAAAATAACGTCCGTTTCGCTCTACGACGCACCGTTTCCGAGATATCGACGAAAACGAAAAATGCCGACTCGGCAAAAAAATTTCGGGTCAAGGTCAAAGTTCATCCATAATACCCCTTAGACATGTTTGTCTAGTGCGACGAGTCCGAAAATAACGTCCGTTTCGCTCTACGACGCACCGTTTCCGAGATAACGACGAAAACGAAAAATGCCGACTCGGCAAAAAAATTTCGGGTCAAGGTCAAAGTTCATCAATAATACCCCTTAGACATGTTTGTCTAGTGCGACGAGTCCGAAAATAACGTCCGTTTCGCTCTACGACGCACCGTTTCCGAGATATCGACGAAAACGAAAAATGCCGACTCGGCAAAAAAATTTCGGGTCAAGGTCAAAGTTCATCCATAATTCCCCTTAAGACATGTTTGTCTAGTGCGACGAGTCCGAAAATAACGTCCGTTTCGCTCTACGACGCACCGTTTCCGAGATATCGACGAAAACGAAAAATGCCGACTCGGCAAAAAAATTTCGGGTCAAGGTCAAAGTTCATCAATAATTCCCCGTAGACATGTTTGTCTAGTGCGACGAGTCCAAAAATAACGTCCGTTTCGCTCTACGACGCACCGTTTCCGAGATATCGACGAAAACGAAAAAATTAGCCCAAAGGCTAAGATAGGTTACCGGACAATTTTGGTTTGGCCATGGCAGCATTGGCAGGTAACAGACCTTGAGATTTACCAATCAATTTTCGCACTTCGCAGTGTAAACATATGACCTTGGGATTTACCGATCAAGGTCATCCGTATGAACTTCGATGTAACCATTACATGTATGTGTGCGGCATTTGATATTCTATATGTTGGGTGGAATCGTTTAGGCCGCCTAGATCAATTTACACATTCCAAGTCAGACATTTGGCACTCAAGGTCATCTGACGTCAAGTTCAAGGTCATCATTAGTTGTGCCATATATGTCTTCCTATATGTTCATAATGCAAACATGAGCTCTATCTGCAAGCATTTCATCTACAAAGGCAAATCTGGGCATTTTTTGACCCCAAAATGGCTGTTTTGACCTTCCAAGGTCATCGAAGGTCAAATTCAAGGTCACCACACAAGTCGCCATATATGACTTCCCATTTGAAAGTGCCAATTTCTAACCTCTATCTTCAAGCGTTCTATGAGTACAGTCCTGACAGCTCCCATTATGAAGGAAAAAAGTGCCGAAAATTTTCCAAGTCCAAAATTTTTTTCAAAGGGTGAAAAATTTTTTTTCCCTAGAAATGGCCCAAAATGGATAGTTATGCTATTTGGGGCGAAAATTTTTTTTTTCGCCGACTCGTCAAAAATTCAAAATGGCCGCCACACTGAGATCGGCGATTCAAGGGCAACAAAACTTATACACGTCACAGAGGTATATAAGAGGAATCTTTTTAAGCAAAAATCTCAAAACTGATCAGAGAGTTTTTGAGAAAATACAGACCAGGTGCAAATTTGAGCGTTTTTCGACCCAAAAATGGCTGTTTTGACCTTTCAAGGTCATCCAAGGTCAAATTCAAGGTCAACACACAAGTCGCCATATATGACTTCCCATTTGAAAGTGCCAATTTCTAAGCTCTATCTTCAAGCGTTCTATGAGTACAGTCCGGACAGCTCCCATTATGAAGGGAAAAAGTGCCGAAAATTTTCTAAGTCCAAAATTTTTTTCAAAGGGTGAAAAATTTTTTTTGCTCTAGAAATGGCCCAAAATGGATAGTAATGCGATCTGGGGCGAAAAAAATTTTTTTCGCCGACCCGCCAAAAATTCAAAATGGCCGCCACACGGAAACCGGCAGATTTAGGGCAACCAAACTTATACATATCACAGAGGTATATGAGGGGAATCTTTTGAAACCAAAAACTCAAAACTGATCAGACAGTTTTTGAGGAAATGGCCGTCAAAGTCCAAATTTGAAAGTTTTTCAACAAAAACGGCCGCCATTTTGAAAAAAATGCGAAAATCAAAAAACAAAAAAATACCTCCTTCTCAAAATATTTTTAGGCATTTTTGTGCAAAATTTCAGAAAGATTCGATCGTTAACTTTAAAGATAAAAATGTTAACGCCGGACGGACGGACGGACGGACGGACGACGGACGCAACGCCATGCCAATAGGTTATCGGACCAAAGGTCCGGTAACCTAAAAATGTTAACGCCGGACGGACGGACGGACGGACGGACGCAACGCCATGCCAATAGGTTATCGGACCAAAGGTCCGGTAACCTAAAATGCCGACTCGGCAAAAAAATTTCGGGTCAAGGTCAAAGTTCATCCATAACACCCCTTAGACATGTTTGTCTAGTGCGACGAGTCCGAAAATAACGTCCGTTTCGCTCTACGACGCACCGTTTCCGAGATATCGACGAAAACGAAAAATGCCGACTCGGCAAAAAAATTTCGGGTCAAGGTCAAAGTTCATCCATAATACCCCTTAGAGATGTTTGTCTAGGGCGACGAGTCCGAAAATAACGTCCGTTTCGCTCTACGACGCACCGTTTCCGAGATATGCAGGATGAATCAAGGATGACTCAGCAAAAAATTATTTCGACCTCTAGGTCAAAGGTCGTTTGAGGTATCGATCCCAAAATCAATAGGGTTCTTCCCTGGTGATATATAAACCTCCGTGCAAAATTCTGCAACTATTGCCTGAATATTTTTTGAGTTATCGTCCGGAAACCAAGTTCCTCGATTTCATCCTCACGGACCTCACGGACCTCGGAGCCGGATCAAAAAAAAAAGTACACCCTAGAAATGTTTGTCTAGGGCGACGAGTCCGAAAATAACATCCGTTTCGCTCTACGACGCACGGTTTCCGAGATATGCAGGAAGCCTCAAGGATGAATCAGCAAAAAATTATTTTGACCTCTAGGTCAAAGGTCGTTTGACGGATCGATCCCAAAATCAATAGGGTTCTTCCCTGGTGGCAGATGAACCTCCATGCAGAGTTCTGCAACTATTGCGTAAATATTTTTCCAGTTATCGTCCGGAAACCAAGTCTCAAAATTAGCCTTGATTTCATCCTCACGGACCTCACGGACCTCGGATCCGGCTCAAAAAGAATAGGGTTCTTCCTCATATCATTTCTGACTTGCGGTGAAAATTTGACAAGGATCCGTCAAGGCAATCTAAAGTTATCGTCCGGAAACCAAAAGTGGCGGAAGAAGAAAAAAAAAAAAAAAAAAAAAAAAAAAAATTCTGCTAAAAACATAAAGGCATTTCTGCCGAAATGCCTTAAAGGCGACGGACGGTGAAAAAATAATATTCAGGATTTTTTCCTTATATGATAGAGTCGTATGGGTTATAAATGATAACAACAATATTTTCAATAAATATGCATCCGGTTGCCCTGTGGGCGCTCTGTAGTAGAGACTCCCTTCAAGAAGCTTCCAGCGAATGGTGTGACGTCACGATAGGTAAATCTCTGACGTTTTGGTGGCAAACGGGCGCAAGATCCTAGTCCGACACACAGCATTCAAATGCAGATTGCGATAATTCTGCCGCAGTGACCCCCAATTTTTTTTCATTTTTTACATGTGTACAATCCACTAGACATGTATACTAAATTTTAGAAGTTTCTACCGTATGGATTTTTTTCTGGGGCTGTTAGTTCATTTGAAATTAATAATATGGCGGATTTCGAAGGATAGCTAAACTTTTTCGAAAGTGTTTTGCAACAAATCCAACGCGGTGACCCCCAATTTTTATTCAACGATTTCAATCTACACATATCACTCGATAATCAGACATATCTTGAGAAAATTCTGATGAGCACATATTTACCTGTGGGTTATAACTCATCACCTATCTTGAAATATTGTCCGATTAGAGACCATGTTAGGGGATGGACTGTGCATATTTTTCAAGTTAACCATATATTTCACCATAATAGTGTTATCTATATACTCTCCTGAACATGGTGGCAAATTTTCATATCTTCCTGCCCAAAAATGGTTGTGTCGCAAACATTTAATGAACGACATCTCAACGCATGAAAATTCTTCGACCTCACCGCGGTGATCATAGGATCCGCGGAAAACGTACAGGTATCTATACAGCTGTATGGAAAACGTAATGACCTATCGTGACGTCACGATTCTTTTACCTGAAACACGTGGCATGGCTGGGGCACTGTGAGCAGCATTTTGATCGTGCCAGACGCGCATTATATCGATGGAATTCGTACATTTATTTATTTCGTAGCATATCATATGAACATAAGCAGTATATTTGTGCAAGAAAATTTTTTTACTGTCCGTCGTCTTTAATTAGGCAATTTGCCGACACGTGCAGACACTGACCACTTGCCGCCCATGCGTGTGCGGAAGATCATCTTGAAGTCGTCACAGTTGAGGCCGAGGTCCGCCTCCACCACGACCTGGTACTGCTGTGATTGGACGAGGCCCGGAGGCGGCTGGACCACGTTCGTCCACGACATAGGCTTCTTGCCACTCGGCCCCCCATCGATGTACTCGTACACGTGCACGTATTTGATGAACGGCGTCTTCTCACCGAGAGAGAAACTGTACAGCTCTATGGAGTCTGTGGGTCAGAGGAAACACAGGGTGGGGGGTATTACCTGGTAGTCTGATACATGTACTAACCTGCTTATATTCACATGTATCAACCATTCAATAGCATGCTCCAGATCAGTAAATTTATTGTGATCTTTTTTTTCATGTGGATCAAAATAGAATGAAATGTGTACTTGTTATGTTCACAGCCAACCATTGGCGCACTCTGACCACAAGCATCTGTGCATATCTTATTCCAAATTGCAAATGTCTGACATGATCGAATTCAGGCTTATTGAATCATCGTGACGAACATCCTTGAATGTTATCTTGTTAAACTTCAATCACGAATAAGAAAGCTCATCTACTCCCATCACCAGTCATCATGTCAAGATGAAACAGGATCTTTGTATATACATTACAACAGGTGGATCAGGGGGTAGTGTTTCATTTGTGACTGATCTAATTTTGTCTGAGAGTTAGGCAATACATCTGTACATGTACATCCTAACCTTCAAAACATTACCGGTATGTGTATAAAACATGCATAATGTTGTTTTCTTTTTTTTGGCTTTAGTGTTCAGCGTGAGACAATGTAGGGCCATGGCTAAAGCACCTCGGGAATGTCAAAGTATGCTTTGAAATGCTCACATGGCAGCAAGATATTTATATGCATGGCACATTGACCATAAAGTTGGGGAAGGCAACAAAGGCCAACTCATGCCATTCACACTTTTCCTTCTTGCGATAAATATCCATCAATTTTGCGTCTTTTTGTCATCTATCACAATGTCATCGTGGCTAACAACTGTAGGACGCACAAACCACTCCTGTCCCCCGTGATTCCTGAATTGTCCAGTGGTGAATTGTCCTGGGTGATTTGATAGACTAGACCATGTCTGGTGTAACAGATAGAGCCAATCAAGCGTCATGGCTAAGGTCGGTGGCATTCATTCTGGTAAACTGGCAACGCTAAAGGTCCCACATGAAATATAAATGACTTTTCTTTGCATGTATCTTCTTTTTCTTTAAACATTCTGCACTGAAAATTACTCCTTACGAATCTTTCAATAGTGATATATTTTGTATGTAACACACCCCTACTACCGAAGTAATCCCAGTGCCAGTCTTTATTGGAAGGGGGGTGAGGGGGGGGGGGGGGGTATGGGAAGGACACCCACATGGTACTGACCTCATTTAAGCAACCCAATAGAGGCATTATTTTCTCGTGTTCAAGCACCATCACTCACATTTTTAATGAATTTTATTTGGGTTAAAATAACATATTGTTCTTATGAAGAAGATTCTCAAATCTGGAAACCAAATACGAGAAGACTATTTTTACAAGAATAACAAGGACAAGGATAGGCACTTGCTCCCGTGAATGTTGTAGTATTGTAGTATTAATTAAAACTTCAGCAGATACATTCATCATTCAATAAGTACTATACATGTGTGTACATGGTACTATCCATGATAAATGTGTACACGATGAATGTATAATCAATATACATTTATTTGCAAATATCATGGACACATGTTTGATGAACAAATGGAGAAATAGATGTACAGTACTAGTGATTGAAATACGTTGATGCTCAACTATAAATGTACTGATAATGTCATTTTATCATGATTATACGGATATTGACCTGATAAATATGTTGCCGCCAATGAGTGAGCAGTCAGGAGCTGTGATGTATATGAGCGAGTCAGTGCAGTGAGTGCACTATACTATTTACAAGATGACATTGCTCAATGATAAATGTGCAAACACAGTAAAGATGACAAATAGTACAGCATTCAGTTTCCATCAATTACCAGAAAGGAGGCAACAGAGTATTTCCCCCAGACCCAGCAGAGAGGACCCTATCCCCACCTCACACTAGCGACTGTTGACACCATGGCTACCACTATTTACAGTAGCTCACATACAAATACACGTCTAAACATACACAGCGAGGAAGGAATTTGTCATGATGTGGATCAAGTTCTGGTCACATCTATTTATTGCTGGAAAAATGTGATATATGTATATATTATATATGTGTGCTCTGTGTCAATTAATTTCTGAAAACATTACAGATGCAGTATTCATGTATTCAAGTTGTTTGGCCATGACCTGCACGCGTAAGTACAGGACTCATTCCCCAACGGACTCCTCACAAGCGAGTCTGTGTAGTGCCACTTACCTAAGAATGAGGGTTTGATATCAGACAGCACCGGGTCCAGCTTCCTCTTGATCAGGTTTGAAATTGTATTAGAGCTGAACACCCACCTGTCAGGTATAGAACATGTACCTACATGTAGTAGTATGACATGATAATACTAGTATTATAATTATGTAGTACATTAATGATGAAACATAGCACCAAGGGTGCTGTAGCTTACCGGCAATCATGTGAATTGCGTAGAATACTGAATACATATAAATTGTTACACTGATGTTAAATAAAACATGATCGTAAATGTTGATAGAAACACATTTTCTGTATGGACTATAATACGAAATCAAGTTACATCTTGAAAGATTTTTTTCGTTAATGACACATTTTCACAGACAGTCGATTCAAAGGCAACAAAGCTTATACACATCACAAAGGTACATAAGGAGAATCTTATACATGATTTTGGGGAAAACTGTCTGAATAGATTTCGAGAAAATGTCCACCAAAGGCAAAATTCATTGTTTTTTCGACAAAAAAAGGTCGTTTTGACCTTTCAAGGTCATTGAAGGTCAAATTCAAGGTCACCACTCAAACCGCAATATATGATTTCCCATTTGAATGTGCCAATACTTAGGCTCTATCTTGAAGTGTTCTATGAGATTACTCTGCATAGCTCCCATTATGAAGGAAAAATTGGGTGAAATTTTCCAAGTCCAAACAAATTTGCAATGGCCAAAAAAAAAATTTTTTTTTTTTTTGCTGGAAATGGCCCAAAATGAATAGTGACTAGATTTGAGACAAAAAAATTTTTCTTTGCTGACCCGTCAAAAAATCAAAATGGCCGCCCCACGCAGATCGTCATTTCAAAGGCAACAAAACTTATACACATCACAAAGGTACATAAGGAGAATCTTATACATGATTTTGAGGGAAACTGTCTGGATAGATTTCGAGGAAATGGTCACCAAAGGCAAAATTCATCGTTTTTTTCGACAAAAAAGGTCGTTTTGACCTTTCAAGGTCATTGAAGGTCAAATTCAAGGTCACCACTCAAACCGCAATATATGATTTCCCACTTGAATGTGCCAATACTTAGGCTCTATCTTGAAGTGTTCTATGAGATTACTCTGCATAGCTCCCATTATGAAGGAAAAATTGGGTGAAATTTTCTAAGTCCAAAAAATTTTCAATGGCCAAAAAAAAAAAAATTTTTTTTTTTTGCTGGAAATGGCTCAAAACGAATAGTGACTTGATTTGAGACCAAAAAATTTTTTTTCGCCGACCCGTCAAAAAATCAAAATGGCCGCCACACGCAGACCGGCGCTTCAAGGGCAACGAAACTTATACATGTCATAGAGGTACATGAGAGGAATGTTTTGAAACACAAATCTCAAAACTGATCAGACAGTTTTTGAGAAAATGGCCACCAAAGTCCAAAATTGGCAATTTTTCGTCAAAAATGGCCACCAAATCGGAAAAAACGATTCAATCAAAAAAATTAAAAAAACGTTTTTAGATATTGGCCTAAGGTATGTTCTGACAAAATTATGGAGAAATTCATCATGTCAAAAAAAAGTTACAGACCCGGACGGACGACGGACGGACGACGGACGAAAAACCACGATAATAGCTTATCGGCCCAAAGGGCCGGTAAGCTAACAAAACCAGGTACATATTTTGAGTCACATTGAAATTGTGAAAACAAAAAGTTATTGTTCAGTCACTACATATAGGTGGGGTTCGAAAAGAAAATCAGAATTTGCATATTGGATTGGTTTACAATGTTGAGGAATTACAACAAAACTTATAAAAGTAAATTATGGAGATGTCTGATATTACTATCAATATACACATTATTGCCCCCTGATAGACTACAGACACACAAAATTATGACAATGATGCCACATGTACATGTACCATGATTACTTGAGCTTATTGCCTAATAACTGTTATGTCACTTATGTTGTTACATATCAGTTACGCATGTTATCATTGATCATGAAAAATACATGGTAAAACAGATCTTGAACAAATACACCAGGACATTTGACATCTCGGACAACCCTCCAGCTGTACAAGCTGAGATGTATTACATTGTATAGGCATGCATTTTGTGTTATTGCAGTGTACTGTTTGCTTGTAAATTTATGGCAATTAAGCACAGACCTGTCACTTCTTATCACCAAAATGTACACAAGTATATATATGTTTGTATTCAACAGGAACAGGTATATGACGTAATGATATAACAGGATTGCGGCAGGCTGTGACCAAATCCATTACCGCTATCGCCAAACTGATTGCTCTTATCACTATAGTTACATCATTTCTGAGTCAATGCAGAGTTCAACAGGGTAATGCCTGGATCTGGAGCAATCACTTGACTACGAAGCAAACACACCATGGCTTATCTTACTTAGCTGACTGTGGCAAATAGTGACAACAATAACCATGGTACAGATCACGTAGGTTCAACCAAAACAAAACTATATTCCATACTTGACTCATGATAACTCAGATGATTGAAACATAATATTTACATTCAAGTCAATATCGAAAGTTGTATATTTGCGTACCGGTATTGTAGACCTCACATGCAGTGCAACAAGTACAACACACGCGGCATGCGTGCATACCCTTTTTAATCATGATACCATACATGGATGCACTATAAGCTAGAGTATAACTTTTGACACGTACCATCTGTTGATGACAAAGTTGAGCCACTCGGCCGTCTCGCTCTGTCGCAGCGCCCTCTTGCGGTGTACCTGTAGTTCCTTGTTCTTGATGTGTTCCTCCGTCAGATAGAGAACCTTCCCGTACCACACCACAAACGTCAGCAGCACCAGGAAAAATATCCACAGGAACGACACCTGCCCAACACGAATGATAAACTTCACAAGTTATTACGTAATCATTGTGTCTAAAACTTCAGCATGTAATCAAAAACTACAGCAGTTTTAGAATAAACTTCATAATCATCTAATCATGCCATCCGTTAAACCTTGAAAGCTTTTACAGTGGAATGTTTAAATGAACAGTGAAAACATGAACATGCCATACATTCAACTTTGAAAGCTTTTCAAGTGAGACGAAAGAACTTTTTTCTGATAAGATTTCTGCTTCAAGATCGACTTGGCTTAAATAATCAAACATGGCTGAGTACTATTAAATCGCTGGCTGACCTGGAGAGTGCCGAGGACCCAGGCTAGGATGATGACAGCCGACACAAAGATGTAGATGAGGATCTGCTGGTTCTCGCGGGCCGCCTGAGCTTGTTTGTCGTGTTCAGTCTCGAGGAGCTCCCGCGCAGTCTTGGCAAAGCGACTGCTCTTCTTGGGTCCCGGCGGCATCTTGGGAGCAGGGGGCGGTCACCTTAGTGTGACCTCAGCTCATCATCACTGACCAGCGTCCCTGTAAAAACACGAACGATGCCTGTATATGGATAGTCTGATACATTGTATGCTATTGCAAGTACATGTATCCAACCGAAATATGGAACTTATTCCACCTTCAACATGTTCAAGATCATCATCAAGTCATACATACACATGATACATGTAATATTCTACTTTGTACCTGTACCATTAAATCCCTGAACATGTACTTTTCAATCAGTCTCGAAACAAAGCCGATATATTATCTTCATGTAAAATGCAGGTGGTGATGTTTACACCTATCACATGTATTGCATGCCCAAATTATGCAATTAGACAGTTGACCACTCTGCAATACATCAATACCCTTAATACATCAACATCAACACATATACGTGTACATGTATACCGCTGACAATATATATATATACATGTAGCATCACTACCGGTATTTTTGGTAGATTAAATGCTGTTTGTGGTCACGTTCAAAAACAAACTCCTCTCAATTGCTGTTTGTGGTCATGTTTAGAAACAAACTCCTCTTCACAACTGCAAGTGAATGAAACTTGCAATATATCACACATAACTCCAAAGAATTGAAATCAACTGAAATCTTTTAATGCAGTGATATAATCCTCACTGAATGTACTGGGATATCCGAAATCAGACAATCCAAATCAGCATATGACTTTGCGTGACTCCCGCCATCAAGATCGGGTGCGTGTGATATCACCAGGTGGCTTCTCGCCCCGATCAACACAGCCCCAGTGATAACAGCCTGCTCTGGAGGACAAAGTCCCACACATCGCACGTATCAGTCGGCTCACTGGGCCCCGGCTACTGTCTGGGCCGTGGGTCTGACAGTCAGGCTGTGATGCATGGCAGCTCTACGGACACAACACACACACAGAGGGTCTATATTTATAGAAGCTGGTGTCTTGACACCTGAAGAGTACCATCATGTAACACCATCCCCAGAACAGGGGCATTTGAACATTTTTAATCAACATGAATAAATCAACCTACATTTTTAGAGACATATTTTTGTGACACATAAATGGGGCAAAGAACCATTACAGAGATTCACAAGTTGTCATTAGGAGGGTAGTAAAATTGCAAGAGAAGATGGCTTGAACAGGCTTGATCATCAAAATGAACAAAACTCCTGGCAATAACTTTGGAAGCAATTTGGAATCACACCATGGTTTGGAGCTGAACATGGCAATAATCAGCCTAAAACCATGTTTTCCTATCAATGTACTCCTCAACTACGGGGAAAAAATGGTCTTGCATTGTCTGTTTACTGCAGATATTTTCAAGAACCAGTCAATAATCATTCAAAATCATAATCAATTGCTTGGTTATTTGATGAATCCAACCAAGCGTCAACTGATTAATCACATGATAATCGATGATTGTTTCCAGCACTACTCATGTATCATGATTGATACAAACAATAAATAGATAATACATATACAGTGGTCCCTGTAAGATAAGACCTCACCTTTTGCAGAGAAAATGAGGTCTTATCTTACAGGAAGTCTTATTTCACAGGTTCATTTACATGTTAAATTGATCTTTGGGGAATACAAAAAAAGTCTTTACAGACAGGGAAGTCTCATTTCGGAGGTGTCTTATCTTACAGGGACCACTGTATGTATTTGTTGGTGAAACATTATATTAGATACTGTATGGTACAAGGTACATTTCAACTCGACAACTTCATCTCATTCAGAACAATTCCAGTATCACAAATGGTGAGCAATACGTCCACATGCTTAATTGAATATTTGCTGCTGGAGAAATCATATAAAATTTTCACAAAAATTACTACGTTTATCCCCAGTAAGACTGTATGGCATCAAGAGATAGGGTGTGTGCTGAAACAGACTGTCCAGCCTTATGAATGGTTACTCCTTGGGATCACTCCATTCCAAGCTTCCTGATCACTCATTGATCAAAACTATCAAAGTACAGTAAACCCATTTAAGTTCGCTCCCATTAATGTTCGCGTTTTCGAAATATTGACTGTTCGCTAACCATTTAAGTTTGTGTTTTGTTATTTTTACATCAATTTCAACTTTTAAAGTTTGTGATCCATTAAAGTTCGCTATTTTGTTTTGTTAACTCTCATAATATTTTGCAGTAATATGACATCAACAAAGTGAAATCTCAGGCAAACTAACAGAAATATTTTTGGGGGAAATTGTTTAAATCTCTCTGTTGAAGACAATACTACCTAAACCAAATGCTGCCATGAGAAAGCAAGACCGGAGCCACCCAAGCTTTTTTGTTCGTGGCTCAAAACATATCGGTATTAACAGTAATAAATCGTGCATCATTGAGCAATTTTTTGGTATTCATCACCCTAGACTGAATTAAAGTCATAGTAGCAAGGTACCATTATATGATTTTATTCCTGTTCACATAAAGGCATTGTAAACATTTGGTGATGAAAAAGGTGTTCGCGTTAATTGGTAACTAATAACAGCGACATATAATGGAGTATATTGGGCCAGTATTACGATCGCCTTCTCCAGCCGATGAAAGAAATTGCATCGGCAATTTCCGTAATCGTGACGTCAGTTGAGGCAGAATGTGCTTTGATGGCTCGCCAAAAACGTAAAATACGTAATTTGCTGGCCAGCTCAAAGAAGTGAAAATCACTTCAAAATGCATGCAATTCAACAGAAAACACGCAATAACAAGCAAATACTGGACATCTTCTAGTTCAACAAACCTCCGTTCTGGGTGAATAAATAATTCTGATTCCAAATATCAAGACAAGAAATGCCGTATTCCTGCCATCTCAACCCTTCACTTGAATTGTCAAACATACATCAGGGGAATGATTATGCGACATGCAGTTTATCTTGCTGGCTACATGTACTTTCAGGCCTGCCTCAACTGACGTCACAAACCACGTGACCCACACTAAAATCAGGATCAAAATCTTCGGCAATTTACGGGAGGAGTGCATATTTGGTTCAATATCTCTAAACCCGTTGATTGTAATTGTAAATTTCGTTCGAATTTGTGGAAAACTATTCATAATAGACTAAATTAAAAGCACTTTCATCGGCATGCTACTAGGTCTTTAAAACTGGGTGGGTTCACCAGTTTGGGGATTGGAGGTGAATCAGGGGTGAACCCAGTATTATTTCGGAAATGAAACTGTAGAGATTCATACATGTACATTGATAACTGTTTTGTATTGAACATTTGGAGTCACAACAATGCACAAATCAATGCCTTCGAATGTGAAATAACGGATTTTCAAAATATCGCAAATTATCTGGGTTTCTTTTTGATATTCTTTAAATCCTTCAAACATAATCAATACCTTGTAGTATATTCCCTCCCCCCCCCCCCCCCCCCCCGTCACCCCAAATTCGAATTTCATACTCCAGCCTGTCACACATACAAATAGCCGAAGGAAAGTCACTGTTGGGTTGTAAAAATAAGTCAAACGGGGTATTTTTGGTAACATGTGACTGTGATGTAGCCTACATATAGTTGTATGTTAGATTTATATACTAATTTTACTAGATCTATACGTACAGCTGACTGAAATTTTGCAAAGACAGAAATCAAAATATCAGTTTTGTTCACATGTGAATATAAGGCCAATACTCAAATATTAGATGCTTTCCGGAAATTCTGGTCGATGACGACCGCGTGAGTGTATCCCCCCTGACGCCCCATCATCCCTATTGTCCAAAATTATTAATTCAGACAAAGTATCATTACTCTTGGGCCATCAATGTCAATAATAAAGTCAACTATTTTTTTTATTTGACGCAGTAATACTCTAACAACTAGAATATTCTGTAACTTATTTCTTACCAAATATTTTTTTCAGAAAAGACTGTCACAAGATTGGAACATGAAACCTAATTCATAACATTACAAAGATTTCTATGTACATTCACTGCTAATAAACTGTTGTACCAGTAATAAGTTAGCAATCTCAAGCAGTTAACATTATTACTACAGGAATATAATCTATACCAGACAAAAGTTTAGTCCAATAATAAAATGTTCATCGCTGTAGCTATTTCTATTGTGGGTTGGGCAATAATAAACCAAATAATGCAATGTACTGAAAAAAATTATTTCGCACGGGTCCTTTCATGAAGCACGAGTTCACGAGTGCTCCGCAGAAGGAAAAAGTGGGAAACTACTGTAAATCCCTCAATTATTTGCGTCCTTTTATTTTTGCTAATTTCGCTAATTGAACCAAAACGCAAAAATTTGAGGACGCAAATTGAAAAAAAAAGTGTTACGCCATTACACCACACCTGTTATCTAGTAAAAATGCAAAATTGAAAGGGAACGAATGAGTTCACTCGATAAAAACACAAAAATTAAAGGACGCAAAATTATCTGGATTTACAGTATTCCCAGTGGTGTTGTTTAAAAAAATTAGCCCAAAGGCTAAGAAAGGTTACCGGACAATATATATATATAAGATATTAGCCTTTTGTCCCTTGACCTTGAAAATGAAGTCATTGGTCAATTCAAGGGCATGAAAATGTTCAGCATATATTATTTCTAGTATGTCCACAATTGATTCCCAAGCTGTAAAATCGATAATAAGTGAGATATCATTTCCTATATGTTCACTATGGATTCCTAAGCTGTAAAGTCGATAATACGCGAGATATTAGCCATTTTGTACTCTGACCCTGAAAATATGTTCAAGGTCAAATGCAAGGTCAACAAAATATTCAGTGTACATGTACATCTTTTTCTATATGTCCACAATTGGTTCCCAAGCTATAAAGTCAATAGAGGAGCAAAATATTAGCCATTTTGTCCTTTGACCTTGAAAATGAGGTCAAAGGTCTAATCAAGGTCATGGCAATACTCAGTATATATCATTTTCTACATGTTCACAATTGATTCCTAAGCTGTAAAATCGATAATAATTGAGATACTAGTCATTTTGTCCTGTGACCTTGAAAATAGAGTCGAAGGTCAAATTCAAGGTAACAAGAATATTCAGCATATGTCATTTCCTATATGTGTACAATTGATTCCTAACCTGTAAAGTCGATAATAAGCGAGATATGAGCCATTTTGTGCCTGACCTTGAAAATAGGGTCAAAAGTCAAATTCAAAGTCATCAAAATATTCAGCATACATCATTTCCTATACGTTCACAATTTAGTCCCAAGTGGAGAATAAGCGAGATATTAGCCATTTTGTTCTTTGACCTCGAAAAGAGGTCAAAGGTCAAATTCAAGATCATGAGAATATTCAGTATATAATATCATTTCCTATATGTTGAATATGTTCACAATTGATTCCTGAGCTGTAAAGTCGATGATCAGCAAGCTAGTAGCCATTTTGTGCTCTGACCTTGAAAATTAGGTCAAAGGTCAAATTCAAGGTCACGAGAATATTCAGCATATATCACTTCCTATATGTCCAGAATTGATTCCTAAGCTGTAAAGTCGATATTAAGTAAGATATTAGCCATCTTGTCCTGTGACCTTGAAAATGAGGTCAAAGGTCAAACTCAAGGTTATCAAAATATTCGGACTATATCACTTCCTGTATGTGCACAATTGATTCCTAAGCTGTAAAGTTGATAATAAGTGAGATATTAGCCGTTTTGTGCTCTGACCTTAAAAATGAGGTCAAAGGTCAAATTCAAGGTCACGAGAATATTCAGCATATATCACTTCCTATATGTCCACAATTGATTCCTAAGCTGTAAAGTCGATATTAAGTGAGATATTAGCCATTTTGTGCTTTGACCTTGAAAATGAGGTCAAAGGTCAAATTCAAGGTCATCAAAATATTCGGACTATATCATTTCCTATATGTGCACAATTGATTCCTAAGCTGTAAAGTTGATAATAAGCGAGATATTGGCCATTTTGACCTGTGACCTTGAAAATTAGGTCAAAGGTAAAATTCAAAGTCATGACAATATTCAGAATATATCATTTCCTATATGTTCACAATTGATTCCTACGCTGTAAAATCGATAATAAGCGAGATATTAGCCATTTTGTCCTGTGACCTTGAAAATGAGGTCAAAGGTCAAATTCAAGGTCATGAGAATATTCAGCAGATATCATTTCCTGAATGTCCACAATTGATTCCAAGTCTCTAATCTCAATATTAAAGACCTAGTGGCATGCTGATGAAAGTGCTTTTCATTTAGTCTATTATGAATAGTTTTCAGTGAATTCGAATGATATTTACAAATACAACTAGACGCTTCCGGTCGCCTACGACCGCTTGGGTGTATCCCCCGTAGCCCTATCATCTCTGTTGCCCCAAATATATCACTGTCAAGTGTGAAAAACTAGAGCATAGGCTAAAAAAGATTACCAGAGAAATGTTAAATCTCAACAGGTCGGAGGTCGAATTCAAAATCACCACTGAAATCTCATTATATCATTTCCATTCGACATGTTTGACAAAATAACGAAAATACAGATAGATCAATCTTTTCACCTATTTATATTTCAACTCAGAATATTTTACAAACTTGGTTCCAAGTTGAAATTCAAAGTAAAATTTGACCAAAAATGCATTTCAAGATGACGAAATTGGAGCCAGATTGAACTTCTCACCATAAGTAATATTTCGATTCATAATACATGTATGTGCCAAACATGGTTTCAAGTTGAAATTCGAAGTAAAAGTTAATCAAAACTGCATTTCAAGATGACAAAATTGGAGCCAGATCAAACTTTTCGTCATGAGTTATATTTTAACTCATAATACCTGCCCAACTTGATTTCAAGTTGAAATTCAAACTAAAAGTTGACCAAAACTGCATTTCAAGATGACGAAATTGGACCCAGATCAAACTTTTCGCCATGAGTTATATTTCAACTCATAATATGTGCCAAACTTGGTATTATGTTGAAATTCAATGTAAAAGTTGACCAAAACTGCATTTCAAGATGACGAAATTGGAGCCAGATAGAACTTTTCGTCATAAGTTATATTTTAACTCATAGTATGTGCCAAACTTGGTTTCAAGTTGAAATTCAAGCTAAAAGTTTACCAAAACTGCATTTCAAGATGAAGAAATTGGAGCCAGATCGAACTTTTCATCATAAGTTATATTTTAACTCATAATATGTGCCAAACTTGGTTTCAAGTTGAAATTCAAACTAAAAATTGACCAAAACTGCATTTCAAGATGACGAAAATGGAGCCAGATCGAACTTTTCACCATAAGTTATATTTCGACTTATAATATGTGCCAAACATGCTTTCAAGTTGAAATTCAAAGTAAAAGTTGACCAAAACTGCATTTCATGATGACGAAATTGGAGCCAGATCGATTTTTTCACCATAAGTTATATTTTAACTCATAATTTGTGCCAAACATGGTCTCAAGTTGAAATTCAAAGTAAAAGTTGATCAATGTTTTCATAAAAAGCTATTGTGATCAATAATAGACTTAACTAGCAGAAAAATAATGTTAACTTATTTGGTCACAGCCATAAAATATCTACTGGACAAAGCCTTCACCTTGTTGAGCCCAATAATAAATATTTCTTGTCTTAACTATTTTCATTGTGGTCAATAATAGACTTAACATGTAAAAATAAAGTTAACTTATTCGGTTACACCCAGAAATTTCTACCGGACAAAACCTTAACCTTGTTGAGCTCAATAATAATTGTTTCTCATCTTAACTATTTTTATTGAGGTCAATAATAGACTTAACTAGCAAAAAAAATGTTAACTTATTTGGTTACAGACATAAAATGTCTACTGGACAGAATCTTTACCTTGTTGAGCCCAATAATAAATATTTCTTGTCTTAACTATTTTTATTGTGGTCAATAATAGACTACACTAGTAAAAATAATGTTAACTTATTCAGTACACCCATGAAATCTGTACTGGACATACTTTCACCTTGTTGAGCTTAATAATAAATATTTCTCATCTTAACTATTTTTATTGTGGTCAATAATAGACTTAACTATTTTTATTGTGGTCAATAATAGACTTAACTAGTGAAAATAATGTTAACTTATTCGGTTACACCAATGAAATTTGTACTGGACAAAACATTTACCTTGTTGAGGTTAATAATAAATATTTCTTGTCTTAACTATTTTTATTGTGGTCAATAATAGACTTAACTATTAAAAATAATGTTAACTTATTCAGTTACACCCATGAAATTTGTACTGGACAAAACCTTTACCTTGTTGAGCTTAATAATAAACGTTTCTCGTCTTAACTATTTTTATTGTGGACAATAATAGACTTAACTAATAAAACTAATGTTAACTTATTCAGTGATATTGTCCTGTTTTCACTGAAAACTTCAGTTCTCCATTCTGAACAAGAAACCAGTGTCATTACCTTCCACTGTACAGGCTATTGGAATGATCGTACATGTCAAAATGGATATTTCAAAATTCTGTAATAAGTTAGGCTGTTAACATATTAATATTTATATGATCATTCTAAAAAACGATTGGTTTCGTGTGACAGCCCTCCCCAACAACACTTCCAAATATTATCGAGATTCGTCAAAAATTGCCATCTGTAGAGCGTTCACAAGCCATGTGTCTCAAACAGGCTGTTTTCAATGCAAAATGTGTCCCCAAACGACCAATTCAGTTGCCACGGCAACCAAAATCGATTGGTGTCGGGATCTTACCATAATATATGTGCCTGCAAAAAAGAATGGTGATCGGGTGAGAATTGCGGCCTGTAGCGCGTTCACAAGCCATGTGTCTCAAACAGGCTGTTTTCAATGCAAAATGTGTCCCCAAACGACCAATTCAGTTGCCACGGCAACCAAGATCGATTGGTGTCGGGATCTTACCATTATATATGTGCCTGCAAAAAATAATGGTGATCGGGTGAGAATTGCGGCCTGTAGCGCGTTCACAAGAAAATCTCTGCGGACGCGGACGCGGACGCGGACGACGAAGCCAAATCCATAGTATCCGCCGAACTTTGTTCGGGGGATACAATTAATAGGTTTCGAGATATTGAATCAAATAGGCACTCCTTCCGTAACTTGCCGAAGATTTTGATCACGATTTTAGTGTGGGTCACGTGGTTGGTGACGTCAGTTGAGGCAGACTTGAAAGTACATGTAGCCAGCAAGGTAAACTGCATGTCGCATATTCATTCCCCTGGAGTATGTTTGACAATTCAAATGATCGGGTGAGATAGCGGCATTATGGCATTTTTTGTCTTGATATTTAGAATCAGTAGTATTTATTCACCCGGAACGGAGGTTTGTTGAACAGCAGGATGTCCAGTATTTGCTGGTTTTAGCGTGTTTTCTTTTGAATCTCATGCATTTTTTGAGTTGTTTTCCATCTTTGAGCTGACCGCCCAAATTACGTATTTTACGTTTTTGGCCAGCCATCGAAACACTTTCTGCCTCAACTGACGTCACGATTACGGAAACTGCCGAAGCTATTTTTTCATTGGCATGAGAAGGCAATTGCAAAACTGGCTCAATATAATCGATTACATGTCGCTATTATTAATTACCAATTAACGTGAACATCTATTTTATCACCAAATGTTCACAATAGCTTCATCTGGACATGAATAAAACCATGCACCGGTACCTTGCTACTATGACTTTAAGTGAGATATCAAGAACATTGTGGCCCATTATAAAGCATAGGAGAATTTAACATGGGAAAAGGCCATTTGGGACCCGTCGAAAAAATCGAAATGGCCGCCACACGCAGACACATCATAAAGGTACATTAGAGGAATCTTTTGAAACAAAAATCTCAAATCTGATCTGACAGTTTTTGAGAAAATGGCTGCCAAATTTCAAAATTGGCCATTTTTCGACAAAAATGGCCGTCATTTTGGAAAAAAAGCGAAAATAAAAAAACTAAAATATATTTCCCTCTCAAAATATTTTTAGGCATTTTTGTGCAAAATTTCGGGAAGTTTCGATTGTAAACTTTAAAGATATTAATGTTGACGGACGACGGATGCAACGCCATGGCAATAGGTTATTGGACCAATCTTTCCAAAAAACAATAGGTTTCGTGGCTGGCATTGCTGAACATGCCTCTAAAATATTGCAGTGATGCCTGTACAATAGGGCACGTAAGTGAAAAACGCTATATTCTCGAAATAAGCCTCAACCAGGATTTTCTGATCTCAACTTATTATCGCCCACTTTTTGCCTAGCTCGTTTCCCACATAAATCAAATATCATTCTAAGAAAAACATATGCAACTAACGATATTAACCATATTCGATGACCCTCGACCATAACTGGCCCCGATATTGTCAGTAAGACTGGAAAACAAAGCACAGTAGATTTATGGCCGTTAACTTCATGTTTGGTCTTAAAAGGTAGCAAATCGTTAGTTTTTCATCGCATTGTAAAACACATAATTTACTGATTTGATATAACACTAATTATCAACTTAATATCTATCACTCCATTATAAAGGATAGGACGATAGGACCAAAAGGCTTGCACAACGCATATTTTCTTGTGTTTCGAATGATATTCGAAACTCACTTACGCTCTCTATTACCATCGCTAGAGCGTTTACACCTGCCATATGTGTGTCAAAACTGCTGCTTTTTTGTCGCCAATCGGCCATTGCTATATTGCAATTCGAAATTGATAGTTGCCCTGAGCTAACCACAAGCCCATCTCCATATAAAATATTATCAGAATCGGTTCAGATTTGCTTGAAGAGAGTTCACAAGAAAATCTCTACAGCTGTATACGGACGGTGCTGGTGCGATGATCGCAAATGCATGGTGTCCGCCGAACTTTGATTGTTCGGGGGATACAATAAAGCCATGAATGCGCACCCATGGCCTACATCAGTATACATGTATAGGCCTATGCGCACCAATACCGTGAATATATGGTTGGCCAAACTGGTCGGAACTGAACTTTGTTGCAAGCGCGCAATAATTATGGAATTATGTCGCACAGTAAATCAACCAATCACATGAGGTGATTTATATCGCGATCAAAATATATAAATTTATGTCGCGCTATATATGTCAACCATTCATAACCCGTCTTTTAAAAAGCGCGATGCATTTCAAACGATATTTGTTGTGGGCATGAAATCACAGGTTGTCATTGGATGACTTACTCCGCGATCTAAATCATAGACATAGAAGAGAGATGGACTGCCAACTCCGATATCACTCTCTCTGTTTCTAGTCATTGAGCTTGAGGTCACAAAAGGTCAGAGGAAGATGGTAGTTACATTTCTGTTGTCAACGTATAACGTCATATTGCCATTGTTAATTCCTGACGATCCTCAGGGTGTTGACTTCACTTACGGTATTCGGCGTATTTTGATAATTCAATTTTCCCATGAAACTTCAAACCGGAAATAAAGTACCCATGTTCCTCTGGTCACAAGCTCAAGGTCACTGAAGTCGAGTTGGCAGTCCATCTCTCTTCTATGTCTATGATCTAAATTGAATTGTACCGCGCCATAAAACTGTTATGTGATTGGCTGGTTTACAGCCAATAAAATTGATAAAATTCATAATTAATGTGCGCAATGAGGATCCTTGAATGTGTCACACATGAAAAGATGGTATATGAATGGTTGAATTAATGCGCGATATAAATATATTTTGAACGCGCCATAAAACAACGTCCATGAATCGTTTAACGTTAATTTATTGCGTGATATAATTACATATTCATTCGCGCAACAAAATTTACTTATGACCGGTTTGGCCAACCATATGAATACGATATCACGTCGACTGATCGAGCCACCGTGCAACCGACTGACCCAGCCCCGGCCCAGGTGACTGAGTACCGGTAAGCATATCTGGACTCAGCTGAGTTCAGTGCCATGGTGAGGTCGGAAACAGCGCGGCTGAGCGAAGTCAAATGAACAAAACGCAACAAAACATATCACTTGAGGAAAGTCATTTAGATTACGAAAAATAACCTATGTAATATGTCATCATGAACGTACAGTCGACAAATCAGCAAAGGCCACTGTCACTGATAAAAATAAAGAAATCTGTCAAATGTGGTGGGAATGTTTACAAAATTAACACCGCTTTATGACTGATACGTAAGATTACCATTTTGGACAGCAAATGAAGCTTTATTTTCTCTCCGACTGAAATTCGTAAGTAGATCTCTAATTTTCTAAACCCAAAATTTATTCAAAGTTACCTACAAAAGTTTTGCTTAAAGGAAATTGCAAAACTTAACAAATGTGCTGCGTTTTATTCATAATCAAATAATTACTCGTTAAATGCCTCTTGTGTCACTTATTGACGCTGACCGTCTATACTCTGATTTTTCTAACTTGTTTACACTGGTTTTTGACAATATTTTCGCGTTGCTAAATGTTATCGTTCTACAATTTGGCACACTCCATCTGGGAGCCAAATGGCAATTTCCTACTGAATTTCAGACTTCTATCGCAAAATTTGAAGAAGTTGGCAATCTAACCCAATGTTAAATTTCAGCCCAAAACGGGATCTCGAGAATCTGAGCATATTCGAGGATTTGGTCCTGCTTACATCCATCAGGATCCCAAATATTATTGTTAGTTTGAACCAGAAATCACATTGGGGGTGATTCTACACAAACATGTTGATTTCGAAAGATTGCACTGCTACAAAATCGAGCAAATGCACAAAAGTGTGTGCGGACCCAGAATTTGAATGAAAGGGCTAAATTTAACATTTGGGTAGATTGCCAACTTTTTCAATTTTCACGATAGAAATCTGTATTTCGGTAGAATAATGCCGTTTGACTCCCAGGTGGAGTATGCCAAGTTATAGAACGATACCGTTTAGCATCGCGAAAATATCAGCGAAAAATAGTGTAAACGAGTTAGAAAAATCAAAGTTTTATACTGTGTCGTGAGATATATGCTATGTAAAATATAGGCTTAGGCCTACCATTGTCTTAACATCATAAATGTTGTTGTTGTCGTGACAACCATAATGTACACATATGTACATTATAGCCAACGCGGTTGCTGGCGCCTTGATTGGGATTATATAAGCGTATAATATTCAATCTTCATTGTATTGAGGCCCTCAGCAACTGTGGTTACTATGCTATATACCTCAAAGATGATTACTAATTTCCTTTCTTGTTTAGATGTGAAAATATAACTTCAACTTAAATTTGATCAGACCACAATCATATTACAATTTTTTCCAGTGCTTTATTATTTCCCAAATACAATCTTTAAAATAATCAATATCTTAGCGCTTTGTTATTTTCAATTATAAACAGTCTTTGAAATAATCATTAATTCTAATGCATAAATTAAAATCATTTTAAAAACCTTACTCTATCTTCATGAAAATTCAGGATTCAAGCAATGGATGCATGTGTTTTGCTATTGAATATCTATGGATGTATATTCATATCAATAAATATTTCTAATGACTAGCATCAGAAACTCTTGACTTAATTCTATTGCACGATCTCAGGCCTAGGATTTTCTAGTTTCGTAATCAAGTGTGTTCGATTGCAATTATATAGGGTGCATGAGTTGCATTTCTGAGCAGATTGCAAAATATATCTGCATGAGATATTAACAACATTTCCGCATATATACCTATTCTAAATCAGGAGACTTGCTTTGTCATTAAAAATATAAATGTATCGTATCTAGTTGGCAGAAGTGATATGAGCAGCAAAGCATCATAGAGACAGCCAATCACAACACAGCTCTCTATCGACCAATCAAATCATTTGGAGCGGTTTTCAAACTACCGGGAACTTCCGGCGTTTCAAAAATTTGTTGGAATATTTGTTATTGTTTACATTTATTTAGTGTGCTTGTTAACATCGAGAGAATGGAGAATCTTGATGGCTTGAAATATTCAGACTTGCAAAAATTAGCTAAAAAGTATGGAATAAAGGCTAATCAAAAGGTATGCATCACTTGAAATGTTGCTGATCCGGGCCTGGCGACACTCCGACAGTACAGTACAGTAGTGGCCCTGGACTGGCCACTGCCACTCAACTGGTCCCGAAATAGTTTATTATATGCCTACCAGGGTTGGGATCGAGTACATTCAAAAGTACTCAAATACGAGTATCCAACAGTACTCTAAAATCTGAGTACTTTTCCAATGTACTTGTGAGTTGTGTACAAGTACTGAGGACTTCGTGTCTGAGTACCATTAGTCATGTTAGTAGGCCTACAGAGCACATCCGAGTACTTGAAATTGTTTACTCGAGTACAGCAAGTACGAAGTACATCAGCCCCAACCCTGATGCCTATAAATATTCTACAGAGTGCAATCGGTCCGATATATTGCGGTATTGACCTCCTTTGACTTGTGTCGCGCATAGCAACCGACGGCATGACCGACGGTCTTTTGATGTGTACGTATTTATGCCCTGGTGAAATGATATTTTTGTGTTTTGTAGTGCATGAAAATGTCCATGAAATGCTTTGCTTTCAGGGCCGAAAATTGCTAGAAAATACATTTGTAATCATATCTCTCGAGGCCCGAGGGGTGTAGATTATCATGGTGCGGCATATAATAATGAGTTAATTGACTGGCCCACGACCGAGAGTATTGGAGCATTTACGGAAAGACCTTTGTATCTTCTTGTCGACAGGTCGTCATCCTATCGCCACGGCGACCTAATACTGTGTAAATTTATGCAAAAGACCTTAGGTTTCCGAAACTTTCTGTAAACCACTAATTAATGTTCACTACCTTTTAATTTGGCAGATTTCTAAACCTCAATGGATGCAAACTTGAAATATTGCAGTAAAAATTATTTGAAAAGGAACAAAACACAAACTTAAATGGTTAGCAAACTGTCACTATTTCAAAATTGCGAACATTATTCGTCTGACTTCAAATATACATGTTTCAATACTGTATCGAAACATCTATAGATCAAATCTACCTAAAACATTGGATTACATGTAGTTACGATTCATTGTATCAACTACACGATGAACTTTGGTGTCCTTACTCTGTGTGTATGATAAATTATATATATTTCTAATTGTTTTGCAGGGTGACAAGATAATCACCGCTTTGAAAGAGCTATCCGGAACACAAATTACATTGGAGTTCTCCAGTGAGGGCGAGAAGGTATCATATCATATTTCATTTCGTTCACTATTTAGACCATTTGCCTTGCATATAATCAGCTTTATTATATACCTGGGATGTTATTCGTCCATATAACACTGTTTGTGCCCTGTACGATAACAACGCTCAGCGGGCAAATACAAGGGCAAATATCAGGGCAAATGCTGGCTGGTATCCTGCCCGCTGTCAACGATCATTCATCATGTTCATGCGTTTTGAATGATGTTGCCATAACAACACATGCACATGTCCTGTTGCCCTTTACGTTATTCTTTTCTTGGTATATAATAAACACAACATCACCTGGTTTTTCCAGCATGTGCCCCGATATTTGCCCTTGATCCCGGCATTTGCTCTCGACCTGGTAATATTGTTTATGTATTGTGCCCCATAGCGATGAGGGGTTTACAAATGTAATATTTGTAAAATGTAACCTGGTAACTGAACATTGAATGCTTTATATATTGTGGATCTGTTTACTAAGGAATGTACCACTGCAACAGACAGTGAGCCTGAGGAGAAGGGAAGGAATAGAAAGTCACGAAAAAACAGGAGAGGACAGAAGAAGAAAAATCCTCCAAAACTACTGGAACAGGTTATAATCTGTCATCTTATGTTTCAGACAGAAAATAAGTTGTTTTATTTTGTTTGGGTAATGCCATAATATATCTGTCTCAATATACTCTATGGTTTCATCATGGTTAACTTTCCACACCCAGTAATACTACCTGTTCATTGGTGTGTCAAGTAAGCCATATACCATGTATACCAGTAAACGTGAGATGACTGCTCTCTTTTAGTTAACATCTGAGGATGAGTGTGTTTCACCCAAGAACCGTCTATCATCAACTACGTCAAAATCACGTGGCAACATTGGCGATGTTACCACTCCGAATGAAGCTGGAATAAGTGCAGCGAAAATACCACTGGATTCCAAGTCAGACAGTGGAAAGAAAACCACAGCAAGAACTTTGGGGAGGAAGCAAAGAACTTCATCGGCAAGTCAGACAGCCGTGGGATCCGTCAAGAAATCTTCAGCAAAGGAACCAAGAGGCTCCTCCGGGTCATCCAGGAGGCAAGCAAATCAGAATGGCTCTGTAAGTGTCGAGATGGACGGTTTGACTGCAAATACGTAGTACATCACACATCCCATGATTACACAGCTCTGTATAGAGCAATTTTTGAAGTGGTTCCTCTTGAACGTCTGAGCTTCAAATAATTTAGCTGCAAATGTTTCCGTGTTTTGCATGCAGTTCACAAAGTCTCAGAGCGAGGATGATCTGTGGATGGAGAATGAGATCACAGAGCAAGACATCAACGATTTGGTGGCGGAGGATGAAGATGCTGAGGTAGTGCTTCTTACATCTACATACTTTTATACATGTACCAGAAAGCAGAAACTTGTATTTACATTTATGGATGTTCCATCAATGTTGAATTACAGCACAACACGTTAATTGTGAAAGCATCATGTGGTTTTCCATTCCAATTGCTTGGTCCCTATGACCGTATTGAATGGACGAAAGTTTCTAGATGTTTTTGATTAAAAGTGTGTGTACCATGATTGACCTGTCTCCATGTATCAAATTCAGATTCAAGACTTCTTTTTGAATCCAGTTGAAACTCATCTTAGTCTAGCAATGCTGACTCTGTGGGCTCTATTGGTGTAGAGTTAGATTGTATGTGGTCGTTATGTCTTCTCACAGATCAGTATCCGTCCCAGACGCTCCCGCAGTAACACCTACACACGTGACGCTCCGAGCCCGAACGTCAAACACTTGCTGGAGTCTATGCGTGGGGACATGACGGCCGACCAGCGCAAACAGAGTCTCCTGGACGCTCTGGACAAAAACGCACAAGATGGCAGCAAAGGTGTGTGAACTTGTGAATTTACTGGTAGGAGCTAGAAAAATCATGTACAAGGTTTCAAACCTGATCGAAGTTTTGATATTGTGCAATTCTCACATCACAGGAAAACCAAATGCATCAAGCAGCATTCCACGTTTCACTGGATTGGCAGGAAAGAAAGAAGCAGCTCAAGACGGGAAACAGAGAACTCCAGGTATAACTTTGCGTATTCTAGTTTAATGTGCATAGCAATGGCGAGATTGTTTTTCGTATATATATACATGTAGGTTAGTGTAGAAAATTCTGTATAATCAGACAAAAAAGATTAGGTGAGTTTGTCATACATGTACAGGCTAATGGGCTGTTTGTCACAAATTCCCATTGAATGTCCTGTCTGATACCTGCAGGCAAGGACTGGTCTAAGATTCACAAGCGCCAGTGGGACAAAATGGATTCTCTTGACGAGTATCTGGCCAAGAAGAGAAAACGAACAGAGTCAGTGTCACAGTCCGTGAAGAAGCTAAAGCTGATGACAGAACAGATGAGAAGTAACATGCAGAATCGCAAACAACAGACTCCTGGGACATCTGCCAAGGTACTAGCTACATATAGAAATGCTTCTTCGACATAAGTATCGATTTAGTAGTCTCTGGGGCATGTATAAGCAATTACTCATGGATGAATATTGAGCAAACAAACAAAATTTCTTTCTCCCTCTCAGGAACCCAAAGCAAGCCTCTTCCAGTCACCAAAAACAGTTCCCTTCAAGCTCAAAGCAGTCTCCACTTCAGAGATTAATTTGAATTTTGCCAAGAAAAACAACAATGAAAAGATTGTTCTGAAAGGGAAAAGTCCCACTGCTGCAAGACCAACCAGAAAGTCTTCTGATACGAAGATCCCAAAAGCTGCAAACACATTATTCACCATTGGACATGGAGGAAAGTCGGCGAATCGGCCACATCGGAGGAGCAAGGAAAACACTGTGAGAAAGGCGTCCCTGAGCCGCAAGTCTACAGGTGAGTCTCCTGACGTACTGAGAGCATTGAATGGCAAGGTGTTTGATTACTCAGAGCCTACTCAGTGTTTGATTACAATTTCCCAGGAAAGGTGTCGTGAGTATTGTTGAAACAATCAATCAGACTTGAAGACACATACATTCTATTATGTACAGCGACTCCTTCGAGAAGTGATACAACAGTCACAAGACGTGTTACCTTAGCAACTCCTGGTAAACAACGCCACAACTCAGCGGCAGACAGGACCTACACCATAGCAACCCCAGCCGACACAGCAGCGAACAAGAGCATCAATAGTGTCAAGAAGTTTGATCTCCAGGCGAGCTTGGCTAAACCCGTCACATGGAAGCCACACAAAGGTCAATTGAAACCGTTCAGCTTTGGCAACCTGCACAACTTGCAGACCAACTACAAAGAGGCCAAGGTCAAATCAAGGTGTGTATCTGGAACTAGGTGAATTTGGTTTATAAATCTGGCAAACTTATAGGCTGTAAACTTATATCTCAGTAATAGGCTGCCTGCTGCACGTGAAATTTCAACACCTGCTGCTCTCTCTGTAAGATAACGTGGTAATATATTTACTAGCAACATCAAAACCTCGTGATTTGATACACCATATAATACTAACCAAAGCTGTATAAAGTTGAACCTGACTGAATATTCTTTACAATGTACTTGCAGAGATGACCGCAGGAAAGAGGCCGCTCAAAGGAGAGTTGATAAAAAGTCCAACCTGCAAATGTCTCGGAGAGGAATCACTGCGTGAGATCAGATCACCTGGTGTTTATATCAGCATACTGACATAAACAATAAACATCTCCAGAATCACTGCTCATCAACATGATCAAATGAGTGCAGTGGCGATGTGGTGCATGCAATGTTGCACAGGCAATCATATGATGAGATGTTGATGTCAATGTATATATGTATGTTTTCATTTCATTACTATCTTGTACAGACACTGAATCAGGAGTGAGAGTGAAATTGTTAGAACAGTTGTACGCGAGTGTGTGTGTTTGCATACTTTGTTAACTATCAGTTCATACCTGTCCTGTAGTGTAGGTCATAGTTGTTGTTTGTGTCATCCATACTCCGTGACAACGGCACAGCGTTTATGTTTATTCACTAAATTAGCATCTTGATTGGGACTGTATAATGTATAATACGTGCAGATAATTTTGGGAGGTATTTGCCACAACTTTTATGCATTTATGGTATACACACCTTGTTTTAGAATTTCATGTCAGTGTAATTTTAGTATCTTTTGTCACATTTCCTGGTACATGTACAGTCTTATGTATACCTGTTATAACAAATTTATACCAACTGAAAGCCTTTAGTTTTAGCCTGCACTGAACATGTGACATTATGTACATACATGTAATTGTATCAGAATATACATATGTATATGCCATTAAATGATGTTACAATTTATTAGCTGATTTGCTTGTTGGTGTGGTAAATTTGCATACCATATGGCAGAAGACTTCGAATTATATCACAGCTGTCGTGGTTGGGAAGGAAGAACAAAGATGTATGCATTTCCCCTTCCTCCCCCCCCGCCCTCCCCCAAAGATCAATTTACACTCTTTTGTGGACACAATGAGTTGAGCACTCAAGATAATCTTGTCCAGTTCAAGGTCATTGATGGTTGCCCCATGCCTTTCTAAATATATGTCTGATCAAGTTCAAAGTCATCCAAAGAAATACATCAAAGATTTTCTAGAATCAAGGTAGCGCACTTGGGCCACAATGGGGGCGACAATTTGAAGTGTCAATCCTAGCGGTGAGTCTGGCATACACATAAAAGTATCATACACTGCGCCTTAACACTACTCATCCACTAAATGAATGCCATTTAATCCGTCTGTCACCTTTTTAGCTTACCGGACCTATGGTCCGATATGCTATTGCCATCAGGTTGCGTCCGGCCGTCGGCATCCGTGTTGTCAAACGCTGGGAAAAATCTGTTCGATGAATATTGCTGTAATTCACAAAATATGTTCTATGGGCCCATATCTCCGGATCAGTTTTTTTTTCGATTGAATCGTTTTTTCCAAAATGGCAGCCATTTTTGTCGAAAAATGGCCAATTTTGGACTTTGGCGGCCATTTTCTCAAAAACTGATCAGTTTTGAGATGTTTGTTTCAAAAGATTCCCCTGATATACCTTTGTGCCCTTGAATGGTCGGTCTGCGTGTGGCAGCAATTTTGAGTTTTTCGACCAGTCCCAGATAGGACTTTCCCATGTTAAATTAGCCTATGCATAATGGGGACAAATTTCTTCTAATATCTCACTTAATATTGGGATTAGACATTAGGAATCAATTAAGCACATAGGAAATTATATATGCCGATTGTTCTCATCACCTTGAATTTGACCTTCGACCTAATTTTCAAGGTCACAGCACAAAATGGCTAATATCTCGCTTATTATCGACTTTACAGCTTAGGAATCAATTGTCAGCATATAGGAAATGATTTATTCTGAATATTATCATGACCTTGAATTTGACCTTTGACCTCGTTTTCAAGGTCACAGAACAAAATGGCTAATGTCTCGCTTATTATTGACTTTACAGCTTAGGAATCAATTGTGAACATATAGGAAATGATGTATGCTGAATATTTCAATGACCTTGAACCTGACACTTGACCTCGTTTTCAAGGTCAGAGCACAAAATCGCTAATATCTTGCTTATTATCAACTTTACAGCAGGCATCAATTGAGGACATATGGGAAATTATATATGCGAATATTCTTGCTTAAAGTGATATTGGCAGTAAGTTATGGATTTTTCCATATCTATCTGATCGAACGAAGAAAACATAACAGTTATATATCTGTACTTGTATGCCCAAACAGATCCTCATTTCTAATAGATTTCGTTGTGAGTTCCTGGTGGAGATATTTTGAGCTTGTTTACATTACCGCCATTCTCGGTGCTTTGTATAACATGACGCAGTGCGATTCCAGCTTCGAGCCATTCGAGCGTGAACTAGGTTAAGTCAGAGGTAACTCTGAGTGGCGCACAAAACAAAACAAAGCGGCTGCTAGTACTGTCATATGCTTGATTTGTTCATTTGATCAAGCAAAGTTTGTTTTGTAACCTACGTTTCTGAGACCACAGGCATATATGTAATTGATTTGGAAAAAATAGTTTTTCTGCCAACATCACTTTAAATTTGACCTTTGACCTCAATAAACTAAAACCGATACAAAAGCAAAGAATATCTTTGACAGTACTAGTCAGTTCCATTCTAGTTTCATATCATTGTATATTAGGCTAGTTTCATATCATTGTATATTAGGCTCTAACACGATCGACTTACGTGGAGCTAGTTATAGGCGTGAATGATGTGCAATTATTCTCATGACTTCAGGACATCGTTTTTTCAGCTTACATATAACTGAAACATATCTTGGGTCCCGGTAAGCGCAGAGCCCTAAGGCTCTATGTTTAATCCTTATTGAATATACAGGAAGGCGCAGGATATGATACTTGGGCCCATAAATTTACACCCAGTAAATCATCACACCACCCGTCAGGGGAATTGTGACTCTGGCCAGTGGGCTATTTTGGTATGGAAAATCTTTGACTATATACTATGGATCTCGGAAATGTTTTATTTCTGCAAAATAAATAAGTCTCCTCAAGGCCCGCCGTGACCACTCCAGGGTCCGATTCATAGAGCTCAGTGCTGATCTCGAACTGTCGGCTAGTGTTACATTCCGTATGCATTAATCATTGCCAAGAAAAGTGCTTCGTTAAAGGGCAGGATCAGCACTCGGTCTACTCATCAATGTAACGGTTAGGTAATCGCCTATCCCTCGATATCATTCAACCCAAGCAACGGTTATAACTGCACAGAATCAGAATTTCCAGTACAATTAGTTTTTGGCGACTTCTTGTATATGATGTACAAAAAAATCATTTTGGCTAAATTGACAGAACTTTTAAAGCTCGAACTCGTCTGTGACTAGGATTCTGCCCGTTATACAATGTACTCTTCAAATTGGCCACTGGAGTGCCACCCAGTAATATTTTTGAAAACGTGGAGACGTTTTCAGCGACGCAGTGAACAATGATGGTGAAAACGTTTATTATGTCAGTGTACATATTCGCAACAGATGTACCAGCACGAAGTGTGCACACATCATATGAACCATAAATATGCACATTTTAATATGTTTATTTTCAGAAATTTAAACGACATTTCATGAAATGACAGAAAGCAGTCTTGATAATTTGCACAATTTTTTGCTTGTTTTTACATCATTACAAGTAAATGCAATTTACATAAAGCGAACATCAAACTGCTATAATGGAGCCTACATATTTATAACAAGGATGCTAATGAAATGGAACAATGGTGAAAATGTTTGCTTTTGACCAACTGCCTCTTTGTTTGACTACAAAGCCCTACTGTGTCCTCACAAACATTACATACAACTTTTTGTGATGTTATTAATCATGACGCCACATGATACTCCAATAGTGATATAAAAGGAACATAATATATTGATCATTTTGTGAACATAATCATATTTTAGTGAGTCATAAAGGAATGAAAATAATGACAATCACGCAGCTATGATAAGGGAATGAACATGAAATGCAAATCAATGGGTGGTGGACTGCCGTCGCTGTGTCAGTGATCAGCCGTAATAGGTGTTACTGTATGGTCCCCACGGGTTGTAATTATATGGCATGTTCTGAAAAATAATAAAATCTCACGTGAGAAATCTTTGTTGAACAATAAACTCTTCACATATTCCAGGTCTGATTTACCGTTAGAGTTTAGTATCTCTGTCAGCAAGAAAAGCTAGCTATACCATCGAGAGCACTCACATGATAGCCAGTGTTCCACTGCTGGCCGTAGTTCCACTGGTTGTGTGCGTTGTAGTCCATAGACTGCTGTGAGTGGGCGGCGGGCTGGGACATTGACTGTGAACTGTTCTGGCTGGAGTCCGCCGCCGCTGTACCGTTTGTCATCTGACTCTCGTCAGCTTTGGCCTTCTTCTCACTGGATGGATCGTCCCTAGAAATGAGATGTAAACTCTGAGAGATATGGAGGTACTTGGCAGTGATCTCGTCATGAAACAACATTGCTCAGTATATCACTTACAAAGTGCTTCCTTTGCGCTTCTTTCCTGCTTGTGCATTCTGATCTTTCAGCAGCTTCTGGTGGTCTTCGTAAGCCTGTTGTACTCTGGAATGAATTTTTTAAAGTGTCCAATACAAGGTATGAAGCAGTCAGCATGATGTAGCATCAGTGAGACCTAGTTCAAGGATGGGAATGTAGGTTGGCGTATATCCAAAAATACCATGTGCTAAGGTATTCTTAGAAGTTGATCAACCTGAATTTTATTTCAGCAGCTAGTTTAGATCATCTCTTCAAAGTGTGAGAAAGAGACACTTGCAAGAGCTGCTACTGTCAATGTAGTACAGTATTATTAACATATTGTATGGTATGGATTTTACAAATCTATCAAGCATATTGACATACTTTGCTACGTTTGTGCAGAAGTCCTCCATGAACTCCATGCGACGCTGTGAGAAGGTGATCTTCTGCTCCGCTGGCAGGTCTCCCTCCATGGCCTTCTGGAACAGGTCGATCAGTGCAGTCTCGTTGACTTCAGGTTGCTGGTACTCCAGGTCCATTAGCTGCAGGTACAACTTCGTGTTGACCTGCGACAGAAAGAAAACCGACGAGTTCAGGCAGGAGCACAAATCTCCAGGTAGTGGGCCAACATACTGCAAGACTAGAGCCAAAGACGGTTATACAGCACGGGTTCCAGTACCTGATCACATTGTCGTACACCCCTCTACCATACATTCCGCATGGCTAAAACATAATAATTGTCAACAATGAAGTTCTTAATGAATTGATTCGTTGGTTCTGGAATAATTGATAACCTGAAATTTCCTCATATGCTGTTCTGCAACCCATTAAAACCTTACAATACACAATAGTGTTTGATTTCCTTAACCCTTTCACTACCACAGGCGACTTTAGTCGACAGGGGGATTTACTGCCAGAGGCGACTTTAGTCGACCAAAATTAGGGGAAATCAGGGCAATTGGAAACATGATAAATTAACATTAAATTGATGTCCCAATAGTGAAATTTTGAAATTTAAATTCTATACATTGTACTTAGAACGAACCTACTTTATATTTTATTATATGGGAAACTGTTTCACAATAAATATCTCATTTTAATATAAATTTCATAATTTCTTCAAAATAACTTGGCAATGGAAAACAAGATCTGAAACAGTTTTTGGCAGTGAAAGGGTTAAATATTGAAAAATTTCAAATGATCGTTGATGCAAAAGTGAGGATATTTCAAGTTACAAAACACAATTCGAAACACGATGGGGAATCATTCACTGGCGCTCTTGATGCTCCTCCTCTCTCAGCGCTTACCCTATCTTTGTCTAGGGCAGCCTGCAAGGTTTCTCGAGCTGCTTGCACATTGCGCAGGATCTGCAACAAAATACACTCAATATAACGCTTTTGTTAAAGAATACCAGTTAAATCAAGGTCTACGAATAGTCTACATTCAACTATGATCTATACATAGTACATCACTGCCTTAGGTTTCATTTTTTACGAACATATGTTCATGATACTGTGTTCTAAGTTTAGTGAATACCATTGCTTTGTGAGGATAACAATCAGGAAATGAGTTGTACCTTGGCCTGGTATCTGGCAAATTTAATGGCGTAGAAGCTTCTTGACTGGTCGTTCTCAGCCTCTGTCATGTATTTCCTGTAGAGACCCTCCACGGCGTCAAAGCGGCCCTGTCGTCTCTCCAGACTGATGATCCGTAGACTGACCATCGCCAAACCTGGTACCTCCTGCTCAAAGTTGGTCAGGATCGTCTTGGCCACCTCCAGATTTCCTAAATATGAACAAACCATGTGAAATGAGTTGCAGGTTTTTTTTTTAGAGAGTAACCAATACAATTGAACATCGAATAAGCCCAAATTTACAACATATCGAATACATGCATTTTATTTACCAAGTCGTTCTTCAAATGAAGACCAGGCCAGATGGATGTTTGGTTTCTTGCGAAGGTATATCGTACAGGCTCGTGTGTATGTGTTTCTGACTGCTTCATTATTGTGTTGTTCCAAATACTTGGCGTACTGTTTGCAAAGAGGAGAATGACATGAAAGAAACCATTATTACTAGTTTTATGCAGTGATTAGTTTAGATTACTGCATCACATATAACAGCATATAACCCACCCTTGCCCAGAATTCCTCATAAAGGGCACACGCAATCAGACATCTCTCAAACAAGATCACTGTTCGCTCGTGTGAGCCATACTCTATCTCAAAGTCCAAGTACTCTCGCCAGTTCTTCAGCTGAACTTTCTCGAGTGGTTTGACATGGAAGTATGGACGCCTGATCTGTAAAAACAATTGAACTAATCAACAAATGATTCTAACCTAGTGAAAACACCAGAAACTTTTCACTTCAAACACCTTATAGAAATCAACAGAATACTAACCCCTTCTTCGAATGTCCACCGACGACTGACTTCCTGTTCATTCAATTTGTGGGTAGCCTGTCTCTGTTCAATGATCATTTGTTTCATCATAGCAATTTCAGCTTCATCCTGCAAAGAACAAAAGTGCAATTCCTGTGTCACCACCAGTTTGGTTTGGTTCAGCGCACTTTTAATGGATTGTTTCATCAGTGCATTATGAGGGTAGCACACACCAATACACAATTACACATCACTACACAAATCAATTCATACCTCCACCCCTCCTGCGTCCATTCCCGGTGGGTTGTCTCCAAGTGTGGACTCGACCCCCGGTGCTGCTTCCATTCCTGGGGGTGCAGCCTCAACAGCGGCCACCGTCTCCTCTGCATCCTCATTAGTGTCTTTTGGAGCGTTCTTCTTGAGGATATGTTGTCTGAGCTTGAGAAACTCATCTAGAGTGAGGAACTCCCGCGGGTTGTTGGTGTTCACATGCTTGCTGAAGCTGTTGTTACAAGACACAAAATACTGATATTTTCAGAGGGACAAAGTCAACACTATTTTTACGTATAGGGTCACTCCATGTTTTGGCATCCAGCATTTCTTCTTTACTCAATGATTACTCACTCTTCGAAGTGCTGTGCATACAGTTGAGTGGGTATGGTGAGGATCCTGTCGTAGATGTAGGTGATGTTCTTGAGGTTCTTGTTTTCCTGCTCCCAGTAGAGGTACATATCCCAGAGCTTGTCCGACCGAAAATCTGTGCCCGCTGCTGCCAACGCTCGCTCAAACAACCTGGTGAATAGCAATATATCCTCGAGATGCCCATTATTTGTACTTGGTTATCTCCAAAATGTTTGAATATTGAACATTTTTGTGATGTGGCGACAATACACAGTAACTTACGTTCTGACTTTGGTCTCTTTGTCAAGGTCGGTTTCGTACTTCTCCTGGGCGAATGTGATGTAGTGGATCCAGAGATCGATGCTGAGGGGGATGGCCTTTATTCCCTTCTCAAAGACCTGTACCAAAGACAGAGCAGAATACAATAGACTAGTGGAAGTGAGGAAAACAAGGGTGCTGGTGTCAGGCCTGGACAAAGATCACCACAAACCACAGTGAGCAAGTAGGAAGCCATGCCCTGCCTCTGAAGTAAATAAGTTGCTGGCCATACTTGCTGACACCGGGTAATAGGTGAAACTTTGTACACCAGACTATTCGACAAAGGACCTTTGGGGGAAAGAAATCACAAAATTTCATGATATACTTGGTTACCGTTAATTACACAACTCCATGGGATCCCCTCAAACAGCATCAGTTGAGGTGATAATACAAGGCCTGGCCCTGGGGATTGCTTTGCATTACTGATGCCCTTTGCAAGTTACAAGAAATCTTTGATAAGATAGCAGAATAAATAGAACCAGGGCCGGCTCATGATGGGAGCACAGACGTTCCGCCTGTAGAAAGGAAAGAGAAAATGCATGGATTCGACAAGATCACCAAGTGATAATTTCAGCGGAAATTGAAGGGACATCGCTCTGCCACACTTCTCCACTTCCAAAATGGTACGACTTCAATTCAACCACCATGTTCGCCACAAAACCGCAAAGAGTGGTTGTATATCTGCCATACCATTCCGATCAAGGACTCTGTGACACTCGGAAAGTTTCACACCAAATTCTCGCCCTGATCGATCCTACCTGTTCACACTGGTCAAGGTTGTTGTGCTTTTTCTCCAAGTCAGCATACTTCTTCCAATAGCCATAGCAGTAGGGGTAGCGACCCAGGAACTCTTCAAAGGCAGGCCTTGCATCTGTCAAACTGCACTGTAACGAACAACACCAAACTACTATAATGTCACGGTGTTTAGAGATTAATCATCAATCATGTCTAGTTCTCATACTCATGACACATAAGAAGTAAGAATATATCTATCGCTACAATTCTGTTCTATGCTGATACTTGCCTCCTGTTCAACATATTGTAACAAGTATGTCCAGCCTGTGAAGTCTCCGGGGTTGTCTCTAACAGCGGTCCAGTACTTGCCGAGCTCACTGTCAAGCGGAACCTCTGGCTGGACAGCCGGCACCTGATTGTTGGATACTTGTGTGTCGACGATCTGACTGGCGGGTGTTTGGCTGTCTGTTGCAATGGTACTAGAAAGCTGTGACTCAGTTGCCATAGTGCTAGACAGCTGCGATTCTGTATACTGTGACTGTGTTGCCAGGGATTCTGTATTTTCTGCTATTGAATTCTGTGGGATGGTCGCCTGTCCCTCTGAATATTGTGACTCTAGGGTCTGTCCTTCAAAGCTGGGTAATGACTGAGTCTGTGACTGATCTGTTTGCTCCACTGTTGTGCCGTAGGCGGCGGGTATCTGTGGCTCTGTGTACGGACAGTCGCCCATCTCAACCTCGGTGATTTGCGACTCTGTGGACTGTGACTCCTCAGTCTGACTCTGATACTGCTGCAGTGTATCCATTCTTGGCATGTAATCAGTCAACTGCAAAGATGACAATATATGTATATTATTGCTGAGAATCAGGGTTATATTGAAGTCAGAAACATAGCACCAAGGGTGCTGTAGCTTACCGGGAAATCATGAGAAATGCAGAGTAATGATTGTCAAACATTGTTACACTGATCTTAAACTCATTTGTCAAAACATATTCGTAAATGTTGCTGGAAACACATTTTCTGTATGGACTATAATACGAAATCAAATTACACATCACAAAGGTACATGAAGAGAATCTTATACAGAAAAACTGCCTGAATAGATTTTGACAAAATGGCCACCCAAGACAAAATTCATCGTTTTTGACTTTTCAAGGTCATTGAAGGTCAAATTTAAGGTCATCACTCAAACCGCAATATATGATTTCCCATTTGAATGTGCTAATACTTAGGCTCTATCTTCAAGTGTTCTATGAGTTTACTCTGCAGAGCTCACATTATGAAGGAAAATTGAGTGAAATTTTCCAAGTCCCAAAAAGTTTTCAATGGGCAAAAAAAATATTTTTTTTTTTTTGCTGGAAATGGCTCAAAACTACGGTGGCTCATATTCGCCAGATGGAGGAATGCACTTTTTTCTTTACAGCGTTATAACGCTGTAATACAGCGTTATAATGCTGTAATACAGCGTAATAACGCTCTAATTTACAGCGTAATAATGCTCTAATTTACAGCGTAATAACGCTCTAATTTACAGCGTAATTACGCTCTAATACTGCGTTATATCGCTGTAATACATAAAAATAAAAATAAAAATAAATCTATTTTAGAGCGTTATTACGCTCTGAATTAAACCGTTCACCTTCCTAGCATATTTCCATACTGCGTTATATGCGTTATTTGAGCCATTTTTTTTGCCCATTGAAAACTTTTTGGGACTTGGAAAATTTCACTCAATTTTCCTTCATAATGTGAGCTCTGCAGAGTAAACTCATAGAACACTTGAAGATAGAGCCTAAGTATTAGCACATTCAAATGGGAAATCATATATTGCGGTTTGAGTGATGACCTTAAATTTGACCTTCAATGACCTTGAAAAGTCAAAAACGATGAATTTTGTCTTTGGTGGCCATTTTGTCAAAATCTATTCAGGCAGTTTATTTTAGAGGTTATAACGCTCTAAATTAGAGCGTTATAACGCTGTATTACAGCGTTATTACACTGTAATTAAAAATTTGCGGTCCTCTATGTGGCGAATATGAGCTTCCGTACAAAACGAATAGTGATTTGATTTGGGACAAAAAAAATTTTTTTCGCCGACCCGTCAAAAAAACAAAATGGCCGCCACTCGCAGACCGGCGATTCAAGGGCAACGAAACTTATACACGTCATAAAGGTACATGAGAGGAATGTTTTGAAACAAAAATCTCAAAACTGATCAGACAGATAATGATACTGGCCCAAGGTATGTTCTGAGTCTTCTGACAAATTTATGGGATAATTCCTCATGTCAAAAAAAAATTACAGACCTGGACGGACGACGGACGGACGAAAAACCATGACAATAGCTTACTGGTATCGGCCCAAAGGGCTGGTAAGCTAAAATTAGCCCAAAGGCTAAGATAGGTTACCGGACAATTTTGGTTTGGCCATGGCAGCATTGGCAGGTAACAGACCTTGAGATTTACCAATCAAGGTTCGCAGTGTAAACATATGACCTTGGGATTTACCAATCAAGGTCATCCGTATGAACTTCGATGTAACCATTACATGTATGTGTGCGGCATTTGATATTCTATATGTTGGGTGGAATCGTTTAGGCCGCTCAGGTCAATTTACACATTCCAAGTCAGACATTTGGCACTCAAGGTCATCTGACGTCAAGTTCAAGGTCATCATTAGTTGTGCCATATATGTCTTCCTATATGTTCATAATGCAAACAGGAGCTCTATCTGCAAGCATTTCATCTACAAAGGCAAATCTGGGCATTTTTTGACCCAAAAATGGCTGTTTTGACCTTTCAAGGTCATCCAAGGTCAAATTCAAGGTCACCACACAAGTCGCCATATATGACTTCCGATTTGAAAGTGCCAATTTCTAAGCTCTATCTTCAAGCGTTCTATGAGTACAGTCCGGACAGCTCCCATTATGAAGGGAAAAAGTGCCGAAAATTTTCCAAGTCCAAAATTTTTTTCAAAGGGTGAAAATTTTTTTTTGCTCTAGAAATGGCCCAAAATGGATAGTAATGCGATCTGGGGCGAAAAAGCCGACCCGCCAAAAATTCAAAATGGCCGCCACACGAAAACCGGCAGATTTAGGGCAACCAAACTTATACATATCACAGAGGTATATGAGGGGAATCTTTTGAAACCAAAAACTCAAAACTGATCAGACAGTTTTTGAGAAAATGGCCGTCAAAGTCCAAAATTGAGCGTTTTTCGACAAAAACGGCCGCCATTTTGAAAAAAATGCGAAAATCAAAAAACAAAAAAATACCTCCTTCTCAAAATATTTTTAGGCATTTTTGTGCAAAATTTCAGAAAGATTCGATCGTTAACTTTGAAGATAAAAATGTTAACGCCGGCCGGACGGACGGACGGACGCAACGCCATGCCAATAGGTTATCGGACCAAAGGTCCGGTAACCTAAAAACAGAGACAATAGGACTTTTAGGATGGCCCAGGTTTTGAGGCTCGTATTGAGAATGGAATACGCTTGCTAGAGTTAAGCTGCGGGCCCGACAGATTTCCAGACAGCATCAGGCTGGCGCTAAATTTAACCCTGACTAAAGGCCAGCCCAGTGGCAGTGCACACTTGATGATTGTATAATAGTGCTGGTAAATGCATGGTAAATGTAATATTTTGTAGATCTACCTCAGAAATGGGTTGCACTCCTGAAATCGTTATAAACAGACTGCATTTCAACCTGTGTGTGCAGGTATAAATATACATACGGGTGCGACAGTGAGAGGGTCAGTACTGTGCGGAAAGCAATGTAGAAATCTTGCGCTAAAGCAGGATAACGAAAGAAATACAACCAATACATTACAGACAAAACTTTCAACTAACATTTGTGCATTGTTTTTGTAACAGCACATATTTGATTAACTTGGATTTACCTGGATATAAAATGGAAACTATTCAACAGAAACGAGCCATTAACAATCAGGAAGTGTTGGTTAAGTTGTATCAAAAATTGTAAACATGAGAATATTTGATATTACCTCCAGGAAGTGCTCTATAAAATTCACGTTTATTATTAGTGGTGTAATATTTAAAGCGTATACTAACGCAAGTTATTTTTCATCACATGTAGATACACAGTTCAGTTTATTTTTGTGCAATTATAAATTGAAACATTATTGATACACACCGTTACTACACTTCTTACGTTCTGTTCCGCAATAAAAAGTAAGTTGATGTATATTCTGATTTTTCTACCAAATTTCATGCTTATATCGCAAAAATTTAAGAAGTTGGCAATCTGCACCAATTATATAAGGGGTATCTCTTGAAACAAAAAATTCAAAACTCGTCTGACAGTTTTCTTAGAAAATGGCCGCCAAAATCCAAAATTGGCCGTTTTTCTCTAAAATGGCCGCCATTGAAAAAGAAGCGAAAAAATAAAAATACACTCCTCTTGAAATATTTCTAGGCGTTCTGTGCAAAATTTCAGAAAGATTCGATTGTAAACATTAAAGAAAATAAAAGTTGACGACGAGTCGGTGGACAGATAGAAAGCTTGAACACTTTATTTTACCGGAACTATTCAAGTATTAATATTGTGTTTCTGTTTTATATCCCAAAATCTTTTGATATAGAAGCAATTCAAGTATATATGGATTATTTACGTCGAAGGCGGACGATATTGGAAACGTGCTTTCTGATTCCCCACTCTGGCTAAGGATTGAATGGTTCCAGACGATCATAATTAGGGCCTCGGGGGAGACTATGGACCTTATGCCGGACGCGTCAGTGCTTGAACTGACCACGCAGCTTTTTTAAGGCAGTGCGAATAGTCAGGCTCTAGCTCAGTGTCCATCGGCTATCCGGAACCTATCCCCGTGTGGACCATCGGTGACCGGTCAACACGTGCTCAGGTACTGGGAGTCTCCTCTGTGGCTTTTGATATTTGTGCAGTAAGCCTACAACGGGGAAAATATAGGCCGGCCTAATGGGTGCAGTATATATTGACCATAAATTGGTCCGTCCGTTGTACCAACTCCTGGGTCCAGCCCCGCCAAGGACCGTGCCGAATGGTTAGGCACTTGTGTTCAGAGAGCTGGCACCATACCCCACACAAACACATTGCCTTACAATGGTTTTCATAGGCCTATTGATAAGTTACTTATGAAGCAGAACTAATCCCAATTTAAATATCTCAAGTTTCATAATGCTGATGCCACAAGACGAAAATTTAGCAAGTTTTTTTTCAATGAACCATGTCATATAACATAAGATAATCATGTCTGTTAAATTATTTCGAAATTGTTGTAGGCCCCAGTTGTAGGCCTAGGGGCCTACACATTGACATTCCATGCAAGATATGCAAAGGCCTGTGCAGTGTATGATGTGATCGGACAATAAATGTCACACGGCAGATAACTTTTCGGTAGTTTTTTTCTTAATCAGCCTGTCTCGTACTACATGTACGGTTTAAGAGAACATTCATAATTTCCTACAACCCCTCTCCAAACAAGCTGCCGTCATATTATTAAATTTATTTCAATGGTTCCGTAAATTTTCTCAGTGGGATATGAAAAACGTTCCCTTTCAGTTTATAGCGAAACAATACGTGCGCTGTACCATGTCGCATAACGGAGTTTAGCAACATCCATCGAAATGAATTCCCATATCAGTTCACTGTTCTGAGTAGGCCTGCGAGTTGATTAGAATGGTAGTTATTGTTTTTTTTGCAAATGTAGAATATTGTGCGATTGTGATGTTTGTCTAGATCAGTTATTATAATAGATTGTTGACCTTCTGATGCCTTCTGACAGCTTACCGTACTAACTCGCATATTGCCATGATAATATAGGCCAGAGAGTATAGACAAAAATATTTGATAAACAACTTGATACATATAGAACAGAGAGGTTTCACTCTACAAATTTCTATTGTGTACCATTTTGTCTCATGGAGCCCTGTAATCCCGGCGGTTGGATGCGGTATTGTAGTTCGTCGTCCTCAGGGACGATTGTGAATTACGTCATTTCGTAATTTTGCTAACATATTCTTTCAGTCATAAATTCATGCGATAGTAAGGGCCTCTTCAATTGGCAATCTTCCGGAATAGGTAGAGAAGACAGTGGAGTTCGGTAGAGGGTGACCAATAGAATGACACGGAAGAACTTCAGAATACTAGTAGAGATGTGAATGATGCATTGCGCAATTCATAATAATTTTACAAAATCGCCTATCACTAAAAATATAGGATCGAAAATGCCCATACAATCCACGATATTTCAATATTAATGATCGTAGTAAAGTTACCTTCGAATTTACGGTAATAATGAATGTTTGAAATTCCACTAAAATTCATGAACGCATCTGCAACGACCTCCAAAAATATGCCCTTATTTGTATATCATATATATCAAATCATATTTACGATTTTAAAACCATTTATTGTATGTATTTCGATATTTTCCATCCTTTCGTGTTGATTGTGCAATCACCGCCATGTTAGAATCTGTGTTCCACCGAAATCCACCGGCCTCAAAGCTGGTGGAGCTACCTATTCCAGAGGAGCTACACCCTCCCAATCGAACCACCAGTTCAACATTCAAAATGGTGCCGTAGGAGTGAAACCTTTCTGTTAGAACTATACTCTCTGTATAGGCTCGGCCACAAACTCGCCTATGGTTATGATAATATAGGCTCAGCCACAATTTCTTGACCTGAAAAAAATGGCGGACAAGGCACCAAGATAGGTGTAGATTGTGATTTGGAAGGCCGTTTTTAGACATAAGCATGATGAAACAACGGAAGTTTTTACTACTACCTGTATGTGCGTATCGGATACAACCCGAGTTTCAATGCAGATGACACTTTTATCCTTGGATTCTGTTTCTGAAGCGGAGCCTATGGCTATGGAACAGTGTTATTGTCAAAATCACGAACTGTTTGACTAAAAGTCTAAATAACCGGTTTGATGCATGGATTGATATCAAATAAGGACACCCAGTTTCACAAACATTTTATTTAGGCACAGCTCTAAACCAGGCTCTGTGCCTTCAGCTTGGCTTTCTACACTCACACCCCGTCCTACCACCCTCCCACCCCCCCCCCCCCCCCCCACCACCGTTCACCCCTTCACTCTCCCTCCATTCACTCCACTAAGATGCTACAGACAACCGGATCACGTCTCACCCGATCTCACCCGATCTGAGAAGTTTATGTCTGTCCATCATGCTATTCACTAACAGCACCACAGACCTTGCTGCATGCGCCAAACAAGTGCCCTCCTCCGCCAACGCCACCAATGACCGTAACTCACAGCGAATAGTCTCGTCGGCGTCAGTCCCAGAACATCCCCAGAACACCTCCCCACTAGGCAACACCTCACCCCAACCACACGACAAACCCGCCAATAGTGGTTCCCATTCCGGCTCCTCATCGGAAACTCCTGACTGCCGGAGACCGCCCTGAGGTGCCCTCTGCTCAGAACCCACCAGCCGGGTGCTCAGCCTCACCTGACTTGGATGTCGCCAATGCTGCCTGCGAAAACAGAAAAATGGCCATAAAGCTGTCAAAGCGAGAGAAAGCCCTGAAACTCCGGGAGGTGGAAGTCAGTGAGGTAATAGAACAAAGGAACCATCTAAAGAGCCTGGTAGCATCACTGGAGAGCAAGACAAAACAGTCAAGGGATGAGATGAACCTCCTCAAAACACGGCTCCTTCTCACCACAGACCAAGGGCGAGTCACCGACCCGACCGACCACAACTGTACCCACCTACCCCAGAACTCCTTACGTTACCAATCCGGTCACCAACCCGGAACCAGACCTGGTCACCCCATCCACCAATTCAACCAATATCCTCCTGGAAGTAACCTACCTGTACACCACGCCACACCTCATATGGTCATCATGCTCCCACCCAATCCGCAGCATCCCCCAACAACTGCGCCGCAGAAAGATGGGAACAATGAACTGGGGTCGATCCTGAAACTACTGACCATCTCGCTACTGAAACAGCAGCAGCAGATCAATACACTAGAGTATAAGTTCACACCAGCCCCGGTCATCATAGAGTACAACCACCAACCCATGACCAGACCAAACCCTTACTTGTCCAGAAACAGACAATTGCCAACAAGCGAAAGGTACACCCACCCTAACCACCTCAACAACTGCCGCGACGACCGCCCAAGAAGATCAAGAGCAATAGGCGACTCTTGGCGTAGAAGTTCCAAAACAAACTGGCCACCAGAAGGGGTGGCACTTGAGGACCAGGGAGTGTCACAGAAGGGCCAGTGTAACCAAGAGGTCCATGTCACAGCCACGACCACACCAACACCGAGGTCACAAGCAGATACCTATCACAGCAAACAACCAAGTCCCCAACAAGGAAACGTGCAGGAGTCACCCTCAAACCCAGCAGCGAAGATGCCCATCCATCCCATCCCAAAGAAAGGGAAGAACGCTAAGCGACCAGACAGCTACTGACGTATAACTGTCACATCCTCCCCAGGAAAACTCCTTGAGCACATTCTAATGACCCCGCTGAAACATACCTTAGATGCCACCCAGTCTCAACACATTGGGCTGTCACGAAGCAGCAAGCCCTCAGCCACCGACCATCAAGCCCAAACATGACTCTGGAGTGGCATAGCCACCAGCTGTTCACTATTCGGGGCAGGCTTCCATGGGTCAAATGGTCTCAACCCAAGGGTTTCTCTGCACCTCCGGAACACCTATGTCATCCCCCGAAGGGTCTATGGCTTGGAAGCCACAGTCATCCCCCAGCTCATCATCCAAGACCTGGACACCTACCAGTACAACACCATCAGGCAGCCTCAGCACCTCCCCAGGCAAACAACCCTCCGGAGGATGCTACAGAAGTACCAACTGCCTTCTGCCTATGAGGTCATGAAACACCCACCACCGAAACAACATTGGAAAGCCCTGGTGAAGCGGGCAGTGGCCTCCCACTGGACACGGCTCCTACAGGAAGATGCCGATAACAAGAGCTGGTTGAAATACCTGAACATCACTCACTTGTTCAATGATCAAGTGATCCACCTCTGTGGTTTGAGGGGGTGGGTAGTTTTCGGGATTTATGAGTAGCGTGATCGGGGCAGGGGTGGGAGGGTAGCATCATGCGTTACGTAACGGAGACTGGTCCATGGTCTAGTGTTATGAAACGTTACATTTGTCAAATTTCTGTTTAAAAAGCGTTATGTAATTTTTGAATGGCCCCTAATGGATGGCTGTGGCAAGTCAGACACAGGGATTATTATCAGACGGTTGGATTGTTGTGGTTGCAAACCAATTGAGTTACGCACCTTTGTCTCGCTACATGTGAAATTTTAACTCTATGAAATTATGTACTAAAGTCAGTGGAACACGCTTTTTGGCAGATTTTTTGGGCCAACTTTTTTCAATTTTTGAGATAGAATTCTGAAATTTGGTGAAAAATTGCGGCATGATACCCAATTAAGACGCACAAAATTTGAAGTTGATCCAATGATAATCCAAAACAGAGTACAGCCAGAATGTGTGTTTCACCATCAATACATGAACTCGACTTAGTATTCAGTATTATATGGTAGGTTATTGACCTGTTGCCACAACCTAATTCTGTAATAGGACTAAACTAAACTTTGAGATAATTGATAATGATGTGGACATTTTGAGGTAGTTTGGGTTCATAACCATGGAGCAGGGTCAGTTCACAATCAATATTTTGAACTACCGGTAGCCTCTGATGTAAACATTTTATCTATCATAGTTGAGGAAGACGGTTGGTTGGTTGGTGCCTACATCCAGCAAGTGCCTAGGCGAGTGCACAATACGCAGAGGAATCGTTTACAGTTCGAAGAAAGATTTTAGCCGTACAATGATCGCCTTCCTGCAACAGAAAATAGATTTGAGACCTGTAGCAATCAGACGTTGGAAGAAACGGAAAGCATGGGAACAGCTTGTAGATGACCATACGTAAGTGCTTGTTATTGCCCGTTTTATGTAAATTTTTAGGTTACCGGACCTTTGGTCCGATAACCTATTGGCATGGCGTTGCGTCCGTCGTCCGTCCGTCCGTCCGTCCGTCCGGCGTTAACATTTTTATCTTTAAAGTTAACGATCGAATCTTTCTGAAATTTTGCACAAAAATGCCTAAAAATATTTTGAGAAGGAGGTATTTTTTTGTTTTTTGATTTTCGCATTTTTTTCAAAATGGCGGCCATTTTTGTCGAAAAACGCTCAATTTTGGACTTTGACGGCCATTTTCTCAAAAACTGTCTGATCAGTTTTGAGTTTTTGGTTTCAAAAGATTCCCCTCATATACCTCTGTGATATGTATAAGTTTGGTTGCCCTAAATCTGCCGGTTTCCGTGTGGCGGCCATTTTGAATTTTTGGCGGGTCGGCGAAAAAATTTTTTTTCGCCCCAGATCGCATTACTATCCATTTTGGGCCATTTCTAGAGCAAAAAAAAATTTTCACCCTTTGAAAAAAATTTTGGACTTAGAAAATTTTCGGCACTTTTTCCCTTCATAATGGGAGCTGTCCGGACTGTACTCATAGAACGCTTGAAGATAGAGCTTAGAAATTGGCACTTTCAAATGGGAAGTCATATATGGCGACTTGTGTGGTGACCTTGAATTTGACCTTGGATGACCTTGAAAGGTCAAAACAGCCATTTTTGGGTCGAAAAACGCTCAAATTTGCACCTGGTCTGTATTTTCTCAAAAACTCTCTGATCAGTTTTGAGATTTTTGCTTAAAAAGATTCCTCTTATATACCTCTGTGACGTGTATAAGTTTTGTTGCCCTTGAATCGCCGATCTCAGTGTGGCGGCCATTTTGAATTTTTGACGAGTCGGCGAAAAAAAATTTTTTCGCCCCAAATAACATTACTATCCATTTTGGGCCATTTCTAGGCAAAAAAAAATTTTCACCCTTTGAAAAAAATTTTGGACTTAGAAAATTTTCGGCACTTTTTTCCTTCATAATGGGAGCTGTCAGGACTGCACTCATAGAACGCTTGAAGATAGAGCTTAGAAATTGGCACTTTCAAATGGGAAGTCATATATGGCGACTTGTGTGGTGACCTTGAATTTGACCTTGGATGACCTTGAAAGGTCAAAACAGCCATTTTTGGGTCGAAAAACGCTCAAATTTGCACCTGGTCTGTATTTTCTCAAAAACTCTCTGATCAGTTTTGAGATTTTTGCTTAAAAAGATTCCTCTTATATACCTCTGTGACGTGTATAAGTTTTGTTGCCCTTGAATCGCCGATCTCAGTGTGGCGGCCATTTTGAATTTTTGACGAGTCGGCGAAAAAAAATTTTTTCGCCCCAAATAACATTACTATCCATTTTGGGCCATTTCTAGGCAAAAAAAAATTTTCACCCTTTGAAAAAAATTTTGGACTTAGAAAATTTTCGGCACTTTTTTCCTTCATAATGGGAGCTGTCAGGACTGCACTCATAGAACGCTTGAAGATAGAGCTTAGAAATTGGCACTTTCAAATGGGAAGTCATATATGGCGACTTGTGTGGTGACCTTGAATTTGACCTTGGATGACCTTGAAAGGTCAAAACAGCCATTTTGGGGTCAAAAAATGCCCAGATTTGCCTTTGTAGATGAAATGCTTGCAGATAGAGCTCATGTTTGCATTATGAACATATAGGAAGACATATATGGCACAACTAATGATGACCTTGAACTTGACGTCAGATGACCTTGAGTGCCAAATGTCTGACTTGGAATGTGTAAATTGACCTGAGCGGCCTAAACGATTCCACCCAACATATAGAATATCAAATGCCGCACACATACATGTAATGGTTACATCGAAGTTCATACGGATGACCTTGATTGGTAAATCCCAAGGTCATATGTTTACACTGCGAACCTTGATTGGTAAATCTCAAGGTCTGTTACCTGCCAATGCTGCTATGGCCAAACCAAAATTGTCCGGTAACCTATCTTAGCCTTTGGGCTAATTTTTCCAAGTGATATAATAATAATATGTATCTCTGACCACTGTGGTTGAATACATCAAACATGATTTTTGTCACCAGATTCAACAAAGAACGATTGGAGTTCTTGGGCCCAGACCTTGCTGCTTCTCACTTTATCATCCCTCGTGGAGGAGCTGTACGATTCATCGGCATTGACAAGTGGTTTCAAGCAGACGAAGAAGGGAGAGTGCCTGATGAGCTTCCGAATACATTTGCAAAGGCCAAGCCTGAAACACATCTGCACGTTGATGCGATAGATGCTTCTGAAACACATGTCATGCACCTTAGCTTTGATAACTTTGGTGAATGTATTATTTAGTCTCTGACCAATTTGTATTTTAGCACACATTTTATGACAAGAGATATTTTTTGAGCTATTTCCCAGTAGACTGTTCTTCCCACAGTCTTGTGAAATGTACTTCCTCTCATTGACGATCAGATTCTCTCACTCTTTCAGAGCAGTTGCAGCACTTACGATATTTGGACATATCGAAATGTCCCAATGTTGATGACTGGGTTCTTGACAGAATGGTGCAGTTTCGAGACACTTTACTGTACCTGAACATCAGTGGATGTACACGAATCACAGAGAGAGGAATCGCGACACTGCATAAGCTACAGTAAGATGATGACGTTATTACCAGTATTACAATACTACTGTACACAAGTTAGTGATTCGCCAAATTTATACTATAATATACAGACTATTGTAAGACTGTTTGATGTATTGACTGTTGATTATGATTTGTGTCTGTAAATTCTTTGGCATGGAATGGCATGAAAAACATATGACACAAAGAACATGATTATAACATGGCATCAGTGTCACACCCTGTGTTTTTGTTTCCGGCGACCGCTCAAAGCTGGTTTCAATTTTGTGTTTGAGACTGGCATTTGAACAATCCTTGGGACTGTGCCGACAGAATTGAGACCTCCCTTTCTGGTCGGTCTCAAATCTGCGGTACAGTCCCTCGAGCGTTTCAAATCGTCACAAATGCATGACAAACTAGTTTTTATCCCTTAAATATAAATGTCCTAGCTGAAGCTATTTTGATTGCTTTCTAACAAAAGATGGTTGTTTTCACAGCAAACTCAGACGGTTGAAGATGAAGGACTTGCCCAATGTGCGGTATATGCCCTTGGCTGTATCCATGCTTGAAGAGGTTCTACCAAATTGTGTGATTGAAGGGGTTGACTTCACTCAGGATATTTCACAAAGTGAATCGGAAGCACACGATGAAACATTTGTTAGATATGAACAACAGCTACATAAGGCTATGCAGGATGATATGATGGGGAACTATTTTCAAGCAGGTCGAATAAGATATTGAATTCTGAAAAGTTGCGAATGATTTTATGTTTTTGCTGTGCAAGAATAAATTATTGTGTATACCCCATGAAGGTGTGTGTTGATTACTTTAATAGCATACCGCTGCATATCTGCATGTGCTGCGTTGATCATAGTTTGAACAATTTTACCATGTCTGCTGGCATCAAGATTTACTTTGCAATGTACATATATACTTGTCTTTCAATATGCACGTGGCACCACAGACATGTTCATAGTGTATTATAAGGTACATGAGCACAAACAGGATTAATAATGTTCATGTTGGAACTTGTCGATTTTAGGAAAATCGGTTTTGTGAACCATAATATCATTAAAAACGTGTTTGAGACTTTTAGGCACTTTCTCAGAAGGTGCTCCAAGCTAAAAATTAGCCCAAGGGCTGTGAAATGTTTCCGAACAATTTATGTTTTAAACTTTAGATATTAGCTGTTTTGTACCATGACCTTGAAATTAAGGTCACTGGTCAAATTCAACGTGACAAGGATGTTCAGCATATATCATTAGTGCATTTCGGCACGAAATGTCCTTATGGTTTTGTCAGAATTTTTTTTCTCTTTCTTTTTTTTTTTTTTTTTTTTTCACTTTTTGGTTTCCGGACGATAACTCAAGAACGCCTTGACGAATCTTCGAGAGATTTTCACCAGTTATCACATATATTACATAGATGAACCCTATTGTTTTGGAGCCGGCTCCGAGGTCCGGTTAGTCCGTGAGGATGAATTTTGTGTCAAATGGTTTCCGGATGATAACTCAAAATGTACTTGTGCTACCATTCTGAAACTTGACATATATGTTGATATAGTTTATGGGGTCAATCCCTCAAACGACCTTTGACCCACGGGCCGAAAACAATTTTGGTGAGTCATCCTTGAGGCTCATTGCATATCTCAGAAACGATGCATCATAGAGCGAAACGGACGTTATTTTCGGACTCTTGACACTAGACAAACATGTCTTGGGGGTATGTTGGGTGAACTTGGCCCTGGGCCAAATTTTTTTTTGTTGAGTCGGCGTTTTTCATTTTCGGCCATATCTCGGAAACGGTGCGTCGTAGAGTGAAACGGACATTATTTTCGGACTCGTGACACTAGACAAACATGCCTTAGGGTTTTGTTGGGTGAACTTGGCCCTGGGCCAAATTTTTTTTTGCTGAGTCGGCGTTTCTCATTTTCTGCCTTATCTCGGAAACGGTGCGTCGTATAGCGAAACGGACGTTTTTTTCGGACTCGTGACGCTAGACAAACATGCCTTAGGGGTATGTTGGGTGAACTTGGTCCTGGGCCAATTTTTTTTAGGTTACCGGACCTTTGGTCCGATAACCTATTGGCATGGCGTTGCGTCCGTCGTCCGTCCGTCCGGCCGGCCGTCCGTCCGTCCGTCCGTCCGTCCGTCCGTCCGTCTGTCCGTCCGGCGTTAACATTTTTATCTTTAAAGTTAACGATCGAATCTTTCTGAAATTTTGCACAAAAATGCCTAAAAATATTTTGAGAAGGAGGTATTTTTTTGTTTTTTGATTTTCGCATTTTTTTCAAAATGGCGGCCGTTTTTGTCGAAAAACGCTCAATTTTGGACTTTGACGGCCATTTTCTCAAAAACTGTCTGATCAGTTTTGAGTTTTTGGTTTCAAAAGATTCCCCTCATATACCTCTGTGATATGTATAAGTTTGGTTGCCCTAAATCTGCCGGTTTTCGTGTGGCGGCCATTTTGAATTTTTGGCGGGTCGGCGAAAAAAAATTTTTTCGCCCCAGATCGCATTACTATCCATTTTGGGCCATTTCTAGAGCAAAAAAAAATTTTCACCCTTTGAAAAAAATTTTGGACTTGGAAAATTTTCGGCACTTTTTCCCTTCATAATGGGAGCTGTCCGGACTGTACTCATAGAACGCTTGAAGATAGAGCTTAGAAATTGGCACTTTCAAATGGGAAGTCATATATGGCGACTTGTGTGGTGACCTTGAATTTGACCTTGGATGACCTTGAAAGGTCAAAACAGCCATTTTGGGGTCAAAAAATGCCCAGATTTGCCCTTGTAGATGAAATGCTTGCAGATAGAGCTCCTGTTTGCATTATGAACATATAGGAAGACATATATGGCACAACTAATGATGACCTTGAACTTGACTTCAGATGACCTTGAGTGCCAAATGTCTGACTTGGAATGTGTAAATTGACCTGAGCGGCCTAAACGATTCCACCCAACATATAGAATATCAAATGCCGCACACATACATGTAATGGTTACATCGAAGTTCATACGGATGACCTTGATTGGTAAATCCCAAGGTCATATGTTTACACTGCGAACCTTGATTGGTAAATCTCAAGGTCTGTTACCTGCCAATGCTGCCATGGCCAAACCAAAATTGTCCGGTAACCTATCTTAGCCTTTGGGCTAATTTTTTGGTGAGTCGGCGTTTTCCATTTTCAGCCATATCTCGGAAACGGTGCGTCGTAGAGCGAAACGGACGTTATTTTCGGACTCGTCACACTAGACAAACTTGTCTTAGGGGTATGTTGGGTGAACTTGGCCCTGGCCCTTTTCATTTTCGGCCACATCTCGGAAACGGTGCATTGTAGAGCGAAACGGACGTTATTTTCGGACTCATGACACTAGACAAACATACCTTAGGGGTATATTGGGTGAACTTGGTCCTGGGCCAATTTTAGGTCACCGGACCTTTGGTCCGATAACCTATTGGCATGGCGTTGCGTCCGTCGTCCGTCCGTCCGTCCGGCGTTAACATTTTTAGGTTACCGGACCTTTGGTCCGATAACCTATTGGCATGGCGTTGCGTCCGTCGTCCGTCCGTCCGTCCATCCGTCCGTCCGTCCGTCCGTCCGGCGTTAACATTTTTATCTTTAAAGTTAACAATCGAATCTTTCTGAAATTTTGCACAAAAATGCCTAAAAATATTTTGAGAAGGAGGTATTTTTTTGTTTTTTGATTTTCGCATTTTTTTCAAAATGGCGGCCGTTTTTGTCGAAAAACGCTCAATTTTGGACTTTGACGGCCATTTTCTCAAAAACTGTCTGATCAGTTTTGAGTTTTTGGTTTCAAAAGATTCCCCTCATATACCTCTGTGATATGTATAAGTTTGGTTGCCCTAAATCTGCCGGTTTCCGTGTGGCGGCCATTTTGAATTTTTGGCGGGTCGGCGAAAAAAAATTTTTTCGCCCAAAATCGCATTACTATCCATTTTGGGCCATTTCTAGGGCAAAAAAAATTTTTCACCCTTTGAAAAAAATTTTGGACTTGGAAAATTTTCGGCACTTTTTCCCTTCATAATGGGAGCTGTCCGGACTGTACTCATAGAACGCTTGAAGATAGAGCTTAGAAATTGGCACTTTCAAATGGGAAGTCATATATGGCGACTTGTGTGGTGACCTTGAATTTGACCTTGGATGACCTTGAAAGGTCAAAACAGCCATTTTTGGGTCGAAAAACGCTCAAATTTGCACCTGGTCTGTATTTTCTCAAAAACTCTCTGATCAGTTTTGAGATTTTTGCTTAAAAAGATTCCTCTTATATACCTCTGTGACGTGTATAAGTTTTGTTGCCCTTGAATCGCCGATCTCAGTATGGCGGCCATTTTGAATTTTTGACGAGTTGGCGAAAAAAAATTTTTTCGCCTCAAATAACATTACTATCCATTTTGGGCCATTTCTAGGCAAAAAAAAATTTTCACCCTTTGAAACAAATTTTGGACTTGGAAAATTTTCGGCACTTTTTTCCTTCATAATGGGAGCTGTCAGGACTGTACTCATAGAACGCTTGAAGATAGAGCTTAGAAATTGGCACTTTCAAATAGGAAGTCATATATGGCGACTTGTGTGGTGACCTTGAATTTGACCTTGGGTGACCTTGAAAGGTCAAAACAGCCATTTTGGGGTCAAAAAATGCCCAGATTTGCCTTTGTAGATGAAATGCTTGTAGATAGAGCTCATGTTTGCATTATGAACATATAGGAAGACATATATGGCACAACTAATGATGACCTTGAACTTGACGTCAGATGACCTTGAGTGCCAAATGTCTGACTTGGAATGTGTAAATTGACCTGAGCGGCCTAAACGATTCCACCCAACATATAGAATATCAAATGCCGCACACATACATGTAATGGTTACATCGAAGTTCATACGGATGACCTTGATTGGTAAATCCCAAGGTCATATGTTTACACTGCGAACCTTGATTGGTAAATCTCAAGGTCTGTTACCTGCCAATGCTGCCATGGCCAAACCAAGATTGTCCGGTAACCTATCTTCGCCTTTGGGCTAATTTTTCCTTCATAATAGGAGCTGTGCAGACTGTACTCATAGAACGCTTGAAGATAGAGCTTAGAAATTGGCACTTTCAAATGGAAAGTCATATATGGCGACTTGTGTGGTGACCTTGAATTTGAGCTTGGATGACCTTGAAAGGTCAAAACAGCCATTTTTGGGTCGAAAAATGCCCAAATTTGCACCTTGTCTGTCTTATCTCGAAAACTGTCTGATCAGTTTTGAGATTTTTGTTTCAAAAGATTCCCCTTATGTACCTTTATGATGTGTATAAGTTTTGTTGCCCTTGAATCGCCGATCTCCGTGTGGCGGCCATTTTGAATTTTAGGTTACCGGACCTTTGGTCCGATAACCTATTGGCATGGCGTTGCGTCCGTCGTCCGTCCGTCCGTCCGTCCGTCCGTCCGGCGTTAACATTTTTATCTTTAAAGTTAACGATCGAATCTTTCTGAAATTTTGCACAAAAATGCCTAAAAATATTTTGAGAAGGAGGTATTTTTTTGTTTTTTGATTTTCGCATTTTTTTCAAAATGGCGGCCGTTTTTGTCAAAAAACGCTGAATTTTGGACTTTGACGGCCATTTTCTCAAAAACTGTCCGATCAGTTTTGAGTTTTTGGTTTTAAAAGATTCCCCTCATATACCTCTGTGATATGTATAAGTTTGGTTGCCCTAAATCTGCCGGTTTCCGTGTGGCGGCCATTTTGAATTTTTGGCGGGTCGGCAAAAAAAATTTTTTTCGCCCCAAATCGCATTACTATCCATTTTGGGCCATTTCTAGGGCAAAAAAATTTTTTCACCCTTTGAAAAAATTTTTGGACTTGGAAAATTTTCGGCACTTTTTCCCTTCATAATGGGAGCTGTCCGGACTGTACTCATAGAACGCTTGAAGATAGAGCTTAGAAATTGGCACTTTCAAATGGGAAGTCATATATGGCGACTTGTGTGGTGACCTTGAATTTGACCTTGGATGACCTTGAAAGGTCAAAACAGCCATTTTTGGGTCGAAAAACGCTCAAATTTGCACCTGGTCTGTATTTTCTCAAAAACTGTCTGATCAGTTTTGAGATTTTTGCTTAAAAAGATTCCTCTCATATACCTCTGTGACGTGTATAAGTTTTGTTGCCCTTGAATCGCCGATCTCAGTGTGGCGGCCATTTTGAGTTTTTGACGAGTCGGTGAAAAAAAAAATTTTCGCCCCAAATAACATTACTATCCATTTTGGGCCATTTCTAGGCAAAAAAAAATTTTCACCCTTTGAAAAAAATTTTGGATTTAGAAAATTTTCGGCACTTTTTTCCTTCATAATGGGAGCTGTCAGGACTGTACTCATAGAACGCTTGAAGATAGAGCTTAGAAATTGGCACTTTCAAATGAGAAGTCATATATGCCGACTTGTGTGGTGACCTTGAATTTGACCTTCGATGACCTTGAAAGGTCAAAACAGCCATTTTAGGGTCAAAAAATGCCCAGATTTGCCTTTGTAGATGAAATGCTTGCAGATAGAGCTCATGTTTGCATTATGAACATATAGGAAGACACATATGGCACAACTAATGATGACCTTGAACTTGACGTCAGATGACCTTGAGTGCCAAATGTCTGACTTGGAATGTGTAAATTGACCTAGGCGGCCTAAACGATTCCACCCAACATATAGAATATCAAATGCCGCACACATACATGTAATGGTTACATCGAAGTTCATACGGATGACCTTGATTGGTAAATCCCAAGGTCATATGTTTACACTGCGAACCTTGATTGGTAAATCTCAAGGTCTGTTACCTGCCAATGCTGCCATGGCCAAACCAAAATTGTCCGGTAACCTATCTTAGCCTTTGGGCTAATTTTTTTTTTGCTGAGTCAGCGTTTTTCATTTTCGGCCACATCTCGGAAACGATGCGTCGTTGAAAGAAAAAGATGTTATTTTTGGACTTGTGGCACTAGACAAACATGTCCTTGGGGTATGTTGGGTGAACTTGTCCCTGAGCCATATTTTTTTTTCTGCTAAATCGGCATTTTTCATTTCTGCCATATGTCGTTTATTTTCATTTATATCTCAGAACTGTCATCTTAGAGTGAAATGGATGTATCTACATAATCATTTTGGTTGCAGAGTTGTCAGTAATTAACAGTTCACCTGTGATTGTGTTGTGTATCGAAATGCCCCAAGGCCTCTAGGCCTTTACGTCTAGTTTCCTATGTGTCTACAATTGATTGCGAAGCTGTAAATTCATAAGTAAGAGAGATACTGACCTTGAAAATGAGGTAAAAGGACAAATTCAAGGTCATGACAATATTGAGCATATATGACTTCCTATGTGCATGATGTGTGCACAATTTATTCCTAAGCTGTAAAGTTGATAAGTGAGATATTAGCCATTTTGTGCTCTGACCTTGAAAAAAAAGGTCAAAAGTAAAGTTCAAGGTCATGAAAATATTCAGCATAGATCATTTCCTATATGTGCACAATTGATTCCTAAGCTGTGAAGTCGATAATAAGTTACATGTAGATATCCATTTTGTGATCTGACCTTGAAAATTGGTCAAAGGTAAAATTCAAGGTCATCAAAATATCCAGCATACACCATTTCCTAAATGTACACAATTTATTCCCAAGCTGTAAAGTCGTTAATAAGTGAGATATTAGCCATTTTGTGCTTTGACCTTGAAAATGATGTCATAGGTCAAGTTCAAGGTCATGAGAATATTCAGCATACTAGGTATATCATTTCCTATATGTCCACAACTGATTCCTAAGCTGTAAAGTTGATAATAAGCAAGATATTACCCATTTTGTTCTCAGACCCTGGAAATGAGGTCTAAGATCAATCCAAGGTCACGAGAATATTCATCGTACATCATGTATATCATTTCCTATATTTCCACAATTGATTCCTAATCTCAATATTAAGTGAGATATCAGCAATTATGTGTCACGTTGTAGAGCATAGGAGAATTAAACATGGGAAAATCCCACTTGGGCCAAAAAGGGAGGTATTTTTAGGTTACCGAACCTTGGGTTTTTCGTCAAAAATGGCCCCAGTTTTGAAAATTTGCGAAAATAGATAAAAATTAGCCCAAGTGCTAAGATAGGTTACCGGACAATTTTGGCTTTAAGCATTGCAAGTGACACATGACTTTGAGATTTACCAATCAAGGTCATCTTTGTGAACTGCAATATCACCATTAGGTATGGTGTATATGACCTCATATATGTTCATAATACAAACATTTAAGCTCTCATATAAGCTCTATCAACAAGTATATTGTCTGTAGAGGCCAATTTACACATGTCAGGTCAGGCAAGGTTGTGAGATTTGGCTTCCAAGGTCATACATAAAGTCAAATTCAAGGTTTCCAGGAAATGTGCTATAAATACATGACTTCTTGTAAGCTTATACACAATCCTAACCTGTATGTGCAATCATCATCAATTGTTCCATATTATGACCTCCTATATGCTCATAGTGCAAACTTAAGCTCTATCTGCAAACATTTAATCCGTAGAGGCAAATCTGGGCATCTTTTTTTACTGCTGTTTTTATGGCTGTTTTGACCTTTCAAGGTCATCAAAGGTCAAATTCAAGGTCACCACACAAGTCGCCATATATGACTTCCCATTTGAAAGTGCCAATTTCTAAGCTCTATCTTCAAGCGTTCTATGAGTACAGTCCTGGCAGCTCCCATTATGAAGGAAAAAAGTGCCGAAAATTTGCAAAGTCAAAGGGTGAAAAAAAATTATTTGTCTAGAAATGGCCCAAAATGGATAGTAATGTGATTTACAAAAATTTTAAACAAATATGTAAATAAACAAAATTTTTTTTGTCGACCCGTCGAAAATTCAAAATGGCAACCAAACTTATACACATCACAGAGGTACATAACGAGAATCTTTTGAAGCAAAAATCTCAAATCTGATCAGACAGTTTTTGAGAATATGGCCGCCAAATTTCAAAAATTGACCGCCATTTTGAAAAAAAATAAAAAATTAAAAAACTAAAAGATACCTCCTTCTCAAATTATTTTAAGGTATCTTTTCCCAAAATTTGAGAAAGATTGGACCGTAAACTTTAAAGATAAAAATGTGGACGGACGACGACGGACGACGGACGCAACGCCACGGCAATAGGTTATCGGACCATAGGTTCGGTAACCTAAAAATACCTCCCTCTTGAAATATTTTCACGGGTGTACCTGTGAAACCAGAGTACTTTCACGTAATATCGGCCCCGGTGGATTCATTTATATCGATATTCAGAATCGGTGAACATGATTGTGAATAAACTAGGGAAGCTAGAGAATCTGTATATTGTCAATAATACAGAACTATATAGTATGCTCTATGGTGAAAGTGCTCCGTCTGTATACACATCGTAGGCAGTTATTTGCGGCTTTTTAGCAGACTACTGACACGTATATGTATTTCCTTCAAAGATCTAACGCCACCATTCCGAATAATTCAGGGGGCACCAAGGTTCATCCGAATAATTCGGGTGCACTTGACCCCAACAATATACGTTTTATATTTTAGATGACCTTGAAAATAAGGTAACTGGTTAAATTCAAGGTCACGAAAATATTCATCATAATATTGTGTCCACAATTGATTGTTAAATTCAATAACAAGAGAGGTGTTAGCAACTTTGACTGTGACCTTGAAAATGAAGTCAAATGAAGTCATACTGAAGGTCATCAGAATATTTGGCATAATATCTCATTTCCTGTATGTCCACAATTGATTCTCAAGTTGTAAAGTCGATAATAAACCAGATATTAGCCATTTTGTGCTCTGACCTTGAGAATGAGATGAAGGTCAAATTCAAGGTCATAAGAATATTCAACATATCATTTCCTATATGTCCACAATTAATTGCTAAGCTGTAAATTAAATAATAAGAAATATTAGCAATTTTGACCTTGAAAATGAACCTTGAAAATGAAGTCAACGGTCAAATTAAAGGTAATCAAAATATTCAGCATACATCAATTCCTATATGTGCACAATGGATTCCCAAGCTGTAAAGTTGATAATGAGTGAAATATCAGCCATTTTTTTGCTCTGACCTTGAAAATAAGGCAAAGGGGCAAATTCAAGGTCATAAACATGTTCCCCGTATACTATTTCCTACATGTGCACAATTGCTGTGAAGTCGATAATAACTGAGATTATCGACTTTGTGCTCCGACCTTGATAATGAGGTCGAAGGTCAAATTCAAGGTCATCATGTTATCCAGTGTATATAATTTCTTATATGTCTACAATTGATTCCCGAGCTATAAAGTCGATAATAAGCAAGATAATAGCCATTTTGTCCTGTGACATTGAAAATCAGGTTCCACTGAATAAAGCATAGTACTCAACATGATAAATAAGATATGCTGATAAGAAGTTTATTTATTTAGAAGCTGATAAAAAATTGCTCCACAGAGTAGTACTAGTACAGGGAGTCTTTACGTTGGGTCTTGAATTTGGCCCTGAGTTAGCATGAGTCTATCAAGGTTGTGTCTATCTCAAAACCTGTCAAAGCTCTGCTACATTTCTGCTTGTGTTGAGTCAATCGAGTCCCATCGGGTAGATGACAGTGTGTTTACCATGTGTATACCACAATTTACATGCCACTCACAATTTGTATTTGAAAGCCAAGGTGCCCCTGTGATTAAGATTGTATTGTCTCTTCCAATATGCCGTGTTGTATCTGGTATCTTCACTGGAAGGAGGATTAGTAACTCCCAATCAGAAAGAACGCATGTGGTCATACGGCCACCTAGTTCAGTGTGTATCAGTGTGAGCAATTTCATTAGGAGTAATCCTCAAACACAGCCAGAAAATCACAACATCTCAGCACGCACGTGATTCATTCTCAAACATCACCATGGGTGTTTAAATGCTGAAATGCTGGAAGCCCGCGAAGCCTATGCACTATTCTTGTGCCTGCAGGCATTGAGATCTAGCACCTATAAAAGGGATGTACATATATGCTATGCTGACCACTTTGTGATTTCAACTTGGAATATGAACGAAAGCAGTCCAGAGGAAAACATGTCGGATTCTCCACCAAGCGCTACCAAGCGTAGGTGTGCGGTGGATGACGGCGAGGGAGCGGAGGAGGCACAGGGGGCCAAGAGGGCGGCGATCAGTCCTCTCCCCCGGGACAACCTTACCCTTGTCCCGAGGAAGGTGGGGCAGGTCGACACCCCTAAGAGATGTAAGGAGGCTGAACTAGAGTTCGGCAGTCCACGAGGAATTGTCGTCACCATAATTCTCATGCCACTCCTTGTCTTTACCATCAACGCGGCGTGCAACAAGGTAAAATTACATGTAGTACGTGGTCTCTGTATAAACTAATTTAATTTATTTAGCATGCTGATGGTAATATTTTTTTGTCTGCTCATGAATATCTCACATCATACAGGAAACATGATGTGACATGTTAGGATAATGCATGTTTGGGGTAACTACTCTTCAGACACAATGTACATTGTTGGCGTGGCCAGAGTGGCCCCAGACGGTCTCTCAGGCCCTGGACCCTGACTGCTTCAAGCTCTACTGGGGCTGGTTGATGTTCCATGTGCTTGCTTACTACCTCGTCCCGGGGAAAGAAGTCCGCGGACAACCTACACCATCCGGAAAGAAGCTTGTGTACAAGTGCAATGGTAACACGAAAGTTGTAAAATGTACGAAGATATATTAGATTATGATGGGGAGGGAGTATTTTTCTCTTACATGTATGTATGCATAGCTGCGAATTAATCTGTTATGTACAGGTTTTCGCGTGTTGCTCTTTGTATTGGGTGGGTACGGGCTGGCTGTACTGTCTGGTGCCCCAGTACATGTGTTGTACGACCGGAGGTACGGGCTGATGACGGCGGCCACGTTGACCGCGGTGGTACTCAGCGTGTACCTGTATCACAGGGCGGCAGACATACCACAGGACGAGCGCTCGGAATGCGGCAACACAGGTCAGAGGTTGCACCATGCACACGTGGTCCTTAACTCCTCCGTTCTATGTGACATACTTAGTATAATACACCTCATAACGACTCAAGCTATTCGAACGATACCGAATTGCATCGAGGAATTTTCCTTGTTCAGGTCACACTTTCTATGACTTTTACCTGGGTCGGGAGTTGAACCCGCGGCTGGGTTTGCTGGATCTGAAGTACCTATGTGAGCTGAGGCCCGGGCTGATGGGCTGGCTCATCATGGATCTCGTCTACCTGGGTGGCGCCCTCTCCGCTCAGGGCTCCGTGCCCCTTGCCCAGCTAGCCGTCACACTCGGCCACGCCGTCTACGTCATTGATGCACTCTACTATGAGGTAATGATCTTTAGAATCTATCATGATCCCGTCTTCGAACAAAAGGGTCCAACACCGACTTTATCACTAAGACCCATATTGTGAAATGATACAGGAGTCTGTGTTGACGACTCTGGACATTACTCGGGAAGGTTTCGGTTTCATGTTGGCGTTCGGGGACTTGGTGTGGGTGCCGTTCCTGTTCAGTCTACAGGCTCGCTTTCTCCTAGAGCACCCTCAGACCTGGTCTCGCTCTGCCATCGTTTTAGTCCTCTCACTCAACGGCAAGTCCAGGGCCCAGGTCCTATAACACTTTACCAGGTCCTAGCACTCGGCCGAACGATTTCTAATGACATTTTTTTTATTACAATTCTGACCGTACAATTCCCCCTCCCTCCCTCAAAATTAATCTCTATGTTCAATGACCTCAATTTCCACCTCCATTTCAGCTGTGGGATATTGGATATTTCGTGCATCGAATAACGAGAAGGATTTGTTCAGACGGGAACCAAATCACCCAGATTTCCTTAGTGAGCTCGTCTAATGTTTCTTTTTTATTGTATCCCCCGAACATTCGGCGGATACTATGGATTTGTCTCCGTCGCGCCTCCGCCGAGTCCGCCGCGTCTACAGGTTGAAAATCTTAACCGATTCTAATGATTTTTTTATACAGAAACATCTTATGGTAAGATCCCGACACCAATCGATTTTGGTTGCCATAGCAACCAAATTGGCCGATTGGCGACACATTTTGTGCTCAAATTACCCTGTTTAACACACATGGCTTGTGAACGCTCTACGAGTGGGAGTTTTCGATGAATGATGACGAAATCACAATGGCTCAATGAGAAAGACCGTCACACGAAACCTATTGTTTTTCAGAATGATTGAATAAATATTGATTAGTTAATGGACTAACTTATTGCAACTAATAAAATACTCACTTTGACATATGTGTTCACTCCATTACCCTGTACTATGAAAACAAATGGCACTGGATTCTTTTTCAGAATGGAGAACTGATGTTTTTGGTGGAAACAGAACAATATTATTGAATAAGTTAACTTTAGTTTTACTAGTTAAGTCTATTATTGACCACAGGGTAAAGGTTTTGTCCAGTACAAATTTCATGGGTGTAACCGAATAAGTTAACATTATTTTTACTAGTTAAGTCTATTATTGACCACAATAAAAAATAGTTAAGACAAGAAATCTTTATTATGGGGCTCAACAAGGTAAAGGTTCCGTCCAGTAGAGATTTTATGGCTGTAACCAAATAAGTTAACGTTATTTTTCGCCAGTTTAGTCTATTATTGACCACAGTAAATATAATCAAGACGAAAAACATTTATTATTGAGCTCAACCAGGTAATGGAATTTCACATTCGAATCTAATTTGGAACACATTTGGGGTAAAAAAAAATAGAGCTTTTTTGTGAAAACATTGATCTTGCTCGAATTTTGTCATCTTGAAATGCAGTTTTGGTCAACTTTTACTTCAAATTTCAAATTGAAACCACGTTTGGCAGATATTAGTATTATGAGTTAAAATATAACTTATGGTGAAAAGTTCGATCTGGCTCCAATTTCGTCATCCTGAAATGCAGTTTTGGTCAACTTTAACTTTGAATTAGGGCATTTCGGCCCGAAATGCCCTTATGGTTTTGTCTGTTTTTTTTTTCTTCTTCTTTTTTTTTCACTTTCCGCCGTTTTGGTTTCCGATCAATAACTCGAGAACGCCTGAACGGATCTTGTCCAGATTTACACCACTGGTCATAAATATTACATGGAAGACCCCTATTGTTTTGGAGGCGGCTCCGGGGTCCGTGAGGTCCGTGAGGATGAAATCAAGGTTGATTTTGAGACTTGGTTTCCGAGCGATAACTCAAAAAGTATTCATGCAATGGCTGCAGATTTTTGCATGGAAGTTCATATACCAGGGAAGAACCCTATTGATTTTGGGATCAATCCGTCGAACGACCTTTGACCTAGAGCTCGAAAGAATTTTTGCTGATTCATCCTTGAGGCTTTCATGCATATCTCGGAAACGGTGCGTCGTAGAGCGAAATGGAGCTCAATTTCGGCCTTCTGGCACTAGACAAACTAGTCTAGGGGATATCTTGGGTCTAAACGACCCCTGGTGTCGATTTTTTTTTCGCCGACTCGGCACTTCCTGTTTGGCTGTATCTCGGAAACGGCGCGGCGTAGAGCGAAACAGAGCTCAATTTCGGCCTTCTGGCACTAGACAAACTAGTCTAGAGGATTTCTTGGGTCGAGACGACCCCTGGTGACGATTTTTTTTTTGCCGACTCGGCACTTCCTGTTTGGCCGTATCTCGGAAACGGTGCGTCGATCGTAGAGTGAAACGAAGCTCAATTTCGGCCTCTTGGTACTAGACAAACTAGTCTAGTGGGTATCTTGGGTCGAGATGACACCTGCTGTCGATTTTTTTTTCGGTGACTCGGCACTTTCTGTTTGGCCGTATCTCGGAAACGGTGTGTCGTAGAGCGAAACGGACCTCAATTTCGGCCTCCTGACACTAGACAAAATAGTCTAGAGGGTATCTTGGGTCGAGATGACCCCTGGTGTCGATTTTTTTTTTTGCCGACTCGGCACTTCCTGTTTGGCTGTATCTCGGAAACGGTGCATCGTAGAGCGAAATGTAGGTTATTTTCGGCCTTCCGGCACTAGACAATCTAGTCTAGAGGGTATCTTGGGTTGAGACGACCCCTAGCGTTGAATTTTTTTCGCCCACTCGGCACTTCCTGTTTGGCTGTATTTCGGAAACGGTGCGTCATAAAGCGAAAAGGAGATTAATTTAGGCGTTTTTTCTTCGATTCGATACTAGTGTATGTTAGGTAGGAATAGAACTCACATGAAATGCCCCAAGGCATCTTCAGGCCTTGACGTCTAGTTTCAACTTGAAACCATGTCTGGTACATATTATGAGATAAAATTTAACTTATGGTGAAAAGTTTGATGTGGCTGCAATTTCATCATCTTGAAATGCAGTGTTGGTCAATTTTTACTTTGAATTTCAACTTGGAGCAAAGTTTGTCAAATATTCTGAGTTGAAATATAACTAGGTGAAAAGTTTGATCTGGCTGTAACTTCGTTATTTTATCGATCATGTCGAAATGGAAATTCATATGCAATGATTTCACCTTCGACCTTCAATAACCTTGAAAGATCAATGCAGCAATTTTGGTGGGAAAAAAAATGTAGTTATGGCGTAAGATTTTACATTTCTCTGGTGATCTTCTTTAGCCCTTGCTCTAGTTTTTCACACTTATCAGTAATGTATTTGGGGCAACATGGATGATAGGGCTACGGGGGATACACCTAAGTGGTCGTAGGCGACCGGGAGCGTCTAGTTTGTGTATTACTTTTAAAAATTGCACACGCCAGGAAGTTCAGGTTATGAAGATACATATATTCTCACGACAGACAAGAAGAAGCTGATGGGGCCAGGCGGTCGAGCCCTGCTTGCCTCTGGATGGTGGGGTCTGTGCCGACATCCCAACTACCTCGGAGACCTCATCATGGCCCTGGCTTGGTCTCTGACATGTGGTGAGGCCAAAATTGCTCCTCAAATAATACCTCATACATGCAGTTGCTATTGTGTGGTGTGGTCTAGATCGCTCATTGTATAAGGCACATATACATGCACAGGCTCTTACACATGTAGCTATATGTTAATAGATGATTGTATTTAAATGGTCAAAACAATGATTATACGGACTTTCATATCAAGTAGCTCTCTTCACGTCTACACGTAAATGGCGACAAGAACCGATTGGTAAAGATGGTCCATTGTAGGCTTACGTAAAACTCGAGACTTTTTCGTGAAGTAATGGATAATTAACAAATTCCACAAAGGCCTTCCATATATTTCCATTTGTTATTTCCATTTGTTATTTTACATGTGTTTTCGGTGGATTCTCCAGATTAAATTTCAGATTAAATTCCCGGCCAGTGATATAGTAAATTCACTATAGTATATTTTTTGTTGTTACTTCAACTGAATACTTCAACGGAGTCAACAGCGTATAGACATGTATTGATAAGAAGAAAAAAAAACCTAATCGAACGCTCTTTTGTGTCGTCAGGTATGCGCCATTGTTTGCCGTGGTTTTACCCGCTGTATCTGCTGGGCACGCTCATACACCGGTCTGGGAGGGACGACAGGGCGTGTGCGATCAAGTATGGTCACACCTGGGATCAGTATTGCCGGCTTGTGCCCTACAAGATAATCCCGGGTGTCTTCTAAACAGTGTATTATGATTTGTATTATTGTTTTGAAATTGTGTAATGTTCGTTTGGAATGAAATAAGAAGAGTCATATACATATAATTCGCCCCCGAGATGTTTTTATATTACTACAATCAGCATGATCAGTTAGTTACGGAAGCGTATTAGAGCCACATGATTTTTTTTTTTTAAATTCAATTTGTCGACTTATTATCTCGGTGAATCGAGTTAGTCATCTCGATAAATCTCCTTAAATAAATTATCTCGGTAAATCGAGTTAATTATCTCGATGAATCGATGTAGTATCTCGATAAATCGACTCAAGACTCAGACATTTAATGTACAAGTAAAATGTTTATGCATCGACCATAATATAGGTGAGCCATACCATTTCATTGGTTACCTTGGCAATAATAGGACAAAGAAAATATACTGATTACTCACATTGAAAACTATATGGAGTATATGATTAACAGTCATTCCATTATTCACTGAAATAATGCCAAACTATACAATTGAAGAAGCAGTTCCAGATAACGTTATGAATATACCTCATTCCATGTTTAATAGCCAAATAATTTTGAAAAAGGAAAACAATTATACCAATTTCATTCATGAACATGTTCCATCTTTCTAAGAGATAGTGATATAGTAAATTCACTATAGTTTTTAATTCGGTAGTTTGGTCTGTATTATTCAATATTTACCGTTATAATGGTTGATCATGTAAGCCTACTAAATATAGTATTCAATATGAATAATGTGACTCTAAACATTTTTCCATTTTACTTGAATTTTAAAAGCCTAAGACAGAAGTCGATTTATCGGGATAACTAACTCGATTTATCGAGAAAACTTACTCGATTTATCGAGATAACTAACTCGATTTATCGAGATAACTAACTCGATTTATCAAGATAAGTCGATTTATCGAGAAAATTAACTCGACTTATCGAGATAATAACTCGATTTATCGAGATATAAAGGCGATTTATCGAGAAAATTAACTTTATTTATCGAGTTAATAACTCGATTCATCGAAATAATAAGTCGACAAATTGCGTTGAAAAAACCTCATATGGCCCTAATACGCTTCCGTAGTTTGTAGGCCTATATTACTTGCTACACGCAATATTGAAACTTCTGCCAACACCTTATAATGTTAGCATATATCCTTATAGTTTATATCAATATCAATGCATCCCTTTATATAATCAGAACATAGTGAAGTTGAAAACTTTATTGACTGTCATGAACACGTTACATGTAAATGTATATAAATATCAAATTCAATAATACGCGACTGATGCAGGATGTCAAAAATGCGTGCACAAAATGTATATGCAGGACGTACAATTTGTAAACAAACAAAAATCAGTACAATTCAACATAAGCTAGGAAAGGCACAGGACACAACGCATGTGGTTGAAGTCACCCATGCATGTACATGTATGTGTAGATAACGCAGGCCTACCCACGACATAGTACTGAAGCACTCACTACTATTAAATCCTTCTATTCTGTTACATACATGTACGTTTGTTTGACATGTGAGAATTCCCAATCATTAAACAGTATTTGATTCTCAATCAATAAAGAGCATTCGATCTACTAGAACACTTAGTTATCTACAGAAAATAACCACTGCTTTTCTTGTCAGCAGTCGCTTGCATCATCATCATGCACACATAAAATTTCCAGGGATTCCCAACCAAAAAAACCCTTGCCATTTACCACGTGTTTCCAGCTGGAATTACAAGGTGATGATCACTACATGCATATATTGTCAGAGTTATGTTTAATACATTATTTTTGTGTGAGAAAAGAAAACACAATAAACCAAGTGTTAACAATCGAGCAATAACAATTCAAATTTTTCGAGAATGAATATAACCGGGATATATATTGAATACTGGAAATTATACTGACACTTCATGTTTAACTCGGTAAAATTGATCTCGCCCCCGTTCGCCCCCCCCCCCCCCCTCCCGGCACCCTTCTCTGCCTCTGAAAACACGAAACTTGAGCAATTTTATTGAGCACACATATGTCACACACAAAAGTACATGATAACCGAAATGTTCCTAAAAATTAATTTTCCTATATTCACGACTACATCACATGCCTAAGTGGACGGATTGGGGCGGGACAAGGAGGAACACTGCAACACACAACTGGATCATTTCTGGGCAGAACCAGCCCTCTCGACTTTGCGTGCTTATATGTTGTCCTTTTTTGGAAGCGCTTGTATCAATGCTGTCAAACAGGCTTACTGTGGGCCAATTTGAGTCGTGACGCCATCCCGGAGCAAGCGCGCATCCTCCGACTCGTTGTACACGGACGAGAAACCAGAATCACCAACTGTATCCTGGTCTGCTGACGAGCCTGTGTCTCCGGAGTTCCCCGACATGGAACTAGTGTTCGCATCTGCGGCAGCTCCTGCCTCTAGGTCGGAGGCCTCGGGGCAGGTTTCCGATACGGGGAAGTTGAGACGTGATCTGACCTCATGGTGGTTGCGGATGATGAAACCGACTAGAACTATCACTGCCAGTAGTAAGACCACACATCCCAGACCCGTAGCTAAGCCGAAATGATGCCACCATTCGCCAGTGCCCACTGCCTTTTTCAGTTCTTCATTGTCAAGATAATCTGCAATTAATGGATAGGAGACGTAATCTCCATTTCACTTCGATCTTGTTATCCTCTGTCACAATGTTGTAATAATAAATATGACCTATGCTCGACCTACCTTTACACAAATGTCTGCAATTACCCATGCTGAAGGAGTCGCTCAGATCACACAGATCAGCACAAGGCTGACAGTCCCCGCTTCCATCGTCAAAATAGAATTGTGAACAGCCATCGCAAAACTTCGATGTGAGGTACAATAAAGCCAATCTAAACGCAGTCGTAGCGTCCATTTTCGTGTCCTCTATCTGATAGAAATCCTGATCAGAATGCGATTATAGATATATACATATACTACATGCATGTATATGGGCCTACATCTATATATAGTGCGTGGTTTTATAAGCTAGGAGTATACATATGGGGACTACCACTGGGAAGAACATCTGGAATTTCCTGTGGAAGATGCAGACGGAATTGACGTGAGTCGAACACTCGCGGAAAGTCATAGAGTAAATATCCCGGGGCTCTTGTCAAACCAAGCCTACTTCATGTATTTCTCGATCTCGACGTACTAAACATGGTCTACGGAACAGCGCACATGTATTTGTGCGCTGTTAGGCTTGTAAAGAATTTACAGGCACCGGTAGGTGGGTCGGTGTCAAATTTATTGTCTCGGAATGACCAACTTACATGTATGTACAAGTCTTGGGGTAGGTATAATTTCGAGCACTGATGGTCATTTTTGTGATCACATTTCTATTAAAACAATGGTGACTTTTGTCGCAATTTTTTTTTATACATTAAGGGGCCGGTCATTATTTATCGGGTGGGGGGGTTGGATGGATTTTCCGAGAAATGAGTTTTCAAAGTTTGACCCCCCCACCGATATCGAAAAACAATGTATGACCCCCCCACCAAGATCAAAAATAAAAGTGTGACCCCCCCAATCCCCATGTACATATACAAGGCCATAATACACAATGGTAACAATTATAAGGACTTAAGGAGCCAGTATGATACTTAGATGCTGTTTCTACACTGTTTTTGGGGGTAAGAAACAAAACACCCCCAAGACATCTATGCCTAGGATCATGTTCCCCAGCAAAGGCGCCCACAGGATTTGAAAAAGAGGACGCACACATGCAGGAGAGAGTCCCTGCAAGTAGGCGTGGGGTCTGGGGCCCGCCTCGGGCCACAGAAGCTGAAGCGGCCTAAATGTTCTCTGGTTGAATCTAGGCGTTTTGCGCGTATCTAACACAGTCTTAGATCCGACATTTTTCTGTCATGAAAGTTAAATTTTCAATGAACAACATAACATTAGCCCATTCAAGGTAATACATGTAGGGGTTAATGTTAGATGGTATTTATCGTTATTGCGGTGCAGGTTTCTATCTCGAGAGCCTGAATTTTGAGGACGTGGAAAATATAATGTACCGACCAGTTTCGCTGCTGCCCTGTATATCGAAAATCCTAGAAAAGATAGTGCACAAAAGAGTGTATGCTTTCTTATTGCAGAATAACATATTTTATCAGAGCCAATATGGATTCAGACCAAAACACAGCACTGTAAATGCTGTCACAGAATTGTGTCATAATATATATTCCTCATTTAATGAACGAAATTCTACTTTAGCAGTATTTTTGGACCTCTCCAAGGCCTTCGATACTATCGATCACAATGTTTTACTGACTAAACTTGAACAATATGGGATAAGGGGGTGGCCTTGGAGTGGTTCCAAAATTATCTGACCAATAGACAGCAATACGTGTACTATAAAAATTGCTGTTCGAAAACGACATCTCTGAAATGCGGAGTTCCACAGGGATCCGTATTAGGCCCCCTACTATTTATTTTGTACACCAATGATCTACCATTAAACTTAAATAATTCAAAAACAATACTTTTCGCAGACGACACTACAATATTTGTTTCTGATAGGGATATTTCTAATCTATATAACACGGTGAATAAAGAACTTAAGATATTGGGGGACTGGTTCAAGGCTAATAAATTATCTCTGAACACCAACAAAACTAATTATATCTTATTCAGCAGTAATAAACATGAAAATACTGCAAATTCAAACACTTTGAGTGTTAATAATGATTATATTAATAGGGTGGAATATACAAAATTCCTAGGTTTAAAAATTGATCAAAACTTATCGTGGTCTGAGCACATACAAATGTGCAAAAATAAAATATCGAGTGGAATCTATGCAATAAACTCACTCAAGCACCTTTTACCCAAACATTTGCTCCGAACCCTTTACTACAGCATGGTTAATCCGTTCATAACATATGGATTACTATTATGGGGTTCCGCTCGTAAAAAATACTTTAGACAAGTTGAAACGTTGCAAAAACGCGCAACTAGGAACATAACACTATCTAACTATAACGAACACACTCTCCCACTATTCAAACAAATGCGTATTTTAAAACTACGTGAGTTATATTTACAACAACTAAACAGTTTCATGTATTGTTATAATGCCAACACTCTCCCTCTACCACTCCAATCAATATTCGTCAAAAATAGAGATATTCACTCATATGACACTAGGCAAAGCAATGAACCGCGGCCGGCGTCACGTAAAACTCACATCCTGTCTAACAGTTTCGTGTGTAAGGGACCAGACCATTGGAATAAGCTACCTAAGGACATCAAGAATTCACCATCAATATTATCATTTAAATCTAGAATAACCAAGCATTACCCGTCCAAATATTGATGAGCACAAAGCAATTGTAAAGCAATCATTTTGCCTTGTATTCAATGTAAGTGTGTGGGGCAACGGGATGGGCTTAGGGCTCACTGATGGTGTATAACGTTTTAATGAGTCATAACGTTTTAATATAATGTCAATGTATGTGGGTGGGGAATGGGATGGGCTTAGGGCTCACTAATATTGCATTAATGGATTATGTCAATGTATGTGGGTGGGGAATGGGATGGGCTTAGGGCTCACTGATGGTGCATTAATAGATTATGTAAATATTGTCTGAAGAAGGGATTGGTTGGGTTTGGGACTAACTGATGATACTTTAATGTTAATATTATCTGGGTCTGGGGTGGGTTGGGCTTGGAGTTTACAATAATGGAACAAGTATATACTTTCTGTTATTATAACACACATATTTCTAATACCTGTATATATGTATGTATATTTTAACGTGCCTTGCCATTGTTCGTATAGGGTGTTATTTATAATGTTATCTTTGTCGTGTTTATATTAGTGGTTTTTTTTTTTTATGAAGTTCAATTTGATTACCGTTTGAGTCATAACGTTTCATAATTAATCTTATAACAAATTAGGAATATATTGATGTGGTTTTGATGTTGAGTGTGGGGCGGGAACGTGGGCCGATCAGTCTTACTAAAACTATCAATAGGAACTACTATCCCGATTTTATTGTGTTCAATTTTCTTGTTCATTATTTTTATTATTTTCCTCTGTATCTAAATATATTTGTATTCCCATAAAATAACCATAATACGTACAGGGTAACTCCAACTTATCTGTTGTAAACTGTTATATTTTAATTCCATATCAATATGTAATATTTTAATTCCATATCAATATGTAATAGAATAAGTCACAGGTACTACAACCTCTGGGGTTTACCTCAGAATTGTAAAGGTATATTGCAAGTTAATCAAATGTCCGTTTATGTATTCGAACACAATTCTGAAATAAAATACCATACCATACCATGTACGATAAGACAATCAATACGACAAGTTACCAGTACGATGGATTTGGAGTAGAGAGGGAGGGGGAGAGGGTCGGCTGAAATTTTTGTATACGCAAGTGCGTATACTGCGTACCCCTGTGGGCGCCACTGTTCCCCAGAATACTGAAATCTTTTTTTCACTCCAAACTCCACGTTTCCAAGCCCCCTTCAAACACTCGAGACCTCTGTTGAAGGTCATTCAGTTCATTCTCTGACTGGAAATTTGTTGGAGGAATAAAAAAAAAACATGAATCTTCTTTCTTTAAATATACGGACTAAAATCGGTATGTGATTTTGACATGCTGGTTCGGGGTCATTGGATGTTATGAGATGTTGGTCAGTATGGTATGGGCTGGGTGATCCATCGTTAGTCGTTGACAGTGCCCTGCATGTTAATCATCCTGACCTTGCACCGTATTTAGCTGCAGTGCTGCTGTGTTCTACTAAGGTCCATAGTTGATCCATGGTGACAATGTTTCAGTCTGTGGGTGATGAGCGGTTGTCGATTCACGAAATCTCCTGATTTTGGGTGTTCCTGGATGGTCCTTTCTAGGATCGAATTTCGGCGAAACTATAGTTTCACTGATTAATGTGACAAAGGGGTGGATTCTACATGCTGTATACTCCAGTGAACCATCAGTCCAGGTTGAGTGGATTGTTTTCACCTAATTCACTATACAAATTTTCTGAAAATTAACTAAAATTCGAACTCCGACCCCCCCAGTTCCATTGAAAATAAAAGTATGACCCCCCCAATAATGTTGAAAATGAAAGTGTGACCCCCCCAGTTTTTACCCAACCCCCCCACGTGATAAATAATGACCGGCCCCTAACGTCAGTGGGTATTATGAAATTGTGGTCTTCGCGTGTCCACCATGTCCATTGCTGCAAGTGTGAATGCAATTACAACTGATTCAATTATTATTTGTGGGCATATTATATCGGTATGGTATTGACAGCCACTGATTGGATGTTGAGGGCAAGAAACAAATCACCCCCGCCACACCGGCCCAAGTATCATACACTGCTCCTTCCTCTATATTCAAACATAGCACCAAGGGTGCTGTAGCTTACCGGCAATCATGAGAATTGTGGAGTATTGATTTTCCAACATATAAATTGTTTCACTGATCTTAAACTCTATTGTAAAAACATATTCGTAAATGTTGCTGGAAACACATTTTCTGTATTGACTATAATACGGAATCAAGTTACATCTTGATTTTTTTGTTGTAAATGACATATACGGTATTCACAGACCGTCAATTCAAAAGCAACAAAACTTTTACACACCACAAAGGTAGAATCTTATGCATTTTGAGGAAAACTGTCTGAATAGATTTTGAGAAAATGGCCACCAAAGACAAAATTCATTGTTTTTTCGTTACCTTTCAAGGTCATTGCAGGTTAAATTCAAGGTCACCACTCAAACTTTTTTTCGTTACCTTTCAAGGTCATTGCAGGTCAAATTCAAGGTCACCACTCAAACCGCAATATATGATTTCCCATTTGAATGTGCCAACATTAAAGACAAGATTCATCGTTTTTTCGACAAGAAAAGGTTGTTTTGAACTTTCAAGGTCATTGAAGGTCAAATTCAAGGTCACCACTCAAACCGCAATATATGATTTCCCATTTGAATGTGCCAATACTTAGGCTCTATCTTGAAGTGTTCTATGAGATTACTCCGCGCAGCTCCCATTATGAAGGAAAAATTGGGGGAAATTTTTTTTAAGTCCAAAAAAATTTTCAATGGCCAAAAAAATGTTTTTTTTTTTCTGCTGGAAATGGCTCAAAACGAATAGTGACTCGATTTGGGACAAAAAAAATGTTTTTGTCGACCCATCAAAAAATCAAAATGGCCGCCACACGCGAACCGGCGATTCAAGGGCAACGAAACTTATACACGTCATAGTCGTATGACGTCGTATATTTAGATACTGGCCCAAGGTATGTTCTCACGAATTTATAGGGAAATTCATCATGTCAAAAAAAAGTTACAGACCCGGACGGACGACGGACGAAAAACCACGATAATAGCCAAAGGGTCGGTAAGCTAATAAGGATTAAAAAGGTGACAGACGGATTAAATGGCATTCTTTTAGTGGACGAGTAGTATTAAGGCGCAGGGGGCCCAAGTAGCGCACCTTACTCTGTTAATACTACTCACCCACTGAATGTATACCATATTTAATCCGTCTGGCACATTTTTAATCTTCATTGAATGTTGAAGAAATAGTAAACTGCGCTACAAGGGCCGCGCAGGGTATGATACTTGGGCCGAGGAGTCAATCGACCGAGCGAAATGAGGTAGATAGGTGGTAGCATGCACGGCGTGGGGTCTGGGGCCCGCTCAAGGGCCCCATAAGCCAGAGCTTTTTCATGTTCTGTGGTTGATTCTGAGCTCTCTCTGGATCTGATCGAGTATTTTTCAGTTCACACATTTTTCATTCCCCCCCGGTGAAAACTATCAAGCGAGGAAAATTACACTTATATCTCCTTACATGTAGGCTAGGTGCATACCCACATTTCCTATAGCTTCTTGCTCTCTTTTTTCTTTTTTCACGGCCCGATAGGGGGGGGGGGGGGTTGCGGGGGGTCTGTTTTCACTCCAAACCCGACGTTTCAAAGCCCTCTTGAAACAATCGAGACCTGGGTTGAAGGTCATTCATTTCATTCATTGACTCTGAAATTTGTTGGAGGAATGAAAAAATACATGAATCTTATTTCTTCCTTATGGACTAACTGGATCCCAGAGCGAACTCGAAAAAATTATGACTCTTCCGCATATCATTGATGAATCAGCGGCCATCCTGGACTGGTACTTTTCCGGCCTTGAATCAAATCTGTGTTGGCTCCATGATGGGTTCATAATGTTCCGTGATGATTCGCGATTGTCTATTAATGTTCTGGCCACCAAGAAATCAGGCACATCAGATTCACTATGGCGTCATCCGGGACGATCCAGGACTCTTTTGCAATACTAGGTGGAAAGGTCCATGATTTGTTCATGGCGGTCCAGGGCAGTCCTGATCTCATCGAGGATTATCCTCTATGGCGAGGTTCCTGTGTTTGCAACGTGTTGAGTGAAAAATCGGTCTGTGGTTTGAAATGCTGGTTAGGGGTCATTGGATGTTATGACATGTTGGTCAGCATGGTTTGGGCTGGGTGAGCACGACATCTCCTGATTGAAGGTGATCAAAACTAGGATCAAATTTCGGCGAAACTATAGTTTCACTGACAGTCACGGGGGTCAAGCGAACCTGAATTATTATGAGGAACATTGGCGCCCCTGAATTATTTGGAGTGGGGGCATGCGATCTTTGGAGGAAAACGTCACAGTAGGCTGCTAAAAAGCCGCAAATAAGGGGCCGGTCATTATTTATCGGGTGGGGGGGTTGGATGGATTTTCCGAGAACTGAGTTTTCAAAGTTTGGCCCCCCCACCGATATCGAAAAACAATGTATGACCCCCCCACCAAGATCAAAAATAAAAGTGTGACCCCCCCAATCCCCATGTACATATACAAGGCCATAATACACAATGGTAACAATTATAAGGACTTAAGGAGCCAGTATGATACTTAGATGCTGTTTCTACACTGTTTTTGGGGGTAAGAAACAAAACACCCCCAAGACATCTATCCCTAGGATCATGTTCCCCAGAATACTGAAATCTTTTTTTCACTCCAAACTCCACGTTTCCAAGCCCCCTTCAAACACTCGAGACCTCTGTTGAAGGTCATTCAGTTCATTCTCTGACTGGAAATTTGTTGGAGGAATGAAAAAAAAACATGAATCTTCTTTCTTTAAATATACGGACTAACTGGACCCCAGAGTGAACTCAAAAAAATTATAACTCTTCCACATATATCATTGATTAATCAGCCGGCCTTGAATCAATTCTGTGTTGGCTCCATGATGGGTTCATAATGTTCCGTGATGATCTGCGATTGTCTAGCAATATCCTGGCCACCAAGTAAGTCAGGTAAATCAGATTCACTATGGCATCATCATCCAGGACTATTTTGCAATCCTTGATGGAAAGGTCATATTTTGTTCATGGTGGTCCAGGACAGTCCTGAGCTCATCGAGGATTATCCTCAGTGGCCGATGTTCCTGTGTTGGCAATGTATTGAGTGGAAAATCGGTCTGTGATTTTGACATGCTGGTTCGGGGTCATTGGATGTTATGAGATGTTGGTCAGTATGGTATGGGCTGGGTGATCCATCGTTAGTCGTTGACAGTGCCCTGCATGTTAATCATCCTGACCTTGCACCGTATTTAGCTGCAGTGCTGCTGTGTTCTACTAAGGTCCATAGTTGATCCATGGTGACAATGTTTCAGTCTGTGGGTGATGAGCGGTTGTCGATTCACGAAATCTCCTGATTTTGGGTGTTCCTGGATGGTCCTTTCTAGGATCGAATTTCGGCGAAACTATAGTTTCACTGATTAATGTGACAAAGGGGTGGATTCTACATGCTGTATACTCCAGTGAACCATCAGTCCAGGTTGAGTGGATTGTTTTCACCTAATTCACTATACAAATTTTCTGAAAATTAACTAAAATTCGAACTCCGACCCCCCCAGTTCCATTGAAAATAAAAGTATGACCCCCCCAATAATGTTGAAAATGAAAGTGTGACCCCCCCAGTTTTTACCCAACCCCCCCACCTGATAAATAATGACCGGCCCCTAACTCGCCTACGATGTGTGAACAGACAAAGCAATGCCACCATAGAGTATGGGATATAGTTCTGTATTTATTGATGATATACAGGTTCCCTAGTTTATTCACAATCATGTTCACCGATTCTGAACACGATATAAATGAACCCACCGGGGCCAATAATACGTGGAAGTACTCTGGTTTTGCATATATAAACACTCAAAAGTACACTAACTCCAAAGGATATCAATAGTAAGATAGTACTAGAATATCGGCTTTTGATTGTACGGTGTTTTATTGTGTTTCTGTTTCACCCTGTGTTTTTTGGCCGGGGCATGATTTATTGGGAGGGGGTAATATTCATATTTTAAAAAAATATATAAATAATTGCGAATGTACTTATGTTTTGATATAAAAGGCTATTCGGTGTCTCACTTTAAAAAAATACATAACTAGACGTCAAGGCTTAAAGATGCCTTTCGTGTGGCATTTCGTGTGAAGCTCTATTCCTGCCTAACATATAACGAAGAGACCAGGTCTAGAACCATGATGACCCTGAAAACGTCCGTGGTCAAAGTTTCACTGACATACCCCTTAGGCATCTTTGTGTAGACTGTCTGTTCTGCTTTATGACACACCGTTCCTGAGATATCGACTAAAATGAATTAGCAGAAAAATTCAGGTCAAGGTCAGAGTTCATCCCTGATATTCTTTAGACATGTTTGTCTAGGGCGACGAGTCTAAAAATAACTTCTGTTTTGCTCTACGGCGCACCGATTCTCAGATATCGAAAACATTGAATCGAAGAAATTTCGATACCAGGAGTCGTCTCCACCCAAGATACCCCCTAGGCTAGTTCGTCTAGTGCCAGGAGGCCGAAATTGAGCTCCGTTTCGCTGTACGACGCACCGTTTCCGAGATATGGCCAAACAGGAAGTGTCAAGTCGGCGAAAAAAAATTCAATACCAGGGGTCGTCTCGACCCAAGATACCCGCTAGCCTAGTTTGTCTAGTGCCACGAGGACGAAATTGAGCTCAGTTTCGCTCTACGACGCACTGTTTCCGAGATATGGCCAAACAGGAAGTGCCGAGTCGGCGAAAAAAAATTCAACACCAGGGGTCGTCTCGACCCATGATACCCGCTAGACTAGTTTGTCTAGTGCCGAAGTCTGGAATTAAGCTCTGTTTCGCTCTACGATGCACCGTTTCCGAGATACAGTCAAACAGGAAGTGCCGAGTCGGAGAAAAAAAATCGACACCAGGGGTCTCCTCGATCCAACATACCACCACCCTAGACTATTTTGTCTAGTGCCTGGAGGCCGAAATTTAGCTTCGTTTCGCTCTACGACGCACCGTTTCCGAGATATGCATGAAAGCCTCAAGGATGAATCGGCAAAAACTCTTCTGACCTCTAAGTCAAAGATCGTTTGACGGACTGTCCCCCAAATCAATAGGGTTCTTCCCTGGTTGTATGTGAACCTCCATGCACAGATATACAGAATATTTTAGGAAGACTTTTTGAGTTATCGCTCGGAAACCAAGTCTCAAAATCAACCTTGATTTCATCCTCACGGACCTCACGGACCCCGGAGCCGGCTCCAAAACAATAGGGTTCATCCACATTATATGTCTGACCAATGCTGAAAATTTGGCGAAGATACATCGAGGCAAACTAAAGTTATCGGTCGGAAACCAAAACGGCGGAAAAAAAAAAAATTCTGCTAAAACCATAAAGGCATTTCGGAAGAAAAAAATTAGCCCAAGGGCTAAGAAAGGTTACCGGGCAATGTTTTCCATTCTATATATTAGCCATTTTGTCCCGCGACCTTGACAACAAGGTCAAATTCAAGGTCACAAGAATATTCAGCATATATCATTTCATGTCCACAATTGATTCCTCAGCTGCAAAATCGACAATGAGCAAGATATTAACCATTTTGTGTTCTGACCTTGGAGATGAGATCAAATTCAAGGTCATGAGAATATTCAGCATATATCATTTCCTATATGTGCTCAATTGATTGCAAAGCTGTAAGTTCGATAATAAACGAGATATTAACCATTTTGTGCTTTGACCTTGAAAATGAGGTCAAATGTCAAATTCAAGGTCATGACAATATTCAGCATTTATCGTTTACTATTTGTTCACAATTGCTTCCTTAACTGTAAAAATGATAATAAGCGAGATATTAGCCATTTTATACTCTGACCTTGAAAATGAGGTCGAAGGGCAAGTTCAAGGTCATGACAAGATTCAGTATATATATCATTTCCTACATGTGCACAATTGATTCTAAGCTGCAAAGTCGATAATAAGCGAGATACTAGCCATTTAAAGCCTAACTAGAGTGAAAATAATAACTTATTTTAGTTTAGTGTCAATATCAAAGACGGATGTCTGGGGATCATTTCTGTTTTTACAAAATTGAAATATCTTGAATAGTCACTATTTTACGGAGGTTTGTTTTTGACATGTCCTATTGACCTTTCGATGTCATATGCAAATATGCAAATGAGCAATGATGACGTCATATGAGGCACTGAAAGATAATGAGCTCATTGAAACCAGTACTGCACAATATTGAAGAGCATGAAAATAATTTTTGTTCCACATGATGACTCCATACAGAAAATATTCAAATTTTGAATAAATTTTGTTGGTGTCATGGCAACCAGAGCCCGAATATGGCCCATAGCAACCACGTTGCTATGGAGATTTTGTTGCTAACCACTGATGATTCCACATTATTAGGACCTCAACTTTTGTTACATTATGATCCTTTGTGAAAATGTTAAAAGAAAGTAGCACTTTCACATGTCCTAACAGGTCAATTGTCCATAGCAACCCACCCAACAACTGGTTGCTAAGGGGCGCTAGCTCTGATTGTGTAGCCTTGACAACATGCTGGCATAACAAAAGACTGACTATGCATTACCACAAAACATATCAGTCTCTATAGGAACCTTTATCTACATTATAACCCTTGCATAAATGAGGTTTAGATAGCTAATTATAGTACTTGACTCATATGACATCATGAATATCTAATTATAATAATTAATGAGGTCCTGCAAATTGCTGATAGATTGGAAAAAAGTAATTCACGAAAATAAAAATATCTCAGGTTGTGATTGAGATTTTCAAGTTCTGTAAAAACCAAAATGATCAGGGAAACCATCTCCACGGTATAAGAACATAAAAATAATACACTCTAGTTAGACTTTAATGCTCTGACCTTGAACATGAGATCAAAGGTCAAGATCAAGGTCATGACAATCTTCAGCATATATCACTTCCTACATGAAGTCGATAATAAGCGAGATATCAGCCATTTTGTGCTCTTGACTTTGAAAATTAGGTCAGAGGTCAAATTCAAGGTCACGGGAATATTCGGCATATATCATTTCCTATATGTCCACAATTGATCCCTAAGCTGTAAAATCGATAATAAGTGAGATATTAGCCATTTTGTCCTGTGACCTTGAAAATGAGGTCAAAGGTCATGACAATAATCTGCATATATCATTTCCTATATGGTCATAATTGATTCCTAAGCTGTAAAGTCGATAAAAAGTGAGATATTAGCCATTTTGTCCTGTGACCTTGAAAATGAGGTCAAAAGTCAAATTCAAGGTCATCAGAATATTCGGTATATATCATTTCCTATATGTCCACAATTGATTTCTAAGCTGTAAAGTCGATAATAAGCGAGATATTAGCCATTTTGTTCTTTGACCTTGAAACTGAGGTCAGAGGTCAAATTCAAGGTCACGAGGACATTCAGCATATATCATTTCCTATATGTCCACAATTGATTCCTAGTCTCTAATCTCAATATTAAGTGAGATATAAGGCATAATGTGTCCCATTATAAAGCATAGGAAAATTTAACATGGGAAAGTCCCATTTGGGCCAAGTTTGGCCCGAAATGGGCCACTTCGAGCGATTCAAGCGCAACGAAACTTATACACATCACAGGAGTACATATGAGGAGTGTTGTGTATCAAAAAGAAAAAAACGGCCGCCAAAGTCCAAAATCAGGCATTTTTCGTCGAAAACGGCCGCCATTTTGAAAAACTAGACGTCAAGGCCTGAAGATGCCTTGGGGCATTTCGTGTGAGTTCTCTATTCCTAGCTAACATATACCTAAGAGACCGTGTCTAGAACCATGATGACTCTGAAACTGTCCGTGGTCAAAGTTTAAGTGACATACCCCGCCCTTAGGCATCTTTGCCTTTCGCTCTACGACGCACCGTTTCCCGCGATACGGCAAACAGGAAGTGCTGAGTCGGTGAAAAAAAATTCGACACCAGAAGTCTTCTCGACCCACGATACCCTCTAGACTAGTTAGTCTAGTGCCTTGAGGCCGAAATTAAGCTCCGTTTCGCTCCACGATGCACCGTTTCCGAGATACAGTCAAACAGGAAGTGCCGAGTCGGCGAAAATAAATTCAACACCAGGGGTCGTCTCGACCCGAAATACCCCTAAGCCTAGTTTGTCTAGTGCCAGGAGGCCGAAATTGAACTCCGTTTCGCTCTACGATGCACCGTTTCCGAGATATGGTCAAACAGGAAGTGCCGAGTCGGCGAAAATAAATTCAACACCAGGGGTCGTCTCGACCCAATACCCCCCTAGACTAGTTTGTCTAGTGCCAGAAGGCCGGAATTGAGCTCCGTTTCACTCTACGACGCACCGTTTCCGAGATACTGCCAAACAGGACATGCCGAGTCAGCAAAAATAAATTCGACACCAGGGGGCGTCTTGACCCATAATACCCCCTAGACTAGTTTGTCTAGTGCCAGAAGACCGGAATTGAGCTCCGTTTCGCTCTACGACGCACCGTTTCCGAGATACGGCCAAACAGGAAGTGCCGAGTCGGCGAGAATAAATTCGACACCAGGGGTCGTCTCGACCCATAATACCCCCTAGACTAGTTTGTCTAGTGCCAGAAGGCCGGAATTGAGCTCCGTTTCGCTCTACGACGCACCGTTTCCGAGATACGGCCAAACAGGAAGTGCCGAGTCGGCGAAAATAAATTTGACACCAGGGGTCATCTCGACCCAAAATACCCCCTAGACTAGTTTGTCTATTGCCAGAAGGCCGGAATTGAGCTCCGTTTCGCTCTACGACGCACCGTTTCCGAGATACGGCCAAACAGGAAGTTCAGAGTCGGCGAAAAAAAAATTGACACCAGGTGTCGTCTCGACCCAAAATACCCACTAGACTAGTTTGTCTAGTGCCAGAAGGCCGGAATTGAGCTCCGTTTCGCTCTACGACGCACCGTTTCCGAGATACGGCCAAACAGGAAGTGCCGAGTCGGTGAAAATAAATTCGACACCAGGGGTCGTCTCGACCCAAAATACCCCCTAGACTAGTTTGTCTAGTGCCAGAAGGCCGGAATTGAGCTCCGTTTCGCTCTACGAGGCATTGTTTCCGAGATACGGCCAAACAGGAAGTTCCGAGTCGGCGAAAAAAAAATTGACACCAGGTGTCGTCTCGACCCAAAATACCCACTAGACTAGTTTGTCTAGTGCCAGAAGGCCGGAATTGAGCTTCGTTTCGCTCTACAATGCACCGTTTCCGAGATACGGCCAAACAGGAAGTGCCGAGTCGGCGAAAATAAATTCGACACCAGGGGTCGTCTCGACCCAAAATACCCCCTAGACTAGTTTGTCTAGTGCCAGAAGGCCGGAATTGAGCTCCGTTTCGCTCTACGAGGCATTGTTTCCGAGATACGGCCAAACAGGAAGTTCCGAGTCGGCGAAAAAAAAATTGACACCAGGTGTCGTCTCGACCCAAAATACCCACTAGACTAGTTTGTCTAGTGCCAGAAGGCCGTAATTGAGCTCCGTTTCGCTCTACGACGCACCGTTTCCGAGATACGGCCAAACAGGAAGTGCCGAGTCGGCGAAAATAAATTCGACACCAGGGGTCGTCTCGACCCATAATACCCACTAGACTAGTTTGTCTAGTGCCAGAAGGCCAGAATTGAGCTCCGTTTCGCTCTAATACGCACCGTTTCCGAGATACGGCCAAACAGGAAGTGCCGAGTGGGCGAAAATAAATTCGACACCGTGGGTCGTCTCAACCCAAGATACCCTCTAGACTAGTTTGTCTAGAGCCAGGAGGCCGGAATTGAGCTCTGTTTCGCTCTACGACGCACCGTTTCCGAGATACGGCCAAACAGGAAGTGCCGAGTCGGCAAAAAAAAGTTCGACACCAGGGGTCGTTTCAACCCAAGATACCCTCTAGACTAGTTTGTCTAGTGCCAGGAGGCCGAAATTGAGCTTCGTTTCGCTCTACGACGCACCGTTTCCGAGATATGCATGAAAGCCTCAAGGATGAATCAGCAAAAATTCTTCCGAGCTCTAGGTCAGAGGTCGTTCGACGGATTGATCCCAAAATCAATAGGGTTCTTCTCTGGTGGTATATGAACTCCCATGCATAGAATACTTGCCATTGCATGAATACTTTTTGAGTTATCGATCGGAAACCAAGTCTCAAAATAAACCTTGATTTCATCCTCACGGACCCCGGAGGCGCCTCCAAAACAATAGGGGTCTTCCATGTAATATTTCTGACCAGTGGTGTAAATTTGGACAAGATCCGTTCAGGCGTTCCCGAGTTATTGATCGGAAACCAAAACGGCGGAAAGTAAAAAAAAAAAGAAAAAAAAAAAAAAAAAAAAAAAAACCAGACAAAACCATAAGGGCATTTCGGGCCGAAATGCCCTAATTAGCACAATGGGCTAGAAATGTTACCGGAGAAATATACAGAGTTAAGCCGAGAAAGTTGAAGGTCAAATTCAAGGTGACCACTGAAATCGCCATATCTCTAACCTTAAAATTAGCCCAAAGGCTAAGAGAGGTTACCGGACAATTTTGGTTTGGCCATGGCAGCATTGGCAGGTAACTGACCTTTTACCAATCAAGGTTCGCACTGTAAACATATGACCTTGGGATTTACCAATCAAGGTCATCCGTATGAACTTCGATGTTACCATTACATGTATGTGTGCGGCATTCGATATTCTATATGTTGGGTGGAATCGTTTAGGCCGCTCAGGTCAATTTACACATTCCAAGTAAGACATTTGGCACTCAAGGTCATCTGACGTCAAGTTCAAGGTCATCATTAGTTGTGCCATATATGTCTTCCTATATGTTCATAATGCAAACATGAGCTCTATCTGCAAACATTTCATCTATAGAGGCAAATCTGGGCATTTTTTTACCCCAAAATGGCTGTTTTGACCTTTCAAGGTCATCCAAGGTCAAATTCAAGGTCACCACACAAGTCGCTATATATGACTTCCCATTTGAAAATGCCAATTTCTAAGCTCTATCTTCAAGCGTTCTATGAGTACAGTCCTGACAGCTCCCATTATGAAGGAAAAAAGTGCAGAAAATTTTCTAAGTCCAAATTTTTTTCAAAGGGTCAAAATTTTTTTTTGCCTAGAAATGGCCCAAAATGGATAGTAATGCGATTTGGGGCGAAAAATTTTTTTCGCCGACTCTTCAAAAATTCAAAATGGCCGCCACACGGAGATCGGCGATTCAAGGGCAACAAAACTCATACACGTCACAGAGGTATATAAGAGGAATCTTTTTCAGCAAAAATCTCAAAACTGATCAGACAGTTTTTGAGAAAATACAGACCAGGTTCAAAATTGAGCATTTTTCGACCCAAAAATGGCTGTTTTGACCTTTCAAGGTCATCCAAGGTCAAATTCAAGGTCACCACACAAGTCGCCATATATGACTTCCCATTTGAAAGTGCCAATTTCTAAGCTCTATCTTCAAGCGTTCTATGAGTACAGTCCGGACAGCTCCCATTATGAAGGGAAAAAGTACCGAAAATTTTCTAAGTCCAAAATTTTTTTCAAAGGGTGAAATTTTTTTTTTGCCCTAGAAATGGCCCAAAATGGATAGTAATGCGATTTGGGGCGAAAAAATTTTTTTTCGCCGACCCGCCAAAAATTCAAAATGGCCGCCACACGGAAACCGGCAGATTTAGGGCAACCAAACTTTTACATATCACAGAGGTATATGAGGGGAATCTTTTGAAACCAAAAACTCAAAACTGATCAGACAGTTTTTGAGAAAATGGCCGTCAAAGTCCAAAATTTAGCGTTTTTCGACAAAAACGGCCGCCATTTTGAAAAAAATGCGAAAATCAAAAAACAAAAAAATACCTCCTTCTCAAAATATTTTTAGGCATTTTTGTGCGAAATTTCAGAAAGATTCGATCGTTAACTTTAAAGATAAAAATGTTAACGCCGGACGGACGGACGGACGGACGGACGGACGGCTAGACGGACGGATGGACGGACGACGGACGCAACGCCATGCCAATAGGTTATCGGACCAAAGGTCCGGTAACCTAAAATGGGATCAAAGGTTAAATTCTAGATCACCAAACTATTCAGCATATCTCATTTCCTATATGTTCACAATTGATTCCTAAGCTGTAAAGTCGATAATAAGCAAGACTTATTGAAAATGACCTTGAAAATGAGGTCAAAGGTCAAATTCAGGGTCATGAGAATTTTCAGCATATATCATTTCCTATATGTTCACAATTTATTCGAAAGCTGTAAAGTCGATAATAAGCGAGATATTAGCCATTTTGTCATGTGACCTTGAAAATGAGGTCAAAAGTCAAATTCAAGGTCATGAGAATTTTCAGCATATATCATTTCCTATATGTTCACAATTGATTCCTAAGCTGTAAAGTAGCTAATAAGCAAGATATTGGCAATTTTGTCCTGTGACCTTGAAAATGAGGTCAAAGGTCAAATTCAAGGTCATGAGAATTTTCAGCATATATCATTTCCTATATGTTCACAATTGATTCCTAAGCTGTAAAGTCGCTAATAAGCAAGATATTGGCCATTTTGTCCTGTGACCTTGAAAATGAGGTCAAAGGTCAAATTCAAGGTCACGAGAATTTTCAGCATATATCATTTCCTATATGTTCACAATTGATTCCTAAGCTGTAAAGTCGATAATAAGCGAGATATTAGCAATTTTGTCCTGTGACCTTGGAAATGAGGTCAAAGGTCAAATTCAAGGTCACGAAAATGTTCAGCATATATCCTTTCCTATATGTTCACAATTGATTCCTAAACTGTAAAGTCGATAATAAGCGAGATATTAGTCATTTTGTCCTGTGACCTTGAAAATGAGGTCAAAGGTCAAATTCAAGGTTACGAGAATATTCAGCATATATCATTTCCTATATGTCCACAATTCATTCCTAGTCTCTAATTTCAATATTAAGTGAGATATCAGGCTTAATGTGTCCCATTATAAAGCATAGGAAAATTTAACATGGGAAAGTCACATTTGGGCCCAAAATGGCCCACTTCAAGCGATTCAAGGGCAACGAAATTTATACATGTCACAGGGGTACATATGAGGAGTGTTTTTCATCAATAAGAAAAAAAACTAGACGTCAAGGCCTAAAGATGCCTTGGAGGCATTTCGGTGTGATGAATAATTTATAATACTAGATATCGACGAAAATGAAAAATGTCGACAAATTTCGGGTCAAGGTCAAAGTTCATCCATAATACCCGCTAGACATGTTTGTCTAGGGCGACGAGTCCGAAAATACCATCCGTTTCGCTCTACGACGCACCGTTTCCGAGATATCGACGAAAACAAAAACTGCCGACTCGGCAAAAAAATTTCGGGTCAAGGTCAAAGTTAATCCATAATACCCCTTAGACATGTTTGTCTAGGGCGACGAGTCTGAAAGTAACGTCCGTTTCGCTCTACGACGCACCGTTTCCGAGATATCGACGAAAACGAAAAATGCCGACTCGGCAAAAAAATTTCGGGTCAAGGTTAAAGTTCATCAATAATTCCCCTTAGACATGTTTGTCTAGTGCGACGAGTCCGAAAATAACGTCCGTTTCGCTCTACGACGCACCGTTTCCGAGATATCGACGAAAACGAAAAATGCCGACTCGGCAAAAAAATTTCGGGTCAAGGTCAAAGTTCATCAATAATTCCCCTTAGACATGTTTGTCTAGTGCGACGAGTCCGAAAATAACGTCCGTTTCGCTCTACGACGCACCGTTTCCGAGATATCGACGAAAACGAAAAATGCCGACTCGGCAAAAAAATTTCGAGTCAAGGTCAAAGTTCATCCATAATACCCCCTAGAGATGTTTGTCTAGGGCGACGAGTCCGAAAATAACGTCCGTTTCGCTCTACGACGCACGGTTTCCGAGATATGCAGGAAGCCTCAAGGATGAATCAGCAAAAAATTATTTTGACCTCTAGGTCAAAGGTCGTTTGACTGATCGATCCCAAAATCAATAGGGTTCTTCCCTGGTGGCATATGAACCTCCATGCAGAGTTCTGCAACTATTGCATAAATATTTTTCCAGTTATCGTCCGGAAACCAAGTCTTAAAATTAGCCTTGATTTCATCCTCACGGACCTCCGATCCGGCTCAAAAAGAATAGGGTTCTTCCTCATATCATTTCTGACTTGCGGTGAAAATTTGACAAGGATCCGTCAAGGCAATCTAAAGTTATCGTCCGGAAACCAAAAGTGGCGGAAGAAGAAGAAAAAAAAAAAAAAAAAAAAAAAAAAAATTCTGCTAAAACCATAAAGGCATTTCTGCCGAAATGCCTTAATTAGCCCAAAGGCTAAGATAGGTTACCGGACAATTTTGGTTTGACAATGGCAGCATTGGCAGGTAACAGACCTTGAGATTTACCAATCAAGGTTCGCAGTGTAAACATATGACCTTGGGATTTACCAATCAAGGTCATCCGTATGAACTTCGATGTTACCATTACATGTATGTGTGCGGCATTTGATATTCTATATGTTGGGTGGAATCGTTTAGGCCGCCTAGGTCAATTTACACATTCCAAGTCAGACATTTGGCACTCAAGGTAATCTGACGTCAAGTTCAAGGTCATCATTAGTTGTGCCATATATGTCTTCCTATATGTTCATAATGCAAACATGAGCTCTATCTGCAAGCATTTCATCTACAAAGGCAAATCTGGGCATTTTTTGACCCCAAAATGGCTGTTTTGACCTTTCAAGGTCATCGAAGGTCAAATTCAAGGTCACCACACAAGTCGCCATATATGACTTCCCATTTGAAAGTGCCAATTTCTAAGCTCTATCTTCAAGCGTTCTATGAGTACAGTCCGGACAGCTCCCATTATGAAGGGAAAAAGTGCCGAAAATTTTCCAAGTCCAAAATTTTTTTCAAAGGGTGAAAAATTTTTTTTGCCCTAGAAATGGCCCAAAATGGATAGTAATGCGATTTGGGGCGAAAAAAATTTTTTTCGCCGACCCGCCAAAAATTCAAAATGGCCGCCACACGGAAACCGGCAGATTTAGGGCAACCAAACTTATACATATCACAGAGGTATATGAGGGGAATCTTTTGAAACCAAAAACCTAAAAATTAGCCCAAAGGCTAAGATAGGTTACCGGACAATTTTGGTTTGGCCATGGCAGCATTGGCAGGTAACAGACCTTGAGATTTACCAATCAAGGTTCGCAGTGTAAACATATGACCTTGAGATTTACCATTCAAGGTCATCCGTCAATTTCTAAGCTCTATCTTTAGCTCCCATCATGAAGGAAAAAAGTGCCAAATTTTTTTTCAAAGGGTGAAAATTTTTTTTAGCCTAGAAATGGCCCAAAATGGATAGTAATGCGATTTGGGGTGAAAATTTTTTTTTTCGCCAACCCGCCAAAAATTCAAAATGGCTGCCACACGGAAACCGGCGAATTTAGGGCAACCAAACTTATACATATCATAGAGGTATATGAGGGGAATCTTTTGAAACCAAAAACTCAAAACTGATCAGACAGTTTTTGAGAAAATGGCCGTCAAAGTCCAAAATTGAGCGTTTTTCGACAAAAACGGCCGCCATTTTGAAAAAAGTGCGAAAATCAAAAAAAAAAAAAATACCTCCTTCTCAAAATATTTTTAGGCATTTCTGTGCAAAATTTCAGAAAGATTCGATCGTTAACTTTAAAGATAAAAATGTTAACGCCGGACGGACGGCCGGACGGACGGACGACAAACGCAACGCCATGCCAATAGGTTATCAGACCAAAGGTCCGGTAACCTAAAAACACAATAAAACACCTTATAAACGCAAGCCGATGGTATCACCTTACTTCGGAGTTAGGGTACTTTTGAGTGTTTACTGACGCAAAACCAGAATACTTTCATGTGTTATTTGTCCTGATGGGTTCATTTCTATCAGTGTTCAGAATCGGTGGACATGATTGTGAATATACTAGGGAAGCTAATGAACCAATATATGTGTTAATAAATACAAAACTATATCCCATACTCTATGGTGGCATTGCTTTGTCTGAACACATATCATATGCGATTTATTTGAGGCTTTTTAGCAACCTGCTGTCAAGTTTTCCTCCAAAGATCTCACGCCCCGACTCCCAATAATTCAGGGGTGCCAATGTTCCTCCGAATAACTCAGGTTCGCTTGACCCCCGTGATAATGTGGCAAAAGAATGAATTCCAAATGTTGTATACTCCAAGGAACCATCATTCCATGTTGAATGGATTGTTTTCACCTAATTCACTATTTCAACATACAGATTTTCTCAAATTAACTAAAATTCAAATTCCGACCGCCCCCCCTCCCCCAGTTCCATTTAGAGAGGGTGACGATGGATGTGTTCTCCTCGACAGTGGTTTCAAAGAGGGGTTAGAGGTATGTCATCCTCATCACGGACTGTTTCATAGTTGGATGGAGGACTATGCGGCCTGTTGGAGTGCTTTAGCGGCTGTCTTCCAGATGTTGTCAGCGGTCCAACAGGGACTGATTGACTTATGTTAAACGTGGTTGCGCCGAACCAGATGATGACAGGCTGGAAGATGCCCACTCCTCTTAACCTGATGTCCTGGACAGATCCTGGAGGATGAAAGGAGGCCCCACCCAGGTGCTCTCACGAGTATGTGAAGTCGGTTCAGGAAGCGACTGGCCATCAGGCTACGTGTCTGCAGAAGCAGGAGTACATGCTTGCGGGAACAATGCCTAGTATGCGCAGAGTACTGATTCCGTTTCTCCACATGACCCTAAGGCCTATAAAAGAGACCATTTGCAGCACCGAGGAGCTCAGTCTGGGACAAGACTTCCGACGACAGACTACTTGAGAGTCCTGAGGAGAAGTCTAATACCAGCGGAGTAGGCTAGGGCAGACAATGGACTCTGCGTCCTCCGCATGATTAACTGGGACAGGTGTGAGACCCAAATTCAATACTTTGTATCCAGTCCTCGGTCCTTCAATATCATGCACACCGCCGACACCGGCCCGTAAAACTGGAGTAGAGGGAAGTTCGCACTGTGGAGCACAGAACAGCATCTCTCCGTATGACGGCTACATATATAGCTCTCGAACCGCTGGGGGAGATGATCTCCGCGACTGCCTGATTCCTAGCATAGACAAAACGCAGATATAGACGCAGATGGGTAGACGATGGCTCCTCCAAAGACGGTGAACCTTCCTGCGGAGTTACGCTGGCCGCACAAGTGGGTGTAGAGTACCTCCTCCCCAGAAGACTAACTGCAGGGACTGCACAAAGACACGAGGGCTCCACAGCTACTACCTCTTTATGTGAACGGACCTCTGTATGTAGGAGCCTTGGCACCCATACCGAGTTGTGGACATATGGACAGGAGGAAGCAGGATGCTAAAATGTATTTATACAGGATCTGGATATCTATAGGCTCTGAGTCTAAACCTGTACCTGATGTATTTGTATTTCTATTGTGAGCCATACGACTTAGTCAAAACCTGATCACTATCCAAGTGGTTTATATTGTCTATATTTTGTATGTTGTAGAGTGTACCGCAATGGAATGTAACAGAGCCCCACAAAGGTTACATGGTTGGTGCTGCCATTTTTATGAAATCCAACGGTTTTAATCCTGGATATGTGGGCACTGCTGTCTGATTGCTATCACACAACCAAGGCAATAAGGCATTGCACCAACGCCCAGAGTCCCAGACAACACCCAGAATCAAACACAATTTGAATTTATAACGTGATTCATCATAATTTATTCAACTTTTTCAGTGATTCATATAGACAAAACATGACAGTTTATGCACATTTACTGTGACATCATACATATATCATGTACACATAATACAGCCAGATGCATATTTCTGCAAATAAACAACAGAACAGTCATCCCCAAACAGCCTACACAGAACAGCACATTTACCTATTTGCCTGTCAAATGCATGAGGATAACATAGACATGATAAACTAGATAAATTCAATGAGTCATGCTATAAACTAATCCTTCCAAGTGTCGAAATGCAATTCGTTCCATTTAACAACTCACAAAGTGGTTATACATACTAGCTGCAGTCTACAAGACTAGTGTGTTTTAAGACCACATGTACACATATACAACACTCTGAAATATCCACACAGTTGTTGAACTCAATTAGATATTGCTATAAGATGGAAAAGATGCAATCCACTTGCAGGTATCCATGATACATTCAAACAATGTCAAATCAACCGTAGTCATATGCCCTATTTGCTCTCCTTCGAGGCCATGTGTCGCATCAATTGACTTGTCAATTTTTCTAGTTTCTTTATATCCTGAGCATGTTCAGTTGTGTACAAGTAACACTGAAATACCAAGAAGTCAAGCTGATTATCAATATAATATAGCAAAAGACAACAATAATCAACAACTGTTGATCCTACATTGTATTTATTATATTTTCAATATTTAACTACACATTTAAGAACATTCTATTTTGCAGTATATTAGTTAACACATGTAGACTTACAGATCTGTCATCAGTGATTTTTACGGTGAGAGCTCCATCACAATGGCGATACTTTATGACAAAGCGGCTCTGTAATAAAAATCAAAATGTTATCAAAGTTATATTTTGACAAAGGAAAAACACAATATTGAATTGAAGTATCTGTACCAAATGTACAGAAAAATGTTCAATCTTATAAACCAGTTTCCAATCTACAATTTGCAAGTATCAGAAATATTTAAAATCCTTATCATGTAGCTCTTGGATCTACTGGTAAGGTATTTCTGCATCTATTGGTTCAATTCAGCTTTTTGCCAGAAACCAAAATGTGATACTCTTCTCAGACATGTATTCGATCGATTATGGTCATGAAAATTAACAGATTTCAAATGATCTGATTAATGGTATTGATCAGTCAATATAGCCCTGGTGGACAGTGTTACTGACCATACACTAACGGTACCAGGGGTATTTGAAAAGCCAGTACTGGTACCCTACATTCTATGAGAAGACTCACACCATTAGAGAAAATCAAATTCATGAGGCTCCCTAGCCCATAAATGGGGCATGTCATATATTCATTCAACAGGTGGCAGCATTGTACTTGGGGTAAACTTTTGGCGCCAAATCACCAACCAAAAACGTCTATAATCAATAATGACGTAAATGATGATGGTTAAATTACGTTTATATTGATAATGCCACAAAAACAGAATAGTGACGTCATTTCACCCCAAAAACAGTGCTGCCAGCTGGCGACTGCAAATATGTACTAACCACGCCCCATTGGTGCTGAACATTCTGAGTCAATTTGTGACAATATGAGTACAATCTCGAATGCACGAATGAACATATCAATGGGATTGTTAACTAATTCATAATTTTGTTCTTTTAGTATATGTTTACATTTTGAGTGAATTGAGAGATGATGCATGCAGTATTAAATTGCAATACAACCTCGAACACATCATCAAGCATTCTAGTATATGCCAAGAATCCATTACACCTGACCTGGCTTGTATGAAAGCTTCAGCTAGCAGGAACATCATTATCGGGCTCTAGGAACACATGAAGAATGCCATGGTCGGTTCAAATGTAGAATAAAGTGGTAATTTTTTTGGGTAAATTATGCTGTTTTATTCTAGTTTGGCCCGATGTGACGCGGCAAGCATTGAAGTTTGATGTTTGATGTCAATGTAGACAAACAACATTACTGTTTAAATATATGTCAATTGTACATTGAGCGGTACTCAATTTCAAAATCTTAACTATGTATGTAGCTTCGCACCACATTTGTCTAGATTCTAGTATACGAAGTGAAAGAATGTCTGACTTAAAGTTGCACTATATGGGATTCTGTTCTGAGGGGATTTCCAAGATTTGTCACCCGACACTTCAGGACTGTTCTGTTTATGAAGCAAAACGTCATATTACGTTTTTGACCCAGAAACTTTGCCGAGCCTGAACCTGGGCTGATCTGACCAGCGGCTCGGCAGAGGTCCTGGATCAAAAAAGTGATTTGGCTTTTGATTTATATATAGAACAATCTTGAAGCATCGGTCGACAATTCTTGAAAATCCCCTGAAAACGGAATTCAAAAAAGATGTCTAGATCTAGTGCTGTTTTAGTATGAGAACATTATGATGTGAGTAGATCTAGTCATTTATGATGGCAATAAAAAATTTATCACTGGGAATATGCATACGGCTAATCACATCGTCCACAGAGTCTAACCGAGTGAAACTATCCAGCCACAATAAAATAAAATGTGTATGTCTATGGAGCGTTTTTAGGGTCAATATTCATTGACATGCTTTGTAGATTTTCTTGTTGTGAATGATTGTTTCAACCGCAAAATTCTTTATTCCACATCACTATTTCTAAACTTTCTGTGTCGAATTTATATATTCTTACTGCATAGTTCTAACTTCCATCTCCTTGCTGCATACTTCCAAGTTCTCACTAATACTTTCTCAATGCTTAATTCATCATGTCAAATTCCAACACCTTTGGCCATGCAAACTATCAAAAACAAATCGCATCTGGCACAATGCATATGGAACTTAGCACATTGCATTTAGAATATAGCATATCGCATGATGAACAACGCACAACGAACGAAGCACTCGGCGGTTAGCGCCGCCTGTCGTCATAATGATACAGTAGTAATTGTTGTGGACAAAATTACTACTGCAACATTATGACGACAGGAGGCGCTGGCCGCACGTAGCCCTATGATGTATGAGAAACTAAGACCTCCCTTATCATTGGTCACGGGAATTTTTGGCGCGACCAACAGCTGAGCACAGACCCCAATGAATTCCCGCACCCTGCCCTGTAAATTAAAGAATAGTGAATCTAGTGAGAGATGATTAATATGAGCCTATTAATAAGATTTCTTTGCTCATTAAAATCAATTTTCGATGTGACGTCATGAATTCTCATTATAATATAATACACTGTTGCTAATTGGGTGCAAATATTATCATGACATAGGCCTAAAATTAGCATACACAAAATGGTCATAACTTGAGAACAGTGATAATTGAGATGTGAAAAACAATTCTCAGGAAACTGGTGGCTATCTTTTTCAAGGCTAAATATGATGATCTCTCCGATCATAATTTCTTCATGCCGTTAATTCGGCACGATTCCAACTCGTGACAGTACAGTAGATACACTAGTATCAGGGGCGTATCTAGAAATCCCAGAAGGGGGGGGGGGGGACACAAGAATTAAATTGAATGTATGGTACTCGCGAAACGAGGCACGAGCGCAGCGAGTCCCAAGTGGTGGGGGGTCTGGGGCCCGCTCAAGGGGTCCCGCTCAAAAGCCAAATGCTTTTTGGCGTTTGCTGGTGCATTCTAGCCCTATTTTGGGTACATATTACCCTTGACAACTCAACAGTTATGCCTACAAGTACAACCAGTTTTGTAATCAAATATTTATACTGTACACTGGTATGCATTCAGTTGTAATTTGACATAAACCATAAAATATATGCAAGTGAAAATTCAACTAATTTTCATAGATAAATGATCAAAGGGCTAGTATAAATTGTATGTGAAGTTCTTCCAACATAAGTCAGAGAATACAATATGTTGTTCCTTATGTATACAGATACTGGCATGCATATCTATTTTCAATTACTTGGCAATAATGGTGGCACTTTTCAGTATTATATACAATACAAGTGTTTGGTTCACAATAAACATGTTAAAACGTGTTTTTGTATTTTCCGCCAAATTGAGTATTCGAAATACATGAAACTAAGAGCGGTACAGTGATTCAGGGGCGGGACCAGGATTTCGGAAAGAGGGGGGTCCAACATTATACGGCGTGGGGTCTGGGGCCCGCTCAAGGGCCCCAGAATCCAGATCCATTTTTATGTCCTATGGTATAGCTTCTTGGTATCTCCTGGGTATAAATCCCACTTCTTGCCTGTCCAGTGGGGTTTCTGGGGCCACTCAAGAGACCCTGAAGCCAGTGCTTTTTATAATAAATGCAAGGAATAGAAACGAAACGAACCCATCTCAGCTGGGAGTCTGGGGCCTCATGAAGGGCCCAGAAGTCAGAGCCTTTTTATGTTCTGAATTAATATTGTGCCCTATCCTGGGAATAAATTGGAATTAAAAATTTATCGATTAATATTTTTTGAAAAGTTTGTAAAAAAAACTGTAGAAGGGAAGCCGCACCTTTGGGCCGGGGGTCTGGGGCCCGCTGAAGGGTCCCACAAGGCTGCCACACGCAGACCGACGATTCACGGGCAATGAAACTTGCCAATTGATGTGCATGAGGGAGATGTCTTGAAACAAAAATCTCAAACTGATCAGACAGTTTTCGAGAAAAAGGCCATAAAAGTCCAAAATTAGCCACTTTTCATAAAAAATGGCCGCCAAATCGGCAAAAACGATTGAAACAATAAACGAAAACAAAACGTCTCAGTGTATTAGCCCAAGGAATGTTTCAGTAAATTTTTTTTAAAATTCATCAAGGCAAAAAAAAAGTTATTTGCCGGACGGACGACGGACGAACGTACCAAATGTTTAGGTTAAAGGGCTTTCAGCGTGTTAAATTTCATCTCCCGTGTGAGCCCCTTATCCCCAAATTTATCCCCTAAATACACGTCTGCTCATAAAAAGTGGGTTGGGCTATTTTCAGATTTTTCAAGCCCCTAAACCCCGGAAGTTTTCCCGGACGGACGACGGACGAAAAACCACGCCAATAGCTTATCGGGCCATGGGCCGGTAAGCTAAAAATACAGCATCGGACCAGCGGTCCATCAAACCAAGGTTTTTCTTTCATTCGGGAGTCTTCTGTTTCTCATTCACAATGTGGCCACTCGACCCGCAGCGCCGTCCGTCGTCATAATAGTGCAGTAGTAATTTTGACACATGAAATGCTTCATTCATTGTGCTTTGTTCTTCGTGCGATGTGCTTTATTCTAAATGAAATGTGCGAAGTTTCATATGCATTGTGCCAGATGCTATTTGTTATTTGATGGTTTGCATGAACAAAGGTGTTAGAATTTGGCATGATGAATCAAGCCTTGAGAAAGTACCAGTGAGAACTTGGAAGTAAGCAGCAAGGAGATGGAAGTTAGAACAATGCAGTAGGAATATGTAAATTCGACACTGAAAGTTTAGAAATAGTAATGTGGAATAAAGAATTTTACGATTGAAATAATCAATCACAACAAGAAAATCTACAATGCATGTCAATGAATATTGACCCTAAAAACGCTCCATATATGTCGCCTGGTCGGGAAAGACGGAATCATAACGTTCAACTTCAAATGCAGTCACCAGTGCCAGCAGAATTTTACCTTTATCGGATCATTGACATATAACATTTCTGCGTGTCTCGCGAAGTCATCCCAAGTCTTAACGTGCGGCATGTTGGCTTCACTAGATTCTGGACCGAATATGAGCTTCGAAATTCCGCGTACACCTCTGAAAACACAAACAGATTGTCGGGAATTTTCGTTTCACATGCGACCAGGCTGGCGACAACAACAAGAGGGCACCTGCTTCCGCTTCCGCCTCACGCTGGGTAACGTCAACGGTTGACCCAGAGGCGCAACTGACGGACTTGGAGGTGCAACGGTTGAAATCGAGGAACAATCCGAATCATGGTCTTCCATTGGGAGAAACTGGCAAGAAATCGGACGATTTCCACCTGTTATACTCGGAATTGGCAAATTTGACCGTGTCCATCAGCTATGGGAATGTATATGCCGGAGATGAATAACACTGCTTTGATTGAAAAACGAATATTCACATATATGACAGCGGGCCCCGTTTTAGGGGCCGGTCATTATTTATCAGATGGGGGGGGGGGGGGGGGTAAGAACTGGGGGGTCACACTTTCATTTTCAACATTATTGTGCGACGCGTAATACTAGTATGTGTTACACTCGGCTCTGACGGAAATGGTCAAAACTCACACAAAAACCAGGTATTTTAAAACAAAATCCAGGTCACAGTACTCTTTTACACATTACCAATCAAGACTAGGCCTACAAAGACTTGGCCTATAGAATATCGGAACTTGATGGTACCTTTTGGTTCACAAGAAAAACTGTTGTCTGACTGATGTTAATTAATTATGAAATTTTTTCTTTGGTCTTGATTGCAAAATACATGTAAATGTAATTAGTTCCAAATAATGAATTAATGAGCGTCGGAAAACTCAAAGCCAGTGACCAATGTGTCGATTCGTAGTTTTTTTCGCTGCTTTCCACTATTCATGGTCGGTGTCAAACGGGATTTGCGTTTCCTACACGTATGCTTGAAAATAAAAGTACAATTTACTAAAGCCATTTTAGTAGCTTGAATAGTATTGACAGTGTTACCTACCCTCACTCTCATTTGTGTCTATACGAATTACATTTTGAGAGCAGTATAATGGCAATAAATTCTACTAATGCAACAATCAATTTAGTCTATCCATAGTCTGAATGCATGTGGTGTGTCTATCGATTGAAATTCATAAAGTACTTTTACTTAATATATATTTTAAGTCACTGCGCATGCATTTGGCAGCGTCTTCTATAACTAAGACTCGCCTCTCAATTTCCCCTGTCAACTCAGGTCCGTAGTTGCCAATTATCCTATCCCTCCCGGTTCGGTAGTTGCAAGCAACTTCCGACAAAATCGATCTGAAAGCCACTTTTCGATTTCAATGATTGTAAATCTCACACCCATACTGTCATTTACGATTCCACTGAACGTAATATATATTAGCGTTGATCGCTTTTGGCAACATACTTATAGGCCCTATGTTCACGACGGATTTTGTGGATCATTTTCGCATTTCTCAATCGCAGATACCCTGGGGCTAAATTTGGGCCGCTTATTACGGGTATTTTGTAATAGTCAGGTCCAACAACTTATATATGCTACATGCTTCCAATTATGATTCCCATAGCTGATGGGCGTGCTGATATGTACTTGGAACGTGTTTATCTCCTAACATATATACATTTTCTGGACTGGCCTGTCCACTGACGCGTCCATGGTTTTGTGTTTTCCTCGATTCCAACCGTTGCACCTCCGAGTCCGTCAGTTGCGCATGTAGGTCAACCGTTGACGTTACCCAGCGTGCGCATGGAATGACATTTTACCCACAATGCCATTCTCAGAGAATCAATATGGCGTCGTCCAGACACAAAATTGGATTCATTTAATGATACATTTTGACGGTTGATGAAATGCTACGTAATTTTTCGAGGGTTACTGAATTCTGGAAGTCAGGAAAAAGACAGAAGATTTCGGATTTATACACAAAAGCACACAACTAGTTATCACAGTATCCAGAAACCACACCATTGGCCATGGGGTGAGTACTCAGTCAGTCACAGTGCACTTTAGTATAGTAGTGAGTCTGTCTGTCACTGTCAGTTCAGATCTGAATCATCCCATCCACTCCCTCTGTGAGATAAATGCCCCTGATCAGGCTCCTCTGTTTGGGTTATCCTTTGAATTTCGTGGGCAATTTATCCCCAGTTAAAGGGCCACTGTATGGGATTCGGCTTTTAGGGGATTTCCAAGATTTTTCTCCCGACGCTTCTATTTATAGAACAAAAGGTCAGATTACGTTTTTGACCCATGATCTGTACCGAGCCAATGCTCAGATCAGCCCAGGTCGGCTCGGCAGAGATCCTAGGCCAAAAACGTCATCTGACGTTTTGTTCTATAAATAGAAGCGTCGGGAGAAAAATATTGGAAATCCCCTGAAAGCCGAATCCCATACAGTGGCCCTTTAATTTCCTAGGCTGTATTATATGTATAGTTCTAATTAGAGATTATTAGACTCTATTTGTGATCACAGTGGCTCGGGACCGTAGTATTATTTATAATACTTGACTAACGCACACATATGGTCACGAGCCACTGTGTTTGTGATAAACCAGTTCGGAGTTCCATGAGCGCATGCGTAAAAACATACTTTTGGAATATAAACATAAGCATGATAGGAACGTCAATTAGATCTATCATACTTAGATACAATTATCATGAAAAATGCGAAAATGATGCGAAAAACAACTTTTTCTGGAACTCCAATTTGGCTTAGATCTATTATGCAGGTAACATTCATTATTATTCAATATCACATGGGAATATAGGTCTGACTAGATCAACATCAATCAGTGATTTGCTGCACATCAACTTTCCAGTTCTTTGCAGATTTAATCTGTGATATAGTCTTCATTATGACTACAAATATGAGCGTGTTCAATGTCATGGGCAGATATGACACCTTTGTTGTTGTTTTAATCTGCATTAATCACTTTGTGTTACTGGATTTAACTTTATATTGATTTCTGCATTGAAGCAATTAAAATTGTCCACAAGATTTTATGGGTGCTTCTTTGATATCACATTTCTAACCTAACTCAGTCTCAAACCCACTGCAACAACAGGGCCAGTCCGCAACTACCCATTCTGGTACATTATGATGAACAATGATTTTGGATTTGGATTGACAAGAATGCTATTTTCCCTCCAGATTCCAGTTTCCAACTGATGTGCCTTCAGATTTAGTATTACAGCCACAGCAGGATGCTCAGTGTGTTGTTTTACTAGTTGTTTGCGATACTAGTAATTTAAACCTAATTATTTGCAGGATCAAATCTAAATTGCTCATGCACCATTTTGGGATCCTGCTCAGACTCTACCAGTGTTTTTTGAAAGTGCCCATATTCACTGGAATGTATCCTGTTACGAGCAATCATCAGTATATATGTATCAGTAATCATAGTATATATATACATGTATGTATGTACATTTGGTGATTCAGACCATGCGTGTTGACTTTGTTTCACATCAGCATGATCAATATTAAGATAATAGCTGGGGAAAATTCTCAGATGCAATAACCTGAAAATTATTGTGGCAATGAATGAGTTGACATAAAAATGAAATTATGTGTTCAAACACCGGTATATCACTCGGGGCCGGCTAGTTATTTGGAAAATGGATGAGAGCTGAAAACCAATTTTGGACAAAAGATAGAAGATTTTTTCATAATCATAATCCCCCCCCCCCCCCCATCAGAAATAGATTCTAGATACCATGGTTATCATTATCACAGTATACAGAAACAACATCAATTTTCTTGAATTCAGTCTGGAGAGTAAGATTTATGTATTATGCTTTCCAAATCTAATTGAAACAAAGAAAAGAATTAAATGTTTTGGCATACACTTACAAGAAGCTGATTCAAATTTTTGGGATAATCAACTATAATTTTCAGGAACCAACTCTGTAATAAGTGGTAAAAGTTACCTGAAATCTTAACTCCATCTATAGACGAAAGTAATGTTGGAACAGTCGCATCCCGTATTGAATACTATTCTCCTGTTGTGAATGTGTTCAAGTGAGAACTCTTTTGTGTGCTAGATTATATATGAAAACTATGCATTGTTGGTTTTGTCAGATCAGTGATATAGTAACATACCGGAAGTAATGAAATATTTTGACGTTGACTTCCCTGTTATCCTATTGCATGTACATTTCAAACTGTCAAGTTGCAAGTGCTATCACATATGCAGCCCTTCCTGATTTGTTATTTGGGTGCATATGTATGCCTGGGTGTCTGTCCAATACACAACACATGATCATTAATCTATTGTATGCTGTAGTTATTATGTGTATCATGATGTACACACTACATTTCAGTGTATTATGTGTGTCATTGCCACCATACATGAGGAAATTGGCATGATATTTGCATCCACAATTAAATGTACAACTGTGTACTATCTAATATCTCCATTTGGGGAGTTGTTATTTTGATGACAAATTTAGCATACAGTATACTTGAATACTGTAGCACATGTATACCACAGCAGAGATTGGACAAGTGCGAAGTGATAACTGTGGCTGCAGGGAGTGGGGGACTACACGGAAATGTAGTTTAGCTGAAGACAGAAGAGATGTATCAATATTTATACACACATCCCACGTGATGCTCTAATAGATCAGTTTCGTACACCCCGTACGCCTAACCCAGTCTCTCCAGTAATAATCCGAAAATTCAACGGAAATTGTTTTTTTCGGAAGTGCTGGTATCAATGTGTCTGACTTCCTTATCATTATTATTTACCAGATCAACAGAGCTAGATCTTGTTCACACTATCTGTATGTGGAATTATGTCTGCAGAATTGGCACACTGTCATATGGATCAATTACTGGGAACATCGAATACTAGTAGTATGGCATTTGTGACAATACATCATAAAGAATGGTCATGACTGTACTACTGTATTTTCAGCTTCGTGCCACATATGTCACAAAATAACCTTGGATGATGAACAGTAAAAAGCAGTTCTGCGCATCTTGGATCTGGGATAAATACATTTGATTATATTTGATTGTGGCACGATGAAGTATGAACACAAGTATGCACAATGAACAGTTGATTGATGTCCTCCATATACCGAAGCTGGCAAGAGTGTATTTAAATGGAATGCTGAGTACAGAAAGATGTTGCAGATATGAACAGAATACATTTACATTGAGTGTTACTGTGTCTGGTACAGGGATATAGAGCTATCACAGTGTAGCACGTACACGTGAAGACCAGCATTCTGACCGTCAGTATGAGTATGCGCCGTGGCGCCCTGTCCAGAAAGGGCTCATGTGTACCCCCGACCAAGAATACCCCACCCCAGAGCCCTTGCCCTATCTATCGCTCAGCGTCTGAGATGCCCCTGCCTCCCATCCCGGGGGGTAGGGGTGGCCGTGGGGGTGGCACAACAGTGACAGCACCCCGGGGTGGGAACCTGTATGGAGGTGCACAGGGCAGCCCTGCACTCTCCAGACGACCTTCTGTCACCTCCCTTCCAGGACAGTCACCCTACGGACAGCACAGCTCCTCGCAACAGTCAGCCACATACGGTACCATGCGTAAAACCAGGTATGTGTGACTCGGGCAGGGTCAATTGTCCAGGTTTCGAGCGTCACTTACTTGTATAGGGTTTCCTACATAGTCCATAGCTGTCCATTTGTGACTTAGTGTACAAATAATATAAAATGCTTACTAGTAACTTGTAGAATAATTGCATCACGTCTAAATATGAACCAAACCTTATGATATATACATTCAATTAGATCTGTGCAACTCGATACATGTGTATATATTCTTTGTATAATGGTCTGGTACTTTATGTTATGGTATGTCATAGTATGTTATGGTATGGTATGATATCATATGGTATAAAATTGTGATTAAAACAAGCATAGATGAGAACTACATACTGGTATTATTTACATGTACTAGAATATGCTGAAGATTGATCACTCACCGATTATATTTAAAGGTAAATCCACATAGCCATTCTAGTATGTTTTCATTAAAATACTTCCAGTCTGGCTCTATTCTACACTTGTCAGGTGTTATCTTGAGAGGTGTACACCTCTGTAGAGATATCGTCATATCAAAGTTCAAGTGATTGAGTCTTACGAGCTCACCACCCACAAGTACAAGTACTGTACTACACAGTTATCATCATTATAGATTACAGATCATGCACTACATGTACATCATGTAACTTATGGTCGATGTTTGTTGAATTTGCCTGCGACTATTTTCAAATATTAATGATCACTAGTAGTAGTGGTATAGCAATGTATCCTTGTCTTGTCACCTTTCTCTCATGTACAGTGATGTACTAAGATTCAAGATAAATCATCAGATTGGTACAAATTCGTCATTCTTTTCTGGACACTACGGGCAGTCTGTAACATTTTTGGCATTAACTCAAGCATTAATTTGCAGCATTGGGACTATTGGGTCATGTATTGTATATTGAGTGGAGTGAATGAAAGTACAATATATAACATGGTGGGAGGTTGGAAGAGGTTATCACAGGAAGTGCTTGAGATTGAGCGTTCAGTATCTCGGGTATTGAACATTGATTATTACTTGTGCTGACCCTATGTATGATATATTATTGGCGTTATCAGACACATGCGTGGTGTAGAGATCAGCCCACGTCCTCATGCTTGAGACCTGTGATCACTGATACTGTTACCTGTACCAATGTCGCTGCGTCAGTTCGAGGTTCGGCCATAAGAAACAACTCTGTCGCTCGGGGCATGGATGTTACGTGTGGTGGCGACTTTATTTGTTTTTAAATTATCTGTGGAGCTGAGGATTTTTACCCGGTGTGAAGTTCTCTGAAAACAATTGTTTCATGCATGCATGCATACGGAAGATTCGTTGAGCATCATGACATATTTTGGACGGTGGCTGTACACTGACAATCTTCCTACACATTTATGTTGTTTAGGATACTGGTTTTGAAACAATACCATCATATATATAGAGATGTCCTAGACACATTGTATGGCGTGTCTGCTCTACATGTAGGAAGCTGTAATCGATACGACTGAGGAATATTGGATCACACAAGTAGGAGGGATTACTGCTGACTTCCTCACTGCTCACTTCGTGTGGTAAAGAATACAGATTTGCTCCGCAGTGTCTGAATTCCAGCCAAATACCTGGCGATGTATGAAAGGGATCACAAAAGATAGAAAATTTCATGAAAAAATATCCCACGAATAGGACCACGTGACCATCTGTACCACTTCGGCAGAGATTTAGTGTTGAGTCGCTGCGAGATCATAACCACGGCATACCTGAGTCCGTGGATGAGGATAGTTTATCGTTTGTTTTCACTTCCTGCTGAAGATTTTTCTTTTCTGAACAATATCTGTTATGCACCTGGATTTGATTCACGGTGATGATTCATTGAAGCGAATGGATGTTTTACTTTTGGCTCCGTCAGACTGGATCATTCCAAGTGCTTACATGTGCTTCAGGTTGATGGGCGAGAAACCATTACAGTTGGAACATAATGCACACTTGTTATAATTTGCACCAATTAAACAGCTTTGTTCCCTGAGTAACTGTACATGTACCCTTATGTGTGGGAATGAATCCAGAGGAAATCCACAGATTGTTTCTGATACTAGTAATCCCACCATTATGAACTCCCATCCACAAAATGTTGGAATTATGGCAGAATAAAAATTGAACTGCTACATGTAGATGTATGACTGTTCTTGTATCATTCTTCCATTGATGAGGCTGTTTTCTGTGACCTTTCATATTTAGATTTGAAAGACTGTTGAACAATATAAAATCTACATGTAATTCACTCCATAGCATTTTCTGCCATATACAGACATCTAAGAGTTTCAATTTCCTAAAACAAAAGTTATTAAAGACATGACAATTCTACATGGGGCAGAAAGCTTGAGAACTATTTGCTAGACCTCCAATATTCTTCTCATATCAGTGCCATATATTGACTGTCAAAATTATATATCAGTCAAATTTGTTTTGGATATCAGGTATGGAAATATATATGTATCCTGCTGATGGATAGCATATTGGGTGACATTCGGACAGCACGTTGTCTCTATGAAGTGTCAGGAATACTGGATACCCGTCAAACCCACAAGTGACCACCACTGTGTCGAGGTTTTATCCAGTGGCAAGTAGGGAAGTTGTGACTGTGTACGGCTGAGTACGGAGAGTTCTGACTGTACGGCTGAGTTACCGCTGCCAGACATGGCTGACCAGGAGCCGCTGCCGGCGGGATCCGGCTCAGGACGCACGCATAGACGCAGCGTGGGCGGCAAGGAAAAAGTGTGAGTAGCGTAGCGGGGGACTGTCTGTCTGAGTGACTGTCTGAGCGACTGAGTGAGTGCTGGGGACTGTCACAGTGAGGTGGAGGACTGTGGCACTCCTCCCTGCTGTGGCCATCCGTCCCTCTGTCCATCATTGCTGTCAAGGGGCAGTACAGACATGTAACCAACCATATGTGAATGTAATCTCTTTTATATACTACAGCAAAAAAGTGGCAGTGCACTGTAACATGATAGATTGTATGGTTGGTCTGTGGGTTCGTGGGTTCGTTACTAGTCATGTAATTGTTGCTAGGATCTGACCGAGCCCAGTGTGTTTGTATTTGGATGTGTGTGTGTGTATGCTTGTGTGCAGTGAACAGTTGGTCCAGTCATACATGTACATGTACCAGCCTTGGCAGACAGCTCATTTGTAGTCCAGAACTCCTTGTCTGAGCCTCAGTGTAGGAATGAATTGATTTGTCTGAGTCATTAACAACTGCTGGGATACTGATCAATGGATTCCGAGGCGGGAGATGTTCCGTAAGTGATCAAAATCATGATGTATATAATCTACATGTTGATGTTTGAGTTGTCGTTTTCAGGAGAGACAGGAACAATGCTTCTAGTTCCTCTTTGCCTAGTAAATCACATATATATCATATACATTATGTTTATGGTTACATGTGTATATAAATATTGTCAGTTTTGGTGTGATTGCCCGTTAAATAATCAGAACTTATGATGTATATGGTACCAATACAATGAAGGACCATATATATATGATGAATACACATGTGTCCGGAATTATTTTATGATGCATGGTGTGAGCACTAATAAGTAATCATGATATTAACATTTGATTAAATCTCTCGGAAATGTGTGTGTGAAAATTGAGTGTGTATTGTGACCTATATACATACATGTACCAGTAAATCTGAGGTGCACCTGTAAATACCCGGTACATGTAGGAAGCTACACTGTACAAAGCCGCTATACATGTTCATGTACATACATAAATTGGACAGAGAAATTGTTAGTAGATCTCTAGATGCCTCAAGTAATTTTGGAATAATTCCTATTGTACATGTAAAAATGTATGTGTTTTACCACTTCCTGTACTGGTGACCTACATGTAGCAATATGTTTTATGGTAGTTCAGTGTCCACTGTCCCGTATGCTGAACCTAGTCTGTGCATTACCTGGTGGCTGTGGTCAAATGCCAAAGAAAAGAAAAACAAAAAAGTTTATTTGTTGGTCAGCTTGAAGTCTGTTGGTTAGCATGAAGAGTTTTATTGAGGTAATCCAGTCTGGCCTAATTGGAAATTATTCCAGTCAGTCTGGCAGTGTTTGCTGTTGAGATTCACCAAAGTACTAGCAAGTAATCACAATGGGGTCATATAAGTGCATCCTCCAGCAGAGTTTTGAGGTAAAGAAAGAGTGAGAGTTGTGACAAAATAGTTGTTATATGATGACTGGTATTCTTGATCAATATTCATGTTATTCATGAATACAATGTGTTGTGAATTTGGTTTTCGCTGTTTCATGTTCTTATACATCACAATTTACAATTTGTTCTCGCCATACTACATGCATTGTAAACCGGATTACAGGTAGTACAAGTACAGGCAATAAGTCAGACAAATTTGAATGGATGATGGGCAATACAGATTCATCAGCTTAGATTCAGACAGATCTATTTATACCCATCACATATAGCATTGTAGCATACATTCATATAGGTTTGAAAAATCTTGTTTTCTCAATTTTTTGGTAGTAGTCATTGACACCATGGTTCCATGGTCTTTGAGGTTGTACTTGGCGGCATGTGGGAAGTCCCCTAGCATTCCTAGTTGGAATGAGAACTTACTGCTTAATACACTGTACAAACCCAGTACCAGTGTAGCCAGACCTGAATACTCATGCTCAAGTCCCCACCCTCAACCCCCTCTGGTCCGGAGGTGCTACTTGGGCATCAGTACCCACCCGTTGAGGTATTGATGACATTGTTCCCATCTCGGTCAATAGTCGCACATGGCTGGGGCAAGTGCGGAAAGGCTGCAGAGACATACTTCAGATGTCCTTGTGACTCGATTAACCCTTTAACCTGAGATTAATGGGGCAAGCACTCCGTCTAAATCATTGGATTGCCCTATTAGTCCCTAGGGGGTCAGGGAGCAACAGCCCGGGCTACAAATATGGGTATTTCTGGGGACATTATGGAGGTGAGGACAAGGTTAGGTTGTGTGGGGATGGGGGGGGGGGGTGGGGGGGGGAGACTGCTTGTCAGGGAGGTGTTATTGTCTAATCCTGACCTCCAGGAACCGTTATTACACGCCATGTGGACGGCTGTGTGGACAGCCGGCAGATATTGGGGAGATCTATCTCCTCCCTCACATCTGCTAGTTGCCATGGTGATGTTGTCTGTCCCTGTCCCCCAGTCATCCTGGGGATGTTGTCAGTTTGTCTGATGGTCGTCTGATAGCCAATGCTGCTTTTTTTAGGGCCGGGATTCCCCTGAATACTGTGGTGTATAATTGGTGGAGCTGTCCTGTGATCATGTAGTGTCTTCAGTTTGACATTTACAGGCAATGCTGTTTTTGACTGAGAAATGTACGTATTACCATGTTGGAAAGGAGCGTTAGTTGGAGTCTAGGGATTCTGTTCCAGTGCCAGAAATGTGGGCAATATAACTACATGTACATTGCAGTACTTCTTCTTACAGCATAGTTTTGATCCAGTTATATTTCATTTCCATGTACTTCTCTATCTGGAGTGTGGCAGATGACAAATTCATAATTGACTCAACAAAACTTCTCCGCTCCGCAGTAGAAAGGTCCTTACAATGGAAAATTTCATTTAGCCTGATGTTCCCATGACAACCCAGTCGCAGTGCCTATTGGGACTGGTTACTGTTGTCACGGTTACCTGCCGTAGTATCGGCGCTGGAGGTTGAAGGGATATATGGGGAAAAGTCAGAAGGCAGAATTGCTGTTTTGTTACATGCGGTGGGTGTTGGGGACTTGCTCCCTTCTGAGCCAATCAATGCAGCACTCGCTGTAAATCCCATTGCCTTCTGGGAGTCAATACTGTTAATTGAGCTTTTATACTGTGATTAATTCATTCAAATACTTTTGCCTGTCATTTGGTTTTCTTCAGAACCACTGCGCTGAAAAAATGGTAGATGCAATATAGATCTCAATATTTGCGATTGCTTTGGACATGCAAATTTAATGTTCTTTTAATAGAAGTACCAACCAGTATTAGTTATGGTTCATGAACAGCTTTCCACATGCTGTGTGATAGGATCGACTCTGGCTGTGCCTGGCTCTGATGTGTGACTGTGATAGCTGTTCAGTCACAAAACTGACAGATACGTTTATGTCAACCACCCTAGCCCTTGAAGGGAGTGTCCAATGTTATCTCGGGAGGAAGCGTGTATCATTAGTGCAATAATAGTTGTTTGTTTTACTGTTTAATGTCTGAAATCCAGACCAGCCCATGGTCCAAGCATCACAAAAAACATCGTGAAAATGTGAAATGTCCCTACTTTTACCATCGTTCACATGGATGGTTCTATGGTTGGGATTTAGTGTTTTGATAGTTTTATGTTTGTTGACACTAGTATATAAGCAATTAAGCATAATGAAGCTCCAGAATGACATTCATGATACTTGTATATTGTTAATTTTATCAACATGGTCAAGAAAGTTGTTGGTCAATTTGTCAGTACATAATGACCAAAAATATTTAATAATGTTCATGTACCAGAGATTTGTCCTGCTTGACATGTTTGACAACTAAAGAGCAAAATTTTGCATCAAGTAGAATGTTGCAGTTGTTGATTGATATATGATACATCAGTATGGGAAATTATGTCATTTGTCGCTAGCAATAATTAGAATGATTTATTAGAATGCATTTACGTTTAGTGAGAAGCAAGCACACTTCTAAATACTTATTATATCCCTCGAATGAATGTCGGCAAATACTATGGATTGGCAATCGTTGCGCCACAGACACTTCTCGTGAGCGCTCTACAGGTCACATTTCCAGTCCGATTTAACAAATACTATTTCAGTTGTTAACATTATTACTGCATGGAATAAAAATAGTTAAAGCCTGGAACTTTTATTACTGACTTTAATGAAAGACACCGGCCAAAGAGTAATGATATTTTGTCTGATTTAACATATTTTGGGCAACAGGGATGATGGGACATAAGGGGGATACACCCATGTGGTCATCAGCGACCAGAATTGTCTAGTTAACGTTTGGTAAATCAACAGTTTATATGTTGTTCAATTTATTACAGATTCTATGCAATGAATCAATGATACACATCCATCACTTTTATATGGCATGCTCTAAAGGGCAGTGTACAGTAATTCGCTCAGCCAATCAGCGAGCGTTCACCTCACTTAGGCAATTTAAAGGGAAACTGTTGTTAAACATCGCCTCATATATATTTTTAGGCCAGACTTCTGGACGAGTGTATATTCACCTGAAAGAACGCAGTGCTGGGATATAATGACCCGGTTTTCAAGGCAGTATCTTGTTGGCGTTCTTCTCAGGAGCTGGGGAATCAAAGGGGTTCTGCATGGGCATCAGTACCCATAATTTTGGGTATTTTCACCCCGGGTCCATTCAAGGCAGAATAGCGAAAAATCCCATGTGTCGTCAAATATATTCATGCTTACCACGCGATGCCCAATACGTTGAGGGATAAAACTAGTATAGTGGTTAGGCTAGGATTTTTTTTTAGGAAGGTGTTATGGACCGTCAAAGTAAGATCATTTAACATTGAGTTGAATGGCCAATATAATTAATATACAGTAGCCTTAACTGATTACACAATTTTCACTCTGCGTGGCCTGGGAGCGCAAAAAATGTCATAATTTGTTTGATTAGGTAACAGTTGAAGGTTCCCGACCTAATTCAATGTTCATTTGCCGTGTTTTGTGTGGTTAAGGAGAAAATTGTGGAATACACATAAATCACATGGTCGGTCGGCATACAAAAATGTTCTAACTATCCTCTGCGGCTAAATTATGACTTGAACTACAATTTGTTTGCACAATATTAATGATACTGATGCATTTCAATAGCTCAGCCTTCTACAGGTGTCAGGGACTAGGAAATTTTGACCACCGGACCAGATCACAAGAATTGAGGTCGGCCCTATGCCGAGCTCACGCTTATCATAAGCAGCCCCCTGACCCTGACATCATTCTAGAGACACAAGATTGCATGCAAATAATAACCCCTAGATATTCTTGACTTTCTAAATAAATTATTAGTGGTTTGTTACGTTTCACATGGGTTCTATAGATAATTTTCCGTTTTTAGTGTGATAAGTTTATTTTATACATCACCAATCTAAACTACTACATGCTCCTTTTCGATCCTTTGGATCGTTCTGGATAGAAATTCGCGTACTGAAAGCAAGGCACGATCGTCTGCCTGCATGACTCGAGCGCTCCTTTTGCCGCCAAAACCGCCGCGCATATGCGCGCGCAGCTGCGCAGAAGCTTCACTTTTCTGTCCACCGCCATTTTTGCTTGGCAGCTTTGGATTTTGGTTCCCGGTGAATTCGTAGAATTTAGTCTGCAAACTAGACTTTTGCGATATATTCTTACGGAATTTCACCTGCCACGTTCATAGACATCGTTTTGTGTCTATTTGGATAAGTATTGGTCGATAGTTTGTTACTTGCTAGATCGTCAGCGATTTGTATAGCCAGTTCACCCTATTATCGTCCATCCGTCGTACTTGATAGTGTACTTGTTGTTTACATCTATCAATAGTTCTACGTTAATTTTCTACTGTATATATTTTGTCGTATACTGTAGTTTATATATTCGTAGTCCTCTTAGGGTTCTTTTTCAGCGCAGTCTCAGGTTTGCTTGTTTTGCCCGCCCTGTTACTGTGTGTGGTTAGTTCCCTTTCGTGATCATGACTTCACAATCCTCCCTTGGTACCGGTGCCATGGACGAACGTCCATGCCCGAAGTGTCTGGTCAATACCCTCCGAGGAGGGGAGAAACACAGTTTGTGTTTCGACTGTTTGGACCATGGCTCGGTATCTATGGAGGATTTGAGGTGTGATCTGTGCCGTTTCTGGCGTCCCTCTTCCTTCGTGCAGGCGATTGCAAAGTATTCTGAAGCCTCGTTGGCTCGTCAGGATGCTTTGAGGCTTGCGGAAGCTTCGGCTCCGCAAGTCCGCCAGTCGCCCATGGAGGTGGAGACTCCGCCTGTGACGGCACAGATTGCGTCCGGTGTTAGCCAGCCCCTGGGGCTAACACAGGACATGGTCAACGCGGCTGTGCAATCCTTCTTTGCACAGTCGCTGTCGTCCCTTCAGGGTCCCCTCCTGCCGGGTCTCTCTTCCCTGCTTGGACAGGGAGTCCCGGCCTGTTCTTCGGCTGCCCCTTCGTCGCAGGGAGAGCTTGCTCTCCCTGTTGGCAAGAAGTCGAAATCTTCTAAGAAGAAGGTTTCAGTTCTTGCCAGGCGAAAGCAGCCAAGGAACCGCACTCCACCTTCGTCGTCCCTCAGTCGGGGCCGATCGAGGTGGAGGGGTCCGTCGTCTCTTCCCCTGGGCCTTCCAAGAAGAGGAAGCGTGCTTCCTCTAAGCGCCGTGGTGCTGAGACCACATCGATTTTCGATGTGGCTCAGGCTTCGTCCGACCTCTCGGTGGGCGACGATCAGGCTTCGGGCTTCGATCGGCGGAGCATCTTGGATGGCTCATTCGGGTCCTCGGTCTCGAGGTTCGAGGGGGAAGAGTTCCCTTTGTTTGGGGGTGAGGCTCTCGATCGTTCGTGCGATCGGGAGTCTTCACTTGGCGGTCGTGCTCCTGGTCCTCGATCAGGGCACGATCGGGCGAGTGGTGCTGGGGTCGTTCCTCAGGACCACTCAAGTCCTGTGTACGCGGATGTAAGTCGCCGGACGGGCGCGATCGCTGAGCAGGCATTCCCTCGCCCGTCCTTTGATGTACCCTTGGGGTCATCGAGGTCTTCGATCGGACCTGTGAGGTCCAACGATCGGGGGGGTCGAGTGGAAGCTGATCAGGAGTCGTCCTCCTCGGAGGATGAGACTTCCGATCAGGCCGGGGGTTCTAACTTCCGGTGGGCTTTGGAGTCGGTCGCAAGGCGTATGGACTTGCCGATCGATGCTCCAGGGCCCTCACGGGGAACCGGTAGGTTCGCGTCGGCGCCAGTTCGTCGGCCGATCCGGCTCCCTGTGGCTCCCGCGTTGGTCAAGTCCTTCGACAAGATCAACAAGGGAGTTACGGCTAAGAAGGATGTGGCTCGTACGGAGTCGACATTCCCGACTAGCCGTGTTCGACCTGAGTCGATCGACACCTATCGGACTGTAGAGTCCGAGGGTGGACATCAGACTTCCGTCCCGGTCGAAGACCCTAACCTTCACCTGCTTTCCCGGAAGCAGGGTACGGTCTGGTCAGCTTATGTGAAAAAGGCTCGCCTTTCTCACTGGCAGACGCTGTCTCATCAGTTGATGGGGCAGCTCTCGTTGACGGATCACCTGACCACTTTGGTTCAGGAGTTTGTGGACGAGGCGGACCTGGAGGAGGGGAGTCGCGCCAACATTCATGCAGCACTCGGCGTCTTGGCCGGAGTGGTCCATGCTGCTGAGCGTGACAGTGCGCACCTGGGCGCACAATTGGATCTCACCATGCGTGATGCCGATCTCCGTCTGCTTGACGTGTCCGCTACGGACGTCGCTGAGCTACGTGGGAGGCCGCTTTTCTCAGGCTATACCTACGCCAACCTCTCTCGATCGGATATTTCCGTCATGCGGGAACATCTCCGGGATGAGGCTATGGCCAAGGCTTTGCTTGGGAAGTCAGCGGGGTCTGGGACAGGCAAGAAGACCAAGGGTCAGAAGCCTGCCCAACCTCAGGCACCACATGCACCCGCTTCTGCGCAGCCGCCCTTTCGGGGGGCGCAGCCTCCCCCTCCTCAGGGGGATGGCAAGCGTGGAGGCAAAGGGGGTGGACGCTTCAAGGGCAAAGGGAAATCTTCTGCTAAGAAGTGACTCGTTGCGGGAAAGCGTAGGCTCTGTGGAAGGTTCAGTTCTGTCGGAATTCGATCTTCCACAACCTGGTCCAGTCGGCGGATGCCTGGCTCAGTTCGTCCAGAACTGGAGCGATCTGGCGCCGTCAGACAATTCAGTCGTGGCATGGGTGAAGTTCGGTCTCACCTTCAGATGGGAGGCTGGAAAACCACCGATCAGACCCAAAGCGTGGTTCTTCCCTGTGCCCGGCGATCGGGAAAAGTTTCAGCTTCTGCAGCACGAGGTGCAGCAGTTGCTAGAGAAACGTGCGATCGAGGTGGTCAAGGACGAGAGAGGATTCTATTCTCTCATCTTCCTAGTGCCGAAAAAGACAGGCGGGTGGCATCCCGTTTTCGATCTGTCAAACCTCAACAAATTCCTGATCATACCCAGGTTCAAGATGGAGTCGGCGCTTTCCGTTCAGAAAGCTCTGTCCAAGGGGAAGTGGGCAGTCAGTATCGACGTCAAGGACGCGTACTTACATGTGCCCATACACCCAGCCGATCGGTGATACCTCAAGTTCGCCTTCGAGGGTTCGGTGTATCAGTTCAGGGTACTTCCTTTTGGAGTAGCCACCGCCCCTTACGTGTTCACCCGTATCGTATGGACGATGGCAGCCAGGTTTCGATCGGTTGGAATTCAATCCCACCATTATATCGACGATTGGTTAATCATAGCCGACTCCCCGTCTCAGGCTATAGAGCAATCCGGGTTCGTCCTCAGGTTGGCGACCAGCCTTGGCTGGATCCCCAATTGGGCGAAGTCTCATCTGTCCCCGACACAGAGGTTCGAGTATGTCGGGGTAGATTACGATCTAGATCGAGGAGTAGCTCTTCCTCCGCGGAAGAGGGTTCTCAAGGCGATTGCGGCGATGGATGTCGCGCTGACGCAGTCGTCGATCACAGCTCGACAGTTTCTGTCCATCATCGGTCTGTTGGCGTCGATGGAGAAACAGGTGCCGTTCGGCAGGTGCTTCCTCAGTCCCATTCAATGGTGTCTAGCATTGCAATGGCGGATCCTCACCGATCGACTAGACCAAGTCGTATCGGTGGACGATCGTGCTCGGGAAGCAATGCATTGGTGGCGGGACCATCGGAATCTTTTCCGAGGGATGCCACTGGCGGAGTATCTGCCCGATCGGACCTTCTTCACCGATGCGTCAGAATTGGCTTGGGGAGCTCATATGGACGAGCACGAACTCTCTGCTGTGTGGAACACGAGCGAGAGGGCGTTGCACATCAATGTCCTAGAGCTGCGAGCGGTGAGACGTGCGTTCAAGATCTGGGGGCCTCAGAGTCCCCCAGGGACGAAGTGGCTGGTCTTCACAGACAACAGCACAGTAGTGGCGCACATAAACAAACAAGGTGGAACTCGGTCGAGTCAGCTTTGTTTGGAGGCCGAGTGTCTGATCAGGTTTGCCTTCAAGTCCCGTCTGTTTATCAGGGCGAGGCACCTGCCGGGTCACAGGAATGTCCTAGCGGACGCTCTGTCGAGACCGGACAAGATCATAGGCACGGAGTGGAGTTTGCATCCGGGGGTGTTTCGGCGCGTTTGTCAGGCGTTCGGGACACCAAACATAGACCTGTTCGCAACCTCTCGGAATCACAAGCTCCTGGTCTACTTCTCACCTCTGCCAGAGAGCGAGGCACTGGCTGTGGACGCGATGTCTCAGTCGTGGGACGGGATGTTCAGGTATGCGTACCCGCCAACTCGGTTCCTAACAGAAGTGCTGCACAAAGTAGCCAGGTCTCAGTGCGAGATTCTGTTGGTGGCGCCATGCTGGCCGATGCAGGCGTGGTTCCCGCTGCTACTGTCCCTCCTGATCGATGTACCACGGGTTCTCCCGATCGAGGACAGGTTGCTGAAGCAACCGGGGCGGGATATATTTCACGATTCCGTCCACGTGCTCAAATTACACGTGTGGAGGTTATCGAGCGATCCTTCCAGGAGGCAGGATTTTCTCAGCAGGTGTCCGTACATCTCGCGAGAAAGAATAGGAGATCCTCCTCTAAAACGTATGAGGCTAAATGGAGAGTATTCGTACGTTGGTGTAACGGAAGGCGCATTGATCCGCTCTCTGCCCCTCTGAATGCAGTGCTAGACTTTCTCTGCTATCTCTTTGATAGGCTTAATTTGAAGCCTACTACGATCGAGGGATACAGGTCCATGCTGGGCCCTGTATTCCGTGCTAGGGGGATCGATTTAACTAATAATCGTATCCTTGCTGATCTCTTGGCGTCCTTTAGGACGCAAAGGCCACGGGGAGTTCCTACTCTACCGGATTGGGACATGGCTTTTGTGCTATATTGTCTTACTAAAGCACCTTGGGAGCCTCTCAAGGAAGTTTCCTTGCAGAGGTTAACTCTTAAGACTTTCTTGCTAGTTATGCTAGCAAGTGGTCGAAGACGCTCAGATGTCGCGGCGATCGACGTATCGCGAGTCGCATTTGGCGCGGATGGGTCCGTTTCCTTATACCCAGTACGTGATTTTATGCCTAAAACACGTGCTGCGGTTGAGGGCGGGAAAGCGTTCTCCCCTATCGTAATTCCGTCACTGGGCGATTACGTAGGACGGAATGAGCCGGACGCTCTATTGTGCCCGGTAAGAGCGCTGAAAATCTACATCGATCGTACCAGATCGATCAGGAAAGATCGCAAGCGGTTATTTATTTCCTATCAGCCTAATAGGGCTACGGATATCTCCACAGCTACACTATCCCGATGGGTGAAGGTTGTAGTGAGGACTGTCTATGCGGAGTCAGGTGCTGACGATCGAGTCACTTACAAAATATCGTCCCACCAAATCCGACACATCTCGATGTCTTTGGCGGCCAGGTCGAATATTCCGTTGGAATATATCGTGAGGGCTGGAATGTGGACTAATTCTACGACATTCATCGGGTTCTATCTGTCCAATGCTGCCGAACTTCAGGACCAGTCGTCCAGATTTAGACTGGGTCCGCTGGTCGTAGCGCAAGCTGTTGTTTGAACCAGCTGGACAGAAAAGTCTTGGTTTTAACGTGCACGTGTATATAAGCAACACTTTGTGTTTGTGTTTGAGTTCTTTATGTTACGGTCTCAAGTAGAGTTCCGTTTTCCACCGATGGGTGAAGAAGAAATTCGTGCATGTCGGAGGCAAGCGATCGCACCGCTAGGTGAGTATCTTTATTATATTACTAAAGATATATCGAAAATGTAGCATTTTAGCGATTTGCTTGAAATCAAGACTATCGTCTGTGTTCATGACTCTCTAGCACTACTGCTCCACCGCCTATCCTTTGATTCTAAGGAGCATGTAGTAGTTTAGATTGGTGATGTATAAAATAAACTTCCCAAATTTTAATTGTAAATTTGCCGTTTATTGTTATTACTCACCTCTAAACTACTACAGTAAAGGCCCTCCCATCCATCCCCGCCAGTTGTGTGCTAGGGGCTTCCTTTTGTCGTTTTTTGGACAGAAAAGTGAAGCTTCTGCGCAGCTGCGCGCGCATATGCGCGGCGGTTTTGGCGGCAAAAGGAGCGCTCGAGTCATGCAGGCAGACGATCGTGCCTTGCTTTCAGTACGCGAATTTCTATCCAGAACGATCCAAAGGGTCGAAAAGGAGCATGTAGTAGTTTAGAGGTGAGTAATAACAATAAACGGCAAATTTACAATTAAAATTTGGGAAATTCGTGGTTTTCTTTAATCTTACTTTACTAAATGGTTTTCTTTAATCTTACTTTACTAAATAATCCAAACTGCCATTGAATTATACCAACGATTGGGTCTTGATGCTAATTGCACTTATATTCTATACTCATCCTGAAATTTTCAAGGCTTTTGCATGAAAACTCAATGAGTTTTCAACAATTTCAATTCTAAGAATTTGGCAGACTGGCAAATCCCAGCACATGTAGCATATGTATTAAATGGACTGAAACAGAGAATTGAATCGGGATATCAGGTTTATATTTCGTTTCACAATTACATACATATAAGACTACCTACTGACAAAATATAATTCATATATCTCAGAAACGCCTATATATTAAGGGCAGTGTACAGTAATTCGCTCAGCCAATCAGCGAGCGTTCACCTCACTTAGGCAATTTAAAAGGAAACTGTTGTTAAACATCGCCTCATATATATTTTTAGGCCAGACTTCTGGACGAGTGTATATTCACCTGAAAGAACGCAGTGCTGGGATATAATGACCCGGTTTTCAAGGCAGTATCTTGTTGGCGTTCTTCTCAGGAGCTGGGGAATCAAAGGGGTTCTGCATGGGCATCAGTACCCATAATTTTGGGTATTTTCACCCCGGGTCCATTCAAGGCAGAAAAGCGAAAAATCCCATGTGTCGTCAAATATATTCATGCTTACCACGCGATGCCCAATACGTTGAGGGATAAAACTAGTATAGTGGTTAGGCTAGGATTTTTTTTTAGGAAGGTGTTATGGACCGTCAAAGTAAGATCATTTAACATTGAGTTGAATGGCCAATATAATTAATATACAGTAGCCTGAACATGTTACATACAAAAGTGAGTAGAATGTGTAGGTTAGTGTTTGGTTTATTCCCCTGGGGGCAGCACCTATATCTGATTGTTTACTGTTATGTTCCCCAGGGGTCAGCACTAGGAACACCCCCTCACTGTTCACTCTCATAAACTGGTATTATCATTCCTGGTATTATACATGTGAAATATTTCAGTTGATAATTTCACGATATTTTGTGAATGAACTATATTCCAATCTTGTAGATGTGCCCTTGACATATATATTGTGACGAGGTATAAAGTGACATATAATGACTTATATGAAGACATATAAAGTATTTAGTACAAAGACCAGTGATACACATCAATGTATTGCCCAGCAATAGCAAAATATGATTCATAATTATGCATGCATGTACATGTATTAGCAAAAAGAAATGTGTGCCAAATCCGAAGATATTTTGAGTACAGAGTACGGCGTGAAGTGTTAGAGGAAGTGACTGTATACTCAGTAGCCGCGGAGAGCTGACACAGACCGTGGAGCCCTCTACTGGAGAGGTCGGGCGGTGGATGTATAGTGTCAGTCACGCCAGTGTTTGGGCAGGATATCCGCCAGTCAAGAGGGGTCCTCTCTTAACAATTAGGTTACAAAACGTGATATTCTCAATGTGAAGTTGCAGCGACCTTGAAAAGCTGTATATTAATGAGTTTACAGAAGTCCTATTGGTTTCCTCGAGGGTGGGATATTTTGGGTTTAGAAAGCGAGTTGCTCATACATATTGCCCTGACTAGTCTGATTATTCAGAAATGCTGAGTGAAATAAACAGATGAACCACAATGAATTGTACATGACATGGCTTATCTTGAATATTAACCATAAAACAATCTTGCCAAAATATTGTTATGATCTTTCATGATGATCATTTCTGTTATCAGTACTCAGAAGTACTAGGCTGTAATTTTGTTTATTGATATTCAAATAATTACAGTAACAGTCATTGGTTTGCTGGTTGTTTAACACTGTATTCCATGAAACAATTAGTGGTATACATTCAGCTTAGATAATGTGTAATTGCTCAGTTACAGCTAAAGTTGACAAAAATGCATTGCCAATTTATCATTCAGGGACCAATTTGGCCTCAGTGACCCGTGTTGACCATGGCTGATATTGTGCTGGGCCTCATGTGTTGAGGTCGTATTCAGTTCGGTCTGGGTGGTGAAAGGGATTGTAAGAGTTCAGTTGGTTCACAGAAACACGATCAATGAGAAATACAACACAAACCCTTCTGTATTCTCGGGAACCACTTAAAGCTATTTGTATCTTTAAATTGGTAATTGCTTCCCATTCCTTACCCATTAACACTTTTACAAACAGATACTGCAAGTTATACATTCAAACTACAGGTAGGATAATAAAAGCACACTAAAGTACCATATGATTTTATTTACTCAGAAGTAACAGTCAGATGATTATAAAGCCCATTGCGTGAAGTGTTTTTCCACAGGGGCTTCAGCTACTTTTCCGTGTGTCCTCAGTGTACAGGTGGCTGCTTGTATTCAAGTGATGGTCTGAGGCGATGTAATGTGCATGTGTAAAGTGTCTTGTGTCACTGATTCTCACTCGCTCTCCCTATTTACCTGTACACATGGTTCATTGATCTGTAGGCATCCTGCCGAATCTGACACAATTTATTAGGCTTTGTTCCTTTGTATTTCCTCTTTCTCCCTTCTCTTTCTTACACCTTTTTGCCAGCTTGTATCATGTGTATAGATCTACAGATTGTCACCCTTGTCCCTCAAGATGCTTGGACAGCCCACCTGGTCATGAACACATGAGCCCCCCCCCCCCCCTTGTACCCCCCACAGGGGTAGGCCCACAAACAATAACTGATGGGGGTATAAGGAGATTTCACCTGTGTGGTGCCAGTGTCACACTAGCTGGTCACACACCACACAGGCGACCAATGGCTGGCCGCCCCACGCTTCATGCATGGTTCAATGACTTATTCATCACTTGAGGAAATAAAAGATATCAGATGTGCTTCTGGCCAACTTGCAAGAGAGGAGGTGTTTAGCCGAATTTCACAGGCTATTTGGCCATTGATGTGTTTGCCCCGCTCTTTGAGCTATATTGTGCTGATGAATTGAGAGCTGCGTCTTCCGTCATTTCACGGAGGCCTGAGGGCAAGTGGCGGATGTGTGGGTGCGGGTGGCTGATTTAGCGGAACTCACGATTGTCTGGACTAAAATAGGAGACTTCAATGAACCGTTCTGCTGTGTCATATAACTGGGTCCTCGTCAGAGCTACATCACAGTCATTGTGTTGTCATTGATGGAGTCAGTTTCTCTGAGAGAGTCTTGTATTCCAGATTATCAGATTGTTGTCTTTCAAACTTAATTGTCGTCTTTGGCTGGAGTTTCCATATAGAATCAGCAGCATTTATTTCAACTCAGTATGGATTAATAAGCATTCAATCATTCAGAACCATGTTATGTCCATCATGATGTTGCGGAATATTTGATCAGCACATGTTTACAAAGTGACGTCTAGCCGAAAGTTTAACCGGTCAGCGATCGTGATGCGTTACCCAGAGCACCCGAATGTGCCGCCTCCGATGGCACCGATGTCCACGGACTACAGAACAATGGAGTACGCACAGCCGGAATATCACAGATCTGTGTCTTCATCAGCATCGGCACAGTATCGTAACTCAGACTGTAGCTCACTGGACTCCCGCACATCAGACTACAGTACCGCGAGCTCTCGGTCATCAGAGTACAGCTCACCAGAGTACACAGTCTCGCCGGACTACAACAGATCTCAGGAGTACCAGCAGTCAGTGTCTCCGACAGAGTACCAGCAGCCGGACTATCGGACGTTACTGCAGGCCGTCAGTGCCAAGAAATCAGTGTCCTGGTATGACAGTGCAAATGTTCATGCAGCAAATACCGGTGCTAAAAACTATAATCCAAACTGGTGAGTGAGCACATGATATGATATCTACTTTTGTCGTATTGGATGTTCATTCATTCATTTAGGATGGTGACACATTTTCTCTTGTTGTTTTGAAACAGATATTCCCGCTTTCCAAAGTTCCAAACCATATGCACTAGGAGGCAAAACTGCTTACAGTTGATCATATTTAGAATTTCAGTTCATCAGGTTTTTGGACATGAGTATGTAAAACCTTTAAATTTGATACCACAATAAATTAGCCACAAGCATTCCAGGTATTTCTTTTGAATCTGTACATGTATTGGGGGTCTAGTGAAGAAGGAAGTCCTACAACTATTAGCAGATTGGGCTATATTCAGAATGATATGAAAGGCCCTAGATGCTTCAGATGATGATATCACACTGAAGTATTCAGCTATACTCGTGTTCCTGTACATGTATATTTGAAGCCCTGCATTATGGGTGTTCTTGAAGGGATGACAGGTATCTTTCGAATGGAAGTCATGTCATTCAGCATATGCCACCGTCTATACAATCCAAGGGTAGATCTATTTTTATTCTGTTTAAAAAAGAAATTTATGCACATGACAAATGGAGATGTTAACATGGTGAAATGTAATAATACAGGCCATAGATAGTATATGGTATAGTTCAGAATGTCTAAGTGTACATGAATGTACAATACATAATCCCCTGTATACATCTATATGTATTTATGGTGTCATGTTTATCTTTGACGGTGCAATCAAAATAGTGTAAACAATATATGACAACTTGTGGTGTTGAAGTCAATATCATTAGCCATGAAATGTGTATACACTGTCATGCTCTTTGGGCCAATTCAAAATACATTTATCATATTCAAGATAAAAAAATAGAATTCAGCATTTACCTGGCACAAAGCATTAATTTTTTTTTTAGATAATCAGACACTTATAAAATTTCTGATAGGACCAAATTTATATCTTTTTTAGGGCATTATATACATGTATGCTGATGAATTAAAAGAAATTGACAAGTACCGGTTTATCACATCCTCCAAATTCAAATCGAGAAGTGTCAATTGCAATTGTTTCTATTTTGATTCACAAGTCAGCGATTTCTTCACATGACTGAACACACGTGTGTGAATGTCAGCTGAGATAATTATAGTGGTCAGAACATTTACAGTTGTCCCGGCACGGTTCACGTCAATAAAACAAAGCCCTTTGCCTTTCTCAATATCGATGTTAAAGCATTGCCTGCAGGAAACTTGGAAGCATTGTCCAAGCCGGCTGTTTACAGACCAGATCAGCCTGTTTTGAAGAAAACTTAATTCCTTTCTCTTTATGCTAACTAGACAGGTGACTACTGGACATACAGACTGACGGATGGACACAGACAGCTGGCACCGTGCCAGTCTGCATCTGTTGTCACAATCCTCCAAACATTTGCACCTAGGCCAGCAATTAAAAGGACATTGAGACATTGAATATTTTGGTGTGGTTGGTGCCAATTTGTCTAAACTCTTGTCAAAGCAGGATTAGCACTGTTGTCATGTTGTATACAAATATATTATCTTTCCAAAGTATACAATAAGCTGGAAATTGTGGTGAACTACGTTTGGTTCAGCTTATGTTCCTGACAGTGTACTGAAGCTGTATTACCATGATTACTGTCATCAGAAACCCATAAGGAGGAGCGTTTGTAGGATTCCGTTCCAGTGCCAGAACATGGGTTTCTGCTGTCACTTTGTTCATAATGATGATCATATTTCTTCATGCCTGCAAATATGATCAACATGAGATTGTAAAACATACAGTAGACATTTCACATGTTTCTTTCTGCTGCAAAGAGTTTTCTAATCCTATAAATGAATGAAATTCCTGGAAGTATTTCACACTTGTTTGGGGTTTTGCTGGTTGCTGTCTTCTCTAGTCTCTGCACCTCTCAGTTTGCTGTCAGTTTTCTGTCAGGTCGCCCCAGGATCAGATAATCTTGCGTTGGTGTTAGTATGTTTTTTGTGCCGTGTGCGCCTCAAGGCCGCACTGAGAGGTGCCGAGAGGTCCAGAACACGAACTTCGTGAAAAGTTTGCCTGTCTCCGGCCAGGATCAAAGATATCCTGCTTTATCTCGTGGCAGCCAGCAGTTTTAACCCCAATCACTTGTCTGTGTAAAGGGAAAAATAATTTGGACCTGTCTAAATAACGCCAGCAATATTATGTTGTGGAGCATGATGGCTAAATTGTTTCTGGCCCATGTATCCTGTCAAACATCAGTAGAGATTGATAGTAATTGTGACTTCTTTGTGGTAGACTCAGAACAGCTGTAGGATTAGCACTACCAGTTTATAAGTTATAACATCACCAACTTCGATTTACAGGACCACGTTTTCATGATTTGTATCTTCATTTAAAGATAAGAACACTGTTACCATGGTTACCTTCATATTGGCTTTTAAGTTGTTATTTTCATGATTTTTTCCATGGCTTTTCAGTTTTTATCCCAATTAAACAATATACTTGATATAAAACCAACTATTTGTAAATTGAAGGAATTTTTTCTGTCTCTCAAGGATTGGAAACATGTCTCAGCCCTGTACTACTCCTGTACACCCCCCCCCCCCTCCAACCTTGTTCTTATGTGGCTGAGAACACTGCAAGGAATTGTTTTGAGATTTGGAATCTCTATGAGAAGCTTGCATGCTGGGGAGTGTAAATTATACTGTACTCTACCATAGTGTATATTTGTGGGACTGTAACCAGCACGTACCAGAAGTACTGTACACATACCCACATGTACATGTAGAGGAGTTCCATCCATGTACAACCTTTATCAGACTGACCTGTTTCTGGCCCAAGACTTGAACTACTTGATTTTGGCCTGTCATGTGTAATCAGGTCACTTGGGATCTTCCCATGCGGATACGGACATACTGTACTCAGAGCAGTCATTCCTGTGGCTGAAACAAGACTTACATGGATTTTTTCATTTAATGTAAATGTTGGTTGATTGATGGAGTATTCGGCAGCCTTCGCCAACTGATGTCCTTTGTTGGAAACCAGGATTGCAATGGTTTAAATGGGGATCGATTCATCATGCAAAAATGTGATGACAGATTTTAAATGTCTTTCTCGTGTTGCCTCTCTGATTACAAAGGACTGCCCATTTAATTCATGAGAGGAAAAGAATTTATTCACTCAGTCATCTTGTTTATGATGCATTGTTTCTCGGGAGCTGTTCGTCAAACTCCTGTAATAGCTTGTCATTTTGTTACGTTACTATGAAGACGAGTGTTTTGGGACAAGCCGCCATTACTCCAGCCACATGGATTGCGTCAGGCACGAAATCTCTGTTGACACAGATGGTACTTCAGTGTGTGACCTTGACCTCAATGAGGGGATGAATGGGTCTCTTGCTTCCGAATTAATTTTCTCATCCAAACTTGGTGTTGATTTTCAATTATTTAGTTTCATGAAACTTCCAATAAACAATATGGATCTTAGAGATTGATGGTGTGTCGGTCAGATTGGTTCACAATCTCCATGAACATGATGAACGATAGAGATATTCTGTGATGAACTTTTACAAAAGAGTGATTGATCGTAGGAGGGAATGATTAGATATTACTACATGTATGAAAATAGTACATGGGTTTATTTTGTGTAAACCATTACATACTAGTACATGTAGTATGTCTTTACAAAAGGTATTGGTAAACATGGTAAAACATTTCAGAAATGTGTATCCTGTTCATACCTTTCACAAAGGCAAGGCAACAAGGTTCTCTCTTCCTGGAGTAAGCAAGACTCGTTCAGACTGAACATGCTAAAGACCTCATACCAAGCATACTAGTTGCCCAGGTAATCCTATATGGAAAAAGTTTGCCCAGGTAGATTACCAGTCTGTCTGACACCACCCAAGCTTGGTACATACCTCCTGTAATACCAGCCTTTGTTGTCCTATTCTGGATCCGGTTATCTTTCCCAGTGTTTTTCTGTACATGTAACATTTTCTTTTCTTCCCAGTCACAACTTGCGAGTAAGTATCAGTTATAAATACCCGCCTTTCTGTACGCAGTGTCTGCGGCATGCTTTTGTTTACCCACACTTGGGATATAATTCACAAGATGTGCATCCCGTTGGTCTAGGTCTTGGTCAGGCCCAAACCCAGTTTTCCCATCATATTCTGGGATGTTTTTGCTTACTCCCTCCCCAGACTCTCCCTATGTTTAGAAGTGATTGGGTACAAGGGAACAATTCCTTACTGTTCATAGTAATGGTTTTGACATGATAGTCATCTCCTGGGAAGTTTAAGTATTGAAAAGAAACGTTTCTTCAGTTGATAGCCTTAAAGTAGTTTGTTTGACGAACTTTTATAATAGCAATCTGGCAATTCTGCTCCTTTTTGGCTGGTTCGTAAGTGTGTGTGAGATGTCCCAGGGTTCTAAAAGCGATAATGGATATTATTTTGATTGAAGAAAAAATACCTCTGTGCATCTTCCCAATATCGGCACCTGCTGGTCATCTGGATACTTATTGGTTCCTGCTTCCTGGAGTTGTAATCAACCTTATTGACCTGAAATGATTTGACAAGTGATTTATGTTGAGAGAGGCAAGTCTAAATGACCCTTCCTGGAGCTAGCCAAAGGATCTATTTATATCTTTTATGGAGCTGTTCATGCATTCTACTGTGACCTGACTTGGGGCATCCGGATCGAAACGTGGTTGAACGTGCACGAGTGGGAGAGATTATTGTGATTTCCAGGCATAATGTGACCATGAAGACAAACTCGGAAGTAAACTGGAGATCCTCAGGTTTTTGCTTTGTGGCCAGATGCTCAAGATTACAGTTGTAGGAGGAGGAAGTTACTGGTAATAGTTTTGGCACCAAGCTGTTTTACATGGTGAGGACAGGTGTGACTAGCTGTTGGGCCAGAAAAAATTCCCTACAGACATGAGATTCTGACGGGATACTGGATCAACCAATCTGGTTCCAACAAGTCCTTGTGTCTTGGCCATTCAAGAATACAGAAATCATCACTGGAGTAATTGGATCCAGATTTGTGCAGATCTTTTGTAGTTGTTATAAACAAAGACAGGACCAAGAAAGAAGCTTGTGTGTACAAATACTACAGTACTTTGCACGGAAATGATTTAAGTGGTAGCTTGGTAGTGTTCCAAGATAGTACTGCACTGAAAAACTATCAGGATTAACAGCATTGCATGCCAAGATTCCTTGGTGTACATCGTGACCTCAGGACTTGTCCAAGGACAGTTTAGGATTGAGTTGAGTTTGTGACATTAGGTATCGTTGACCATGGACTATCTCCACTCTGTGGGTAGCTGGGAGCGGTGGCTCTTCCAGGATGATCTCTACGCACCTGTCGACCTCATGTAAGTATCCAGCTAGCAAGCACACTCACAGAACTATCGCTGCTCAATGGTTGGCACTAGTGTATTGTATATGGACAGATTCTGATATCAGGGCCTCAGGTGACTGCAGAGTTTTGTCCATGAATGCAGAGGTGTCAGAGTACAAGGTGCTGTTTTGAATACTCCCCTTGCACCTGGTGACACTACTTGGAGGCAGTCGGTCTGTGTCCATCATCATGAAATCTGTGTCAATCGACATTCTCCAATGTTTTGAGGTCTCGCACAAGGGGATTTACATGAGAAAGATAGGGGTTAGGGGTTTACTGTGATATATGATCAATGTTGCAATCTGTATCCATGGTGACATGGTTTCGTCTGGTCTCACAAACGAATGAATGCCTTAGTGGTGGTGATGTGGTAAATATTGTTAATCTTATCGTCAATATGGACAATAAAAAGTGAGATCAATTCTATCAGAGGCATGACTAACACTTTTGGTAGGGTGTCCACTAATGCTGGTGAATGGACATTCCCTGTAGAGTGGACTGTGGAGAGCCAGGCCACTGACCAGAGTGACCCCAGTGACAGGGTCATAGCGGCTACTGATCTGGTGGGAGCGTCCTGGGTCGTTCTTCTTCTTCACAGTCAGTCTATCTCCTGAAGGTCAGGCATTGAGGCAATGTCCAAGGCTGATATAAATATTGGTGTTTCTACTGGCCTCAGTGTAGAACTGGAAACTGTTTTTGGTATGTTCGAAAGTACATGAATATGGTCTCCACTATCTTCAGTAAACCATGCTAAAGAGACATCAGATAGGTCCCTACTGGGGATTAGGTGTTAGAAGGTATGGCAGAGATAAACAGAGACTCAAAGCTGGCAACAGTAAACCCAGTTGATCTAAAGTGTTATATCAGGGTGCCAGAAATCTTACCAAATGCCCATAAAGGGTGCACTATTGGAGCTGTGGGTCAATCTATAATGCATGCCAGAGATAGGCTGCAATGTATGGGAGGGGTCTGGGAAGTAGACTGGTGCTTGGAAAACAATTGTATTGATGAGTTAGGGAAGAGAGGGATTTGGCTGGGATGTCTGGCAGCTATGTGTGGGAGATGGTCCCAATGTCCACAATCTTGAGTGGACCTGGGTTTGCACTGTTATATTACTGGTCAATATTCAGCATGTTCAATCTAAATATTCATTTAGTGCTGATGCGTGGACTGCATGGTGTATCATGGTGAAGACTGTGATGCACATGTATTGAATGTATGTGTGTGAAATCTAAATATTCATGATTATGTTTAAACGTCAGAATGTCACCTCGTACGTCAGAAGCTGAATTATTTAGAGCACACCAAAGGCACCAAATGATGTTGTATATATCTTGTGAGTGGAGAACACTCTGATTCTGTGGTCCTAAATATATTTGAATGTCAGACAAGACAAATATTATGTTCAGTGTCGATGTTGATGCAGAAGTTGCAGGAAAAAACTAGATCACTGATATTTATTGCCCAATATCCTTCAACATGGAAAAGGTCAAGGATAATCACTGGACTTGTATGTAGATCAAGGGTTATGATTCATCTGTGACTTGATTGCTGTAGGTTTCATTTAGGTATTCCACGAACCTAATGAGATTAACCAACACAGTAAGACAGTTACCTAAATTCAATTAGCGTGTTACACAGTCTAGCGATGTTGTGTAACCACGGTGGTCAGTCAGTTTGCCCACATCGCCATGCAATTGGGCCAGGAGGATGGCATCTCCAGTCTTGATTAGATACCGTGCTGATTGAATTGAGCAATTACCCTGAGAACTCTGCAACGTCAGGAGCAGCTTCTGTTGACAGGCAGCCAATAATGAAGTCTGATTGGTGTTTGGTCATTGCAAACACACTGCTGGACCTTACAGACTGCTTGTATGGTTGATTGTCTCACAGCACAAAGTGGCATAGTTTTCCTGTGTTCAATGCATGAGGATATCCTATTGAATTTCCATTAACTGCTGTTGATACAGGGCTGCCAATAATCCAGATGATACCGTATCGGCGCGGGTATAAGGCGCAGTTTTTTGCCCACAAATTAATGCAGTTACCACCAGTGCGCCTTATACGCGCAATACACCCTCAGGGGGTTCGATTCCAGTCATTTCGCGAGTGTCTGAGCAGTGCAAGACCGCCATGTCCATGGGCGATATTAGGAGATTTTCACCACTTCATGTTCGTTTTTCCATCTACACCACTTGTGTATGCTGTCAATGCTCATGGTTTGTTTCAACTATCTTTTTACATGTTTATTCTCAATAAGATGACTAAAATTGATGTGAACTATTCTTTTAATCTTTCAATTTCGTATTTCGGCAGATTGAGATTTTTCCCTGAAGAGCACTTACTGCTTTCCGCATCAGATGGCAGCACCGTACAAGCGGCAGTCAATCAGTCCCTGCACAGCATGGGGTAGTAATAATGGCCCCAGCAATCGAGTGACCTGCTGTGCCCAATGAGGCGCATCAATAAAATGTTGATGAATAAAGCTAATTGTTGAAATCCTTTTGTGTTTGTTGTGCATGGTGCGTGAATGTTGATGACTTGGTGGCTCCCCATACAGTAGGACTTCTTTCCAAACTGATAATCAGTGAACTGCCAATTAAAGAAGCCAATACGTATATATTGTAATCTCTTGTCAGTTAATCAATCCACTTGTGATGATATCATTGTTCTCTTCTGGTATAAATAAGATTATCACAGTCTTCAAAGATCATAACTGCATATATCTGTCTATCTTCCAAAGCCAAAAAAAATCTTCCAAATGTAATTGAGTGCTTATGATGCCGCCTTCAAACTAAAATATTTTCATCATACTTCATTGTTCTCCCGTACATAAATTTGGTATTGGTAATGACTCCTGACGGTCACATGACAAAGTAAAGCAAAATGGCAGAAGCCAGAGAAGGGATTGGCGCCAGCTAATTGCAATTCACGATCATTTTTTTCTGAATCTGAACAGTGTCACTCTTGGTGCGCCTTATACTTGAATTAGGCTTGATTCTTGGCTTGGGCCCCCAGATTTGGGTGCGTCTTATACGCGGCTGCGCCTTATACCCGCGCCGATACGGTACTCAATCTGTGCACGCTCCAGTTGGAAGAGCTCGGCTGACACTTTTAACTGTGTTCTTCATGTTCTTGTTGTGGAAAGCTTTACGTTCTTGTATCATGTAATCATGATAAATAACTATTTTGATCTCTACACATTTACAAATGTACTGCTTTTTTTATGGTCAGTAAAGGCAAGATTTTTGTCGTAAATAAAAGTTGCACACTGGGCATCATGGGCATACATGTATATAATAATAGTTTCTTTTTTTTTGCAAGGGTATTTTATCACAAACCTTTAGGTTTTCATCGCCCTCAAGAAAACGATGGTGTTGAGATCTTTCAACTGTTTTTCGAGTGCAAAGAGCTGATGGCAGTATCGAGATAGAACCAAAAATTGAAATACCGGTATTGCCCATTCAGGTCTCTAAGAATTCATAGAAGGCACCATTGCCTCACAGATATTTGGCCGGGAATAGGAGCGGGCAAGCTTCTCTTGTTTATTATTATGGACAAATACACATGTGCTTGAACTGATGTGCCAAAGTAGGGCCCAGTGTCGTAAAATCAGAGTTTACTGTGAAGAAACTGACCCCCAGAGGCAGTTTGCTGCCCAGATTTTGGGGTCTATGGCTTAAGTACATCAAGATCCCACTTCCTGTTTGTCCGTGGATGTTCACAGACTTCAGAGAGATGGACTGACGGAAGCAGGAATCTGGAAGTCTTTGAGGAGTTCTGTAGGTGATGGACCAGGGATAGGAGTTTACGGGATAACACTAGGAGCCAGTTACCAATGTATCGGATTGATCTTGGAGTAACTTAATAAGAGCTAATTACAGAGGAGCTAACAAACTTGTAACAAGTTTTGTTTACTCGAGGCATTCAGTGTGTTTAGAACATCAAACAGCATCTCTTCCCGCTGAATTGTTACATCCAGTGGTTGGTGAACTGACATGTATTTTGCCCATCACAAAATGTGCCGTTGCAGTTTTTCAGATCCAACCGACACATAGTTGGTTTTACATGGAAACCTAAGTACGTTTTTGCATTGTAAATATCAAGTATTAGTCTGGAAATACTTCTCATGACTGTTCTACAAAGTGTTTCTAGTAAGTTTGCTGAACATTGCAGCAATGTGGATGCCCTGTACACCATGTACATGTATGCAATGGTAGTTCAGTCGTACTATTTGACTGAACATCATCATTTTCGAGGCAACCATGGAATCTTGACTAATATTAGATACTGCCAGAAATACTTAGCGACAGTCTCTCGTTATGTACTTCTGATACTGCACAATCAGTTTTGTGATACTTAACAATAAGTTTTGTGACCGGAAATGTGCTCTGTACAGTACTCTCTGCGCTCCTGTGTGTCCACACATAAGTATGTGATTGTCAAAAATGTTGTGCCTTTTGATGGTGGCCCATGTCCCAGATGTGCCCCCCTTCCCCCCATCACACTTTTAAAAGGGACACACATTCACCATATTCATATGATTGATGTGGATACACTGTGGGTGTTTGCCTGACCCACTGCAGCTGTATTTCGCTTTGACATCATGTCCATGCAATATATCATGTACTGACATACATGTATACACCTTCATCAAAGCAGTAAGTTTGACAATGTACATGTTGATGTCTTGTTCGCATGTACAAGTTTGACATCTTTCACATTTGCCCCTATGTGGGCCATAACTCCATCAGTGTTGTTTCCCCCATTTGCCTGCCTATGAGGGGATGAGAATGGACGTTATTTGCCTGGACCATGGGGGTTCCCAGTGAGGTGCCATATGTTGTATTATTACACTCCCCATGCTGGCTGCCAGCTGTTTTTCCCTACTCTCTGCTCCTCCCAGTACATACTCGGTAACTGGGTTTGGGTATCGGCATTCCATCACTGCTAATTGTGGCTGATGCATGGCCAACTATCCGCATCCTATCCTGCTCTATTTTAACCAGGATGGATTGAAAATTTGGACCATGGAGCAATACAGCATTCTCTAGGCTTTACCATGATAGTTCACTGTAACTGAGCCATGTTATGAACATCACTGGATTTCCAAGTCAAGTGTCAGACTCGGTGTCTTCGGTATTGATCAGCATTTTGCGTTTTGCCTGTTGTCACTGAGTTTAACTTAATGGCTTCGGAAACTTCAATCAAAAGCCTGTGTTTATTGCGGGAGAAACCATATTGATTCAGTCAGTGCCTTGTGCTGTTGGACTGAAGGTCGCTAACGAGCAGCTCCCTGCATTTGTTCGGGGCTACCGTTCGCCTAAAGGAGGGAGAAATTGAGACACTCACTTCCGTCATTTGGTGCTCGGTGTTTCGCGTTTTTGTCACCTTCAGCAGGATAATTGCCGAGTGTTCCCGCTGGAGACCAAAACAATCAGGACTGTTAGGCTGACAAGCCTGGGACCTTGTCTCCACATACCTACCCTCCCCCTCCACCCTACCAGCCCCTTGTCAATAATCAATATTCTTGGGTATCTGCAGCACCACTGCATGCTGGGAGATTCAAATGATCTGGGAGTTAGACCCTTCCACTGGGAACGTAAGACTGGAAGTGTTTGTGGCTCTTCAGATTTACCGTGAGCTCTGCTCCGTGTGTGTGTGTGTGTGTGTGAGGACCAATTGCCGATGTTCATGTCGTGGATATTGGCCGACCTGGAGTTAAGCAGGACTTCCCAGATTGGATGTCCCGTCTTTCACACGCGTGCCCCACTTCTTTGGGAATCTGTCACATGGTGACCAGCTAAGATCTGCGGTGGCGACACACTGCCTCACTCGCTCTCTACTGTCTCCTTACCACTCAAAGGAATCCATGGAATAATACTAGTGTGGAGGCGGTTCTTGGATATATTTTTCTGCATTTACAGACCTTTTGGATAAAATCAGTACTACCAATTAATATGGATATTGGATAACATGATACATCGAACTATGCAAGTTTTATGTGATTGATTGCTGGTGATTACTGTATTGTGCGTGAAGTGTGACACACATCAGTAGATTACGATGTGTGTATGTTAACGATCTTTACTTCATTCGCTGGGATAATTGGATAATCTCCGGTTCTTTCTCGAAACACTTTCTGAGCCAGCATGGTGAAAAGAAATACTTTCGGGTAAGAATATAGTGTGAGTGGTAATCTGTACAAAGTGGCTGGATAAAGGTATTAATTATAATGCTCTTACATAATACGCATCATATAGTTACTTTTACATATTTATTTTTTGCAAGTATACAGCAGGAAGTGTTTATAATGTTTTCAACATGAATGTTATGTGTAATATTATGAATATTACACACTATATTCAAGAATATTCAAGACTTGAAGGAGAGAGTGTTATTTTCACTACTTAGTGTGAAATGTATGGACAGTTTTATCATTCTGATACATGCTTAATTGTGCGAATCTGACCCAAATTCTGCCAAACTATAACACGAAGTCAAGTGCTGATTTCCTCATAGTGCTGGTTTTAGCCCTTTACCATGTCTATGGATGTGTGAATAACTGATGTGGAAGCTCATTGTTTGGAGAAACAGTCTCACTGCAGAGTATTTATATGCATATTATTTTTCGAAGTGGAATCTCTCTGTGCCATGGGGCAATATTTATGCAATTTGACATTTTCCGTTCTGCCATGTTTACAGTCACTCCACTTGCACCAGACGGATCCAGCTTAGATTCCAATCACCATACTGTTGTTTTATCAATACCAGTTTTCACCCAAATTTTGTTGACTACAAGTCATGTACTTGTCTGTTAGTTAACTCGCAAATAATGTAAACAAACCTAATGGAATAAAATTCAATAAGCCATTTCACGCCATTTAAGCAACACAGGACCTCATTGTCAGCAAAGAAAGTAGACCGGTGATGTTGTTCCATTATATATACATATATATACATATAGTTCCCAGTCTACTTAGGATTGATCATATTGATCTCTTTCTGCTGAAACATCCACACTTGAAAAACGAACTGCTGAGGATGGAAATGGGTCTCCATGAATTGCTGAATGCTTGAAGGGTTTGGGGGCGACATTAGAGACCTCTGCTTTAGTGTCTCGGTGCCGCTGATGGCATCCATAGATCAGTGGCATGTTTCCGTGATATCTCTCCTCCCCAGGGTCCCACTTCACCAATCCATGGACTCACGGTCATCTACACTGTCATCAGGGGTACCCTTCCCTGAGAAAAATCCTCCGGTAAATATTTGATTCAATTCGGGAGCAGCAGTCAAGGATTAGTTGAGATTGGAGGATAGATTCCCCTCTATTGACTTATCTTGTTAGGACAGGTGTAGAAATTATGAATGTTGCAAAAATGAACATGGAAAATAAAAATGTTTTCAACATACTGCATATTGCATCCATTACCAGCATACTGTATTTGTTGCAACTATATATGTGTGTACAATCATGCATGTGCGGTAAATATTTATTACACTGTACCACCTGTGAAATCTGGGGGTTCATTGATTGGAAATTATCATAGACATGATGGAGGTACGATAATTACACACATACCGTTGTGACATTTGTCAATCTGTTAATATGGACTGGTACATGATCAGACACCTGCAGGTGAAACCTTAAATTATTCAACGCTCGAGTACTCTCCTATTCATCACCCATCAAAGAAGCGGCCATGATTTGCCTTTTGATATCGCCCAAACAAATCACATGTACATGCAGGTTCCTTTTCCTGCACTGTATTTGCCATCAAGGAATTCTCAGATTGTCTGGATATATCACTCAGGGTGGAATACTTTCATATGTATCATGATGTATGCTATGGATTCTGTTATCCTGAATGCAGGAACGGATTTTATTCCTATTTGTAAAATTGATTGTGGATTGTATTTGATTTCAGACCTGGCTGACAAATACGGCTTTTTGGAGGAATGACTGCAAAACTTTACCATGTTTACGAGATCATACAAAAATATATGATCAGATAATGTAATAACGTTTTGTCACTGTTGTTTTACAGCGAGCATTCGATCGTGGCCGCGCGTGCGTCTGTGATGATCTACGATGACGGCAACAAGCGCTGGGTGCCGAGTGGGTCCTCACAGGGGCTGTCTAAGGTGCACATCTACCACCACTCCGTCAACAACACATTCCGCGTCGTCGGACGTAAACTACAGGACCATGAGGTACGGTGCACAATTGTGTAGTATAGAGAGTTTATCATGTAGTTCTTCTTGTCGTGAATTAATCATGTCATGGATCCAAATCTCTTGTGTACCTTTTGATCAGTCTTTCGAATATCATCGTAAGAAATATTTTCCGAGTCAATTTGTTAGTTTTTTCAAATACACAATGTACATAAAGCATTGAAGTGTCCAATGATGTTTGCTTGCAGGTTGTGATAAACTGTGCCATACTGAAAGGACTGAAGTATAACCAGGCCACACCAACGTTCCACCAATGGCGGGACAATCGACAAGTCTACGGACTCAACTTCACCAGCAAGGAGGATGCCGACAACTTTGCACAGGCCATGTTCACTGCCCTCGACACTTTAAACAGTGCGTATTGTAGTACCGGCTAATAATCAATAAATTCTACACAAGTCAGGAAGTAGGGAGTAGGTAAAATTGGAAAAGGACAATTGTTGTTGAAATTGATCACTGGGCAAGTTTTAGGAAAGAAAATGTCATAAATTGACATGAAATACTTGTATCTGTCAGATTAACACACAGAATGTTTACTGATTGTAATCATGTTCGTCCGATCTTTAGATGCGCCGAGGCAGGCGGCTCCTGCACAACAGCCAACGGGAATCCCCTCAACGCCCCAGTCCCACTACCACCAGCCCCACCAACAGATGGGGGGTCCCGGCGGGCCCCCACAACCCCCGCAGACACAAGTCTCCGTCAACGGACCCGCTGACGTCCAGGAGAACAGTGAAAGGTACGTGGCTCAAATTGTCTTAATCTAAATTTTGAAAAATGATGACTGCAGACATTCCTTTGCACATACGTACGTTACAGGTGACATTTATATCAAATATCCATTACAAAATCTCCAACACATTATTCTACAAGAATGTCCCAGCAATAAGCATTAGGTAATCGATAGGCTTTCAATATATCAATTTCATATTACATTTCTGACTGATACATGTAGGTATGTTATACATTATGGCTGATACATTATGGTTAAGGTACCATCACTTGGGTGACAATATATTTAATCTCTGCCACCCTAATATAGTACTAGTATCTAACAAGAGGCAAGTTCTAGTCGCACTAAGTTGTTCTGTCTTTATGTTGTGTGTAATCCCCTCTACACTGCTATAAGATTGTCCTGTTGGTGGTACAAGGACGGAGCCATTCTTCAAGCTGCTGACCGCATTGTTGGCGGATAACGCGGCTTGACGTGACTCAAATCAGGCGCTTAGTCTGACAAATTTCCTCATATACTGCCGCACTCGTGGATGTACATAAACGGTGAGGTGCCAGGTTTTCTACAGCACCCGGCAACATCGTCCCTCTCCCCAAGAAACTGCTGCCTTCAGCGATCAGGGTAAGGCTGTAGAGAAGGGAGGGGTATCGCTCTCGACCACTTGTCTGCTCATGTTGTGCCGGCTTCGTTAATCATACACACACTGGCACTGGGTCCTTCGCTGAGGTTCGGCCCCACTACTGTCCAATGGCAATTATTGCCTCAAATTGGGTGTTTAAGGCAGTGCCGTCAATATCTTTGGTAAACGGTTCTTGTTGTCCAAGTGGCATTGAGCAAGCATGACCGGGATAGATGTTATTGCTGGGACTATAGTCCAGTTCTCTGATATTGAGGCTAATTTATGCGGGTGATTTTCCGTGATTCTTGCTTTGGGAGTCCATTGCCTTATACTTCACTGATTGCCATGGCAACAGAATGATGGAAGACTGCACCCCTCAGTCAAGTGTATGTCTAAGATATGTGGCTATTGTCTGGGTGGTGGGGACTGAAATCCCCTGGCAATTTTCCTTGAGCGCCAAAGCGATTTATTAAGCACTAATTCCATTGGCCTTCCCCATTCCCTGGGCTATTTGCTCTCAGTGGCCAGCAGTACTCATTGCCCACAACATTCATGGGTCTTCTAGTGATTCTGAGAAATGGGTGTTGGTTTGGCTGTGGTCCAGAAACAATCTGACAAATCATTTGATTTCAGGAATTCTGGATACTAAAATTAATAACAGACTGTACTAAAAATCATGGAGTCTATGATGATTACATTATATGTCCATTTGAGCACAAAAGTGAATAACATGTATCGTATAGATTTCCCACTAATGCTTGACTATGATAGTTTGGGCTTAGCACCATCTGCTCAGTATTCACAATTTGTCCTGCACCATGGTACTTGTGGTGCCAATATTACCCTTGTTATAAACCACTCATATCCTGACATAGTAAAACACCATGGTACAGATCTCACCCCTTCCTCCTAATGTAATTCAACATAAAGAGAGGGAGACTTGAAGAGAAAAAGTCAACATGGTCCATCCAACCCCCAAGGTCAGTGTAGGAGGGACAGTTTAAGGGGATTTGGATGAGGGGTGGGGGGGTGGGGGGGGACGTAGTTTGGGAAGATCATAGTGGAGGTACATGGGATTGGAGGGACGGACATACACCAGTCCTCCTCTGATTCAGCTGTGTGCTCTCCCAGCTCGGCTCGGTTCCAGCACAAGTATTGATTTTACGTCAGAGATGTAGACGACTTGTTGTTGTCTGTGGATGCCAGGCTTAAAGCTGTCCTTGAAAGTGTTCTCGGTGTCAAACTCATACAAGTGCCAATAAAATCATTACATTCCACTCTACCCAAAAAAGGGAAAGAAATCACTTAAATGGCCAGGACATCTGGTATATGACCAGGGCTCCCGGTAGGATTTTTTCGAAGGAGTACCGTACCCCATGGGTCAAATTACAAGGGGTAAATTTTGAAATGAAGGGGTAATTGTATCCCCCGAACAAAGTTCGGCGGATACTATGGATTTACGATCGTCGCGCCGCCGCGTCCGCGTCCGCGTCCGCAGACACTTTCTTGTGAACGCGCTGCAGGTTGCAAATATGAACCGATTTTGATAATATTTTATATGGAAATGTCTTATGGTGAGATCTGGACACTTATCGATTTTGGTTGTCATAGCAACCAAAATAGCCGATTGGCGTAACACTTTGTGCTCAAATTAGCCTGTTTAACACACATGGGTTGTGAACGCTCTACGGGTGGGAGTTTTCAATGAATGATGATGAAATCGCACAGGCTCAATGAGAAAGACCATCACACGAAACCTATTGTTTTTCAGAATGATCGAATAAATATTAATAAGTTTGAGAGGTTAACTTATTACGACAATTAAAATACCTACTTTGACATGTGTGATCACTCCAATAACCTGTACTATGCAAATTGCACTGGATTCTTGTTCAGAATACAGAACTGATGTTTTTGGTGAAAAAAGAACAATATTACTGAATAAGTTAACATTGGTTTTACTAGTTAAGTCTATTATTGACCGTAATAAAAATAGTTAAGACGAGAAACGTTTTTATTATTGAGCTCAACAAGGTAAAGGTTTTGTCCAGTAGAGACTTCACAGGTGTAACCGAATAAGTTAACATTATTTTTACTAGTTAAGTCTATTATTGGCCACAATAAAAATAGTTAAGACAAGAAACATTTATTATTGGGCTCAACAAGGTAAAGCTTCTGTGCAGTAGAGATTTCATGGCTGTAGCCGAATAAGTTAACATCAGTTTTACTAGTTAAGTCTATTATTGACCTCAAGAAAAATAGTTAAGACAAGAAACATTTATTATTGAACTCAACAATTTAAAAGTTTTGTCCAGTAGAGATTTCATGGGTGTAACCGGATAAGTTAACATTATTTTTACCAGTAAAGTCAAATTTTACTTCGAATTTCAACTTGGAAACAAGTTTGGCACATATTATGAATTAAAATATAATTTATGGTGAAAAGATCGATCTGGCTCCAATTTCGTCATCTTGAAATGCAGTTTTGGTAAACTTTTACTTGAATTTCAGCTTGAAACCAAGTTTGGCACATATTATGAATTAAAATTTAAATTATGGTGAAAAGTTGATCTGGCTCCAATTTCGTCATCTTGAAATGTAGTTTTGGTCAACTTTTACTTTGAATTTCAACTTGGAACATACTATGAGTTGTTTGGCACATAGTATAAGTTGAAATATAACTTACAGTGAAAAGTTCGATCTGGCTCCAATTTAGTCATCTCGCAACTTAGTTGCGAACCAAGTTTGTCAAATATTCTGAGTTGAAATATAGCTTAAGGTGAAAACTTTTATCTGGCTGTAATTTCGTTATTTTTTCGAACATGTCGAAATGGAAATTCGAATTCAGTGATTTTAGTGGTGATCTTGAATTCGACCTTCAATAAGTCTGAAAGGTTTCACACTCACAATGTACATCAGCGATATATTTGGGGCAACAGGGATGATAGGGCTACGGGGGATACACCCAAGCGGTCGTAGGCGACCGGAAGCGTCTAGTTTTCAAAAAAGGATGTACAGTGATTTTTTTTTCCAGTCAAAGTGACAGCTTCCATTATGTTTACATATCTCGCATATCCTCCAGGTTTTTCTCAACATTTCAGCACAATCCTAATAGTCAACGATAGCCCTTGCCCACAGTAGCTTTCTGAAAGTCTTCTATTGCAGAAAACGCACTTGTTTTACTCTCGAATAGTTCGTCGATTCATTGTAGAGTCGTGTTGAAGAAACGAAAGTGGGGAAATCCATTCCTTAAATTTATATTCGCAAGAGGGCGCACACATAGGCTTTCGATGTTGCAGCCATTCGCACGGGGGCGCTGTAGTTTATTGGGTAGGGTATGAAACCCGGATCCGGAGCCGGAGGCGGATCCGGATTCAGGGTATGAAACCCGGAGGCGGAGGCGGAGCCGGAGCCGGATTAACAGGGTATGAAACCCGGATCCGGATTAGGCGACAGAGCTAGGATGTACAATAATGTGGGCAATTTTATTACTAACTAATTTCCCATACTTAGTATCCGGAATGACAACTGGTTATGATAGAAAAGTGTTATTTATGACACATCAGATGTTCTTTTTATCTGTATTTATCATTTTGTGCCACTTATTAACTCATCATTGTCATTGATTATCATAGAGAAACAGGATTGCCCACTAGATTGTACATGTGCTCCGGCGACAGGTCCCAAGGGGCTACCTGTGCAATATGAGTCAAGTCGTAAATCCCACATATAGACAGGGGAATACCTGTAATTCTATTACTAGTATTGCCACAAAGACATGACACACTGAACAGTTTCATATGTATACCTTACGTTGAACTCCAGTTGAAAACAAAATGTCACATGATTTTTTGGCCATAACATTCGGGTGGAATCTAGGTTTGAAATTTATTCCCAGATTTTAATTTTAAATTCCGTGTTTTAAATACTTAATTGCCAGTTTTCTAGGTTTACCCAGATCATCCTCCAGAAAAAATGTTATTCCCTAAAGAGCATCTTGAATGAGTGCCCACTTGATATCAAATTTATTAGACCAACCATAGAACTTTTGCTTTTCCACTATTCAGCAATTTTCCCCCTTTTCCCGTAATCTTTCCCTCTCTGCCTTGTTTTTATTGTTTTGGAAACTCAATTCTCGAACAACAACAAAAATCATCGGCAAAAGAACTATTTACTTTGTAAATGTTTCTCGAATTAATCTCAGAAATTGAACACTGTCAGGAGGAGGGGGGGGGGGGAGGGGGGAAGGGTATAGTATGAGATTGGTGGTATTACAGATAGATATACTACTATAGACAGGAAAAATGGGCTATTCTTTTTTGTTCACTTTCCAATCGTTTTGAAAGTTTGTATCCAAGTACTTATTAGGCCTATATAGGATAGGCCTTCCACTAAGAACACATTATATCTATCGTTAAATTTGATTAAATTATCGTGAAAAAAACACTGGTTGAATGACGCCAACTTGGTGCAACAGATATGCTACATGAACAATAATAGGGTTGGATGTAGGCCTACAATAACGTGGGCAATCTGAGACATCATATTGGTTCAAAACTGCAGAGCATGGCGCTGATTGGTCGCACCCATATTTGCCCAGAATGGCACTTTATCCTACATTTGCTCCCAATAATATGGTAACTGTGAAGCGAACATACATGTATGTATGCAAGCTATGGTTACAGCCGTGGAAGATGAAGCCGTGAGTCCGGATCCGGGTTTCATACCTGGTTAATCCGGCTCCGCCTCCGCCTCCGGGTTTCATACCCTGAATCCGGGTCCGCCTCCGGCTCCGGATCCGGGTTTCATACACCACCAGTTTATTGTGCTCGAATTTTGATGACGTGTCACACAAATTATTCGCCAGCGAGTGCATTGCGCATGCGTCACTTGGGCGGAAATTGACTTTTTGATTATTTTCTAGAACTTCGTTTTTTGAGCTAATAATAAATCGATGTCATTGTTTTTAAATTAGATTCCACAAATCTTTCGAGTGCGTAATCATACGCACTGGCCGTGATAGCACTGCGTAAATTCCAAAAAGTCATGCGTAATTACGCATTATTTTACGCTATCGGGAGCCCTGATGACATATTCATTCATGAAACAAACGTATCTGGTTGCTAGCAACTTAGCAAGCAGATAATAACAATATTGGCATAATAGTGTATAATATTATCTTACATCATTCAAGTTTTTTGAAAAATTTGAATTGAGCTATTTGGTAGGCACCAAGCATTGATAGATCAGGTACCGATATGTTGTTCTGCTCCTCGTGTGCCCATGGCCCTGTGATCATGTGATGTGGGGTGTGATGGATGGAGGGTGTCCTCATCGCTGTGGTGACAGAGCGATCTGCTGACTGATCACAGGCACTGATTACGTGGGGTAGGGAGGGGTAAACCTTGTGTCTGCCAGCAATTGATGGATCACGCCAGGTAACCTAGATGGGAAATTCAATAAATGACTGCAGTATGATCACGGCAATCATTTACCGGTTGAAATGTTATCATACATCTTCTGATGGAACAATCAGGAGTAAAAACAGAGTAGATCTATTACCAGTATCGAAGAGTTATTGTGTATTTATAAAAAGGTGATGACAGGATTTAATGGCAAGTTTGTTCTTTTCTACAATATAATTGTGGTGTTAGATTTCCTTGACCATCGAAAAAGTATGAGCCAATAATCTTGAAATCTAATAAATTTGCAATGTGTGCTATAGATTGATTCAAAATGTTATTATGACATTATTTTTCATTCCTGAAAGGTGATATTTTCAGAGGCATGTTATGGATTAGATTCGGGTACTATATGATCAGTCATAATGCTCACGACATTCTGATCATAGGAGTTGGGTTTCATCATAATGCACCAGCTATTGGAAATGTTACCATGACGGAAAATAATTGTTGTTTGCCAGAACTGTGGAAGATCATGACTTGTATCCTCATAATGGAATCAGGAAATGACAGTACAATGTATAGTTAAGTACACAATGTCATTTTGCATGATTAGGAATGTAACTGCCTAGAAATATCTAGTTGAAATGTATATGTAGATATGTATGCAAAATTGTGCATACAAATCTGTATTAGGACCTCATACTGGATTATAGCATAAATATTGCTACCCCAGAATATAACCTGGAACTTTGCATCTCTACATATGAACATTGTATGCACTCCAAATATTACGAAATCACGTCTGTGTTGCATGTACCTCGGAACCTGGCAGGTGTGCCCTTTAGATTGCTGTTGCACATATGACTGGACTATGTATCGTATTGCACAGAATCCAAGCTAGACCTAGAAATTGTTTGAAGTTGGGTTGGAAGATTTGCTGGCCCTGACCGGAAACAGACACGTCGCTGGCATTCTCTTCAAGCTACCATCCTGAAAATTCCGCTCTGCAAAGTGGCCAAAAATGTGTCGTACACATGTGCTTTTTCATCCCAGCAGAACAATTTAGGAAAAAAAGATCACATTTTGCTTGTTTCCATCTCAGGTCCTTTTCAATAATGATGTTGAAAATGTGGCTTATTCGTAGCAGACCTGGGAATGCAGGTCCTAGCTGGTGGAAAAGTTGCATCTGAATTCAAACGATAAAAGCCTCTTGAGAATTGAATTGTTATCCGCACACTCCCCTAATAGAAGTTGACATTGCAAGTGCTGGTCTGCAATCATTGAGGATCCGAGACCATTCTATTGAATATTGTATGGATAACGAGCAATAAAAACCAGCTTAGGGAATATCAAGTATCTGGGAGCCTTGTGATCAGTGGCAGCGGACACTGGGACACCTGCTAGAGTCACACCAACCCCGGATCCACTACGGATCATGGCGGACTTTCCCGGACCAACACGAACTGAAACCGGGGTGATCCGGGATGAAATGACGTTTTTTTTTCAGTCAACTTTCGTCCGACGGCAATCAAACGCAGGCCACCCCGGATAATCACGGCACCAAGAAGGATGACCCCGGATAAACACGGTATAACTACGGATTGCTTCCCAGACCACCCCGGTGTTAGTACGATTGGTCCCGGAGCCTACACGGATCACCACGGACCATCCCATTTCACCCCGGACATGACACGGTCTGTCCCGGTTCATCCCGGCACAAAGACGGATCACCCCGGCACAATTACGGACAACCCCGGACCACCCCGGACTGTCCCGATCGTAGCCGATTGCTATGAAAAGGAGCGTATTTTGGGGTTGATGACCATTGTTTGCCTGACCTCAGACGAGATCCGGGGTGGTCCGTGTTGGTCCGTGGCAGTGTGTATTGTTCTTCAGGACCGAATATACTTCCCAGATGACTACGGATTGCCACGGAGCCACTACGGTGCCAACACGGTACTTCCCGGACCGTCACGGTATAACTACGGTTCCAACACGGTTCGGCCCGATCTGACTTTTCACCACGGACCATCACGGACCATCACGGCAATTTTAAACAGTTTAAAAACGCCGGGGTCACTCCCCGGATTGCCCAGGATCACCCTGACACACCCAGGACGTTCCCGGACCGTCCAGGACTGCTACGGATTACTTCCCGGACCACCCCGGATTTAGGTCCGGGACAATCCGGGGCGATCCGGGGTCCCGGTGTGACTGTAGCTTTAAACATTCTAAAACAACATGGCTTGTATTATCCTGGTTATTGGGCATGGTTAGAACAAGTCTGTCCAGAATTGATGGCAGTTTCAGAGCTTTCCTGTATTTTTGCAGGGTAGGCTATGATGCTGCATTGAGGAGGGTGTGGATACTGGGGAACAGGACAGAGGAGGTCTTAAGGGGCTAGGTTGAGTCAGAATGTGAACTATGGATGTAAAACTTGCTGGATAAACAGTGGCCAGACAGCATGCAAGCACCACTGTCTGTCCCATAGTGTCTTGTTACATCAGAGCCTGACATCAGATGATGCTGTCCTCACAAGGAGAAGGGTGACGGTTAAAGCTGGTTGGCTGGCAATATGAGCGGACAGTGTGGTCCGAGCAGACGGGACGTGAGTTTGTCATAGGATGAGCTAACAGTATTATCCACCAGACACTGGGGACCGACCAACACTCTGCCGCTGTCGTTAGTGGGAAAAAAGAAGACCAAGGAAAATCCTATGAAGTATTGCTTCGACTTTTTTGGGATATGATTTTTTTCCCCATCTCCTGCCGTCCTGTTCTTTGGCCTGCCGAGACGGGATTTCTGCTGGGTTCCGTGATGGGGTATTGCCGGGGGTGACTGGTAGCGGGAGACCGGAGGTTCAATGTGTGGGGCTGGGCTGGTGTCGCCACGTTCTGGAGATCGATGTCCCCAGACAGACGAGAACCGGAGCTGTGCCGAAGTCGAGCCCTGTACGAGTAGCTGTGAACGTGGGGACAAGGATATAGATGATCAATGTCATATTGCATAGAGCAGGTGGCTAGAGAGGACTTCCTTCTCAACAGTTCCATGATTGTCAAAACAGATACTTGGCTGATCTGTTACTTGACAAATCAGGACAATTAATGTGTCGGCGCCATTCATTTTCTTTTTTCGAGAAGACACAGTTCTTGGAGATTGCTTGTTCTGTTGAAGGTGTCATGATATATTTGTTTTGGTTCATATTCTAAAGTTATCAACTGGTAAATGATACCTTGATACCACTCGATTTGAGAGAAATTATTAGATTCAATTCCTATGGTTCATGCACTCGTTGGAGGAAGGAATTCTGACTATGAAGGAAATCGTTCTGCCATGAAAAAAAATCCTTGCAAGGATATTGTAACTGATTGCTCATCTCTACCGATACACGGTCACTGTACATGTATTTTGCTTTGCCTTCAAAGATTCCATTAAAAGTTTTTTGCCAGTACAACAAGTAAATTGATTGTATGGTTATATGCCTAATGCTACTATCCGAGAATCTCAGCAAAATAAAAGTAGATTGGTATTGACTGGCATCACTTTGAATTGCATGTTAAAGAAGCTGAAGAAATTCCTTTGTTTGGTGCCAAAATTTGCAGTTTTGCGTGCGATGTTTGCAATATTGTAAATTTTCTGGCAAGAACTTTTATCTAACTACATGTTGGATCGTGGATGCTATCCCCTGGCAAATATGGATGAAAATTTGGTATTAAACATTCACAGATTTTCTTCATCCGATGCGGCATCAATCTAAAATTTTCAATGGCTGAATTGCTCGGATGGAATTAGCACCGTGTTTCACTTCCCTTATCAGCTCTTGAAGCAGACCCAGGACCCTGGGAGGGTAATTTCCTTGCAATTGATGGAAATCCGAGTGGAGTAGACTGCATGATTCACTTGTGAAGGGAGGCGGGAGATATTCTGAGCCAGACACTGGACGCTCGTGACGCTGTCGACTTCGCTCTGTTACATCAGACATGTGCTTACATATTGACAACATCTAGCCTAGTGTCCGCATCTCGCCACATATCATCAGGATTTATCAAGTCTGGGAGGACAAATTTTGAACATATTTGCCCAAGAGGATAGGGGATTATTTGAGGAGATCAAGGACAAATTGACATTATGCCGTTCATCTCCTCACAGACTGTTGTGTAGGTATAGTTGAGAAATCTAAATAATACGTGTCCTGCATCATGTGCATGTTGTGTACTGGTATATTAGTCTGGTTATATTGAATTACATGTATATCTTAAATATTGCAGATCCATGGTGTCATGCATACCATACGCAGTATTGTGATGAAAGAATTTCAAATTCTCGAACCATCCAGACAGGCCATTCAGTTCAGTATGACATCCCTAGGTGCACTTTTACACTGTCTAGTGGTGCAGGTACAGGTCCACTTAGCCTGGCCGTGAATACGCTTGGCGATACGTGAGAGCTTTCTCCAGGCCACTGCCGCAGACTGGTACCATATGTGCACTGTACAAGCAATTTGCCACATCAAAGGTCTGTCATCAGTGGCATCCAGGTTATGCTATGCTGAGTGGCGTGTTTAAAGTCAAAATGTAAAGTTGAAGGCAATTCAATATGTGAATTACCTGAGAAATTTCTTATCTAATGAAGTTATAAGACTGGTGTCCAAGGTCTACTCTTTGATTTATTGGAGTGAAAAATTGGGATTCGTTCAAAGCTTGTGACCATCTTTTGACTATGAAAACTGTATGCATTGCCCTCCCATCTACAATATACATCTACATGTACTGTGTTCAGACATGGTGTGGTTCCCAAAGACCATACCCAGACCAATGTCTGGCATTACCCCACCAGCTGTGGGTGAACTGTGGAGCCCCTGTCTGCCCCCCTGCAGTTCCCTACCCTTCCCACAATATTGGTACATACCATCTCTGATACAGCAACTGTCTTATAGCTGCCAAAACATTTGCTGGTTATATGTCTTCCATGCCATTCCCCTTACTGTGGCCAGTTAAGTGTTCACTAACACTGCTCAGAGCCAATACCCAAGCTTCTATTTGTGTGTCAGTGATTCACTGCAGGAATGCTCTCCGGAGACCTAACATATTCACAACTACTATACATGAGATATACCGGGTATTGAAAGGGAAGCCAATTAATCACTTGTCAAGGAAACCTGTGACTGGCATTCTATATTCAAGGAAAATTCCCGGCTAGCTTTCAGGAGTAGATACTGGGGCAATGTTGATTTGCGAATTGCTTTTTCAGATAAAGCTTTATTCCAAACTAAGCTTGAATCCGGGCCAATTTTCCCTCCGGGAACATCCAGCCGTGTGTTCTAGACGTTTGCATGCAGTCAATCAGTCTGTGGTTTACTCATCCTGTTGTGGGAAATGTTGTACATGTAATAGCGTGGGGGGAAATACTTTGTATGTGTATTCCTGGCATACCTCACTGACTTGTCATTCCCTGCTATGGTTTAGTATTTAAATTCATACCCCACGGCAGATCTCCCATTGTATCCACTACCTGTGATAGAAGAGAACTCATTCCACACTAGGAACAAACTTCTAAACTTGAAATATCTTGACGTATTGTGAATATACCTCAGAACACATCACAATGAGCATAGTATTGCTACGGAGAGCGAGCTTTGAGAACATAAATGCTCCGTAAGTTTTTGGAAAATGATGCCATTCACAACAGCACGAATAGGACAAGATGACCCCATGTCAGAATTACAAACATACAAATGCACAGTGTCATCATGATATCAACACCAAAGTTCATGTATTAGATAACAAAAACAGTACATTGTATTGTAGATCAGTACAAGACTAGGAAGTTTTTACATGCCCACTTGGATCATGTTTCCTTGTGACCAGGATGTTTTGCGTGCTGTGTTAGGAAGTTTTCTGTGTGACAAGTATGTTTTACACGCTGTTTGTGTTTGCAGGCTGAGCCATGGGGCCAGAGAGCCATACCAGACTCATCAGAGGAAAGGCTCGCGGGGCAGCAACCAGGGTGGTAAGTGTATGGCGAGAACTTGTGCCAGCTAAATAATGGTGCATCTTCAGATTCATAGAAAAAAATTGTGCACACATGCCCCAAACGTTTCTGACAGGAAGATGATGAGCCATTGTGGATATTTTTCATGCAGTATATGAAAGGCTATTGATCTGCTTCCTGACTTTTATGTTTTACCGTTTGTACTTGACAGCATACATGGCGGGGATGTGGGACCAGAACCAGTCTGGACAGGGTAACGAGATGAGTCCACAGACACAGTCGCTATGGCAACAGCATCACCAACAGCAGCAGCAGCAACAACAGCCGCAACAGCCACAGCCGCAGACAATGGCGGGTCCGGCCCCAGTCGCACCACCAGCCCCGGCCCAATCAGCTCCTCCCGCGGCACCGCCTGCACCACCTGCACCACCAGCACCGCCTGCACCACCTCCGCCCCCAGTAGGTGGTGCCCCCAAACCTCCACCAGCTCCGCCAATGCCAGCGCCTCAGATATCAGCAGCGCCCCCAGCTCCACAGGCACCTCCCGCGCCTCCCGGACCTGCACCCCCACCTCCTCCTCCGTTGCCTAGCAACAATGATGATGATGACGGAGGAACTGGCTCAGCAGTAAACGAGGGTGGACTTGCAGCTGCTCTCAAGACTGCAACTTTGAGAAAAGTCCCCAAGGTTGGTATTGGACTAATACTAGTAGTTCGCTGTAAAACTGTTTATGCATATCCATATTACATGTATCTCCAAAAAGTTCACGAACCCACAATATATATATATATACAGACATGTGTATATAGTACTTCTTCATTTCAAAGTTGAATTTCTTTCTGTATACTTAGCCTGATCAGAAGCAGGACAATGACAGTGATGGAGGCACAAACTACGCGGCTAACACAGGGACCCTAGGTCGAGGCTCTGCCCGCCCACACATTCCAGGAGCCAATGACATGATGTCTGAAATGGCCATGAAACTCAAAAAACGGAAAGCCAAAGTGGAAGGCACATCAGGGGTATGTTCCTTGGCAGAATTATTCTCTGTGTTTGTTTGTAGGTCCATGTACTAATGGGAGATATTCATGAGATCCCTATTCATTTTTGTTCTAATGCAGCTATTTAAACTACTTAAAACTCACTGATGTTGATATTTTGTAGCCACAAGAACAAGAACAGCCACCACCGCCGCCTCCCAACACTGCTGCGGCTACTGAAAAGAAGCCATGGGAACGCCAGAATAACCAGAATGCTGCCGTTAACGTCGCCGCTCCCAGCGCTACCAACGGCAGCAGTAAACAGCCAAATGGATCAGAGTCTCCTCGACCGACTCGGAAGTATGTACTCATCCTAGAATTGTAGTCACGCCACTCTCTTAGGTACATTTCTTCCCAAGCGTACATTTTCACCATTACTCTATTATGGTCACCGGTCAGTATCTAATGTTGTTTCTATGGTTACAGTCGGCGGTTCCAGTCACTGACTGGACAGGAGAGTTTCTCCAATGGTCAGGCGACTTGTGTGTCCGCGTCAGGCGCGTCAGCCGTTCTCCCGGGTGACCTCGAGGGTCTCAAACAGGAAATCATGGTCGAGATGCGTAAGGAGATCCAGAAAGCCAAGCAGGAGATCATAGAGGGTAACTGTCGATAATGATGTGTGCATATATGTATGGACTTGTACAGTTTCACATGACATATGGATGTGTGTTGAATTGAATTTCTTTTCATTGCAGCAATCAAATCGGAGTTCAACCGGAGATAACGAGATACCGCCAGTCTTGTGTTCTTGCCTAGAGGATAAACCAAGCGGAAAACCAGTCATCGTATTTGTTGTCAGTTCATGAACAGTTGATGGATCATGGCTCCACAATCATATACATTACCCAATATTTGTTGAAACCACACAAACGGTTCTTCCTTGGATGCCTGTTTCCATGATGTTAACTGCACAGCAAACAATGTGTCTAGTTTTCGTAGACGACTCCTGGTCGATGTTCACACAGACGAAGTGAAATCAAAACTATTCCTGGGCAAATGTGGAGAGTCTGAAGAATATGTATGGTGCCACAAAATATAGGTCAAAACAAGATGACAAACATCATGAACATGGATTTGGGAATATTACATGCACATGTAGTTGATAATCCATACTTAAGATGTTTGGTATTAATATAACTGCAGTGTACACGTATATTAGCCGTTGGTTAAGCAAAAGAAGCAGTATTTACTCTATAACTAACAGCTATTTTGCATTTGTAAATTGTAGCTTATACATGTATATCATTGTACGTGTATGTTAGAAATTTTGGCTGCATATTATAAGCGAGATGCTTCAAACACTATGTTGTGTGTATGCTGTGTGCATTTTTGAGCTTGCAGCTGTAAAGAAATCGTAACACATTGCAACAGAGGACATTCTGCATTCTGCATCGACATTCTGCATCATGACATTATCCAAGCATGACTGCAGAAATCCATTGCATTTATTTTTGCAAAAATACAGTACAACACTTGTACATGAGTGTAGACATGATTGCATGCACAGTCATACGGCTAAGGTCAAGAAAGTAATACAGTGGTCCCCCTCAGATAAGACCTACCCTTCTGCCACAAAATTAAGGTCTTATCTAAGGGGATGTCTTATTAGAGGGGTTCATTCACATGTTAAAGTCATTCTAGCGCCACAAGAAAAAGTCTTTACAGAGGGGGAAGTCTTTCTTGACGGGGGTCTTATCTGAGGGGGACCACTGTATATACTGTGGAAACTGTGGAAACTTGGATGTCGCAAACACTGAGTCTGATTGGTGGAGATGTACACGAATATTAGTAAGTTTACTTCACGTTCAGTTTTAGATTTTTGTAGTTTACAACAAATGTCTCGTGTGCCAGCGAAACACTGATAATCATATTTCATAATGACATATATCAGCCACTGCTCTCAATTTGTACATATATAAGTATAGCCAGGCAGATATCTGTTTTTATATGAAAAGACTGTGTCTTATATTTAACGCGTGTATTGATATATGTCCACACAAATCAATTGTCTTGTTGTTTCATTCTGAAAGCTTGATATATGTCGGTGTCACTACACAATAGTGTAATGAGACATAGTGGTCAGTGTCTGCAATATGTTGAACAAAGGCTATAGTAGTTGTGTGCTTATTGTGTCCGTCAGCTTTTGTACATGTCTGTTTGTCTGCTTTCAGTCTTCGAGCATTACTGGTATGTGTACAATTTGTGTGTAAGGTCGGGCACCAGAACGAGTGTTCTTTGGAAGAATGCATTCACTTGTCATAGGCTGCATCAGTAGATAGTAATGATAGCCTGACGAGCATGAGAATTATCAATCAACATGTTTATTGTAAAAATTGTTAATGTATATGATGGAGGTTGATACACTAGCATGGGATCCAATAACTTGTATCTTGCAAGAATAATTGCCAAAATTATGTTTATGTATGTAACAATGTCTAGTAGTCATGAAAATAAGCAATGGGTTTGGGTAACAGCAAATAGTAATAAAACATTAACAGAGTATGAAAAGAATTGTTACGGTAGATATGTACAGTAGTGCCACTTGATAACGATATGTAAATTCTCGAATGACGGACAAAAAAAAACATTTTTGCTCTGACGATATGTAAATTCTCGAATGACGGACAAAAAAAACCTTCTTCGCTGTGACATGAATGTACAGAATTATTATGATAGTTTTGAGAATTGTTGTGTGATAATAATTTGGGTGATGAACCCTTCCAGATTTGTAAATAAAACAATGCTAGAAATGTGTGTATATGTTGTGTTCCAGACTGGGCTTTATTTATGTAGCGATGCTTGTGAGATTGGTGAAACCGATGTTCGTGAGCAAACTTTTAAACTTCCTTCCATGTGAGGAATGACAGCTTTGGTCATTTGTTTTGTTATCATATGTTGTAATACAAGCGCCATTTATTGGTTATTCAAGGGGGATGTACCTTTCACCAATAATGTCAGTGTGCTGAAGTAACATGATCTTTTGTTCTATTTGTATCCACATTTCTTCTATTTTCAACATATTTCATATTGTCTGATACTTTTATCCAGCTTTGTCTCATCCTGAAGTTTATATAACAAGTCTCATACAGATAAACTTGGGCACAATTGAATATGGAAGCGTATTGTGTAATTCAATGCCACCACTAATTTGGAAAGAATAATATCCTGTAAGTGTTGTGCAACTAACTCACGCATTGTTGTATGTATATATTTTATTCAACCGTTGTGGAATTTTACATTTTATTTATGCATGGTTTTGTATCTGTTATCTTGTATTTGTTTGCACGTGAGGGGAATAATTGTAAACGATACAAGGACAAATTTAAGTTGTGGAAATTTTCTGTGCATGAACTGCAAAATGGAACTGCAATTAAAAATGAATTCAAATACACAGGGAAGTATGTTAAACATAGGTACAATGATATTAACGGAATATTAGACTTCAAAATTATGGTCAAATTTGTGCAAGTTCAAAACTTTGCTGTTTGTATACCCCTCCGTAAATTCCATATGTCATGTCTATAAAGACTTAATAAATGCATAAAATAAAAGTATTTTGTTTATTTATGGTCCAACAGTTATACATGTATGTTTCATATGAATAGGGCTGGCATGATATATCGATATATTACTATACTAGTAGTTATCGCTGTAAGCATCAAAATGATTATCAATACTTGCAGAAACCCATATCTCTTATGGGTTTCTGATACTTGTAAACATTAAAAAATATAGATACGTGTGAATATTGACAAAACAAGATTTCATTTGTGTGCAAATCCTTGTGCTACATATCTGGTCGTAGTCATGATCATGATAGTCGGTTGAAAAATGTATGTGGCACTCTTTGATGATATGCTTCCGGATGTTGGTGACCATTGTCATTGCATCCTCATCTCAAAAAAATGGTGTCTAATTGTTTCAATAAGAGAATACTAGAGCTTACAGACCCATATTAGTGCTTTTGAGATACAAATTATATTGCATGTAATTATTAAGGCATTTCGGCAGAAATGCCTTTATGGTTTTAGCAGAATTTTTTTTTTTTTTTTTTTTTTTTTTTTTTTTTTCTCTTCTTCCGCCACTTTTGGTTTCCGGACGATAACTTTAGATTGCCTTGACGGATCCTTGTCAAATTTTCACCGCAAGTCAGAAATGATATGAGGAAGAACCCTATTCTTTTTGAGCCGGATCGGAGGTCCAAGAGGTCCGTGAGGATGAAATCAAGGCTAATTTTAAGACTTGGTTTCCGGACGATAACTGGAAAAATATTTATGCAATAGTTGCAGAACTCTGCATGGAGGTTCATATGCCACCAGGGAAGAACCCTATTGATTTTGGGATCGATCCGTCAAACGACCTTTGACCTAGAGGTCAAAATAATTTTTTGCTGATTCATCCTTGAGGCTTCCTGCATATCTCGGAAACCGTGCGTCGTAGAGCGAAACGGACGTTATTTTCGGACTCGTCGCCCTAGACAAACATCTTTAGGGTGTACTTTTTTTTTTGATCCGGCTCCGAGGTCCGTGAGGTCCATGAGGATGAAATCGAGGAACTTGGTTTCCGGACGATAACTCAAAAAATATTCAGGCAATAGTTGCAGAATTTTGCACGGAGGTTTATATATCACCAGGGAAGAACCCTATTGATTTTGGGATCGATACCTCAAACGACCTTTGACCTAGAGGTCGAAATAATTTTTTGCTGAGTCATCCTTGATTCATCCTGCATATCTCGGAAACGGTGCGTCGTAGAGCGAAACGGACGTTATTTTCGGACTCGTCGCCCTAGACAAACATGTCTAAGGGGTATTATGGATGAACTTTGACCTTGACCCGAAATTTTTTTGCCGAGTCGGCATTTTTCGTTTTCGTCGATATCTCGGAAACGGTGCGTCGTACAGCGAAACGGACGTTATTTTCGTACTCGTCGCACTAGACAAACATGTCTAAGGGGTATTATGGATGAACTTTGACCTTGACCCGAAATTTTTTTGCCGAGTCGGCATTTTTCGTTTTCGTCGATATCTCAGAAACGGTGCGTCGTAGAGCGAAACGGACGTTATTTTCGGACTCGTCGCACGAGACAAACATGTCTAAGGGGTATTATGGATGAACTTTGACCTTGACCCGAAATTTTTTTGCCGAGTCGGCATTTTTCGTTTTCGTCGATATCTCGGAAACGGTGCGTCGTAGAGCGAAACGGACGTTATTTTCGGACTCGTCGCACTAGACAAACATGTCTACGGGGAATTATGGATGAACTTTGACCTTGACCCGAAATTTTTTTGCCGAGTCGGCATTTTTCGTTTTCGTCGATATCTCGGAAACGGTGCGTCGTAGAGCGAAACGGACGTTATTTTCGGACTCGTCGCACCAGACAAACATGTCTAAGGGGAATTATGGATGAACTTTGACCTTGACCCGAAATTTTTTTGCCGAGTCGGCATTTTTCGTTTTCGTCGATATCTCGGAAACGGTGCGTCGTAGAGCGAAACGGACGTTATTTTCGGACTCGTCGCACTAGACAAACATGTCTAAGGGGTATTATGGATGAACTTTGACCTTGACCCGAAATTTTTTTGCCGAGTCGGCATTTTTCGTTTTCGTCGTTATCTCGGAAACGGTGCGTCGTAGAGCGAAACGGACGTTATTTTCCGACTCGTCGCACTAGACAAACATGTCTAAGGGGTATTATGGATGAACTTTGACCTTGACCCGAAATTTTTTTGCCGAGTCGGCATTTTTCGTTTACGTCGATATCTCGGAAACGGTGCGTCGTAGAGCGAAACAGACGTTATTTTCGGACTCGTCGCACTAGACAAACATGTCTAAGGGGAATTATTGATGAACTTTGACCTTGACCCGAAATTTTTTTGCCGAGTCGGCATTTTTCGTTTTCGTCGATATCTCGGAAACGGTGCGTCGTAGAGCGAAACGGATGGTATTTTCGGACTCGTCGCCCTAGACAAACATGTCTAGCGGGTATTATGGATGAACTTTGACCTTGACCCGAAATATGTCGACATTTTTCATTTTCGTCGATATCTAGTATTATAAATTATTCATCACACCGAAATGCCTCCAAGGCATCTTTAGGCCTTGACGTCTAGTTTTTAACTCATGATTTTATTCAAATTTATTTATTTTAAATTTAATCTTTTTTCACAGATACATTCACAAAAAAACTTAAAGTGATGTACAAATGATGAAAAAGGTGAAAGTAGAAGTTGATGCATATGACAAGACTTTCCCCAAATAATAATAACTTTCAAATGAAAGGGAATGAAAATAGAAGTATTGGACAATGATAGAGATTCATAGAAATATAGCTATCTTCAGTTTTGTGACTTGTAATTACAGATGTACATTTTTATAAAAAATTTTCATATTTTTCTTTTTATGCACAAACTACCCGCAGCTTAACTCCATACATACTCATCTCTAGATCTTAACTTCGTAGTCCTTAAAGATAAAAAGGCCCTCCAACCTGGATTTCTAATATTGAAACAACGGTAGTAATAGATAATCCCATAGGAGAAGTTTGCGATGCGTGGACGAAAAACCATAATTTCTTTTGTATTCGTTGAATGAGTTTGTGAGGATAATAAAAAAGTAATATTGCCGACCATTTTATTTGTTATAAATTATTTTGATATTGCTTGAGCCTGTTCAGGGGTGGATATGTCATTAAAATCTACAGGCGTAGTGGTTCATGCATGTTGTGTAAATCAACGTACTAGGTATATTGGTCAAAGCGCGCTCAACGTTAAAAATATCAAGATACGAGAAAATATGGTAATGTTTGGTTGTTTACCTATTTAACCTGAATATTCATGACAAAAAAAATCTCAACCAATCAGATATGTGAAAACTGGGTCACATGTACCAGTGACCAATCAGGGACAGGAGCGGGAAGCGTCGGTTACGCTTCGGTTTTGGGCTTCGAACAAGTTTGTAAGTACACGTCGGTTTTATGCCATTTTATATCATATTTATTTATTTTTGAGGACCAAATGAAACGAAGTTCGGTTCCATAATATATATAGAATACATTGTCAACCTTTTTATGCGTAATGCTTGTTAAATTCGTCTGCAAGTTTGGGGTATGTGTGTGCTCGTTTCTCTTCGGCTTTGTTCGGTTTTCACTGCCGAAGCTGCGGGCGGCGGTGCAGGCAGGACGGTAGATTGAATGCAATCTCTGTGATCTTGACGATAAACAGATAAGCTCTGAGACGGCTGTATTTTATGGCTAGCAGGACGGTAACAGGGTAAAATCATAAATTTTTTCCTCCATCATCGTTCACCTCAGATTACCTCTGAATACCGCCTGCCCTTCCGACTGTGGACAAATATCTATTGAACACGATCTATTATAAAGGATGTGCATCAGAACGAATACAATATAGATTTTGCATGATGATGATCATAGTATAACTTAGCCATAGGGCAGCCAGCCAGCGGCTATGTCTATGAACAGATGAATGATCCTGTAATTTGTAAAATTTATGAGCCTGTTTTATGCATACAGGCAATGCACATTAGGTAGGTAGGTAGGTAGGTAGGTAGGTAGGTAATATGAATGATCATGGATGCCGTACACAATTTTAAAAGTTTGATTTGATTTATCCAGTCTGTCATCTAGATAATACATTCACCTTGCATGATATGTCAAGACAAAATGTACATCTGCAGATGTCTACGATAACCAGCATTGCGTTCAGTGAACAAAACGTTCTGTGGCGCTACAGGATGGAAGTAGTATTGTTCTTGCATAGCAACTAGGGGCCAACAGCGAACGTTAGCAAAGCGCTCGCTGTCACTGAACGCAAGGCAGATACTCGCAACAGTTAACACACAAAATATTTCAATGTACTAGGTTATTTCCAGTGTGGTTTTGAGTGATGACATGGACGACATTATGATGAGAGTATGCCATCTCTGAAATTTTTAACGATGGGAACAAAAAATGTATGCAAATAACTGTGATAACCTATTGTTAACATAACTTAACGATGGATACAACAAGCATTTCTAACAATGGAAATCTTAGTGATTGAAAAATGCTTGTTGTTAACAAGTAGAATATTCTTTATTAACGAGGATTTGTCTGCTAACGAACTCTTTATGATCAGTGATGATGTTAGTGAAACTGGGCCCCAGATCTCCATCATCTCTGTAAACACAAAATTAGCTATTGCACACAAATATAAATACTCCTGGTTTAGTGTTACTGAATGATTGAGTTTCTGTTGATACTCGATCGCCAGTCCAGTCGGCAGTGCGGCCAGTGCCATTTAGTTTCACAATTGGTTATTTGTATTCACTCAGCTGACCCAAGCTGTTTCATCCATTTTAAACTAACTAACAGTTATTCCACGTTTCTTTTCTACTTTTCCAGGTATTTCAATATTCAGGTATAGTACTTCCAGTTCTTCACTGAGGAAATATGCCATCAAAAACTAAGGTAACTTTCCGTTAACTATGTAGGTAATGGAAACGTATGTACAATGTAAAATTGGAATATGATGATTTATCAAGCAAATATGGGCAACAGCATCCATGGACATCTCTCTATTAAGTTGTGTAGTGTGTTGATGTATCTGATGTTGTTTAAATTTTGATTGATTTGGAAAACATGATCAGTTGCTTAATATTACTGTCATAAATTGGTATTACAGTCAGAGCGCAGTCTTCGATCACGATCTCGTGGTCGAAGCAGATCTCGATCCCGAGGACGATCCAAGTCGCCTTCCCGTACTAAGCAATCCAAACAGAGTCCCTCGCCTGCACGTCAATCAAGGTCAACAAAGTCCGCACCTAAACAGCTGACAAAATCTACCCCCAAGACAACACCCACCAGGCAGTCGGCCAGGATCAAGGATATTGTTGAAAAGGTAAAGGCTACTTTTATTGATCAGGTTTATTCTAGAAAGCAAATTTTCTAGAGTTCAAAAGTTATAAATCATGTCAGTTATATACAATTGAGAAGTTTTGTTGTTTAGTTGCTTAGATTATTATGTGATGAGCAAATTACAATGACGAATTGTTTTGGACATGTGAAATACATGTGATTTCAATTTAGTTGCTTTTCATTATCCAACAGCAAGAATCAGTTCGTCAAGAAGAAGAAGAAGCAGCCAAGACTGTCACGATTAAAACTTCTGTTAAGACGATTATTACCAAGACAAGTTCAACTATTAAATCTGGCAGTGATGACAAGTCTGCTCGTCCTAAGTACAAGTCAGGAGGCCCAATTGGAACATTCGTGTTCATGCTGGTGTTTCTCACCTTGACGCATGTCCTGCTACTTCTCTGTAACAAAGTGAGTTCTATGTTATGTACACTAAAGTCTTCTAATGTGCATAAAACCCCTTTGAAGAAGGATTTACCATTCTTTGAGTGGGTAACTGAAAAATTCATTGTGTGCAATCTTTGATCTGATCTTTACAGAAATCATGTACTTTGGACAAGCTACCAAGTTTCCCAAGAACGCTGTCTGCGTACTTTGACCGTCAGTCAGCATTGATATTCCTGGGTTTCATGACCTTCCAACTTTTGCTGGAGTTCCTCCCTGTTGGCCGGGTTGTTAAGCGTCAAGCTCGGGGTCATAACAAGCCTCAGACCTACAGATGCAGAGGTAAGTTACTTCTCAAACTATGCATTTTCTTTGCAAGTGTAATAAATAGTTTGTATTGTACAATTTCCACATGATTTGCTGATAACTTTGAATTGATCGTTGCAGGATTACTCTCATTGGTAATGAACTATGCCGCTCTGGGTGGTATGATTTACCTCGGTTATCCAGTGACATTGGCCTACGACAAGCTGTTTCAGCTGGCTTCCATATCCATGTGTGCTGCCATTGTGATGGCTTTCCTGCTGTTCATCAAGGGTGGTCGTGCCGCTGGCAAAGACCTTTCACCAGATGGCAATACAGGTGAAATGAATATGATTGTATCTCTGACACCACACTTATTTGAAGCGATAAGCTAGTTGAAATGTATCAAACATACATGTATCAGATTATCAGAATGAAGTACTGAGTTGGGGCTGATCATGCTGAACTTCTGTGTGCAGGTTGCCTCAGCTATGATTTCTTCATCGGGCGAGAGGTGAACCCTCGGGTTGGACCAGTGGATGTGAAGATGTTCATGATACATGTGACTGTGAATGCTTGGAGCATGTTGAACGCCATCTTTGTGTGGAAAGCATACGCCGCTGGAGACATGTACTGCACCCTGGCAACTGTTGCTGTCCTCCAGAATCTGTGTGCTGCTGATGTAGGGTTTTTTGAGGTGAGTCACTTTCTAATTGTGAAAGCATAAAGATGGTTATCTGTTGTGGTCACTGCATTTTGTTTGTTTTGACTGTACTTAACTTGACTATATACTTTCATTGCAGGATACATACCTCACAAGCCTTGAGGTGATGCAAGAATCTACTGGATTCAAGGCGTGTGCTGGATATTTCACTAGTCCGTTCCTGTACAGTGTTCAGACAAGATACCTCCTGGAACATCCGCGTCACTGGCACGCAGCTTGTATTGCGGGCTTTGTCATCCTGAACAGTGAGTTGTCAAGTATCATGGTGATAAACTCTAAACACTGAAAAATGATCTTGACACTATACAAATGTTCCCGCTCACAAATCTCTAATACATCCTACTTCACAGTGATTGGCTACATCATCTACCGCGGTTCAAACTCGGAGAAAGATCGTTTCAAGAGAGATCCACACAATCCTGCCTTTGCCAGTAAGTACAATTTATGGCTTGTCTAATTTGTGCAAAATTGCTGCAGCACAAACAAATAATCCTAATCAACATCAACAGTTCAGAACAGTGAATCTGGCTCGACAGTAGCAGATTGTTTGAATGTGATGACTGTTCATGTAGACTTCAACAAGATCCCGACGTCATCTGGCAAAAAGTTGCTTGCCTCTGGATGGTGGGGTCTGTGCCGACATCCCAACTACCTCGGAGACCTCATCATGGCCCTGGCTTGGTCTCTGCCATGTGGTATGTCTTCCTTATACTTCATCTACCAGTATATATGTCTGATTGATGTATATGATATACATTTATTGTCGTTCATCATGTAACATAAAAATTGTAGTGATTTCGGTCATTCAAGTAAGATTTATTTCCAGTTTGAAGGACTTGTAACAAAAATCATGACTTTGGATTTGTTGTACGCAATGTTTGATATTGTTCATCATGTCATGGAATTTTGTCTGATACTAGTGTTTGTGTTTCAGGTTTCACCAACTTCTTGCCGTACTTCTACCCGCTGATGTTGGTCTTGTTCCTGTGGGATCGTGCCTGCCAAGTCGAGTCCAGCTGCCGAGACCGTTATGGAGCGGCCTGGGAACGATACTGCCGCGAGGTCAAGTATCGACTCATCCCGTATGTCTACTAGGCAATGGAGGCTTGCATTGGGTAGTCCTGGACTGACTGAACATGTCCTGCTGTTGCTATTATTGGAAGATTCTGCTCAAGCCAGATTTCTGTATGCGATGGTAGTGGTTCTTGTACATGTACATTGGCACAGTCATTTGTGTTCTCAGGTGTTTGCTGTTGTGGAAATGGCTTTGTCATCTGTTCGTAGTATTCAGTTTTCGTAGTATTCAGTTTCATCTTTTACAATCAGTGAAATTTTATGATATACTTATGAATTTTTTCTTTGAATTGATTCGTTTACCCCAGGTATTGGAGTTTTAAATAAGTTATATTTTTACCCTCAATTTTGTATGCGACATCTTAACTTATGGCATATTTTTGTGTTACGTTTATTTGTTAGGTTGTGATTTATATTCACTGCTGTTGAAAATTTTTGAATAAAATTACAAAATTGTAACAAAAAAGAAAGTATGGGCAGCATTTGTGTACATAGTTTGTATATTTTTTCTCACATGTAGATAATGTATGTATATGTGTGAGATGTAATCATGACTCATTGTTAATATTACACAGATGTTCATGATCCTCGATTCATTGTCAGCCGATAATCATATTTCATGTTGATTTAGAACATTCAGATGTTGATGTTCTAAATTGATGCAAGTAAAGTCCTTGTAAGTGTAGAAAATACATCACATTAATATCGTTTCATGTGTATATATTTCTCTAGGAGTATTAGACATCTGATCTTGTATAGATTCCTGAGGACAAGCAGTATTGTTTTCTTGTGGAACAGTATTTTACCAGTACACCGACTTGGAAATTACTGCTTCGACTGTCTCTGTATGACACTACTACTACTAATGTAGGCATTTACCGATGTTTTCCACATTGTGGTCAATGTGAGTAACACAATCATGTCAAAATCGTATATTGCAGTGGATTTTCATGTAGATACATTGCTGTGTGCTTCATTGTAATAAATCCATATCATTAGATAATTTGTTGTATTTTTGACACCACTAGGAACAGTGGAATTCATGCATTTACATAATGACGACACTACCACCGCAACAGCACATACCGGTAACTAACGATACTAACTACTGTAAAAGTACTAATTTTCGCGCGGTACTTATTTCGCGTATTTCGCGGTAAGGGTAGATCCGCGAAATTAAATACCTCGCTAAAATAAGTCTCCCGCGAAAATTAATTTTGAGGTTTGTGGCCGTCCATAGCACAATACGCTGTTGCTAATCATAACGCGCAGAATTACGTTAGTTACAGTGCCCAGATACCGGTCGCTAGCGTCTCCATGGCACGTGCTTGAACTTGGTGCCGATGACATCTGCACCAAGTTCAAGCTTTTGCAGACTAAGCATGACTTGTTTGACGTTTGTGTTTAAAATTTCAAATAAAATCTGATTTGATTTCCTGTGACTTTCCATTTTTCACACCAATTGCATTGATATACTGTGATGTCCATCAACTGCAAATTCTTTACGCGATTACTGGCAATCACTGAACCGCCAAATTAAATCCCCGCGAAATTGCCTGGGGGTAAAAACCGCGAAATTTAATACCCGCGAAAAAGTGTTTTTACAGTACTGTAAAACGACTAATTTTGGCGGACGATTTATTTGGCAGACTTGGCGGTAGGGGAAAAACCGCCGAATTAAATCTTCCGCCAAATTAACTGGATATATATTAAGCAATATACGTGGTGTTGAAACCGCCACATTAAATCTCCGCCAAATAACGTGGGGCTCAAAACCGCCAAATTCAATAGCCGCCAAAATTAGTCTTTTTACAGTATATATTTGCAAACCATGGATAAACTGAGAAAAATAGTGCCAAAAAATTATGTGACCTGATTTTAGCTGTGCCACTGGTACCACACTGGGCCTGCAGAAGTAACTGATGCTGTACTGATGTTGCAATACTCAAATTCTCTCTTGCATACATTGGACCTACATGTATGCACAGATAGACCATACACTAACACAAAATTAGCATAAATTTCCCAAATTTTAATTGTAAATTTGCCGTTTATTGTTATTACTCACCTCTAAACTACTACATGCTCCTTTTCGATCCTTTGGATCGTTCTGGATAGAAATTCGCGTACTGAAAGCAAGGCACGATCGTCTGCCTGCATGACTCGAGCGCTCCTTTTGCCGCCAAAACCGCCGCGCATATGCGCGCGCAGCTGCGCAGAAGCTTCACTTTTCTGTCCAACAAACGACAAAAGGAAGCCCCTAGCACATAACTGGCGGGGATGGATGGGAGGGCCTTTACTGTAGTAGTTTAGAGGTGAGTAATAACAATAAACGGCAAATTTACAATTAAAATTTGGGAAGTTTATTTTATACATCACCAATCTAAACTACTACATGCTCCTTAGAATCAAAGGATAGGCGGTGGAGCAGTAGTGCTAGAGAGTCATGAAAACAGACGATAGTCTTGATTTCAAGCGAATCGCTAAAATGCTACATTTTCAATATATCTTTAGTAATAATAAAGATACTCACCTAGCGGTGCGATCGCTTGCCTCCGACATGCACGAATTTCTTCTTCACCCATCGGTGGAAAACGGAACTCTACTTGAGACCGTAACATAAAGAATTCAAACACAAACACAAAGCGTTGCTTATATACACGTGCACGTTAAAACCAAGACTTTTCTGTCCAGCTGGTTCAAACAACAGCTTGCGCTACGACCAGCGGACCCAGTCTAAATCTGGACGACTGGTCCTGAAGTTCGGCAGCATTGGACAGATAGAACCCGATGAATGTCGTAGAATTAGTCCACATTCCAGCCCTCACGATATATTCCAACGGAATATTCGACCTGGCCGCCAAAGACATCGAGATGTGTCGGATTTGGTGGGACGATATTTTGTAAGTGACTCGATCGTCAGCACCTGATTCCGCATAGACAGTCCTCACTACAACCTTCACCCATCGGGATAGTGTAGCTGTGGAGATATCCGTAGCCCTGTTAGGCTGATAGGAAATAAATAATCGCTTGCGATCTTTCCTGATCGATCTGGTACGATCGATGTAGATTTTCAGCGCTCTTACCGGACACAATAGAGCGTCCGGCTCATTCCGTCCTACGTAACCGCCCAGTGACGGAATTACGATAGGGGAGAACGCTTTCCCGCCCTCAACTGCAGCACGTGTTTTAGGCATAAAATCACGTACTGGGTATAAGGAAACGGACCCATCCGCGCCAAATGCGACTCGCGATACGTCGATCGCCGCGACATCTGAGCGTCTTCGACCACTTGCTAGCATAACTAGCAGGAAAGTCTTAAGAGTTAACCTCTGCAAGGAAACTTCCTTGAGAGGCTCCCAAGGTGCTTTAGTAAGACAATATAGCACAAAAGCCATGTCCCAATCCGGTAGAGTAGGAACTCCACGTGGCCTTTGCGTCCTAAAGGACGCCAAGAGATCAGCAAGGATACGATTATTAGTTAAATCGATCCCCCTAGCACGGAATACAGGGCCCAGCATGGACCTGTATCCCTCGATCGTAGTAGGCTTCAAATTAAGCCTATCAAAGAGATAGCAGAGAAAGTCTAGCACTGCATTCAGAGGGGCAGAGAGCGGATCAATGCGCCTTCCGTTACACCAACGTACGAATACTCTCCATTTAGCCTCATACGTTTTAGAGGAGGATCTCCTATTCTTTCTCGCGAGATGTACGGACACCTGCTGAGAAAATCCTGCCTCCTGGAAGGATCGCTCGATAGCCTCCAGACGTGTAATTTGAGCACGTGGACGGAATCGTGAAATATATCCCGCCCCGGTTGCTTCAGCAACCTGTCCTCGATCGGGAGAACCCGTGGTACATCGATCAGGAGGGACAGTAGCAGGGGGAACCACGCCTGCATCGGCCAGCATGGCGCCACCAACAGAATCTCGCACTGAGACCTGGCTACTTTGTGCAGCACTTCTGTTAGGAATCGAGTTGGCGGGTACGCATACCCGAACATCCCGTCCCACGACTGAGACATCGCGTCCACAGCCAGTGCCTCGCTCTCTGGCAGAGGTGAGAAGTAGACCGGGAGCTTGTGATTCCGAGAGGTTGCGAACAGGTCTATGTTCGGTGTCCCGAACGCCTGACAAACGCGCCGAAACACCCCCGGATGCAGACTCCACTCCGTGCCTATGATCTTGTCCGGTCTCGACAGAGCGTCCGCTAGGACATTCCTGTGACCCGGCAGGTGCCTCGCCCTGATAAACAGACGGTACTTGAAGGCAAACCTGATCAGACACTCGGCCTCCAAACAAAGCTGACTCGACCGAGTTCCACCTTGTTTGTTTATGTGCGCCACTACTGTGCTGTTGTCTGTGAAGACCAACCACTTCGTCCCTGGGGGACTCTGAGGCCCCCAGATCTCGAACGCACGTCTCACCGCTCGCAGCTCTAGGACATTGATGTGCAACGCCCTCTCGCTCGTGTTCCACACAGCAGAGAGTTCGTGCTCGTCCATATGAGCTCCCCAAGCCAATTCTGACGCATCGGTGAAGAAGGTCCGATCGGGCAGATACTCCGCGAGTGGCATCCCTCGGAAAAGATTCCGATGGTCCCGCCACCAATGCATTGCTTCCCGAGCACGATCGTCCACCGATACGACTTGGTCTAGTCGATCGGTGAGTATCCGCCATTGCAACGCTAGACACCATTGAATGGGTCTGAGGAAGCACCTGCCGAACGGCACCTGTTTCTCCATCGACGCCAACAGACCGATGATGGACAGAAACTGTCGAGCTGTGATCGACGACTGCGTCAGCGCGACCTCCATCGCCGCAATCGCCTTGAGAACTCTCTTCCGCGGAGGAAGAGCTACTCCTCGCTCTAGATCGTAATCTACCCCGACATACTCGAACCTCTGTGTCGGGGACAGATGAGACTTCGCCCAATTGGGGATCCAGCCGAGGCTGGTCACCAACCTGAGGACGAACCCGGATTGCTCTATAGCCTGAGACGGGGAGTCGGCTATGATTAACCAATCGTCGATATAATGGTGGAATTGAATTCCAACCGATCGAAACCTGGCTGCCATCGTCCTTACGATACGGGTGAACACGTAAGGGGCGGTGGCTACTCCAAAAGGAAGTACCCTGAACTGATACACCGAACCTTCGAAGGCGAACTTGAGGTATCGCCGATCGGCTGGGTGTATTGGCACATGTAAGTACGCGTCTTTGACGTCGATACTGACTGCCCACTTCCCCTTGGACAGAGCTTTCTGGACGGAAAGCGCCGACTCCATCTTGAACCTGGGTATGATCAGGAATTTGTTGAGGTTTGACAGATCGAAAACGGGACGCCACCCGCCTGTCTTTTTCGGCACTAGGAAGATGAGAGAATAGAATCCTCTCTCGTCCTTGACCACCTCGATCGCACGTTTCTCTAGCAACTGCTGCACCTCGTGCTGCAGAAGCTGAAACTTTTCCCGATCGCCGGGCACAGGGAAGAACCACGCTTTGGGTCTGATCGGTGGTTTTCCAGCCTCCCATCTGAAGGTGAGACCGAACTTCACCCATGCCACGACTGAATTGTCTGACGACGCCAGATCGCTCCAGTTCTGGACGAACTGAGCCAGGCGTCCCCCGACTGGACCAGGTTGTGGAAGATCGAATTCCGAAAGAACTGAACCTTCCACAGAGCCTACGCTTTCCCGCAACGAGTCACTTCTTACCAGAAGCTTTCCCTTTGCCCTTGAAGCGTCCACCCCCTTTGCCTCCGCGCTTGCCATCCCCCTGGGGAGGGGGAGGCTGCGCCCCACGAAAGGGCGGCTGCGTAGAAGCGGGTGCATGTGGTGCCTGAGGTTGGGCAGGCTTCTGACCCTTGGTCTTCTTGCCTGTCCCAGACCCCGCCGACTTCCCAAGCAAAGCCTTGGCCATAGCCTCATCCCGGAGATGTTCCCGCATGACGGAAATATCCGATCGAGAGAGGTTGGCGTAGGTATAGCCTGAAAAAAGCGGCCTCCCACGTAGCTCAGCGACGTCCGTAGCGGACACGTCAAGCAGACGGAGATCAGCATCACGCATGGTGAGATCCAATTGTGCGCCCAGGTGCGCACTGTCACGCTCAGCAGCATGGACCACTCCGGCCAAGACGCCGAGTGCTGCATGTATGTTGGCGCGACTCCCCTCCTCCAGATCCGCCTCGTCCACAAACTCCTGAACCAAGGTGGTCAGGTGATCTGTCAACGAGAGCTGCCCCATCAATTGATGAGACAGCGTCTGCCAGTGAGAAAGGCGAGCCTTTTTCACATAAGCTGACCAGACCGTACCCTGCTTCCGGGAAAGCAGGTGAAGGTTAGGGTCTTCGACCGGGACGGAAGTCTGATGTCCACCCTCGGACTCTACAGTCCGATAGGTGTCGATCGACTCAGGTCGAACACGGCTAGTCGGGAATGTCGACTCCGTACGAGCCACATCCTTCTTAGCCGTAACTCCCTTGTTGATCTTGTCGAAAGACTTGACCAACGCGGGAGCCACAGGGAGCCGGATCGGCCGACGAACTGGCGCCGACGCGAACCTACCGGTTCCCCGTGAGGGCCCTGGAGCATCGATCGGCAAGTCCATTCGCCTTGCGACCGACTCCAAAGCCCACCGGAAGTTAGAACCCCCGGCCTGATCGGAAGTCTCATCCTCCGAGGAGGACGACTCCTGATCAGCTTCCACTCGACCCCCCCGATCGTTGGACCTCACAGGTCCGATCGAAGACCTCGATGACCCCAAGGGTACATCAAAGGACGGGCGAGGGAATGCCTGCTCAGCGATCGCGCCCGTCCGGCGACTTACATCCGCGTACACAGGACTTGAGTGGCCCTGAGGAACGACCCCAGCACCACCCGCCCGATCGTGCCCTGATCGAGGACCAGGAGCACGACCGCCAAGTGAAGACTCCCGATCGCACGAACGATCGAGAGCCTCACCCCCAAACAAAGGGAACTCTCCCCCCTCGAACCTCGAGACCGAGGACCCGAATGAGCCATCCAAGCTGCCCCGCCGATCGAAGCCCGAAGCCTGATCGTCGCCCACCGAGAGGTCGGACGAAGCCTGAGCCACATCGAAAATCGATGTGGTCTCAGCACCACGGCGCTTAGAGGAAGCACGCTTCCTCTTCTTGGAAGGCCCCGGGGAAGAGACTACGGACCCCTCCACCTCGATCGGCCCCGACTGAGGGACGACGAAGGTGGAGTGCGGTTCCTTGGCTGCTTTCGCCTTGGCAAGAACTGAAACCTTCTTCTTAGAAGATTTCGACTTCTTGCCAGCAGGGGGAGCAAGCTCTCCCTGCGACGAAGGGGCAGCCGAAGAACCGGCCGGGACTCCCTGTCCAAGCAGGGAAGAGAGACCCGGCAGGAGGGGACCCTGAAGGGACGATAACGACTGTGCAAAGAAAGATTGCACAGCCGCGTTGACCATGTCCTGTGTTAGCCCCAGGGGCTGGCTAACACCGGACGCAATCTGTGCCGTCACAGGCGGAGTCTCCACCTCCATGGGCGACTGGCGGACTTGCGGAGCCGAAGCTTCCGCAAGCCTCAAAGCATCCCGACGAGCCAACGAGGCTTCGGAATACTTTGCAGTCGCCTGCACGAAGGAAGAGGGACGCCAGAAACGACACAGATCACACCTCAAATCCTCCATAGATACCGGGCCATGGTCTAAACAGTCGAAACACACACTGTGTTTCTCCCCTCCTCGGAGGGTATTGACCAGACACTTCGGGCATGGACGTTCGTCCATGGCACCGGTACCAAGGGAGGATTGTGAAGTCATGATCACACAAGGGAACTAACCACACACAGTAACAGGGCGGGCAAAATATGCAAACCTGAGACCGCGCTGAAAAAAGAACCCTAAGAGGACTACGAATATATAAACTACAGTATACGTATACACAATATATACAGTAGAAAATTAACGTAGAACTATTGATAGATGTAAACAACAAGTACACTATCAAGTACGACGGATGGACGATAATAGGGTGAACTGGCTAAACAAATCGCTGACGATCTAGCAAGTAACAAACTATCGACCGATACTTATCCAAATAGACACAAAACGATGTCTATGAACGTGGCAGGTGAAATTCCGTAAGAATATATCGCAAAAGTCTAGTTTGCAGACTAAATTCTACGAATTCACCGGGAACCAAAATCCAAAGCTGCCAAGCAAAAATGGCGGTGGACAGAAAAGTGAAGCTTCTGCGCAGCTGCGCGCGCATATGCGCGGCGGTTTTGGCGGCAAAAGGAGCGCTCGAGTCATGCAGGCAGACGATCGTGCCTTGCTTTCAGTACGCGAATTTCTATCCAGAACGATCCAAAGGATCGAAAAGGAGCATGTAGTAGTTTAGATTGGTGATGTATAAAATAAACAAGTATTTTATTCACTTAGCAATATATCAAGTGCATGAGAACTTGAGAAGACAGGGACATGTCGAGCAATACAATTTAACTAATCTAGTGTATTTTCAAGACACATTCTAGCTCGAGACTAAACAACCAACTACAGACAATACAATCGGCTACCACAGTAGACACACCCTGTAATAGACAACACTGTGGTAATAGACAACTCGCAGTCTAGGGTATGCCCAATCCTCTCGATAAAGTTCGAGGATTGACTCGTGCATGCGTCATACCCTACAGCTGTTCATCGTCTATTCTATACATATAGTAGTTACTTCAAGCAGCACAACATCATGACTCATGAACATACATGGACTTGTAAATGTTTTACACAGTGCAAAATATGCTTATTCTCCAACAAGTTATGTGCATATCTGATGAGTTCATCTCGTATAAAAATAATTCAATCTAAGCTCAGTATATGTATGGGAATATCTTGTAGGGGACAGCTTTACAGTATTTGTCCCAATCAAGACCATATTTTTTCCGACAGTTGACATCATCTCGTTCGAATCGATGGACGAGAAGTCCCAGGAAGTAGATGGGATAAAAGTATGGTAGGATATGTTCAAATCCTGCAATGACGAATACAAAAATTCAGAGATTTATACTCAGAATTTGAAGATTCATACATTTATCTAATAGTATAAGAATTGAAAAGGCATCTTAAGATGATTCATTTTTAGCTATTTGAGCTAACATGAGTTCCATGTTGACGTACCACAAGGCAGGGACCAGGACAGGGCCATCATTAGGTCCCCGAGGTAGTTAGGATGTCGACACACACCCCACCAGCCGGATATCATCAGCTGCTTGCCACTCGATGTCGGCAAAGTCTTCAGGTCTGCAGTGTTAGTGCAACTATATTAGCTTTACCAGTACTATATTAGAGGAAAGTATTAGGACATTATCACTGATTACACCGCGAAAACTGAAAGTAAGTAGAGTTGATTTATGCCTCTATTATTGCCTCTTGGTAGAGCACCACATTGAATAATATCCAGACACGAGATTTGTATTTTGAAGAAATTACATGTACTCACGTTTGACAGCAGGACTTTCTGGGTTCTTCCGGAACTCATTTTTCTGTGAGTTTGCTCCCCTGAATATGTAATAGCCTAGTACTGCAAAACCAAGAGCATAGAATCATGGGCAGACTATACAATCATCATCATGAAATTTGATTATTGAGTTCATTTCAGGGATTCCATATTATACAGAACATATTGAAAGTTCCACATACAGTTAAGTGCCATGAAGCCAACGATTGCCATACGACTCCAGAGTTGTGGGTGTTCTAACAGGAAGCGAGCCTGAAGGCAGTACAGGAACGGCACCCAAGCCAAGTCACCAAACGCCAACATCAAACCGAATCCATCATGCACAATGTCCATTGTGGTCAGAATAGCCTCCTGGATCCGTAGAAGTATAGATATGGTAAATAATGATTCCCGACACAAAGAAACTGAGGATCAAGGCCCTCCATTGACATGAGTGATTGTTGACCTTTTAGGCTGTGGCATGTTTTGAAAACAAAATTGTGGTCAGACATTCATTTGTCAATAAAATATGATATAAACAATGGTGGACTTTCACCTCAAACCACAGAGCGTCAGCCACATAGAGAGCGTGGAAGCCTGTGACGATGACTAATGAGAGGGGTGGTGACCCATAGAGTTCACAGGCCTTGGCGACAAAACTCAGGTCCAGCATCAGCCAGCCGATCAGTCCTGGTCGCAGCTCGCAGAAAAACTTCCAGTCAATCGGCCCCACCCGAGGATTCAACTCTCGTCCGATGAAGAAGTCATAAATGAGATATCCTGGCGGAGATCAAGTAGAAAATTGGCAATGTCTATTTCTCGAAAATATGAGAAACAAAAGTGTTTCGAATAATAAGGTTTACATCTACATGCAATAAAAAGCCAGATTGTACAAAAACATACCACTGTTTCCCCCGTGAGCTAGTTCCGACTCAGGGACGGAGAACGATCTGCAGTACAGATAGAACGCCAGCAGGAAGGAGAAGATTATTGCTGTAGTCGCCAGCTGCAGGAACTTGTCATACAGAATGGACACAGGATAGCCAAGGTATGCGAGAACACTGAACCCTAGCAGGGAGATCACAAGGTTCAGGAAAGCTGCAATCAAACAATACAAAGAATTCAAATCGCCACACTCCCCATGGCCATAATTTCCATAATGAATGTTGGACAACATGTTACCTTACATTTTGATGATTGAAAAAAAAAACCCCAGGATCTTGTCATTTCCCCTCTCCACACAACAACTCACCATTACATCTGTACTGGAGTTTCTGCCCATTGGACAACGTCAGTCCCTCCACCACCGTTCCCGTCGGTAAAATGTAGAGGAACAGCTGGAAGGCGAACCAGCCCAGGAAGATCAGCGTGGCGGTCAGGTCAAAGTAGTCACTAGGGCTGGTCGGTACAGCTGGCAGCCTCCAAGGTGAGCACATCTCCTGGTAGAAATGAAGGGTCTCATCAGACATGTTCCGGAAAATTATTTTATCTTGTGATTTAAAAAATTTGCTTTGAAACTCAGTTTGTTCAAAGGGTTCAATCAACGTAATAATATGCATATGGTAACTATGTGGTATCATGTTTCAGTAATTTAACAAAGAGTATAATGATTTTATATACCTTATTGCAGGCAAGGTTGATGAAGTAGACAGCACAGGGCAGGCCGAAGGTCATCATAAAGGACCCCAGCACCCCTCCAAACTCCAGACCATCTCCTCCCATCTCCTCTACTGTTGTCAAAACGTCACAGTGGGACAGCTACTGTGGTTGGTGAACCATAGGGTTGTTCAATAATGCATAATAGTTCACAAGCATATTATGAGGCTAAAGTGAGTTACATCTCCCTCTTTGACTTTGGTTGCTGCACTTTATCATCTGCTCGAGACCTCGATACCCGGTAGGCATAGGTGATTGAATGTATAATTAACGTTTTATTCAGGTAAGAATTAACAAATTTGACGTCTTATTCTTTACTGCAATACACTAATTTACCTCAAAGGAACTTGAATGCAAAAGATAAGGAAAGTTTGTACGTTGTCAGTGCCCACATTAGAATCACTCGTACGATATTCCTGGACCACTTACATAAGATAACATCGATCACACCATGTTTTGTTTACAGAAGAATTGGGTCGGGTCAAACACGCCATGGTCATGGTCCTGACACCTGGCGAATACACTTGATCCAATTGTAAGGTGGCGTTATGACGAATCAGAACGTCATCAACCAGCTTCCAACCCAACATTATCCCATCACCAAACCCGAAAAATAACGATGGAAATGAAACTTTGAATGGTATTTATCTTCACCTACGAGGAAGCGAATCATTTGCACTATAGACTTCTTCCTATATGGAAAGAACATCCCAGGCATTGACGTAGTCCAATAAAAAAAACCCTAAAAAAAACTCCGTTTGAGACGGGAGTCAATGAAACAAGGAATCAATACGAGGACTTATAACAGTAAACATATTTAACTCTTAAAACGTTAATAATTTCATTAATTAATATATATCGACCAGTGACATCCCCATGCATGAGGGCCTAATTTCAATCGGGATTATTTTTTGTGTGTGAAAAATTTTTGTTTGAATAATTAAGAAGCCTGAAGCTGTCTACAGAAATTCCTACACAACACAACTATACTGTACAGCTGCCATCACAGAGTTTTCTGGTTTGTTTTTCGTGAATAGAGCACTACGCATGTATCTCCAAGCCATCACCCTGAAAGGTTTTGTCAGCGCAGAGTTTCCGGAAAGGTAGTGTCGCCACTTCTGACCTCACCGGGGACCAGCTGGGCAGTTCTCACGGGTATTGAATTCTCACAATTAATCTGTACCCCAGGCACCGATTGACGTGGATCCACAAATGCCACAAACACTGCCGAGGAAAAACATACAGTTTGGTAATGCCCTGATTCGAAACGACATAAATAGAAAAACTAAAACGAGAACACGTCATACATTCATTTCGTTACGAATAATACACAGTGTAATGTATTAAACAAAGTACACCATGGCATGCACAGCCTCCACAAATTTCAAGGGGTTTGAACCACAAACGCACCGAAATAAACTGCATTTTAAGTTCATTTTGAGTAAGATGGATTAGATGACTCGATGACGTTGTCCCTGGATAACTCGTGGATGTAACTTACGAAAGATGAAATCATCTCTAACAATTAAGTGAATAGCCACACGGACCTAGGGTTGTTAGAATAAATTCATTTCATACTAGTGAAATATGAAAAATCCTTCAAGTACACAAATATTTTAACAAAAGTTATCAAATTTTTTAGTATGACCTGATCAATTGATATCGGCACAGTATTTTCTAGTTTGCACACACTCTGACTCAATATGTTATATTCAATAATATACACATTTTTTCACATTTTTTACAGGCATCTACACTATCTATTGATCTCACCTATGTACAATGTACGGTGTATTTACTTTTTAAAATTGCAGTGTTCTTAGTTTTTTTTTTCCATTTTATAGATACCTTGATAGTCCCCAAAAACCAACGGACAATGAAGGAAGCCATTGTATTATTTGTTGGAGAGTATAGCAGAGCATGACCTGTAGTGATCTCTGAGGAGGTATGTTCCTGAATAATGCCTAAGTCACATTTGCACCGATGCCTTCGCCGATGAGGATACGATGCCCGAAAAGGCTGAAATTTGGCCATTTCAGCCAGTCACCCACCGAGCGCCTGAGGATGATCCGTGACCATCTGGCAACAATCGGACATCGTAGACACGTCGGTAGAGGCATCGGAAGAAAATAACGCAGAGTTATTTTCTTGCGGCGACCGGTGGAAAAAATGACATCGGTGGTGAATCGCTTGCACGTCTCCCGGTGAGCGGCCAGAGCCCCTTCAGATGCCCATATCAGGTGCCGAGGGAATCGACCAAATTTTTCGGCAGACCAATGGGGGAAACTCACCAGGTGATCACCGCAGAGTATCCTGCTGGGTGCCGATCAATGTCCGGAAGGTGCCCATCAGATAATCGGCCGATTTGTACATATCAGACGGTCACCGAGCAGATATCAGTAGGGTATCAAACGGTCTCCGGTAGGGCATCTTTGGTTGGTCAGTTTTTCTTGAATTTCTTGAATTTTGGACGGACACGGTGAAGACAAGCGATCGTAGGTGTTTCATGACCACTCGAATGATATGGGAGAGATGCCTGACAAACTATCACCGGCGGCCGGAACATCGGTAGATACAACCGATGTCCCCACATCGGCCGGCGACATGTGCAAATGTGACCTAGGCATAATTGGACACATTGTCACCAGCGACAGTGCGCTGCTGTCTTTCACGGTAAGAACCTCAATCAATCTTGATTATTTTGTATTAACGCCATCTTGAGCAAGATTTTACATTTCCAGACTGAGCCTTTCGAATACCCTAGTGACTTCTTGATTGGATAATGGCCTCAATTATGCTGCTTAAGTGTTTCGATCAATTTTAATGAACACTCAGTCTACAGAGCAAATGAGAATCCGTAGTGCTGAAAACTGCACGAACTACATGCAAAAGTATCTCCGAAGAAATTCATAAACGTCATATGGTTCCATGAAACGCGGCCTATGTGACAATATGTGACAATTTTGGTAAATAACTTGATGGTTGCCTACGTGAAAACTCGCAAGCAATGATATATGACCTTAAATGGTAGCCCGATATCCGAGGTATCGACAAATTTAAGGGTGTGTAATCCAATTATTTTAATGTTTTGATTGATGGGGCACGTATAATTAGCACTATATATCACATCATAACGAGCGACAGATAGAAATGTAAACATATAATATAGCATGCTGAAATTGCATATTTATTGCGAATCCTTCAAGCAGCCAATGAGTATTCATTCGTTATTTTCTTGAGAAAAGCGCAATCACTCTTCAACCCTTTACAATATTTCTTCGAGCTCAATATATTGAACTTGTTTCCAGTTACAAGATTTTTCTTCTTGCTTTAAAAAATTAGACACTTGATGAATAATCGACCCCCCCCCCCCCGACACGGTGTAGTACATGTATCTTATTAGGATTTCTTTGGATTTTTGTTCACAAACATTTCCTCAGATTTAAATCTATCATATATATTGATATAATTTCAGGAGGGAAGAGCAACGACAGTTCATTTGTCCAGAATAAATGATGCTTTCTGATATTTTGACAACGGGAATAATGTGACAATATGACAAAATGTTCATGTCTATAAGTAATATACAGAAGTGTTGGCAACACCACTTGTTATATGTCTCCAAACACCTATGAATGAAAACCCCAGCCCATCCTAAATCTAGTTTGACCTACCTCTCTGATTTCCAAGGGGAATTTCCGCATATATCTGAACAACGATATAAAGAGAGCTTATCACGGAACTGCTTTTTCAAACAGAGAAATAAATGGAAACTGGGAAAGAAACGATAGTGATTTTTTGTTGATATTAACTCATTCAATCTCCTTGCTGTAATTGTTAAACCAGGATGCTGGCGCGAGGATCGGTTATGAATCAAGATACAATTGCTATCGAAGTTGTGAGTGGGAACATTGAGTGGGAAATGGTGACCTAGATGTGATCTCTTCAGAGGGCTCATTTTTCCTGATTGTTTTTTCTGCATCTGAACTGAGTAGTGTCTGAGTAGATCCAATTACCCCCAATTCTGCATTTTAATAGTGATTAGTTTATTGATTCATTCAATCACCACAGCTTTCTCTATTCCAGAACCTACCCCATGCACACATCAGAAATTGCTTGTTTACAGTAGGAGAAATACTATTTTTAGACAATATCCTCACGTACAAGTTAACCATTATTTAGTGAACTCCAAATTTGTCAGTTGGGAGTCTGCTTAGCCTAATGGTGCAGGCGGTGCTCCACATTAGTACCTTAAGTAGGTTATATTACCCAGATAGGATAAGTGGTGTCTCAATGATCTCTCTGACATGATATCTTCAGCAATGTAATGTGTACATTGATCAGCCCCCGGATCGGTGACCACGCAAGCCATTATACTGGCTGACACTACTCCGTGGTAATCGTTGGCGCATAATAAATCCAATCAGCTTCTTCACTCCCAATGTCTCGATGGAAATTTTTGTAGGGATGAATCAAATTCTCTGGTACAAAAAGTGAAGTCGCCAATACCAGACTCTGTACTATAAACTTCCATAGCAAACATATTCACGTTTGTGACGACGGAAAATATTAAAAAAGAAGCTCTGTTGTGTCTTCACATTTGGGGAACTGATATTATCATCACTGTGCTGTCGTTGATGACATACATACTCAAAACAACTACCTTAGGTGAATAAATTGAATATAATCAGAAGAATAACTTAACCTCTGATATCTGAAAACAATTTGGAGATGGAGATTGCGTTAATGAAGTTGAACAAATACTGAAGTCAGTCCTTGGCAGATATTAAAATTCTTTGAGAACCCTGTGTGAGAAAATATGCCGCATTGTTGCTTGTTTCTGAGGTGGTTGCAGCGTTTATATGTAGTTAGTGTGTAAATTGAAAGATAGGCTTGAGGATATTCAGCACTTTGTTACCTAACGAAGAAGTTTAATTACACATCACCTGCTAAATCCCATGGCTACTCTATGTGACACCAAAGGCCAATTGGTACAACATTAGTGTAACATGTGCTTAGCAATGTAGACCTAACAGCTCAGGCTAAATTGAGTTTAAAAATATGAATTTTTTTTACTGTGGCATGAATTGCAGTTCGAAAGTCAGATGAACTGAACAACTTAAACCCACAAGAGGAGGATGAAGTCCGAATTATAGTATAAAAACTCCACTAAATACAATCCTAATACGAAAATTGTAAATATCAATCATTGGTGAATAGGAAATATCACGGTAACACAAAATATAATAATCTGAATACTACCCTACAAAATATGGTCTCATTCTGTGATTGTCCAGAATAAAACCACATGACTTGTGTATGACTAATTTGTCTAACGTGTTTATATAAAATACGATATATAAAATAGTCTCCGTACATTCGAGAAATGTTATGTATGTCAACATGATCTAGGTGGTGATGGTTAACATTTCCATTGTTTAATTGCCGAATTAAACAGCCAGTAATTGCCTGAATAATTGACCATACTAACGCGGTCATTGCACTGTAGTCATCTATTATGAAGGGCCGCCAATCTTACTCGTTCGTATCACACTTTGAAATCTGTCCATACCATTCTTGTGTTTAGTGTCTCTGATCTTGCAGCTCCCAACGAATAACCTAGCGCTTAGCCTAAATTGGATAATGGTTCCCCAAAACCAAAACCTCTTTCCCTTGGCTCGGAATGCTGGTCCTCTTCACGTCAACGCTTCTATCCTCACGTATCCTGGTCATGTGAAATGCTATACCTCAATCAACTGGAATCGTTACTGTATCAAATAATTGAACGTATTGCAGCTTTTTCAAAGTTCAGTCATTGCCAATATAATTACTATCTATAATCGGAACATACATCGCAACACAGGTACAATTTGTTTCTTTACGAAAAGCCATTCCATTGTTTGTCCATCAACTTTCAACATTGGTAGAAGTGTAGAGCTGATCATTGCGAACGTTGTATGAACAGAAGCTGAAAATGTTATGCAGGCACGAAATGCAAGGTGATCTTTAGCCTAATTATTATAATATTCTACCAAAATACATCAAATCTCAAATCGTGCCAAAGTATAATGGTAGTTTCGCCCACGACAAATAGTTTGCATTTAATACATAAACTCTCCCATCACAAGATGCCAAAATCATTTAATCATTGCTGCAGGTCAAAACAAACACACGGAAGAGAACATCCTGCATTGCTAGATTGTCTGATACATCTGCATCAATCTCACGGGTTTGATACATTCCAGAAATTAATATTTGCCCTCAGCCATAGATCATCGACCATCTGAAAACCCTAGACACACAAGGATGAGAGGCATTTGTTTCCTAACTGCACACTCGAGTGTTGGAATTGGGAATAACGCACATGTGATAAAATACATATTATTCTGTGAGACCTAAATTGTTATATTGATCTTTATAAAAATTCACGACACAAAAGTGCGAAAATGAAACGTACTTCTTATGTCGTGGTTCATGTAACTGTATTTTGCTAGCATGCATGAATAATGCATTGTTCCCATTGTTAGGTGGAAATTCAATGTAAGGGGGATCATAAGCAATAGAAGCTTCTGCTATCAGATAGGGAGAATTTATTTCGTTTTCTGTGAAATGCAATGAACGAACCGTTGAATAAGATGTGTGCATACTTAAAGATGTGATCACCAGCTACAGTGTTATGTAAGGTTACGTTCATTCCTTTGTGGTATTCTTCGCCATTTTCCTTACACTGCCAGACTGAGCCAAATGCTTGAACGTCTTGATCAATTTCAATTTTGGCGTGTGTATGAACATTTATTCAAAACAGCAAATGTATTTGTAGGGCTAAAATGTGCACTAGATCTACATATAAATTATCTCAAAAGTGCTTAAGTACTCACTTAGGGATATAAATATTTTGTTGTTTTGTAAGTTTGTCTGTAACGTGATGGATATTGTGAAGTTTGGATGGTGGATAATCCAAAATGTACAAGTAACTTAGGACTTTGGATATTGGGAGAGAAAAAAAGCTAATTACAGACACAATCCTTGCGTATTAATAATCTAATAATCTCTAGCGTACGTCAAGTCAATAGGTCGGAAAAACCGTTCACTTCAACAGTGTTACTCTTGCTGGTATTCAACAATAGTAGTCTGGTTACACTGTGGTACATATATGACCGGGTATCTCAATGATCTTACTGACAAGGCATCTCCTGACATGCAATGTGCACATTCATCAGCTCTGGGAGCAGTTATCAGGGAAGCCATCATACTGGATGGCACTTCTCAATGGAAATCGTTGGCGCGTCATGAATCCAATTAGGTTTTCCTCTCACCCAATTTCTCGATGGATTCTTAGGAATTCCTATAGTGATAAATCAAATAACCCACTGAAATAGTGTTTCTGCTAGTATCAGTTTCAGGCTCTCTGCAATAGAGTTTCACAGCATGAACATTTACCTTTGTGACTGTGAAAATATTTTTGGTAGTACGGTAATTAAATCTCTCGTAGTTTAGATCTGCCATTCCGATATCAATCAGCTATTCCCATAGAGCAGATAGAACTAATACAAACTGAGTTGACAACAAAAGCAAAGGAATAGAACGTGATTGCGCTAGCAAACAATGCTTTGGTCGGGTTAAATATCAGATGAGATGGTTTACAACAGACTATGATAAAACACAAGATGTAAATGTTGGAGAAGGGGTCCGCCAACTGGTGTGCATTTATAAGTAACCATATTCACAGTGCCGAAACCGACTATGGTAACGCGCACTACCATAATCAAAAATGGCGGCTGGTATTTGTGGTTCGAATTTGATCGAGCTAAACAACTTGAATGAGAAGCTATTTTGAAGCATTCAGGAGTCTGTGATATAAAGTTGATTGTGCTGAACATAATTACTAAGGCTAGTTATAGAAAAATAGGCTTTTTCTACGAGATATCGGCGACTGAAAATCGTGGCTGACTATGGTAACGCCCGAGTCCAAGGATATATTGACTATGGTATCGCATAGTGACGACTACGGTGATGCATTCACTACTTCAGTGCAAATGATATATATAACACAAAAATTGAACCGTAATTTATATGATATTCGTATATTTACTAGGGGAATATGTCTATTTCAGGTTACAGTGCACTTTTTCTTTAAAACTGCATATACTGGGTGTAGTACAGTGCTGAAACCCAGGGCCAGATTAACGTAGGGGCTATTGGGGCTGCAGCCCCAGGCCCACAAGCCGAGCAAGAAAAAATAGGCCCCGATTCTCATGAAAACGATGCACAGTTTTGTTTCAACTAGGGGGCCTATTTTTAACTGCAGAGATTTTTTAAAACTTGGGTCCTATTTTGCGAGTGCTTATTCGTCCCTTTATCTCACTCATAGGCCCATTGTAGGCCGCAGATTGAAACCGTGGTTTTATTTTTATAAACTCGGGGACCTATATTTTTCTGCTGGTACTAGTGTGTCTCCTTTTCGCACAGGTGGGCTTCAAGGCCTACAGAAGGTATCCATGACAGGCCTTCATGATAGGCCTACTCCTGCCAACAGATTTGCACACGAAAGACCGAAAAACACATATGTATAAATAAAATAAAAGTCGATTACATCAGTAGTAGGCCTTCATGATAGGCCTACTCCTGCCAACAGATTTGCACACAAAAGGCCGAAAAACACATATGTATAGATAAAATAAAAATTGATTACATCAGTAGTAGGCCTTCATGATAGGCCTACTCCTGTCAACAGATTGGTACACAAAAAGGCCAAAAAATACATATGTATAAATAAAATAAAAATTGATTACATCAGTAGTAGGCCTTCATGATAGGCCTACTCCTGTCAACAGATTGGTACACAAAAAGGCCAAAAAATACATATGTATAAATAAAATAAAAATTGATTACATCAGAAATTTGTGTTCACATCAGTTGTAAGAAAGTTGCCTCGAACTATGTTCCCTACTCCTATTAATACTCAGTATATTTATCAGAGCTAAAAGGTGGCAGACGGATAGAATGGCATTCACATTTAGTGGATCATGGTGTAACAAAATAGTGGTATAATTGGGGTGCAAATTCCAAGACGCCCAAAGAGCATTTTGCCTTCTCTTTCGTATTTAGGCATGATTATTGTCGTGAAAAGGCACCGACATAGCCTACATTAATGGTGATCCATGTTCACACGACAGAAACACCCGTCTGCCTACAAATCACACTCAAATATCGTCAATTTACATGCGACTCGAACGCACAGTTTGACCAGTGACGGTCGCCGCGACCAGATCGCATGCGATTGGCGTGCAACCGAGTTGAGGACAAGCATAAATCAAACCTGCATTATCTCCCGTTTTTGAAATTCCTCAATATTTCTGACAATTTGATGGGAAAATGCACAGATTTGTAAAAATTCAAATGCGGCTTATGCCAGACCCTGCGTTTAATCGACAACTTGGGGTTTCTCATCATGTGTTGCATAGGTCTGGAATAATAACATTGATGGAGTTGCTGACCTGTGTACATTAATGAAATCGCATATATTTTGTTTTTTACATTGATTTGTGATAAAATAATAGATGATTCGAGAGTTTTCAACACATATATCCTACCCCTCAAATCATTGTTATGTTGACAAAGAATTGTGTTTGTGTACGGAAGCCCCATCGCATTACCATAGTCATTAAATTTCCTACAAATCACATTACCATAGTCTGACATTAGCGTTACCCTAATATATCACCAAGTGACTCATTGCACACATTCGGGATTAACCTACATGTATCGATTTCGCTATATTTCGAAGATCCCCTCAATTTATACACGTTATATGCATATAAATTCACGAGCAAATTCGAACCACAAGTGCCTGTCGCCATTTTTGACTATGGTAATGCGCATTACCATAGTCGGTTTCGACACTGTGATATTAATGGTGTCAATGCATTGCAGTTATCAAGGATGAAGGATGGTCAATCTTACCCGTTTGCAACAGAGCAAGTTTTACAGTACTACACTTGTTCCTGGTGGGTAGCTGGTGTTGCAGCATCAAACGAACAACCTAGCCCTTAATTGAATAATGGCTCACAGAAATCCATGAGCACATCAAAATAGTCTCCGTACATTCGAGAAACACTGTATGTAAACATGATTTTGGTGGTGATGGTGAACAATCCAAAGCAGACTCACTAAAATCTGCATGACATGAGTAAAAACTTAAACTCGCTGGCAGAGGTAACAACGTGAAATACTGTTATTGAAGAATAAATACATTAGTCGAATTAAACAGCCAGTAATTGCCTGAATTATTGACCATACTAATGGGGTCATTGCACTGTAGTCATCAAGTACTTAAATCTTACTTGTTGTATCACACTTCGAAAGCTGTCGATACCATTCTTGTGTTTGGTCTCTTGGATCTTGCAGATTTCCAAACGAATAACCTAGCGCTTAATTGGATAATGGTTCCCGAAAACCAAAACCACTTTCCCTTGGCTTGGAATGCTGGTCATCTTCACGTCAAAGCTTTTATCTCGGTCATGTGAAATGCTATCACTCAATCAACTGGAATTGTTACTGTATCAAATAAGTGAATGTATTTCAGTCATTGCCAATAATATTTCCATCTAGAATCGGAACATCGTAACACAGGAACGAATTGTTCACGAAAAGCCATTCCCATGTTTGTTCATCAACTTTCAATTTTGGTAGCAGGAAATTGAACCAATTATTCTATTCTATGGAAAAGTCACACGGTTCTAGGGCTGTTAAAATAAATTCATTCCACAGCTAGTGAAACAGGAAAAATCTTTCAAGTGCAAAAATATTTTAAGAAAAGTTGTTATCAAAATTGTTTTATTATGACCTGATCAATTGATATCGGCACAGTATTTTTTAGTTTACACATACTCAGTATGTTATGTTCAATAATATCAAAGATTTTTCATACCAAGATAGCCAACTCACGCTATAACGTATTGCGACATAATGACGTAAACGCCATCTAGCGGGGTCTCTGTAACGGACACTGAATGGAATCTAAATTGATATCTCATTATTCAACATGGGGTGTGCGTATGAGCATCTGAAATATTTTATTTGCCGGATGGGAAGTTTGTACATGTAAATGTGGCGTGCCAGGACTATCTGTGTTTTGTCGATTTCACGATCAGGCAAAATATCACGGAAAATCGCAACCGAACTTGACGTTACACTCGAGAATTGTCATTGTAATAATAGAAGGCATGTATAGTCAATGCTCTGCTTGTCCAGGCCTAATGTTACTAGTATCACCTGTCGTAATTTTCTTCTTGCAATTAAACATGGCAAAAATGTTTGCAACCTCTGGTTCACTTTCGATATCAAATGGAGACGTTCGAGTTTTGTTTAATGTGCCTACAACTAGGCTATACGTCTCCGTTTCAATTCCAATAAAACGACACTCTGAAATATTCACTATATCAATATCTGGTATTTGTGAACAATCGGGACGATAACTTCGTTTTATCAAATGTAGTTATGACACTTGGAATGTGATTCATAGGGTCCTTGTGAGCATTACAAATCTTTTTGCCATTTTTAAATACCAGTAGGCCTAGGCCTATGTGAAAGAAGTGAATTGCATGTTCAAACAAATCAACACAATGAACTTCGATGATTTTGATAGAATTATCATAGCTGTGAAAATATGGAACAGGATATCGTGACTGTACATCACTTGAACATGTTCATTCATTCATACAGTACAATTCGACATAGCCATGAAACCAAGCTAGATATTACCGATAAATACGAGTGTCGCACCAATAGATCTTTTGGTTAGCACATGTGCACGCTGGAGCCTATTCACACACGCACATGCACTTACAAATATTAATACAATAATGTTGTATCATTAAATTTGCATTCAAACAGTATAGGCCTATACTGTCTCTATCTTCCTTTACCCGACCAGTATGCTACTCATTTGGCCTAAACCATTTAGATAATCAAGAAGCAAATAGACTTCCGAATGCAAGGTTTTCATTTATGTAATGATCCCGTTTTGGGTTGTCAATTATGCGTGGAAAAGACGCCTTCTGTTCTGAATATTTAGGGCGAGCAACTGCTGAGATGCCGTCACTGATTCGGATTACCTCATAGAGAAGGTTTTTTTTTGCATATAGGCCTACGCTCGCCATGCTTGATTCACTCCTTCACGTTCCCGAATCTGCTTTCCATCAATCCATGTGTTCAGTCAAAGTCACGGACACGACAGACTCACTCACATATAAACCCTTCTTGACAATATCGTACTCTTTGTTATCAATGAACACGAATTCGTCAGCGTTTGCAGTTGTCACCGATCTAGTTTGCACTGACTTGCATGCTTCATAGTTTGATGATTCACAGTTCGATGATGATGTGATCTTTCTTTCCAAGTATCCATGCAGCGACATAGAACATAGAGTTCTGCTCATGCATTATCACTAAATTCAGTCATGGACTGAACGTCAGCAAGCTCAGAGCCTTCTCGTCTGATAGTGGGCTGTTGTGGAGTAAGCTATCCCTGTATCCCCATGTACTTGTCACCGACTACTTTCAAAACGAACTCGTCAAAGTCTTGGACGCAGTTTGTGTATGTGCGATGTGAAATAGGGGCACAAGAATACCAACGAAATATGACGTTTCACATCTCATTTCCGATATAAGTACAAAAGGTACTTCGCCTCATGTCTAACGCATAGAATTTATTAATATTTAACAAATTGTTATTTATTCTCATCCTTGTTAAGAAAATCAAATAAAAAGTGGGGGTCGTCGCGTTGGTTTTGTCACAATCCTGGACTGAAACAAGTATGTTCGGGCATCGGTTTCATAGTTTTTCGTTGACATATCCGCGACATTTTGGAACGAAGTCTCACGATGAGAGGGCACAAACAAATGTTTGCAACATGCCCATTCCTGGACGGACTGACTTGAACATTTGCCGGCATGTTCAGGAGAATATATAGATGACACTGTTGTAATAAATAAATGGTTAAGTTGAAGAATTCTGCACAACCCATGCCCTAACATGGTCGCTATTCCGTCACGCTGGATTTTTCATGCAATAATCGGATAATATTTCCAGATGGTTGATGAATTATCACTCACAGGTAAAAATGTGGTCATCAAATTTTGTTCCAAATGTGTCCGATTATCACGTGATATGTGTAGATTGAAATCATTGATTAAAAATTTGGGTTGCCGCGTTGGATTTGTTGCAAAACACTTTTGAACGAAATTTAGCTAGCCTTCAAAATCCGCAATATTATTCAGTTCAAAATGAATTTACAGCCCCAGAAAAAAATCCATACGGTAAAAACTTCCAAAATTTAGTCTACATGTCTAATGGCTTGTACACATGGAAATTATTGAAACAAAATGTGGGGTCACTGCGGTAAAATTTTCGCAATCTGCATCTGAATGCTGCATGTCAGGCTAGAAATCGCGCGCCCATTAGCCGCCAAAACGACATTTTTACAGAGACTCCGCAGTGTGGCGCCACTGTTCAATTGGTCGCACGTAATGACGTCAGTTGGCTATCTTGGTATGGAAAATCTTTGATAATATACACATTTTTATCAGATTTTTCACATGTATCTTTACTGTCTATTCGTTTCACCTAAACAATGTACGGTGTATTTACTCGATAAAATTGCAGTGTTCTCAGTTTTTTTCCTTCCATATTATTGATACCCCAAAAACAGATATACTCCAAAGGATAAAAAAGGAAGCCATTGTATTATTTGTTGGAGAGTATACCAGAGCATGACCTGTAGTGAGTCATCTCTGAGGAGGGATGTTCCTAAATAATTGAACTTGTTATCACAAGCGACAGCGCGCTGCTGTCTTTCACGGTAAGAACCTCAATCAATCTTGATCATTTCGATTTAACGCCATCTTCAACAAGATTTTACATTGCCAGACTGAGCCTTACGAATACCCTAGTGACTTCTTGATTGGATAATGGCCTCAATTAGGCTGCTTAAGTGTCTCCATCAATTTTAATGTTGGCGCCTGCGAACACTCAGTCTATAGAACAAATGAGGTGCTAAAAACGGCACCAACTACATGCAAAAGTATCTCCGAAGAAAACCATAAACGTCATATGGTTCCATGAAGTGCAGCCTATGTGACAATATGTGACAATTTTGGTAAATAATTTGATGGTTGCCTACGTGGAAGCTTGCAAGCATTGATATATGACCTTAGATGGTAGCCCGATATCCGAGGTATCGACAAATTTAAGGGTGTGTAATCCAATTATTTTAATGTTTTGATTAATGGGGCACGTATAATTAGCACTATATATCACATCATAACGAGCGACAGATAGAAATGTAAACATATAATATAGCATGCTGAAATTGCATACCTATTGTGAATCCTTCAAGCAGCCAATAAGTATTCACTCGTTATTTTCTTGAGAAAAGCGCAACCACTCTTCAAACCTTTACAATATTTCTTCGAGCTCAATATATTGAACTTGTTTCCAGTTACAAGATTTTTCTTCTTGCTTTAAGGATTGGTTGCGGGTAACAGACCAAACACTGTGGTGAGCCGCTCTCCCATTCATTTGTAATGTAAACATAAAGGTAACAGTACAAAAAGGTGTAGTACATGTTTCTTATTAGGATTTCATTGGATTTTTGTTCACAAACATTTTCCAGATTTGAATCTATCATATATATTGATATAATTTCAGGAGGGAAGAGCAACGACAGTACATTTTTCCAGAATAATTGATGCTTTCTGATATTTTGACAATGGGATCAGTGTGACAATGTGACAAAATGTTCATGTCTATATTTAACATACAGAAGTGTTGGCTACACCAACAAAAAATCCACAAAATCCCAGCGCATCCTAAATCTAGTTAGACCTACCTCTCTGATTTCCAAGGGGAATTTCCGCATATATCTGAACAACGATATAAAGAGAGCTTATCACGGAACTGCTTTTTCAAACAGAGAAATAAATGGAAACTGGGGAAAAAACGATAGTGATTTTTTGTTGATATTAACTCATTCAATCTCCTTGCTGTTATTGTTAAACCAGGATGCTGGTGCGCGGATCGGTTATGAATCAAGATACAATTGCTATCGAAGTTATTGATACACACTGCGAGGGAAATGGTGCCCTGGGATCTCTTCAGAGGGCTCATTTTTCCTGATTGTTATTACTTCATCTTAACTGAGTAGTGTGTGAGTAGATCCAATAACCCCAAACTTTAGGATAATTCTGCATTTTAATAGTGATTAGTTTATTGGTTTATTCAATCACCACAACTTTCTCTATTCCAGAACCTACTCCTTGTACACATTGGAATTTAGTTGTTGAGAGAAAGGAATACTTTTTTTTAGACAATATCCTCACGTACAAGTTAACCATTATTTAGTGAACACTAAATTTATCAGTCGGGAATCTGCTTAGTCCAATGATGCAGGCGGTGCTCCACATTAGTGCCGTAAGTAGGTTATATTACCTAGATAGGATAAGTGGTGTCTCAATGATACCTGTGACAGGATATCTTCAGCAATGTAATGTGTACATTGAACAGCCCCCGGATTGGTGATCACGCGAGTCATTATACTGGGTGACACTACTCCGTGGAAATCGTTGGCGCATAATAAATCCAATCAGTTACTTCACTCCCAATGTCTCGATGGATCCTCAGAAATTTTTGTAGGGATGAATCAAATTCTCTGGTACAAAACCGCCTCTGTTAATTAAGTGAAGTCGCCAATACCAGGCTCTGTACTATAAACTTCCATAGCAAACGCATTCACGTTTGTGACGACGGAAAATATTAAAAAAGAAGCTCTGTTGTGTCTTCACATTTGAGGAACTGATATTATCATCACTGTGCTGTCGTTGATGACATACATACTCAAAAGAACTAATAGGTGAATAAATTGAATATAATCATAAGAATAACTTAACCTCTGATACCTGAAAACAATTTGGAGATGGAGATTGCGGTAATGAAGTTGAACAAATACTGAAGTCAGTCCTTGGCAGATATTAAAATTCTTTGAAAATCCTGTGTGAGAAAATATGCCGCATTGTTGCTTGTTTCTGAGGTGGTTGCAGCGTTTATATGTAGTTAGTGTGTAAATTGAAAGATAGGCTTGAGGATATTCAGCACTTTGTTACCTAACGAAGAAGTTTAATTACACATCACCTGCTAAATCCCATGGCTACTCTATGTGGCACCAAAGGCCAATTGGTACAACATTAGTGTAACATGTGCTTAGCAATGTAGACCTAACAGCTCAGGCTAAATTGAGTTTAAAAATATGAATTTGCTTTTACTGTGGCATGAATTGCAGTTCGAAAGTCAGATGAACAACTGAACAACTTAAACCCACAAGAGGAGGATGAAGTCCGAATTATAGTATAAAAACTCCACTAAATACAATCCTAATACGAAAATTGTAAATATCAATCATTGGTGAATAGGAAATATCACGGTAACACAAAATATAATAATCTGAATACTACCCTACAAAATATGGTCTCATTCTGTGATTGTCCAGAATAAAACCACATGACTTGTGTATGACTAATTTGTCTAACGTGTTTATATAAAATACGATATATAAAATAGTCTCCGTACATTCGAGAAATGTTATGTATGTCAACATGATCTAGGTGGTGATGGTTAACATTTCCATTGTTTAATTGTCGAATTAAACAGCCAGTAACTGCCTGAATAATTGACCATACTAACGCGGTCATTGCACTGTAGTCATCTATTATGAAGGGCCGCCAATCTTACTCGTTCGTATCACACTTTGAAAGCTGTCGATACCATTCTTGTGTTTAGTGTCTCTGATCTTGCAGCACCAAACGAATAATCTAGCGCTTAGCCTAAATTGGATAATGGTCCCCAAAACCAAAACCTCTTTCCCTTGGCTTGGAATGCTGGTCCTCTTCACGTCAACGCTTTTATCCTCACGTATCCTGGTCATGTGAAATGCTATACCTCAATCAACTGGAATCGTTACTGTATCAAATAATTGAACGTATTGCAGCTTTTTCAAAGTTCAGTCATTGCCAATATAATTACTATCTATAATCGGAACATATATCGCAACACAGGAACAATTTTGTTTTTACGAAAAGCCATTCCATTGTTTGCCCATCAACTTTCAACATCGGTAGAAGTATAGAGCTGAACAATCCGAACGCTGTATGAACAGAAGCTGAGAATGTTATGCAGGCACGAAATGCAAGGTGATCTTTAGCCTAATTATATTCTACCAAAATATATCAAATATCAAATCGTGCCAAAGTATAATGGTCGTTTTGCCCATGACAAATAGTTTGCATTTATTACATATACTCTCCTATCACAAGATGCCAAAATCATTTAATCATTGCTGCAGGTCAAAACAAACACACGGGAGAGAACATCCTGCATAGCTAGATTGTCTGATACATCTGCATCAATCTCACGGGCTTGATACATTCCAGAAATTAATCTTTGCACTCAGCCATAGATCATCGACCATCTGAAAATCCTTAACACACAAGGATCGAAGGCAAACGTTTCCTAACTGCACAATCGAGTGTTGGAATTGGGAATAACGCACATGTGATAAAATACATATTATTCTGTGAGAAATCAATTGTTATATTGATTTTTATAAAGTATCACGACAGAAAAGTGAGAAAATGAAACGTACTTCTTATGTCGTGGTACATGTAATTGTATTTTGCAAGCATGCATGAATCATGCATTGTTCCCATTGTTAGGTGGAAATTCAATGTAAAGAGGATCATAGGCAATAGAAGCTTCTGCTATCAGATAGGGAGAGTTTATTTCGTTTTCTGTGAAATGCAATGAACGAACCGTTGAATAAGATGTTTGCATACTTAAAGATGTGATCACTAGCGACAGTGTTATGTAAGGTTATGTTCATTACTTTGTGGTATTCTCCGCCATCTTTCTTACACTGCCAGACTGAGCCAAATGCTTAAACGTCTTGATCAATTTCAATGTTGGCGTATGTATGAACATTTATTCAAAACAGCAAATGTATTTGTAGGGCTAAAATGTGAACTAGATCTACATACAAATTATCTCAAAAGTGCTTAAGTACTCACTTATATAAATGTATATAAATATTTTGTTGTTTTGTAAGTTTGTCTGTGATGCATATTGTGAAGTTCGGAGTTTGTCTGTGATGCATATTGTGAAGTTTGGATGGTGGATAATCCAAAATGTACAAGTAACTTAGGACTCTTTAATATTGAGAGAAAAAAAAGCTAATTACAGACACAATCCTCACGTATTAATAATCTCTAGCGTGCGTCAAGCCAATAGGTCGGAAAAACCGTTCACTTCAACAGTGTTACTCTTGCTGGTATTCAACAATAGTAGTCTGGGTACACTATGGTACATATATGACCGGGTGTCTCAGTGATCTTACTGACAGGGCCTCTCCTGACATGCAATGTGCACATTCATCAGCTTTGGGAGCAGTTATCAGGGAAGCCATCATAATGGATGGCACATCTCAATGGAAATCGTTGGCGCGTCATGAATCCAATTAGGTTTTCCTCTCACCGAATTTCTCGGTGGATTCTTAGGAATTCCTATAGTGATAAATCGAATAACCCACTGAAATAGTGTTTCTGCTAGTATCAGTTTCAGGCTCTCTGCAATAGAGTTTCATAGCATGAACATTTACCTTTGTGACTGTAAAAATATTACAAAATTTTAGGTTGCACGATAATTAAATCTCTCGTAGTTTAGATCTGCCATTCCGATATCAATCAGTTATTCCCATGGAGCACATAGAACTAATAAAAACTGAATTGACAACAAAAGCAAAGGAATAGAAAATGATACCGCTATCAAAGAATGCTTTAGTCGGGATAAATATCAAATGAGATGGTTTACAACAGACTATGATAAAACACAAGATACAAATGTTGAAGAAGAGATCCGCCAACTGCTGTGCATGCATAAGTAACCATATTAATGGTGTCAATGCATTGTAGTTATCAATTATAAAGGATGGTCAATCTTACCTGTTTGCAACAGAGCAAAGTTTTCGGTATTTCACTTGTTCCTGGTGGGTAGCTGGTGTTGCAGCATCAAACGAACAACCTAGCCCTTAATTGGATAATGGCTCACCGAAATCCATGAGCACATCAAAATAGTCTCCGTACATTCGAGAAATGCTATGTATGTAACATGATTTTGGTGGTGATGGTGAACAATCCAAAGCAGACTCACTAAAATCGGCATGACGCGAGTAAAAACTTAAACTTGCTGGCAGAGGTAACAACGTGAAATACTGCTGTCGAAGAATAAGTACATTAGTCGAATTAAACAGCCAGTAATTGCCTGAATTATTGACCATTGGTCAATCTTACTTGTTGTATTACACTTTGAAAGCTGTCGATACCATTCTTGTGTTTGGTCTCTTGGATGTTGCAGCCCCAAACGAATAACCTAGCGCTTCATTGGATAATGGTTCCCGAAAACCAAAACCACTTTCCCTTGGCTTGGAATGCTGGTCTTCTTCACGTCAACGCTGTTATCTCCGCCACGTGAAATGCTATCCTTCAATCAAGTGGATTCGTTACTGTATCAAATAATTGAACGTATAGCAACGTTTTAAAGGTTCAGTCATTGGCAATATAATTACTAACTAGAATCGGATCATGCATTGCAATACAGGAACAAATTGTTTTCAAAAAGCCATTCCCATCTTTGTTCATTAACTTTTATTATTAGTAGATGGATAGTCCTCCAACAATCTGAACACTGTCTGTTCACAATCTGAATATATGTTATGCAGGCACAAAATGTGAGGTGATTTTTGACCTAATAATAAGAATTTTCTCCCAAGATACACCTAATATCAAATCATGTCCAAGTATTATGGTAGTTTCGCCCACGACAAAGAGTTTGCATGTAATACATATACTCTCCAATCACAAGATGCCAAAATCATTTAATCATTTCTGCAGGTCAAAACAAACACACGGAAGAGGACATCCTGTATTGCTAGATTGTCTGATACATCTGCATCAATCTCACGGGTTTGATACATTCCAGAAATTAATCTTTGCCCTCAGCCATAGATCATCGACCATCTGAAAACCCTAGACACACAAGGATGGGAGTTATCCGTTTCCTAACTGCACAATCGAATGCTGGAATTGGGAATAACGCACATGTGATACAATACATATTTTTCAGTGAGACGTCAATTGCTATACTGATCTTTATAAAAATTCACGACAGAAAAGTGAGAAAATAAAACGTACTTCTTATGTCGTGGTACATGTGATTGTATTTTGCTAGCAATCATGAATAATGCATTGGTTCCATTGTTAGGTGGAAATTCAATGTAAGGAGGATCATAGGCAATAGAAGCCTTTGCTATCAGATAGGGAGAGTTTATTTCGTTTTCTGTGAAATGCAATGAACGAACCGTTGAACAAGATGTTTGCATACTTAAAGACGTGATCACTAGCGACAGTGTTATGTAAGGTTATGTTCATTACTTTGTGGTATTCTTCGCCATCTTCCTTACACTGCCAGACTGAGCCAAATGTATACCCCAATGACTCAATTGGATAGGGGACCCAATTAGAAGGCTTAAACCTCTTGATCAATTTTAATGTTGGTGTATGTATGAACACTTATTCAAAACAGCAAATGTGTTTGCAGGACTAAAGAGTGCACTAGATCTACGTACAAAAATATCTCAAAAGTAATCCATATATATTTCTACAAAATGCCAAACCCATGAACATCCAAGTGCATTTCGTAGGCTTAAACTGCTATATATGAGCTCGAGATATGTGCTTTCAGTAGTTTTTATAATCCGATTTTTTCCCCAAAAATGTTGGTGAATGACACCAGTGAAACAGTGGATACCGTATTGGTTGCCTAATAGTGGCACGCACCCTAACAGTAGAGCGCTCCCCTCTTTTCCCAATATTTTTTTCGATTTTTGTGACCTTGTAATTCACTTCATATCTTGCTAAGAAGATCTTGGAGGGTTCCAATCCACACATTCATGCTATCAGATAGGGAGAGCTTATTCTGTTTTTGTGTGAAATGCAATGGACGAATCGTTGAATAAGATGTTTGCATACTTGAAGATGTGATCACTAGCGAAAGTGTTATGTAAGGTTATGTTCATTACTTTGTGGTATTCTTCGCCATCTTCCTTACACTGCCAGACTGAGCCAAATGTATACCACAGTGACTCAATTGGATAGGGGACCCAATTAGAAGGCTTAAACGTCTTTATCAATTTCAATGTTGGCGTATGTATGAACACTTATTCAAAACAGCAAATGTGTTTGCAGGGCTAAAATGTGCACTAGATCTGCATACAAAAATATCTCAAAAGTAATCCATATATTTCTACAAAATGCCAAACCCATGAACATCCAAGCACATTTCGTAGGCTTAAACTGCTATATAAATGAGCTCGAGATATGTGCTTTCAGCAGTTTAATAATCCGATTTTAAAAAAAAATGTTGGTGAATGACACCAGTAAAACAGTGGATACCGTATTGGTCCTAATAGTGGCACGCACCCTAATAGTAGAGCGCTCCCCTCTTTTCCCTATTTTTTTTCGATTTTTGTAACCTTGTAATTCACTTCATATCTTGCTAAGAAGATCTTGGAGGGTTCCAATCCACACATTCATGTTATTTGAATCATAATAAAGGGGATTGGAGGCTACAGATATATTTTCCTGTGATTTTCCTAAATTTGACAACGAGTTTGACCCCATTTTTTGCGCACGCTGTTGCAGGAAGTCTTGCTTTCGCTCGCCGTGCTACTATTAGGACCAATACGATATTGTTATTAGCTGGGCGTCTATGTAGAAAGCTGATACAGAATGTGGGATAAGCCAAGGCCTAATCTTCAAATGTTTTGATTAATGGGAAAACGTGTAATTGGCACTATTGCCAGTGTAACGAGGGACATAATAAATCAAACCAAGTATTAGCATGTTGGAAATATATATTGTTACAGATTGTTTTTGCTGATTAGCCATTGGATAATCACCATACATGAGTGGGGACAACACCGCTTGTTCAATAGACATAGATAAGCATGTTACATAGACATACAAGTAGAAAAGAGATCGACTGCCATCTCTGATAGCACCCACTCTCCCTGTTTATAGTTATTGAACTTGAGCTGATGAGGTAACAAAAAGTCAGAGGAAGAGGTGTGTTTCACTTCCGTCTTCACCGTGGCCACAAAATGGCCACATTCTCGGGACCTCTTTACAGGGCTCATATTTGAGTGATTTGTGTTATAGTTGGTACATTCACGGCTTATGATCTGAACCTTTAGCAGTTCGTCCCAGTTTTAACTGAGGGATATAAATTTATATAAATGTTTTGGTTTTTTTGTAAGTTTTTCTATAACGTGATGCATATTGTGAAGTTTGGATGGTGGATAATCCAAAATGTACAAGTACACTTAGGACTTTGGATGTTGAGAGAAAATGCTAATTACAGACACAATCCTTAACAGATTGGAAAACCGTTCACTTAAATAGTGTTTACTCTTGGTGGTATTCAATAATAGTAGTCTGGGTAGATTATGGTACACATATGACTGGGTATCTCAGAGATCTTACTGACAAGGCATCTCCTGACATGCAATGTGCACATTGATCAGCCCGGTAGCAGATATCACGGAAGCCATCATACTGGATGGCACTTCTCAATGGAAATCGTTGGCGCATTATGAATCCAATTAGGTTTTCCTCTCACCCAATTTCTCGGTGGATTCTTAACAATTCTCGTAGTGATAAAACAAATAGCTCGCTGAAATAGTAGTTCCGCCAGTATCAGTTTCAGGCTCTCTACAATAGAGTATCATAGCATTTACCTTTGTGACTGTAAAAATATTACAATATTGAAAACGAACATTATTATGCTCTCATGAACTGATCTGACTTTCGCTGATTTCAGTGCTGTCATCGACGCCATTATTCATCAAGGATAACAGAATGTAGCTAAAGTAATTATTTGAAATCGCTGTAAAGAAATCAAAGGTGGCGAAAATCGGTTTGATATAATTATAACATATCATTAGAAACTGACAGTGAATACTAAAACTGGAATACTATTGGTTTCACTAAGTCAATATTATTGGCCAAATACTAGTACTGTATTAGATTGTTTGGTATTACCATATTCGATTAGTAAGCGCATGTTACTACAGGTTATGCATTTAATATTGAAGATAAGCTCGAGGCTTTCAGAAATTTGCTACCCAACAAAAAAGAACATATCCTGCTTTGATTTATGTAAACAATGGGGCCAATGAGAGACTGTGTAACAGTACCGGATAATTTTAATATATCCATTGCTATATCTTTCTTTGTATCAGGTAGATACAAAATGACCTTTTATCTATTATAATCCAGAGTGTGGTATTCCTGATAGCGTTGCTCCATCACATTAGCAAATTTGACATCTAAATGTATGTATGAAGAATTCGGCAATGGATGTGTACACAAGCTTAGAGGCCTGTGCAATTTTTTATATAAAAGCCGAGTAGAAAAGTTTGACTTTGGAAAAACAAATGCATTGATCTCAATTATAACACAATGTCATCCTGTCCTGAGTAGTGTTTTTCGGCAGTACCCTTTAACACGTTTTGTCAATGATAGTACATGTATTACATGTAGATTACTAACCACTAACAGGCACGTGCAAATTATTCGGTAAAAGTATTCAGTATTGTATTCGAATACATTGAGATGTATTTAGTAGTGTATGTAATTACATAAATAAAAATGTATTCAGTCTTCAGTATTGTATTAATGTTTTTTTTCAAAGTATTTGGTAATCTATTGAAAACATTAACATGTATTCGATGCCAGGTCTGGTTTAGATCTGCCATTCCGATATCAATATGCTATTCCCACAGAGCAGATAGAACTAATAAAAACTGAATTAACAACGAAAGCAAAAGAACAGAACGTGATGCCGCTACCAAAGAATGCTTTAGTCGGAATAAACAGCAAATGAGATGGTTTACAACAGACTATGATAGAGCACAAGATGTACATGCTGAAGAAGGGGTCCGCCAACTGGTGTGCATGAATAAGTAACCATATCAATGGTGTCAATGCGTTGTAGTTATCTATTATGAAGGATGGTCAATCTTACTTGTATGCAACAGTACCGAAAGAGCAACGTTTCCGGTACTACACTTGTTTCTGGTGGGTAGCTGGTCTTGCAGCATCAAACGAACAACCTAGCCCTTAATTGGATAATGGCTCACAGAAATCCATGAGCACTTCAAAATAGTCTCCGCACATTCGAGAAATGCTATGTATGTAAAAATGATTTTGGTGGTGATGGTGAACTATCCAAAGCAGACTCACTAAAATCTGCATGACGTGAGTAAAAACTTGAACTCGCTGGCAGAGGTAACAACGTGAAATACTGCTATTGAAAAATAAATACATTAGTCGAATTAAACAGCCAGTAATTGCCTGAATAATCGACCATACTAACAGGGTCATTGCACTGTAGTCATCAATTACGTCAATCTTACTTGTTGTATCACACTTTGAAAGCTGTCGATATCATTCTTGTGTTTGGTCTCTTGGATGTTGCAGCCCCAACGAATAACCTAGCGCTTAATTGGATAATGGTTCCCGAAAACCAAAACCACTTTCCCTTGGCTTGGAATGCTGGTCATCTTCACGTCAACGCTTTTATCTCGGTCATGTGAAATACTATCACTCAATACTATCAGTATCAAATAATTGAACGTATTGCAACTTTTCCAAAGTTCAGTCATTGCAAATATTATTACCATCTAGAATCGGAACATCGTAACACAGGAACAAATTGTTTACGAAAAACCATCCCCATGTTTGTTTATCAACTTTGAATTTTGATAGTAGGAAATTGAACCAATTATTCTATTCTATGGAAAAGCCACACGGATCTAGGGCTGTTAAAATAAATTCATTCCATAGCTAGTGAAACAGGGAAAAACCTTAAAGTGCAAAAATATTTCAACAAAAGTTGTTATCAAAATTGTTTTAGTATGACCTGATCATTTGATATCGGTACAGTATTTTTTTAGTTTACACATACTCAATATGTTTTGTTCAATAATATACACATTTTTATCATATTTTTCACAGGTATCTACACTATCTATTCATTTCACCTAAACAATGTACGGTGTATTTACTAGATGGAATTGCAGTGTTCTCAGTTTTTTTCCTTCCACATTATTGATACCATGATAGTCCCCAAAAACAGATATACTCCAAAGGACAAAAAAGGAAGCCATAGTATTATTTGTTGGAGAGTATACCAAAGCATGACCTGTAGTGAGTCATCTCTGAGGAGGGATGTTCCGGAATAATTAAGACAGCGCTGCTGTCTTTCACGGTAAGAACCCCAATCAATCTTAATTATTTTGTGTTAATGCCATCTTCAGCAAGATTTTACATTGCTAGACTGAGCCTTACGAATACCCTAGTGACTTCTTGATTGGATAATGGCCTCAATTAGGCTGCTCAAGTGTCTCGATCAATTTTAATGTTGGCGCGTGCGAACGCACAGTCTACAGAACAAATGAGGTGCTAAAAACGGCACCAACTACATGCAAAAGTATCTCCGAAGAAAACCATAAACGTCCTATGGTTCCATGAAGCGCGGCCTATGTGACAATATGTGACAATTTTGGTAAATAATTTGAAATCAGCCTATTGTATTCCTCTCGCAGAAATTCAAGTTGTATATGCATCTATTATTGGATGGTCACACAACAAAACGTACATACACATAACATCTTGTTTGTAACGCTGAAGATAAGACGCGTTGTTTGCTGACGCGTGTAAAAGTGATATCTATAATCATCAATTTGTACAATCGCTGTGATACTTTTTACAGAACCATGTCTTGGTTCATCATCCATGGCTATACATATCTCTGTTAATGAAGTTTCAAAAAGAAGGATTGGATAGTCTTGCTGATTTTGTTACCTTTATGTTTACATTACAAATGAATGGGAGAGCGGCTCACTACAGTGTTTGGTTTTTTACCCGCAGTCAATCCTTAAGCAGCCAATGAGTACTCATTCGTTATTTTCTGGAGAAAAGTGCAACCACTCTTCAACCCTTTACAATATTTCTTCGAGCTCAATATATTGAACTTGTTTCCAGTTACAAGTTTTTTCATCTTGCTTTAAACAATTAGACACTTGATGAATAATCGACCCCCCCCCCCGACACGGTGTAGTACATGTATCTTATTAGGATTTCGTTGGATTTTGGATTTCCTCAGATTTTAATATATTATATATATTGATATAATTTCAGAAGGAAAGAGCAACGACAGTTATATGTCTCCAAACACTACTGGATGAAAATCCCAGCGCATCCTAAATCCAGTTAGACCTACCTCTCTGATTTCCAAGGGGAATTTCCGCATATATCTGAACAACGATATAAAGAGAGCTTATCACGGAACTGCTTTTCCAAACAGAGAAATAAATGGAAACTGGGGAAGAAACGATAGTGATTTTTTGTTGATATTAACTCATTCAATCTCCTTGCTGTTATTGTTAAACCAGGATGCTGGCGCGAGGATCGGTTATGAATCAAGATACAATTGCTATCGAAGTTGTGAGTGGGAACATTGAGTGGGAAATGGTGACCTAGATGTGATCTCTTCAGAGGGCTCATTTTTCCTGATTGTTTTTTCTGCACCTGAACTGAGTAGTGTCTGAGTAGATCCAATTACCCCAAATTCTGTATTTTAATAGTGATTAGTTTATTGGTTTATTCAATCACCCCAACTTTCTCTATTCCAGAACCTACCCCATGTACACATTGGAATTCGGTTGTAGGAGAAAGAAATAATATTTTTAGACAATATTCTCACGTACAAGTTAACCATTATTTAGTGAACTCCAAATTTATCAGTCGGGAGTCTGCTCAGTCCAATGGTGCAGGCGGTGCTCCACATTAGTACCTCAAGTAGGTTATATAACCCAGATAGGATAAGTGGTGTCTCAATGATCTCTCTGACAGGATATCTTCAGCAATGTAATCTGTAAATTGATCAGCCCCCGGATTGGTGACCACGCAAGCCATTATACTGGCTGACACTACTCCGTGGAAATCGTTGGCGCATAATAAATCCAATCAGTTTCTTCACTCCCAATGTCTCGATGGATCCTCAGAAATTTTTGCAGGGACGAATCAAATTCTCTGGTGAGAACCAACTTTGGTAATAAAGTGAAGTCAAAAATACCAGGCGCTGTACTATAAACTTCCATATCAAACACATTCATGTTTGTGACGATGGAAAGGATAAAAAAGAAGCTCTGTTGTGTCTTCACATTTGATAAACTGATATTATCATCACTCTGCTGTCGTTGATGCCATACAAAATAACTACATTAGGTGAATTAATTGAATCGGATCAAAGTAATAACTTAACTTCCAATACCTGAAAACATTTTGGAGATGGAGACTGCGATGATCAATTTGAACAAATACTGAAGTCAGTCCTTGGCAGATATTAAAATTCTTTGAAAATCCTGTATGAGAAAATATGCCGCATTGTTGCTTGCTTCCGAGGTTCATATGTAGTTAGTGTGTAAATCGAAAGATAAGCTTGGGGATATTCAGTACTTTGTTACCTAACGAAGAAGTTTAATTACACATCACCTGCTAAATCCCATGGCTACTTCATGTGGCACCAAAGGCCACCTGGTACAACATTAGTGTAGCATGTGCTTAGCAATGTAGACCTAACAGCTCAGTCCAAAATAAGTTTAAAAAATATAATTTTTTTCCCTGTGACATGAATTGCAGTCCGAAAGTCAATCGAACAACTGAAACCCACAAGAAAAAGATGAAGTCCGAATTATAGTGTACACAGAAACTCCACTAATTCACAAACCTGTCACAAAAATTATAAATATCAATCACATTGGTGAATAGGAAATGTGACTGTAATCACGGTAACCACACAAAATTGTTAGCCATAAAATAATCTGAATACTATATTACAAAATATGGTTTCATTCTGTGATTCTCCAGAATAAAACCACATGACTTGTGTATGCCTAATTTGTCTAACGTTTTTTTTTCAAATGTGATATTTAAATGACCCCTGCAATTATATAAATTAGTCTTCGTACATTCGAGAAATGCTATGCATTTCAACAAGATCTGGAAGGTGATGTTGAACATTTCCAGAGCAAGCTCACTGAAATCTGCAGGACGCGAGTGAAAACGTAACTTCCCTGACAGAGGTAACAATGTGAATTGATACTATTATTGAAGAATTATTCATTAGTCGAATTAAACAGCCAGGAATTGTCTGGATACTAATTGGCCATACTAACTGGGTCATTGCACTGTAGTAATCAATTATGCCAATCATACTTGTTTGTATCACACTTTGAAAGCAGTCGATACCATTCTTGTGTTTGGTGTCTTAGATCTTGCAGCTCCAAACGAATAACCCCTAGCGCTTAATTGGATAATGGTTCTCGAAAACCAAAACCACTTTCCTTTGGCTTGGAATGCTGGTCTTCTTCACGTCAACGCTGTTATCTCCGCCACGTGAAATGCTATCCGTCGATCAACTGGAATCGTTACTGTATCAAATAATTGAACGTATTGCAACTCTTTAAAAGTTCAGTCATTGGCAATATAATTACTAACTAGAATCGGATCATGCATTGTAATACAGGAACAAATTGTTTTCAAAAAGCCATTCCCATCTTTGTTCATTAACTTTTATTATTAGTAGATGGATAGTCCTCCAACAATCTGAACACTGTCTGTTCACAATCTGAATATATGTTATGCAGGCACAAAATGTGAGGTGATTTTTGACCTAATAATAAGAATTTTCTCCCAAGATACACCTAATATCAAATCATGTCCAAGTATTATGGTAGTTTCGCCCACGACAAAGAGTGTGCATGTAGGACATAAATTCTCCCATCATAAGATCCCAAAATCATTTAATCATTACTGCAGGTCAAAACAAACACACGGAAGAGAACATCCTGCATTGCTAGATTGTCTGATACATCTGCATCAATCTCTCGGGTTTGATACATTCCAGGAATTAATCTTTGCCCTCAGCCATAGATCATCGACCATCTGAAAACCCTAGACACACAAGGATCAGAGGCATCCGTTTCCTAACTGCACAATCGAATATTGGAATTGGGAATAACGCACATGTGATAAAATAGATATTATTATGTGAGACATAAATTGTTATATTGATCTTTATAAAAATTCACGACACAAAAGTGAGAAAATGAAACGTACTTCTTATGTCGTGGTACATGTAATTGTATTTTGCTAGCATGCATGAATAATGCATTGTTGCCATTGTTAGGTGGAAATTCAATGTAAGGAGGATCATAGGCAATAGTAGCTTCTGCTATCAGATAGGGAGAGTTTATTTCGTTTTCTGTGAAATGCAATGAACGAACCGTTGAATAAGATGTTTGCATACTTAAAGATGTGATCACTAGCGACAGTGTTATGTAAGGTTATGTTCATTACTTTGTGGTATTCTCCGCCATCTTTCTTACACTGCCAGAATGAGCCAAATGCTTAAACGTCTTGATCAATTTCAATTTTGGCGTATGTATGAACATTTATTCAAAACAGCAAATGTATCTGTAGGGCTAAAATATGCACTAGATCTACATACAAATTATCTCAAAAGCGCTCAAGTTCTCACTTAGGGATATAAATGTATATAAATATTTCGTTGTTTTGTAAGTTTGTCTGTAACGTGATGCATTTTGTGAAGTTTGGATGGTGGATAATCCAAAATGTACAAGTAACTTAGGACTTTGGATATTGGGAGAAAAAAAAAAGCTAATTACAGACACAATCCTCGCGTATTAATAATTTCTAGCGTACGTCAAGTCAATACGTCGGAAAAACCGTTCACTTCAACAGTGTTACTCTTGCTGGTATTCAACAATAGTAGTCTGGTTACACTGTGGTACATATATGACCGGGTATCTCAGTGATCTTACTGACAGGGCCTCTCCTGACATGCAATGTGCACATTCATCAGCTCTGGGCAGTTATCAGGGAAGCCATCATACTGGATGGCACTTCTCAATGGAAATCGTTGGCGCGTCATGAATCCAATTAGGTTTTCCTCTCACCCAATTTCTTGGTGGATTCTTAGGAATTCCTACAGTGATAAATCAAATAACCCACTGAAATAGTGTTTCTGCTAGTATCAGTTCCAGGCTCTCTGCAATAGAGTTTCATAGCATGAACATTTACCTTTGTGACTGTAAAAAAATTACAACATTTTTGGTTGCACGATAATTGAATCTCTTGTAGTTTAGATCTACCATTCCGATATCAACCAGCTATTCCCATAGAGCAGATAGAACTAAACATAGCACCAAGGGTGCTGTAGCTTACCGGCAATCATGAGAAACGCAGAGTATTGATTTTCCAACATATAAATTGTTACACTGATCTTGAACTCTAAATGTCAAAACATGTTCGTAAATGTTGCTGGAAACACATTTTCTGCATGGACTATAATACGAAATCAAATAACACATCACAAAGGTAGATAAAGAGAATCATATACATTATTTTGAGAAAAACTGTCTGAATAGATTTTGACAAAATGGCCACCAAAGACAAAATTCATCGTTTTTGACCTTTCAAGGTCATTGAAGGTCAAATTCAAGGTCATCACTCAAACTGCATTATATGATTTCCCGTTTGAATGTGCCAATACTTAGGCTCTATTTTGAAGTCTTCTATGAGTTTACTCCGCACAGCTCCCATTATGAAGGAAAAATTGGGTGAAATTTTTCAAGTCCCAAAAATTTTTTCAATGGCCAAAAAAAAAATTTTTTTGTTTTTTTTTGCTGGAAATGGCTCAAAACGAATAGTGACTTGATTTTGGACAAAAAAATTTTTTTTGCCGACCCTTCGAAAAATCAAAATGGCCGCCACACGCAGACCGGCAATTCAAGGGCAACGAAACTTATACACGTCATAAAAGGTACATGAGAGGAATGTTTTGAAACAAAAATATCAAAACTGATCAGACAGTTTTTGAGAAAATGGCCATAAAAAAGCCAAAATGAGCAATTTTTCGACAAAAAAGGTCGTTTTGACCTTCCAAGGTCATTGAAGGTCAAATTCAAGGTCATCACTCAAACCGCAATATATGATTTCCCATTTGAATGTGCCAATACTTAGGCTCTATCTTCAAGTGTTCTATGAGTTTACTCTGCACAGCTCCCATTATGAAGGAAAATTGGGTGAAATTTTCCAAGTCCAAAAAATTTTTCAATGGCCAAAAAAAATTTTTTAAATTTTTTTTGCTGTAAATGGCTCAAAACGAATAGTGACTTGATTTGGGACAAAACTATTTTTTTTCGCCGACCCGTCAAAAAATCAAAATGGCCGCCACAAGCAGACCGGCGATTCAAAGGCAACGAAACTTATACACGTCATAAAGGTACATGAGAGGAATGTTTTGAAACAAAAATCTCAAATCTGATCAGACAGTTTTTGAGAAAATGGCCTCCAAAGTCCAAAATTGGCAATTTTTCGTCAAAAATGGCCGCCAAGTCTGCAAAAACGATTCAATCAAAAAAATTAAAAAAATGTCTTTAGATACTGGCCCAAGGTATGTTCTGACAAATTTATAGGGAAATTCATCATGTCAAAAAAAAAGGAAAGACCCGGACGGACGACGGACGGACGACGGACGACGGACAGACGACGGACGACGAACGAAATACCACGACAATAGCTTATCGGCCCAAAGGGCCGGTAAGCTAATAAAAACTGAATTGACAACAAAAGCAAAGGAATAGAAAATGATTGCGCTATCAAGGAATGCTTTAGTCGGGATAAATATCAAATGAGATGGTTTACAACAGACTATGATAAAACACAAGATGTAAATGTTGAAAAAGGGGTCCGCCAACTGTTGTGCATGTATAAGCAACCATATTAATGGTGTCAATGCATTGCAGTTATCAATGATGAAGGATGGTCAATCTTACCTGTTTGCAACAGAGCAAATTTTACGGTACTACACTTGTTCCTGGTGGGTAGCTGGTGTTGCAGCATCAAACGAACAACCTAGCCCTTAATTGGATAATGGCTCACAGAAATCCATGAGCACATCAAAATAGTCTCCGTACATTCGAGAAACGCTATGTATGTAAACATGATTTTGGTGGTGATGGTGAACAATCCAAAGCAGACTCACTAAAATCTGCATGACGCGAGTAAAAACTTAAACTCGCTGGCAGAGGTAACAATGTGAAATACTGCTATTGAAGAATAAATACATTAGTCGAATTAAACAGCCAGTAATTGCCTGAATAATTGACCATACTAACGGGATCATTGCACTGTAGTCATCAATTACGTCAATCTTACTTGTTGTATCACACTTTGAAAGCTGTCGATATCATTCTTGTGTTTGGTCTCTTTGATCTTGCAGCCCCAAACGAATAACCTAGCAATTAATTGGATAATGGTTCCTGAAAACCAAAACCACTTTCCCTTGGCTTGGAATGCTGGTCATCTTCACGTCAACGCTTTTATCTCGGTCATGTGAAATGTTATCACTCAATCAACTGGAATTGTTATTGTGTCAAATAAGTGAACGTATTGCAAATTTTTCAAAGTTTAGTCATTGCCAATATTATCACCATCTAGAATCGGAACATCGTAACACAGGAACGAACTGTTTACGAAAAGCCATTCCCATGTTTGTTCAGCAACTTTCAATTTTGGTAGTAGGAAATTGAACCAATTATTCTATTCTATGGAAAAGTCACACGGACCTAGGGCTGTTGAAATAAATTCATTCCACAGTAGTGAAACAGGAAAAATCCTTCAAGTGCAAAAATATTTTTTTAAAAGTTGTTATCAAAATTATTTTAGTATGACCAGATCATTTGATATCGGCACAGTATTTTTTTAGTTTACACATACTCAATATGTTATGTTCAATAATATACACATTTCTATCAGATTTTCACAGGTATCCACATTATCTATTCATTTCACCTAGACAATGTATGGTGTATTTACTCGATAAAATTGCAGTGTTCTCAGTTTTTTCCTTCCATATTATTGATACCATGATAGTCTCCAAAAACAGATATACTCCAAAGGACAAAAAAGGAAGCCAATGTATAAGTTGTTAGAGAGTATACCAAAGCATGACCTGTAGTGAGTCATCTCTGAGGAGGGATGTTCCTGAATAATTGAACACATTATCACCAGCGACAGTGCGCTGCTGTCTTTCACGGTAAGAACATCAATCAATCTTGATTATTTTGTATTTACGCCATCTTCAGCAAGATTTTAAATTGCCAGACTGAGCCTTACGAATACCCTAGTGACTTCTTGATTGGATAATGGCCTCAATTATGCTGCTTAAGTGTCTCCATCAATTTTAATGTTGGCGCTTGCGAATACTCAGTCTATAGAACAAATGAGGTGCTAAAAACAGCACCAACTACATGCAAAAGTATCTCCGAAGAAAACCATAAACGTCATATGGTTCCATGAAGTGCAGCCTATGTGACAATATGTGACAATTTTGGTAAATAATTTGATGGTTGCCTACGTGGAAACTTGCAAGCATTGATATATGACCTTAGATGGTAGCCCGAAATCCGAGGTAGCGACAAATTTAAGGGTGTGTAATCCAATTATTTTAATGTTTTGATTAATGGGGCACGTATAATTAGCACTATATATCACATCATAACGAGCGACAGATAGAAATGTAAACATATAATATAGCATGCTGAAATTGCATACCTATTGTGAATCCTTCAAGCAGCCAATGAGTATTCACTCGTTATTTTCTTGAGAAAAGCGCAACCACTCTTCAACCCTTTACAATATTTCTTCGAGCTCAATATATTGAACTTGTTTCCAGTTACAAGATTTTTCTTCTTGCTTTAAGGATTGGTTGCGGGTAACAGACCAAACACTTGGTGAGCCGCTCTCCCATTCATTTGTAATGTAAACATAAAGGTAACAGTACAAAAAAGGTGTATTACATGTTTCTTATTAGGATTTCTTTGGATTTTTGTTCACAAACATTTTCCAGATTTGAATCTATCATATATATTGATATAATTTCAGGAGGGAAGAGCAACGACAGTACATTTTTCCAGAATAATTGATGCTTTCTGATATTTTGACAATGGGATCAATGTGACAATGTGACAAAATGTTCATGTCTATAGGTAACATACAGAAGTGTTGGCTACACCAACAAAAAATCCACAAAATCCCAGCGCATCCTAAATCTAGTTAGACCTACCTCTCTGATTTCCAAGGGGAATTTTCAATATACCTGAACAACGATATAAAGAGAGCTTATCACGGAACTGCTTTTTCAAACAGAGAAATAAATGGAAACTGGGGAAGAAACGATAGTGATTTTTTTGTTGATATTAACTCATTCAATCTCCTTGCTGTTATTGTTAAACCAGGATGCTGGCGTGAGGATCGGTTATGAATCAAGATACAATTGCTATCGAAGTTGTGAGTGGGAACATTGAGTGGGAAATGGTGACCTAGATGTGATCTCTTCAAAGGGCTCATTTTTCCTGATTGTTTTTTCTGCATCTGAACTGAGTAGTGTCTGAGTAGATCCAATTACCCCAAATTCTGCATTTTAATAGTGATTAGTTTATTGGTTTATTCAATCACCACAGCTTTCTCTATTCCAGAACCTACCCCATGTACACATTAGAAATTGCTTGTAGGAGAAATAATATTTTTAGACAACATCCTCACGTACAAGTTAACCATTTTTTAGTGAACTCCAAATTTGTCAGTTGGGAGTCTGCTTAGCCTAATGGTGCAGGCGGTGCTCCACATTAGTACCTTAAGTAGGTTATATTACCCAGATAGGATAAGTGGTGTCCCAATGATCCCTCTGACAGGATATCTTCAGCAATGCAATGTGTACATTGATCAGCCCCCGGATTGGTGATCACGCAAGCCATTATACTGGCTGACACTACTCCGTGGAAATCGTTGGAGCATAATAAATCCAATCAGTTTCTTCACTCCCAATGTCTCGATGGATCATCAGAAATTTTTGCAGGGACTAATCAAATTATCTGGTGAAAAAACGCCTTTGTTAATAAATTGAAGTCGACAATACCAGGCCCTGTACTATAAACTTCCATATCAAACACATTCACGTTTCAGACGATGGGAAGGATAAAAAGAAGCTCTACCTTAGGTGATAAATTGAATCGAGTGAAAAGAATAACTTAACTGCTAATACCTGAAAACAATTTGCAGATGGAGACTGCGTTAATAAAGTTGAACAAATACTAAGTCAGTCCTTGGCAGAAATTAAAATTCTTTGAAAGTCCTGTATGAGAAAATATGGCGCATTGTTGCTTGTTTCAGAGGTTTATATGTAGTTAGTGTGTAAATTGAAATATAGGCTTGAGGATATTCAGTACTTTGTTACCTAACGAAGAAGTTTAATTACACATCACCTGCTAAATCCCATGGCTACTCTATGTGGCACCAAAGGCCACCTGGTACAACATTAGTGTAACATGTGCTTAGCAATGTAGACCTAACAGCTCAGTTTGAAATAAGTTGAAAAAAGAACATATTTTGTTTTACTGTGACATGAATTGCATCGAAGTTCGAACTCGAAAGTCAATTGAACATCTGAAACCCACAAGAAAAACGATGAAGTCCGAATTATAGTGGACACAGAGAAATGTTCGGACTCCAGTAATTCACAAACCTGTTACAAAAATTGTAAACAATAATAGGTGGGGAGTAGGAAATTTGAATGTAATCACGGTAACCACACAACAAAATTATTAGCTATATAATTATCTAAATACTACCCTACAAAATATGGTTTCATTCTGTGAATCTCCAGAATAAAACCACATGACTTGTGTATGCCTAAATTGTCTAATGTGTTTTTCAAATGTGATATTTAAGTCAGCCCTGCAATATATAAATTAGTCTCCGTACATTCGAGAAATGCTATGCGTTTCAACAAGTGATGTTGAACGTGATGTTGAACATTTCCAGAGCAAGCTCACTGAAATCTGCAGGACGCGAGTGAAAAAAACGAAACTTTCCTGACAGAGGTAGCAATGTGAATTGATACTACTATTGAAGAATTATTCATTAGTTGAATTAAACAGCCAGTAATTGGCTGGATACTAATTGGCCATACTAACGGAGTCATTGCACTGTAGTAATCAATTATGCCAATCTTACTTGTTTGTATCACATTTTGAAAGCTGTCGATACCATTCTTGTGTTTGGTATCTTAGATCTTGCAGCTTCAAACGAAAAACCCCTAGCGCTTAATTGGATAATGGTTCTCGAAAACCAAAACCACTTTCCCTTGGCTTGGAATGCTGGTCTTCTTCACGTCAATGCTTTTATCTCCGTCACGTGAAATGCTATTCCTCAATCAACTGGAATCGTTACTGTATCAAATATTTGAACGTATTGCAACCTTTTAAAAGTTCAGTCATTGCCAATATAATTACTAACTAGAATCGGATCATGCATCGCAATACAGGAACAAATTGTTTTCAAAAAGACATTTCCATGTTTGTTCATTAACTTTTAAGTAGATGGATAGTCCTTAAATAATCTGAACACTGTCTGTACACAATCTGAATATATGTTATGCAGGCACGGAATGTGAGCTGATTTTTGACCTAATTATTAGAATTTTCTCCCAAGATACACCAAATATCAAATCGTGCCCAAGTATTATAGTACTTTCGTCCACGACAAAGAGTGTGCATGTAATACATAAACTCTCCCATCATGAGATGCCAAAATCATTTAATTATTGCTGCAGGTCAAAACAAACACACGGAAGAGAACATCCTGCATTGCTAGATTGTCTGATACATCTGCATCAATCTCACGGGTTTGATACATTCCAGAAATTAATCTTTGCCCTCAGCCATAGATCATCGACCATCTGAAAACCCTAGACACACAAGGATGGGAGTTATCCGTTTCCTAACTGCACAATCGAATATTGGAATTGGGAATAACGCACATGTGATACAATACATATTTTCCTGTGAGTAATCAATTGCTATATTGATCTTTAAAAAAAATTCACGGTAGAAAAGTGGGAAAATAAAACGTACTTCTTATGTCGTGGTACATGTAATTGTATTTTGCTAGCAAGCATGAATAATGCATTGGTTCCATTGTTAGGTGGAAATTCAATGTAAGGAGGATCATAGGCAATGGAAGCTTCTGCTATCAGATAGGGAGAGCTTATTTCGTTTTCTGTGAAATGCAATGAGCGAACCGTTGAATAAGATATTTGCATATTTAAAGATGTGAATACTAGCGACAGTGTAATGTAAGGTTATGTTCATTATTTTGTGGTATTCTTCTCCATCTTCCTTACACTGCCAGACGGAGTGAATTGAATACCCCAGTGACTCAATTGGATAGTGGACCCAATTAAAAGGCTTAAATGTATTGATCAATTTCAATGTTGGCGTATGTATGAACACTTATTCAAACAGCAGATGTGTTTGCAGGGCTAAAATGTGCACTAGATCTACATACAAAAATATCTCAAAAGTAATCCATATATATATATCTACAAAACGCCAAACCCCTGAACATCCAAGAGCATTATGTGGGCTTCAACTGCTATATATAAGTTGGGTATTTGTGCTTTCAGCAATTTTGATAATCTGAAAACATTTTTTGTTGGTGAATGACACCAGTGAAACAGTGGATATTTTAATTTGCTGGATGGCTATGTAGAAAGCTGACACAGAATGTGGGATGAGTCAAGGCCTCATCCTCGAATGTTCTGAATAATGGGAAAACATGTAATTGGCACTATTGCGAGTGTATTGAGAGACATAATTAATCAGACCGAGTATTATCAAGTTGGAATTATATTGTTACAGACTGTTTTTGGCTGATTAGCCATTGGATAATCACCATACGTGAGGAGTGACAACACCGCTTGTTGCATAGACATTAAATTTCACCCCAAAACGGGATCTCGAGAATCTGAGCTTATTAGAGGTTTTGATCCTGTTTACATCCACCAGGATTCGAAGTATTGTTGTAATTTTAGACCAAATGACACGTAGGGTGTATTCTACACAAACATGTTGATTTTGAAAGATTGCACTACTACAAAACCGAGCAAATGCACGAAATTGTGTGCGGACCCAGAAATCAAATGACATGGCTAAATTTAACATTGGGGTAGACGGCCAACTTTTTCAATTTTCGTGATAGAAGTCTGAAATTCGGTAGAGAATTGCCGTTTGACTCCCAGGTGAAGTATGTCAAGTTATAGAAGGATAGCATTTAGCATCGCAAAAATATCAGCGAAAAACTGTGTGAACGAGTTAGAAAAATCGGAGTGTAGAAGTGTAGAGCTGAACAATCCGAACGCTGTAGGAACAGAAGCTGAATATGTTATGCAGGCACGAAATGCAAGGTGATCTTTAGCCTAATTAGTATAATATTCTACCAAAATACATCAAATATCAAGTCGTGCCCAAGTATAATGGTAGCCCACGACAGAGTGTACATGTAATACATATACTCTCCCATCAAAAGATGCCAAAATCATTTAATCATTGCTGCAGGTCAAAACAAACACACGGAAGAGAACATCCTGCATGGCTAGATTGTCTGATACATCTGCATCAATCTCTCGGGTTTGATACATTCCAGAATTTAATCTTTGCCCTCAGCCATAGATCATCAACCATCTGAAAACCCTAGACACACAAGGATCAGAGGCATCCGTTTCATAACTGCACAATCGAATATTGGAATTGGGACTAACGCACATGTGATAGAATACATATTTGTCTGTGAGACATCATTGCTATATTGATCTTTATAAAAATTAACGACACAAAAGTGAGAAATAAAACGTACTTCTTATGTCATGGTACATGTAATTGTATTTTGCTAGCAAGCATGAATAATGCATTGTTGCCATTGTTAGGTGGAAATTCAATGTAGAGGATCATAGGCAATGGAAGCTTCTGCTATCAGATAGGGAGAGCTTATTCCGTTTTCTGTGAAATGCAATGAACGAACTGTTGAATAAGATGCTTGCATATTTAAAGATGTGATCACTAGCGATAGTGTTATGTAAGGTTATGTTCATTACTTTGTGGTATTCTTCGCCATCTTCCTTACACTGCCAGACTGAGCCAAATGTATACCCCAGTGACCCAATTGGATATGGGACCCAATTAGAAGGCTTAAACGTCTTGATCAATTTCAATGTTGGCGAATGTATGAACACTTATTCAATACAGCAAATGTGTTTGCAGGGCTAAAATGTGCACTAGATCTACATTCAAAAATATCTCAAAGGTAATCCATATATATTTCTACAAAATGCCAAACCCATGAGCATCCAAGTGCATTTCGTAGGCTTAAACTGCTATATATGAGCTGGAGATATGTGCTTTCAGCAATTTTGATAATCCGATTTTTTTTTCAAAAATGTTGGTGAATGGCACCAGTGAAACAGTGGATACCGTATTGGTCCCTCATAGTGGCACGTGCCCTAATAATAGAGCGCTCCCCTCTTTTCCCAATTTTTCTTTTATTTTTGCAACCTTGTAATTCACTTCATATCTTGTTAAGAAGATCTTGGAGGGTTCCAATCCACACATTCATGTTATTTGAATCATAATAAAGGGGATTGACGGCTATATGTATTTGATTTGATTTGATTCAAATTTGACCACGAGTTTGACCTCATTGTTTTTGCGCGCGCTGCTGCAGGAAGTCCTGTTTTGGCTCGCTATGCTACTTTTAGGACCAATACGGTATTGTTACTAGCTGGGTGTCTATGTAGAAAGCTGATACAGAATGTGGGAGTCAAGGCCTAATCTTCAAATGTTTTGATTAATGGGAAAACGTGTAATTGGCACTATTGCCAGTGTCACGAGGGACATAATAAATCAAACCAAGTATTAGCATGTTGGAAATATATATTGTTTAAGACTGTTTTTGCTGATTAGCCATTGGATAATCACCATACATGAGTGGGGACAACACCGCTTGTTGAATAGACATAGAGAACCTTGTTGCATAGACATACAAGTAGAAGAGAGATCGACTGTCATCTCTGATAGCACCCTTTCTCCCTGTTTATAGTTATTGAGCTTGAACTGATGAGGTAACCAAAAGCCAGAGGAAGAGGTGTGTTTCACTTCCGATTTCATGGTGGTCACAAAATGGCCACATTCTCGGGACCTCTTTACAGGGCTCATATTTCAGTGGTTTGTGTTATAGTTGGTACATTCACGGCTTATGGTCTGAACCTTTAGCAGATCGTCCTAGTATTCACTTAGGGATATAAATTTATATAAATGTTTTGTGTTTTGTAAGTTTTTCTATAACGTGATGCATATTGTGAAGTTTGGATGGTGGATAATCCGAAATGTACAAGTACACGTAGGACTTTGGACATTGGGAGAAAGTGCTAATTACAGACACATTGGGAGAAAGTGCTAATTACAGACACAATCTTTAACAGATTTGAAAACCGTTCATTTGAATAGTGTTCCTCTTGGTGGTATTCAACAATAGTAGTCTGAGTACATTATGGTACACATATGACTGGGTATCTCAGTGATCTTACTGACAAGGTGTTATATCTTGCAAATGTTCTGATTCTAATTGATTGTTTTATTGTCTAATTGTACGAATTTTCAGTATCCACAAATGTTTGGCTCATTAACAATATTTATTTCCCCAAATCAACATCCGGTTACCGAACACATATTATCTCACAGAAAAGTATCAAGTATTGAGAACAACATAGATTACGAGTTTGCGACATGCGATAAGAACAATACATATGAACAAGATACTACACTCCTCCCCCCTGAAATTCAAACTGTTAAGCTGAAAAAAACAACAACAAACAATGGCATGCAACTTCAATGCAACATATACGAAAGTCACAGATCCGGTTCACAGGTCAAGTCTCTTTGGGGGGTTCACTGTCCTTTGTGAACGTCGGACAGGTTGATCTCTGTTCCCTGCAGCATTCGCCTGCGGAACAGGATCTGCTTGTGCCTGAACCTGAGGTTCTTCTGGTGCCGGAATGTCATCATCCACGAAGACATCATCAAGTGTTTGTTGTGTCTTCTGAGAGGGTGGAGCTTTGAACACGTGATCCTGATGTCGTCTCCATTCTCTATTATCTGAGGTTCGGATAGTGATAACAGAGCCGGTTTTCCCAATGATCGTTCCCTGAATGTTGGGTGGTCCATTTTGGCCAAAGTTCCTGGCATATACATTGTCGCCGACCTCAAAATCTCGCGACTTTGCATGTTCATCATAGCGTGACTTCTGTTTCCGTTGACCTGATTGTACTTTCTGGTCAAGATCTGGATGAATATTGTCTAAAACAGTTCGTAGAGTTCGTCCAAACAACATCTCCGCTGGAGAGGTCCCAGTTGTAGACTGATCTGTGCATCGGTACTGTAATAGGTATCGAGCTAGTCGAAGTGAAATGTCACCAGTTTGACGTTTGAGCCCATTCTTCAATGACTGTACCGCCCTTTCCACAAGCCCATTTGAGGATGGATGGTATGGTGCTGTAAATACATGCTGAATTCCATTTCTCCGAGTGAACTCTTTGAACTCGCTACTCGTAAATGATGTTCCATTGTCTGTGACTAATGTTCTGGGAAGCCCGTGGGAGGCGAAGATGTTTCTCATGATGGCTATTGTGCTTGAGCTAGACAAAGAATTTGTGATGTGCACTTCAAGCCACTCAGTTCTCGCGTCGATCAGCAGCAAGAAATATTTTCCCATGAATGGACCAGCGTGGTCTGCATGAACCCGTGCCCACGGCTGTCCTGGAAACTCCCACGGGTGCATTGGTGTTTTCGTTGGAGCATGTCGGTTTTCCTGGCATTGTGCACATGACTTGACTTTCTGTTCCAGCTCACTATCCATTCCAGGCCACCATACATATCTGCGAGCTAAGTTTTTCATTTTGCAAATTCCTGGGTGTGCTATGTGTAGTTCCGACATGACACCTTGTCTGAGTTTTGGAGGTACCAACACTCGGCATCCCCATAAGATGCATCCATCTTGTGTACTGAGCTCCGACTGTCTGCAGAAGTATGGCTTGAACTGGTCTCCTGACAAATTTTCCGGCCAGCCATGTTGTACGCAGTTGAATACACGTGCTAACACCGTGTCTTTACGTGTCTCCTCAGCAATGTTTCTAGCATGAATTGGAGTGGCATCCATGTGCTCCATGAGTAGGATACTCTCTGCTGGTACATGTGTTTCGAAGGTGTGTTTTACAGGTATTGGTAGCCTGCTCATGGCATCAGCATTTCCATTTGCTTGACCAGGCCTGTAGATCAGTTTGTAGGCATAGCCACCTAATGTGAGTGCCCAACGTTGCACTCTCGGTGAAGCCATGATTGGTAGTGGCTTGTTTTCTCCTAATAGTCCTAACAAAGCTTTGTGATCAGTTGTGATCGTGAAACTTCGTCCATAAACATATTTATGGAATTTCTTGACTCCAAACAGAATAGCCAGTGCTTCTTTATCCACTTGAGAATACCGTCTCTCAGTCTCTGTCAAAGTTCTGGAGGCGAAAGCGACTGGACGCTCAGTGCTGTCACTGATGTGTGATAGAACAGCACCTACTCCGACCGGTGAGGCATCTACAGCTAGCACTAAGTCTTTAGTCACATCATAGTGCGTCAACACTCTCGACGACAGTAGCATCTCCTTGGCTGCTTCAAATGTCCTTTGCTGCATTCTTGTCCATTTCCAAGGTGCCCGATTTTAGCAGTGCATACAAAGGCTCCAATTTTGTTGACAAATTTGGTAAGAACCGGTGGTAGTAATTGAGCAATCCCAAGAATGATCGAAGACTTGAGACATCAGTGGGCACTGGTGCATCTTGTACTGCTCGAATTTTTCCTCCTAGTGGTTGCAGTCCATCTTTGCTCACAGCGTGTCCCAGGTACTCAATTTTGGGTTTCATGAACTGACATTTGCTTCTTTTCAAGTGCAGTCCAGCTTCTTTCAATCTCTGGAGTACTTCTCGAAGATTCTGCAAATGTTCTGTTTCCGATGTTCCTGAGATCAAAATATCATCGAGATACACAACTGTGTGCTTGAGATCTCTCAGAATCTGTAGACGGTAGACGGTAAAAAACGGTAGACGGGTGTAGGTGAACAATCCACGGTGTGTGTTCACTGCCACGTACTTCTGAGATTCTTCATCAAGTGGAACTTGCTGGTACGCATTACTCAAGTCCAGCTTACTGAACAGAGTACCACCAGCTAACTTAGAGAACAAATCTTCTGTTGTGGGCAGTGGATAGGAATCCATCTTCACGGCTTTGTTGACCGTGAGCCGGTAGTCACCACATAGCCTCACTGTATCATTGGACTTCATTACTGGAACAAGAGGTGCCGCCCAGTCTGAGAACTGGATAGGTTTCAAGGATCCTTCTTCTAACAGTCTGTCAATTTCTTTGTCTACCAGATCCTTGATTGCGAATGGCATTGGCCGGGCTTTCATGAACTTCGGGGCTATTGAGGGGTCTACCTTGATTGATGCTTCTGGACCCACATATGTTCCTGTGTTTCCTTCAAACACTTCTTGAAATTCATCCAGCACGCCTTTCACATCTCCTACGCCTGGTATCATCTGTAGGATCTGACTCCAGTTCAACTGTAGTTTTTGTAGCCAATTTCTCCCAAGCAGGTCAGGACCGTCACCCCGGACGACTAGTATAGGCAAATTCTGGTACTGGCTGTTATAGCGAACTGTGACATCAGCTGTGCCAAGCACCTCAACTTCCTCTTGTAGGTAGGTCTTCAAACGGATGTTTGTTTCTTTCAGGTCAGCATTGATGTGATCAAATGTTTTCTCACACACAATCGTGTAGGCTGCTCCAGTATCAATTTCAAATTTGATATCTTCCCCACAAATGTTCATAGTCACGGTCAAAGTTTTTGTGTCACTCGCGCCATCATCCAAGCTAAACAAATGATAGATATCCTCCTCCCCCTCTAGATAGTTTGTAGATTTTGCTCGCTGTTCTTCTTTGTACTGCAATTTTCTGCACTTGGCCACTATATGACCAGGTTTCTTGCAATAGTTGCAGGTGGACTCCAGAAACGGGCACTTTTGTGCATGGTGAGATCCCCCACAACGAAAACAACCGCCAGCTGGTCTTCCCTGTGGTCTTGAGAATGTCTTTTTGGGGGCTGGGGGTGGTGCAGGGGCCTGAGGAGGTTTTTTTCTTGGTTTATCATACTTCTTGACAACATGGACAGGCTCAGCAGCCGCTTCCCCAGGTATCTGTAACCCACGAGCATCACGGTCTGCTGTTTCCATGTCCACAGATATTTTTAGTGCTTTTTCAAATGTTAGAGTAGTCTCAGCTAACAACCGCCGTTGGATGCGCTCCTCTTGGATACCACAGACAAGACGATCACGTATCATGGTGTTTAGAGTGTCCCCGAAATTGCAATGTTCAGCAATTTCACGAAGTGCTGCCACGAATTGATTTACAGTCTCTTGTGATTGGCGAACACGGGTATTGAACTTGTACCGTTGTATGATTTCTGATGGCTTGGGGGCTAGATGAGATTTCACTAATTGACAAAGTTCAGCATAAGTCTTTGTAGACGGAAGATCTGGGGACGTCAAACTACGTACCAGTTTGTATGTTTTGGGGCCACACACAGACAACAACACTGCAACACGCTTAGCGTCGGCTATGTCATTGGCAATGAAGTATTGGTCAACTCTTTCAACATACTGATCCCAATTTTCTGCTCGATCATCAAATTGCTGGATTTTACCGATCGCGGCCATCTCCACTGTTTATCCTCTTCGCCAAATGTTATATCTTGCAAATGTTCTGATTCTAATTGATTGTTTTATTGTCTAATTGTACGAATTTTCAGTATCCACAAATGTTTGGCTCATTAACAATATTTATTTCCCCAAATCAACATCCGGTTACCGAACACATATTATCTCACAGAAAAGTATCAAGTATTGAGAACAACATAGATTACGAGTTTGCGACATGCGATAAGAACAATACATATGAACAAGATACTACACAAGGCATCTCCTGACATGCAATGTGCACATTGATCAGCCCGGTAGCAGTTATCACGGAAGCCATCATACTGGATGGCACTCCTCAATGGAACTCGTTGGCGCGTCATGAATCCAATTAGGTTTTCCTCTCATCCAATTTCTCTGTGGATTCTTAACAATTCTCGTGGTGATAAATCAAATAACTCGCTGAAATAGTAGTTCCGCTAGTATCAGTTTCGGGCTCTCTACAATAGCATTTACCTTTGTGACTGTAAAAATATTTTACAACATTGAAAGCGAACATTATTATGCTCTCATGAACTGATCTGACTTTCGCTGATTTCAGTGCTGTCGTCGACGCCATTATTCATCAAGGATAACAGAATGTAGCTAAAGCAATAATTTGAAATCGCTGTGAAGAAATCAAAAGTGGCGAAATCGGTTTGATATAATCATAACATATCATTTAGAAACTAACAGTGAATACTAAAACTGGAATACTGTTGGTTTCACTAAGTCAGTATTATTGGCCAAATACTGTATTAGATTGTTTGATATTACGATATTCGATTAGTAAGCGCATGTAACTTACTACAGGTTATGCATTTAATATTGAAGATAAGCTCGAGGCTTTCAGAAAATTGTTACCCAACAAAAAAGAACATGGCCTGCTTTGATTTATGTAGACAATGGGGCCAATGAGAGACTGTGTAGCAGTACCGGATAATTTTAATATATCCATTGCCATATCTTTCTTTGTGTCAAATAGATACAAAAAGACCTTTTATCTATTATAATCCAGTGTGTGGTATTCCTGATAGCGTCGCTCCATCACATTAGCAAATTTGACATCTAAATGTATGTATAAAGAATTTGGCAATGGATGTGTACACAAGCTTAGAGGCCTGTGCAAATTTTTATATAAAAGCCGAGTAGAAAAGTTTGACTTTGGAGAAACAAATGCATTGATCTCAAGTATAACGCAATGTCATCCGTCCTGAGTAGAGTCTTTCAGCAGTACCCTTTAGCATGTTTTGTCAATGATAGTACATGTATCACATGTAGATCACTAACCACTAACAGACACGTGCAACTTATTTGGTAAAAGTATTCAATATTGTATTCGAATACATTGTATTTAGATGTATTTAGTAGTGTCATTGATTATATCAATAAAAAATGTATTCAGTCTTCAGTATTGTATTCGTGTGATTCATGTGTATTTAGTGATGTATTTAATACATCAACATGTATCCGATCCCATGTCTGGTAGTGAGAAATTGTAGTGCTAAAACGGCGCTAAATACACGCAACAGTCTCTCAGCAATCCATACATGTGATAGGTTTCTACAAAATGTCGGCCTTGAAGGGCATCTGGTAGGATCCACTTGCTGCATAGAAATTGGTGAACAGTGCTTATGTGACAACATGAAAAATCCATTTTTCGGAAGAGGTGTCGTTGGTGAATCATTTGCTGGTGGTCTACGTGTAAAATAGCAAGTTCTGGACATGATATCTGACTTTAAATCGTGGGATAACACAATGCTCCCACACACGTATTGAAATATCCTGGTAAAATTATCAACAAATCAGATATAGAGCACGTACAATATCACGTCGTAACGAGCGACAGATAGTAATTGAAACATGAAATATAGCACGTGGGAATTGTATTACAAACCGTACGTGCTCAATTAGCCATCGAGCATTCATTCGTTATACCCTCGGAAAAAGTGCAACCACTTTGCAAACCATTTGAATCTTTCCTCGTGCTCAATATTAGTTGGAAAATTTCTCCTGCTGCTCTCGAAAATTGGGCATTGAAACAAAAATTAACCTGCGATATATTAAAATAATTTGATGATTAATCTTAATTTGATTTTATTGGATTATTGCTGGCAACATTTCCTCAAATTTCAATCACCACAGTTTCACCAGCAATGGCTGGCAAAGGTTTACGATGAAATAGGTACGAGAGCATTAACTATTTTTTTGCTGTTTGTTTTCAAATTATCAGTGCAACCATTTGAATGTAGGTATCAATCTATTACCACAAATACAGTAGATTTCGATGATGCCAATAACAAACATAAAGTACAACATTTTGCAATAGAAACAAAGCCCGACCAAATAGTTTATCCAAAGACACACTGGCGTCATCAGGGCAGACAGTGTGTTGAATGTAGTTGTTTCTACTGTACACCTGATGGAATTAGTATACAACTGCCCAACAACCTATGAAAATATTTTAGAAATCCGAAACAAACCCCATGGAACAGATATATGACAAGTACATAAGTACCTAATCAATAGCCAGAAGGCTACTGAGTTGATCTTTCCTCGTGCTCAATATAAATTTTTTAGTTGGAAAATTTCTCTTGCTGCTCTCGAAAATTGGACATTGAAACAAAAATTTAACCTGCGATAATGCGATAGTCTGGTGATTAGTCTGGTGATTAATCTTATTATGATTTTTGTTGGATTTTTGCCAAAATTTCAATCACTACAGTTTCAAAAGCAATGGCTGACAAAGGTTTACGGAAGAATAGGTACGACAGCATAAAATAATTTTTTTCTGTTTTTTTAGTGATCATAAACTGGCAGTATTCGTTCAGAACAAGTGATTAGTTATCTGATATTTTGATAATGGGAAGAATACTGTTGATGACATGCAAAATGTTCATGCCAATAGGTCAAATACAGAAGGGGTGACAGCACTGCTTGTCATATCATCCGACACTACTGAATGAAAATCCCTGGCGCATCCTAGATCCAATCAGTTCCGTCTATTTGATTTCCAAAGGAATTGTCACATATCTGGACAACGATATAATTAAATGACGGTTTTCATGGAACTGCGTTTGCAAGCAGGGAAATAAATGGAAACCTGGAAAGAAATGAAACTGATTTTTGTCAATATCAATTGTCAAGCTATTGTCAAATTAGGATGTTGGCGTGATGACTAGCTATGAATCCAGAAACAATTGCCAACATGCGATGCAGCAGGCTTGCAAACAAAGGAGAAGGCGTATCAAAGAATAGGATTGTGCGGGAAATGGTCACCTTCCTATAACCTCTTCACATGGCTCATATTTCCTGAGTGTTATGTCTGCATCTGGACTACGTATAGTGTCTGAAACCAGGCGTGTACGAAAGATGATTTCGAAATAATGTAAGATATCACATACTGCATTACAGTTTGTTTCATAGGTTGTTATAGCCATATACAGTATCTAACTAATGTGTAAGGTAATGTGTAAGTTGAAACTTCAAAACTGCGTATATGTTCTATTTAGGTGGTCCTTGGTATGGGCTCAGGGTAACGCTAAGTTCTGGAATGTATCAAAACCGTGAGACTGATGCAGATGTCGACACCTTCCTTATCTTTCTCAAGTTCGTTCTATACCCCCAGCGAATATTTCAAAACAAATTTGGCAACCAATGTGTGATCTGGTTAGTTTTCTTTACCTACAAGTACATTCGGATAGATTAGTGTCAAGGAAACGACACTTGACTACTAGAGTACATCTACTGATGGGAGCTTATGTATCATTTATGGTCGACAATCTATCTTACACGCACTGCATCAGACGTTGACATCCTTTTTTTCCAATCCTTGTGCTTGGGGAAATGATCCTGAGACGAAAGAACTTAGTACGTAATTGGATAATGGCTTCCTGAAATCCACGTGGACTCGAATGTTCTCGAATGTTAAATGTATCGCAATTTCAAGGAGTAAATGTAGGGACAGACTGCAAGAATCAATTTGACCTGTATCATCATAATAAAATAGTTTTATAGTTATGGTCTGCTGTTTCGAGATGACTCAGCCTCTTCCCTACTCAGCAGATAGAACTCATAAAAACTGGTTTGATAGCAAGGCAGAATAGAGAGAAACACCATTATAAAAAACGATTTAGCCAACGAGATGGTTTTACAATACACCATATTGATAGATCAAATGAGGTGCTGAAGTTGTCCGACAACAAGATTGTATGAATAATTGACCATCTATTGGTGTCAATGCATTGTCGTCATTAATCATGCCTGTCTGTAACAGACGTTCAAAGCTTTTGGTACTACTCTTGTTCTTTGTGAATAGCTCGTCAACGTCTTCTAGCGTCAACGTATAACCTATATAATATTCATGTTTTGAATCTATTTACATGTATTCGACCCCATGTCTGGTTTAGATCTGCCATTCCGATATCAATTAGCTATTCCCATAGAGCAGATAGAACTAATAACATCTGAATTGACAAAAAAGCAAAAGAATAGAAAGTGATACCGCTATCAAAGAATGCTTTAGTCGGAATAAACAGCAAATGATATGGTTTATAACAGACTATGATAGAGCACAAGATGTAAATGTTGAAGAAGGGGTCCGCCAACAGGTATGTCTGAATAAGTAACCATATTAATGGTGTCAATGCGCTGTAGTTATCAATTATGAAGGATGGTCAATCTTACCTGTTTGCAACAGTACCGGAAGAGCAAAGTTTTACGTATTACACTTGTCCCTGGTGGGTAGCTATTCTTGCAGCATCAAACGAAGAACCTAGCTCTTAATTGCATAATGGCTCACAGAAATCCAAGAGCACTTTACTTTTCCTTGGCTGTAATTGCTAATGCTCGTCGCATTAACAAATCCTTCTCAGAGCTGTGAAAGGCTAGCCCTTAATCAACTGGATTCATTACTGAACCTTAATTCATGATTTGAATCTGAGGAAACAAGATGCAGGCAAACAACGTTGATGTGACCTTTCCCAATTTCAACATTCTATAGACAATATTTCCCAGGTTTCGCCTAATTCATTACTTCTCAATACTTAATTTTGGTACATATATCATTATTTAATCTTGCTCAACCAAAAATGAACCAAAAAGAAGATTTCCTTCATGGTCTAACCACGTAAATAGTTTCTTATCAATTTTGTTTCAATTATATTTGATACTTTCGATACTAGGGACAGTTTATTTGTTGGAAGGCATCAACCCCATGTGTGATGTAGCACACAATTGTGATCCTATTTTTGTACAGTCTCGTGTTGTTATACCAAAATTTAAACATTAGTCAAAACACTAATTTTTGACTGTTTCTAAACATAGCTGACAATTTATGTTCATAACATCAAATATAGCATTTAACATGAGATATTCAGATAATAAACAGTATTGAACAGTTGGTGAAAAGAATAAGAAAGAAAAATACAACATTCGGATGTTTAACACTTCTCCATTTTTAGGCTGAGCACACATGCGTAAATGTGTCACATCCGGTAAATAAACAAAAACACGTGGCTTCCGCATGGTCACGGTGAGGATACGCTTCGCCAATATCAGTGAGTAATGTATAGTATATGTGTGAATGGACGATGTGAAAGTGAAATGTAAGTGATATATTCGTACTGCACTTGGAAAAACGTCCTGTGAGAACTGGCACACGAGGTAGTGGTTGACCAATATATTAGGTAATTCCCAACGAACTGTAGCTAAAAACTGAATCTGTCGATCCATAATGAAATGTACATTTTTTGTTAGGCACATTGGTGGGGCATTTGTGGTATTTTATCGCTAAGCCCCAAGTATCGCAGGGAATGCTGTACATCGTTCATCGTAAGGTAGGTTTAACATGGGGAGTGAATGTAACTCGAAATGGTGCCTTATGCCCGGCTACCGGACCTATGGTCCAATAACCTATTGGCATGTCATTGCGTCCGTCGTCCATCGTCCGTCATCGTCCACATTTCTATCTTTTTTGTTTATGGGCAAATTTTTCTGAAATTTTGCACAAAAATGCTTAAAAGTAATACAAGAAGGAGGTATTTTTATTTATTTTTTATTTTCACATTTTTTTCAAAATGCCAGCCGTTTTCGACAGAAAATGTCTGATTTTGGATTTTGGTGGCCATTTTCTCAAAATCTGTTCAGTAACTTTTTTTCTTTTGGAGACATAACACTCCTCATATGTACTCCTGGAATGTGTATAAGTTTCGTTGCGCTTGAAACGCTCGAAGTGGGCCATTTTGGCCCAAACTTGGCCCAAACAGGACTTTCCCATGCTAAATTCTCCTATGCTTTATAATGCGACACATTATTGCTAATATCTCACTTAATATTGCAATTAGAGACTAGGAATCAATTGTGGACATATAGGAAATGATATATGCTGAATATTCTTGTGACCTTGAATTTGACCTTTGATCTCATTTTCAAGGTCAGAGCACAAAATGCCTAATGTCTCACTTATTAACGACTTTACAGCTGGGGAGTCAATTGTGGACATATAGGAAATGATATATGCTAAAAATTCTAGTGACCTTGAATTTGACCTTTGACCTCGTTTTCAAGGTCAGTGCACAAAATGGCTACTATCTTGCTCCTTATGGACTTTACAGCTTAGGAATCAATTGAGGACATATAGGAAATCATGTACGCCGGATACTCTGATGATGTTGAATTGACCTTTGACCTTGTTTTCAAGGTCAGAACACAAGATGGCCAATATTTCACTTGATATCGACTTAACAGCTTAGGAATCAATTTTGAACATATAGGAAATGATATATGCTGAATATTCTCATGACCTTGAACTTGCTTTTTGAGCTCATTTTCAAATTCAGATCACAAATGGTTAGTATCTCACTTATTATCAACTTTACAGCTCAGGAATCAATTGTGGTCAAACACCAAATGATATATGCTGAATATTCTCATGACCTCGACTTGACCTATGACCTTATTCTCAAGTTTCCGTGACCTGATTTTCAAGGTGACATGTCAAAATGGCTAATATCTTGCTTATTGTCTTTATAGTGTGGGAATCAATGATGGACATATAGGAAATGTTATACGCCAAATATATTCTGATGACCTTGAATTTGACCTACATTTTCAAGGTCACAGGACAAAATTGCTAATATCTCTCTGATTATTGAATTTACAGCTTAGCAATCAACTGTGGACATGATATATGCTTATCGATGCTGAATATTCTTCTGAACTTGAATTTAACCAGTGACCTAGCTAACGTCTAAAATATTAAACATACATGTGTATATTGTCCGGTAACCTATCTTTGGCCTTTGGCCTAATTTTAATATTTTTATGATGTTCCCGCGTTCATTTGTCAAATAAATCTAGCATGCCACATATAGTATGGTGATTATGTAACCATCATGTAACCATCCCGTCCTAACACGCCGAAATCCTTTAATCATTGCCACAGGTTAAACAAACACAAAGAAGTAGCTCTTAAGAACATCCTGTATTGCTAGTTTGCGTGACACATCTGTGTCAATCTCACGGTTTTAATTTATTCCAGCAATTAATCTTCGCCCCCAGACATAGATCATCGACCATGTGAATATCCTCCACACAAATCGCAACCCTTTCTTCAATTATTTACAATATTAACATCTTGAGAGATCAAGAAAAATTAAAGCTATTACAAAACGATAATATCTTGTTGGACAGCACGCAAAGCAGGAAAGACAGTGACACAAGGAAGAATAATATTCCTGAATAATTGAACACATTATCACAAGACCCAGTGCGCTTCTGCCTTTGGAGGTAAGAACCACAATCAACCTCGATTATTTCGTGTCAATGCTTTCTTTGGCACGGTTTTAATACTGCCAGACTGAGCCTCTTGAATACCCTCGAAGACTTTATCTTGATTGGATAATGGCTCTAATTATGAGGCTCAAATGCCTCGATCAATTTTAATGTTGACGTGTATGAATACTGAGTCTACACAGCGAATGATAAATTGTAGAGCTAAAACGGCGCTAACAACATGCAAAAGTCCCTAAAAAGTCCATACCTGTTGTAGGTTTCAACTGTGGCGCTCCGTTCGTGCCACAAAAAAGTGAAGTTAATTTTTTTTTATCTCATACGTATGAAACAATAAGTCATACGTAGGTGATAATAACACATATGTATGAGTTGTTAACACATACGTATGAGTTAATTACACGTTTTCTCATTATTCAGAACATTCGAGGATGAGGCCTTGACTCATCCCACATTCTGTGTCAGCTTTCTACATAGACATGCAGCAAGTTGAAATACCCACTGTTTCACTGGTGTCATTCACCAACAAAACTGTTTTCAGATTATCGAAATTGCTGAAAGCACAACTTATATATATATATATATAGCAGTTGAAGCCCACGAAATGCTCTTGGATGTTCAGGAGTTTGGCATTTTGTAGATATATATATGGATTACTTTTGAGGTATTTTTGTATGTAGATCTAGTGCACATTTTAGCTCTGCAAACACATCTGCTGTTTTGAATAACTGTCAATACATACGCCAACATTGAAATTGATCATGACATTCAAGCCTTTTAATTGGGTCCACTATCCAATTGAGTCACTGGGGTATTCAATTCACTCAGTGTGGCAGTGTAAGGAAGATGGCGAAGAATACCACGAAATAATGAACATAACTTTACATTACACTGTCGCTAGTATTCACATCTTCAAATATGCAAACATCTTATTCAACGGTTCGCTCATTGCATTTCACAGAAAACGGAATAAGTTCTCCCTATCTGATAGCAGAATTCTCCATTGCCTATGATCTTCCTTACATTGAATTTCCACCTAACAATTGGAACAATGCATTATTCATGCTTGCCAGCAAAATACAATCAGATGTGTCATGACATAAGAAGTACATTACTTTTATTACTTTTATGTCGTGAATTTTTATAAAGATCAATATAGCAATGATGTCTCACAGGATAATATGTACTATATCACATGTGAGTTATTCCCAATTACAACATTCGATAGTGCACATAGGAAACACATGTTTCCCATCCTTGTGTGTTTGGGATTTTCAGATGGTCGATGATCTATGGCTGAGGGCAAAGAATAATTTCTGGAATGTATCAAACCCGTGAGATTGATGCAGATTTGTCACACAATCTAGCAATACAGAATGTGTCCTTCCGTGTGTTTCTTTTGACCCGCATCAATGATTACATGGTCTTGGCATCTTTTGATTGGCATCTTTTGAAGTTTATGTATTACATGTACACTCTCTGTCGTGTGCGAATCTACCATTATACTTGGGCACGATTTGATATTTAAGGTATTTTGGTAGAATATTATAATAATTAGGCTGAAGATCACCTTGCATTTCGTGGCATACATAACATATTTCAGATTGTGTACAGACAGTGTTCAGATTGTTCAGCTCTACCCTTCTACCAATGTTGAAATTGATGAGCAAACATGGGAATGGCTTTTCGTTAACAATTCGTTCCTGTGTTGCAATGTATGTTCCGATTATAGATTCTAGTAATTTTATAGGCAATGACTGAACTTTGAAAAAGTTAAAATACGTTCACTTATTTGATACAGTAACGATTCCAGTTGATTGAGTGATAACATTTCACATGACGGAGACAAAAGCATTGACGTGAAGAAGACCAGCCAAAAGAAAGTGGTTTGGTTTTTCAGCAACATTATCCAATTAAGCGCTAGGGGTGATTCCTTTGGAGCTGCAAGATCCAAGACACCAAACACAGGAATGGTATCGACAGCTTTCAAAGTGTGATAGAAACAAGCAAGATTGGCGTGATTGATGACTAGTGCAACTGTTCTTCAATAGCAATATCATTTCACATTGTTTCCTCTGCCAGGGAAGTTAAGTTCTCACTCACATCATGCAGATTTTAGTGAGTTTGCTTTGGAAATGTTCACCATCACATTCCAGATCTTGTTTACAAACATAGCATTTCTCGAATGTACAGAGACTATTTAATATATTGCAGATCTTATTTAAATATCACATTTGAAAAACACGGCATGCAAATTAGTCATAGACATGTGGTTTTATTCTGGACGACCACAAAATGAAACGCATGTCAATTATTCATTTGACGCTAAAAGACGAGCTATTCACAAAGCGATGAGTAGTACCGAAAGCTGTTACAAACAGGCATAATTGGGTACATAGGTTGTTGGGCAGTTGTAAACTAATTCCGTCAGGTGTATAGGAGAAACAATTGCATTTCACACACATAGTTTCTATTCCAAATGTTGTATGCTACTTTTGCTCTTGTTATCATCAAAATCTGGTTGTATTGGCGGTAACAGATGGATTCTTACATTGTGTCCAGTTTATAACATGACGCATATTATCCTATAGTTATTTTATGTGACCAATCATGTGCTCCACAAATATAAGATGAGCTGACAGTAGAGGGAAGTTCAAGTCCTCACATGATAAATGTATATTTATATATCTCCAGTTTATTACAATGACATACACATCACGCCCAATATCGTCATGAACTTTCACGGCACGCTCACTACATGACATTGCGTTTCTGAGACGGCCCCTTAACGTGAGCATAAATACACGGATGCGTAACACGTACTGGTGAAACAGCCCTATCGGCACTATTGCCAGGGTATTGAGAGACATGTGGCGCCCCGTTCGTGCCACCAAAAAGGGAAGTTATTTTTTTATTTATCTCATACGTATGAAAAAAAAGTCATACGTAGGAGATACTAACACATACGTATGAGATAACAAGTCATACGTAGGAGATACTAACACATATGTATGAGATAACAAGTCATATGTAGGAGATACTAACACATATGTATGAAATACTAAGTCATACGTATGAGATACTAAGTCATACGTAGGAGATACTATGTCATACGTAGGAGATACTATGACATACTCATACGTATGAGATACTATCTCATACACATGACTTTTTATCTCATATGTATGTCATAGTATCTCATACGTATGACTTAGTATCTTCTACGTATGACTTATTATCTCATATGTATGACTTTTTATCTCATTCGTATGACTTTTTATTTCATACGTATGACTTAGTAACTGATACGTACGAGATACTATCTCATACGTATGAGTTAGAAAAAAAATAAATTATCTTTTTTGTGGCACGAACGGGGCGCCATAGAGACATAATAAATCAGACCAAGTATTAACATGTTGGAAATATATATTGTTACAGACTGTTTTTGCTGATTAGCCATTGGATGATCACCATACATGAGTGGTGACAACACCGCTTGTTGCATAGACATAGAGAAGCTTGTTGCATAGATATACCAGTAGAAAAGAGATAGACTGCCATCTCTGATATCACACATACATACACACTCTCTCTATTTGTAGTTATTAAGCTTGAACTGTTGAGGTAAAAAAAAAGTCAGAGGAAGAGGTGTGCTTCATTTCCATCGTGGCCACAAAATGGCCACATTCTCGGGACCTCTTTACAGGGCTCATATTCCAGTGATTTGTGTTATAGTTGATCCTTTCACGCCTTAAGCTCTGAACCTTTAGCAGTTCTTCCCATTACTCACTTAGGGATATAAATGTATATACATATTTTGTTGTTTTGTAAGTTTGTCTGTAACGTGATGCATATTGTGAAGTTTGGATGGTGGATAATCCAAAATGTACAAGTAGCTTAGGATTTTGGATATTGGGAGAACAAAATGCTACCTACAGACACAATCCTCGCGTATTAATATTCTCTAGCGTACGTCAAGTCAATAGGTCGGAACAATTGTTGACTTCAACAGTGTTACTCTTGGTGGTATTTAACAATAATAGTCTGGGTAGATTATGGTACACATATATGACTGGGTATCTCAATGATCTTACTGACAAGGCATCTCCTGACATGCAATGTGCACATCCATCAGCTCTGGGAGCAGTTATCAGGGAAGCCATCATACTGGATGGCACTTCTCAATGGAAATCGTTGGCGCGTCATGAATCCAATTAGGTTTTCCTCTCACCCAATTTCTGGGTGGATTCTCAGAAATTCCCATAGTGATAAATCAAATAACCCACTGAAATAGTGTTTCTGTTAGTATCAGTTTCAGGTCTCTGCAATAGAGTTTCATAGGATGAACATTCACCTTTGTGACTGTAAAAATATTACAACATTGAAAACGAACTTCATTATGCTCTCATGAACTGATCTGACTTTCGCTGAGTTCAGTGCTGTTGTCGATAAAAATAATAATTAAATTTAAAGCTAAAATAATAACTTGAAAATCACTGTAAAGAAATCAAAGGTGGCCACCAAAGGTAATCATAACATATTATTTATAAACTGTCAGTGAATAATAAAACTGGAATACTGGTGGTTTCATACTGTTGAATACTTCATTAGTTTCTTTGATATTACCATATTCGAGAAGTTAGCGCAGGTATCTTACTACAGGTTCTGCTTTCAATTTTGAAGATAGGCTCGAGGCTTTCAGAATTTGTTACCCAATAATATAAGACCTGCTGAATCTCATGGCTACTGTATGTGTTACCGAAGGCCACCGCGTGCAACATCTCTGTGATTTGTGGTTATAAGGTCGGTATAAAGAGCATGGGGGAACATACGTACGTCATTTGTACGTCCTTTTGGCCCCAACTACAACTAAAACTGAAAAAAAAAACCCTACAAAAAGTCGTGCCATGAGAATACTAGTGAACTTGGGAATCAGATCAGACTGCCATATATTGTTGATGAACTAGTGATATAGTTGAACTTGTTCCTTGTATGAAGATATATAACACTGCTCGCAGATACTACGAAAACAGGAATTAAAGTTTATCACGATTTAAAGGTTTAAGTTTCAAGAATCACTTTTTGGTAGCACGATAATCGTATTCATCTGTAATCGAATACAGATGTTTGAGTATTCACAAAGTAATCAGTATTCATGATTACTTGAGATGAAAGTAATCAGTATTGTTTTCAATACATTCCAAAAGCATTCAGTAATCAATGAATACGTTCGAATACATTTATTTTTTTTCATTTGTCTGAGCGCGGCAGGTGGCGAATCTGGCTATACATATTATAGTGTAATTTCAAAAACCATCCTCTTTTAAATGGACAATTCACCCCTCCATGACTGTTCTCCAATGATTTAATCTGTGTGTGAGCACTCTAGTTCCCCCCTCCCACACTTAGCAAGAAAGAACATGGCCTGCTTTGATTTATGTAAACAATGGAGCCAATGAGAGACCGTGTAGCAGTACTGGATAATTTTTAATATATCCAGTGCCATATCTCAAAATGACCTTTTGTCTATTATAATCCAGTGTGTGGTATTCCTGATGGAGTTGCTCCATCACACTATTAAACTTGACATCTAAATATATGTATAAAGAATCTGCCAATGGATGTGTACACAGCTTAGAGGCCTGTCCAAAATGTTATATAAAAGCCGAGTAGAAAAGTTTGACTTTGGAAAAACAAATGGATTGATCTCAATTATAACACAATACCATCCTGTCCTGAGTAGTGTCTTTCAGCAGTACCCTTTAGCATGTTTTGTCAATGATGTATTACATGTAGATCAATAACCACTAACAGGCACGTGCAAATTATTTGGTAAAAGTAATCAGTATTGTTTTCGAATACATTGAGATGTATTCAGTAGTGTATTTAATTACATCAATAAAAACGTATTCAGCGTTCAGTATTGTATTCATGTTTTTTACGAAGTATTAAGTAATGTATTGAATACAATAACATGTACCGTATTCGATCGCACGTCTGGTTTAGATCTGCCATTCCGATATCAATCAGCTATTCCCACAGAGCAGAAAGAACTAATAAAAACTGAATTGACAAAAAAGCAAAAGAATAGAAAGTGATACCGCTATCAAAGAATGCTCTAGTTGGAATAAACAGCAAATGAGATGGTTTACAACAGACTACGATAGAGCACAAGATGTTAATGTTGAAGAAGGGGTCCGCCAACTGGTGTGCATGAATAAGTAACCATATCAATGGTGTCAATGCGTTGTAGTTATCTATTATGAAGGATGGTCAATCTTACCTGTTTGCAACAGTACCGAAAGAGCAAAGTTTTACGTATTACACTTGTCCCTGGTGGGTAGCTATTCTTGCAGCATCAAACGGAGAACCTAGCCCTTAATTGCATAATGGCTCACAGAAATCCATGAGCACTTTACTTTTCCTTGGCTGTAATTGCTAATGCTCTTCGCATTAACTGTCACAAATTGTGGTTTTTTTGTCTAATAGGGGTATGTATATAGGTCTACCGTACTGGATATTCTGGTTCATAGGTGTCTATTTCCAGTATTACACGTCTTGCATCTTTCTATATTTTGTGTGCACTAAGATCCGGTGAGCTAGAATATTACAGTGATCTTGCTCACTGAACATATAGTTTTGCAGGAGAAACTGCATGTGTCGGTGTACAGCGGCTCATGTGTTGATCGTGTGTAGATTGTATAGAATACGGAGTCGCGCTACACTGTCAAACGCTCTAGTCATGGCATATGAGTAAACTCAAAAGTGGCGCGTATTTCTCGGGTCTATAAATGTGTGGTACTACAAGTTAATTTGTCAGACGCATAACTGTGGGCAGTCAGGACGTATTGCTGTGAAACTTCTGGAAGGACGTGGTCCAATTGCTGTCATTCTTGTTACTACTTTGGTGGACGGCTATACTAAAGCCGGTGTACTTTACCAGTCCTGCACTGCATGTATATTCTTTGCATTTGTACGACAAGTCAAACCGTGAGTCTGTATAAGGGTGTTTTACTTAACAGTGTTGTATCAGTAATCAGTAAATATATCAGTAATTTCTGGTGTGTAATTTTGATCGTATATTTAGTTTTAGATACTGTTCAACTCCCCATGACTGTGTTGTGTGTGTGCGTGGTGAGAGCTGGCGTTCCAGGAGCTGTTCGTGACGCTCGTGACACTGCAGGCAATTGTTGCTTGTGGGTCATTTACTACGCCACAGACGTGCTACACCCCTACGTCGGGTGGCTGTGGGTGAAAGCTCTGAACGGACGTGTTACGCCTTGTGTTCCTCGTCTGCGGGTAGTGTAGCCCTGCATATGGGTGCTACGCCTCTACATACGTCGGCTGTGTGTGATAACCTCGGAATCTACCTACGTTGGAACTTACGTCGCTTCGTCGGAACTTTTGTCGCTACGTCTACGTCGCTACATCTACGGCGTCGTCGTTGTGAGAAACATCAGCAGCAGTGTGTGTGTGGAAGTGGTGTGAGTGTGGAGTGAGTGCGTGTGTGTGTATATAATTCATCATTTGTAATCAAAATGCTTTCGACTTTATTAAAAATATATTACAAGTTTATGTCCTGTGTTTGTGTATCATTATTGAGCAAACTCGTTCCTGACAATATCGTTCCATCTCAATGCTGTGAATGCCTAGCCCTTGATCAACTGGATTCATTACTGAACCTTAATTCATGATTTGAATCTGAGGAAACAAGATGCAGGTAAACAACTTTATTGTGACCTTTCCCAATTTCAACATTCTATAGACAATAATTCCCAGGTTTCGCCTATAATTTATTAATTCTCTATACTTAATTTTGGCACATATATTATTATTTAATTTTGCTCAACCAAAAATCATCAGTTTTGTTTCAATTGTCTTTGATACTTTCGATACTAGGGGTAGTTTATTTATTGGAAGGCATCAACCCCATGTGTGACGTAGCAGACAGTTGTGATCCTATCCTATAAGAGTCTCGCGTTGTCATACCAAAATGCCAACATTAGTCGAAGCACTTGAGTGTCTATGAACATAGCTGAAAATTTATGTTCATAACATCAAATATAACATAAAACGTGGGATATTCTGCCTTCGGATAATAAACAGTATTGAACAGTTGGTGCAAAAAATGAGAAAACAATCAAACATTCGGATGTTCAACACTTCTCCAGCTTTGATATTTCCATAACGTTCCTATGTTCATCTATTAATTACATCTAGCATGCCACATATTGTATGGTGATTTTGTAACCATCATGAACCATCCCGTCCTTAAACGCCATAATCCTTTAATCATTGCCACAGGTTAAAACAAATACGAACGAGAAGCTCTTGAGAACATCCTGTATTGCTAGTTTGCATGACACATCTGTTTCAATCTCACGGTTTGATGTATTTCCGCAATTAATCTTCGCACCCAGACATAGATCATCGAACATATTTAAATCTCCCACACACGAGATTTCAAGGCGAACCTATTCGTGTTACACACTAGACAGTTAGGATAACGAGCAGCATACGTGATACACTTTTTCAATTTTAAGTTCACATTTACTTTTTAGGAAAGGATTTCGATCAAATCACAAGCCTTTATTTAATTACTTGACAATATTAATATATTGAGAGATCAAGAAGAACTGATGCCATCACAAAACGATAATAATTGTTTGGACAGCGCGCCAAAGCAGAAAGGACAGTGACACAAATTCTGAGGAAGAATAATATTCATGAATAAATGAACACATTATCACAAGACCCAGGGCGCTTCTGCCTTAGGAGGTAAGAACCTCAATCAATCTTGATTATTTTGTGTTAATGCTTTCTTCGGCAAGGTTTTAAGCCTCTTGAATACCCCCATAGACTTTATCTTGATTGGATAATGGCTCTAATTATGAGGCTCAAGTGTCTCGATCAATTTTAATGTTGGCGTGTATGAATACTCAGTCTACACAGCGAATGAGAAATTGTAGTGGTAAAACGGCGCTAAATACACGCAGCAGTCCATACATGTGATAGGTGTCTACAAAATGTCGGCCTTGAAGGGCATTTGGTAGGATCCAATTGCTGCATAGAAACTGGTGAACAGTGCTTATGTGACAACATGAAAAGTCCATTTTTGGGAAGAGGGGTCGTTGGTGAATAATTTGCTGGTGGTCTACGTGTCAGGTAGCAAGTTTTGGACATGATATCTGACTTTAAATCGTGGGATAATACAATGGTCCCACACAGTATTGACATATCCTGGTAAAATGATCAACTAACCAGATATAGAGCACGTATAATAACACTATATCACATCGTAACGAACGACAGATAGTAATCCAAACATGAAATATAGCACGTGGGAATTGTGCTCAATTAGCCAGTGAGCATTCATTCGTTATAGCCTCGGAAAAAGTGCAACCACTTTGCAAACCATTTGAATCTTTCCTCGTGCTCAACATAAATTGAAGTTTTTTAGTTGGAAAATTTCTCTTGCTGCTCTCGAAAATTGGGCATTGAAACAAAAATTGAACCTGCGATATGTTGAAATAATTTGATGATTAATCTTAATATGATTTTATTGGATTATTGCTGGCAACATTTCCTCAAATTTCAATCACCACAGTTTCACAAGCAATGGCTGGCAAAGATTTACGAGGGAATAGGTACGACAGCATTAAATATATATTTTTTTCTATTTCTTTTTTAATGATCATAAACTGGCAGTATTCGTTCAGAACAAGTGATTAGTTATCTGATATTTTGAGAATGGGGAAAATACTGTTGATGACATGCGAAATGTTCATGTCAATAGGTCAGATACAAAAGTGGTGACAGCACTGCTTGTCATATCATCCACACTACTGAATGAAAATCCCTGACGCATCTTAGATCCAATCAGTTCCGTCTATTTGATTTCCAAGGGAATTGTCGCATATCTGGACAACGATATAAATATGCTGTTTCCTCGGGGATGCTTTCGCAAGCAGGGAAATAAATGGAAACTCAGAAAATGAGTCAGAATTTTTGTCAATATCAACTGAATCAATCTCATCGGCGCTATTGTCAAACTACGATGTTGGCGTGGTGACTATTTATAAATCAAGTAACAATTGGCAGCATGGGATGCAGCATGCTTGCAAACAAAGGACAAGTCGTCTCGAAGTATTGGATAATACATTGTTCGGGAAATGGTCACCTTCCTATAACCTCTTCACATAGCTCATATTTCCTGAGTGTTATGTCTGCATCTGAACTGAGTATAGTGTCTGAGTAGTTGATCATTATAAGGACTTGTACCAGGGCGTGTATGCCAGATGATATCACATACTGCATTGCAGTTTGTTTCATAGTTGTTATAGCACATACATGTATATCTAACCAATGTGTAAAGTAATGTGTAAGTTGAAACTTCAAAACTGCGTATATGTTCCATTTATGTGGTCCTTGATATGGGCTCAAGAACGATAAGTTCTGGAATGTATCAAAACCGTGAGATTGATGCAGATGTCGACACCTCCCAAAGAATGAATATCTTCCTCAAGTTCGTTCTAAATTCCAGCGAATATTTCAAAACAAATTTGGCAACCAATGTGTGATCTGGTTAGTTTTCTTTACCTACAACGTACATTTGGATAGAACGGTGTAGATCTACCGATGGGAACTTATGTATCATTCATGATCGACAATCTTACACGCACTGCATCAGACGTTGAAATCATTTGTTCCAATCCTTGTGCTTGGGGAAATGATCCTGAGACGAAAAAACTTAGTACGTAAATGTAGAGTAAATGAAGAGTAAATGTAGGGACAGATTGCAAGAATCAATTTGACCAGTATCATAATAATGAAATAGTTTTATAGTTCTGGTCTGCTGTTTTGAGATGAGTCAGCTACTCTCTACTCAGCAGATAAAAACTGTTTTGATAGCAAAGCAGAATAGAGAGAAACACCATTATAAAAACGATTTAGCCAATGAGATGGTTTTACAATGCACCATATTGATATATCAAATGACCTGCTGAAGGTGTCCGAAAACAAGATTGTATGAATAATTGACCATCAACTGGTGTCAATGCATTGTCGTCAATAATCATGCCTGTCTGTAACAGACGTTCAAAGCGTTTGGTACTACTCTTGTGCTTCGTGAATAGCTCGTCTTTTAGCGTCAAACGTATAACCTAGCGCTTAATTGGATTATGGCTTCTAAGAATCTATGAGCACTTTACATTTGCTTGGCTGTAATTGACCTTACGACGGTGTATGCTTTGAGTTGTTTGTCCGAGGGGATTACTATTGTTCCGCAATATTTGTCCGAGGTGTACGCTTCATAGAAAAGGTGTTCAACCACGACAGTCGTAAGGTCAATTGCTGGTGTTCTTTGCATTAATGCATTCTTGTCAGAAATATGAAAGGTTGAACCTTAATCAACTGGACTTATCACTGATGAATGAATGAATTATAAATATCAGGTCCCAAGAAAACACATTGTAAACACATTGTAATGCACACAAGGTCATGGTATTGCTTTCCTGTATTTAGCTTTCATAGATATAACTTTGTATATTCTCGTGCAATTTAAATAAATAATGATTTTATTAGACGTATTCCAGATATCTTCAGGGTGTCGATAGTCTTTACTACGGGCAGTTTAATTAGTGGAAATTCCAATGTTGTCATCAAATTTTTCGTACAAATGTGAGTCCACCAACCTATAACTTTAGTAACAGTGTCTCTGAATATAAATGGTAATTTGTGCATGACCTGAAAACTTGAAACTCTCTTGCAGATGTTCTACCACGATGACATCACGTTATACACGTCAAAAATAGGTTGGATATTTGGCTTTCAGGTAATGTTGCATCAAACATTGGGGACAGAATGAAACTTTAGAACAGAACAAACTTTCGCTCTGGATGTTAAACACTTCACGTTTCAGCATTAAACTATTTATTTGATATAGTGCCGTCTATCATAAAAAGTGGCACTCAGTAAAACACAGGATAAGAATATTCACATGCAATACAAAATTGGAAGAGTTGAGACATTAGAATTCTGGGACATATATGTTTTCAATTCAGCTTCAAATTAGCAACAATATCTGTTTGCTTGACGTAGTTGGGAATACTATTTCGCTTTTATTTCTACATTTCTTATATTTTCATATGTTCTACATTTCCTATATTTCATGTTAATATGTTCTGGAATGTTCTGGAATGTATCAAAACTGTGAGACCGTTCATCTATAAATTACATCCAACGTGCCTACGTAGAGTATGGTGATCATGTATACATAAATTGTCATGTCCTGAACTGCTTAAATCTTTTGATCAATACCCCAGGTTAAAACAAACACAAGGAAGACGCTCTTGAGAACATCCTGTATTGCTAGATTGTGTAACACATCTGCATCAATCTCACGGGTTTGATGCATCCCAGCAATTAATCTTCGCCCAGAGGCATGTATGAACGCCATCTTCAAAACATAGGGACACGAGGATTTCCATGTTTCACAGATGAACATTGGGATAACAAATAGCACATGTTACAACATGCGACTATTATATGGTCATCATATGGTATCTACTGTTGTATTCTCTTAGGTAATAACACAAAACTGAATTGTTTCCACTTGGTTGACATTCTTATTTTTTTTTCATATACAACTCTTCTCAGTATAAATAGCATTAGAATACATACACAGCAAGGAAGATGCCAAAGTGTTATGTACGTATTCGATGTGGAAACTGATCACAGACAGGGATAAAGCGAGTAAATCAAGAAACATTAGAGGGTGGATAATTTACTCTGACATCAAAGCAGCAATGTATTGAAAACATGGCACAAATAACGACATTGAGTGTGTACGTCAAAAATGAATTTCATACCATGTCTTTGGCATGAAATCACTGACGTCACTGGTATATCTAAATAGGTTGAAGTGATGTCAAATATGATGCATGGTTTGCCTCAAAACACTAAAACACTCATAATCGCAAGAAGGACAAGGGAACAACATTACATACGATATCGTAATATTCAAATATGTATTTACGAATCTCCGACTTTGGTCAATCTGAAAATGAGAGAGGTATACCTCATAGGATTCAGGTCAAATCACTAGTGTCCTTCCAAACTATTCTGGACGGAAGTGCAGCACAGGTCAAGTGTCTTTGATAACACTGTGTCAATTTATTCCTGGTTTGATTGATTGCTCGGAGAGAGATCTGTGATCACATTTCATTGCCGATGGAACATGATATACTCAGTCTCGGCACATGTGTGCTGTTCAATCTATCACTGAACTCAGGTTGACTCGGTTTGCAATCTTTGTCAACTGTTATGGAAAGGGCGATCAATGTATGTGTGGCAAAAACTTCGATCAACTCCAACCATGCATTACACGTGAATATTCAACAATAACCCACAAACACCACGTCCGCATGTGCTTTACTAGTATACATGGATATATCTGGTTGTTGATGGAGTGATAAGTGAACCATTTTTATATCATTCAACAAAATGTGCAACAAAATGTATAACGAAATGTGGACGTGCTGTTCCATAGTCAGCAACAAACGGTTGGGCTTAAGAAACTAGTATGTACTGATTTCTAGCATGTACTCTCACTTCATGCAGGGAAGCTTTCATCTTAAGAGATATATGATGAGTTGATGACTCAGCACTTAGGGGTATCACAATTCCCCATCTGGTATCACGATAGTACGTTTTAACCCCCATCAAAGCATTAACAGAACATTATCAGTACATAGAGGAGTCGACATTTGTAATGTACGAAATGGTGACCTCATAAAACATTCATGTCGCATTACACAATCAACGTCAGTCGGAAGTAGTGAAAGAACTACGACAATGCTGTAATCCCATGAATTTCATAACTTATGCAATACTACCTGTGCAGTTTGCAGCAGACTTCTGAAAAACATGAAACATAAAAACAGCAGAAATGTCTATATTCAGTTGTTTATGAAATACAAGACATTAGTATAGGCAGAACAAATGTTGTGTTGACGTGTGCATATTCGTGGTTGATAAAAGTTTGACACATGTGAAAATGTTATGAATTAGTGTTCCTGTTTATTGATGGTATAACGGCTATTCTTTTACATTATTGACAAGGCCAATGTATTTCTTTCGACTGTTATTTTGTAGACATATGTAAATATGATTATTTGGAATGTATACAAGAAAGTTTCAACCACATTTTTAGCCTGTGTTCTGTATTCCCAGCCTTGGGCTTCTGGTATGAAGTGAAAACCTATCTTTGGCATTATGCTAGTCCATTCCACCAATGATTCGAGCTGAATAAAAATAATCTCCCGTGGAGCACTGAGACGCTGATGGTGCCTCGATATTGGTGTCCATTTCTGAAAGGATTCGAGTCTGCTTAGGAATATTGCAGTGGACGGAGGCCTGGAATATGTTAGTAACAAGTGACCACAATCCATTAGCGAGGTGGTGGTGTGTGGTATGTTGGGAATGTGAAACAAAATGTGCAACAAAATGTATAACGAAATGTGGACGTGCTGTTGTTCCATAGTTAGCAACAAACGGTTGGGTTTAAGAAACTAGTATGTGCTGATTTCTAGCATGTACTCTCACTTCATGCTGGGGAGCTTTCATCTTAAGAGAAATATGATGAGTTGATGACTCAGCACTTAAGGGTATTGCTTTTCTATATTTAGCTTTCATGGATATAACTTTGTATATTCTCGTGCAATTTGAATAAATAATGACTTTATTAGACGTATTTCAGATATCTTCAGGGTGTCGATAGTCTTTACTACAGGCAGTTTAATTAGTGGAAACTCCAATGTTGTCATCAAATTTTTCGTACAAATGTCTCATGTGAGTCCACCAACCTCTAACTTTAGTTACAGTGTCTCTGAATATAAATGGTAATTTGTGCATGACCTGAAAACTTAAAACTCTCTTGCAGATGTTCTACCACGATGACATCACGTTATACACATCAAAAATAGGTTGGATATTTGGCTTTCAGGTAATGTTGTATCAAACATTGGGGACAGAATGAAACTTTAGAACAGAACAAACTTTCGCTCTGGATGTTAAACACTTCACGTTTCAGCATTAAACTATTTATTTGATATAGTGCTGTCTATCATAAAAATCTTCACGAAAGTGGCACTTCACGAAATATACACTCAGTAAAACACAGGATAAGAATATTCATATGCAATACAAAATTGGAAGAGTTGAGGCATTAGAATTCTGGGACACATATGTTTCCAATTCATCTTTAAATTAGCAACAGTATATGTTTGCTCGACGTAGTTAGGAATACTATTTCACTTTTATTTCTACATTTCTTATATTTTCATATGTTCTACATTTCCTATATTTCATATTTATATGTTCTGGAATGTTCTGGAATGTATCAAAACCGTGAGACCGTTCATCTATAAAATACATCCAACGTGCCTAAGTAGAGTATGGTGATCATGTACACATAAATTGTCATGTCCTGAACTGCTTAAATCTTTTGATCAATACCCTAGGTTAGAACAAACACAAGGAAGACGCTCTTGAGAACATCCTGTATTGCTAGATTGTGTAACACATCTGCATCAATCTCACGGGTTTGATGCATCCCAGCAATTAATCTTCGCCCAGAGGCATGTATGAACGTCATCTTCAAAACATAGGGACACGAGGATTTCCATGTTTCACAGATGAACATTGGGATAACAAATAGCACATGTTACAACATGCGACTATTATATGGTCATCATATGGTTTCTACTGTTGTATTCTCTTAGGTAATAACACAAAACTGAATTGTTTCCACTTGGTTGACATTCTTATTTTTTTCATATACAACTCTTCTCAGTATAAATAGCATTAGAATACATACACAGCAAGGAAGATGCCAAAGTGTTATGTACGTATTCGATGTGGAAACTGATCACAGACAGGGATAAAGCGAGTAAATCAAGAAACATTAGAGGGTGGATAATTTACTCTGACATCAAAGCAGCAATGTATTGAAAACATGGCACAAATAACGACATTGAGTGTGTACGTCAAAAATAAATTTCATACCATGTCATTGGCATGAAAGCACTGACGTCACTGGTATATCTGAATAGGTTGAAGTGATGTCAAATATGATGCATGGTTTGCCTCAAAACACTAAAACACTCATAATCGCAAGAAGGACAAGGGAACAACATTACATACGATATCGTGATATTCAAATATGTATTTACGAACCTCCGACTTTGGTCAATCTGAAAATGAGAGAGGTATACCTCATCGGATTCAGGTCAAATCACTAATGTCCTTCCAAACTATTCTGGACGGAAGTGCAGCACAGGTCAAGTGTCTTTGATAACACTGTGTCAATTTATTCCTGGTTTGATTGATTGCTCGGAGAGAGAGCTGTGATCACATTTCATTGCCGATGGAACATGATATACTCAGTCTCGTCACATGTGTGCTGTTCAATCTATCACTGAACTCAGGTTGACTCGGTTTGCAATCTTTGTCAACTGTTATGGAAAGGGCGATCAATGTATGTGTGGCAAAAACTTCGATCAACTCCAACCATGCATTACACGTGAATATTCAACAATAACCCACAAACACCACGTCCGCATGTGCTTTACTAGTATACATGGATATATCTGGTTGTTGATGGAGTGATAAGTGAACCATTTTTATATCATTCAAGAAAATGTGCAACAAAATGTATAACGAAATGTGGACGTGCTGTTCCATAGTAAGCAACACACGGTTGGGCTTAAGAAATTAGTATGTACTGATTTCTAGCATGTACTCTCACTTCATGCAGGGAAGCTTTCATCTTAAGAGATATATGATGAGTTGATGACTCAGCACTTAGGGGTATCACAATTTCCCCTTTGGTATCACGATAGTACGTTTTAACCCCCATCAAAGCATTAACAGAACATTATCAGTACATAGAGGAGTCGACATTTGTAATGTACGAAATGGTGACCTCATAAAACATTCATGTCGCATTACACTATCAACGTCAGTCGGAAATAGTGAATGTACAACGACAATGCTGTAATCCCATGAATTTCATAACTTATGCAATACTACCTGTGCAATTTGCAGCAGACTTCTGAAAAACATGAAACATAGAAACAGCCGAAATTTCTATATTCAGTTGTTTATGGGATACAAGACATTAAAGTAGGCCGAATAAATGTTGTGTTGACAAGTGCATATTCGTTTTTGATAGTAGTTTGACACATGCATTGGAGTGGAATTGTTATCAATTAGTGTTCCTGTTTATTGATGGTATAACGGCTAATCTATTACATTATTGACAAGGCCAATGTATTTCTTTCGACTGTTATTTTGTAGACATATGTAAATATGAGCATTTGGAATGTAGTTTCAAGAAAGTTTCAACCACATTTCTAGCATGTATTCTGCATTCCCAGCCTTGGGCTTCCTTGTTAACTGACATGAATATGGTATGAAGTGAAAACCAATCTTTGGCATTATGCTAGTCCATTCTACCAATGATTCGAGCTGAACGAAAATAATCTCCCGTGGAGCACTGAGACGCTGATGGTGCCTCGATATTGGTGTCCATTTATATGCTGAAAGGATTTGAGTCTGTTTAGGAATATTGCAGTGGACAGTCATACACACAAACACTACATAACTGGCAAGCATGGATGGTACAGTGTTGTTCCTCCAATTTCCTATTGTCACGATGACGCTATGTACAGAAATATTATCTCGTTAGGATGGAATACCAGGAGTAATCTAATTCGTGTGCTCATTCTTGTAATTAGCCTACCAACTCTGGTGGTTGAGCTACCTTGTCATATAATGAACCATCGTCAATCACTCTCTAAATTTTATCATCCGTTGATGTAAGGTGTTTTATGTCGCGGTACAATTTGATTTAGACCGCGGAGTAAGTCATCCAAATGTCAACCTGTGACATTTTGTGGCATTAAAAGACGCGTTATGGATGGCTGACATATACCGCGACATAACCATATTTTGGACAAGGGAACAACATTACATACGATATCGTGATATTCAAATATCAGTCCACTCAGTCCACTCACTAACTGAGTCCATCCACTCAGTAGCCTTCTGGCTTGTGATTAGGTTCTTATGTACTTGTCATATATCTATTCCATTGGGTTTGTTTCGGATTTCTAAATTATTTTTATAGGTTGTTGGGCAGTTGTATGCTAATTCAATCAGGTGTACAGTAGAAACAACTACATCTAACACACTGTCTGCCCCTGAAGACGCCAGTGTGTAGTTCAATATACTAATTGGTCGGGCTTTGTTTATATTGCGAAATGTTGTATTTTATGTTTGTTATTTGAATCATCAAAATTTGGCTGTATTGGTGGTAATAGATTGATACTTACATTCATCTCACTTGATTGGCTCATATACTGCGCGACTTAATTCCATATTTATTGTGCGCAACAAAGTTCAGTTCTGAATAGTTTGGCCAACCATATTGATGATGCATATACCATGGGGAACCAGATTTTGATGATGCCAATAGCAAACCTGAATTGCGAAATTTAATATTTTGGAACAGAAAAACAAAAACCGAAATATGTTTGTTCCAAAGACAGACTGACGTCATTGGGGGCAGAAGATTTAAAATCTTGTTGCCTGTATAACATGTTCATAGAGATTTTTTTAGTATTAGGTTTTGCAGAATAATTTTATACTATTGGTTTTTATATACAGTAAAATAAATGTGGGTGTTGGTATGTTTTGTCTCACAACACCAAAGACCACATTACAGACGATATCATCAACCCATTGTTGCTACAGATGCTAATCCTACAAATCTAATAATAGTTGCTACAAAGATATGCCGATCTAAAAATAAGGGAGATATTCTTGGTACATATTCATGGATTTGAGTGGCATGGCCAGTACTGGGTATCTTAGAAGTATAACACCATGTCTTCTAGACCCCTGTGCAAATTTACTCCTGTTTTGATTGATTGCTGGGAGAGGGATCTGTGATCACATTACATTGGCGATGCAACATGATATATCCAGTGACGTCACATGTTTGGTGTTTCAATATATCACTGCGCCCAGACTGACGCGATTTGTCATATCTCTGTCAATAGGTTTGGAAGTTGTGACCATGTTTTATACGAAAGTATTTAACAATAACCCACATGCATTGCACCCCTATGTGCAATGTTCGTATAAATATACGCATGATTGTAGATATATTCATGAAATACGAATTCAGCTCGATAAGTTTACCATATTTGTATCATTCAACGAAATCTTGTTTCATATTAGACAAAATGGTTGGACTCAATAAACTGGTATGTGCTGATTTCTCTCTCACTTCATGTTGGGCTCTAAGCTTTCATCTCAATAAACATTTGATAACTCAACACTTAGGGGTCTCAAAATATCCCATTTGGTAGCATGGTAGGAAGTTTAACCCCCATTAAAATACTAACAGAAAATCATCAGGACAAACAGGGGTCAACATTTGTATGGTAGGAAATGGTTAACTCAAAATGGAGTAACCCCCATCTGATACAAAGTACATGTCATATTACAATACTGAGTCAGCAAAAATATTGAACGTATAATCAGAATGATGTAATTCCATGCATTGGTGGTAACAGATCGATAATACACGCAAATTCCGATGCAATCAATCAGTCTTTTTTATTGATGATAGAACGCTGATTGTTTTACATCAATGACAAGGCAATGTAGTGTATGAAACTTTACCACAAGTTGTGATTTTGTAGACATATGTAAATATATTGGAAATGTAGCCAACAGAAGAACGTTTCAACCAGATTGCTTATATATTATTTTCTCAGACTTTTCCAGACATATAATTAGGATATGAAATGATACTCTATATTTGGCATTATACTATTCCTTTATACCAACCATCCAAGCTGAACAGAAATATATATTCCTGTGGATCCCCGAGACGCTAATGGCGCATAGATATTGGTGTCCATTTAGATGCTGAAAGGACTCCAGTCTGCATCAGAATATTGTGGCAGATTGTGGCCCAGAATGTGTTAGTAGGAGCAGACAGTCCATCAAAAGGGTCGTGGTGTCTGGTCGGTTGGGAAATCAAATTGTCTTGATTTTATCCAATGCTATTCGATATAAGGTTAGTGAATGATTGTATTTTTGTATGTATGTATTTTTGCCCTAATACTACTAGTTCAATATTCTGCTAATATTTTGGTTCATAAAATTATATACTGCCAACGATATTTTGCTACTGATATTAAATTGAAAATTGTGCACATGAAGTAATGCAAGGCGCTAACACAAACATTACACGACTGACAAACACGGATGCTACAGTGTTGTTCCTCCATTTTCCTTATCTAATATTTTCAGAGAATTGATAAGTCTTTCGAGAGGGTGTAACTTCAGTCTCTCTATGGTTCACTGAATATGCAATAATATTGGTATGCGGTAAATTATATAACATTTTTGTGTTAAATCTTCACGGCATCCGCTTCACTGAATAGTGGACAGTGTGGCCAGTAAACACACTAATTGTCGTAGCATGCCACATGCACTGACCGATAGATAACGAGATTTCGAGGGCGTTGCCCTATGTTGAACCATCATTGTTTGCACGAGTAGACAGTTGGTAGATGAGGTCATTCCACAAGGTCGCAGTAAATGTTATATCAGTGGTTGAATGTGTGCCTGCTAGAGGAGTTGACCATGGCATGCCATTTTCATGCAGGGACAAAAATCAAATCTAGTACTCAATCATGGGGTAAATCAAATCCAGTCTGATTTATCGGCTGCCTTATTTGAACGGCTACAAATTTACCAGTGTGAGGTTTGTGACCAAGGATCACTCAGCACAGATTTTTTATTAAATTAGGACAAATGGAACTTTTTACGGAACAAGGTGTCAGTCACAAAGTTCTGAAGTGTCAGTGACACCTTTGTCAACGAAATTTTACAGCAACACACTCATTTTAACTTGCATCTCGATATTGCTCATAGTTTTATTCTACCAGTAGACTTGTTTATTATTTCACTGTATAGTATAAACAAATACGTCGAACAATTGAAATTCTGTGAGATATTCCAGGAACATATATTTGCTTGAGTTTGCGGAATATTGGATGACAAGAGACAGGATATATCAATAACATAATGCTTGATGTCAAATTGTCGTATTGAGCAACATGTTGTAACACATTCATGATTGTATATTAAGACTACACCAGTGAAAACGCAAACACAGTCAAAAACAAATGGCAACTGACATCGAATTCACATGACCGTTTTGTTTTTTGTACTAATGCATGTTTTATCCAATTTATTTGTTTATACCAAAGAAATGATGTATATGCAAGGCTGTGGCCGATTGTTGTTTTTTGTACAAAATGGTAGCTATCACTGTCTGGTGATAATTGTCTCTGTCCAGACGTTTCTCTGGACATTCAGCATCCAGTGACCTGTAACTAACACGGCAGTTATGGTGCCTCATTATCCCCACGCGGAAGGAAGCTGGATCTCAGTGATAGTGCCTGAATGCTAACGACAGTAAATTCTCTTTCACATACCTGATTATTAGAGCTTATTATCGGCTAAACATACGGAAGAATTGTTTATGATTGTATATTCAAATTTTTTCACCAACCTCCATATAAGATTCCACGATTCAAAATAGTGCAGACTCCTTACAGCAGTTCATGAAAATGGAAGTATCTTTATATGAATATGATCAATATTTTCTTCATTAGAATTTGACATCCGTCACATCCATATATGATAATAGATTAGCGCATGGAAGTTTATATATTCAAGAAGATTCAAAACAAAATATCTGCCTATAGGAATGTGAGTGGTATCCAGACAATGTCACCTCCATCCAATCAGTAAGCAGTATATAGCAGTGGGTTTTGCCAGAGAGTGTAGTTCTACACTCTCTGGTTTTGCGTATAATTATTGTCGTGGTGACCATGCCAACCTAGTTACAATACATATCGATAATGAAAAATTATCGTTCTTCATGTGGTCGAAAAATTAAACTCAAGCTTACGACTATGTGAATGTAGCTGATGTAGAGGAGTAACGTTAGTCAACGTGAAAGTTCTATGTGCACACAATTTCACTGACGAGCTTCCTCTGTTTTTAAAATGTGAAACATGATGTTGAAGCTGCTACTCTTTTGTAAACAACGATTTTATCACTGTTAGATGAGAACTCTCCCAATTAGAACTCTCGCTGACACCCACACACACCCCCACAGAAAATCTATCAGACCTGCCATCAGCATCTTGAAGTGACAAAACTAGCTCAAAGGCTAAGATAGGCTACGGGAATATATTGGATCTAGGCCTAGGCATCACTGGTGAGATATTACCTTGAGACCTGATGAATTATGCTTTTGATGATACACACACTTGATATATTCAATGCCACCCACAGTCGTTTTCACAAAGTATACAAACAACGAAACATAGTTATTTAGTTACTAAACAATGATAGACGTGTTCAATGATATTCTACATTTCTCAACAACAATGCCAGATATTCCTTTATCAAACCCAATAGCAAAATACTTAATCCAGATCATTTTGGGACCCAAACCAGACGAGTTTAGAAAGCACTGTGCTTTGACTCATCATGCAGGGGATGACACTTCTTATGTCCAGTGTGTGTAGGTTGATGTGATGTCGAATATGATTTATGAGGTTTGTCTCGCAACACTGAAACAACTCCACAACAAACAAAAGAACAGCATTTCGGTTGTTATTGTGATCTTCATATTTAATACTATTCTCCGATATTTGCCAACCTGAAATTTGATTAGCTATGTCGGTAACTAACGATGGATTCGAGTAAAGTCATCGGTGTTCTTCACTACTTGGTTTGGCAGAAGAACAGCACAGGTCAAGTGTCTTTGAAAGCGATGTACCAATTTATTTCTGGTTTGATTGATTGAGAGGAGAGAGACGTATGATCCCATTACATTGCCAATGTAACATGATATACCCAGTGACGTCGACACATGCTTATGTGCTGTTCAATCTATCACTGAGCTCAGACTATCTTGGATTGCGATCTCCATCAATTGGTTCGTAAGAGGCAATCAATGATTGTGCTGCAAAGATTCGATCAATCATGCATTACCCACGAATATTCAACGATAAACCACACACATCACACCCATATGTGCAATACCATTATATAGCCATAATAAAGCCATATCATTATTATATAGACGTTGAATAGTCTATGGAGTAATAAGTTAACTATATTTATACGATTCAATAAAATGTGCAACAAAATGTGGACATGCTGCTTTATAATAGGCAACAAATTTATAGATTTAAGAAAATTGCATGTACTGATTTCTCTCTCGATTCCTGTTGTGATGTTTTCATCTCTATTGATATATGATGACTGAGCACTTAGGGGTCTCATGATTTCTCATCTGTTATCAAGATAGGACGTTCTAACCTCCATCAGAGCATTAAGACAACATTAACATTTATAAGGCACGGAATGATGGTGGGGTTGCCACCTGTCTCATACAGCATTCATGTCGTATATACACAGTAAATGTCAGCGGAATTATGGAATGTACCAACAGAATGATGTAACCCATGCAATGGTGGTAACAGATGATAATACTGTTAAATGTCGATGAAATCAATCACTGTCCCTCTTTATTGGCGGTAGAACGGTGATCGTTTTACGTTAATGAGGAGGCCACGTAGTTCTTTCCACTTTACCAGAATTAGTGATTTTGCGAATATATGGAAATATCTTGGGAATGAAGCCCACAGCAGAACGTTTCAACCAGCTGTATTGCTTCCAGACGTCTAGAACTTCGTGTTAATGGTCTAACAGATGATTATGATATGAAGCGAAAACTTATTTTTGGCATTATACTAGTCTCTATTCTACCAACGATCCAAGCTGAACCAAAATATATTCCCGTGGAGCGCCGAGACGGTGATGGTGCCTCGATATTGGTATCTACTTATATGCTGAAACGACTCGAAGATATTGCGGTGGATGACCGCCCAGAATGTGTTAGTAGGAACAGACGGCAATCCATCAGCGAGGTGGTGGTGTGTGGCTGGTTTGGAAATGTATGGTCCTAAAAGTCCTCACGAGAAAGTCAAATTGTCTCGATTTTGTCCAATGCTATCGACAATAGGTCATATATTTTTGACCCAGTACGTGATATACTGCCGACGATATTTTGATATTGATATTAGCCTGTAATTTGTGCACAGGAAGAAATGCAAGTCATCCACACAAACATTACACGACTGACAAACACGGATGTTACATTGTTGTTCCGTCATTCTCCTATTGTCACAGATCTGATACTTATAGATTTGACCATCTTCGATGTGGTTCAACTCTTCGTGGTTCACTGAATATGAAAGAATGCAGGAAATATGGATACATTAAACAATTACTGTCATGATAGGCTTACATGCACAAATCTACCTTTCCATCCCCCAACTTCCTCCTCATCCGGTGGAAGTGTTAATTAGAACAATATTCACAGGAGAATCAATAAGTATTTTGATAGGGTGTAATGCAAAAAAAGTATTGGAATGCAGTAACTTAAACAAATAATTTATATAATTTGTGTGTTCAATCTGCTTCACTGAACAGTAATTGTTCAGTGTACCCATTATCTCCGCTACTTTTCACAGCATGCCACATACACTGATAGATAGCTGACGAGATTTCCAGGGCGTTGCCCTTTGTTGAACTGTCATTGTTTGCACGAGTGGACGGTTGGTGGATCAGACCACTTTACAAGGTTACTGCAGTGATTAAATGTGGGCTTGCAGGATGAATTTATCATGGTATGTCATTTTCAAAATCAAATATAGTACTGAATTATTGGCTAGCTGTCTTGATGGAATGGCTACAGATTCATTAGTGTAAGGTTTGTGGCCATGGATCACTCTGCACCGATTCTTATTCAATTATGACAAACCGAGCTTTTTACAGAGCAAACACAGTGACGGTTTATCAGTGACATGTTTGCTGATGTAAGTTTACCAAAAAAATGTAATTTTGGGTAATTGATTTTACCCAAAATACCCAACTGAATATACTAATGAAGCTGAAGTACATGTATAGAAGAAGCATTCAACGAGGAAGATCTTGTGTGCACACAACTTCACTGACGACCTTTCCCTGTATTTGAAATGTAAAACGTGATGTTGAAGCTGCTCCTCACTTGTAAACATCGATATTACTTTGTGAGACGAGTACCCTCCCAGAGAGAATTTCCGCGGAGAGAGAGAGAGAGAGAAAGAGAGAGAGAGAAAGACAGAGAGAGAGAGAGGAAGACAGAGAGAGAGAGAGAGAGATGAAGACAGAGAGAGAGAGAAAGACAGGGAGAGAGAGAAAGGGAGAGAGAGAGAACATTTATCGCACTTACTGTCAACACTCTCTGACAACTATTACTCTCAAAGAACATATCCATATAACATGAAACATAATTGACGAAGTGAAACAAATTCTGTGGCTTACAAGTTATTTCCAATTAATTTTTTCGGATACATCGCTGATATTTCGTTGGTTATTATTGAGCAATTATACTTATCTTTATTAGTTTGAGAAATTGTGTGTGTCTGACAAAATGGCTCGTGAACTGTGTATGTTTAGTGACTGATTGTTTCCTCCAATAAATGCATGTAAATATGTTAAGTTTCTCGTGCATATAAAAGTGAATTCAACTTTGTATGAATAATTTATAGTGTGTTAGGAAGCAATATGTTGATGTTTTGACACAGATTCAAAATAATTTTATTGATAATGAGCGGTGATCGAACACACCCCTTGAAAATGACAACAGAAAATGAAAGCTCAATGAATGCAAACCAAATTTGTTTCAAGAACGAAAAAGCTAACTAACCAAAAACTCATCAAAATCGCTAAATTGAAAATGTAAAAAAAAAATAGTTATAATTATGGAGGTATCATCAAAACAATAGAAAGATAGTCACAAAGATACTTCACGCAATTCACTGAATGATGTGAACGGTCATTATCCATTTATTTCATGAACACGTTTTTGTCATTATGAATATTTGCAACTGATATTATGCGGATTGCCCCATGAATGAAATGCACCATAGGTTATTGTTCAATCAAGACGAGTGCCCATTTCATCGCGAGTGCAGGTTAATTACAATTTTGCGTGATAAGCTCCTACTATACTTCTATGGAATAATCTCCTTCCATGCTCTGTATGAAATGATGATGAAAAAATTGCGATATTTCTCTGGATAGTCGTTGTTCATAGCATTAAGTCTGGTCCCGGAAACGACAATGCACAGAATATTTTAGAGTATTAAAAACCTAATTGATAGTAATCAGTAAAAGAAAAACAATGAAGAGAGTGATACCACTATCAAAGAATGATTTAGTCGGATTGAACAGCCTATGAAACATGTGAAAAGGCTCTAACAAACTATGAAAAGTAAAGTTTCGTGACAAGCTTGTAATAGCCATTTGTATGGCACAGCCAGGCATCTGTCTGATTCTCACGGCCATGAAATTATCCTGCTATTAATCTTTAGCCCCAGGAACCACTCGACAACACCACGGCGTATGTAGACACATCAGAGTTCTACCCGTGATCTGGCAACCCTTTTATACTGGGAAGTATCCCACTAAATGGTTTCTCAGAATAAAAACTGATAGTAATCCCACCAGTCACCTAAACAAAAGTCCATACATTATATTAACGACTAACATATAAACGTGTGATAAATATTTTGTTTTTGTGAGCCACGGTATGGCGTGCGGTTTACCGTTTATAAATATAAAGCACCTACAAGGCATCGAGCGCCCTTTGATGAGGCAACCTTTCTTGACTTGATATTCATTACTATTCAACTTAATCATATGAATCTGAATTGGATGGCTCAATAAGGGAAGCAGTATCTAAACAGCTCACTAAGCAAAATAAGTTATTGCAATCATATCCAATATGCGCCGGTTAGTGAAACTGTAAGAGCAAAAGATGCATATCTTTTCCCGATGACACGGTGGCAAATTTCACACCTAACAAGATTTCCCCGGTTGGAATGTAGTTGCTGTAGTAGCAGCGCAGATAGGCTGATTTGAGGCGATGATTGGATGACGCTGAACCAGATCTCATCTCCGCTTGCACTTGCCTTAAGGACACCCTATTTAAGTCAACAGCACGTGGGCATTCTTTTGTATTAACTAGTACGTCACTTCCCTAGCTCAAATAGTGAGCGTTGAATAGGCGTGGAATATATAGATCCACCTAATTACCTTCCAGGGGAATGAACCTTTCGAACAACACGAAAAAAAGCTGATTTTCTTGAAATCCTGAAATTGTACACCAGTTGTGATATCTAGTCGACAGTCCACTTAGTAAGTTGTAAGTCAATAAAGAACGATCTCTACTAATAACCACCTCTTTTTGTCAGCAAATAGATATATCGACTGAGAAACATGTAGGCCTACTCATACACTCGGTCGATATCGGATTTCAGATTTGCCAGAAGATCAAGCAAGTCACTCCAGTTTCTAGTCGAAACCTACTGGTGCAGCAAAACACTTTATTGCCATAAATTGCAGCTCATTTTTTTTGAGGTCACAGGAAATGTTGTTTTTACCCTTGTGATGTGACTGCTTGCCTTACCATGCTTACTGTGGATGTGAATCAAGCAAGTGAATATCACCAGGAAGTCACTATGACCAATTCCAGCAACTGAAAATGATATTTTCCTCAACACAAACTAGTATATCTCGTATTTAGTATGTGTAAATTGGATTATCTGTTCCATGTTCATGTGCCGGTTATTCTTTTTCAACGATTAAGAAACAAAACACAAAGTTTTTTGTCCCGAAAACATTGGACATATAGGTATCAGAACAATTAGGTCAAACTATTGGACAAATAAGCATTAGCAATGTCATGAATCGTAAATGAGTTAACTAATAATGAGTTAATAATATACTGTATATTCGATGGGCTGCATTAAAGCGTTTGATGAGCATACACGGCAGATCACATTTATTAGTGTTTTTGCAGAAACAGGTTATATATGTAGAAACACTATAACCCCTGAACGACCAATTCTTTTTACTTGGATGTAATCATATTAGAAGGTACTCAGAACCCCGAAGAAAGAGTCAAACATGATAAAGACAACAAATCATTTTTGTTTACCATACAAACATCCATGTAACGTTAGAACTTATACACGGTGTCGAGCGCACTTCTGTAGGGATGAATAAGACATAATCTCCAACCGAACATAACACACCAATGCTTATTTTAGCACATTCATATGAATTGGATGTTGTTCAATATTACGTCTCAGCGGTAAACCTTGGAGCTTTCTGATATTGAAACGAAACCGAATAAGATTTTTTTTACAATCTTATACAACATGTGCTCTTTGATAGCAAAGTCAGAATAAGTGCAGGTGATGAAAATCTGATGGTAATATCCTCCATGTTATATCAAAGGAATCGTCACGAGGACAGTGGCAAATTCGACACCAATATAACAAGATTGTCCCAGTGGGAATATAGTTGCTATAGTAGCAGTGCAGATAGTCGGAATGGAGGCGATGATAGGAAGACGGTGAATCAGATATAATATCCGGTTGCATTTACCTTAAGGACACCCAGTCTAAGGTAACAGCATAGCGACATTCTACTGTAGTATCTCCCCTTGCACGAAGATTGATTTTATTATGTATATATCTATATGAATATGTTCCAGTCCATGTATGTGGTGCAGCCTAGAATTTTGATGATTGTTTGTCAAAGGATACCACTGACGACGAACACGTCGTTGTTAGCAATTGGATATATCGAAATCCAAACACGTACACAAACACGTTATAGATCCATACACATTCAATGTTGAACATTAGGATTGTACGTGAAATTCCCATGCCATTTTAGTAGATCGACATTACTCACTGGTGCAGCAGCACATACTATTGCCATAAATTGCAGCTCATTATGTTCAAGGTCACCGGAATTGTTATGTTACCCTTGTGACTTACATTCACGGCTTTTCATATCGTAGATGCATCAAACACAGGATTCTACATTATTCCTTCCCCTCTTGAAGTCTAATCAAGTGGGCAAATTGCACATGTATGGAAATCACTCTGATATTGGCTTTATATATATATGTTGATTTCAGCAACTGAGATTTTTTGGTGTTCAGTACCAGGAGGATTTTTAACAATGCAGAATAAACAGGAGCTTTTGTTTCCAGAAATCATACATTCCTCCTGGACCAGCGTGTAACATACTGTCATGAATATTGATAAATATTGGATATATATTGAAGGGTTGCATACACCCATTTTAATAAATTGTCATATCCATTCATTCATTCATTCATTCATTCATTCATAGGACACAAAACAGATAACCATCGTGTTAATACGACAAGTTCCTCTTCGCAAAATCCTTGCAGCCTGCAAACAACAAACGTACTAGAACCAGTTTATTTGCTTTCCAATACATTGGTGACTACATCTTTCTGGCTTGGCAAATAGTTGTAATAATGTGACAGTATAAATATAAAGAATCAAATATGAAATTCCAGGACGTTATCAAAATTAAATCATAATTGGACTGTCAAACAAATGTCGGTCAGCTTGTTTTTTTAATTCAGCAAAAGATCTTGAGTATTCCACTATTCCTGCAAGTAGTCCTGTCAGTCGCATTTCGCTCTTACTTGCTAATCGTTGATACGTGGAAATTTTACTAAAAGTACTTTCAATTATGAAAAAGTGTATTAAAAAAAGAAAACTGAAATTCAGTTTGTTCGAGTGCATATTGTTTTTGCTAATCCAAATTAAAACACAATAGGATATATTTGTATACGATATTTGTCGAAAATGCAACCGCTGTCTCTTGTATTCACATTTTATTATTAATTGTTCTTGTATTGTACAAAGTTGACCTATACTGCTGTGCATTAAGGATTGATTGCATGTAATGGTCACGAACCTGGAATTGACCAGCTGTACATTCACTTATAATGTAGATATAAAGGTAACAAATTCATACATTTACATACTTCCAATCAACATGAAACTTTGCCTTTCTGTTTTTTTTTAGCCATCAAGGATTACCAACCGAGACGCCGATTCTTACTAAACAATAATAAATCTGTTGAAATCATCGTTTCCATTTGTCATTTTATGACCTATTTCTCAGTAGACAAAGTGCACTCACAGCAGGGCGAGTGAAGGATTGTGTTGTACAGCAAATAGCTAGTGATGATAGTAAAACTCACGGGTGATATGCACTCGGATGCACCGAGGTGTTTGGGATTATGAATGTTCAGCTCATTGTATCCACAGAAAGTATAGCTCTAGATATTCTCATTATTTTGACCACAATAAAGTATACATATACGCAACAATCAGTGTTTGTCAAGGGAAACACACAAATGTTCCTTTTGGTGAAACATATACAATGATTTATCTAGTCATCAAATTACACAGCTTCCGTGATATTATTTATGAGACCATGTCTCGGTTCATCGTCCACGAGTAAATGTGTGTCTGCTAGTGAAGTTTTGGGTCAGGGGGTTGTATTGTCTTCCTGGTTTTGTAACCTTTACTTACACATTATAGGTAAATGGGAAGGCGCCTCACTGCAGTCACTGGTATGTGGAGTGCAATCAGTCCTTATTAAAAAAAATGGTATGCCTAAGTATTGACCAGCAAAATAACGACTTTGCTCATAAGAGATGATCAACTGGCTGTATCACAATCAACATGATTGTTAGGTACATGTATGTATATTGGGGGCAATCGTTGTCCTGACAATACAAAGTATACAAGCAGAATGTATCGAATCTTAATGAAGGACGGGCTATAACAAGAAGAACGAGGAAAAAGATAACATTCACTTTCACCATACAAAAAAAGTTTTGACAAAAATATCAGGGATCTGTTCAATCTCACTAGTATTGCAACATGAATTACTGTACATTCTTGGTCAGTCAAGACTATTCCCATTGGTCGAATTTGACACTTTGAAATTCGCTTGATATGTCACACTATCTATATACATTCCCTCTATCTGTATATTTACAGACTAATATACTATATCCCTGTGAAAAGTACCAGGCAAATACTCTAGCTACCTATGGGATATATTTGACATTTAATCGAAGCATGAGCCCGGACAATTTCCGCTACATCGAGCTTTGAGCACTGAGTGCTATGATTTCGCGACTCCTGGAATATCTACGATGTGTTTGGCCACAAAAAAATTGTTAATGTCGTTCATCAAAATGTGTCTACCAGTGAAATACTTGATCCAGGTCGACGCATTGATATTATCATATTATTATAAATTAGCAGGTCATATTACTTTGCATTTGTTGCCATTTATTTCACGCGATATCAAATGTTCCTTCCCAAAGACATGTTGGCAAAGTTGACACCTAAGTGATTTTCCCAGTGGGAATGTACTTACCATAGTAGCAGTGCAGACACACTCACTGATTGGAGGCCATGATTGGAGGACGATGATTCCGATCTAATATCCGGCTAAAGACACAGATTCTAAGGGGACAGTTCTTCTGTATTATATTCCAGAGCTCAAAGAGATGAAGATGTGAATATGCATTCAATATATAACCACCTGGATATGTTCCAGAGGAGTAAACACCAAAAACCCAAATTTTTTGATCTTGTGAATTTGCACACCAGTCGACCGAGAGATCATTTTGACTGTTCACATATGTCAAGTAATCAGCGTGGACAATTGATAATTGTAAGAATAATAGCAAACATGTCACAACTGCTGAAAACCTTTTCTTCTGTTAGTAGTTGGGAATATCGGAATCCACGACACGCACTAGAACAATCTTCTGATATAGGATTTCAGATCTGCCAGGAGATTATCCGAGTCACTCTAGTTTTTGGAGGACACCCGCTGGTGCAGCAACACACATTATTGCCATAAATTGCAGCTCATTTTGGTCGAGGTCACAGGAACTGTTATTTTACCCTTGTGACTTCACGGCTCAATTTATTGCACATACTGTATATCAAAGCCCCACATTCTACGTTCATTTCTTGCCTATTTTTGTATAAATATGTGAGTCAATATCACATGGAATGAATTTCAATGCGATGACGATTGTTTACTATTAGATTTCGAATCCCAGGAGCTGAAAACGATATCAAACTTAACACGCAGTAGTATTTCATCTCCGGGACGAACAGATTTGATTCTATGTTTATGTCCGCGACCTGGCAAGGTTTTCAATGATATAATTATGAAACAAAGATAGGATTACTCCCATTCAATGAATACACTGTAAATCGCATATATTGGTAGTGTTTGTGTGCTTTTTATTTACAGTGTGATTTATATCCAGGACGCAGAGCATATAATCATGTTTACACATCATTATGTTATTTCACGTTAAACTGCTCTTTACAAAATCCTTACAACACACCAAAACTACTAACCAAGTTATTTTCCTCTCCATAGATTGGTGACGATATTCTTGTGGCTTGTCAAGTAGTTGCAATAAGATGAATGGAAATGTTGTAAGATAAACCAAATATCAGAATCCACTAGCTTATCAAATGATGAATCATAATTGAACTGGTCAAACACATGTCAGTCAGTCGGTGTTTTTTTTAAAGAAGAAGGTAACAACATGTGCGTCGAATGAGCATCCGATGAAAGTAAAGCCATGTACAAGTGCAACTATAAGAAGAATCTCCTCCGAATATACACATTTCATGGATATATTTAGGTTCTAAATTTTCTATGTCCGACAAGAAATTTGAAACGTGGATATCAATGGTAATTAGTGAAGGGGATATTCCATGTAGGCTACATGGGATCCCAATGAAACCCAACTGATGAACTAACTAATGTCCGCTCTAGTTTATCGTCCAAAATCCGGTATTGAAGTAAACAAATTATTTGGGACAGTTACGATCGAATCAGAGGATGAACGAAAGCGCGTTTGCATCTTTATTATTTTTTTGAATTCCAGATGAGCATGAATAGCGATACCAGTTTTGGAACAAAATACCATTGTAGATACGTGAATTTGAAGTTCTGTGAATCCGTTGTCCTAGTTGTACTCACCAATAAACCTTTGACATAACGTGTCATGTCACGCTTAGCCTAACATCTGTGTTAACACAATGTCTAGTTAGGATGACTTCACAACATACCATGGGAATTTAAAGTGGAAATATCCCTAATATAATTTACGAGATATATTTGATATGTAATCGACAAGAACTCGTTCATATCAGCCTTTGAGCATCGAACGCCATGGATTACAATCAGTGGTTAATATTTCACATACCTTGAAGGTTTTGGTAAGGAAGCAGACCATATGCAGACGATAAACCCGCTGTTGGAGTCAGCGTGTCGGCGCTGTCAGTATATTACCCCAACGATCAATCAATTTCGATTAGGTGCCAATCGCAGTCATCCTTTCATGGCCACAAATGCAATGCCATTATGCCTCTATGATTCATATCTTCGGGGTTGGTCACAAGAATCTATTCCAACCAGGATGGTCGTCTTAGTGACAGGTCAGTGACTATCAACGAACGGATAATCCCGCGAAGAAAAAGGACTTAGAATATGAGGTGAAATGTGGGAATATAAGTTCTGCTTCTGCAAACCGTAACCACACTATAACAGCATTCCTTTTCAGACTGGGTTGTATTTAAATAGCTATGAACGTAGTGAATGTGTTCTCAATCACTCTTATTACGACCGTGGCAATTTTTATTTTCAATTTCGCCAAAAATGTATAGCTATTTTATCTACCAATATCTCAACACCATTCATCCTGACAGAATTGAGCCACCTTTTGCGAAGATTGTCGATGCCATCGATAATCCTATCAATCCCTTAAATGAAAATTAGTTACAATTTACATTACAAGATATGTTTTTGCTTCTCGTTCAGGAATGTTGCCAAGCGAACCTTATGTTTTTGCAGCCGACTCAGTGATGCAGTCTACAGAGCGAGATATTTCGGTAAAAACCAGGCTATCAATATTTTGATGTTTTCAATATTTTGATAATTTCAATATCTCCTTCAATATGTATGTCCACTCCAGTATTAATTTTAGGAAAAAAAATCAATCATGTGCTCATTTGCAGAATGCAGGTGGTGCAGCGTATGCAGCTTATCATGAAAATGTAGAACAAATGTAAAATGGATCGCATTATATTCGATATTACAGATTTTATAAATTGCATATTTTGTTAGCAATACATATGGGTAATACACAATGTAGTCGGATACGCAAGTCGGTAATCCGCGGCTGCAATTTCCCCTATAGACTTTATTTGTCCACTATCTGACGGCGATTGTCTTTGTCCAGACGTTCCTTTGTGATTGTGGTTCAGAGATTCACTTAGCATCCAGTGACCTGTAACTAACGTGGCGGGCACGGTGCTTTGTCATCTCCACGCGGGAGGAGGCTGGATCTCAGTGATAGTGCAGAATACCAACGACAGTAAATCCTCTCTCACATAGCTGCTTCTGACAGCTTATTACCAGGTCAGCATGTATATTGTTTACGAGCTGTATTTTACTATCACACATCTCCTTCCGTGTGTTTCATGTACTCTAGAGACGAAAACTCAATTTAGTCCATATCAGTTCTATACATTTAGTCTTAAATATATTTGATGTACATTAGGGAAACACTGTCTCTGCGATAATCAGTGTAGTTCGCACGTTACTACCCATATAGATCAATTGATCCCCGCCACATTCAATCAGTACGTATTTGCAGATTATCATCTGAACCATTCCGTTTGACAATGAACACTCGCCTCGTGCGGCTTAATCACCCGGCGTTTTGGTCGTCCAGCAAATAAACTAAAAGCAGTGCACTAGTATGAGCTTAGGATCTATTGACAACCGTAGATGACCAACAAATCTCGCATATTAGTTAATATACCTAATGGTGTCAACACATCGGTTGTTTAATAGCAGAGATTCCCGGGCAACATATATAAAGTCGATGACAGTGTCTCGGCTTACAATGTGTGCTAGATAATTGCATCAAATGTGTAATATTCGTTTCTATCCGTTTCCATTATACCACAAAATCTTGAAAGCAAATTGTTTCATTTCTGCATTTGTTTCATTTCTATTCGCAATCCTGTATAACAGTGTTGATATACACTATCCAAATTAATTCCCAGCCCCGACTAATACTAGCTTTCAGAATGTGGCACCATTCCTAAATTTCTTCTGAAATTTCTGAAAGGAATCTACCACTGAATTGTTTCACAACTTTTTAGTCAGTGTACCCTTGTAGTTCATATATCACATGATTCAGATACCAACTTTACATATATGAAGAAGTTCAAAATCGAATTTACATAGTCCAGCGTACTGCAAGCACATAGCCACATCGTCCCTCTTCACCTTAGTTTGCCTAAGAGTTCTGTCCAGTCCACTATCTCACACCCCAATTGACAATCACTGACCAGTTAATAACGCTGCCACCATGGTTGGAATAGATAGTTTTGTGACTCATCCTGGTATCAAGAATGATAGATGGAGGGATGTCAGCTAATCGATATGGTCAATTGATTAAAAAGATAATAGGATCATACTTTAATATCTTCCACGAATCTCCTTCCTACACGAAGCTGAGAATCAATGCCAAATAACATCACCTAAAGTAAAACAGTATGGAAATATTTGTTGAAATGACTTCATGAATGAATCACTCGGAGTGTCAGGTATTGTTTCCAAAATAACCGGTCTTTCGTACTTTGTATGTATCGTAGGTTGTAGTACCTTCAATCTACTACAATTAATTATTTATATTAACTAATAAATTGCAATAATTAACCAGTCGTTGTACTTTCATTTTACTACAATTATATTAATTAATTGTATTAATTATCCAGATGTTCCCATATCAGAGATCCACTTAGCATTCAGCTCTTTTCGTGGGAGAAGGTTCACAATATGTTATAATGCTGAATGCCAACATTAAATCCTCTTCAAAATGGATGCTCTTGGCAACTTATTATCAGGCACACATGGGGCAACAACTCCTTATGAGTCTTATTCCAAATTAATTGTCAACTCCCATGATATATAAAACGTTGACTACCAGGAGACATGTTAGGTAACTGACATGTTAAATGCGGAGGTGGAGGTTTATCGAAGTACCAACTTCCATGATCAGGATTATCACTGGGACCCACATATCAATATTAAGGTTTGTAGTCCATGGGTATCCATCCAGCCATGAAAGCACGTTCAAGACTGGGTATATTACGTAGATTCACTACATGTCTATCTTAATGAAGCCAAAACTTATAATTTCAATATTCGCAATCCTAAATGATAATTACACTAAACTGATACAGCAATGTATGATTTCTCAATCTGAATGATGACAATAGAACTGCTGTTGGATAATCCACATTATCCAATGGATTAGAAGTACTTCAATTGACTTATCCCTGCAAAGTGCACGGACTGTTTGATATACAATCTGTTATCTTCAACTTATGATCCATGAAGAAACAACTTGTAATTTGGCCACGTGGAATCATGGAAACGACCATGCATTGCGAATAATATCTGCATTGTTATATGGCCTCATAACTTGCCTTCGAATATGAAGATATGAAGTGTGAGCATTCTCATACTATGTATACATTTCAATATTTAACCATTAGTTCTAGGGTAATTGAACATCATTATTCGCTCTAATATCACGTGTAATTGGTTTCAAATGAAATGAACGTAACAGTATTGATGACGATGTGTATCTTCTACATTGTCTTTCAACGTTTGTCAACCGTCACCAATGGAACCTTTATTCGTGAAAAGCGTGATTGATAAGTGTTGATCTGACATTTAGTAGCTCAACAGTCTTGAATGATCTCGTTCTTCCATTTGTCCAGTCTAGCGCCATCCCATCAAAATGATCTATATGTTGAGTGGTGACCGAGTTTGTCGCCCTCAGAACTCATACTCCAGTATGTTTACATTGTACATGAATAACATGGATGGTACACACGTAACTCTTTTGTTTCAAAATATCTTTCATTTGGAATGTTTATTTTGAGAGGAATATGCAATTCAGTCCAAATAAGGATGAATCTGTCACCGAGGCTACCATAGATACTTGCTAAGTTACTACTTACTTCTATACTCGAAATTACTCTTTGTGAAAATATTCGAAGGACGTAATATACGGCATTCGATTGTACAAGCATGCTAGAATTGCATTGGCCACATAAACCACAGTTTGAACGTTGTTGTACATGTGTCTGAAATTCGCAAAAAAAGAAATCAGCAAAAAAGTGGCAGAAATCTTATTGTAATATATATTTCAAATGTGTATACTATGAATAAGTTACAAATGAGTATATTATAACTTTTTTCCTTTTATTGTACATTTTCATTATGATCATGGTCGGTAAATAGCCAATTGGCTAATGTTTCATGCTTTGAGGATCCGACGTTAAATAAAATCTTGCCTCATAGAATTCTCTGCTTACCAGATTGTCCTGTGTGGGGGAGCAGTCAAGGTATAAGAAATAATTATCAGAATCAAATTCATAAACAATCACAGGGCTGCCTTCTATTCTGATACCAATGATATTTTCTCCGAGTCGTCAATGTGCAGTGATTGCTGTTCAGGGTGAAGCTCGTAGGGATGTCCGGAGAGTGGCTCTACTCATCGTCTGATATCAGATTTTGGTGTACTGCTCATATTCGACTATTTCTGGTCAGAATGTACTCTAAATATGCATCTAACCGTAGTATTGCTTGTCATCTTGATGTTTACATTATACGGGAAACTGGCTCTCTGTAGCCTCTCGTTCCTTGTATGCGGTCCACCCTTATGCGAGGACTTTCGCTGTTGTATGGGGATACCACATTGCCCTGGTTATGACGCAGTCCAAGTGCACAAGTTCAAATTAGGTGTTATGGGGCGTGTACTGCATTATATGGGCCAAGTACAAGCTAAGTCGGTCCCATTTCCGCCATACGCTAAAAAAATGCTGCCATCCTGACGAAAAGATTTCAGGAACAGGGGTTCATTGCAGTACAACAACATATTGCTTTCTTTCTCAGTATCATGAACAAAAGTCGGAAAGTTTGCTGAAAATTTCTGGTTGCTCCCAATGTGAGTTTTGCCAATGCATGACAATGATATCGTGCGCATGAGAAAAGTCTTCAAGGATAACTGGTAAGCTCTATTCGGTGAGAGTCACTTCCCATGTTAGTTAACAGAAATGATACTTCAGACAACGATACATCTGCCTGCAGCCATCATTATGTACATGTATGTATAGTGTATGTATCCATGAACAAATAGGTCATATCCAGTGACAACATTTCATTATCTCCAATTCTCCATGTCAGCATTTCTGCATGTCTTTGAATCATCGTCACTGTTATACTATCAGAAATCAGCACATCCGTGTTCAGACAAGCTGCTGTCCACGTTGTCACCACACATGCCTTGCCACTGCGTTTATATTTTGTCAAACAAACTGCCACAATTTTTATGACAAAAGTTTTACTTTAGACTACCAGTGCACAGAGTAGTGCTCGTTACTCAAAGAGGGTTTACCACACTGGTAGTCGCAGAGCTATTCTCGAGTATCCGAGCGAGTATCCAATCTGACGGTCTGCTGGGTCCACGGGCGGAAACCGTGAGAGAGGCGGGGAGTTATCTCAATCAGGACGTGTCCCACAAGTCACATGTCAAGTCCCTTGGTGAAGCGATATCCTTAATCAGTGATCGGAAGTTAGATTGCTCAGATGTCCCGTGTTCTTGGAGATGGAATGGAATGGTTGCTCATAATTCATGAAGTAATCTGATCACAGAGTTGATGTTTGAAACGTTGCTCTCGTAGCATCGTTCCCAGTTACGTGGGTGATAACAAATTGATCGAAATTGGAATGTAAATATATATTATGCTGGGCACAACAAAATTAAATACAACTGATTTAATCCCAAGATTGGCAAACCCCAGTCCACTTATGACTCATTCCACGAAGCTTTGAAAATAAATAGAGTTTATATCAACTAGCTGATCAGAATTTGTGATGATATAACAATGTTTCCTTATCTTTAGTGCATGGTCAGTTAAATCAATTAACTGATTAATGCGACGTTTAAATTGATTTGGCAATCCGAAGTTCATCCTCAACATCCATGTCAAATAACACAATGTTTGTTTCACATGGTACTGTTCTCCAGACGTCAGTGAAAACAAATATCACAAAAACACCTTTAATATTCACAAAGATCGGTTCATGAAACTCATCTGTTTTCAAGAGCACTGTCGAGCTCATATAGCTCGAGTTTCCATCATTCATGTCAGTCCATGCTGATATTAGGGATGTTCGAAACGCACGAACAGGCCGTTCTGAAGGGGACCGGTTGTTTTCGCAGAACAGGTTAGGCTTAGATGAGCAAGTGGACCGATGCATCAAATCATACGTTTTACAGGCAATCGTATACTCTTACCGGCGCCTCATTCTTTCCAATGTGTTCACAAAATTATCGGCCGTTTTGTGTATTGATTATTTGTTTTCAGTGTTTGTGCTATGTACTATGAAACGATTGATACAAAAACACAAAAAAACAAATTCGTTACACATTCTAGTACCCCGCTATGGGGATAATATTCAACATCTTTTCGAAACTAAAGAAAATGTGCGCACTGATTATGTTCGCTGTATCTTGCGAAACAAGTGTTATACGCTGTGTATGTGACAGATATGATAAAAAGAAACATTATGATATACTGTATCCTGGTAGATAATATAATGGGCAATAAAGGTAATGTGAACGAATTGCTTACATCTGCCCCAACATAAACAAAGAAATTAATTTCCCTATAGATTCGTTATTTGCAACACAAATTATTCAAACTGAATATTTGGGTCTTCATCACTACATTATACCATACATATACGAGTTGGGAACCTTTCCGTGCGAAACCATTTAAAAAAAAAAAATTCAATATCATATTTGGAGACATTCTCGTGCGCATTGGATCTTCTGCGCTGCACAGATGCTCTGGTGATTGCTACTGATCACTTTCAGGGAAACCAAAAACAGATTATGCCACTTTAAGGTTTGTTATAGATTGACACATCCAAAAACAACACCCGGTTTCACATGTTTCGCGTTTCAAAACCCGTCCTCCATTTTACTCTGAAATATCAATGCCCCTGAGAGTCAAGTATTAGTTATAAAGCCCTGTTTTCAATGTGTGCGCTGCCTATTTGGCTCCACCATACAACATATCCGAAATACTATTAAAATAAATATGTAAAAAAACGTTTTGGGGTCTAAGGATTTTACATGTACATGTATCGTGTATTCACCTAAAAACATGTTCACAGTCATCAACGTGCGCACAAATGATGGTAAGTGTTGATAGTAAAATTGAGGGCAATTGGGTATTTTTGTTGGGAAACACATCCCAAACGAAGTTCTCAGAATTGTTCTGTTGCATTCAACAACAAAAATAAGAAATAGCTGCAAAAATAACTTGAATGCAAATTCAGTCATCGTTTAGAAGAAAAATGAACTAAAAGATTGATTCTCCTGAAAATCTTCTGATTTTGAAAAACTTAGTCACTCAAACGATTTTTTTAAATGAATCAATTTCAAACTCCGAAACGTCCGGCTGAGAATAAAAGTACGACCCCCTCACCCTTTCCCTAATTTCAAACGACCCCTCCCCCCGAACACATAATGAATATTGGCTGGCCAATTCTAACTCGAAAACGTAATCTCTTGCATATATATATATAACACATGCCGACTGTGAGTAGTTAGTGAGTAGGTCACTCCTTCCCTGGCAATATATTTCACGCGTCCTCGATTGACACTGGCATGACCCCCCCCCCGCGCTTTTAAAAGCAAAACAAAACAAAAACTGACGATATTGAGAAGATATTTTAATGTATTTCTACTCCTACCAAAATAACAACCGGTCCCCTTCAGAACGGCTGTTCGTGCGGTTCGTTGTTCGTACAGTTCGTACCTCCACGAACGTGCATATGAAACATCCCTAGTAAGGACGTTCATTTCTGTTAACAAGAGCCTGGTATATCTTTTGCGTGATCATTCAGTGGTCAGTCTGATTATTTCATGACGAAGTATTTGAATATACACGTAGGACAAGAACAGGTTTGAATTTTAGTTTCACAATCTATGATGAATGTACACAAATATACAACCACATCTCATGCATATTAATTGTGTCTGAGTATGCGAGTTTTTATATGAACGATCAGATGGATGACCATGTAATACATAAATCACCATGTTCTGTCATGAATGCTGGGGATAAAACAAACACAAGGAAGACGCTTTTGATAATATCCTGTACAGTATTGCTAGATTGTGTGACACATTGGCATCAATCTCACCGGTTCGAAGCATGAAGCATTCGTGGCCCCTTCGTCCCTTGCAGGGATGCGAAAGAACGGGAATGGAACTAACTCATTTTGACATATTGGAATGCAGAATGACAATCACATGATCAAATTTATTTTTTTTGCAAGAAACTCCTGCTTTGCTCTTTCTCTAAATTCATAACACAAGATAATCCATTGAACATTACACGTGGCACGGGCATGTCTCTTTCGTTGATAAATGGTATTTTTTCACCACTGCTACCAGGGACAAAACTATATGAAATATGAATGGATTTTTTATTTGTCCAAACGGGAAATTTCTAGCGAGTGTGAGTCCAACATCAGTTGGCATTTCCAGAGCAAAAAGTTATGGCAACCAAGAGAAGGTGAAAGTGGGTCTGGTTGACAGTGAATGTTTAGCTATCAAGAGGAAGGTACTCCGCTTGGTATCATACAGTAAACGATAGATGGAGCTTTTAATAGTTAAGATTCGTAATGCAATTAGGATTCGTTGGCTTTATGATCAAAATAATCAAATACTCATGACCTGAATGACCAAAATAACGTGTGCACCTGATGGGTGATCTCATTTTCAGTTCTGAGGATTCTCTCATCGAGGTGAGGCCATCTTGGTTACGTGGTTCTGATAATGGATATGAACATTGAAATTTAGTGAGAAGCATATGAAGATACGTATTGATTTATCATATTGCTTAGTATTGTATGCCTTTGTGCAAATGACATATATCTCTGTGTCTCGTATGACATAGATGAACAAATTTCTCGTAACATGTACAAAGTTTATGACTTGCTGTTATGCTGTGCAAATTTTGCACCTAATATTATGTACATGTTTTCAAGGAATCCACGATGACAAAAACAAATAATAACCCCAAACATTTGATTCGATTCATGTGTAGGCCTGCCACGATATAGATGAAGGATATGAAACTAACCTGGGAATTTAGCAGCTGACATCATCATATCACGGGATAAATTCGATGATGAAAATATAAATATTAGTGTCATTACTTTGGGTACTTTGGAAATGACATTAAGAAGTCTCACGGTGATAACCAGAGAATATCAAAAGCTGCTTGATGCCAAGACATGGACGACGAGTCCCCTTTCGAGTGGTCAGTCGGATCAATATCTATGTACGTGTAGAAAGCTCTACGTGTAGAAAGCTGTCATATTTGCATTCAAATTGTTGATTGTTTGCATTATATCCACTGCGTCTTATTGAAGATGAAAAAATAAGATAACATATTACTCTTAACGTCATTTCTCTTATACTAGTACATACATCGAATGTGCCATATGAAGATAAATATTATGGTCAGACATGATAAAATATGTCATCATGAATTGTCACAAAGATGTTCAAGATTAATTTCAGATACATTCAACACTGTGAGAGCCGTTTATATTTTGCCCCAGTGGCTACTGGGAACAGGGAACCGTAGGGCCATATTATTCACTTAATGACCTTTAATTTACGTAATGTTTAAATATCTAGTCCATGCCATCTCTGTAAGCTTAACATAAAACACCCACTATGGTGCAATTATTGCCTTTTGATTTATCCCATCTTAGATCATACTCATGTTGTCACCTGCGCAAAACTCGTGTTAAAAAATGTTATGTTTTCATTGTTAAATTACCTCGCCCTGTTATATTTCTCTGTAGAAACAGAATACATTTACTTTGAAATAATGAACATTCCAATGTACAACGAATACACACGACAGTTTGAAATTTGGTTTCACCATCATGTGAAATATACCTGTGCATTCAGGTGTTCATTCAGATGTGTCATCTATTCAGCACTCCTCAGGTGGATATCTTTGACACTTCGAGAAATAACGCGCTTACAGTCTTCTGCAATGTTGCACGAGTATATACAGTCTGCCATTCACTGCGGGACAAACACATCTATTGATTACAAAGTTCGTTTGAGACAGTGTGATAGGCATGAACAGACAAGTCTGAATATGCGTATACTACATGGCATTTTTGTTTATCTATTCTTACAGCTTTCTAACATAACTGCATCCTGAACTCCAAAGATCAAATCTAGAATCAAACTACATTTCATAATGTATGTGGTGCTATTCCACTCTATGGCAAACGAACGGGACATTAGAACAATCTAGCTCCCGATCTGTCGATGAAATAGAAGATCTCGCATCATCAAAGAACGTGGCTTGCTCGGGACACGTCCTATTTGAGATAAATCTCCTCCTCCCTCGCAGCTCCCGTGGTGGACCTAGCAGACTGTCAATTCGAGATCCACCAGTGTGCTAGACCAGCACTGGTCCCTCTAGAGTGGGAGCTCGGTGCGAGCAATCATGGGCGGGGCTCTGTTAGCTGGTAGCTGGGGAAGAAATCTTCTGCCTTGGAAGAGAATATCGCTGCTCTATATAAAAGCAGGGACACGACATGCAACGAGAAGATGGATAGTAGCTTGCTTTGGTATAGACGGACTGATTGCCACGAATGTGGCTGAAATGTGAATGGCATTCATCGATATTTGATCTTACAAAGCGGGAATACCTGTTACTGTTGTCCCAGCTCACCTGAAACAGGATATACAACGGTTTCAAAATATTTGAATTCAGAGCTAAAGACGCCATTTCATAATATCTTGTTCACTGGATATTCTGTGCCTATTAATGGATAATTAAATTACACCTCTGATGTCTGGAATGTCATCGCTGCCGTCCAATATGGAAAACATCACAACAATCACACCAGATGGAACTTTATCACCAATTGTCTTCGAGATCTGTTCAGTCCAGCCAAACATGTGCAAAACCAAGCCGGACTTCTTTCGGACAGTTGCCATCATTTACGCCATTATCCTCATGCTGGTAATCGTGGTGCTCAATGTTCCGTTCTTTGTGACAATTCTGCACTTGAACAAACACAAGATAAAGCCGGCAAATGTGTTCACACTCAGTCTGGGGGTGACGGATACTATCGGCGCCTCTCTGTATTTGCCTGTACTGATCGTGGTCTTACAACGTGGAGAAGGGAGGCAGTGCGATGTTCTTTGCTCCTTGTTAGTGACACTGGAAAAGGCGCTAATTGCATTATCCACCTGGGGCATTGCGCTCATCAGCATGGAGCGTTACATGTTCATCTGTAAGAGGAAGTGTTACAGGATTAAAGTTACGTGTCTACGAGCTTTTATCTGGATATGTTGTGTGTGGATCACGAGTGCAGTTATTGGCACTTTGTCGTTCTTCCTGTCTGCCAGTTCTCGTCACGTGACTGGAGAATGTATTTGTCACCTGTCCTCATCAAACTACGGCTTCTTCAACCTGGGATTCTCTGCCTTCTATGTTGTATGTTGCTTCTTTCTACCGACCACATTGGTTGTGTTTGTATATTCGTACATAATCCACTTTGTGTCCATTTACTCTTTGGATGATCAAATTCCCAGTTCTACAGAACATGAATCTCATAGGAACGGGCACCTGCTTCCAGACAGAGAACAGGACGTTGTCAAATCATCTGAAGATAAAATGACTCAACCGCAACACATCAACTACACAAGAGCCGTCAACCTGCTGAGCTGCCAACTTTTGATGTATCTGCTGATGACTTTGCCTTATTTTGTGGTCATTATTGTGGTATCTATGGGTCACTGGCAGGTGCACACTCACCCCTACTACCTACATATCATCTCCATATTGCTTTTCTACACCAACAGCGCCTGTAACGTGCTTTTCTATGGATACACAAACCGACGTCTCAGGATGATCCTCCTCAGATCAGTATCTCAATCGCTATTTGATAAAGATGAAAAACTGTCTGGGGTCTATCAAGTGAGAGACAGCGCGAGGAAGTTCAGTGTCATGGGAGACACGAGCAATAAATCCAGCAGCAGGGTGCCTTCTATCCACAGTGAAATCAGCGTGCTGTCGACGTTCTCACGACCTGAGAATGTCACGGGAACGGTAAAACCACGCCAATCACTGAGCCTGAGTGACTGCGAACATGATATTGGTGAAGCAAAGATTGAAGAAGCTCACGATGTCACTAACAGTACACATTGCTAAACACATTGCTGCATTTCGTGTTTTGATCAATATAATCAGGTGTATTGATTGCATGTAAAAAGTTGGCCATATGTGTTTAATGTGTTTCAGAGTTATTCCATATACATTATATCTTATGAAATAAATGCTACAAGCAATGGTTTGAAAGATAATTTGAATTTCGATGCTTATTAGTCTAGTTGTACAAAATAATTTTGTTGCTAATTGATGGTGTTAATTGTTTCAAACACTAGTATAATGCGTAATAACTAACATGAACTATACCTCATCCCCTTAATATCATCATCCTTCCTACCATTTCACTACAATGCAATAAAGGGCGTTGAATTGAAGGAGTGAAAAAGACAGTGGTTTTGATCTTACGAATGTGTTCTTCCATGGATCAATTCACACAATACCTTTTGTCAACGGGAATTACTAATGAAAGGAACGTGTTTAGGCTCAATATGGAGTATTAGCTATTCTTGTCACAATAACTTTAATTTAAGCAAAACTTGCCATTATGTACACTTATATCACTGCCTCTGATTTGCTATCCTCGGAGATATCAGTTAAGCTGTTCAACTAGAATGTTTTGATTGATCTCTGCTATCATCAATAACGTATCCTGGTCATGTGTCCCGTACCTCCGTGTGACAGCGTCTCCATGATTGATAGGTCACATGACACCCGATCGCCATAATTATAGTGCATTGATTGTCTATGAACACGTACTGTCATGGAAGCGAAAGCTGACTACGTTACTTAACCGAAATTAGCTTTGTCACAGTCGCTATTGTTGACACACCAGTATCAGAAACTTGAATAAAATCTATAATGATAATATATAATATATGATATAATTATGAATTTCTAGTGTTTCCAAAGAAGATTCCAAATAGAATCCGATGGCACTTTGCATTAAGTTTTGTGAGAATAAATACTGTTCCTGGGGACAAATCGTCTTTTTCGGACATTTGACGATGATGGAAAGGTATGTTTTACGAAGAAAAACGTCCAATGGGGTATACTCAGAAATGTATGCCCGAGTTAAACAATACGCTCTTTATTGGAGATAGGAAATTTGCAAATGTACCTAAAAAATCCAATACTTTCACATCAGTATTTTCAAGATTCTGGTATGAATCTTGGATATGCAAATGATCGCCCGAACCTTGATAAGTATAGAGATCGCTTGCATATGTCAAATCAAGATGCTTCACATGGCAAATTCCACAGTCTGGTGCACTAAAATGCTATACTGCCATTTTGATTTCCTCCTTCTCTCTCTCTCTGCATCTCTCTCCCTCTGTCTCTGAGAGTTCTTGCCTTTCATAGCAATATCGATATCTACAACTGAGTAACAGCTTAAACGTATGTTTTACTTCTCAAAAGCAATGCAAATTATAGGGAGGGGGGGGGGATAAAAAGGAAATCACATCACCGCATCACATGGACTGTAATAACCAGAGCCATAATACTTTTTGGCCTTACTCTCTTCAACGTGTGACCGCCCTGGCTAGACAATTTCCGTCAAAAATAGTAATCCTTTTTGTGGAAATGTATCCTCTCACAGGCTGCAGAATAAAGCTCCACCTCCATGTTTTACATCTTGCAGCTGCTGTAAAATCTCCATCATATTCAAATAATCATATTTTAGTACATGAAAGTTTACAAAAAATGCCTAATACCAACTCACGACGAGTTATTTCCCATATGGGTCTGGTAATAAGCTGTCAGAAGCAGCTATGTGAGAGAGAATTTATTGTCGTTGGTATTCAGCATTATCACTGAGATCCAGCCTCCTCCCGCGTGGAGATGACAAAGCACAACCCCAGCCACGTTAGTTACAGGTCACTGAAGGCTAAGTGAATCTCTGACCCCCCATCACAAGAAACCATCTGGACAAAGACAATTATTACCATACAATGATAGCTATGTGTTGGATAGAAAACGACTATCGGCAACTGCATTGGCATTTGAAGCAGAAATTTTACTTCTATTGACATGGTCACAATTATGTTAGATTTTAATCGCAATCAAGAGCATACAGAGGGAAGAAGGGACACGTGATTATATCGTCATCGTTCTGGCTGTGAGTTGTGTTTTCGCGTCATTGTGTTCAGTATTAGCAATGCACGTGTTGCGTATTTTGCAATGCACGTGTTGAGTATATTGATACTTTGAGTATATATTGAGTATATATTGGTATATTTGCACTTGTTGAGTATATTGGTACTTTATATTGGTACGTGTTGAGTATATTGGTACTTTATATTGGTACGTGTTGAGTATATTGGTACTTTATATTGGTACGTGTTGAGTATATTGGTACTTTGATAACCTGACAAGTCTATGACAAGTAAATATTACCAGATCCAGTGTGTGCCCATTTCTTCCATTATTATGTACTTCCATATGTAATTCGGATCACTGATGTTCGCATGGGGTGTTTCTCCCAAGAAAATGTCATTGACGCTTGATCAAGCTTTTATTGTATTCGTTCTGTTGAGAACTCCGTTTCTCACCAAAACAAAAAAATCAAAACTGAGTGTTCCAGAGTCACAAATGTCATGGTGGTACATTTGTAGTCGTTTGAACAAGGTAGGGTGTTGATACTTCAGTGGATTTTCCTGATAACGCCGGAGCAGAATATCATACTAGGACAGCTCATCTAATCACTGATGTTATTCTCTATGACCTTGTAAGTGACCTCGTCTACTAACTGTCCACTCGTATGAACAACGATAGTGCAACGAAGGCCAATGGCCTGAATATCTCGTTAGCTCTTGGTCAGTTTACTTTGACCCCAGTGTGGATTCTGGGCACACACTGAAAAGTGGTACCTTACACAAATCACACATACATCAAATATAGTGTATTTTTCATATATGTCACTCCTATATATTGTTCTGTACAACAAGGGAATGGAGGAACAAAAGAATGTACCATAATGACATTCATGTTTGCCAGATGTGTTATCTTTGTGTACATTCTTCATGAGTGATATTTTCCGGGTACACATGCGCATTATAATGGTTATGATTACAATATTTAAATAGCAACGGCGGTATGTCCATTGCTAAACCAAAACAGCACATAATATTATACTAATGGTAATATGTCAATATCTTTAAGTGTTCAACTATATTTCAACCGTATTTCATTAATAGCATATGTAAATTCAAGATAAACAGATTTTCTTCATAACGTCACTTATATCATCCGACCATACACCACCTGGCTAATGGATTATGGTTTGTCCTTGCTCATACATTCTGTTTCTCCATCGTACGCAATAGTAAGATGTAGATACGAATCCTTTCAGCGTATAAATGGGCTCACTTTAAGGCACCATCAGCGTCTCGGCACTGAAATTGAGATATTTCTGTTTTGCTTGGATGACTGGTGGACTGAACCAGTGTAATGCCAGATATAAAGGGTACTCGATTTATCTCATTCTACCATATAGTCCTGCTGGGCAATGAATAAAGAAGATCATTATTAATACCACAAATTATTTAACGAATAATATCATTGAAATGGATCCGTTTCACAAGTTTCACAATCATGACATATAAACCACAGGCACCCAAATTAGCACACAATAGTTAAATTAATCAGTGACAAGTGTTTTCAGAGAGTACATGTACCTGGTATGTCATAGTGTGTCTTCATTTGGCGTTATGGATGCACACTCTTCTTGAGGATAAATCTTTGCCAGTAAACATTAGACGGTGATGGCAAGGTACGTTGTTATGAATCATAAATACAAATGGATTTATACAGGATGTACACTGACATGTATATCGAAAAACTAGGCCTTTCCTAGGAAGCATACATGGGAAATTCCACGATATATCTAGACGATATATTTAGACGATATATTTATGTCTAGTGACACTCAAATACACACTGGACATCGAAATGATCGCCCAAGCCTTGATTAGTCTGGAGATCATCATGCATATCTCAAACCAAGATGCTGAATAACACATTCAACAGCGCTGATGCACCTAATTGCAATGCTGCCATTTACGGTTCAGTCACTCTCTATCCATGAGTGTTTCTCCTTCTCGTCTCTCTGAAAGTCCTTGCTTTACATAGCAATATTGAAGTCTACAACAAAGTAAAAATTTCAACGCCATGTTTTACTTCTCGAACTCAAGATTCTTCAATATTCATTGATGTCTACATTTGTTTCGGCGACAGATTCACTCATGTATTTGGAATGTGAGTACATTTCTCTCAGATCAAATAATGTGTGCATACCCTTTATGTAAGTCAAATATAAAGGGTTTTTATCGTATATTATAATATTATATAGCATTATTGCAAGATGAACAAGAAAATAATTCTACGTTAGTCCAACAGTTTTGAACTCTCATTGATCTGTCCTAGCATATTTATGTATATGTCATGTACATAAATATGCCATGTACATAAATATTATATAGATATGTCATGTATTAGTAAATACTCATGCCAGTATAAGTATATTGTCATAATATGGCGGTTTATACAGATTTACAATATTTATATTGATATAAATATCATTGTTTGCATATCGTCACAAAATCACATTAAGTACTAAAGTTGCTTAATAATCTGAACAGCACGTGGTATTCTACTAATACGATCTAACTCCATCAGGTGTACTGAAGAAACAACTACATTTCACACACTGTCTGTCCCCAATGATGCCAGTGTTTTTGAATGAAATAATTGGTCGTGCTTTGTTTCTATTGCAAAATGTATTTTACGTTTGTTATTTTGCATCATCAAAATCTAGTGGTATTGATGGTAACAGATTGATACTTACTCACATATCAATATGAAACAACCACCGTTCCACCTTCGTTTTGATATGAGATGGTCGATGGTCCATGCTTTGGGCGAAAAGCAACTGCTGGAATGTGTGAAAAACGTGAGATTGATTCAGATTTTTCACACAAAGTAGCAGTGTACATGATGTTCTCAAGAGCTTCTTCCTCGTGTTTGGTTTTACTTGCGGCAATGATTTAGGGATTTCGATGGCTTAAGGACATGATGGGGTATGTATCACATGATCACCCTTGATCGTGGGGATGGCGGTACTATCTCAAACACAAAACAACGTTCCATCTCATACGGATCAGCTAAATTTGATTTGAAGAACGTGATGCATCAAACAACAGCGTGCATTTATAATTTACATCAATTAAGTGAAGGTACTTTTGCATCGATTGTCAATCATTGTTGAAGATTGATGGACGAACATGACACTCGTTTGTCTAACAGTTCGTATCTATATTGTGTGTTGTGATAATGTTAACAAATTTGAACATATACCTTACAATCCGATTCCCTGCATGATGTTTCATCACAAGTCGTTCATTAATCGGATTCAGTATCAATTCCAGGTGATTAAAGGACAGAATGTCACGTGACTGAGATAATTTTAATTTTAATGAAAGACAGGAAAAGCACAGCGCTCATGAATTATTTAAAGCTATTATGCATTTAAGCACTGAGTTATTAGCTCGATTATACCGAATGCTTCTAACGTCTGTTGCAAAAAGTTAAGAATGATCACCCTTTCATAATCAGTGACAACAATGCATTGCCACCATTAATATGGTCAATTATTCATGCATGCTAGTTGGCGAACTCCTTCAGCATGTTCATGTTGTGCTTTATTATCAATATGCCGTGAAGACAGTCTAACTGGCTGTTTAGTTGGACTTATTTATTCTTTGATAGCGGTATCACTTCCTGTAGGTCCGCGTGTGCAATCAGTTTGTATGAGTTGTAGTCGTTGGTCTGCTTTTTTAAGAGTATTTGGTGACTATGGCATCTTCATGATACCAGTTGCTAGCAATACGATATTGCTGCTATTGCTGTTGTCATCATTGATGTCCGGATGTTCTGGTGCAGTTGGTGCCAAACAACAACAACAACAACAACAACAACAACAACAACAACAACATTACGTAATATGTTACTGTTCAACGATTCTGGACTGGCCTGTTGAGTCCATGCTGATGAACATAAGTTATATGATTGTTGTACCTGGCTGCCCTCTGTAACATATAGTGTGACCATGGGAGTCAGCAGGTGTTGTACAAATATACTTTGTTAAGCAACAAAATGTTCAATAAAATCAAACTCAAAATTTTAAATTAAGACCTGGTTATATATATTAAGATACATGCTGTATGTATATCTATGGAAAAAGCAAAAATGCAGGATAATTCCTCATTATACAATATATACAATAATAATTTCATAGATTGTAGTACACAATCCCTGATTCAACTTTCGATTAAGAATTCACTCCAGTATTTGCCGATATTATTAACTTAGTAAGATCAACGGTAGTTATTCTTGGTCATTATCCAAACACATTCTATTTGCAGGAATCGTGAGTCCTTGCCTTGAATTATTCGGTTAGTTGAATTCCACCATCTAGTCTTTGCATGGTCCGGGAACGTCAGGGGCCTTGGTGTTATTGGTACACAATACAAACGTACGCTCCATCTAGGCTACAAGCATTTGAGTGTACACATTTCACATAAGGCGTGATTCCGAACAATTCAATGCATTCCATATTTTTATGGGCTCCAGTGATTAGTACACCGACTGGGTCGTGGCCCGGACCATGGGGAGGGCGGTTAGTGTAAAAACTGGACTCATACTGCAATTCTTGTTAAAATTTATATCATGGCAACCCAATTAGGTAATTGTACAAGTCCTGAATACATTTGAATAAAGTCACATTAGGCCCTATTGTCTTGTAAGAAGGAGCTAGACTTAAAGTGTCTGGGGAAAGAGCCTGGAGTGACTGATATCACTGGTATAACTATAGACACGAGCAATGAAATTGTTGTGTGTTTGGGATGTCAATGTCGCAGATACACACAAGGTCCATCTCTCTATAGGCTAACTAGGCCATAGGCCTGGCAGGCATACTGTGGTCAAAGATTTTCTATACCAAGATAGCCAACTCACGTTATAACGTATTGCGACATAATGACGTAAACGCCATCTAGCGGGGTCTCTATAATGGACACTGAATGGAATCTAAATTATATCTCATTACCCAACAATAGGTGTACGTATGAGTATCTGAACTATTTTATTTACCGGATGGGAATATTCTACAGGTAAATGTGGCGTGCCAGGACTATCTGTGTTTTGTCGGTTTCACGATCAGGCGAATATATCACGGAAAATTGCAACAAAACTTGGCGCTACACTCGAGAATTGTCATTATAATAATAGCAGACATGTACAGTCAATGCTCCGCTTGCTCAGACCTAATGTTATCACCCAGTGTAGGCTTCTTGCAATACAACATGGCAAAATTGTCTGCAACCGCTGGTTCACTTCCGATATCAAATGGGAACTTTCGAGTTGTGTTCAATGTGCCTGCAAATAGGCTACAACTCCGTTTCAATTCCAATAAAATGACACTCTGAAATATTTACTATATCCATATCTGGTATTTCTAAACTATCGGAACGATAACTTCGTATTATCAAATGCAGTTATGACACCTGGAATGTAATTTATAGGGTTTTTGTGAATTACCGATTTATAAATTGTTTTACCATTTTTTAAATACCAGTAGGCCTAGGCCTATGTGAAAAGAAATGAATTGCATGTTACAATTTACTGAGTAACACAATGAACTTAATGATTTCAATAGAATTATCATCGCTGTGAAAATATGGAACGGAATATATCATGACTGTACATCACTTGAACACGTTCATTCATTCATATAGTAGGCCTACCATTCGACATAACTATGAAGTCAAGTCAAGCCAGATTCCAGGCTATATATTACTTATAAATAAGAGTATCGCACTAATATATCTTTTGGTTAGCACATGTGCACTCTCCTATTCACACACACACGCTCATGCACTTACAAATATGAATTATATAGTGTTGTATCATTAAATTTGCATTCATACACTATAGGCCTATGCTGTCTCTTATATTCATTTAGCCAGTCAGCATGCTACTCAGTATATTCAAACCATATTAAAAAAGCAATGATGTAATGATGCAGATTTAGGTTGGCAATTAGGCGTGCGGGTTTAGGTTGGCAAATAGGCGACTTTTGTTCTGAATGTTCATGGCAAGCAACTGCTGGGATGCCGTCACTAGGCCTATTTCGGATTAACTCATAGCAGAAATACATGTATTTCTGCTCATAGGGAAGGGTTTTTTCTCATGATAGGCCTACGCCCGCCGTGTTCGATTCGCTACTTCACGTTTCCGAATCTGCTTTCCATCAATCCATGTGTTCAGTCAAAGCCACGACAGACTCACTAACTTAAAACCTTCTTGACGACACTGTACTGTTTGTTATCAATGAACATAAATTCATTAGCGTTTCCAGTTTTCACCGATCTAGTGTGCGTGAATTGCATGCTCCATAGTTGGAGGATTCACAGTCCGATGATGCCGTGATTTGTCAAGTATCCATGGACTGAATGCGAGCAAGGTCAGAGCTTTCTCGTCTGATATTGGACTATTGAGGAGGTTGAGGAGTAAGCTTTTCCTGTATCACCGTGTACATGTCACCGACTTTCAAGACGAACTTGTCAACATCTTGGACACAGTTCGTGAATGTCCGATGCGGCACGAAACTGCGTTGCAATAGGTTTTGCGATTTTACCTAAATGTTGATATGTTATTCTGGGCACTTTTTGTATTAATTTTAGAGTGAAAAAAAAAAGAAAACAGAAAACTTGAGGAAATGTTGGGAATTTCATTCTCCGCCACCCCAACAAAATGCTTCAAGACAAACGAAAACTTAGTACCAGTATAGGATAACAGTAGCGCCGCCATATCAGCTTCACTTGAAAAACCAACAATATCCGAATACACCCGTGTGCTAATCTACATTTATTGTTGTCATACATACAGTATTGAAAACGTGTTCCATCCTACAATTCGTCAGAAATATATACAAGTTTCAGGCACAAGATACTGAATACCAACGAAATATGACGTTTCACCTTTGAGTTTCAATATAAGTACAAAAGGTACTTTGCCACATTTCTAACCCATAGAATTTATTAATATTTCACAAATTAATATTAATTCTCATCCGTGTTAAGAAAATCAAATAAAAAGTGGGGGTTGTCGCGTTGGTTTTGTCACAATCCTGGACTGAAACAAGTACGTTCGGGCATCGGTTTCATAGTTTTTCGTTGACATTGCCGCGACATTTTGAAACGAAGTCTCACGATGAGAGGACACAAACAAATGTTTGCAACACGCCCATTCCTAGACAAACTGACTTGAAAATTTGCAAGCATGTTCAGGAGAGTATATAGATGACACTGTTATAATAAAATATATGGTTGAGTTGAAAAATTCTGCACAACCCATGCCCTCACATGGACGCTATTCCGTCACGCTGGATTTATCATGCAATAATCGTATAATATTTCCAGATGGTTGATGAATTATCACCCACCGGTCAAAATGTGTTCATCAGATTTCTTTCCAAATTTGTCTGATTATCACGTGATATGTGTAGAATGAAATCGTTGATTAAAAAATGAGGGTCGTCGAGTTGGATTTGTTGCAAAACACTTCTGAACGAAATTTAGCTAGCTTTCGAAAACCGCAATATTATTCACTTCAAAATGAATTAACAGCCCCAGAAAAAAATCCATACGGTAGAAACTTTCAAAATTTAGTCTACATGTCTACTGGATTGTACACAGGTAATAAATGATTAAAAAAATGTGGGGGCCACTGCGGTAGAATTTTCGCAATCTGTATTTGAATGCTGCATGTTGGGCTATAAATCGTGCGCCCATTTGCCACCAAAACGTCATTTTTACAGAGACTCCGTCGTGTGGCGCCACTGTTCAATTGGTCGCACGTAATGACGTGAGTTGGCTATCTTGGTATAGAAAATCTTTGCTGTGGTCTACGATCTGGTTTTCTCTTGTCCGAACACATATCTGACTAAAAAATGCATAAACATAATTAAAATAAAATGGACGTTTCATATTTTCATCTGAGCAAGTTCGTATATTTCCTTATTTGTGCGCATTATCAGAGTGCAACCCATCAGTTATCAACACCTTGCCGTGCGTTACTCGGCAGGGGTCACGGAATTATTTTCGAAAACCAATATATTGTTGGTATAAGTCAAGATATGATTGTATATATAACAAGAATAGCTATAATATATGTATACCAAAGCAATTAAACAATATTACATGTCCGTTTAATTATCTGAGAGACACCATAAGCTTGTGAAACGTGCACTGGGCGATAAAAGGTGAATCGGAGAAGTAGCAACGGGGAAGTTTTTCCCTTCTTGCTCCATCATTTCTTTTACAGATCGTTCTACATCCAACTGTGTATGCATTTGGCATATCAGGAGATTCCGGATAGACATGAATTTTATCCCATATTGTTGACATAAACACCCATATTTGCGTATTTTTCGCACGAAGTGTGGTGCTCACAGCCTGATTTGGGTGCGCCTCGGCACTTCCTGTGCGCGACTCGGGAGTTCTTGTGCGCAACTCGGCAAAGCAACGCGTATTTTGTGCACAAGTCTGCATTCTTGCTTACCCTGCGTGATAGTGTTAGCTTCAGTTTACCAACAGAAGCAGTTCGTCGACAGTGAATTTGATCTATCACTATAGGAATTGGTGAGGATCCACCGAAAAATTGGGTGAGAGGAAAACCTAATTGGATTCATGACGCGCCAACGATTTCCATTGAGAAGTGCCATCCAGTATGATGACTTCCGTGATTGCTATCCCCGGGGATGATCAATGTACACATTGTATATCAGGAGATGTCTTGTCACTGAGATCACCGAGATACCCACTCGATAGCTGTGTGCAATGCAATGTACACAGGCTACTAATATTAAGTATTGAGTACACTTCCCTGTTGAATGGATACAAAATCTATAAATTACAACTCCACATTATAGTTATGTGCGTAATGATTGTGTTTACAATTAACGACCTTCTCTTTCTCTCCACACTCTGAAGGACTGCTCACCAAGAAAGACAATATTTAGTGAAAATCTATATTTCACATTACACATGTGCAATCAGGTGAATGGGACTAATTTTACTGATTCAAACTGGCGTTTCACGCGGCATTTGAATGTAAAACATGACCTGTATTCATCTCACGCACATGTACACAAAGCATAAAAAGTGCAAGGTGGACTGACAAGTACACAAATACCAAGGTGAATCACCCATCATTCTCATATAGCTAACCCATTATGCAGAAACAAACTGGAAGAAGTATTCAATATCTACCTTTGAGAGCAATTTGGATGTTTTCTTCACATTTGGGTGTGATGGATACACTTTGTTTGTAAATACACAAAACCTGCATCAAATAGATGGAAATACGCCTCGGACAGATTGTAATTGTCAAATCATCTTACACATGTTTTCTTGTTATTCTGTTACATTTGCTGAACGAAGGAAAGAGAGAGGAATAATGTATATCATCATAGGCAGTTGCTTCAAAACCCTAGGTGTATACATTTTGGGTTAACCACCAGATTCCGACAAAATGAGCCAGAAATAAATAGTTTGAGCATTTGAGCCGTATGACAAGGTCCCGGGAGTTATTCCTTGATTCCTCTCCAATCATCTCACCAATACCCCAGTTTGACGATAGCGTCACTTCATTTGATATCAAGAAACATTCGTCATCGTTTCTTTCCAAGTTTTCATCAATATCCTTGCTTGCACAAGCAGTGCCGTGGAAAAATGCATTTATACCAGATATGCGACAATCACCTTGGAAATCAAAGAGACGGAACTAATTGGATTTAGTATGCTCCAGACATTCTCACCCAGTAGTGTCTGGAGATAACAAGTGATCTAACAATTTGCCTATTTGATCTATTTCCATGTACATTTGTATATTGCTGTGGCATTGGCCATATTGTCAATAACAGTCCAACTACATGAACTATATTCAAAGAAACCACGAAAACACAATTTTCCGTGTACATGTGTTCATCAAAACACTTGTCACTTATTGCTGGTCATAGTTATATCAGAATCCGAATGTTCATAGTAAATTAAATCACCAGGTCGTTAATTCATTATTCATCCTTCGTTACGATGTCAATTATAGTGTTTCAAATAAAGAAAGCTAATGTCTGGTAATGGAATATTTTCATGAATAATTGAATAAAATTGTCGCCCTGTATTGATAATCTGTGTTTGATGCCTTAGATTATCTAACATTCTATGGTCAGAAATCATCCCCAACGCTCTCAACTGTATATTTCGAACTCCAGCAAAGTTGTCACTGGTGTCATGTACCAACGACATTATTCCACAACAATTATCTTCAAGGATGTGGCATAAGCACATATCACCAGCTCACATATTATAGCAAATGAAGACCAACAAATGCTCTTTGGTTAGGGTCCGGCAATTCGCAGAAACCTATCGCGTGTATGGATTTCTCTGGAATCCAAGTTGGTGCAGGCGTTAGTTCTACAACATCTCATTTTGCTGTGTATACTTGGAATGTTCACACACACCAACATCAGAATTGAACGAGACACTTGAGCCTCTTAATTGGAGCCATTATACAATCAAGATAAAGTAACTGGATAATTCATAAGGCTCAGTATGTAACACCCTGCTGAAGATGGCGTTAGCACGAAATAATCAAGATTGATTGAGGTTCTTACCGTGAAAGACAGCAGTGCGCTGTCGCTAGTGATAATGTTCAATTATTCAGGAACGTCCCTCTTCTGAGATGACTCACTACAGGTCATGCTTTGGTAGATTATCGTACAAATAACATTTTTGGCTTTGGTGTATACTATGTTTATTGGCGCTGTCAATGATATGGGACTATGAGTATCGCAATTCGGTCTCCCATGTATGTTATGTTGTTTTGATGCACACATGAAACACAGTGTGACTGATTCGAACTACTCGAAATTTGTCGATGCTGTGCATCTCATAATCTTTTTTGTTAGCTGCAATTCACATAATGGAATGGACGTGTAATGTGATCATTTTGTGCGCTATTATACTTATCATTAGGAGACAGGGCGTTGCACCCAAACCGTGTGTTATTCCCTCGACAGTGTTTGTGGCATTTGTGGATCCACGTCAATCGGTGCTTGGGGTAAAGATTAATTGTGAGAATACAATACACCCGTGAGAACAGCCCAGCTGGTGCCCGGTTTGAACGAAAGTGACGACGCTACCTCACGGAGAACTCCGTACTGACAGAATCTTTTCATGGTGATGGGTTAAAGATACATTGCTCTATCAAATAATATTTGTGGATCACGTTTTACATGTTTTTACATGTGCAGTACATGCTAACATTGAAATCGGTAAATGCCTTATTAATCTGAAATAAGGGAGAGAACATTCGTGGTCTACTTCAATGATTAAAACTGAAAGGTGTACCTTAAATATACATGTTTCTCAGCGTTCCGTTGTGTCGATGACAAAGCTCCTCCATTCCTCTCCATACCCTCAAATATCTGTGTTTTATATGTTTCGTGAGATTGATGCAGATTTGTTACAAAAAGTCACAATACTGGATGTTCTGTAGAACCACTTCCTCGTGTTGATTTTAATCTGCAGCAGTTAAATAAGGGAATTGTACATTTTTGGAGCAATGGAGGATGATATACGTAATACATGCCGATGTATTTTATTTTTCAAATACCAAATGCAACATTTGAGCACTGAGATATAAATGTATATTATCTGAATCATCCATGGCTGTGCATACATCACAGATGACAAAAAGTAAAAAAAAAATCATTAGACATGCATACATGATATTTATCACAAAAGAATCGAATATTCATCTATAGGAGCTTGACCACAAAATATTCACAGCACACATTCCACTCATATCTCCCGAATATTCAAGGATCTCATGATTACCGAAAAAAGAGTCATCGATTGACAAGCACAATTGCACCTCAACCTGCATCAGCAACAGCAGTATTCGGCTGAATAGAACCAAAGTGACATCTAATACATGCAACATAAGAACTATTACCTTCATTTGTCTCAGACTGGCAAACACTATCATATGCAAGAAACATGCCGTTATTTAAACAGCTAGTCGCACTGATATTGAGGATGAACTGTATTTCTGATACCTAAATCAATCATTTTGATTGTGATCAATTTGTGATTTGCAAAATCATTGAGGATATTGCTGCGGAAGCCACGTTCCTACGATGAACTTCCTGATCAGATTACTTCATGAATTATGTGTAACTATTCCAGGTCATGTCCAAGAACGCGGGGCATCAGAGCGATCTCACTTCCGATCATTGATTAAGCATCTCGCTTCATCTAGGGACCTTGTTTGTAGTTGGAGACAGGTCCTGGCTGAGACTCCCCTCCTCCTCCATCGCATGTCTCGATCACACTACAGCGACCAGCCCACAGGGCACTGTGTCCACACACTTCCCGTCCATGAGCTGGTCTCACATACTGGTGAGTCACCAACACGGTAGTCTGCTGGGTCCATGGATCGAGACATGCGATGGAGGAGGAGGGGAGTCTCAGCCAGGACGTGACTCACCAGTATGTGAGACCAGCTCATGGACGGGAAGTGTGTGGACACAGTGCCCTGTGGGCTGGTCGCTGTAGGCTGCACCTGGATTTCGTGATAGGGTGATAGAGTGTTGATTCAACATATGAGCATCCCATCTCTTCACACTAAATTTAGACACAATCCTCACATACATAACTGCATGGTGGAAATGTAATTTCCGAATCCGTTTACGTCAACATGGTAGGCGGTATTTAACATTAGTAGCCTGGGTACATTACATTACACATATAGGATGAGTTGGTATCTCAGCTATCCCTTTGACAGGACATTCCCTGACATGCAATGTGTACATTGATCAGCCTGGAGATGGTCATCACACAAGCTATATCATACTGCTTGACAATCCTCAATGGAAATCGTTGCTGCACATGAATCCAATGCTGCAAATGTTTCCTTCTCCTGATTTCTCGGTGGATCCGTAGAACTTACCGAAGTGTGAATCAAATTCTCTGCTGAAAAACGTCTTCTGCATGTAAATTAAACCTAACAATAGCAGGATATCAAAAAAAAATAATACATCATCCAAACAAACTTTCTCCACATGAACCTATCTGTCTTAGATTGTTTTAGACTGTTGTCATTGATGTAATCAATTATCAATGGGAACTCAGTTAGCCCTAACTATGTCAGGTAATTTAACTGAAAATATATATCAAAGTTATCACTAACTGTGAATAATTCACGAAAGTCAGGAAATGGTTTTTTTGGGGGTGAAATCACTATAAATGTCTCGTGAGATGTGCACGGTTCAAGATCCACACTAAAATACCACTTGTTCTAAACTAGGTCACGGAACTTTATGGTTTCTTTATGATTCTGCTGAATCCCATGGTTACTCCATATGTTACCAAAGGCTACCAGGTACAACGCTCTTATAACTATTGGTTGTACCTATACCCAGTCTAAAATGAATGACTCGTAAGATACGTAAATCAACTCTTTTCAGCTTCAACTCCATGTTCGAAAATCAGTTAAAGTAAGAACAGGAAGCTGCAGGAATGACATGAAAGCAATAGTGCCCAAGACAACTATCTTCCGATTATTGATTGTTGAATTGGTGTACACTTACGAGATATGATCACGATAACAATCATATTCGTGACACTCATCAATGAAAATACATGACGCAACATATTCAAAACATTGTCTGCCCCTGATGACGCCAGTGTGTCTTTGGATGAACTATTTGGTCGGGCTTTGTTTCTATTGCAAAATATTGTATTTTACGTTTGTTATTGGCATCATCAAAATCCGGTTGTATTGGTGGTAATAAATTGATACTTACATTCACACTTTGTACACTTATTGCTGGCACATTTTCTTATAATAGAATTATAACAAACTGAATTGATCATGAAAAATAAGAACCAATGCCATTTCAGTACCAGCAATAAAACCACAACAATGTGAAAAATTGACACTAACACGTATGAAATCCACACATACATTACACATTACTGTCAAACATGTCATGGTGCATTGTTCTGTTCGTTAAATTCCTAATGTCACACAACAGGTATGCACACGTGAATTGATAAATTTGTTGCTAGTACACTATCAGTCTCTTTTGGTTCAAGGTTTATAAGCAATATATTGGAATGCCAGCAAATAAGTGTACCTGATATAGTTGTAGTTGTTCGATGTGCACAAATCCATTGACGTCTAACGGCATGCCGCATGCACTGAACAACAACTTCTAACGAGATTTCCAGGTCGTTGGTCTTCCCTGAACTAGCACTGTGTGCCCGAGTGGACAGTTGGTCGATGAGGTCACTCCTCAAGGTCACACAGTCAATGAAGTCACGCCAGCGATTAGATGAGTTCTGGAATGCTATTTCGCACACATTATTTTCGGGAAAATGCGAATTATCGTTTCTCTTGCTTGAACGACTTCAGGATCACCACCAGCTTGTTATTGTTAACTTCCTTTCGATCACCCAGCGCTGTTTCTTTCGTGAGAAATGGAGCTTTCAACAGAACAAACACAATAAGAGCCTGATCAAGTGTGAAAGATACCCTCTTGCGAAATTGATTATTATATTTGAGTGGTAATTTGATAACTACTTTCAATAGCTAGATACTTTGTTTTGAGGTTATTTACATGCTAAACAAGATGCTCATTATCAAGGCAGCTCCCATCATTGTTGACATTCGGATATCAGTTTTGGTCTACTTATACATTTATTCACTCATGTTATTTACTTTGTTTAACATAGATATATTTATATTCCACAGAAAATGTTTACCAAATTTTGAAAAATTAGATGGAGGGAAATGAGAAAAACTGAAATTCCCCCACACAATGCAAACTTCAGTGAACAGAATATCGTCTGGATGTACAGAATAATTAAACGAAGGAACAGGGGTATGCCTGATATTATTTACATGTCACAGACGTGTCAGATTATCGTACGGACCAATATGTTCAAATACATGCACTGAAAAAACTGATCAATTTACACGAATGTTTTCTACGATTAGAATTCAGATTAAGACAGTAGTTAAATGTAGTTAAATGTGGAAATAATAATTCTGCTAATTCTATCTAGTACACAGTTATCACTATCTGGTGATAATCGCCTTTGCCGAGACGTTTCTTGTGACCTTTCCTAAGGATTCACTTATCATCCACCTATAATTAACTTGGCTGAAACGCTGCTTTGTCATCTCCACGCGGGAGGAGGCTGGATACCAGTGATAGTGCTGGATACCAACACTAGTAGCTTGTGACAGCTTATTACCAAACCCATATGGTCGCATTTACCATTCTATGTCGACTTCCATAAAATATCCCTTGATCACTTGAAAATGATTTACTTTGTACAGCAGCTACAAGATGTAAAACATGTACTTGGAGGTTTCTTCCACAGATTATAAATTATACATAGGGTTACTATTTTGAACGCAAATTGTCTAGCCCTTGCATCCCCGCGTTGATAAGTGATTCATGAGAGTAGTTCATGGACATTTTTATACTGGAACAACATAAAGAAATGTCTTGGTAGAGGACACACTATAAGTATATATACCTATATATGAATGATAAATTTACATGCTCTGCGAGAAAAGTGCGCACATTCCAAATACATGCTTTAAACTGTTATCAAAGGAGATATAGTGAACAAACAATGAAGATTGGAAAATCTCGAGCACATTGCAAGTAAAGGCATCACGAATTTGTTATGTAGCATCTCGATATGACACATGCAAGCGATATCTATTCTGTTCAAGGCTCGCGCGATCATTTCGTTACAAAGATTTATACAAGTGTCATTGTGACTGATTTGTGAGAACATGGAGTTTCTCATGTACAGTTCGCAAATATTCTGCTTCGAATATATTGTTATAACTTGTGTATACATTTATTAGAAAATCCATTTATAATTTATTGGAGATAAAACCACCCCATCGCCTTCAATTCGTTGTATTCACTGACAACGATTTATCCTCTATGACGGTATTTATTAATATGAAACTGTTTTTGCACAGAAAGTGGGAATATATTATGACATACCATGGACAGATGTTATTCTAATTGGGATCCTTTTTGAACACACTGTTAATGATTCATTTTACCATTTTGTGTTTCCGAGCTTGTGTGTGGTGCAAATATTATGATTGTGGAACTTCGACCTTGAATGCATCCATTGATCTGAGATTTTACGTTTAAGTTCCTGACACTGGTGTTTCAACAATAACAACCATATCAAAGCTAATTTCAGTTCAGGGAAGCAGCCAAGCCCCGCTTTCATGATAGTACGTGTTCATTGACGGCCAGTGCACTATAATGATAGTGATAAACCTGAAAAGAAGGGGGTTTTATGTGACCTATCAATCATGAGTCACTGCCACACGATGGTATGGAGATATGACCAAGATACGTTATTGATGATAGCAGAGATATAAATCACAACAGTACGCAACCACCTATAATTCGTTGGAGAGCAGATCAAAGGCACGTGAAAGTCGCTATAATCATATAAATGAAATTTATGGGAAAATTGTTTCACATTAAAGTTAATGGGGACAGGAATACAGCTGAATGCCTTTACTTCATAATACGCTTCTTTCATCAGGAATTCCCGTTGACAATTGGTATCGTGCGAATTGTTCCATGAATGAGATACATCATAGTTTATCTGACCATAAAGCTGACTGCCCTTTTCATCCCTGGAGCATGTTTATAACATTTTTGCGTGCTCGACCACACTACTGTGGAATAATCTCCTTTATTACATTGTAGTGAAGTGGCATGAGTGATGATAATAATATGAAGATGGACATTTTATGGGAGTCATTACACATGTCTTTGAAACCATTAAACAACATAACACTCCCTGGAGTATTTGTGATCAAATTGTCTTCATACTAACCAGTGTACACTGCAATAAACCTTAGATAATCTTCCTTGTTAATGTACGTAAAATTTTATTGCAAAAATGATATAGAATGATATGGAATGATCTAGGAACACGACAGGCATGCATGACAAATTTTTCACATGGGATAAGCAGACGAAATCATTATATTTAACAAAGCGTGTTCAGCAATGTGTACTGTTGGTGATATCATGTGCTTCTTCAATCCTTGTCTGTATGTCATGTTGGGCGTCAATGCTACTCAATGACTGACGTGATTCGACCGTTCCCGTGACATTCTCACGCCTTGAGAACGTCGACAGCACGCTGATCTCACTGTGGATAGAAGGCACCCTGCTGCTGCATTTACTGCTCGTGTCTCCCATGACACTGAACTTCCTCGCACTGTCTCTCACTTGATAGACCCCAGACGGCTGCTCAGCTTTATCAAATAGTGATCGAGATATTGACCTGAGAAGAAGCATCCTGAGACGTCGGTTTGTGTATCCATAGAAAAGCACGTTACATGCGCTGTTGGTGTAGAAAAGCAATATGGAGATGATATGTAGGTAGTAGGGGTGAGTGTGCACCTGCCAGTGACCCATAGACACCACAATTATGACCACAAAATACGGCAAAGTCATCAGCAGATACATCAAAAGTTGGCAGCTAAGCAGGTTGACGGCTCTTGTGTAGTTGATGTGTTGCGGTTGACGCATTTTATATTCATAAGATTTGTCAACGACCTGTTCTGTATCTGGAAGCAAGTGCCCGTTCCTATAGGATTCATATTCTATGAAACTAGCGTTTTGATCACCCAGAGAGTAAATGGACACAAAGTGGATTATGTACGAATATACAAACACAATTAATGTGGTTGGTAGAAAGAAGCAGCATACAACATAGAAGGCAGAGAATCCCAGGTTGAAGAAGCCGTAGTTTGATGAGGACAGGTGACAAATACATTCTCCAGTCACGTGACGGGAACTGGCAGACAGGAAGTACGAAAAAGTGCCAATCACTGCACTCGTCATCCACACACAAAATATCCAGATAAAAGCTCGTAGACACGTAACTTTAGTCTTGTAACACTTCCTCTTACAGATGAACATGTAACGCTCCATGCTGATGAGCGCAATGCCCCAGGTGGATAATGCAATTAGCGCCTTTTCCAGTGTCACTAACAAGGAGCAAAGAACATCGCACTGCCTCTCTTCTCCACGTTGTAAGACCACGACCAGTACAGGCAAATACAGACAGGCGCCGATAGTATCCGTCACCCCCAGACTGAGTGTGAACATATTTGCCGGCTTTATCTTGTGTTTGTTCAAGTGCAGAATCGTCACAAAGAACGGGACATTGAGCACAACGATTACCAGCATGAGGATAATGGCGTAAATGATGGCAACTGTCCGAAAGAAGTCCGGCTTGGTCTTGCACATGTTTGGTTGGACTGAACAGATCTCGAAGACAATTGGTGATAAAGTTCCATCTGGTGCGACTATTGTGATGTTTTCCATGTTGGACGGCAGAAATGATACTCCAGGCATCATAATGTGCATTCAGTTATCCACGAGCAATCGCAGGATCATATCCAGTTAGCATTTGAAATTACTCTTTAATGCTGAATCAAGTATGAATTAGAAGACCGTTGTATATCCTGTTTTTTCCAATCTCCAGGTGAGCTGTGATAACTGTAGTAGGTAATACCGTTTTGTAAGATAAAATTTTAGCTGCCTGCTATTCACATTTCATCGGTGGCAATCAGCCCGTCCAAACACATGCAAGCTACTGTCCAATGCGCGATGTATTCGTGCTCTTATATAGAGCAGTGACAGTCCCTTCCAAGGCAGAAGATTTCTTCCCAAGCTACCAGTTCATAGAGCCCCGCCCATTGCTCGCACCGGGTTCCCACACTGGATGGACCAGAGGTGGTCTTGCGCACTGGTGGGTCTTGAATTGACAGTCTGCTGGGTCCACGGCGGGAGTTGCGAGGGATTCCTCTCAACTAGGACGTGTCCCTAGCACAAGTAATGTCCCTTGATGAAGCGAAATCTTTCATTTCACCGATAAGATTGGGAGCTAGATTGTGCCGATGTCCTGTTGTATGCCATGGTGGGGAATAACATCACGAACTTTGTGGAAAATAATTTGATATTCGATTTCATTGTGGAAGGTCGGGATTCTCGTGGAAGCCAGGAAACTGCGAAATAAACGTGTAAACTGAAAATCTGAGCTGAAAACCCTCATTAGTACACGTATACATTTAGACATGTCCAATCATCCATATCAAACCGTCTCAAAATATAATATAATATAATACATACACAACGTAGACGTGTTTGTTTCATATTATATGACACATTAGTCATATTAGTGTGTGTATTTGTTTTATAATGATTGTGCATCATTTCAAACGTGAAAGTATTTTATTTATCCATGAGTGTACATATAATAGTTACGTTACTGAATTTACAAAGAAGAATTGCAGGGTGAGGTAATTCTGGAATTTAACATGGGTTTGGTGCAGGTGACAATATGACTGGATTTATCTACATTTAAAAAATATAGTGATATATCTAAAGCTAATAACAACACCATTATCAATGTTTCTCGAGAGATTGCATGGATTGTGACAACATAGATATCCGAAAATTACGTAAAACAATGTCTTAGGGAAACCAGACGGCCCTGAGAGTGCTCCATTCATCTTCAACATCTTTGTGACAAATCATGATGACTCACTCCATCATGAATGACCATAATGTCTATCCTAACATGGCACATCCAGTATCTACATGGTTGAAATGAAGTTGAGAGAATCACTTTTCATCTTTGATAAGACGTGGTGGGGATTGTGCAAACCTGTTTTATGTCTCCTGTTCCCCTGTGCAAACATGTTCTAAGTTCTGCTCTGCTTTATCCAATTTCATTGAACTAATCAAAGTTACAATGAGAATTTGAAAGGGACAAGTTCGCAATTGTTGATGATGAACATCTGGTAAATCGAGCACTTTCGACGTCAGTACCGTTTGCATAGATATTGGTCCAACTGTCCACTCAGGGCCGGAAAGGTCAATCCATCTTTTGGCATCAAGCAGCTTTTGATATTCCTTGGTTATCACTATGAGATTACTTAGTGTCAACTCCAAAATCGTAACTCTTATATTTCGATTTCAGGATCGTCTTTATCCCGTGATATGACGTTGTCAGCTGCAAAATTCCCACATTAGCTTTCCACATCATTCATCCATATCGTTATAGGCGATAGGCCTATACGTGAATCGCTGGAAATGACCAAAACATGCATATACACTACAATATATATATACTCAAGTGTGATCTGGTTCATGTTCGTGATGCTGATTTTGACTGATAATTAATGACCAATGCATTCAAAAGTATTTTGGAGGATTTTGATGATAAATGCTTGGCCCGCGCTGTGCCAAACTGTTCTTGAATTTAGCAGGTTATCCCGTTCAGTTCACTGCAACCAAGACAATGACAATGAGTGCAAAATTGGATCATGATTACTATGTGGAGGTTGCACTTGCTTGACATTGTTTGGATCCTCTCAAACTGACCTGACCTTATGACAGTTCAAGGATCTCTGGTACATTGCATTTTATGCTACCCAGCAGAAAATTTCGAACTGCGTGCATTGATTTCAATGCATCTCGTACGTTCACACACAAACTAACCGAGTCAGCTTCTTTGTCGGGAAGCAGGGATTGACATTCAAATTTTATACAATGAATGATTTGTTACCAAAACTACATTAGTTACGTATCTAACATAACACATAAAATATACTCCAGTAACAGTTTAATTTTTTTCACCACAGCAAAACTGTAACTTAAGAAACATGTTCAATACATATATTCATATGATTCTCACTAGCGTTCATATTCTATAATAAAATCATGCGAATCAAGATGGGTTCAAAAAGAGGGAGCAACCTCAAAATTTAAAAAAACAAGGAAACATATAATATGGTATTAGATTTTGCTATACAAAGATTTAAATAGAATCCTGCATCGTTCACTGGCTGATAGTAAACGGAGTACTTCACTCCCGATAGTCGATGCCACTAAGAACCAAACTCATTTTTACCTTCTCTTGGCTGTCGTTACTTTCCTTGGCTACTTTAGATGTCAGTTTCTCTGGAAGTACGAACTGATATTCGAGCCATATATTGAGACAAAAGTGGGATTTATTGATGAATATAGTAATCATAATTTTTCCCTTTGGACAGATTGGTAATAATCATGGTGTTGAAGAACTATACCAAAAATACACGTGCATCGTGCAATGATCAATGTTGCAATGTTCAAATACATGTGCATCGTGCAATGCTTTTCGGGTCTTTTTGTTATGAATTTAGAGAAAGATCAATGCAGTAGTACATTTCTGGCAATACAATATGCTTATTAGGCACATGATATGCAACATTCCAATCTTTCAGAATGAATAATTCCCCTTGTCATTCCTCTCGTCATCTGGGGATGACGATTGTTTGTTGGAATTTAACAAACCCATAAGATTAACGCAGATGTGTCACACGAAATAGCGATACAAAGTGTTCTGAAGAGCGAGGCGTTTTGTAGCAATACACGATTATTCATGTATTACATGCAAAACTTTACATACTTTCACACGATTTCATCATGAGATGACCTCCACGGAATAGATATATGTCAAGTACATAGGTACATAATCACAAGCCAAAAGGCTACTGAGTTGATGGTATCCTTGGGGACAGATTTGACGTCCACCAGCAGTGACACCGGCTCAGTTGTATGAATGTAAGTATCAGTCTATGATCATCAATACATCTAGAATTCGATGATGCCAACAACAAACGTAAAATACAACATTCGATATATCATGTATATATAAGTAACATTTAATATATATTAGGTTTAATATAAGTGGCAACATATAATACATTTTTGGCTTGCATTCAATGCCTAGCCAGCCTTACTTGGTTATGACAGTTGTTGTCTTTTTCAGTATAGTAAAATATTATCAATACATTTAATATGATGTCTGATATAAGCCTTCGCATACCTTGAAGTTTTCTGTAAGGAAGCGACTATATGCAGACGATAAAACCGCTGCTGGAGTCAGCGTGTCGGCGCTGTCAGTATATTGCCCCAAAGATCAATCAATTTCGATTATGTGCCAATCGCTGCCATCCTTTCATGGCCACAAATTCAATGACATTATGCCTCTATGATTCATATCCTTGGGGTTGGTCACAAGAATCTATTCCAACCAGGATGATCGTCTTAGTGACAGGTCAGTGACTACCAACGAACGGATAATCCCGCAAAGAAAAAGGACTTGGAATATGTGGTGAAATGTGGGAACTTCTGCAAACCATAACCACACTATAACAGCATTCCTTTTTAGACTGGGTTGTATTTACAAGAGCTATGAACGTAGTGAATGTGTTCTCAATCACTCTTATTACGACCGTTGCCATTTTTACTTTCAATTTCGCCAAAAATGTATAGCTATTTTATCTACCAATATCTCAACACCATTCATCCTGACAGAATTGAGCCACGTTTTGCTTAGATTGTCGATGCCATCGATAATCCTATCATCCCCTTAAATGAGAATTAGTTACAATTTACATTACAGGATATGTTTTTGCTTCTCGTTCAGGAATGTTGCCAAGCGAACCTTATGTTTTTGCAGCCGCCTCAGTGATGCAGTCGACAGAGCGAGATATTTCGGTAAAAACCAGGCTATCAATATTTTGATGTTTTCAATATTTTGATAATTTTAATATCTCCTTACATGTATATCCAGTATTAATTTTAGGGAAAAAAACGATCATGTGCTCATTTGCAGTATGCAGGTGGTGCAGCATATGCAGCTTATCATGAAAATGTAGAACAAATGTAAAATGGATCGCATTATATTCGATATTACAGATTTTATAAATTGCATATTTTGTTAGCAATACAAATGGGTAATACACAATGTAGTCGGATACGCAAGTCGGTAACCCGCGGCTGCAATTTCCCTTATAGACTCTATTTGTCCACTATCTGTCGGCGATTGTCTTTGTCCAGACGTTCCTTTGTGATTGTGGTTCAGAGATTCACTTAGCATCCGGTGACCTGTAACTAACGTGGCGGGCACGGTGCTTTGTCATCTCCACGCGGGAGGAGGCTGGATCTCAGTGATAGTGCAGAATACCAACGACAGTAAATCCCTCTATCACAGAGCCGCTTTCGACAGCTTATTACCAGGTCAGCATGTATAGAAATTGTTTACGAGCCGTATTTTACTATCACACATCTCCTTCTCTGTGTTCCATGTACTCTAGAGACGAAAACTCAATTTAATGGATGTATATATATATATATATATATATATATATATATATATATATATATATATATATATATATATATATATATATATATATATATATATATATATATATCAGTTCTATACATTTGGTATAGAATATATATGATATAAGATATACAATAATGATACACATTAGTGAAACACTGTCGTTGTGATAACGTGTAGTTTGCACGTTATCGACCAATTGATCCCCGCCACATTCAATCAGCACGTGTTTGCAGAATATCATCTGAACCATTTCGTTTGACAATGAACACTCGCGTGGTGCGGCTAAATCACCTAGCGTTTTGATCGTCCAACAAATAAACTAAAAGCAATGCACTGGTATGAGCTTAGGGTCTATTGACAACCTTCGATGACCAACAAATCTCGCATATTAGTTCGTGTGTCTGATGGAGACAACAGATCGGCTGGTTCACAACAGAGCTTCCCGGGCAACATATATAAAGTCTAGAACAGTCTCTCGGCCTCTAAAGTGTGCTAGATAATTGCATCAAATGTGTAATATTTGTTTCTATCCGTTTCCATTATCCCCCAAAATCGTGCAAATTGTTTCATTTCTACATGTGTTTCATTTTTTTCTATTTTGCAGTCCTGTATAACGGTGTTGATATACACTATCCAAATGAATTTCCAGCCCCGAATAATACTAGCTTTGGGCATGTGGCAGCATCCTCAAATTAGATACACCTGAAAGGAATCTACCACTGAATTGTGTCACAACTTTTTATTCAGTGTACGCTTGTAGTTCATATATCACATGATTCAGATACCAGTTTTACATATGTTTCAATAGTCCATCGAATTTGCATAGTCCATAGTACTGCAAGCACATAGCCACAACGTCCCTCTTCACCTTAGTTTGCCCAAGAGTCCTGTCCAGTCCACTATCTCACACCCCAATTGACATTCACTGACCGGTTACTAACGCTGTCACCCTGGTTGGAATAGATAGTTTTTTACTCATCCTAGTATCAAGACTGATAGATGAGTCCCGGGCATTGAATTCGTGACCGTGGAGGGATGTCAGTGTTTGTCAGCTAATCGATGTAGTCAATTGATTGAGAAGATGATAGCGTCATACTTTGATATATTCCACGAATCTTCTTTCTACACGAAGCTGAGAATCAATGCCAAATAACACCAACTCGAGTAAAACAATACGGGGATATTTGTTGGAATGACTTCATGAATGAATCACTCGGAGTGTTAGGTATTGTTTCCAACATAACCGCTCTTTCGTACTTTGTATGTATCGTAGTTTGTAGTACCTTCAATCTACTACAATTAATTCATTATATTAACTGATAAATTGTAATAATTAACCAGTCGTTGTACTTTCATTCTACTACAATTATATTAATAAATTGTATTAATTATCCAGATGTTCCCATATCAGAGATCCACTTAGCATTCAGCTCTTTTCGTGGGAGAAGGTCACAATATGTTATAATGCTGAATGCCAACAACAGTAAATCCTCTTCAAAATGGATGCTCTTGGCAACTTATTATCAGGCACACATGGGGCAACAACTCCTTATGAGTCTTATTCCAGATTACTTGTCAACTCCCATGATATATAAAACGTTGACTACCAGGAGACATGTTAGGTAACTGACATTTCAAATACGGAGGTGGAGGTTTATCGAAGTACAAACTTCCATGATCAGGATTATCACTGGGACCCACATATCAGTATTAAGGTTTGTAGTCCATGGGTATCCATCCAGCCATGAAGGCACGTTCAAGACTGGGTATATTACGTAGATTCACTACATGTCTATCTTAATGAAGCCAAAACTTATAATTCCAATATTCGCAATCCTAAATGATAATTACACTAAACTGATACAGCAATGTATGATTTCTCAATCTGAATGATGACAATAGAACTGCTGTTGGATAATCCACATTATCCAATGGATTAGAAGTACTTCAATTGATTTATCCCTGGAAAGTGCACAGACTGTTTGATATGCAATCTGTTATCTTCAACTTGTGATCCATGAAGAAACAACTTGTAATTTGGCCACGTGGAATCATGGAAACGACCATGCATTGAGAATAATATCTGCATTGTTATATGGCCTCATAACTTGCCTTCAAATATGAAGATATGAAGTGTGAGCATTCTCATACTATGTATACATTTCAATATTTAACCATTAGTTCTAGGGTAATTGAACATCATTATTCGCTCTAATATCACGTGTAATTGGTTTCAAATGAAATGAACGTAACAGTATTGATGACGATGTGTATCTTCTACATTGTCTTTCAACGTTTGTCAACCGTCACCAATGGAACCTTTATTCGTGAAAAGCGTGATTGATAAGTGTTGATCTGACATTTAGTAGCTCAACAGTCTTGAATGGTCTCGTTCTTCCATTTGTCCAGTCTAGCGCCATCCCATCAAAATGATCTATATTTGTCGTCCTCAGAACTCATACTCCAGTGTGTTTACATTGTACATGAATAACATGGATGGTACACACGTAACTCTTTTGTTTCAAAATATCTTTCACTTGGAATGTTTATTTTGAGAGGAATATGCAATTCAGTCCAAATAAGGATGAATCTGTCACCGAGGCTACCATAGATAGTAGAGACTACTTGCTAAGTTACTACTTACTTCTATACTCGAAGTTACTCTTTGTGAAAATATTCGAAGGACGTAATATACGGCATTCGATTGTACAAGCATGCTAGAATTGCATTGGCCACATAAACCACAGTTTGAACGTTGTTGTACATGTGTCTGAAATTCGCAAAAAAAGAAATCAGCAAAAAAGTGGCAGAAATCTTATTGTAATATATATTTCAAATGCGTATACTATGAATAAGTTACAAATGAGTATATTATAACTTTTTTCCTTTTATTGTACATTTTCATTATGATCATGGTCGGTAAATAGCCAATTGGCTAATGTTTCATGCTTTGAGGATCCGACGTTAAATAAAATCTTGCCTCATAGAATTCTCTGCTTACCAGATTGTCCTGTGTGGGGGAGCAGTCAAGGTATAAGAAATAATTATCAGAATCAAATTCATAAACAATCACAGGGCTGTCTTCTATTCTGATACCAATGATATTTTCTCCGAGTCGTCAATGTGCAGTGATTGCTGTTCAGGGTGAAGCTCGCAGGGATGTCCGGAGAGTGGCTCTACTCATCGTCTGATATCAGATTTTGGTGTACTTCTCATATTCGACTATTTCTGGTCAGAATGTACTCTAAATATGCATCTAACCGTAGTATTGCTTGTCATCTTGATGTTTACATTATACGGGAAACTGGCTCTCTGTAGCCTCTCGTTCCTTGTATGCGGTCCACCCTTATGCGAGGACTTTCGCTGTTGTATGGGGATACCACATTGCCCTGGTTATGACGCAGTCCAAGTGCACAAGTTCAAATTAGGTGTTATGGGGCGTGTACTGCATTATATGGGCCAAGTACAAGCTAAGTCGGTCCCATTTCCGCCATACGCTAAAAACATGCTGCCATCCTGACGAAAAGATTTCAGGAACAGGGGTTCATTGCAGTACAACAACATATTGCTTTCTTTCTCAGTATCATGATTAAAAGTCGGAAAGTTTGCAGAACATTTCTGGTTGCTCCCAATGTGAGTTTTGCCAATGCATGACAATGATATCGTGCGCATGGGAAAAGTCTTCAAGGATAACTGGTAAGCTCTATTGGGTGAGAGTCACTTCCCCTGTTAGTTAACAGAAATGATACTTCAGACAACGATACATCTGCCTGCAGCCATCATTATGTACATGTATGTATAGTGTATGTATCCATGAACAAATAGGTCATATCCAGTGACAACATTTCATTATCTCCAATTCTCCATGTCAGCATTTCTGCATGTCTTTGAATCATCGTCACTGTTATACTATCAGAAATCAGCACATCCGTGTTCAGACAAGCTGCTGTCCACGTTGTCACCACACATGCCTTGCCACTGCGCTTATATTTTGTCAAACAAACTGCCACAATTTTTATGACAAAAGTTTTACTTTAGACTACCAGTGCACAGAGCAGTGCTCGTTACTCAATGAGGGTTTACAACATTGGTAGTCGCAGAGCTATTCTCGAGTATCCGAGCGAGTATCCAATCTGACGGTCTGCTGGGTCCACGGGCGGAAACCGTGAGAGAGGCGGGGAGTTATCTCAATCAGGACGTGTCCCACAAGTCACATGTCAAGTCCCTTGGTGAAGCGATATCCTTAATCAATGATCGGAAGTTAGATTGCTCCGATGTCCCGTGTTCTTGGAGATGGAATGGAATGGTTGCTCATAATTCATGAAGTAATCTGATCACAGAGTTGATGTTTGAAACGTTGCTCTCGTAGCATCGTTCCCAGTGACGTGGGTGATAACAAATTGATCGAAATTGGAATGTACATATATATTATGCTGGGCACAACAAAATTAAATACAACTGATTTAATCCCAAGATTGGCAAACCCCAGTCCACTTATGACTCATTCCACGAAGCTTTGAAAATAAATAGAGTTTATATCAACTAGCTGATCAGAATTTATGATGATATAACAATGTTTCCTTATCTTTATTGCATGGTCAGTTAAATCAATTAACTGATTAATGCGACGTTTAAATTGATTTGGCAATCTGAAGTTCATCCTCAACATCCATGTCAAATAACACAATGTTTGTTTCACATGGTACTGTTCGCCAGACGTCAGTGAAAACAAATATCACAAAAACACCTTTAATATTCACAAAGATCGGTTCATGAAACTCATCTGTTTCCAAGAGCACTGTCGAGCTCATATAGCTCGAGTTTCCATCATTCATGTCAGTCCATGCTGATATTAGGGATGTTTCATATGCACGTTCGTGGAGGCACGAACTGCACGAACTACGAAACGCACGAACAGGCCGTTCTGAAGGGGACCGGTTGTTTTCGCAGAACAGGTTAGGCTTAGATGAGCAAGTGGACCGATGCATCAAATCATACGTTTTACAGGCAATCGTATACTCTTACCGGCGCCTCATTCTTTCCATTGTGTTCACAAAATTATCGGCCGTTTTGTGTATTGATTATTTTTTTTCAGTGTTTGTGCTATGTACTATGAAACGATTGATACAAAAACACAAAAAACAAATTCGTTACACATTCTAGTACCCCGCTATGGGGATAATATTCAACATCTTTTCGAAACTAAAGAAAATGTGCGCACTGATTATGTTCGCTGTATCTTGCGAAACAAGTGTTATACGCTGTGTATGTGACAGATATGATAAAAAGAAACATTTATGATATACTGTATCCTGGTAGATAATATAATGGGCAATAAAGGTAATGTGAACGAATTGCTTACATCTGCCCCAACATAAACAAAGAAATTAATTTCCCTATAGATTCGTTATTTGCAACACAAATTATTCAAACTGAATATTTGGGTCTTCATCACTACATTATACCATACATATACGAGTTGGGAACCTTTCCGTGCGAAACCATTTTAAAAAAAAAAACATTCAATATCATATTTGGAGACATTCGCGTGCGCATTGGAACTTCTGCACTGCACAGATGCTCTGGTGATTGCTACTGATCACTTTCAGGGAAACCAAAAACAGATTATGCCACTTTAAGGTTTGTTATAGATTGACACATCCAAAAACAACACCCGGTTTCACATGTTTCGCGTTTCAAAACCCGTCCTCCATTTTACTCTGAAATATCAATGCCCCTGAGAGTCAAGTATTAGTTATAAAGCCCTGTTTTCAATGTGTGCGCTGCCTATTTGGCTCCACCATACAACATATCCGAAATACTATTAAAATAAATATGTAAAAAAACGTTTTGGGGTCTAAGGATTTTACATGTACATGTATCGTGTATTCACCTAAAAACATGTTCATCAACGTGCGCACAATTGATGGTAAGTGTTGATGGTAAAATTGAGGGCAAGTGGGTATTTTTGTTGGGAAACACATCCCAAACGAGGTTCTCAGAATTGTTCTGTTGCATTCAACAACAAAAATAAGAAATAGCTGCAAAAAAAACTTGAATGCAAATTCAGTCATCGTTTAGAAAAAAATGAACTAAAAGATTGATTCTCCTGAAAATCTTCTGATTTTGAAAAACTTAGTCACATCTGTGTATGTGACAGATATGATAAAAAGAAACATTTATGATATACTGTATCCTGGTAGATAATATAATGGGCAATAAAGGTAATGTGAACGAATTGCTTACATCTGCCCCAACATAAACAAAGAAATTAATTTCCCTATAGATTCGTTATTTGCAACACAAATTATTCAAACTGAATATTTGGGTCGTCATCATTACATTATACCATACATATACGAGTTGGGAACCTTTCCGTGCGAAACCATTTAAAAAAAAAACCCATTCAATATCATATTTGGAGACATTCGCGTGCGCATTGGAACTTCTGCACTGCACAGATGCTCTGGTGATTGCTACTGATCACTTTCAGGGAAACCAAAAACAGATTATGCCACTTTAAGGTTTGTTATAGATTGACACATCCAAAAACAACACCCGGTTTCACATGTTTCGCGTTTCAAAACCCGTCCTCCATTTTACTCTGAAATATCAATGCCCCTGAGAGTCAAGTATTAGTTATAAAGCCCTGTTTTCAATGTGTGCGCTGCCTATTTGGCTCCACCATACAACATATCCGAAATACTATTAAAATAAATATGTAAAAAAACGTTTTGGGGTCTAAGGATTTTACATGTACATGTATCGTGTATTCACCTAAAAACATGTTCATCAACGTGCGCACAATTGATGGTAAGTGTTGATGGTAAAATTGAGGGCAAGTGGGTATTTTTGTTGGGAAACACATCCCAAACGAGGTTCTCAGAATTGTTCTGTTGCATTCAACAACAAAAATAAGAAATAGCTGCAAAAAAAACTTGAATGCAAATTCAGTCATCGTTTAGAAAAAAATGAACTAAAAGATTGATTCTCCTGAAAATCTTCTGATTTTGAAAAACTTAGTCACATCTGTGTATGTGACAGATATGATAAAAAGAAACATTTATGATATACTGTATCCTGGTAGATAATATAATGGGCAATAAAGGTAATGTGAACGAATTGCTTACATCTGCCCCAACATAAACAAAGAAATTAATTTCCCTATAGATTCGTTATTTGCAACACAAATTATTCAAACTGAATATTTGGGTCGTCATCATTACATTATACCATACATATACGAGTTGGGAACCTTTCCGTGCGAAACCATTTTAAAAAAAAACCCATTCAATATCATATTTGGAGACATTCGCGTGCGCATTGGAACTTCTGCACTGCACAGATGCTCTGGTGATTGCTACTGATCACTTTCAGGGAAACCAAAAACAGATTATGCCACTTTAAGGTTTGTTATAGATTGACACATCCAAAAACAACACCCGGTTTCACATGTTTCGCGTTTCAAAACCCGTCCTCCATTTTACTCTGAAATATCAATGCCCCTGAGAGTCAAGTATTAGTTATAAAGCCCTGTTTTCAATGTGTGCGCTGCCTATTTGGCTCCACCATACAACATATCCGAAATACTATTAAAATAAATATGTAAAAAAACGTTTTGGGGTCTAAGGATTTTACATGTACATGTATCGTGTATTCACCTAAAAACATGTTCATCAACGTGCGCACAATTGATGGTAAGTGTTGATGGTAAAATTGAGGGCAAGTGGGTATTTTTGTTGGGAAACACATCCCAAACGAGGTTCTCAGAATTGTTCTGTTGCATTCAACAACAAAAATAAGAAATAGCTGCAAAAAAAACTTGAATGCAAATTCAGTCATCGTTTAGAAAAAAAATGAACTAAAAGATTGATTCTCCTGAAAATCTTCTGATTTTGAAAAACTTAGTCACTCAAACGATTTTTTTAAAATAAATCAATTTCAAACTCCGAAACGTCCGGCTGAGAATAAAAGTACAACCCCCTCACCCTTTCCCTAATTTCAAACGACCCCTCCCCCCGAACACATAATGAATATTGGCTGGCCAATTCTAACTCGAAAACGTAATCTCTTGCACATATATATATAACACATGCCGACTGTGAGTAGTTAGTGAGTAGGTCACTCCTTCCCTGGCAATATATTTCACGTGTCCTCGATTGACACTGGCATGACCCCCCCTCCCCGCGCTTTTAAAAGCAAAACAAAACACAAACTGACGATATTGAGAAGATATTTTAATGTATTTCTACTCCTACCAAAATAACAACCGGTCCCCTTCAGAACGGGTGTTCGTGCGGTTCCTAGTAAGGACGTTCATTTCTGTTCACAAGAGCCTGGTATATCTTTTGCGTGATCATTCAGTGGTCAGTCTGATTATTTCATGACGAAGTATTTGAATATACCCGTAGGACAAGAACAGGTTTGAATTTTAGTTTCACAATCTATGATGAATGTACACAAATATACACCCACATCTCATGCATATTAATTGTGTCTGAGTATGCGATTTTTTATATGAACGATCAGATGGATGACCATGTAATACATCAATCACCATGTTCTGTCATGAATGCTGGGGGATAAAACAAACACAAGGAAGACGCTTTTGATAATATCCTGTACAGTATCGCTAGATTGTGTGACACATTGGCATCAATCTCACCGGTTCGAAGCATGAAGCATTCGTGGCCCCTTCGTCCCTTGCAGGGATGCGAAAGAACGGGACTCATTTTGACATATTGGAATGCAGAATGACAATCACATGATCAAATATATTTTTTTTGCAAGAAACTCCTGCTTTGCTCTTTCTCTAAATTCATAACACAAGAGAATCCATTGAACATTACACGTGGCACGGGCATGTCTCTTTCGTTGATAAATGGTATTTTCTTCACCACTGCTACCAGGGACAAAACTATATGAAATATGAATGGATTCTTTTCTGGTTATTTTTTTATTTGTCCAAACGGGAAATTTCTAGCGAGTGTGAGTCCAACATCAGTTGGCATTTCCAGAGCAAAAAGTTATGGCAACCAAGAGAATGTGAAAATGGGTCTGGTTGACAGTGAATGTTTAGCTGTCAAAAGGAAGGTACTCCGCTTGCTATCATCCAGTAAACGATAGATGGAGCTTTTAATAGTTAATATTAAAAGGAATTACGATTCGTTGGCTTTATCATCAAAATAATCAAATACTCTTGACCTGAATGACCAAAATAACGTGTGCACCTGATGGGTGATCTCATTTCAGTTCTGAGGGTTCTCTCATTGAGGCGAGGCCATCTTGGTTGCGTGGTTCTTATAAAGGATATAAACGTTGAATTTTAGTGAGAATCATATGAAAATGTATTGATTTGTCATACTGTTTAGTATTGTATGCCCTTGTGCAAATGACACATACATCTCATATTCCCATCGTGGTGTGTCTCGTATGACATAGATAAACAAATTTCTCGTAACATGTACAAAATTTATGACTTGCTATTATGCTGTGCAAATTTTGCACCTAATATTATGTACATGTTTTCAAGGAATCCACGATGACAAAAACAAATAAAAATCCCAAACATTTTATTCGATTCATGTGTAGGCCTACTACGATATAGATGAAGGATATGAAACTAACCTGGGAATTTAGCAGCTGACATCACCATATCACGGGATAAATAAGATGATGAAAATATAAATATTAGTGTCATTACTTTGGAGATGACATTAAGAAGTCTCCCGGTGATAACCAGAGAATATCAAAAGCTGCTTGATGCCAAGACATGGACGACGAGTCCTCTTTCGAGTGGCCAGTCGGATCAATATCTATGTACGTGTAGAAAACTCTACGTGTAGAAAGCTGTCATATTTGAATTCAAAATATTGATTGTTTGCATTTTATCCACTGCGTCTTATTGAAGATGAAAAATAAGATGACATGTTACTCTTAATGTCATTTTTCTTATACTAGTACATATATCGAATGTGCCATATGAAGATAAATATTATGGTCAGACATGATAAAATATGTCATCATGAATTGTCACAGAGATGTTCAAGATTAATTTCAGATACATTCAACACTATGAGGGCCGTTTATATTTTTTTCCCAGTGGCTACTGGGGACAGGGAGCCCTAGGGCCATATTATTCACTTAATCAGCTTTAATTTACGTAATGTTTATGTAACGGGTTGGTGTCTCGTGTTGTGGTGGTGTTACGAGCCCGTGTGTTATAAGTATGGGTCTGCTACAGAGTTGTCTCGCAGAAGTGTGCAAGGATGACAGGACGTCTTCAATGTCACTAAAACGTTTATTCACTCTGTACACACAAGTTCTGGTCAGCTGGTGGCGGCTGATCACCCAGGACAGATTAAGCCTGTGAAAATATAAATGAATGATTGAACATCGACGATGACAATAACGAACTATCAGTCGATGTGAGAAATGGCGAATGCCTTAACAGTTACAATTAGGCATATGCTAATAAAATACTATACTACACAAATATGGTATTATATCAAATACCAAAACATTATGACAGTGATATAAATACTGACTTGGAATTATGATAAACAAATACATATTTACCCTAAATTACGATAATGTGATATAACACCTATTCCGGGTATTCACATCAATACAGCACTGTGCTAGCGACAAGATGACATAATGGGGACATTGTTTACATGAACGATAATGGAGGACAACTGTCGCGAACACAGAGTTGTAAATAAGTTGAAACAACCTCATCTGTACAAAAGCCTAAAAGACGGGACAACCATAAATGGGGAGTTACATAGGACCGTATTATGCTAACAGAAACTCACCTGTGAAAATATAAATGAATGATTGAACATCGTCGATGACAATAACGAACTATCAGTCGATGTGAGAAATGGCGAATGCGCAGAAAAATTTCCCGCGGTTGTTTATATACTGGACGCCTAACACAGGGTGTTGAGAAACTGCGAACCGTACAATTCTAATACGGACTAATAGTGAAAATACATACCTGTTACACTTTCCCCCGGGTTAAGGAATGTCGTCCCTTGACATTAAAATGAATTTTTGTGCATTCATACAACATTCATACCACACGACATATCACATGACTACAAGTACTGTAGACAATATACTTTATTCAATTCAGTGACATATATACAAAGTAGTGAAAGTATTAATACTACGTGACAAAGTCACCAGACGTATACCATCTCGGTGGACGACGGTTGCGACGTGGACGGGCATGAACAATGCCAACCGGAGATCCTTCGGGAGATACATGTAGTTGTGGTTCCTCTTCAGAGTCGGATCCATCCGGCGAATGTACTTCAGGTGTAGGTACCTGATCAACAACATCCAGAACTGGAGATACATCTGGATCTGGTTCCTGAACAACATCAGGGTCATCCACAAGAGGTTCCTCATCGTTTGGGAGAGGCTCATCAACTCCAGCACGGGGTAGGTCTGGAGGCTCAGTGTCACTGACATCGGATGAGACTGGGAGGTCAGCAGCTCCAACATCAGGCAGGTCTTCAGGTGCGTCATCGGCATCCAAGTCCGGAACAGCAGCAACATCCCCGACAGTGCCCACAACAAAAAACATTGACGAGTCGCTGTCGGAGTCCTCATCCCGTGTTGCCGATCTGGTCGAAGGCTTCTTGGGTTTTGGAGATGGTGGACTATTGAAATCCTCATCCTCCAAGATGTTCCCAACGGGCAGAAGGAAGTTCCGGTGCAGGGTTTTGGTGGGCCCACGTTTCCCTTCCGGATGGACCCTGTAGACAGGTATCGTCTGGTCCGGCTGCTCTTTAATGACATAAACCTCTGAACTCCAGGTGTCCTCCAATTTGTGAGGTCCTTTGAGGCCAGTCAGTCTGATCAGGACTCGATCTCCGGGCGACAGGACAGCTCCGCGAGATCGACGGTCGTACAAGCGCTTGTGACGCTTCCTAGAAGACGAAGAAGTAGCCGCGGCGAGCTTGTATGCTTCCTCCAGGCGGTCCTTGAGTTTAGCGACATACTGGTCGTATTCCTGAACATCGGTGTTGACATCCTCGGCTACACCAAGAAGGAGATCCACAGGAAGCCTTGGCTGTCTGCCGAACAGTAGGTAGTGTGGACTATATCCGGTGGCTTCACTTCTGGTGTAGTTGTAGGCGTGTACTAACGGGGCGACGTGGACCTTCCAGTTTGATCTGGCCTGTGGGCTGAGCGTGCCGAGCATGTTTAGAAGTGTCCGGTTGAAACGCTCTGTCTGTCCATTCCCCATAGGATGATACGGCGTTGTCCTACTTTTACGGATGTTCCCGAGTTCGCACAGCCGAGCAATCACCTTCGACTCGAAATTCCTCCCTTGGTCAGAGTGAAGCCGTTGAGGGAATCCATACGGACAGATAAAGTGATGGAACAGCGCATTGGCTGTGATCCTAGCTGTTTGGTTCCTGGTCGGTACTGCAACAGCGTAGCGGGTGAAATGGTCGGTGATCACCAGGATGTCTTTCACCCGTCCCTGGGATTTTTCCAGACTTAAGAAGTCCATACAGACTAATTCCAGCGGTTGAGAGGTAGTCACGGAGACGAGTGGTGCTCGGGAAACGTTCCCTTGCGTCGGATGCACCGTCCACACGTCTTCACCCACTCCTGTGCATCGCTCCTCATGGATGGCCAGTAGAACCGATCCTGAAGAAGGTCAAAGGTCCTTTGGATGCCAGGGTGCCCCATGTCCTGGTGCACTCCATGCAGGGCGATGTGGTGAAACTTGGTTGGAAGAACCAGTTGTGGAACATCCGATCCATCCACTTGTCGATGGCGATGAAGGACCTTGTTCTTCAGGAACAACTTAGGCAGCTGTCGCAGAAGTGGGGAACTTCTGGACTCCACGTCAGACGTGGAACCGGAGTTGTCCTGAGTGACGAGCTGGATAGCTTCCGCTAGGCGAAGGTCCTTCTGCTGCTCCTTAGCCCACTCAGAGCTGGTCATCTGGGTCATGTCCGTATGCGAGAAAGCCTCGATGACAGATGGATCCACTCCCAGGATCTCTGCAAATGAGATAGGGACTTGAGCACTACAGATGGCTGTGATTGTGTCGGTGTCCACATGGCAAGTGTCTCGAGTTAGCCGGGAAAGAGCATCGGCGTCGATATTCTTCCTGCCAGAACGGTAGAAGATCTCGAAGTCAAAGCAGGACAATTCCGAGAGCCAGCGATGTCCTGTAGCATCCAACTTGGCCGAAGTCTGTACATAGGTCAGAGGGTTGTTGTCGGTGTGGACGCTGAATCGGGCTCCATACAGGAAGTCCTGGAACTTCTGAGTGACGGCCCACTTCAACGCCAGGAACTCCAGTTTGTGGGCTGGGTAATTCCGCTCCGAGCGACTCAGACCCCGACTGGCATACGCGATGACTCGCCGAATTCCACCCTGGTCCTGGTAAAGGACAGCTCCCAAGCCATCAAGACTTGCGTCGCTGTGGACAATGAACGGCTCCAAGTAGTTGGCGTATGCCAGAACTGGCGCTGTGGTGAGACACTGGATCAGGCGACGGAATGAATCTTCTTGCGCTCGATCCCAATTGAATGTTCCGTTGTGTGACTTCCGCGTGGATTTCCGCTTGGACTTGACACTGAGCTTGTCATCAGCGTCCTTCAGAAGGTCGTAGAGTGGCCGGGCGATGCGCGAGTAATCCTGGACGAAGCGTCGATAGAATCCGGTGAATCCCAAGAACTGGCGAAGTTCCTTGACGTTAGTCGGGACTTTCCAGGATTCCACGGCTTTGACCTTATCCGGGTTGGTCTTGATTCCCTCGCTTGATACGATATGGCCGAGGTACTTTACTTCCTTCTTGAAGAGCGAGCACTTTGAAGGCTTCAGCTTCAGGCCGTGTTCCTGAAGACGACGGAAGACATTTTCCAGCCTGACGAGATGGTCATGGAAAGTCTCCGCGAACACGATGATGTCGTCCAGGTGCAGCAAACATTGCGTCAGTTCCAGTTCTCGCATGGTGGCTGACATGAGGCGTTGAAATGTAGCAGGTGCATTGACCAGGCCGAACGGCATCCGATTGAACTCGAAGAAGCCGAGCGGACCGACCGTGAAAGCTGTCTTCGGCTTGTCTTCCTCAGCTACCTCCACCTGCCAGTAGCCGGCCTTCAAATCTAGAGCTGAAAACCATCGGGAACCAGAGAGTAGGTCCAACGTCTCCTCGATCCGGGGCAAGGCATGGGCGTCCTTGATGGTAGTGGCATTAAGCTTCCGGTAGTCAATGCAGAAACGCAGACTACCGTCAGACTTCCGGACGAGTACAATAGGCGAGGCGAAAGGACTTTTGCTGGGCCGGATGACTCCGCAATCCAACATCTCCTGGATGTGACTCCGGACCTCATTGTAGAGTGGAGGCGGCACACGACGGTAGCGCTGTTTGATGGGTGTTTCGTCCTTCAAGTTGATGTTGTGAACAACAGTGGACGTGTGGCCGAGGTCAAGGTCATCTTGGGCGAAGATGGACTGCCACTTGATCAGAAGGTCCTCGATCTGTTGTCGCTGATCCGAGTTGAGATCCACATCATCCAACTTGAACTTGGACAGGAACGTCGTGCGTGTCGTGTCGGTGCTGTCAACCTCCTGAGACATGCTCTGGACAATTTCGGTTGAAGAGAGTTGGTGTGAGTACACGATGTTGACACGTGTCAGCTGACATAGCTGTGTCCTAGCCGGAACAGTGATGGGCGTATCGGTGAGGTTGTGGATCTCCATCTTGATCTTGGTTGCTGTCTGTGAGAAGCTGGTCAATCGCTGTACAGTGGGCACAAGTGCCAGGCCGTTAGGCAGGGTCCCGTAATCTCCCTCTTCTCCAGACACCAGCAACCGTCCGACCGGTCCAGCCCGCGTCAAGCCGCTGAGAAACATCTTGCTGTTAGCAGGAACTTGGACTTGTTTGCTGGCAATGACTGGTGCAATCCAACCATTGGGCGGGTCCTTGGTCCTTGCTTGGATTGATGTGACAGCACTCTTCCAGGTCGCCGACAACTGTTGAGATTTTGGATCCATCATCTGTAGCAGGTTGGTGCCGATGATGAATGGGACCCGTGAGTTGTAGAGTGTGTCCTTGACAACCACAGTCGGTGTTGGGATGACTGACAGACACTGATCCTCAGAAGACATGACTCCAATGTCGAGTTCGACAACTCCATGAAATCCAATTGATTCTCCGGATGCACCGTGAATCTCCACAAAGTCCTCGATGGGATCGATGGCGAGATCCGGAAAGTGACGTTGGACGAAGGAGGAGTAGACGGAGGTGATCTGGGATCCTGTGTCGAGTAGACCCAAGCACTGCACGTCGTTCACAGCCAGGTTGACTTCGTTGGCGAGACCAACCAGAGGGACAGCAGCGTCCGGTCGACAGGTCGACTTCGTGGTGGTCGTGGTAGATGACGTAATGGGGTGATCATCCTTGGGACAGCTCGCTTTACACCCCTGAAGGCGAGCCTTTACTCGTTTAAAGAATGTCCCTTGGAGTGAAAACGAGCATGGCACTTCTCGACGTCATGGCCACGTCGTCCGCAACGAGTGCACTGCACCCTCGTCTTAGCCGACTTGTCCGAGGTCGAGCGTGGTTGAGAGTTGGCTGAGGGTCGATCCAGGGATGAAACCTTGTCGGTCAGTTTGGACAGAGCCTTGTCGGTGACATCCATCCGCTTCATCATTTCATCAAGTTTCTTGGTGAGCTGCTCAAGCTGACTTGGCTGTTGGACCTTCTGGGTCACGGCCTTCTTATCTTTCCGTTCTTGCTCAAGGATCCGCAGTGCCCGGAAGATGACATCGTATGACTGGCCGGAATCGAAGCGATGACGACTGGCATCCTTCAGCTTCTCGTCGGTGAGTCCCATCCAGAACTGAGTCCGGAGCTTGCCAGCAACTTCTGATGGGTGGATGGCTCCTCGCTCTTGAAGCTGGCTCAGGATCTCCTCCAATCGACAACCCCAAGTGGTCACGCTTTCCGAGGGCCTTTGGGTGGCGCTGTAAAAGGATCCTAGGAGCTGTTCCGGTGGTAGGACGTTGCCAAAGGTGACATCGAACTTCTTCAGGACATCCTGTACTGACACCTGTTCACCCAGATATCTGAGTACCTCGGCGGCGGTTCCACGGACAGAGCGACGGATTCCAAGAAGTATGGACGAAGCGGTCTTCCCGGAGTTCATCAGGCACTTGACCTCGTATTTCCACTGGGAGTAGCTGACTTCCCCTTTCGCACCATCTCCGGAGAAGATCGGACACTTGATGTACGAAGGATGATCCTCCAACATCCGGGTAGCCATGGCAACAGGTCCAGGGTCATTGGCAGTCGACGAGTTGGGACTGGCGGTTGTGGCAGGCTCAGTCTTGACAGACTCCAACTTGATGGGTTTCGTCTTGAGGTGTTCCGTCGTCACGGCTTCCACCTCCGCGGCTTCCGTCTTCACGGATGATGGGCCAAGTTGACTGATCAGGTCCTGCAGCAGAGCTGGCGACAACAATTTCAGTTGACGAAGTAAGGCCAGGGTTGACTCCTTGTCACCAGATGGCTCCTTGGATGGATCCAGGTTCGTGAGAGCTGGTTCGTGTACGGGCTGAGCTGCGATGACCTGTATGGTGTTGTCGGCAAATGCCTCACTTCCATCATGCTGCCTTACAGCTTTCATCACAGTGCGGTCATCCTGAAATCTGATGAAGGCAGATCCATTGGGTCGACTTGTCAGTGGATCCTGAAGGATGAAGATCCCGTCCAAGTCCCCATCAGGCTCGAACAAATCCCGAAGATCAGCACGGCTGACAGTGACAGGAAGTCCCGAGACGAGGATGGTCCGCTGATGTAGAGCCATTGTCGAGCAGACAAAAGGTCAAACAACAAAACAGGATTTGCAGCAAAAACGCAAAATACCAGCTGGAATGTAAACAAGAATACAAGCAAGAACAAAATATTATTCAATCAGATTTGCTCAATCACAGTCACACGGGTACAGTGTATGTGTAAATACTCACCAATGACCAAGTATCAAAACACATCTAAGTCTGGAAAATTATTGTCTACCTGTGTATGTGTTACCAATAGATTACCTGGCTGTAATCTAACTCCAAAGGGAAGTGAGATCTTTCAAATTATTTACTCATAATACTAAGTCCATGTAACTCGGGATGGCCAAAAAAATAATTTGAAAACAGAATTTAGTTACAGATGAAATTATTTTCTTATTATGGGGTGTAAACACCTGAATTAACAAAGTTAAATAATTGCTAACCTAAATTAATTCTAACCTAACTATGATGTAAGTGGATACTACACTACAGGATTGTAATAAATTAATAACTTAGCTAACACTTAATTAATAATATTACAACTAAATAGATACTAATATTGTAACTATGATTTATAATAACTAACACTAAGTAAATATACCTAAATACTGAGAACAGAAAATAAATTAGTTTTAAAAGAACAACTAAAGATATTACTAAGTACTAGAAAGAAAACTACAGAGTGAAATTATAAAAGAAATAACTAAGCAAAAAGTACCAAGTGATGAATATACTTAAGTACAGAAGTTACTAAATGAATAAATAAATATTGACAACTGAAAACAAAGTCCTAATCAATGATAATATACCAAGTACAGATTTTTTTTTTTTTTTAACTGCTGCAATGAAATAATGTGGTTTTAACAATTACCGTAATTAAACACTGAAATTAAATGTGAAATAATGTGAAACCAATACTGAATAATAATAACTGTGATAATGAATACCAAGTAGAATGTACACAGTAAATACCAAATATGTTTTTTTTTTTTTTTTTTTAAATCAAATTAATATTACCAATAAATAAATTAATATTACCAAATTAATACCACTGTAAGTGTACCACTGATACACTGAGAAATTAATTGAAATACAGACTTATTTAAATTTACAACTTAAATATATAATGAAACTATAAATACAGAATACCAGAGAAAAATACTTATATACACAAGACAGAAACCAGTAGTATGACCTTAGATAGTTTTGACAAGCAGCAAGGTCATGCAAGTAGCATGCAGATATGAGAGTTTATGCACTTAGTAGGACTACACATGCAGACACTACATGCAGGTTTATGTACTCACAAACCTAAAGGTACACTGGACGTCACTTGCAGCTGTCACTAGTGGCTGTCAGGCGGGGCGTACTCGGCTGTCAGTGGACCAGGCACCAGAAACGACGGCGGTCGGCTGGATGCGGTCGAGCAGACGCTGCAGCAGACGGCGTGGTCAAGGGTCGACTCCTCGAGAACGGGGGCGTACCGGTCAGCACGTGGTTACTGGGGTGCACCACGTCGTCACAGAGCGCAGCACACAGCTACAAGGGTGAAGCAGGAATGTGGCCGGTCAAGTCACAACACAGACGTAGACAGTCGTCTGGAACTTCACACGCGTGCTTGCACTAACGTCGCGGTCCAGCCACAGAGCATCAACGGAGCACCCTTGCTCAGGCGGGCGGCGATACCCGTAGTCGCAGTCAACAGGTGGTGGTAGCGTGACAGTCACCACTCACCACACTTGGTAAACAGGAGCGAACATCAGGTCGTAGTCGTCGTATTGCCACCAGGATGTGGCAACCCTGGCTCACACTCCGGTCACGGATGGAAGACCACGTAGACGTAGCTGTTGAGTGTCCTCTACAGTGCAGTCCCCACGGGGTGGGGCACTAAACACTCACCAAGTGCACAACACTGTCTCTCAGTGTCCAAGATGAAGAAACTCTAATGTAGCAGTTTCCCAGCAGAGCCTCCATTTGTAACGGGTTGGTGTCTCGTGTTGTGGTGGTGTTACGAGCCCGTGTGTTATAAGTATGGGTCTGCTACAGAGTTGTCTCGCAGAAGTGTGCAAGGATGACAGGACGTCTTCAATGTCACTAAAACGTTTATTCACTCTGTACACACAAGTTCTGGTCAGCTGGTGGCGGCTGATCACCCAGGACAGATTAAGCCTGTGAAAATATAAATGAATGATTGAACATCGACGATGACAATAACGAACTATCAGTCGATGTGAGAAATGGCGAATGCCTTAACAGTTACAATTAGGCATATGCTAATAAAATACTATACTACACAAATATGGTATTATATCAAATACCAAAACATTATGACAGTGATATAAATACTGACTTGGAATTATGATAAACAAATACATATTTACCCTAAATTACGATAATGTGATATAACACCTATTCCGGGTATTCACATCAATACAGCACTGTGCTAGCGACAAGATGACATAATGGGGACATTGTTTACATGAACGATAATGGAGGACAACTGTCGCGAACACAGAGTTGTAAATAAGTTGAAACAACCTCATCTGTACAAAAGCCTAAAAGACGGGACAACCATAAATGGGGAGTTACATAGGACCGTATTATGCTAACAGAAACTCACCTGTGAAAATATAAATGAATGATTGAACATCGACGATGACAATAACGAACTATCAGTCGATGTGAGAAATGGCGAATGCGCAGAAAAATTTCCCGCGGTTGTTTATATACTGGACGCCTAACACAGGGTGTTGAGAAACTGCGAACCGTACAATTCTAATACGGACTAATAGTGAAAATACATACCTGTTACATTTAGATATCTAGTCCATGTCATCTCTGAAAGCTTAACATAAAACACCCACTATGGTGCAATTATTGCCTTTTGATATATCCCATTTTAGATCACACTCATGTTGTCACCTGCGCAAAACTCATGTTATGTTTTCATTGTTAAAATATGTCGTCCTGTTATACTTCTTCGTAGAAACAGAATAAATTTACTTTGAAATAATGAACATTCCAATGTACAACGGATACACACGACAGTTTGAAATTTGTTTTCACCATCATGTGAAATTTACCTGTGCCTTCAGGTGTTCATTCAGATGTGTCATCTATTCAGCATTCAGGTGGATATCTTTGACACTTCGAGAAATAAAGAGCTTCCAGTCTTCTGCAATGTGGCACGAGTATATACAGTCTGCCATACACTGCGGGACAAACACATCTATTGATTACAAAGTTCGTTTGAGACAGTGTGATAGGGATGAACAGACAAGTCTGAATATGCGTATACTACATGGCATTTTTGTTTATCTATTCTTACAGCTTTCTAACATTACTGCATCCTGAACTCCAAAGATCAAATCTAGAATCAAACTACATTTCATAATGTATGTGGTGCTATTCCACTCTATGGCAAACGAACGGGACATTAGAACAATCTAGCTCCCGATCTTTCGATGGAATAGAAGATCTCGCATCATTAAGGAACGTGGCTTGCTCGGGACACGTCCTATTTGAGATAAATCTCCTCCTCCCTCGCAGCTCCCGTGGTGGACCTAACAGACTGTCAATTCGAGATCCACCAGTGTGCTAGACCAGCACTGGTCCCTCCAATGTGGGAGCTCGGTGCGAGCAATGGGCGGGGCTCTGTGAGCTGGTAGCTGAGGAAAAAATCTTCTGCCTTGGAAGAGACTGTCGCTGCTCTATATAAGAGCAGGGACACGGCATGCAACGAGAAGATGGATAGTAGCTTGCTTTGGTATAGACGGACTGATTGCCACGAATGTGGCTGAAATGTGAATGGCATTCATCGATATTTGATCTTACAAAGCGGGAATACCTGTTACTGTTGTCCCAGCTCACCTGAAACAGGATATACAACGGTTTCAAAATATTTGAATTCAGAGCTAAAGACGCCATTTCATAATATCCTGTTCACTGGATATTCTGTGCCTATTAAAGGATAATCAAATTACACATCTGATGTCTGGAGTGTCATCGCTGCCGTCCAACATGGAAAACATCACAACAGTCGCACCAGATGGAACTTTATCACCAATTGTCTTCGAGATCTGTTCAGTCCAGCCAAACATGTGCAAAACCAAGCCTGACTTCTTTCGGACAGTTGCCATCATTTACGCCATTATCCTCATGCTGATAATCGTGGTGCTCAATGTTCCGTTCTTTGTGACGATTCTGCACTTGAACAAACACAAGATAAAGCCTGCAAATATGTTCACACTCAGTCTGGGGGTGACGGATACTATCGGCGCCTCTCTGTATTTGCCTGTATTGGTCGTGGTCTTACAACGCGGAGAAGGGAGGCAGTGCGATGTTCTTTGCTCCTTGTTAGTGACACTGGAAAAGGCGCTAATTGCATTATCCACCTGGGGCATTGCGCTCATCAGCATGGAGCGTTACATGTTCATCTGTAAGAGGAAGTGTTACAGGATTAAAGTTACGTGTCTACGAGCTTTTATCTGGATATGTTGTGTGTGGATCACGAGTGCAGTTATTGGCACTTTGTCGTTCTTCCTGTCTGCCAGTTCTCGTCACGTGACTGGAGAATGTATTTGTCACCTGTCCTCATCAAACTACGGCTTCTTCAACCTGGGATTCTCTGCCTTCTATGTTGTATGTTGCTTCTTTCTACCGACCACATTGGTTGTGTTTGTATATTCGTACATAATCCACTTTGTGTCCATTTACTCTTTGGATGATCAAATTCCCAGTTCTACAGAACATGAATCTCATAGGAACGGGCACCTGCTTCCAGACAGAGAACAGGACGTTGTCAAATCATCTGAAGATAAAATGACTCAACCGCAACACATCAACTACACAAGAGCCGTCAACCTGCTGAGCTGCCAACTTATGATGTATCTGCTGATGACTTTGCCGTATTTTGTGGTCATAATTGTGGTGTCTATGGGTCACTGGCAGGTGCACACTCACCCCTACTACCTACATATCATCTCCATATTGCTTTTCTACACCAACAGCGCCTGTAACGTGCTTTTCTATGGATACACAAATCGACGTCTCAGGATGATCCTCCTCAGATCAGTATCTCAATCGCTATTTGATAAAGATGAAAAACTGTCTGGGGTCTATCAAGTGAGAGACAGCGCGAGGAAGTTCAGTGTCATGGGAGACACGAGCAATAAATCCAGCAGCAGGGTGCCTTCTATCCACAGTGAAATAAGCGTGCTGTCGACGTTCTCACGACCTGAGAATGTCACGGGAACGGTGAAACCACGCCAATCACTGAGCCTGAGTGACTGCGAACATGATATTGGTGAAGCAAAGATTGAAGAAGCTCACGATGTCACTAACAGTACACATTGCTAAACACATTGCTGCATTTCGTGTTTTGATCAATATAATCAGGTGTATTGATTGCATGTAAAAAGTTGGCCATATATGTTTAATGTGTTTCAGAGTTATTCCATATACATTATATCTTATGAAATAAATGCTACAAGCAATGGCTTGAAAGATAATTTAAATTTCGATGCTTATTAGTCTGGTTGTACAACATAATTTTGTTGCTAATTGATGGTGTTAATTGTTTCAAACACTAGTATAATGCGTAATAACTAACATAAACTATACCTCATCCCCTTAATATCACCATCCCTCCTACCATTTCACTACAATGCAATAAAGGGCGTTGAATTGAAGGAGTGAAAAAGACAGTGGTTTTGATCTTACGAATGTGTTCTTCCATGGATCAATTCACACAATACCTTTTGTCGACGGGAATTACTAATGAAAGGAACGTGTTTAGGCTCAATATGGAGTATTAGCTATTCTTGTCACAATAACTTTAATTTAAGCAAAACTTGCCATTATGTACACTTATATAACTGCCTCTGATTTGCTATCCTCGGAGATATCAGTTAAGCTGTTCAACTAGAATGTTTTGATTGATCTCTGCTATCATCAATAACGTATCCTGGTCATGTGTCCCGTACCTCCGTGTGACAGCGTCTCCATGATTGATAGGTCACATGACACCCGATCGCCATAATTATAGTGCATTGATTGTCTATGAACATGTACTGTCATGGAAGCGAAAGCTGACTACGTTACTTAACCGAAATTAGCTTTGTCACAGTCGCTATTGTTGATACACCAGTATCAGAAACTTGAATAAAATCTATAATGATAATATATAATATATGATATAATTATGAATTTCTAGTGTTTCCAAAGAAGATTCCAAATAGAATCCGATGGCACTTTGCATTAAGTTTTGTGAGAATAAATACCTGTTCCTGGGGACAAATCGTCTTTTTCGGACATTTGACGATGATGGAAAGGTATGTTTTACGAAGAAAAACGTCCAATGGGGTATACTCAGAAATGTATGCCCGAGTTAAACAATACGCTCTTTATTGGAGATAGGAAATTTGCAAATGTACTTAAAAAATCCAATACTTTCACATCAGTATTTTCAAGATTCTGGTATGAATCTTGGATATGCAAATGATCGCATGAACCTCGATAAGTATAGAGATCACTTGCATATGTCAAATCAAGATGCTTCACAAGGCAAATTCCACAGTCTGGTGCACTAAAATGCTATACTGCCATTTTGATTTCCTCCTTCTCTCTCTCTCTGCATCTCTCTCCCTCTTTGTCTCTGAGAGTTCTTGCCTTTCATAGCAATATCGATATCTACAACTGAGTAACAGCTTAAACGTATGTTTTACTTCTCAAAAGCAATGCAAATTATAGGGAGGGGTGATAAAAAGGAAATCACATCACCGCATCACATGGACTGTAATAACCAGAGCCATAATACTTTTTGGCCTTACTCTCTTCAACGTGTGACCGCCCTGGCTAGACAATTTCCGTCAAAAATAGTAATCCTTTTTGTGGAAATGTATCCTCTCACAGGCTGCAGAATAAAGCTCCACCTCCATGTTTTACATCTTGCAGCTGCTGTAAAAGTCTCCGTCATATTCAAATAATCATGTTTTAGTACATGAAAGTTTACAAAAAATGCCTAATACCAACTCACGACGAGTTATTTCCCATATGGGTCTGGTAATAAGCTGTCAGAAGCAGCTATGTGAGAGAGAATTTATTGTCGTTGGTATTCAGCACTATCACTGAGATCCAGCCTCCTCCCGCGTGGAGATGACAAAGCACAACCCCAGCCACGTTAGTTACAGGTCACTGAAGGCTAAGTGAATCTCTGACCCCCCATCACAAGAAACCATCTGGACAAAGACAATTATTACCATACAATGATAGCTATGTGTTGGATAGAAAACGACTATCGGCAACAGCATTGGCATTTGAAGCAGAAATTTTACTTCTATTGACATGGTCACAATTATGTTAGATTTTAATCGCAATCAAGAGCATACAGAGGGAAGAAGGGACACGTGATTATATCGTCATCGTTCTGGCTGTGAGTTGTGTTTTCGCGTCATTGTGTTCAGTATTAGCAATGCACGTGTTGCGTATTTTGCAATGCACGTGTTGAGTATATTGATACTTTGAGTATATATTGAGTATATATTGGTATATTTGCACTTGTTGAGTATATTGGTACTTTATATTGGTACGTGTTGAGTATATTGGTACTTTATATTGGTACGCGTTGAGTATATTGGTACTTTATATTGGTACGTGTTGAGTATATTGGTACTTTGATAACCTGACAAGTCTATGACAAGTAAATATTACCAGATCCAGTGTGTGCCCATTTCTTTCATTATTATGTACTTCCATATGTAATTCGGATCACTGATGTTCGCATGGGGTGTTTCTCCCGAGAAAATGTCATTGACGCTTGATCAAGCTTTTATTGTATTCGTTCTGTTGAGAACTCCGTTTCTCACCAAAACAAAAAAATCAAAACTGAGTGTTCCAGAGTCACAAATGTCGTGGTGGTACATTTGTAGTCGTTTGAACAAGGTAGGGTGTTGATACTTCAGTGGATTTTCCTGATAACGCCGGAGCAGAATATCATACTAGGACAGCTCATCTAATCACTGATGTTATTCTCTATGACCTTGTAAGTGACCTCGTCTACTAACTGTCCACTCGTACGAACAACGATAGTGCAACGAAGGCCAATGGCCTGAATATCTCGTTAGCTCTTGGTCAGTTTACTTTGACCCCAGTGTGGATTCTGGGCACACACTGAAAAGTGGTAACTTACACAAATCACACATACATCAAATACAGTGTATTTTTCATATATGTCACTCCTATATATTGTTCTGTACAACAAGGGAATGGAGGAACAAAAGAACGTACCATAATGACATTCATGCTTGCCAGATGTGTTATCTTTGTGTACATTCTTCATAAGTGATATTTTCCGGTTACACATGCGCATTATAATGGTTATGATTACAATATTTAAATAGCAACGGCGGTATGTCCATTGCTAAACCAAAACAGCACATAATATTTTACTAATGGTAATATGTCAATATCTTTAAGTGTTCAACTATATTTCAACCGTATTCCATCAATAGCATATGTAAATTCAAGACAAACAGATTTTCTTCATAACGTCACTTATATCATCCGACCATACACCACCCGGCTAATGGATTATGGTTTGTCCCTGCTCATACATTCTGTTTCTCCATCGTACGCAATAGTAAGATGTAGATACGAATCCTTTCAGCCTATAAATGGACTCACTTTAAGGCACCATCAGCGTCTCGGCACTGAAATTGAGATATTTCTGTTTTGCTTGGATGACTGGTGGACTGAACCAGTGTAATGTCAGATATAAAGGGTACTCGATTTATCTCATTCTACCATATAGTCCTGCTGGGCAATGAATAAAGAAGATCATTATTAATACCACAAATTAACGAATAATATCATTGAAATGGATCCGTTTCACAAGTTTCACAATCATGACATATAAACCACAGGCACCCAAATTAGCACACAATAGTGAAATTAATCAGTGACAAGTGTTTTCAGAGAGTACATGTACCTGGTATGTCATAGTGTGTCTTCATTTGGCGTTATGGATGCACACTCTTCTTGAGGACAAATCTTTGCCAGTAAACATTAGACGGTGATGGCAAGGTACGTTGTTATGAATCATAAATACAAATGGATTTATACAGGATGTACACTGACATGTATATCGAGAAACTAGGCCTTTCCTAGGAAGCATACATGGGAAACTCCACGATATATCTAGACGATATATTCAGATGATATATTTATGTCTAGTGACACTCAAATACACACTGGACATCGAAATGATCGCCCAAGCCTTGATTAGTCTGGAGATCATCTTGCATATCTCAAACCAAGATGCTGAATAACACATTCAACAGCGCTGATGCACCTAATTGCAATGCTGCCATTTACGGTTCAGTCACTCTCTATCCATGAGTGTTTCTCCTTCTCGTCTCTCTGAAAGTCCTTGCTTTACATAGCAATATTGAAGTCTACAACAAAGTAAAAATTTCAACGCCATGTTTTACTTCTCGAACTCAAGATTCTTCAATATTCATTGATCTCTACATTTGTTTCGGCGACAGATTCACTCATGTATTTGGAATGTGAGTACATTTCTCTCAGTTCAAATCATGTGTGCATACCCTTTATGTAAGTCAAATATAAAGGGTTTTTATCGTATATTATATATATAGCCTTATTGCAAGATGAACAAGAAAATAATTCTACGTTAGTCCAACAACTAAACAGTTTTGAACTCTCATTGATCTGTCCTAGCATATTTATGTATATGTCATGTACATAAATATGCCATGTACATAAATATTATATAGATATGTCATGTATTAGTAAATACTCATGCCAGTATAAGTATATTGTCATAATATGGCGGTTTATACAGATTTACAATATTTATATTGATATAAATATCATTGTTTGCATATCGTCACAAAATCACATTAAGTACTAAAGTTGCTTAATAATCTGAACAGCACGTGGTATTCTACTAATACGATCTAACTCCATCAGGTGTACTGAAGAAACAACTACATTTCACACACTGTCTGTCCCCAATGATGCCAGTGTTTTTGAATGAAATAATTGGTCGTGCTTTGTTTCTATTGCAAAATGTTGTATTTTACGTTTGTTATTTTGCATCATCAAAATCTAGTGGTATTGATGGTAACAGATTGATACTTGCTCACACATCAATATGAAACAACCACCGTTGCACCTTCGTTTTGATATGAGATGGTCGATGGTCCATGCTTTGGGCGAAAAGCAACTGCTGGAATGTGTGAAAAACGTGAGATTGATTCAGATTTTTCACACAAAGTAGCAGTGTACATGATGTTCTCAAGAGCTTCCTCGTGTTTGGTTTTACATGCGGCAATGATTTAGGGATTTCGAGGGCTTAAGGACATGATGGGGGTATGTATCACATCATCACCCTTGATCGTGGGGATGGCGGTACTATCTCAAACACAAAACAACGTTCCATCTCATGCGTATCAGCTAAATTTGATTTGTAAGAACGTGATGCATCAAACAACAGCGTGCATTTATAATTTACATCAATTAAGTGAAGGTACTTTTGCATCGATTGTCAATCATTGTTGAAGATTGATGGACGAACATGACACTCGTTTGTGTAACAGTTCGTATCTATATTGTGTGTTGCGATAATGTTAACAAATTTGAACATATACCTTACAATCCGATTCCCTGCATGATGTTTCATCACAAGTCGTTCATTAATCGGATTCAGTATCAATTCCAGGTGATTAAAGGACAGAATGTCACGTGACTGAGATAATTTTAATTTTAATGAAAGACAGGAAAAGCACAGCGCTCATGAATTATTTAAAGCTATTATGCATTTAAGCACTGAGTTATTAGCTCGATTATACCGAATGCTTCTAACGTCTGTTGCAAAAAGTTAAGAATGATCACCCTTTCATAATCAGTGACAACAATGCATTGCCACCATTAATATGGTCAATTATTCATGCATGCTAGTTGGCGAACTCCTTCAGCATGTTCATGTTGTGCTTTATTATCAATATGCCGTGAAGACAGTCTAACTGGCTGTTTAGTTGGACTTATTTATTCTTTGATAGCGGTATCACTTCCTGTAGGTCCGCGTGTGCAATCAGTTTTTATGAGTTGTAGTCGTTGGTCTGCTTTTTTAAGAGTATTTGGTGACTATGGCATCTTCATGATACGAGTTGCTAGCAATACGATATCTGCTATTGCTGTTGTCATCATTGATGTCCGGATGTTCTGGTGCAGTTGGTGCCAAACAACAACAACAACAACAACAACAACAACAACAACAACATTACGTAATATGTTACTGTTCAACGATTCTGGACTGGCCTGTTGAGTCCATGCTGATGAACATAAGTTATATGATTGTTGTACCTGGCTGCCCTCTGTAACATATAGTGTGACCATGGGAGTCAGCAGGTGTTGTACAAATATACTTTGTTAAGCAACAAAATGTTCAATAAAATCAAACTCAAAATTTTCAATTAAGACCTGGTTATATATATTAAGATACATGCTGTATGTATATCTATGGAAAAAGCAAAAAAGCAGGATAATTCCTCATTATACAATATATACAATAATAATTTCATAGATTGTAGTACACAATCCCTGATTCAACTTTCGATTAAGAATTCACTCCAGTATTTGCCGATATTATTAACTTAGTAAGATCAACGGTAGTTATTCTTGGTCATTATCCAAACACATTCTATTTGCAGGAATCGTGAGTCCTTGCCTTGAATTATTCGGTTAGTTGAATTCCACCATCTAGTCTTTGCATGGTCCGGGAACGTCAGGGGCCTTGGTGTTATTGGTACACAATACAAACGTACGCTCCTTCTAGGCTACAAGCATTTGAGTGTACACATTTCACATAAGGCGTGATTCCGAACAATTCAATGCATTCCATATTTTTATGGGCTCCAGTGATTAGTAGACCGACTGGGTCGTGGCCCGGACCGTGGGGAGGGCGGTTAGTGTAAAAACTGGACTCATACTGCAATTCTTGTTAAAATTTATATCATGGCAACCCAATTAGGTAATTGTACAAGTCCTGAATACATTTGAATAAAGTCACTTTAAGGCACCATCAACGTCTCGGCACTGAAATTGAGATATTTCTGTTTTGCTTGGATGACTGGTGGACTGAACTAGTGTAATGCCGGATATAAAGGGTACTCGATTTATCTCATTCTACCATATAGTCCTGCTGGGCAATGAATAAAGAAAATCATTATTAATACCACAAATTAACGAATAATATCATTGAAATGGATCCGTTTCACAAGTTTCACAATCATGACATATAAACCACAGGCACCCAAATTAGCACACAATAGTGAACTTAATCAGTGACAAGTGTTTTCAGAGAGTACATGTACCTGGTATGTCATAGTGTGTCTTCATTTGGCGTTATGGATGCACACTCTTCTTGAGGACAAATCTTTGCCAGTAAACATTAGACGGTGATGGCAAGGTACGTTGTTATGAATCATAAATACAAATGGATTTATACAGGATGTACACTGACATGTATATCGAGAAACTAGGCCTTTCCTAGGAAGCATACATGGGAAACTCCACGATATATCTAGACGATATATTCAGATGATATATTTATGTCTAGTGACACTCAAATACACACTGGACATCGAAATGATCGCCCAAGCCTTGATTAGTCTGGAGATCATCTTGCATATCTCAAACCAAGATGCTGAATAACACATTCAACAGCGCTGATGCACCTAATTGCAATGCTGCCATTTACGGTTCAGTCACTCTCTATCCATGAGTGTTTCTCCTTCTCGTCTCTCTGAAAGTCCTTGCTTTACATAGCAATATTGAAGTCTACAACAAAGTAAAAATTTCAACGCCATGTTTTACTTCTCGAACTCAAGATTCTTCAATATTCATTGATCTTTACATTTGTTTCGGCGACAGATTCACTCATGTATTTGGAATGTGAGTACATTTCTCTCAGTTCAAATCATGTGTGCATACCCTTTATGTAAGTCAAATATAAAGGGTTTTTATCGTATATTATATATATAGCCTTATTGCAAGATGAACAAGAAAATAATTCTACGTTAGTCCAACAACTAAACAGTTTTGAACTCTCATTGATCTGTCCTAGCATATTTATGTATATGTCATGTACATAAATATGCCATGTACATAAATATTATATAGATATGTCATGTATTAGTAAATACTCATGCCAGTATAAGTATATTGTCATAATATGGCGGTTTATACAGATTTACAATATTTATATTGATATAAATATCATTGTTTGCATATCGTCACAAAATCACATTAAGTACTAAAGTTGCTTAATAATCTGAACAGCACGTGGTATTCTACTAATACGATCTAACTCCATCAGGTGTACTGAAGAAACAACTACATTTCACACACTGTCTGTCCCCAATGATGCCAGTGTTTTTGAATGAAATAATTGGTCGTGCTTTGTTTCTATTGCAAAATGTTGTATTTTACGTTTGTTATTTTGCATCATCAAAATCTAGTGGTATTGATGGTAACAGATTGATACTTGCTCACACATCAATATGAAACAACCACCGTTGCACCTTCGTTTTGATATGAGATGGTCGATGGTCCATGCTTTGGGCGAAAAGCAACTGCTGGAATGTGTGAAAAACGTGAGATTGATTCAGATTTTTCACACAAAGTAGCAGTGTACATGATGTTCTCAAGAGCTTCCTCGTGTTTGGTTTTACATGCGGCAATGATTTAGGGATTTCGAGGGCTTAAGGACATGATGGGGGTATGTATCACATCATCACCCTTGATCGTGGGGATGGCGGTACTATCTCAAACACAAAACAACGTTCCATCTCATACGGATCAGCTAAATTTGATTTGAAAGAACGTGATGCATCAAACAACAGCGTGCATTTATAATTTACATCAATTAAGTGAAGGTATTTTTGCATCGATTGTCAATCATTGTTGAAGATTGATGGACGAACATGACACTCGTTTGTCTAACAGTTCGTATCTATATTGTGTGTTGCGATAATGTTCACAAATTTGAACATATACCTTACAATCCGATTCCCTGCATGATGTTTCATCACAAGTCGTTCATTAATCGGATTCAGTATCAATTCCAGATGATTAAAGGACAGAATGTCACGTGACTGAGATAATTTTAATTTTAATGAAAGACAGGAAAAGCACAGCGCTCATGAATTATTTAAAGCTATTATGCATTTAAGCACTGAGTTATTAGCTCGATTATACCGAATGCTTCTAACGTCTGTTGCAAAAAGTTAAGAATGATCACCCTTTCATAATCAGTGACAACAATGCTTTGCCACCATTAATATGGTCAATTATTCATGCATGCTAGTTGGCGAACTCCTTCAGCATGTTCATGTTGTGCTTTATTATCAATATGCCGTGAAGACAGTCTAACTGGCTGTTTAGTTGGACTTATTTATTCTTTGATAGCGGTATCACTTCCTGTAGGTCCGCGTGTGCAATCAGTTTTTATGAGTTGTAGTCGTTGGTCTGCTTTTTTAAGAGTATTTGGTGACTATGGCATCTTCATGATACGAGTTGCTAGCAATACGATATTGCTGCTATTGCTGTTGTCATCATTGATGTCCGGATGTTCTGGTGCAGTTGGTGCCAAACAACAACAACAACAACAACAACAACAACAACAACAACAACAACAACAACATTACGTAATATGTTACTGTTCAACGATTCTGGACTGGCCTGTTGAGTCCATGCTGATGAACATAAGTTATATGATTGTTGTACCTGGCTGCCCTCTGTAACATATAGTGTGACCATGGGAATCAGCAGGTGTTGTACAAATATACTTTGTTAAGCAACAAAATGTTCAATACAATCAAACTCAAAATTTTAAATTAAGACCTGGTTATATATATTAAGATACATGCTGTATGTATATCTATGGAAAAAGCAAAAATGCAGGATAATTCCTCATTATACAATATATACAATAATAATTTCATAGATTGTAGTACACAATCCCTGATTCAACTTTCGATTAAGAATTCACTCCAGTATTTGCCGATATTATTAACTTAGTAAGATCAACGGTAGTTATTCTTGGTCATTATCCAAACACATTCTATTTGCAGGAATCGTGAGTCCTTGCCTTGAATTATTCAGTTAGTTGAATTCCACCATCTAGTATTTGCATGGTCCGGGAACGTCAGGGGCCTTGGTGTTATTGGTACACAATACAAACGTACGCTCCATCTAGGCTACAAGCATTTGAGTGTACACATTTCACATAAGGCGTGATTCCGAACAATTCAATGCATTCCATATTTTTATGGGCTCCAGTGATTAGTACACCGACTGGGTCGTGGCCCGGACCGTGGGGAGGGCGGTTAGTGTAAAAACTGGACTCATACTGCAATTCTTGTTAAAATTTATATCATGGCAACCCAATTAGGTAATTGTACAAGTCCTGAATACATTTGAATAAAGTCACTTGAAAAGTCAAAAGTCATTTGAATAAAATGACACTCTGAAATATTTACTATATCCATATCTGGTATTTCTAAACTATCGGAACGATAACTTCGTATTATCAAATGCAGTTATGACACCTGGAATGTAATTTATAGGGTTTTTGTGAATTACCGATTTATAAATTGTTTTACCATTTTTTAAATACCAGTAGGCCTAGGCCTATGTGAAAAGAAATGAATTGCATGTTACAATTTACTGAGTAACACAATGAACTTAATGATTTCAATAGAATTATCATCGCTGTGAAAATATGGAACGGAATATATCATGACTGTACATCACTTGAACACGTTCATTCATTCATATAGTAGGCCTACCATTCGACATAACTATGAAGTCAAGTCAAGCCAGATTCCAGGCTATATATTACTTATAAATAAGAGTATCGCACTAATATATCTTTTGGTTAGCACACGTGCACTCTCCTATTCACACACACGCGCTCATGCACTTACAAATATGAATTATATAGTGTTGTATCATTAAATTTGCATTCATACACTATAGGCCTATGCTGTCTCTTATATTCATTTAGCCAGTCAGCATGCTACTCAGTATATTCAAACCATATTAAAAAAGCAATGATGTAATGATGCAGATTTAGGTTGGCAATTAGGCGTGCGGGTTTAGGTTGGCAAATAGGCGACTTTTGTTCTGAATGTTCATGGCAAGCAACTGCTGGGATGCCGTCACTAGGCCTATTTCGGATTACCTCATAGCAGAAATACATGTATTTCTGCTCATAGGGAAGGGTTTTTTCTCATGATAGGCCTACGCCCGCCGTGTTCGATTCGCTACTTCACGTTTCCGAATCTGCTTTCCATCAATCCATGTGTTCAGTCAAAGCCACGACAGACTCACTAACTTAAAACCTTCTTGACGACACTGTACTGTTTGTTATCAATGAACATAAATTCATTAGCGTTTCCAGTTTTCACCGATCTAGTGTGCGTGAATTGCATGCTCCATAGTTGGAGGATTCACAGTCCGATGATGCCGTGATTTGTCAAGTATCCATGGACTGAATGCGAGCAAGGTCAGAGCTTTCTCGTCTGATATTGGACTATTGAGGAGGTTGAGGAGTAAGCTTTTCCTGTATCACCGTGTACATGTCACCGACTTTCAAGACGAACTTGTCAACATCTTGGACACAGTTCGTGAATGTCCGATGCGGCACGAAACTGCGTTGCAATAGGTTTTGCGATTTTACCTAAATGTTGATATGTTATTCTGGGCACTTTTTGTATTAATTTTAGAGTGAAAAAAAAAAGAAAACAGAAAACTTGAGGAAATGTTGGGAATTTCCTTTCTCCGCCACCCCAACAAAATGCTTCAAGACAAACGAAAACTTAGTACCAGTATAGGATAACAGTAGCGCCGCCATATCAGCTTCACTTGAAAAACCAACAATATCCGAATACACCCGTGTGCTAATCTACATTTATTGTTGTCATACATACAGTATTGAAAACGTGTTCCATCCTACAATTCGTCAGAAATATATACAAGTTTCAGGCACAAGATACTGAATACCAACGAAATATGACGTTTCACCTTTGAGTTTCAATATAAGTACAAAAGGTACTTTGCCACATTTCTAACCCATAGAATTTATTAATATTTCACAAATTAATATTAATTCTCATCCGTGTTAAGAAAATCAAATAAAAAGTGGGGGTTGTCGCGTTGGTTTTGTCACAATCCTGGACTGAAACAAGTACGTTCGGGCATCGGTTTCATAGTTTTTCGTTGACATTGCCGCGACATTTTGAAACGAAGTCTCACGATGAGAGGACACAAACAAATGTTTGCAACACGCCCATTCCTAGACAAACTGACTTGAAAATTTGCAAGCATGTTCAGGAGAGTATATAGATGACACTGTTATAATAAAATATATGGTTGAGTTGAAAAATTCTGCACAACCCATGCCCTCACATGGACGCTATTCCGTCACGCTGGATTTATCATGCAATAATCGTATAATATTTCCAGATGGTTGATGAATTATCACCCACCGGTCAAAATGTGTTCATCAGATTTCTTTCCAAATTTGTCTGATTATCACGTGATATGTGTAGAATGAAATCGTTGATTAAAAAATGAGGGTCGTCGAGTTGGATTTGTTGCAAAACACTTCTGAACGAAATTTAGCTAGCTTTCGAAAACCGCAATATTATTCACTTCAAAATGAATTAACAGCCCCAGAAAAAAATCCATACGGTAGAAACTTTCAAAATTTAGTCTACATGTCTACTGGATTGTACACAGGTAATAAATGATTAAAAAAATGTGGGGGCCACTGCGGTAGAATTTTCGCAATCTGTATTTGAATGCTGCATGTTGGGCTATAAATCGTGCGCCCATTTGCCACCAAAACGTCATTTTTACAGAGACTCCGTCGTGTGGCGCCACTGTTCAATTGGTCGCACCAGAGCCGTCTAGTAAGAGAGTTGTGACAATGACCGTTCGAGATTTTAGCGTGATTCGCCATTTTTTGTCCAAAAGAAGCTTTGCATCGGCAGAAACGACCTTTCAGCCCGATGTATTCATGATATAAATGGAGCTTTGTGTGGGGTATTGTTGTTTTCCGTCAAACGTGATTGGACAAAAAATGGCGCCTATCACGTCATTGTCGTAACTCTCTTACTAGACGGCTCTGGGTCGCACGTAATGACGTGAGTTGGCTATCTTGGTATAGAAAATCTTTGCTGTGGTCTACGATCTGTTTTTCTCTTGTCCGAACACATATCTGACTAAAAAATGCATAAACATAATTAAAATAAAATGGACGTTTCATATTTTCATCTGAGCAAGTTCGTATATTTCCTTATTTGTGCGCATTATCAGAGTGCAACCCAGCAGTTATCAACACCTTGCCGTGCGTTACTCGGCAGGGGTCACGGAATTATTTTCGAAAACCAATATATTGTTGGTATAAGTCAAGATATGATTGTATATATAACAAGAATAGCTATAATATATGTATACCAAAGCAATTAAACAATATTACATGTCCGTTTAATTATCTGAGAGACACCATAAGCTTGTGAAACGTGCACTGGGCGATAAAAGGTGAATCGGGGAAGTAGCAACGGGGAAGTTTTTCCCTTCTTGCTCCATCATTTCTTTTACAGATCGTTCTACATCCAACTGTGTATGCATTTGGCATATCAGGAGATTCCGGATAGACATGAATTTTATCCCATATTGTTGACATAAACACCCATATTTGCGTATTTTTCGCACGAAGTGTGGTGCTCACAGCCTGATTTGGGTGCGCCTCGGCACTTCCTGTGCGCGACTCGGGAGTTCTTGTGCGCAACTCGGCAAAGCAACGCGTATTTTGTGCACAAGTCTGCATTCTTGCTTACCCTGCGTGATAGTGTTAGCTTCAGTTTACCAACAGAAGCAGTTCGTCGACAGTGAATTTGATCTATCACTATAGGAATTGGTGAGGATCCACCGAAAAATTGGGTGAGAGGAAAACCTAATTGGATTCATGACGCGCCAACGATTTCCATTGAGAAGTGCCATCCAGTATGATGACTTCCGTGATTGCTATCCCCGGGGATGATCAATGTACACATTGTATATCAGGAGATGTCTTGTCACTGAGATCACCGAGATACCCACTCGATAGCTGTGTGCAATGCAATGTACACAGGCTACTAATATTAAGTATTGACTACACTTCTCTGTTGAATGGATACAAAATCTATAAATTACAACTCCACATTATAGTTATGTGCGTAATGATTGTGTTTACAATTAACGACCTTCTCTTTCTCTCCACACTCTGAAGGACTGCTCACCAAGAAAGATAATATTTAGTGAAAATCTATATTTCACATTACACATGTGCAATCAGGTGAATGGGACTAATTTTACTGATTCAAACTGGCGTTTCACGCGGCATTTGAATGTAAAACATGACCTGTATTCATCTCACGCACATGTACACAAAGCATAAAAAGTGCAAGGTGGACTGACAAGTACACAAATACCAAGGTGAATCACCCATCATTCTCATATAGCTAACCCATTATGCAGAAACAAACTGGAAGAAGTATTCAATATCTACCTTTGAGAGCAATTTGGATATTTTCTTCACATTTGGGTGTGATGGATACACTTTGTTTGTAAATACACAAAACCTGCATCAAATAGATGGAAATACGCCTCGGACAGATTGTAATTGTCAAATCATCTTACACATGTTTTCTTGTTATTCTGTTACATTTGCTGAACGAAGGAAAGAGAGAGGAATAATGTATATCATCATAGGCAGTTGCTTCAAAACCCTAGGTGTATACATTTTGGGTTAACCACCAGATTCCGACAAAATGAGCCAGAAATAAATAGTTCGAGCATTTGAGCCGTATGACAAGGTCCCGGGAGTTATTCCTTGATTCCTCTCCGATCATCTCACCAATACCCCAGTTTGACGATAGCGTCACTTCATTTGATATCAAGAAACATTCGTCATCGTTTCTTTCCAAGTTTTCATCAATATCCTTGCTTGCACAAGCAGTTCCGTGGAAAAATGCATTTATACCAGATATGCGACAATCACCTTGGAAATCAAAGAGACGGAACTAATTGGATTTAGTATGCTCCAGACATTCTCACCCAGTAGTGTCTGGAGATAACAAGTGATCTAACAATTTGCCTATTTGATCTATTTCCAAGTACATTTGTATATTGCTGTGGCATTGGCCATATTGTCAATAACAGTCCAACTATATTCAAAGAAACCACGAAAACACAATTTTCCGTGTATATGTGTTCATCAAAACACTTGTCACTTATTGCTGGTCATAGTTATATCAGAATTTGAATGTTCATAGTAAATTAAATCACCAGGTCGTTAATTCATTATTCATCCTTCGTTACGATGTCAATTATAGTGTTTCAAATAAAGAAAGCTAATGTCTGGTAATGGAATATTTTCATGAATAATTGAATAAAATTGTCACCCTGTATTGATAATCTGTGTTTGGGGCCTTAGATTATCTAACATTCTATGGTCAGAAATCATTCCAAAGCTTTCCACTGTATATGTGGAACTCCTGCAAATTTGTCACTGGTGTCATGTACCAACGACATTATTTCACAACAATTATCCTCAAGGATGAGGCATAAGCACATATCACCAGTTCACATATTATAGCAAATGAAGACCAACAAATGCTCTTTGGTTAGGGTCCGGCAATTCGCAATAACATATCTCGTGTATGGATATCTCTGGAATCCAAGTTGGTGCAGGCTTTAGCTCTACAAAATCTCATTTTGCTGTGTATACTTGGAATGTTCACACACACCAACATCAGAATTGAACGAGACACTTGAGCCTCTTAATTGGAGCCATTATACAATCAAGACAGAGTAACTGGATAATTCATAAGGCTCAGTATGTAAAACCCTGCTGAAGAATAGCTATAATATATGTATACCAAAGCAATTAAACAATATTACATGTCCGTTCAATTATCTGAGAGACACCATAAGCTTGTGAAACGTGCACTGGGCGATAAAAGGTGAATCGGGGAAGTAGCGACGGGGAAGTTTTTCCCTTCTTGCTCCATCATTTCTTTTACAGATCGTTCTACATCCAACTGTGTATGCATTTGGCATATCAGGAGATTCCGGATAGACATGAATTTTATCCCATATTGTTGACATAAACACCCATATTTGCGTATTTTTCGCACGAAGTGTGGTGCTCACAGCCTGATTTGGGTGCGCCTCGGCACTTCCTGTGCGCGACTCGGGAGTTCTTGTGCGCAACTCGGCAAAGCAACGCGTATTTTGTGCGCAAGTCTGCATTCTTGCTTACCCTGCGTGATAGTGTTAGCTTCAGTTTACCAACAGAAGCAGTTCGTCGACAGTGAATTTGATCTATCACTATAGGAATTGGTGAGGATCCACCGAAAAATTGGGTGAGAGGAAAACCTAATTGGATTCATGATGCGCCAACGATTTCCATTGAGAAGTGCCATCCAGTATGATGACTTCCGTGATTGCTATCCCCGGGGATGATCAATGTACACATTGTATATCAGGAGATGTCTTGTCACTGAGATCACCGAGATACCCACTCGATAGCTGTGTGCAATGCAATGTACACAGTCTACTAATATTAAGTATTGACTACACTTTTCTGTTGAATGGATACAAAATCTATAAATAACAACTCCACATTATAGTTATGTGCGTAATGATTGTGTTTACAATTAACGACCTTCTCTTTCTCTCCACACTCTGAAGGACTGCTCACCAAGAAAGACAATATTTAGTGAAAATCTATATTTCACATTACACATGTGCAATCAGGTGAATGGGACTAATTTTACTGATTCAAACTGGCGTTTCACGCGGCATTTGAATGTAAAACATGACCTGTATTCATCTCACGCACATGTACACAAAGCATAAAAAGTGCAAGGTGGACTGACAAGTACACAAATACCAAGGTGAATCACCCATCATTCTCATATAGCTAACCCATTATGCAGAAACAAACTGGAAGAAGTATTCAATATCTACCTTTGAGAGCAATTTGGATGTTTTCTTCACATTTGGGTGTGATGGATACACTTTGTTTGTAAATACACAAAACCTGCATCAAATAGATGGAAATACGCCTCGGACAGATTGTAATTGTCAAATCATCTTACACATGTTTTCTTGTTATTCTGTTACATTTGCTGAACGAAGGAAAGAGAGAGGAATAATGTATATCATCATAGGCAGTTGCTTCAAAACCCTAGGTGTATACATTTTGGGTTAACCACCAGATTCCGACAAAAAGAGCCAGAAATAAATAGTTCGAGCATTTGAGCCGTATGACAAGGTCCCGGGAGTTATTCCTTGATTTCTCTCCGATCATCTCACCAATACCCCAGTTTGACGATAGCGTCACTTCATTTGATATCAAGAAACATTCGTCATCGTTTCTTTCCAAGTTTTCATCAATATCCTTGCTTGCACAAGCAGTTCCGTGGAAAAATGCATTTATACCAGATATGCGACAATCACCTTGGAAATCAAAGAGACGGAACTAATTGGATTTAATATGCTCCAGACATTCTCACCCAGTAGTGTCTGGAGATAACAAGTGATCTAACAATTTGCCTATTTGATCTATTTCCATGTACATTTGTATATTGCTGTGGCATTGGCCATATTGTCAATAACAGTCCAACTATATTCAAAGAAACCACGAAAACACAATTTTCCGTGTACATGTGTTCATCAAAACACTTGTCACTTATTGCTGGTCATAGTTATATCAGAATCCGAATGTTCATAGTAAATTAAATCACCAGGTCGTTAATTCATTATTCATCCTTCGTTACGATGTCAATTATAGTGTTTCTAATAAAGAAAGCTAATGTCTGGTAATGGAATATTTTCATGAATAATTGAATAAAATTGTCGCCCTGTATTGATAATCTGTGTTTGATGCCTTAGATTATCTAACATTCTATGGTCAGAAATCATCCCCAACGCTCTCAACTGTATATTTGGAACTCCAGCAAAGTTGTCACTGGTGTCATGTACCAACGACATTATTCCACAACAATTATCTTCAAGGATGTGGCATAAGCACATATCACCAGCTCGCATATTATAGCAAATGAAGACCAACAAATGCTCTTTGGTTAGGGTCCGGCAATTCGCAGAAACCTATCGCGTGTATGGATTTCTCTGGAATCCAAGTTGGTGCAGGCGTTAGTTCTACAACATCTCATTTTGCTGTGTATACTTGGAATGTTCACACACACCAACATCAGAATTGAACGAGACACTTGAGCCTCTTAATTGGAGCCATTATACAATCAAGATAAAGTAACTGGATAATTCATAAGGCTCAGTATGTAACACCCTGCTGAAGATGGCGTTAGCACGAAATAATCAAGATTGATTGAGGTTCTTACCGTGAAAGACAGCAGTGCGCTGTCGCTAGTGATAATGTGTTCAATTATTCAGGAACGTCCCTCTTCTGAGATGACTCACTACAGGTCATGTAGATTATCGTACAAATAACATTTTTGGCTTTGGTGTATACTATGTTTATTGGCGCTGTCAATGATATGGGACTGTGAGTATCGCAATTCGGTCGAGTAAACACATCATGCACTGGTTTGGTGTAATTAAAGTATAAAATGATTTTCTCCCATGTATGTTATGTTGTCTTGATGCACACATGAAACACAGTGTGACTGATTCGAACCACTCGAAATTTGTCGATGCTGTGCATCTCATAATCTTTTTTGTTAGCTGCAATTCATATAATGGAATGGACGTGTAATGTGATCATTTTGTGCGCTATTATACTTATCATTAGGAGACAGGGCGTTGCACCCAAACCGTGTGTTATTCCATCGACAGTGTTTGTGGCATTTGTGGATCCACGTCAATCGGTGCTTGGGGTAAAGATTAATTGTGAGAATACAATACACCCGTGAGAACAGCCCAGCTGGTGCCCGGTTTGAACGAAAGTGACGACGCTACCTCACGGAGAATCTTTTCGTGGTGATGGGTTAAAGATACATTGCTCTATCAAATCATATTTGTGGATCACGTTTTCCATGTTTTTACATGTGCAGTACATGCTAACATTGAAATCGGTAAATGCCTTATTAATCTGAAATAAGGGAGAGAACATTCGTGGTCTACTTCAATGATTAAAACTGAAAGGTGTACCTTAAATATACATGTTTCTCAGCGTTCCGTTGTGTCGATGACAAAACTCCTCCATTCCTCTCCATACCCTCAAATATCTGTGTTTTATACGTTTCGTGAGATTGATGCAGATTTGTTACAAAAAGTCACAATACTGGATGTTCTGTAGAACCACTTCCTCGTGTTGATTTTAATCTGCAGCAGTTAAATAAGGGAATTGTACATTTTTGGAGCAATGGATGATGATATACGTAATACATGCCGATGTATTTTATTTTTCAAATACCAGATGCAACATTTTAGCACTGAGATATAAATGTATATTATCTGAATCATCCATGGCTGTGCATACATCACAGATGACAAAAAGTAAAAAAAAAATCATTAGACATGCATACATGATATTTATCACTAAAGAATCGAATATTCATCTATAGGAGCTTGACCACAAAATATTCACAGCACACATTCCACTCATATCTCCAGAATATTCAAGGATCTCATGATTACCGAAAAAAAAGTCATCGATTGACAAGCACAATTGCACCTCAACCTGCATCAGCAACAGCAGTATTCTGCCTGAATAGAACCAAAGTGACATCTAATACATGCAACATAAGAACTATTACCTTCATTTGTCTCAGACTGGCAAACACTATCATATGCAAGAAACATGCCGTTATTTAAACAGCTAGTCGCACTGATATTGAGGATGAACTGTATTTCTGACACCTAAATCAATCATTTTGATTGTGATCAATTTGTGATTTGCAAAATCATTGAGGATATTGCTACGGAAGCCACGTTCCTACGATGAACTTCCTGATCAGATTGCTTCATGAATTATGTGTAACTATTCCAGGTCATGTCCAAGAAGGCGGGGCATCAGAGCTGGCCAAAAATAACGGAAATCGTGAACCCCAATTTTTCGACATCGGGCGATAATGGAGAGTTTTCGTCGTACGACCATCAGCCAGACACGTCCTGGCTGAGACTCCCCTCCTCCTCCATCGCATGTCTCGATCCATGGACCCAGCAGACTACCGTGTTGGTGACTCACCAGTATGTGAGACCAGCTCATGGACGGGAAGTGTGTGGACACAGTGCCCTGTGGGCTGGTCGCTGTAGGCTGCAGATTTCGTGATAGGGTGATAGAGTGTTGATTCAACATATATGAGCATCCCATCTCTTCACACTAAATTTAGACACAATCCTCACATACATAACTGCATGGTGGAAATGTAATTTGTCGGTTGTGAATCCGTTTGCGTCAACATGGTAGGCGGTATTTAACATTAGTAGCCTGGGTACATTACATTACACATATAGGATGAGTTGGTATCTCAGCTATCCCTTTGACAGGACATTCCCTGACATGCAATGTGTACATTGATCAGCCTGGAGATGGTCATCACGCAAGCTATATCATACTGCTTGACAATCCTCAAAGGAAATCGTTGCTGAACATGAATCCAATTATGTTTCCTTCTCCAGATTTCTCGGTGGATCCGTAGAACTTACCGAAGTGTGAATCAAATTCTCTGCTGAAAAACGGCTTCTGCATGTAAATTAAACCTAACAATAGCAGGATATCACAAAAAATAGTACATCATCCAAACAAACTTTCTCCACATGAACCTATCTGTCTTAGATTGTTTTAGACTGTTGTCATTGATGTAATTAATTATCAATGGGAACTCAGTTAGCCCTAACTATGTCATGTAATTTAACTGAAACGAGACAATCAGAGATTGCAGACCCTCGCCCTTCAGATTTAGTCACTAAAATTAGGCGATAATTGAGAGTTTTGATCTTAAGACCACCGCTTGTACGCCATACGATTGGGAATTGGCCAAAGAAAAATACAAAAATAGATTGAACATTTAATATTGATGAGAACCAGAGTTATATATAGCCAATAATGTGATTTTCTTTTTTCCGTTGCCATGGCAACCGTTTTCACCCGATTTTGGCAAAATTTGAAAGGGACTGAGCCACTACCATAGCAATCCAGCCCTATAAATTTCAAATCGATCGGACCGTATGCCATTGAGTTATGAGCGCAGACATTTGCACTGAAACGTCGCTGGCCAAAAATAACGGAAATCGTGAACCCCAATTTTTCGACATCGGGCGATAATGGAGAGTTTTCGTCGTACGACCATCGGTCATACACCAAACGATCGGGAAATTGGCCGAAGAAAAATACAAAAATAGTTCAAAAAATTAATATCAAGTAGAACCGGAGTTAGAGCCAATTATGTGATTTTCTTTTTTTCCGTTGCCATGGCAACCGTTTTTATCCGATTTTGACAAAATTTCAAAAGGACTGAGCCACCATTATGGCACTCTATTCCTATAAATTTCAAATCGATCGGACCGTATGCCTTCGAGTTATGAGCGCAGACATTTGCACTGAAACGTCGCTGGCCAAAAATAACCGAAATCGTGACCCCCAATTATTCGACATCGGGCGATAATGGAGAGTTTTCGTCGTACGACCATCGGTTATACACCAAACGATCGGGAATTGGCCGGAGAAAAATACAAAAATAGTTGGAAAAATTAATATCAAAGAGAACCGGAGTTAGAGCCAATTATGTGAATTTCTTTTTTTCCGTTGCCATGGCAACCGTTTTCATCCGATTTTGGCAAAATTTTAAAGGGACTGAGCCACTACCATAGCACTCTTGCCCTATAAATTTCAAATCAATCGGACCGTTTGCCTCTGAGTTATGAGCGCAGACATTTGGACTGATACGTCGCTGGCCAAAAATAACCGAAATCGTGACCCCCAATTTTTCGACATCGGGCGATAATGGAGAGTTTTCGTCGTACGAGGATCGGTCGTACACCAAACGATCGGGAATTGGCCAAAGAACAATACAAAAATAGTTGGAAAAATTAATATCAGGTAGAACCGGAGTTAGAGCCAATTATGTGATTTTCTTTTTTTCCGTTGCCATGGCAACCGTTTTCATCCGAAATTTGAAGAGACTGAGCCAGCACCATGGCACTTTTGCCCTATAAATTTCAAATCGATCGGGCCGTTTGCCTTTGAGTTATGAGCGCAGACATTTGCACTGAAACGTCGCTGGCAAAAAAAAAATCGAAACCGTGACCCCCAATTTTTCGACATCGGGCGATAATGGAGAGTTTTGGTCGTACGACCACGGGCCATATATCAGATGATCAGGAATTGGCCATAGAAAAATACAAAATTAGTTAGAAAAATTTATCTTGAATAGAACCGGAGTTATGGTCAATTATTGATTTTTACATTTTTTGTCCGATTTTGACCAGATTCGAGGAGGACCGAGCCACTGAGATGCCGCTTCATCCCTATAAGTTTCATGTTGATCGGACCATTTTCCTTTGAGATATGCGCGTGGACAGACAAACATACAAACAAACAAACAAACAAACAAACATACAAACGGACAAACCCAATTGCAATACCCTCTGCCCCTATCGGGGCGAGGGTAAATATATATCAAAGTTATCACTAACTGTGAATAATTCACGAAAGTCAGGAAATGGTTTTTTGGGGGTGAAATCACTATAAATGTCTCGTGAGATGTGCACGGTTCAAGATCCACACTAAAATACCACTTGTTCTAAACTAGGTCACGGAACTTTATGAAAAGAATACCTAATATGTTACTAGTATTGTGTAATTCAGCAAATGAAGTTTTGTTAGGTAACTTTGTTACCTTACAAAAACATATTTGCATTACATCTGGTGAATCCCATGGTTACTCCATATGTTACCAAAGGCTACCAGGTACAACGCTCTTATAACTATTGGTTGTACCTATACCCAGTCTAAAATGAATGACTCCGAGATACGTAAATCAACTCTTTTCAGCTTCAACTCCATGTTCGAAAATCAGTTGAAGTAAGAACAGGAAGCTGCAGGAATGACATGAAAGCAATAGTGCCCAAGACAACTATCTTCCGATTATTGATTGTTGAATTGGTGTACACTTACGAGATATGATCACGATAACAATCATATTCGTGACACTCATCAATGAAAATACATGACGCAACATATTCAAAACATTGTCTGCCCCTGATGACGCCAGTGTGTCTTTGGATGAACTATTTGGTCGGGCTTTGTTTCTATTGCAAAATATTGTATTTTACGTTTGTTATTGGCATCATCAAAATCCGGTTGTATTGGTGGTAATAAATTGATACTTACATTCACACTTTGTACACTTATTGCTGGCACATTTTCTTATAATAGAATTATAACAAACTGAATTGATCATGAAAAATAAGAACCAATGCCATTTCAGTACCAGCAATAAAACCACAACAATGTGAAAAATTGACACTAACACGTATGAAATCCACACATACATTACACATTACTGTCAAACATGGATACCGTCATGGTGCATTGTTCTGTTCGTTAAATTCCTAATGTCACACAACAGGTATGCACACGTGAATTGATAAATTTGTTGCTAGTACACTATCAGTCTCTTTTGGTTGAAGGTTTATAAGCAATATATTGGAATGCCAGCAAATAAGTGTATCTGATATAGTTGTAGTTGTTCGATGTGCACAAATCCATTGACGTCTAACGGCATGCCGCATGCACTGAACAACAACTTCTAACGAGATTTCCAGGTCGTTGGTCTTCCCTGAACTAGCACTGTGTGCCCGAGTGGACAGTTGGTCGATGAGGTCACTCCTCAAGGTCACACAGTCAATGAAGTCACGTCAGCGATTAGATGAGTTCTGGAATGCTATTTCGCACACATTATTTTCGGGAAAATGCGAATTATCGTTTCTCTTGCTTGAACGACTTCAGGATCACCACCAGCTTGATATTGTTAACTTCCTTTCGGTCACCCAGCGCTGTTTCTTTCGTGAGAAATGGAGCTTTCAACAGAACAAACACAATAAGAGCCTGATCAAGTGTGACAGATACCCTCTTGGGAAATTGATTATTATATTTGAGTGGTAATTTGATAACTACTTTCAATAGCTAGATACTTTGTTTTGAGGTTATTTACATGCTAAACAAGATGCTCATTATCAAGGCAGCTCCCATCATTGTTGACATTCGGATATCAGTTTTGGTCTACTTATACATTTATTCACTCATGTTATTTACTTTGTTTAACATAGATATATTTATATTCCACAGAAAATGTTTACCAAATTTTGAAAAATTAGATGGAGGGAAATGAGAAAAACTGAAATTCCCCCACACAATGCAAACTTCCAGTGAACAGAATATCGTCTGGATGTACAAAATAATTAAACGAAGGAACAGGGGTATGCCTGATATTATTTACATGTCACAGACGTGTCAGATTATCGTACGGACCAATATGTTCAAATACATGCACTGAAAAAACTGATCAATTTACACGAATGTTTTCTACGATTAGAATTCAGATTAAGACATTAGTTATGTAGCAATAATAATTCTGCTAATTCCATCTAGTACACAGTTATCACTATCTGGTGATAATCGCCTTTGCCGAGACGTTTCTTGTGACCTTTCCTAAGGATTCACTTATCACCCACCTATAATTAACTTGGCTGAAACGCTGCTTTGTCATCTCCACGCGGGAGGAGGCTGGATACCAGTGATAGTGCTGGATACCAACACTAGTAGCTTGTGACAGCTTATTACCAAACCCATATGGTCGCATTTACCATTCTATGTCGACTTCCATAAAATATCCCATGATCTCTTGAAAATGATTTACTTTTTACAGCACCTACAAGATGTAAAACATGTACTTGGAGGTTTCTCCCACAGATTATAAATTATACATAGGGTTACTATTTTGAACGCAAATTGTCTAGCCCTTGCATCCCCGCGTTGATAAGTGATTCATGAGAGTAGTTCATGGACATTTTTATACTGGAACAACATAAAGAAATGTCTTGGTAGAGGACACACTATAAGTATATATACCTACATATGAATGATAAATTTACATGCTCTGCGAGAAAAGTGCGCACATTCCAAATACATGCTTTAAACTGTTATCAAACGAGATATAGTGAACAAACAATGAAGATTGGAAAATCTCGAGCACATTGCAAGTAAAGGCATCACGAATTTGTTATGTAGCATCTCGATATGACACATGCAAGCGATATCTATTCTGTTCAAGGCTCGCGCGATCATTTCGTTACAAAGATTTATACAAGTGTCATTGTGACTGATTTGTGAGAACATGGAGTTTCTCATGTACAGTTCGCAAATATTCTGCTTCGAATATATTGTTATAACTTGTGTATACATTTATTAGAAAATCCATTTATAATTTATTGGAGATAAAACCACCCCATCGCCTTCAATTCGTTGTATTCACTGACAACGATTTATCCTCTATGACGGTATTTATTAATATGAAACTGTTTTTGCACAGAAAGTGGGAATATATTATGACATACCATGGACAGATGTTATTCTAATTGGGATCCTTTTTGAACACACTGTTAATGATTCATTTTACCATATTGTGTTTCCGAGCTTGTGTGTGGTGCAAATATTATGATTGTGGAACTTCGACCTTGAATGCATCCATTGATCTGAGATTTTACGTTTAAGTTCCTGACACTGGTGTTTCAACAATAACAACCATATCAAAGCTAATTTCAGTTCAGGGAAGCAGCCAAGCCCCGCTTTCATGATAGTACGTGTTCATTGACGGCCAGTGCACTACAATGATAGTGATAAACCTGAAAAGAAGGAGGTTTTATGTGACCTATCAATCATGAGTCACTGCCACACGATGGTATGGAGATATGACCAAGATACGTTATTGATGATAGCAGAGATATAAATCACAACAGTACGCAACCACCGATAATTCATAGGAGAGCACACCAAAGGCACGTGAAAGTTGCTATAATCATATACATGAAATTTATGGGAAAATTGTTTCACATTAAAGTTAATGGGGACAGGAATACAGCTGAATGCTTTTACTTCATATTAAGCTCATAATGCGCTTCTTTCATCAGGAATTCCCGTTGACAATTGGTATCGTGGGAATTGTTCCATGAATGAGATACATCATAGTTTATCTTACGATAAAGCTGACTGCCCTTTTCATCCCTGGCGCAAGTTTATAACATTCTTGCGTGCTCGACCACACTACTGTGGAATAAACCCCTTCATTTAATTGTAGTGAGGTGGCATGAGTGATGATAATAATATGAAGATATGGCTACATTTTATAGGAGTCATTACACATTATACATGTCTTTGAAACCATTAAACAACATAACACTCCCTGGAGTATTTTAAACCTTAGATAATCTTCCTTGCTAGTGTATGTAAAAATTTATTGCAAAAATGATATGGAATGATTTAGGAACACGACAGGCATGCATGGCAAATTTTTCACATGGGATAAGCAGACAAAATCATTATATTTAACAAAGCGTGTTCAGCAATGTGTACTGTTGGTGATATCATGTGATTCTTCAATCCTTGTCTGTATGTCATGTTCGGCGTCACTCCTACTCAATGACTGACGTGATTCGACTGTTCCCGTGACATTCTCACGCCGTGAGAATGTCGACAGCACGCTGATCTCACTGTGGATAGAAGGCACCCTGCTGCTGCATTTACTGCTCGTGTCTCCCATGACACTGAACTTCCTCGCACTGTCTCTCACTTGATAGACCCCAGACGGCTGCTCAGCTTTATCAAATAGTGATCGAGATATTGACCTGAGAAGAAGCATCCTGAGACGTCGGTTTGTGTATCCATAGAAAAGCACGTTACATGCGCTGTTGGTGTAGAAAAGCAATATGGAGATGATATGTAGGTAGTAGGGGTGAGTGTGCACCTGCCAGTGACCCATAGACACCACAATAATGACCACAAAATACGGCAAAGTCATCAGCAGATACATCAAAAGTTGGCAGCTAAGCAGGTTGACGGCTCTTGTATAATTGATGTGTTGCGGTTGACCTCTTTTAGATTCAGAAGATTTGTCAATGTCCTGTTCTGTATCTGGAAGCAGGTGCCCGTTCCTGTAGGATTCATAGTATATGGAACTAGCGTTTTTATCACCCAGAAAGTAAATGGACACAAAATGGATTATGTACGAATATACAAACACAATTAATGTGGTCGGTAGAAAGAAGCAGCATACAACATAGAAGGCAGAGAATCCCAGGTTGAAGAAGCCGTAGTTTGATGAGGACAGGTGACAAATACATTCTCCAGTCACGTGACGGGAACTGGCAGACAGGAAGTACGACAAAGTGCCAATGACTGCACTTGTGATCCACACACAAACTATCCAGATAAAAGCTCGTAGACACGTAACTTTAGTCTTGTAACACTTCCTCTTACAGATGAACATGTAACGCTCCATGCTGATGAGCGCAATGCCCCAGGTGGATAACGCAATTAGCGCCTTTTCCACGGTCACTAACAAGGAGCAAAGAATATCGCACTGCCTCCCTTCTCCACGTTGTAAGACCACGACCAGTACAGGCAAATACAGACAGGCGCCGATAGTATCCGTCAACCCCAGACTGAGTGTGAATACATTTGCCGGCTTTATCTTGTGTTTGTTCAAGTGCAGAATCGTCACAAAGAACGGGACATTGAGCACAACGATTACCAGCATGAGGATAATGGCGTAAATGATGGCAACTGTCCGAAAGAAGTCCGGCTTGGTCTTGCACATGTTTGGTTGGACTGAACAGATCTCGAAGACAATTGGTGATAAAGTTCCATCTGGTGCGACTATTGTGATGTTTTCCATGTTGGACGGCAGAAATGATACTCCAGGCATCATAATGTGCATTCAGTTATCCACGAGCAATCGCAGGATCATATCCAGTTAGCATTTGAAATTTCTCCTTAATGCTGAATACAAGTATAAATTAGAAGACCGTTGTATATCCTGTCTTCTCCAATCTCCAGGTGAGCTGTGATAACTGTAGTAGGTATTCTCTCATGTAAGATAAAATTTTCGCTGAGTGCCATTCACATCTCATCGGCGGCAATCAGCCCGTCCAAACACATGCAAGCTACTGTCCATCTTCTCAATGAACGATGTATCCGTGCTCTTATATAGAGTAGCGACGGTTTCTTCCCAGGCAGAAGATTTCTTCCCCAGCTACCAGCTCACAAACCCCGCCCATTACTCGCACCGGGTTCCCACACTGGATGGACCAGAGCTGGTCTCGTGCAATGGTGGATCTCAAATTGACAGTTTGCTGGGTCCACGACGGGAACTGCGAGGGATGAGGGGATTCCTCTCAACTAGGCTGTGTCCCTAGCACAAGTAATGTCCCTTGATGAAGCGAAATCTTTTATTTCAACGATAAGATCGGGAGCTAGAGTGTGTCGATGTCCTGTGTTGTATGCCATGGAGGGGAATAACATCGCATACTTTGTGGAAATAACTTGATACTCGATTTGATTGTGGAAGGTCGGGATTCTTGTGGAAGCCAGGAAAGTGCAAATATAAACGTGTACACTGAAAATCTGAGCTGAAAACGCTCATTAATACACGTATAGTGATAGTGATAGTTTATTCACAATTCACATTATAATACATATCAAGAATTAAAGACATCAGATATATAGATAAACATCGAAAATCATTAGGTCAGATGGCCTTACAGATAGGGATTAGATTACGAATTAGTATGTGAATCGTGGGACCAGTGTAGTAATATATTACTGTCTTCCCACTGGCCCCTGAGAAAAAAGGAAAATATGCCTTGATAAATCATGCAGTTTGCGTGTCACAGTGCGCCCGGCGGGATGACGATGGGAGGAGGCCATTGTCAAAATAATTGCATGTTCGTAAAAATACTATAAGGTACAGATCGGCCGGACGGACAGGTCGCCGAAACGAGTTCTTGTAGTGAATATTTCCACTCATGAGTGAGTGGTATTAGGGAATTCGATACTGATATGTAGTTGCTCATATATGTGACGGAATAGCGGAGTTCTTCGGGCGGCTATTATGCCCACTGATCGAATAGTTCGATGTATGTTGTGCGTTGACACACCAACAAGAAGTCCGACGTAAATTTCAACAATATCCCAGTTTATTGGGATGATTTTGGTCCGATGTACGATCACTCTCACACTCAATCGTAATCCCCACAATAGTCCGAAGTATTAACAGTCTAATATGAATTTGATAGCTTCTGATAACAATATTTGGCGTACCGGGGTAGTACCTCTCAATCCAACTTCTCTATCCAACTCTCAGAATCAAGTGTGGGAAAGCGCGGGGCTAAGTCTATGATGTGTGTGGATTTTCCCGCGTAATGTGGCAGGTGTTCATGTAAATGGCGGGAAAGTGATGTCATGTCTGTGTGGGCGGAGTCATGTGTCTGGGAATGTGGTGATTGGAGGGAATGCAGGAAGTGTTAACGTGAGCAGTGTTGTTTACATGTAGATGTGGTGCGAGGACGGTGCGTGCCCGGTGACGTAAGGTAAGTAAGTATGAAGTCATGTGATGAATCTGTGCCGTGTATGTCGAGTGGGAGAATGTGTCAGGGACGGGTTTCGGGCCATAACAGTCATAAATATTCTACAAAACACCCCTTCGTCAAATTACCCCCTGGGAATTTACCCTCCCCGAAACCTAACTGTCCAAAAATCTAAACATGATAAGCTAAAAGTCCTAAAGGGAGAACACATTCACCGCGCGAGACAATGGTAAAACAATGGATACAATAAAAATTCTAACTGTCAAAATAAAGTCATTAGACAGTCAGTCAACAGTCACTAAAATGATATGAGCACATTTGACAAATACATTTAAAACAACGACAGGTGACGATGAAACACATAAATCAACACATAAATCACAGTTTAAAAGAATCACAAATATATATATATATATATATACATATTATATTATTGGAATGGTAACAATTAAAGCCAGGAAAGTGCAAATATAAACGTGTACACTGAAAATCTGAGCTGAAAACGCTCATTAATACACGTATAGTGATAGTGATAGTTTATTCACAATTCACATTATAATACATATCAAGAATTAAAGACATCAGATATATAGATAAACATCGAAAATCATTAGGTCAGATGGCCTTACAGATAGGGATTAGATTACGAATTAGTATGTGAATCGTGGGACCAGTGTAGTAATATATTACTGTCTTCCCACTGGCCCCTGAGAAAAAAGGAAAATATGCCTTGATAAATCATGCAGTTTGCGTGTCACAGTGCGCCCGGCGGGATGACGATGGGAGGAGGCCATTGTCAAAATAATTGCATGTTCGTAAAAATACTATAAGGTACAGATCGGCCGGACGGACAGGTCGCCGAAACGAGTTCTTGTAGTGAATATTTCCACTCATGAGTGAGTGGTATTAGGGAATTCGATACTGATATGTAGTTGCTCATATATGTGACGGAATAGCGGAGTTCTTCGGGCGGCTATTATGCCCACTGATCGAATAGTTCGATGTATGTTGTGCGTTGACACACCAACAAGAAGTCCGACGTAAATTTCAACAATATCCGAGTTTATTGGGATGATTTTGGTCCGATGTACGATCACTCTCACACTCAATCGTAATCCCCACAATAGTCCGAAGTATTAACAGTCTAATATGAATTTGATAGCTTCTGATAACAATATTTGGCGTACCGGGGTAGTACCTCTCAATCCAACTTCTCTATCCAACTCTCAGAATCAAGTGTGGGAAAGCGCGGGGCTAAGTCTATGATGTGTGTGGATTTTCCCGCGTAATGTGGCAGGTGTTCATGTAAATGGCGGGAAAGTGATGTCATGTCTGTGTGGGCGGAGTCATGTGTCTGGGAATGTGGTGATTGGAGGGAATGCAGGAAGTGTTAACGTGAGCAGTGTTGTTTACATGTAGATGTGGTGCGAGGACGGTGCGTGCCCGGTGACGTAAGGTAAGTAAGTATGAAGTCATGTGATGAATCTGTGCCGTGTATGTCGAGTGGGAGAATGTGTCAGGGACGGGTTTCGGGCCATAACAGTCATAAATATTCTACAAAACACCCCTTCGTCAAATTACCCCCTGGGAATTTACCCTCCCCGAAACCTAACTGTCCAAAAATCTAAACATGATAAGCTAAAAGTCCTAAAGGGAGAACACATTCACCGCGCGAGACAATGGTAAAACAATGGATACAATAAAAATTCTAACTGTCAAAATAAAGTCATTAGACAGTCAGTCAACAGTCACTAAAATGATATGAGCACATTTGACAAATACATTTAAAACAACGACAGGTGACGATGAAACACATAAATCAACACATAAATCACAGTTTAAAAGAATCACAAATATATATATATATATACATATTATATTATTGGAATGGTAACAATTAAAGCCAGGAAAGTGCAAATATAAACGTGTACACTGAAAATCTGAGCTGAAAACGCTCATTAATACACGTATAGTGATAGTGATAGTTTATTCACAATTCACATTATAATACATATCAAGAATTAAAGACATCAGATATATAGATAAACATCGAAAATCATTAGGTCAGATGGCCTTACAGATAGGGATTAGATTACGAATTAGTATGTGAATCGTGGGACCAGTGTAGTAATATATTACTGTCTTCCCACTGGCCCCTGAGAAAAAAGGAAAATATGCCTTGATAAATCATGCAGTTTGCGTGTCACAGTGTGCCCGGCGGGATGACGATGGGAGGAGGCCATTGTCAAAATAATTGCATGTTCGTAAAAATACTATAAGGTACAGATCGGCCGGACGGACAGGTCGCCGAAACGAGTTCTTGTAGTGAATATTTCCACTCATGAGTGAGTGGTATTAGGGAATTCGATACTGATATGTAGTTGCTCATATATGTGACGGAATAGCGGAGTTCTTCGGGCGGCTATTATGCCCACTGATCGAATAGTTCGATGTATGTTGTGCGTTGACACACCAACAAGAAGTCCGACGTAAATTTCAACAATATCCGAGTTTATTGGGATGATTTTGGTCCGATGTACGATCACTCTCACACTCAATCGTAATCCCCACAATAGTCCGAAGTATTAACAGTCTAATATGAATTTGATAGCTTCTGATAACAATATTTGGCGTACCGGGGTAGTACCTCTCAATCCAACTTCTCTATCCAACTCTCAGAATCAAGTGTGGGAAAGCGCGGGGCTAAGTCTATGATGTGTGTGGATTTTCCCGCGTAATGTGGCAGGTGTTCATGTAAATGGCGGGAAAGTGATGTCATGTCTGTGTGGGCGGAGTCATGTGTCTGGGAATGTGGTGATTGGAGGGAATGCAGGAAGTGTTAACGTGAGCAGAGTTGTTTACATGTAGATGTGGTGCGAGGACGGTGCGTGCCCGGTGACGTAAGGTAAGTAAGTATGAAGTCATGTGATGAATCTGTGCCGTGTATGTCGAGTGGGAGAATGTTTCAGGGACGGGTTTCGGGCCATAACAGTCATAAATATTCTACAAAACACCCCTTCGTCAAATTACCCCCTGGGAATTTACCCTCCCCGAAACCTAACTGTCCAAAAATCTAAACATGATAAGCTAAAAGTCCTAAAGGGAGAACACATTCACCGCGCGAGACAATGGTAAAACAATGGATACAATAAAAATTCTAACTGTCAAAATAAAGTCATTAGACAGTCAGTCAACAGTCACTAAAATGATATGAGCACATTTGACAAATACATTTAAAACAACGACAGGTGACGATGAAACACATAAATCAACACATAAATCACAGTTTAAAAGAATCACAAATATATATATATATATACATATTATATTATTGGAATGGTAACAATTAAAGCCAGGAAAGTGCAAATATAAACGTGTACACTGAAAATCTGAGCTGAAAACGCTCATTAATACACGTATAGTGATAGTGATAGTTTATTCACAATTCACATTATAATACATATCAAGAATTAAAGACATCAGATATATAGATAAACATCGAAAATCATTAGGTCAGATGGCCTTACAGATAGGGATTAGATTACGAATTAGTATGTGAATCGTGGGACCAGTGTAGTAATATATTACTGTCTTCCCACTGGCCCCTGAGAAAAAAGGAAAATATGCCTTGATAAATCATGCAGTTTGCGTGTCACAGTGCGCCCGGCGGGATGACGATGGGAGGAGGCCATTGTCAAAATAATTGCATGTTCGTAAAAATACTATAAGGTACAGATCGGCCGGACGGACAGGTCGCCGAAACGAGTTCTTGTAGTGAATATTTCCACTCATGAGTGAGTGGTATTAGGGAATTCGATACTGATATGTAGTTGCTCATATATGTGACGGAATAGCGGAGTTCTTCGGGCGGCTATTATGCCCACTGATCGAATAGTTCGATGTATGTTGTGCGTTGACACACCAACAAGAAGTCCGACGTAAATTTCAACAATATCCGAGTTTATTGGGATGATTTTGGTCCGATGTACGATCACTCTCACACTCAATCGTAATCCCCACAATAGTCCGAAGTATTAACAGTGTGATATGAATTTGATAGCTTCTGATAACAATATTTGGCGTACCAGGGTAGTACCTCTCAATCCAACTTCTCTATCCAACTCTCAGAATCAAGTGTGGGAAAGCGCGGGGCTAAGTCTATGATGTGTGTGGATTTTCCCGCGTAATGTGGCAGGTGTTCATGTAAATGGCGGGAAAGTGATGTCATGTCTGTGTGGGCGGAGTCATGTGTCTGGGAATGTGGTGATTGGAGGGAATGCAGGAAGTGTTAACGTGAGCAGTGTTGTTTACATGTAGATGTGGTGCGAGGACGGTGCGTGCCCGGTGACGTAAGGTAAGTAAGTATGAAGTCATGTGATGAATCTGTGCCGTGTATGTCGAGTGGGAGAATGTGTCAGGGACGGGTTTCGGGCCATAACAGTCATAAATATTCTACAAAACACCCCTTCGTCAAATTACCCCCTGGGAATTTACCCTCCCCGAAACCTAACTGTCCAAAAATCTAAACATGATAAGCTAAAAGTCCTAAAGGGAGAACACATTCACCGCGCGAGACAATGGTAAAACAATGGATACAATAAAAATTCTAACTGTCAAAATAAAGTCATTAGACAGTCAGTCAACAGTCACTAAAATGATATGAGCACATTTGACAAATACATTTAAAACAACGACAGGTGACGATGAAACACATAAATCAACACATAAATCACAGTTTAAAAGAATCACAAATATATATATATATATACATATTATATTATTGGAATGGTAACAATTAATCCTCTACGTTCCCTAGCGGAACGGAAACATTTTAAAGTCCGAAATACCTGAAAGTGACCAGGATTAGTACATAGTACACATGCACATCATATGATACGATAAGTACGACATTTGCAGGCCACAGCTATCCTGGTGCTGTGACCTGGGGTACGAAGTCTAGTCCGACTGACGGTCGCGTCTCCGTGACGCTGGAGGACGGGCGGCTGGCGATGCCTGTTGCATCAGCCGCCATTGTTCCTCAGCCGGCAAGTGCGGTAGAACCGCCACAATCGTCGTCCAGAGTTCGTCAGGGATTCCCTGAGGTTCCGGTGACGAAGACGAAGTCGTAGAGAGACGGGCAAGGAGCTCCCGGTTCTCCTCTTGCAAGTCCGAATTAACTTGTTCCGCAGTGCGAAGTTCCTCCCGGAGTCGACGATTCTCCTCCAGGAGAGGGTGCGGAGCCGTAGGGGTCTGTCGCTCGTGGAGCGACCCCATTCCAAATCCGAGGGACATGGCATTGTACTCCGCCTGGCGGATGTGTGCGTCCATGGCAAGTACATACCCGCGGCGGATGGCTCGTAGATGTTGTAGCGCCAGGTCGTCCGCGCTGGCCAGTGCCAACGACGGGAGGTGGTGTTCGGCGTCCTCCGCTAGCAGCAAAGGGTCCGCGTCCGTCGCAGCCTGGGTGATCTGATCCATCCAGTAGGACTGATGCGGTCTGAGTCCGGCAGGAAGACGACGCGTGTTGTCGTCCTGATAAAGTTCGGCAAAGTCCGGATTAACTCCGGGGAGGACTTGTAGTCCGGGTAGAGTCCGTTCAAGCAATCTTTGCCCGTGCTGGCGAAGTAACTGGTAGTCCGCACCGAACTCACCAGATCCGTGAAGTCCGAAGTTGACCTCCAGGTCGCGAGGTAATGGATCCTGGTCCTCCAGGACCTCCATCCTTAGCCGAGGCCTGTCCGGGTCGTTGGCCCGAGTGACCAAGGTGGTCGTTGGTGGCAACAACTCCTCGTAATCTAGGTACGGAGGAGGTGGTCCGAAGTTGATCAGTCCGCGAGATGGCTCCATTCGCGGGCTCGGTTCGCTGTCCGACGTTCGTCGCTGTCGAGGTTCCGACTCGTCCTCGATATCACGAAGTGGCGGAGGCTGGTCACGCTCTATGGCCGATTCCACGTCTGCAGTTGGGGTAAGCACTTCCGAGTGTGGTTCCTGGGCTACCGTGTCCGAGTCTTTGGCCTGTTCCGAAGCTGTTTCCATGGGAACGGCTAGGTCCGAAGTTTCGGTCGTTTCCATTTCGATCGTGGGTCGACTCGGTAGGGGCGGATATTCGTCCGGGGGTGGCACAAGTCCCTCCCGAACTCTGTAGTCCGTGACATTAGGCGCTGTGAGCCTCTCGACAGTCCGACTTTTTGGTATCGCCCCCGAGGGCGAACTCCGTGCGGGAGTGGAAACTCCTGTGGCTGGTGAAGCCGAGGTCCGAGGTTCGGCGGCCTTCATGGCCGAGGTCCGGTAGACGACAGGGCGGTCGAAATAGAATGCCCCTGGTTTCCGATAACGGACGTGCCGGTTGATTAACTGGATGTCGCGTACCATCCGTTCGACTTTCACTTTGTCAGCCCTGGTTTTTAGCTGAGCGAATTCGATCCGATCCAGCACCAGCTGGACCTCCGGTGCGGTGTTCGGCGGGTACTGGGCCATCAGGGCAGGCGCCATCGCCCATATCCCGAATGTCAGTACGGAGTCTGGTGTCCATCTGAAAATTGGTACGTGTGCAGGTACGCGAGGCGGCCGATAGTTCGGATTGGGTTGCATGTCAACCCCACATCGTTTGGCGAAACGAGTGACCATGTTCTCTGTGGCCATCAGTGATCCCCGTTCGAAGATGGGGAACCGGTCCGCGTGACTCGCCGTGGGCGTAGAGATGTGCTGAATCATGTCCGAGAGCGTCAGGGTCATGTACCCGTCTCGTGCGGGGCACACAAAGAACCGGACGAATGGCATGTGGTACGCCAGAACATGAGCATCCAGCTCCTGTGGGGTCCGAAGTGGGGCCCGGCGAGGCACCGTGGGCCAGGTCCGTTTGTGCTCTGACTCCTCCTCACTGGTACAGAAGGGGCAGTCGAATCCTCCTGTTCCGAGGCGTAACGGCATAAGAGTCAGGTACTGACTCTCTGTCAGTGTCGACGGTACCGAAAAGTCATGGACGTGTCCATATCCCGCTTGTCGGTTTCGGTCGTAGAGTGGAACCGCGTTCCAGTTGATCGGACTCGTCCCATGGGGTGTGGGGGGACGAGGTACGAGTTCCATCAACTCGTCAACTTGACGGCGATATGTCCGTTGTCGTAGATCCCGCGACTCATGATTTCCCTGAGTCCGGAATAAGTCCGTATATGCTGAGGAATATCCTCGCGATGTCGTCGCATGCAGGAGCAACGCGAGAGGTCGTACGGGCTTAGCCGTTTTGGCTGAAGCAGGCGAAGTAGCCGACACGGCGGTCGGTCGTGAGGCTGTCACTGGCGGAGTAGCCATCATCAGTTTTGGTCCGGAGTCCGAAGTAACACTAGCCGTGGCTTTAGCTGCGTCTCTGGCAGCCATGGCTTGCTCCACAATTTTCCCGCCTTCTTCCAGGCGCTGGAAGTCAGGCGCACTTAAGTCCGACATCGAGTCCGATGATGGACTCGGCGTATGACGCTCTCCTCGTTGAGCGGGTTTCGCCATTACTTTCTTACGAATGTCCGTTTCGGCCCCAGAGGCCGTTTCTGTGTCAGATATTGTTATCAGGTCCGAAGTAGGGGAAACTGTTCCCGGTGCACTGTCGGCTGTCGCCGATTCTTCAAGTACGATGGTATGTTCTGGCTCATCCCCAGCCTCCACTATTCTCACAGCAAGTGGAAGTCCGTTGTTATCGGCATCAGATGCCGTCTTTTTGTCTGGTGGCTTGTCTCTCTCTTGTCGGAAGACGACATAGTTCGAACTTCGCTCACTGGCGTGAGCCCTCACTCAATAGTCCGACTGGTTATTTAGTACAATGTACGTATCAAATCACACACAAAGTTCGTGAAATGTTATTCAATAGTCTGTGCTATTGCCGTACGAAATATATATTCCAAGTAATGTCTGATTGTCTCGAAAGATCACTGTAGTATCAACACTTTTCCGCTAGATGTTCACTCTCCAGTGTCCGCAGCCAGAATGATCCGCTTCTAAAACTTTCCTGCTTATCTGGCATCCGTACACACACAAAGTGCTGACAGTGTCTTTTGCGGTTTTCCACAATCGGGGGGTGCGCTCAGTCTATTGTCTTTATACGTCTTTTTACGTTCGCTTGATCCATCTCGGCTCTCAGTCGTGCGAAGAGGGGGCAGTCCATCACCTAGGCAACACGTGTGCATCAAAGCTCTGGTTCATCACACCAGTCAAGCGGGGCAGTAGGTTAGCACACAGCTGCTCTATTTTCCCATAGTCCGACACAAACTTCTGGATAACGCAATCCAATCATTTCACTGTCCTTCTAGCATACAGTCGAAATTACTGCACCTTTTACATGCTTCCACTCTCTATTGAAGTTAACTGGGAATGTTTACATGGAGGTGCCGCGGGCGGCTTCAGTGTTTATTTGCGCTTCATGCTTTTCCGTGTGAACTCTTACAATTAGTCCGTTCCTTATCTGCACAATTAGCACACAATAAACTTTTGACCAACTTGTTTATAACAGATGATCACTGTCCGTACGTATTCTGAGGTATAAATACCAAGCTCACAGAAGTTTGCTCGGTCCGTTCATTTTCATCTAGTGCCGTAGATAATGGAACCGCTGATATTATCATGGGGATGATGGGGTGATCTGGGCGGCCCTGCCGTGGCGCGTTGCATAATTTTCAATGAATGTGATGACAGATCGCGCGTTGGAATGCAGAGGTTTGTTCATAGCTGAATCCTGCTCCTGAGGGCATTCCCCTGAATTGTACGTAGGGGGAGCAGAGGCTCTTATCAGACGCTTGCTCGGGAGACGGCTATCCTCTCACCTCGTCCGCGACAAAGTGATCTTACTCACCGCAGGACATGACGGCTGACACATGGGTGGAATTGTTAGTCATGCAATATTTAGGTAGTGCGCAACAGGCGCAAGATGGTACGGAGAAGTACGAAGTTATATGCAATGCATAACATATACCACATTATAGCATCGTAACCAGCATCAATATTATAACGTCATATCAATATTATATATGAAAATCGCCTCACTGACATCAGTACATAAAAATGGTTATTGAAATGAATATTTACATAATATTATTATATTATAAGTATATTTTGGGGTGATATGACATCATAGTCCAATAGACAGGCATTTATTCATCATCATAGAGATCAGTCCCTTGGCACAGCCGTGGTTATCTGAACCGGGCTGGGCGGCGAATCGTGCGTCTGGGTCGATTGTACGGAGCAGGCTGGGGCGTAGCCTCGCTTGTTGATGAGTCCGTAGCAATCGCGGGTTTGGGTCCGCGGGGTTTTGGCGCTCGCTGTGAAGCGCTAGAGTTCAACTTGCGCAATTTTCGCTTCTGGCGACGGCGTCGCGGTGCGGATGTGTGGCTTCTCCGACTGGCGGGTGATGACGAGGTATCAGTTTTGGTAGTCCGATTTGTGTCTGACGATTTGTCCTGTACTGTGACATCCCAAGGGTAAAGGAATTCCTTGAGGAGCTCCAAGGGATCGTTCGATGGTTCGGTCTTGGAGTCTGTGCTGTTTGACGACTCAGGTGGCGATCCGACTTGAGGTTGAAGGTTCAGCAACTGTGCGTCACCTTCGTATGGTTTAATGACGTCCAGATGGACGACTCTAGTATTTCGTGGATTGGAGACTAGAGCCATTCGATAGTCTACCTCAGTAACGCGTTCCAGGACTCTCCAGGGTCCGGTCCAGGGTCGGGCGAATTTGTTGTTCTGAGTGAGGGGCAGGTAGTAGTACCGTACCAACTCTCCCGGCTGGAACTGAGGGCGAGATTTCGCATGTGCGTCATACCCCATTTTCTGGCGGGTTGCAGCTTTTTGCAGATGATCTTGCGCAAACCCATGGGCAGCTCTGATAGCAGTTCGGAGATACTCGACTTATTCGGGTCCGCATGGAGGTAGCGGTTCTGGGTCATACGTAGGAAACATCAAGTCACCAGGCAAATTGCATTCATGTCCGTATACCATCAGGTGTGGTGTACACCCGGTAGAAGAATGCACCGAGGTGCGGTACGCCATGAGTACATATGGTAAGTGCAGATCCCAGTCATTCCCACGATCACTGACGAATGTACTCAACATATTCAACAAAGTCCGATTGAATCGTTCGACTTGACCGTCACTTTGTGGGCGGTAGGGCATGGTCCGAATTTTCTTGGCGCCCAGAAGGCGTACAATGCTCCGAAATAATGACGACTCAAATTCCGTTCCTTGGTCGCTGTGTATGGCTTTCGGTACCCCGTGGTACACGATCCAACGATTCACCAGAACATCGGCGACATTTTTGGCCGTATGGCGGCGGAGCGGGAATGCGTCCGTGTACTTTGAAAAGTAGTCCGATATGACAAGAATGTACCTGTTTCCACGTCCGGTAACTTTATGGGTATCTAAGATATCCATGGCAATACGATCAAATGGCGCCCCAGTTGGTAGTTGCGTTAGGGGCGATTTCTTGGGCGCTGGTTTTCCTTTCCGTGACAGTCTATTGTCTTTATACGTCTTTTTACGTTCGCTTGATCCATCTCGGCTCTCAGTCGTGCGAAGAGGGGGCGGTCCATCACCTAGGCAATGCGTGTACATCAAAGCTCTGGTTCATCACACCAATCAAGCGGGGCAGTAGGTTAGCACACAGCTGCTCTATTTTCCCACAGTCCGACACAAACTTCTGGATAACGCAATCCAATCATTTCACTGTCCTTCTAGCATACAGTCGAAATTACTGCACCTTCTACGTGCTTCCACTCTCTATTGAAGTTAACTGGGAATGTTTACATGGAGGTGCCGCGGGCGGCTTCAGTGTTTATTTGCGCTTCATGCTTTTCCGTGTGAACTCTTACAATTAGTCCGTTCCTTATCTGCACAATTAGCACACAATAAACTTTTGACCAACTTGTTTATAACAGATGATCACTGTCCGTACGTATTCTGAGGTATAAATACCAAGCTCACAGAAGTTTGCTCGGTCCGTTCATTTTCATCTAGTGCCGTAGATAATGGAACCGCTGATATTATCATGGGGGTGATGGGGTGATCTGGGCGGCCCTGCCGTGGCGCGTTGCATAATTTTCAATGAATGTGATGACAGATCGCGCGTTGGAATGCAGAGGTTTGTTCATTAGCTGAATCCTGCTCCTGAGGGCATTCCCCTGAATTGTACGTAGGGGGAGCAGAGGCTCTTATCAGACGCTTGCTCGGGAGACGGCTATCCTCTCACCTCGTCCGCGACAAAGTGATCTTACTCACGGCAATACATGACGGCTGACACATGGGTGGAATTGTTAGTCATGCAATATTTAGGTAGTGCGCAACAGGCGCAAGATGGTATGGAGAAGTACGAAGTTATATGCAATGCATAACATATACCACATTATAGCATCGTAACCAGCATCAATATTATAACGTCATATCAATATTATATATGAAAATTGCCTCACTGACATCAGTACATATAAATGGTTATTGAAATGAATATGTACATAATATTATTATATTACAAGTATATTTTGGGGTGATATGACATCATAGTCCAATAGACAGGCATTTATTCATCATCATAGAGATCAGTCCCTTGGCACAGCCGTGGTTATCTGAACCGGGCTGGGCGGCGAATCGTGCGTCTGGGTCGATTGTACGGAGCAGGCTGGGGCATAGCCTCGCTTGTTGATGAGTCCGTAGCAATCGCGGGTTTGGGTCCGCGGGGTTTTGGCGCTCGCTGTGAAGCGCTAGACTTCGACTTGCGCGATTTTCGCTTCTGGCGACGGCGTCGCGGTGCGGATGTGTGGCTTCTCCGACTGGCAGGTGATGACGAGGTATCAGTTTCGGTAGTCCGATCTGTGTCTGACGATTTGTCCTGTACTGTGACATCCCAAGGGTAAAGGAATTCCTTGAGGAGCTCCAAGGGATCGTTCGATGGTTCGGTCTTGGAGTCTGTGCTGTTTGACGACTCAGGTGGCGATCCGACTTGAGGTTGAAGGTTCAGCAACTGTGCGTCCCTTCGTATGGTTTAATGACGTCCAGATGGACGACTCTAGTATTTCGTGGATTGGAGACTAGAGCCATTCGATAGTCTACCTCAGTAACGCGTTCCAGGACTCTCCAGGGTCCGGTCCAGGGTCGGGCGAATTTGTTGTTCTGAGTGAGGGGCAGGTAGTAGTACCGTACCAACTCTCCCGGCTGGAACTGAGGGCGAGATTTCGCATGTGCATCATACCCCATTTTCTGGCGGGTTGCAGCTTTTTGCAGATGATCTTGCGCAAACCCATGGGCAGCTCTGATAGCAGTTCGGAGATACTCGACGTATTCGGGTCCGCATGGAGGTAGCGGTTCTGGGTCATACGTAGGAAACATCAAGTCAACAGGCAAATTGCATTCATGTCCGTATACCATCAGGTGTGGTGTACACCCGGTAGAAGAATGCACCGAGGTGCGGTACGCCATGAGTACATATGGTAAGTGCAGATCCCAGTCATTCCCACGATCACTGACGAATGTACTCAACATATTCAACAAAGTCCGATTGAATCGTTCGACTTGACCGTCACTTTGTGGGCGGTAGGGCGTGGTCCGAATTTTCTTGGCGCCCAGAAGGTGTACAATGCTCCGAAATAATGACGACTCAAATTCCGTTCCTTGGTCGCTGTGTATGGCTTTCGGTACCCCGTGGTACACGATCCAACGATTCACCAGAACATCGGCGACATTTTTGGCCGTATGGCGGCGGAGCGGGAATGCGTCCGTGTACTTTGAAAAGTAGTCCGATATGACAAGAATGTACCTGTTTCCACGTCCGGTAACTTTATGGGTATCTAAGATATCCATGGCAATACGATCAAATGGCGCCCCAGTTGGTAGTTGCGTTAGGGGCTATTTCTTGGGCGTTGGTTTTCCTTTCCGTGACACACACTGCGGGCAGCGGGCGCACCAGCGGGCCACATCCAAGGCGAGACCTGGCCAGTAAAACCGGCGCTTTACTCTCTCAACAGTCCGTTGTATTCCGAGGTGGCCTACGACCTTGAGGTCGTGGAGTTGGTGTAGAACCACCGTTCATAATGCCGCTGGTAACACAGTTTGTACGACAGTCCGACCAGCTGGGTCCGGCTTGGTAGTTCGTATGAGGACTCCATCCTGTAGCGCTAACAAAGTCCATCGTGAAACCAAATCTTTAACTTCCTCACCGTAGCGGGCGACTTCCTTTGACGTGGGTTTCGTTCCGTTCAATACCCACTGTCGTACGACTCCGACACTCGGGTCGACTTGCTGAGCGGCAACAATGTCCGCTGTGGAATAGTCCGACAACCATTTTTGTCCATTCAATTTTACATCCAATGCTCGCACACGTGCAGCTTGGCGTATGGAGATCATCCGAGATAAGACCGGTGATGTCATGGTATCACTGTCCAGGAGGTCTTTCTCGGGTCTGGCAGGAACCACCGTAATTCGTCTGACGGGAAGTTCTCCAGAACTCGTTTCCGGGTCCGTGGGTGGAACGACTAAGCGTCCAGGGCAGTCCGAATGTTTGCAACTATTGCAACGGGAAAGTCCGTCAGCATTTCCGTGGAGCTTTCCAGGACGATGTTCAATACGAAAGTCATATTGCTGCAGTTTGGCTAACCAGCGAGCCAACATACTGTCCGCATCGTTGTAATTCTTTAACCATCGCAGAGAGCTATGGTCAGTTCGTAACAGGAATCTGCGTCCCCACAAATAATGTCGGTAATGCTGAATCATTTCAACAACAGCCAACAGTTCTCTATAGGTCGTACAATAATTCCGTTGCGTGCGGGACAGCCTCTTGCTTGCAAAGCCAATCAGGATTTCCTTTCCATTGACACGCTGTGAAAGCGCGCCTCCGATGGCACAACCGCTGGCATCTGTATCAAGAATGAAATAATCGTCCGCATCTTGTGACGGATGGGCGAGCTTGGGGGCCTTGATAAGTGCGTTCTGGAGCCTCCTAAAGGCGTTCCGTTGGGGCGATCCCCACGTGAACCGACATTCACCCCGGGTGAGTGCCACCAGAGGTTCAGCAATTTCGGCATAGTCTTTTATGAACCTCCTGTGGTAATTGGCAAACCCCAGGAAAGCTCGTACGTCCGTAATCTCACAGGGAGTCGGCCATTCCCTAATAGCCTTGACCTTGTTCGGGTCCACCCTGATTCGTTGTCCACTGACGATAAATCCCAGAAATAGTACTTCGCGTTGAAAGAGTTCGCACTTTTTGGGTTGTAAGCGTAACCCGGCAGTTCGTATCTGATCGAGGTCCGCTTCCAGATTGGCAAGCGCCTGATCAAAAGTGCGTCCGTATGCTATCATGTCATCCAGATAGCACATACATCTGGTCCACAGATATCCGCGTAAGATGGTCTCCATGAGACGTTCGAAAGTCGCTGGCGCGTTGCTCAGTCCGAACGGCATAACCCTGAATTGGTATAGGCCTTTCCGGGTGGCGAAGGCCGTCTTGGGTCGGTCCGTCGGGTCTACTTCGACCTGTCAGTATCCCGAGGCGAGATCTAAGGCCGAGGAGTAGTTTGCTCCAGCGAGTGCGTCATGCGTGTCTTGAATATTCGGAAGAGGGTACGAATCTTTCCGTGTTACGTCATTGAGCAGACGATAGTCCACACAGAATCGTACCTGTCCGTTTTTCTTTCGTACCAACACCACTTGTGAACTCCATGGTGATTCCGAAGGTTCGATGCATCCAAGTCGCAACATTTTGTCAACTTCCTCATCTATGATGTGTTGTTGCGCTTGGGGTACGCGACGTTGTCGCTGACGAATTGGGGCACTTGTACTCGTGTCGATCCGATGTTGAACTACATGCGTCCGTCCGAGCTGTCCGTCGGGGCACATGAAAGTGTCTCTGTACCGATATACCAAATTGGCACAGCACCGTTGCTGTTCAGGTGCTAGTCCGGCACGGTCCACCATCTCCCGTAGGTGTGGCGGGAGGTCTTCGTAATGGTTAACGTTCGTGTGGGGAACGTCCGGTTCCTCTCCTGACTTCGGCAGAGCGCCCACAATACTGTCAACGGGGCTCGCTATGGCTACTGGATCTGAGCGAGTCAGTGTTACGCCCGTATCCGCGGGGTTCACCACAGTCACCTTAACACACTTCCCGTTCAATGAGGTCAATGTGCGACCCATGATCAAGTCCGTTTCCTCCGGAAAGTTCGTCATGGACTGAATGAGCCGAGGGTGTTGGCGCACCCTGACCTTTGAGGTCGGTACAAGTTCGACTACGGCCTCGCTGCGTGGCGGTACCGTAACGGCTCGACGTACAGCCATGCGTACAACATTAGCTTCGAAGTCCTTGTATGCAAACAGGATTTCCTTGTTAATTTCGACAGTTCCATCACCGTAATTAACGATGGCTTTCGTTTGTCAGAAGAAATTCATGCCCAAAATCATTTCGTCATGAATTGCTGCTACACAAAATGTCACTGTCATTTCCTTGATCGTAAGGTCTAGAAGTCCGTCGATCGGGCTGGAGTCTCCGTTGACATCCCGAATGGTCGCCATGGTCGGGCGTAGAGTGCGCTGTTCGACAGGCACGTGTCGCATCATATCCTTTCGGAGCAGGGAAACCTGTGCTCCTGAGTCCATTACTGCTTTAAAAGTTTGTTCCCCAACATGCACTGGCAATTTCCAGCACTCATGGGCGGCCAGACTTCGACTGATAACAATCGGTCCATCGAGGTCCTCCTCAGGCAGTAGGAGTGGAAGTTTCAGTCTTCCCGGCTTGGTTTCAGGTCCCGATGGGAAAGCGTAAAAGCCTCCATCATCCGACACCCATTCGATTTCAGACATAGAGTCCGTTCCGGTATCGCCGGTGGTGCGTGTCGACACCCCTTCGTGAAGATTAGTCCATGATGGCCTGCGTGGCAATGGTTCCGACACCCCTTCGTGGAGGGATTCCGTACCTGAAGTCGACGAAGCACACTTGGCGCACACCCCTTCGCGGAGCGGAAGGGCCCGTGATGTCGGCGCCAACTTGAGCGGTGTTGTGTTCGTGGCTGTGGACACAACCACTGGTTTGGAGCTGTGAGCGTAGCTCGGTTTAACGGAAGGTTCTTTCTCCGCAGTTCCTTCCTCCCTTAGTTTGACGGCCTGGCCTGTGGTGGTGGCTGGGCCGGTGGCGTCGTAGCCATTGGCTGAGAGTTCGAGTTCGGTATACCGATCTGTCCGTTATTCCGATTTGCGCCAGAGCGTGGCAGGAACGGTTTCATTCCGTTTCGTACCAATATGTCCTTCAAACGGAAACACTGTATCCATCTGTGTCCCGGTTTCTTGCAGAAGAAACATATTTCAGTTCGACCTTGAGGCGTAGGACGGTCGCCACGAGCCTGAGCAATAGCTCGTAGAACAGAGTATAGTGCGTCCTCACCATATTGTCCGCACTCATCACTAACAACACACTGGAACGCTTCCGCGACCCATTCGCGGGAGCAGGAAGGGACGGAATGTTCTTCACACCCTTGCAGTCCGGTCGTGTCGCTATCGGCATTGTCGTAGTATGCAGCGATCTGATCGGGAGTTGGTGTATCCCAATGGTTCAACTGTCCGATCGCACATGAAAGTTCGTCATTCGCTTCCGTGTCGTCGGCATACCCGTGGTAGGTAGCGTCCGCTCGGCGGGTACCGTGGGGCCGATCTCGCTTGGTCCGCTGCTGGCGACTCTCCGCTTTCAGTACAGCCGTGAGTGCGTCGCTGTACGAAGTAAATGTCATTACACAAAGTCTATCCGCAATATGGTCAGGCTGACCATTGACAAATTGCGAAATAACAGTTCGTTGGAGAAACTCAGGTGTGACGTCATCAAACACCTGTTCTGCTATGGCTTGTAACCGTTCAAGGAAATGTTCGGCATCCTCTTTCCGTTCACGCTTCAAGAACGGAAAGTCGTCTCGTTTCGACTGTCGGCTGGCGGCGGGTTCCCATCCTTCCAGGAGACGACGCCTGAATTCATCCCAAGGCGTGTTGAACGGAATGTTCAGAGCGATTGCTTCCGCTCGTCCGCGTAACGTACTACGGAATGTCGTAGTTTTGTTCAGGTCCGTGTACGTGAATGCAGCCGTAAACTGTTCGAAGCTGCGGAGGTACTGGTTCAGATTACCCTCCTTAAACGTGGCTCGCCACTGTGCTGGTTTGGCAGTGCTCAGCGCTAGCGTCGGGATGATGGGCGCTTGTGATGCCGCTGTCGTAGCGCTGGCAGCCGGCGTAGAAACGGCAGGAGTTGGCGGCGTGACCTCCGTGGTCGGTGCGGCAGTGGTCATGGTGACCGGTACAACGTATGGCGTGGCGTCGGGTGCGGGCGGATAGCCAGCGTGATTTGACAACGGCGCGGTTTGGGAGACCGGTCCGTATGGCGGCGACATTTCCGGCATTCCGTATGACGGAGTTGGGTGTGACATTTGTGGGAACGGATATCCCGAACCAGGAGCGTACACACTTGGAACTGCTACTCCAGGGTTTTGTGGCACAATTCCCAGATTGGGCACTATTCCGCGATTGTACGCGGCGACACCGTACGCTGGTACTCCATGGTTTGATACAGCTACTCCCCCATGATTGGGTACTGCTATTCCCCCATGATTGTGCATGGGCACCGCATTTCCATAGTTCGTCACGTAGCCGTGTGAGGCGGAATGTTCCGCTGGTAGCGACGGTTCGCCGTTCGATGGTCCGATGTTGACTACCGGTGGTGGTAGATGCGCAGGGTGCGTGTGTTCGCTGGTGCCGGAGATCGGTACTCCGATGTTGCGCGGTCAGCGATCAATGGTGTCGCTGGTGTATCGGACCTCCGATCTCGGCGCGGGTGCGTGGAATCGTGTCGGCGGGTTGTTCGTCTGGGCGGCGTTGAACCTGGGGTCGGCCGCTGGGGTACTCTCGGTGGCGGCTCTTCTCCGGTTCGGCAGGTGGACATCCGGCAGCTCTCCCATGACGACTGGGTCGGCCGGTACTCTGGAGTACACCGGCGGGGTTCGGTCGGGTCGCGTCAGTGTGTGGATCGTTACCGATGGGCGCGACATTACATTGTCGTGTCGCGGATACAGTTCAGCACGCTTATCCGATTCATGCGACCATTGTTGGACACGCGACCGACTCGGCGGGTGCGTTAACATTGAATTGTCATAGTTCGTTGGGCGTACACTCACCGACTTGGGTAGCGGGTCGGTATTGGGTTGGCGCTGGAAGCGCGCATAGTCCGTTTCACTTCCGTCGCTTGGTCGTGACCTCGGCGGTCCGGCAGGTGTCGCGTGGTTTGACCGCGCATGCGCGTCAAGGATTTCTGTCACCGTGCGCGACGGCTGGTACGGGTCACCGTCCAACAGTTCTTCGAGGTTACTATCGGCTCGCATCCAGTCCGGCATGTACTCTACGGATGCCGCCGACGATAGTTCGTACAGTTCGTTTGGCGGTTGTACTTGCGATAGTGTAATAGTATCGCTCATCGCCACTGACCTTGGTCGTGCAGTTCGCTGGTTCGACTGGACCGGATTCATCGTCACCTCATCTTCCGGGCTTGGTCCGATCGGGTTCCGAGTCGTAGATCGGGTATTCATCAAAAGTTCGTACGTCGGGATAGTTCGTAAGCCGAGAACTGGCCTTCGCTATCCTGGTCACGGCACCAATGTGACGGAATAGCGGAGTTCTTCGGGCGGCTATTACGCCCACTGATCGAATAGTTCGATGTATGTTGTGCGTTGACACACCAACAAGAAGTCCGACGTAAATTTCAACAATATCCGAGTTTATTGGGATAATTTTGGTCCGATGTACGATCACTCTCACACTCAATCGTAATCCCCACAATAGTCCGAAGTATTAACAGTCTAATATGAATTTGATAGCTTCTGATAACAATATTTGGCGTAGTACCTCTCAATTCGATCTTCTCTATCCAACTCTCAGAATCAAGTGTGGGAAAGCGCGGGGCTAAGTCTATGATGTGTGTGGATTTTCCCGCGTAATGTGGCAGGTGTTCATGTAAATGGCGGGAAAGTGATGTCATGTCTGTGTGGGCGGAGTCATGTGTCTGGGAATGTGGTGATTGGAGGGAATGCAGGAAGTGTTAACGTGAGCAGTGTTGTTTACATGTAGATGTGGTGCGAGGACGGTGCGTGCCCGGTGACGTAAGGTAAGTAAGTATGAAGTCATGTGATGAATCTGTGCCGTGTATGTCGAGTGGGAGAATGTGTCAGGGACGGGTTTCGGGCCATAACAGTCATAAATATTCTACATATACAATGTGTAGAAAAGGATTTTGAAAAAAGAATAGTTCTGTATATCCACATTGAAACATGGAGGATATATCCCGTGCATTATTCAAAAACTGACCAGAGCTGTGAGTTGATAAGCAGCAATAGCTTTCATCATTGAGTGAGCGGTATCAAGAGGATAGATACTCTTTATGCCCAGCAGTGGAGTTTGTATGCTCAGCGCCACAAGCAATCAGGACACCCGGATCTTGAACACGTAACCTGTGCCAGATATGTGTTTATTATTATTGATTTCAATGTTTTCCTCACGGCCGGTTTACGTTCTATAGATCTACTACTTAAATGGACTGCCCATTTGTTCCATATAACGGGGAAGTGAAATACTGGAAGATTGCGTGAAAATTGCCTATTTGTTACTGGTATATACATCAATTCGGATTGTCTCGTAGTATAAGTGTTCTGAATATTTCGGTTAAGGTTGATCATTGTAGAAAATGACTCCGGGAGATGGCCCGATATTTGATCAAACACGAATAATACAATCTGATATTCATATAAATCAGATACTTTTAGAATACAATTACGTTTGAACATGTGGGGGACACCACAGCGTATGTCGGCGAGATCAGAATTTGCATCATCGTAATTGACATATTGAGTTCGATTTGTTAAATAACTGCGAAACCAGTCATTGGTCACCCCGCGAATATACATTCAGACATGTCGAATCATCCATATCAAACCGTCTCAAAAAATAATCTAATATAATGCATACGCAACGTAGACGTGTTTGTTTCATACTCATATGACATATTAGTCATATTGTTGTGTTTATTTGTTTTATAGTGATTGTGCAACATCACAAACGCGAAAGTATTTTATTTATCCATGAGTGTACATATAATAGTTACGTTACTGAACTTACAAAGAAGAATAGCAGGGTGAGGTAATTCTGGAATTTAACATGGATTTTGTGCAGGTGACAATATGACTTGATTTATCTACATGTAAAAAATATAGTGAGATATCTAAAGCTAATAACAACACTATTATCAATATTTCACGATTGATTGCATGGATTGTGACAACATAGATATCCGAAAATTACGTAAAACAATGTCTTAGGGAAACCAGACGGACCTGAGAGTGCTCCATTCATCTTCAACATCTTTGTGACAAATCATGATGACTCACTCCATCATAACTGACCATATTGTCTATCTTAATATGATATATTTAATATTTATAGGGTTGAAATGAAGTTGAGAGAATCACTTTTCATCTTTGAAAAGACGTGGTGGGGATTAAGCAAACCTGTTTTATGTCTCCTGTTCCCCTGTGCAAACATGTTCTAAGTTCTACTCTGCTTTATCCAACTTCATTGAACTAATCAAAGTTACAATGCGAATTTGAAAGGGACAAGTTCGCAATTGTTGATGATGAACATCTGGTTAATCGAGCGATTTCGATGTCAGTACTGTTTGCATAGATATTGATCCAACTGTCTACTCAGGACCGGAAATGTCAATCCATCATTTGGCATCAAGCAGCTTTTGATATTCCTTGGTTATCACTGTGAGATTACTTAATGTCAACTCCAAAATCGTAACTCTTATATTTCGATTTCAGAATCGTCTTTATCCCGTGATATGACGTTGTCAGCTGCAAAATTCCCAGGTTAGCTTTCCACATCATCCATCCGTATCGTTATAGGCGATAGGCATATACGTGAATCGTTGGAAATGACCAAAACATGCACATACACTACAATATATATACACAAGTGTGATCTGGTTCATGTTCGTGATACTGATTTTGACTGATAATTCATTACCAATTCATTCAAACGTATTTTGGAGGATTTTGATGATAAATGCTTTGCCCATGCTGTGCCAAACTGTTCTTGAATTTAGCAGGTTATTCCGTCCAGTTAACTGCAACCAAGACAATGAGTGCAAAATTGGACAATGAATGCTGTGTTGAGGTTGCACTCGCTTGACATTGTTTGGATCCTCTCAAACTGACCTGACCTGATGACAGTTCAAGGATCTCTGGTATATTAAATCATACTCCGTGCATTGATTTTAATTCATTTCGGAGTCCATGTTTAAGCATCTTCGTCTGCCGGTAAGCAGGCATTGACATTCACTTTTTATACAATAGTTCTTATGTTACGAACACAACATTAGTTGCGTATCTAACATAACACAGAAACAGTTCAGTTTTTCACCACAGCAAAACTGTATAAGTCAAGAAACAAGTTGAATGATCAAAGTATACATTCATGTTTGTCACTGGCGTTTATCTTCAATAAAAGAATTGCAATCATGGAGGGGACCAGAGGGAGCAACCTCAAAACTGAAAAGGAAAAACATAATACAGTATTCTGATTTGTTCTACGAAAGATGTCAAAAGATTCCTGTATCGTTTTCCAGGCTTAATAACCGGAGTGCCTCGCTGCTGATTTTCACCTTTTCTTGGTTGTCGTAAGTTTTCTCGGCTGGAAGTGCTAACTGATACTTGATCCATCAATCGCCATATTTCGAGACAGAAATGGGATCTTATGCGCGAATATATTAATCTTATTTTTTTACATTTGGACAGATCAGCAGTAACCATGGTGGTTAAGTAATGTATCATTGAAGAAAACGAAAACAAATGGACGTGTCAAGTGCAATGTTCAATGGTTCCTCATGTGTGTGTGTGTATGAACTTAAAAGATCAATGCAGTGGTACATTCCTGGCAATATAATATATGTTTATTATGCACATAATATTATTCAGCATTCCAATTATTCAGAAAGAAGTTTTTCCATTGTCATTCTCTCAATATAATATATGTTTATTATGTACATCATATAATTCAGCATTCCAATGCTTCAGAATGACGCATTTCCCTTGTAATTTTCTCGTCGGCTAGGGACGACGATTGCTTGTTGGAATTTGACAAACCCGTGAGATTGACGCAGATGTGTCACACGAAGAAGCGATACGAAGTGATTTCAAGAGCGTCTTGCTCGTGTTTGTTTTGACCCGTAGCATTCATGGAAAAAACGGAACATTTTAGAGCAGTACATGATGATTCATGTATTATATGCAAAACTTTCATACTTTCCCACAATTGACGTGTTTGAGATATGGTTGTATCAGTGTCCTCGTTCATCAAAAATTGTGAAGAAAAATGTGAAAAAATATACCTGTTGTGCACCCCCTCCTCTGATAACGATTTTCATATTGAAATTTGTGCGTGTTGTTGGCTTGTTACTCGACCTACATGCCGGTTTGCGGGACTTATCACCACGATTTGCGATTTTGCGCCCGCCGATTGGCGTCCGCTGATTGGCTAGTAAAAATAGAAGTGGGCAGGGTTTACGTCCATCTGAACTATTAATTCATCCACGTCGTCCGGAACAATCAGACAATGAGACCAGCAGTCTGAGCACTAAGCAGTCTGATACTCTCCGTGATCATGGAATGACATGAAGAATTGAAACTCAAGTTGCGTGAAATCGGCAGTCTTTCTTCAAAACAAATGACATCTGATATATATTCAACACGATTCCCATGACCCGATCTTTGAGAATATTGACGTTTTTTGTTCTTACCTGTCTCTACTGGCAAACTTTACCATGTGAAACACACATGATGTTTTTTTTAAATATAGTTGCATATCAATCTAAACATCACATCAATCTAGAGAGGTATTGATTGAACTGACAATGAATTAGAGATCATATGATCAGCTATGATCAGCTGATCAGCTAAAAGGTTTAACCGCAGGGGCGGGTATAGGATTTTAGGAGGGGGAGAGGGGAGGGGGGGGGGGGGTAAAACGTTTGACCGACAGATCGGCGAGCGAAGCGAGCCCATGTCGACCGGGGGTCTGGGGCCCGGTTAAGGGCCCCAGTCAGCCCCAGACGCTGAAGGTTTGTGTGTCCCCAATAGTGTATTCTTAGGCTCTCCTTGGTCCAATTTCATGGCCTTAGAGAGGTAATGAATGCCTGATCTGGGGCAGATCGAGGGTTCTGAAGGAGGGTCAAGATGTAAAATGTCGCGAAGCGAGTTGGCGTCTGGGGCCCTTAAGTGGGGCCCAGAAGCTGAAAGGATATGCATGCCCATTGTTTCTTTAGAGGTTTCCTTCGGTCCATTCCCCATCCCCCTAAGAGTTTTTTCATGACTAATTCGTAAGAGATATGGGATTTGAGGGAAGGCCCATTTGTGAAATGTTACTAAGCCAGGTGAACCATGCCTCTGTTGGGCAGGGGTCTGGGGCCCGCTGAAGGGCCCCAGACGCTGAAGGTTTATGCATCCCGAATGATGTGTTTTAGGGCTCTCCTTGGTCCAATTTCCATGGCCTTGGAATGGAGTTGCAACAAAATATGACAATAATACTCGGATTTTGGATCCCATCAAAGGATTAAGTGCATTTGGTCATTCAATACTCTCAAATCATTTATCGAAGGTGAGGGGGATAAAGTGCTTTCACTAAGAACAGGTGGGTTGGCTATAGAGTGAATACACTGCTCGCGACACCGGGCCCCAGACCCTCGCGACTCGAGGCCCCAGAAGTTAAAGCTACTTCCAGGTGTAATTTATTTTGAAAACACTTCCCTCTCTTTTTCCTTCTTTTCTTGGGGGAAACCCGCCCCTGTAACTTCAGTTCAGTTTCGACTCCGTGGAATGACTCATGAGTGGATTAGTTTTTGCCTATTTTGGAATTACATGGATTGTATTCAATTTTGTGTGTGTCCAGTATAGTATATATGTACATTCCAATTTCGATCAATTTGTTATCACGAACGATGTTATGAATGCTACGAACGTTTCCAACATCAACTCTGTGATCAGATTACTTCATGAATTATGGGCAACCATTCCATTCCATGCCCAAGAACACGGGACATCGGAGCAATCTAACTTCCGATCATTGATCAAGGATCTCGCTTCTTCAGGAAACGTGACATGTGACTTGAAGGGACACGTCCTGGCTGAGATAACCCCCTCCTCTCTCCCGCCCATGGACCAAGCAGACGTCCAGATTGGATACACGCCAGCATGCGGTTAGTAGCTCCGTGACTACCAGTGTGGTGTGACTGAAGAATGCATTCGTCATCTGTCCTCATCAAACCACGGCTTATTCTTTCTTTTCTTATTCTTTCCACCCAACACTCAGGTTGTGTATGTATTATACATTTTGTGTCCACATATATAGTCTGGATAGTCAGATCGTGGCAGGAAAGGAACAAGACGTTGATAACCCATCTGAATATAAAATGGCCCAGCCACATCATATAAATCACACAAGAGTTGAGCTGCCAATCTGTATTCACTGTCGTATTTTTTGGGGGTGTTTATTGCGGTTGTGTATGGGGGCACTAGCAGGTGCACACTCAACCCTTACTAATCCATCTGGCTTTTCTACACCTTTTATACGCCAGTGTCACTGGTAAGCCACAAAACTATGTTGTTTTGTTTACTGGAGAATGGCATATCAACAGTTGAATGTCATTGAATGTCAAATTCAAGGTCATAGTAAAATTGACATATTTATCTTTCCATTTGAATGTCCATATTTTAGGAGTTCAAGTGCTCTATGAGTTTACTCTGTACAGTTCCCATTATGTAAGCCCAAAATAATGCGTTGGCTTTACAGTTCTGTATCACCGCTATAATCAATGGAATATGTTGTGTCTGATCACTATATTCTTTGTGGTATATTATGCGCCATCCTTCGACAGTGACTTCATGAATGACGAGTCACATAGAACCTCGACTTCCCAGGGTGTCGTCTTTGTTACAGGGCATTGATTATGTGGCTGAATGCAACACTGTTCTGATTGGTTGTGGACTTACGATGATATACCACGATATATATGAAAACCGTGATTACCAGTACATTTTCAACAAACGATATGTTATAAATCGGATAAATGCACTGATATTTGGAAATTTGTGTTTCCATTATGGGTATATATAATACCATTCTGAATGGAAACCTTTGTTAGAAACACTAGATTTGTTGACTATCTGTTCTTAAGTCATTGTCAATTTAATAGCCTATTGGCTCGAGATCGGGAATGATTGTCCTTGTCATACATCTATTTTGAGAGTGAGCTCTGGGTTCCTGTATTGTTTGTGTGTGTAGTGGGCTGTTGCATACGGATGTTGTAAGATACAAAATATTCGTATTTCATACACTGTTTGTTTTAAATACAGTCATTGTGACTTTGGAATATTGGGGTTTGCTCAACCCCACGCATATGCTCATTTTGGATATTCTATCACCATCAAAATATTTGTGTATAGGTGAATAAATTGATCATTCAACTTGATTTACAAGAAGAACATTTATGTTTGGATAATCTATATTATATGAACATAAAGTGAATAAAAATAAATTCAATTCAATGTTTTCATGTCTCCAATGTTATATAATTTTTCCAGTGATATCGATTACAGAAGTCAGATTTAATTCACTCATCGTCTACATAGCCCCCTGGGAGCAGCATCAAAACCTATCAATGTTTTGCACACAAATATTTTCCCGGTCTCTACTATCTATGGTAGCCTCGTTGACAGATTCATCCCTTTATTTGGATTGAGTTGTACATTTCTCTCAGAACAAACATTTCAAATGGTATTTCCAAGCAAAATAGTTATGTGTGTACCGTCCATGTTATTCATTCAGAAAGTGAACATTCTAGAGTATGGATTATATGGGCAACAAACTCGGTCAGGACTCGGTATGTATAGATCGTGTTGAGTTATGAACACACGAGATTGAGGGACCAATCGAGTCTGTTGAACCTCTAAATGTCGCATCAACAGTACTTCTAAACAAGCATCACAACAGCAGAACTTGAGGTTACGTGTGCGGCCACAGGGACAAAGGAGAGTAGAACCAGTACTCGAGGCTGAGTGAACACAAAAAAAATCAAGGATAAGTAGACACAAAACACATTTCTTGGTTAAACAACCAAACAAAATATTGTGGGTCTTGTTTCCATGTGATATAAAAATTCTAATTGTGAACCTGAACGTTATGACAACCTGTCGAATATTTTGATGTCCATGGGTAAATTGATTCTCACCTGCTCTTTTGTTGAGTTGCCCATTATTCTTGCCCAAATGTGTTTTGGTTGAACTTTCCACAAAGGACTATGGTGTGTGTTTTCACTCACACAATATTTGCAAATCAACTTAAAGCCTATTGATTAGTTTGATAACAATATGAAACAATGAACTCGGATCGTATTGTAACTCGAACTCGTATTGTAATAACTCTCTACTTCCCTCTCACAGAGAACAATTCTCGTAGATGGTCTTACACTACCATAATACCTCCAATACTGGTGCAGAGCTTGTCCATGCGAAAATTGATTATTACTCGCATTTGTTTGTCGATTCGTCCATTATTCTTGCCAAAATGGGTTTTAGTTGCACTTTCCACAAATGACAAAGGTGTATGTTTTCTTTGTTCAATATTTGCTACTTAACTTTGTTGTAATCTGAGATTGTGACATGAAATATGGATAATGTCATCGCTGACTTAATTCGGTAGCAATAAGTCCACGCATGGACAAGTTCCTCACCAGTAGTACCATGGGGTCAAAATTACACTAACAGATATAGTACGGCTAACGCCGCACAATCATGTTATTTACAAATTTCTACAGGAAAACGTTCTCTAGTGTTTAGGTGAATGATTCACCAGACACGATGAAAGAGTGAAGCCCAACAAATGTTGAAAGGCACTGTGTGTACATTGTTTTTGAACATCATACATCAAGATACCAGACAGTTTAATTTGCATCTTTGGAAGCATGTTAGAGATAATATAAATGTTAAGTAAGTACCTAAGTTGATGGAATTACAACCATTTATTACGAGGTCAATTGTCGTGTATATATTTTATCAATATTTGAACAGTATCAACCAGATGAAGGAACTGCGTGATTGAGTCAGCTTATGATAGTATCGTCCCTGAGGGAAAAAAACCCCACTTGGAATGGTTTGTTTTCATTTCAATAACTATTTGACATGTTCAGTCCTAAAACATGCTTTGAGAGATACTTGGAAAACTGGACTGCACTTCGTTATGTGTGTGTATGTGTGTGTGACAAGAGTGTATACGCTCTGCATGATATATCTCTATTTTTTGTCATTGTCATATCGTGCGTCATAGAGCCGAGCTTCGTTATCCTCATACTGTTATGGATTATAAAAGCTGACAAGCGATGTGAAATACGACACACAATGAGTTGTTCCCTATATAGGTCCGATAATAAGCTGTCAAGAACAGCCATCTGAAGGAGGAATTATTGTCGTTAGTATTCTGCACTATCACTGAGATCCAGCCTCCTCCCGCGTGGAGATGACAAAGCAGGCATCCCAGCCCCGTTAGTTACAGGTCACTGGTTGCTAAGTGAATCTCTGACCCTTGATCACAAGGAAACATCTGGATGAAGGCCATTAACGCTAGTTTGAAAGTACTACAGCCAACCATAAATCTACAATACGTGGGAATAATAAGTGTACTTACCAATCTGTAGTAATTTTAGCGACTGTAACCCCCGTCCCTCCCGCGCATACATATTTCACAACAAACATTCATTCTACATGACTTACATACAGGACAAGTACACACTATACGATCACAAGCATAAACTCCATGTAGTCATGGTTACATACACAGGTCAATCCACATGCACTTGCGGCCCCATTCATTCGGTACATCGACCCAGTTAGTTTCGGCCTTGACCTTCACAAGCACCTACTTCTAAACATAGAACATGACATGCATAACACCCACATCACGTGCACACATACAGACCATAGTAGTCAAGACACGCGCCGGGGAAACCCACTTTCCCGGTGACATCAGCTCACACCACCACACATCTACCCAATCACAACACCGCATGCATTTGGCGGGAAAGTCTACACCACATGTTGCCGGCCCCACAGTTTTGCTAGGAGTTGAGTAGAAGCGGTCACAGAGAATAGACGTGTTGTGATAGAGTTGAGTAAATGGCCGCCATGAGCACAGACGTATTGGAGTATTGTTAATAGTTTGGCCGTGCTCGTAGGGAATATATTGGATAATCGTGGACTAAATATCAGTGAACTATAACGAAAAAGGACTATATCTTGTCGACTGGGGAAATCACCGGACGTAGGTGTATTTGCGGCCTTGATGTGACTGTCTGAATCATTGGACATTGTCGCCCAAATAAATTATTGAACTGAACTGCCGGCCTTGTGATTTGCACAGCGATCGCAGACATTTCGGCCTAATATCGGCCATAGAACGATATTTATCACATTGGCGCCGTTCGACCAGGATCTGAGCTAGTCTCGGATTACCGACCCTAACTTACTGGCAGTGATGGCATTGGCCCCGGGAGCGTTCCGAGGTGAGGCGGCCGACCAGACAGATGAAGAAGTTACGTTCAACCCGACCTTCCGACCTTCCGGCCCCCGCTCAGTTGCCATGAGCGACACAGTACCGTTGTCACAGGAGCAACAACCGACCGGCCTGTTCGACTCCATGGACGAACATTCGACCCTGAGATCATCTTCGCCGCCCGTCGACCTGATACAGGAGTTCCTCGACGAAGACCCGCTCGCACCTCAACATACAGTAAGTGACATTTTGAGTGCACACGCTAGGGCGTATTCGGCAACGTCGGCCAGAACAATCCAGAGACTATTGAACTCTGCCGACAGAAACTATACGCGCTCACGTCAAAGAGCGAGCGTATATCGTGCTACCGACCCAGAACAGTTATCAGTGAACGTTCGGCCGGTAACCATAGACACGTCAATGGTTACACACCCACCGAGTGACTCTCGGATACGACAGTGGGTTTGTCAGTCTGACAATGTTCCGGAACCGGTCCCGCCGAGCGCTTATTCGGTAGATCGGCCACTGGCGCCGTCAACGACGCCGAGACGACACGACCCCGCGCCCGAGACGTACTCGCACATACCGACCGAGCCAACGGTCGTAGAGTACGTTCGACCCAGCCAGGCGAGATCGACCCCGAGGAGTGTTCCGGCGTCAGCTGCTGCCCCGACCGCGACATCTCCGCGACGGCGACAACTCAGCGACGCGGTAACGGAATTCCGCGACCACACGCGACCAGCGCGACTGCGGCAACCACTGTCGACATCAAGTCGCCGACCTCACGACTCCGACATGCCGGCCTCCGACTCGCGCCTCCTCGCGCCGACCGCTTCCCGACCATCGCCGACCGACGGAGAACAGCCGCGCTTCGCCCCGCCGCAAGACCCAGTTGTGTCTGCTCCGGCAGAAAGTGTTGTGCCCATGATCGGACCTCCGATCTCTCAGCCAATCGGCTACACCACTGGATACGGTGTATCGCCAGTCGGATACCCTGGCGCAACAAGCGGTGTTCCAAATGGAGTAGCTGTCGGATACTACCAACCACCTGTCGGCTATATGAACCCACCACCCGGATACGGTGGCGTTCCAAGTGTGATGGCTGACACCGGCTATCATGGTGCACAAACCGGATTAGTGTACCATAGTGTAGGCCCAGACGGATCGACATACCGATATCCACCGCCGGCTGTAATCCCACCCTCAGTCGGGATACCATGGGTGACGCCACCATACAGTCAAACGGCCCCTGTCGCACCAGTAGCGTACGACCCCAACAGCATTCCGGCACCACCCGCTACTTCGCCCGCCGTCTCCGCGACAACAGCACCGACTGCACCCGCTAACACGACCTCGGCAGCTCCGATTGTTACGACCTCAACTGCTCCGGCTGTCACGCCAACAACGGCTCCCGTCACAACAACGCCGACTGTGGTGAGCGTCGACACGCCCACGCCCCAGAGACTCACGTCTGAGCCCCAACCGTTAGCAATGGCTAAAACGGCTCAATGGCGTGCGACCTTCAAAGAGGGCAATCTCACACAGTACATACGGAGCTTCGAGCAATTCACTGCGGCCTTCACATATTCCGACCTCAACAAAACAACGACCTTCCGGAGTACGCTGCGCGGCCGCGCCGAAGCGTTAGCTCTGAACATTCCGGTCGAAACTCCTTGGAAGGAGTTCCGTTGTCAGCTCTTGGAGGGCTGGGAACCTGCACCTCGTCGACAGTCCAAAAGGGACGACTTTCCGTTTCTAAAAAGAGAGCAGAAAGAGAATGCGGAACATTACTTGGAACGGCTTCAAGCTCTGGCTGAGCAAGTGTTTGATGATGTGACGCCAGAGTCCCGTCAACGGACAGTGATCTCTCAGTTCGTCAACGGCCAACCCGACCATATTGCCGACAGACTATGCGTGCTCACTTTCAATAGTTACAGTGAGGCACTTACGGCCGTCCTCAAAGCTGAGAGTCGTCAGCAACGGACAAACAGAGACCGTCAAAAGGGCACGCGACGTGCCGACATCTCCGTGAACGGATACACGGATGATGATTGTGTCGACCAAGAACTGTCTTGTGCTATGGGACAGATCAATCAGGGAGGAACGCCGACCCCTGAACAAGTTGCGGCTTATTACGACCCTGCCGACAGTGACACGACCGGCCTTCAGGGATGTGAAGAACATTCCGTGCCAGCTTGTTCACGCGAATGGGTGGCGGAAGCTTTCCAGAGCGTCCTCAGTGACGAGAATGGACTCTGTGAGGAGACAGCTATCTATTCCGTCCTACGAACTACGGCCCCGACTAAAGGTGATCGGCCTCCACAGCCCGGACGACCAGCCATATGCTTCTTCTGCAAGAAGCCCGGCCATCGCTGGATGCGGTGTTTCCGGCTTAAAGACGTCTTAGTACGCAATGGCATGAAGCCACTAACTTTTCGACCCAAAGGTGCTGGTACTGACCGAAGGACAGATCAAGTATTGTCAGTACCTAACCAAATCGGCAACCAAATTAAGTCGGCCCCGACAGAGCCAACGGCTCAGTCGTTAAACCAGTAGTGGAAGGTGCTGCGGAGCAAGGACCTTCCGGGCAACAGAACAATGTTACATGCTCCACACCTGCGGTTGTCGTAACTACCAAACCAACAGTATCAACAGTTACGACCCCACAGCCGACCCAGCCCACACCTCAGCTCCTTGAAGGGGTGTGTACCAAGTGTCGAGCTCCGACCCCAAAGCCGGTTCTCCCTCATGAAGGGGTGTCCGCGCCACTTCCACAACGGCCTCCACGGGAAAATCGTCGTCCTGAAGGGGTGTCGCCCCCGACCGCCAACGGCACCGGAACAGATAGTATGTCCGAGGTGGAGTGGATCTCCGATGACGGAGGGTTCTACGCGTTCCCATTCGGACCGGAATCCAAATTGCCGCCGCTGCACACACTCTTCAAGCCACCGCCAGACGACCCCGCAGTTCCGGCCGTCATAGACAACTCACGAGCGGCACACGGATGTTGGAAATTGTCGGTACGTGTCGGAGACAAAACAATGAAAGCCGTACTCGATTCCGGGGCACAGGTCTCCCTGCTCCGACGGGATCAGCTACGACACGTTCCCGCCGACCAACGACAGTTACGACACACTTCGGCCACGATCCGTGACGTCAACGGACAGTCAAGCCCAATCGATGGACTGATCGACCTTCCAATTCAGGTCGGAACCAACCATATGATTGTGACATTTTGTGTAGCTGACATCCACGACGGCATGATACTCGGCATGAACTCTTTCCGGCAAGCTCACGCTGTGGTGAACTACGGCGAAGGAACAATACAGGTACACAAAGAAATCCTGTTTGCGCAGGACATTGAAGCCAATGTTGTTAGAATGGCTGTGCGCCGAGCCGTCACCGTCCCCGCACGTAGCGAGGCGATCGTAGAGCTAATCCCGACCTCCAGAGTTCGAGTTCGGCAGCATCCACGGATGATTCAACCACTGACGGCTTTTCCCGAGGACACTGACCTCATCATGGGAAGAACATTAACGACCTTGGACCGACAATGTGTAAAGGTGTCTGTAGTCAACACGGCAGATACCGGTATTACACTTACTCGATCCGACCCTGTCGCCATAGCCAGTCCGATCGAGAGTGTTGTCGGAGCTCTACCAAGACCCGGAGAGGAGCCCGACCTGTCCACAGCCAACGCCAGTCACTACCGCGACCTGCCGCCACATCTACAAGAGATGGTGGATCGCGCCGGACTAGCGCCAGAACAACACCGGCGTTGCGCTAACCTGATCCATCAATATCAGGACACCTTCATGCACCCGGATGGACAGTTGGGACGGACCCAAGTCGTCCAACACAAGATCGACACCGGCAATTCGGCCCCGATTCGGCAACGTCAACGACGCGTCCCTCAGGCGCAACAGAGCATCATAGATGAGGATGCATCATAGATGAAGATGCTTCGCTTGGGGTGCATTGAGCCGTCAGATTCGCCCTGGAGCGCACAGGTGGTGCTCGTGCGTAAAAAGAACGGCCAAGTAAGATTCTGCGTCGATTATCGGCTCCTGAATGACGTCACCCGCAAGGATTCATATCCGTTGCCCAACATTCAGGACACTCATGACGCCCTGGCGGGCGCTACATATTTTTCGGCCTTGGATTTGGCTTCCGGCTACTGGCAAGTCGAAGTCGACCCTACAGACAGACCGAAAACTGCCTTTGCGACAAGGAAAGGACTATACCAGTTTAAGGTTATGCCATTCGGCCTCAGCAATGCACCGGCAACATTTGAACGGCTAATGGAAACCATACTCCGTGGATACTTGTGGACACGGTGTATGTGTTACCTGGATGACGTCATCGCTTACGGCAGAACATTCGATCAGGCACTCGCAAACCTGCAGGCGGTCCTGGATCGGATTAGATCGGCAGGCTTGAAGCTTCAACCCAAGAAGTGCGAACTGTTCCAGAGGGAAATTTTGTACTTGGGGTTTATAGTGAGCGGCCAAGGAATTCGTGTCGACCCCAACAAGGTCAAGGCCATCAGAGAACGGCCGACCCCGTGCGAGATCTCCGATGTCAGATCTTTCCTTGGTTTCGCCAATTACCACAGGCGATTCATCAAGGACTATGCTGAGATCGCCGAACCTCTCGTAGCACTCACCCGAGGTGAATGTCATTTCACTTGGGGACCGGCTCAGCGACGCGCTTTTCGGCGGCTCCGCGACGCTCTCATCCAGGCGCCTAAGCTCGCGCATCCGACCCAGAGTCCGGATGATTATTTCATCCTCGACACAGACGCTAGCGGCTACGCTGTGGGAGGCGCACTCTCACAGAGGGTCAACGGGAAAGAAATCCCCATCGGGTTTGCCAGCAAAACCCTATCCCGGACCCAACGGAACTATTGTACCACGTACCGAGAACTGCTGGCAGTGGTAGAAATGGTTCAACATTATCGGCATTATCTTTGGGGTAGGAAGTTCCTCCTCCGGACCGACCACAGCTCCTTGAGGTGGCTCAAGAACTACAGCGACGCGGACGGCATGCTCGCCAGGTGGCTCGCTAAGTTGCAGCAATACGACTTCAAGATAGAGCATCGGCCCGGCAAACTTCACGGCAACGCAGACGGCTTGTCACGGTGTCACAGTTGCAAACACCAAGACTGTCCCGGACGACTCGTTACACCTCCAACCGACCCAGAGACAAGTTCCGGAGAACTTCCAGTTCATCGGATCACTGTTGTTCCGGCTAAGACAAGGGCAGACCTCCTGGACAGTGATTCCATAACATCACCGGTCTTGCCCCAACTAGTTTCGGCACGCCAAGTTGTTCGAGTCCGTGCTTTGGACGCCACACTTGATGGGCAAAAGTGGCTTTCGGACTATTCAACTCAGGACATTGTCGCGGCACAGCAAGCCGACCCGAGCGTCGGAAAAGTGCGACAGTGGATGTTGATCGGCACTAAACCAGACTCTAAGGAGGTAGCGCGCCATGGGGAGGAGGTAAAAACACTTGTTTCCAGATGGAGCCTCCTTGCGCTACAAGACGGGGTACTAGTTCGGCACGTAAAACCCGACCCCGCTGGACGGCCTGTGGTGCAAACCGTGCTCCCCGTAGCACTCAGAACGCAAGTTTTGCACCAACTTCACGACCTGAAGATTGTCGGACATCTCGGCATTCAGCGAACCATCGAGAGAGTCAGGCGCCGATTCTACTGGCCCGGCCTGGCACTGGATGTCGCCCGCTGGTGTGCCCGCTGCTCGCAATGTGTCACCCGCAAAGGAAAACCAGCCCCAAAACGATCGCCTCTGACACAGTTGCCGACAGGAGCGCCTTTCGACCGGATCGCGATGGACATTCTCGACACCCACAAAGTCACGGGAAGAGGCCATCGGTATATCCTTGTTGTGTCGGACTATTTCACGAAATATACGGACGCCTTCCCGCTGCGGCGACATACCGCCAAAAATGTTGCCGACATCCTGGTAAACAGATGGATAGTTTATCATGGCGTCCCCAAGGCAATCCATAGCGACCAGGGCACCGAGTTCGAGTCGGCTCTATTTCGGCATGTCGTGCGTCTTCTGGGCGCTAAGAAGATCCGCACGGCCCCATATCGACCTCAGAGCGACGGCCAGGTTGAGCGATTCAACAGGACATTGCTCAACATGCTGAGTGCATTCGTCAGCGATCGTGCGAACGACTGGGACGTGCACCTGCCATATGTGTTAATGGCCTATCGAACCTCAGTACACTCGTCCACGGGATGCACCCCGCATCTGATGGTGTATGGACACGAGTGTAACTTGCCAGTCGACCTCATGTTCCCGACTTACGACCCCGAACCTCTACCTCCGTGTGGTCCGGAGTATGTGGAGTATTTACGGCAAGCGATCAGGACGGCCCACGGTTTCGCTCAGGACCATCTTGAGAAAGCGGCAATTCGGCAGAAGATGGGTTATGACGCCCACGCCAAGCCTCGACCCCAGTTCCAACCAGGAGAACTGGTCCGATATTATTATCTGCCCCTCACGTAGAATAATAAGTTCGCTCGGCCTTGGACTGGTCCCTGAAGGATCGTCGACCGTGTGACTGAGGTAGATTACCGGATCGCCTTGGTTTCCAACCCTCGGAACACTCGTGTTGTTCATCTGGACGTACTCAAACCGTACGAAGGTGACAACCAAGCGGCTCACATCTATTCCGACCCTGTACGACCTTCGACGTCGTCAAGCAAATCCGGCTCAGAGCAATCGGCCGACCCCCTGGGGCTCCTCAAGGAGTTCTACTACCCCTGGGAGGTCACAGTACAAGATCGGCATACAGATACAGACCAAACAGCTGAGTCTGACTCGTCAGCGGCCCAAGATCGTAAATCGCGATCTCCAACTTCATCCGGCTCAAGTCGTCATCGGCAACGGAAAAGATCACGCAGATCAAGTTCCGACACACCAAAACCGGCACGCAAGACACGCAGGCAAAAGCCTGTAATATCATCCGACCCCGAGACAAGCGAGGCTACGCCCCCGCCTGCACGGCCAAATCGACCCCGACGCAACGCACGCAGACCGGCCCGCTACAGATAACCCCGGCCTTGTTATCTGATTGATGCTATTGATGATGAATTATGCATGTCTAATGGACTATGATATCATGTCTTTCCCATAATAATATAATATATTACAATAACAATATATATATGCATTTAATATGTACAAGATGTCAGTGAGGCGAATTCGACATATATACACTTGATATGATTTCATAATTACGATGCTGGTGAAAAATTGATTGCATTATGATATGTGTTTCGACCCCGTATAACGTATGCTATTGTTCCGCGTGTGTTACGCACTAACTAAGATTATCATGTCAGATTCAATCCATGTGCCATCCGAAGAGGATAATAATTCATGTCACGCCGTGAGTAAGGCCACTTAGTTGTCGAAGAGGTGGTAGTGTGATTCGTTCCGGGGTATGCGTCGACCGAGCCTCTACCCACTCCATGTAGTATTCGGAGGAACGGCCCAGTGGTACGGGAACCAGTCACTAAATAGCTATCATACCAAGATGCGGCCTGTCATCAAATTCATCACCCAAAAATATTCAAAGCGCCACGGTGTGACCGACCCTGATCATTGCAATTTCGACCCCGACAATATTAGCGGCCCCGTTGTCTTGTGAACTGGCTGAAAATGAATGGAACGAAGTCCGCCCCTGCGAGTGATTTACATTAATGTCTCAGCCTTTAATAACTGTGTGTCGTCTGCTAGACAGCAATTCGGCCGTTAGTTTATTGTGCGCTAACTTATGGAGAAAAGGAACGATCAAAGTAACAGGTCACAAGGAACGCACGAGCGCAAATAAACATTTAAGCTGTTTACAGCACCCACATGAAATCTCCCCTGATAAAGACAATAGTGAGTCGTCGGGCAAAAAGAGCCCAGTAATTTGAACAGTCGATTAGCACAAATAGACAATGTATAGGAACGTGTAATCCAGGGGACGGCAGTCGGACATTCGGAAAAATGGACAGTGTGAGGACCCCCCTACTGTCGTAATGGACTGACCCAAATAGGTCAGAGAGAGATCGTACCAGCGTTTCCCTGACGACGGCCCGCCTTGTTGCAGATACACTTGGAACAATGGGATATAGCGTAAAGACGTTTTTGTATATCGGCAGAGAACGCCCCCCGGCCCGATTCGTGGAATTGGGATACTGATAAGCATCTCGGTGTACGGCAGTGGAAATTTAGCATTTCAATTTGGCATTTGATGACATTGAACTGGTGAAGTTTGTGAATAGTTGTCGGATATTGGAGTTTAATAAAAATCACAGTCGGCCTAGCTGTTTTGAAGTGACAGTTGTGTTGCGGCCTCCGCCATGGCGGATAAGCCAAGTGATGGAAAAGACAGTGACGGCTCTGCTGATAGTCGGCCTCGTTCCATCAAGTTTGACGGAACCAAATTGACAGTTGAGGTTGTCGAACGAGGTGATGAACAAGACAACCCCATCGTGTTGACGGACGAGGAAATGTCCGCTATCGGCCCCGAACCCAGTTCGGAACAAACAGTTACGGCATCCGGCCCAAATAAACAGCCACGATACAAAATCATGGCGAGGCTGGCGCAACGCGGCTCCCGGCACACCCCGAGTCCGACCTCAGAGGACGACCCGGATCGTTTTCGGCAGTTAGAGGAAGGTGGGGAAATTGTACGTCGAGCCTTGGAGGCTCAACGCGCGGCGGAAGCCGCCAGCTCGGCAAAGTCGGCTCCCGCTCAGCAGGCGATAACACCAATCGAGCCTGCCCCAGTATCTTCGGCCTCATCAACGCCGGTAGTTCGGCCCCGTGCCGTCACGTCACCGGCACAGTCTTCGGCTTCGTCAGCGAGTTCATCGTCCGGCAGAAATCTTCACTCGTCGGCGCGAAATTCACGACGCGCTAGTTCCGGCCCTGTGACGCGTGCTTCGGCTTATCGTCGTCAGATATCGGAGCTCATGGCTCTAGTTCCGGCCCCAATCACCCCGTACGGAGCTCGGCTGATTAATTGGAATGACGTTCCGTTCCATCTTCGGAATCGGCATGATGGTTACGGCCATGAACACAATTTCGGCGCACCCTCACGGCTTACGGAGGGAAATTTGGCGACCTTGGAGCCACTAAGGAGGGAAGACGGCCGGTATCTATGTCCTTTCTGTATCGGGGAGGAAGATGGAGAGGAAGGGAGGATATGGCCAACGGTACCTCGACGTGGACCTTTCCGTTCGGCCTCGGATTTGGACGCCCACGTCCTGGCGTACCATTTTCCGCTTCTACGATTTTTCGTCTGTCCGGCCAAAGATAATTACGTCACGCTCACGTCGGAAGACATGATTCGGCACCTGAGTGAGGCAACTCAGACTCACGTCGGCCTTCTCCCGCTGTTTGAGCAGGGACAGCTCAACGCTTCCGGCCCTATGCTGCAACGATTCGCGCTACGCTGCCGCGTAGATATGCAGCCCAGTCCAAACTACCGGCCTCCGCGTGTTCCGGCCGACATCCCAATCTTCCGACGGGATGTCAACAGAGTACTTACTTTCGGGATTTGGCACATGGCGCCTCCACTGTTCGACCAGTACCCCCCGAATTCGGCCCCGGAAATTCATCAAGTGCTCCGACGCCTTGAGTACCTTCGGCCTTCAACCCGAGCGGAGGAGGATCGCCTAGCTCGGATGATTAATGACATCATGGCGATGAATTGCTGGGTGACCATACGTCGGCCTAGCACAATATTCTTCACTCGGCCAGTCGCCTACCAGACGGACGCACTCAAGCCTCCCAGCTCCGTGGTTTCGGAGCCATCGGCTCAGTCCACTCCTGTGACGGCCCAGGTGCAAACTCGGCCATCGGACATTATCCCACGGAAACTTGTGGTAGAGCGGCCTACGGCGACAAACGTCACGGATTATCGTGTGAGGGAGGGATTGGTTCCCCCACCGGAGGAATTTCCTCCTTTGTCGGCACCGCCTCCGACAGGTCAGGAGACCGACCGGAAGGAAGTTACGGCCCAGTCGCGGGACTCTCCTCCACCTCTACAGCCGGCTGCGGAGGAAGCCCACCATGAATCGATTTCGGCCTCGGTCAGCGACCGGGAGGATTCGCCCCTTCCGTCCAGGCGAACGGTTCTTCAGACGGACGAACCTCCATATCTGGACGGCAGCATGGAGATCATACAGACGGTCGTCACTAAGGATTCGACCGCTGATCGGCCGCGGCTACAATACGACGAGCCTGAGTCTCTGGAACCTCTCCACAGAGACTTGGATGAACGGCTGCCGTTTCACGGCTCAGGAGAGTTTTCGGCTGATATCCAATTCGTGCAGCAGCACGGGACTCGGTTATCGACTCGGATGATTCCCGGCCTACAGGCCCTGCCAGGGCAGAACCCGGATCTGGCCAACCCACTCAGGAGTCGGGAAGCGAACCAGCTTCCGAATCTTCCCCGTGTCCACGAGGAACACTGGGAGTCTCATATCGCCCAGGCGGCCCACAACGCTGACCCGTTGATCTTGCCGGCCCGGAAGAGCGAGCATCTTCCGACCTTATACCTGGCACGCGCCGATGACATGGCGAACCAACATTTTCGGGAGATCCGGCGCTTCTATCTAGAAGCCATGGACCAACATATTCGGCAGGCTGAATATAACGGCCTCTCTGTGGGATTCGGGATGGGAGTCCTCCACGAACGGCATCTCCCGACCTTCCCTGATCGGCTCGAGGAAGAGACTGACCACTTACGTCGGCAGTTACATCGGCTTGAAGACGAAAATGAGGATTTGCGGCAGGAAAATGAACAGTTACGTGCCCGGGTGACACACCTGGAACAGTCGGCCCCAGTTTCGACCTCGACGGATACGGCCGCGACACAGAGCGACTCGGGTACCACTATCCCGGGCGACCTGCTCGCCACTATTGTGTCGATTTTGCCCCGTCTGCCACCAGAGGAGCAACAACAACTAATGCGGCAGGGAGGGATTGGTCGCCGGCACCACCACCCCCTCCTGCTGGCAAGCGAGGCAGGAAAGAGTAAGCGTTTCGGCCTGGTGGTGATGGATGAGAAGCTGTCGGCCTTGAATGAATTATGTCGGCCTGATGAGAGACAGTGACTCGGAAAACTCCTGGTCACGGTGATCATCCTGGTCATGTCGGCTTATTGTTATGTCGGCCAAAATTTGTAAATAGTATCTTAGTCACGGCATTTTATTCATGTAATTTAGTTAAGGTTAATCCAGACAATTCTTTTTCAGTTTATAGACTCTAAATTAGTTTCCGTTTCACTTTGAAACGTCGAGGAGTTTTGTTCATACATTCCATTCATTATCATTCGTTGTTGTGCATGTATGTGTAAATGTATCATCGTAGCGACTATTGACGGACTGACTGATGACGTTTATTTTGACGGTTAGAATTTTTATTGTATGAAGTGTTTTACCATTGTCGCGCGGCGTGTGTGTGTGAGTGCTGGGGTTTGACCTTGTAGGACTTCTTAGCTTTTTATTGTTAGTTTTTGGCGACGGTAGGGTCCGGGTAGGGTAATTCCGAGGGCGTAGAATTAATGAAGGGGTGTAATGTAGTAATTTTAGCGACTGTAACCCCCGTCCCTCCCGCGCATACATATTTCACAACAAACATTCATTCTACATGACTTACATACAGGACAAGTACACACTATACAATCACAAGCATAAACTCCATGTAGTCATGGTTACATACACAGGTCAATCCACATGCACTTGCGGCCCCATTCATTCGGTACATCGACCCAGTTAGTTTCGGCCTTGACCTTCACAAGCACCTACTTCTAAAAATAGAACATGACATGCATAACACCCACATCACGTGCACACATACAGACCATAGTAGTCAAGACACGCGCCGGGGAAACCCACTTTCCCGGTGACATCAGCTCACACCACCACACATCTACCCAATCACAACACCGCATGCATTTGGCGGGAAAGTCTACACCACATGTTGCCGGCCCCACAGTTTTGCTAGGAGTTGAGTAGAAGCGGTCACAGAGAATAGACGTGTTGTGATAGAGTTGAGTAAATGGCCGCCATGAGCACAGACGTATTGGAGTATTGTTAATAGTTTGGCCGTGCTCGTAGGGAATATATTGGATAATCGTGGACTAAATATCAGTGAACTATAACGAAAAAGGACTATATCTTGTCGACTGGGGAAATCACCGGACGTAGGTGTATTTGCGGCCTTGATGTGACTGTCTGAATCATTGGACATTGTCGCCCAAATAAATTATTGAACTGAACTGCCGGCCTTGTGATTTGCACAGCGATCGCAGACATTTCGGCCTAATATCGGCCATAGAACGATATTTATCACAAATCCAACAGATTTATTATGGATCGATTGTTTGACATGCCAAAATAAAAACTAGCCCAAGGGCTAAGAAAAGTTACCAGAGATATATATGTAAAATCTCAACCCACGGAGTTAAAAATGAATTCGACGAAAATTACCGTTTTGACCTATCAAAGACAATGAGGGGCAAATTTAAGGCTTACGCATAAATAAAAAAAGTTTTGTAACAGATTTCGAGAAAGTAGGTGCCAAAGTTAAAAAAATTTGACGTTTTGATCTTCCAATGTCATTGAAATTCAAATTTTATGTCAACACTAAAATCGCTATTGAATTACTTTTCATTTGAATGTGCCAATATTCATGCCTGAAGTATTCTAGGATCTAGGAATGTAATCTATAAACTATGAAGAACAAAGTGGATGAAATTTTCAACTCATGGGGATGGGTCACAAAAATATCTATCAAAAAATATATTCCGACCAGGATGGCCGCGTTAGTGATACGTCAGTGATTGTCAATGGACTGGACAGAACTCTCAGGCGATACTTGGTGACAATGGCTACTACGGTTGTATCGATTGGGTATTCTAGAACATGGAAAGAGTGTTTAATCTCTAGACTCGAGAACGACTCTGGCTATCCACACAAGTCGTATCTGAATCGTTTGAGATGAGGAATCCTCTAAGAGTACATTGATTCAACTGTTGTGGAACATTGGACAATATAGCCTGGGAGATTTCTCTTAAAGTTCCTGATTCAAGGATGCTGCTACGATCGAGGAAGTTTCCATTTTGGTGCTGACAAAAAATGTTTGTAGTGTCCAAATTCAAATGAAATTGTTACCCGTGTGTAGAAATGAAATACGTTACCTTAGAGTTACTTTCACAATTTCTGAGATTGCGTAATTAAATAGAAACATGACCATTTTAAATAGAAACATTGCCAATATTAAGCATGAAGGGTAATGTGACTGTTGAGCTCGAGTCTATATGTCGCTTGGAATAGTTTGCCATGAACCAAGAGATTTGTTGGCCCTTATACATTATTACTTTTTTGCTAATATATAAAGATTGTTGGTTAATAGATCCTGAGCTCATGATTGTTCATTGTTTTTATTTTTTTGCAGGGCAACCAGATTGTGGTACGGTTAATTATAAGCACATTGGTCATGTCACCAAAGCAATCTGATACGACTTTCGAACTTCCTGCTCAAGAAACGAGTTTTGTTTTCAAATATGTAATGACTGAATGTATTGACGAGTCGATACGAAATGGAAACGTAGATTACAACAAAGGAAAAGTGTTTGCAATATGCATTGACGACAAGATATATAACATTACTAGTGCACTGCCACTAAATTGAATCTCTGCCACTGGAGTACATGGAGGGCGTGTAATGTGACGTGTGAGAATGAAATACGGCTCATAAACACTGCCTGCACATGCTGCCCTGGTAATAAGCTGTCAAAATAGCTGTGTGGCAAATAATTTAGTGTCCACCCTCTTTCCTGCGTGAAGATAACAAGGTACCGTCCTCGTCCCGTTAGTTACAGGTCACTGAATGCTTAGTGAAGATCAGACCCTCGATTACAAGGAAACGTCTGCACAGAGGCAATCATTTTCAGATTGTAGACACCATAAATTAGGGAAAAATAGTCGATAGTATTTTGAAGTAAAATACCTATTTTGAAGTCTACCATGAAATATAGTCCAACATCTTCATTATACATGACGTTTGATTTGATGATACATTCCTACACAAGAGATATTATCTGTTGTAATGTAATTTGTGACTACGTAATGTAATTTGCAATGACTTGTTTTATTGGGGGATGTGGTCGTTAACGACATTATCGATGACATCGGCAATTTCCGCAAAAGGTTTTGTGGTTGCATTGTTAATCCGTTATTAGTTCTTATTATATTACATGTATATTTCTGAGATATTGGTAGGTAATATAGCTTGACTTGTGAGACAAATGAACGCCTGTGGATGCTATCATATTATCCCCTCTCCTGGCTTTCACTGTTTGTATTGTTTCTTGTTGACTGGAAACATAATGGTGAGAAATACCCACATAACGGGAATGAATGAGGTGAAGACGTTTTTTCATATTTAGTCATGGAAATTGCGTTCCTCTTTACAGTAACTGAAGTTAGGGAAATCAGTACAAAACAACATCGAAATCATTGACCAAAATAGGCAATCTCCAAAAAGGATACCATCAACACACAGCGCAGTGCAGTGATTATCACTTGTGATGTAATGTTTTGTCAGGGTCTTCAGTCATGTTTGTTCCACAAAAATCTTAATATAATGAGAATCATCAAACATCATTGCCGAAAGATATATTGGTACAAAAATCAGTTTTCACATCCATCCGGCCCTTCGGCATCAAAAGTTCTGAATACAACAGTTTCACATCACCATGAATTGTTGAATCAAAATATAAATGCATATACATTCTATTTGGGAATCCAAGTAGACAATCAGCAATCACAAAAATCTGAAATCTATGAATTATCTCCAGGACAAAATGAATTCAAAACAGATGAATACATGTGCATGCACAATATATATATAGTGGTTGTGAAGGTACATGTTTAAGCCCCAGACCCACCTACACGGACTGTGCCCCGGTCTAGTCAAGGACGAAACACCCCGGATCACCTGGACCATCCCAGATTAAAGTAATAAAATGTGCCATTTTTTTTTTTACTTGCCTGGACCGTCCCGGATGACCCTGGCAGTTTTAAACACACTCCGGGGGAGCTCCCCGGACTAGCCACGGACTGTCCCGGATCAGGCGTTTTTATCCAAAATCAGCCAGATTAGCCACGGACCATCTCGGACTGCCCCGGATTGTCACGGATAAGACCCGGACCAGTACGTGGCTGGTCCGGGATCGTCGTCCGGGTAGGTGGGACTGGGGCTTAACATATTACAGAGAGGTACCGTACGTATATATGTCAACAGGAATATTCCATTTTAAGCATTCAACAAGTCAGCGGATTGGAACATATCACGTGTATCTACAAATGGTTAAATGTGTTAAATAAATATGTCAGTACAAATTGTACCTTCGAGTATTTAGCAACGGTACTCATCGTTTCTTTACATTGAATCATCGTTCGTTTGAACAAACGTTTGCGTGTGACGTACACCACCGTCAATCCAACACCTAGCCAAAATCCGAATTTCAGGAGAGATTTGACGAATGACCAGAATGGTGGAGGTCTGACAGACGCTGGTTTATTGGTGTGGTTGATGTTCACGTAGTCTGGTGAGTCTAGTTGGTATAATGATTCCTCCAAAGCATATATTTCGTTCTCCAATGTTTTTCTTTGATATTCCAAATCAGTGACATCGTGGCATTTTGATTCATACGTTATCGAATCATTTTTACGGCTTTTCTTTTTCTTGGGTTTCTTGTTTCCATTAATCCGCTCCTCCTTGTATATTGCGGCGAACACTTTGTTTAGCCTCTCTTCTGAAATACGACTCACTTTCACACTGACACCTTGGTTTTTAGTCGAGTATGATTCGTCGAACCATTCTCGTTCAAAGTCGTATTCATCCACGAGTACAGTACTGATCACGTTGTATTTGTGAAGTTTCTTGTACACGAAAAGCCTGCGATTGCCATTGACAGCCCAGTATTCACCGAGATAGCGCATGACGGGGATATTCGGTATGGAGTTCATCTTCTCAGGATCTCGTAGAATTTCCCGAAATGTCTCCTGTAAGAAAGGCCCATCTGGGGCCGAGTCGCCATTCGCATTCTTATTTTGAAAGCGACGCGATATGTTCCCATGTGTATATCGGATTTGCGACACTGGGAGAACAATTGAACGAGGCTGCTTCCCTCCATAATTTCTCCTTCTGGCATACATTGTTAGCTGGAAACTGACGATCTACCACGCAATCAGAGTTGTTTATATACAATATCACGCTTTCTCCAGACTTGGCTGATATAAATGATCAAATTCCAGTCATTATCAGTGAGTGTGTTACACACCTGTCTACGCAGTCAGAAATAATGACTTTCATGTAGATTACGATATATGTTGACATATTTTGATCAACGAACGTCATTACTTTGAGTCGATGTGTGCTGTAAGCTTACGTAAGGGATAATCGGTGAAGTGGAGCGCCTCTTCGAAATAATGTACGAGGCCGAAGGCCGAGTACATTATTTCGAAGGGGCGCGACACTGAACCGATTATCCCACTTAGTACACGGTCTCCAGTGAACAATTCCCCCCCCCCCCCACACACACACACACACCTACATGCAAACAAATATACGGCCGTCTCGGATGATTGAATTCCTTGACCAAGCTATTTGACATCATGCCTCCGATGGTGCGCAATATTTGTCCCAAGATTTTCAGTAATTTTGTTCTCATTTATGCAGTCAAGTGGAACGAACATCACGGCTGTATTGGTGGAAATGGATTGATACTTACATTCCACTCAACTCTGATATTTGCATAGTTAGCTAAATACGACAGAGCTTCCTGTTGTTATGACTACAGTTTACACGGTTCCGATTGAACAGTTTTTTAGTTGATTCGCAATGCGCGTTTAGTCGTTTTCGCCTCTTTCCATATGGTTGTGAGTATTACTCGAATGAAGCAGTATAAAAGGAAACAGGACAACACACGCGCTTTCTTTTGCCACAGAAAGCTCACTGGAAAAGCTCCGTGATGTCGGAATGAAGCATTTGGATAGTACAATTGGATTTCAAAGCGGGAGCCTATAAAGTACCAGGAAATGCTTGAGTATTTGAAACGGCATTCATTTATTTAAAACGGCATTCAAAACGGCATTCATTGGAAGAACGTGAAAAAATGATGCGAGCACATATCGGCAAACAGGTGAGTCATTTACTAAACTGATTTGAAGGTTCAAAAGAGATAACATTCTTTTACTTTCTGCATCAAAATGCGGTAGCCTTAAAGTCCATATAAAATGGATATGAATATTCTGCATCCTTTAATTCGTTTCAAGATATACGATTTATCTATGGCAGAATTTTGCGTGGATTCAAGACCGGTTGAAAAGGTCCATCCCTGGCCACGATATATACGATCCATCATATACAGGTGAGTAGATGTATTTTTTACTTTGCGCTATTTATTCGACAATGCAAATATGCCGCCAAATAGGCACCATTAATATTACGTTATATTCAAAATGACGGAACTAAGCACTTAATGTTTCATAGGCTTGTACTTTCTGTATAATTGCAGGAAATGTGTGAAATGTTGGCGAATATGATCTGGAGATTTCTGGCAGAAATATTCACAATTTTGGATCTACGGATCCAAGGAATATCAAAATATCGAGGATAACGTTTTCACTGGATATCTGCAAATGGATTATATCACGAAGTGAAAAGCCATATACAACCCATGGATATTATTAATCAGCATCTCATGGCTGCACTGATCATCTGTACGTCGAGAATTGAGAAATGTTCCAACATTGCTTTTTGTTTTTGCAATTTGTGATGCATCTCGTGCTGTAATTTACCTGAATAAATATGTAGCGTTCATACATCGGTTTGTTGTGGCTCGTTATTTCTACACAGGAGTAGATTATTGGAGTACATTATTTGAATAATGTACTCCAATAATCTACTGAACGCAAATAATCTACTACTGGTAGTGGATTATGAAAAATAGTCGATTGCATAGGACAATAGAACCGTGTACTAATGTAATCTATTGCTTCGTCTCCGTTTGTAAAACACATAACTCGTATGCTGCGTGCATGGAATTTGTAAATATACACAATCGATTTTTTCTCAACGCTGGTACACTAGTATGCTGGTACAAGCATTGTGAGGCGTATGCAGTGAACCAATAAACAATACTGCTTTTAGCTACTGCCTCTATTGTTCCGCAGATGTCTATAACACAACAAGCAAAACCATGGTGTACTGAATCACTCCCGAGCTATATAATCCGCTAGTTTACCTGCAGTTGTTCTTGTAATTATTATGTAAGATGTACATTATTATTTACATTAATATGTAATTATGTAATTATTATGTAAGATGCCATCAACTCAGTAGCCTTTTGGCTTGTGATCAGGTACTTATGTATTTGTCATATATCTATTCCATGGGGTTTGTTCCGGATTTCTAAATTTTTTTCATAGGTTGTTGGGCAGTTGTATATTAATTCAATCAGGTGTACAGTAGAAACAACTACATTTGCCACACTGTCTGCCCTTAATGACGCCAGTATTGGTCGGGCTTTGTTTCTATTGCAAAATGTTGTATCTTATGTTTGTCATTGGTATCATCAAAATTTGGCTGTATTGGTGGTAATAGATTGATACGTACATGTATCGTGTTTCATTATTTTTCCTACTGATGGCGTTTTTACTGCCATTCCCACAGTGGTTAATTTTCTCATTGACCCGTTAGTGAAGTGCGGTTTCTGGGTTAAGAAGAAGTTCTCTACCAATATGATGAACGATATTAACAGGAAAAGTGACGATCAAAATGGTTCACATAAATTGGTTCATGATAAAAGTATCAACCAGCTTCAATGTAGCAGTGAAATTGCCTTAGATAAAATCACTGCGATCATGATATAGAAGGATTGAATGTTAGTCTGGGAGTAGACTACTTACACCATGCTAACTTTAAATGTTCATTACAATATGAATTTTACAAGAGGTAATATGGAATATAACCTATAGCCGGTTACTCCACTTTAAATCTCACCGTTTGCTATTTTTCAAGCCTCACTTATCCTTGGATGTGGTTGAATGTGCTACATTGTGATATCAAAAAGGAACGGGATATACCTAAGTGATGTTTCGTCATATATCTATTAAGATAAAAGCTTCTCACTGTGTGATATCACGAGTATATGTCCAACTCGATCATCCTGGCTGGAGTAGATTTGTGTGACCAGCTCTCAAGGAATATATTATGAAAAAAAAACACTTTGTTGCCAGAAGGTGCAATTATTACTAAATGTTATCACAGTGAATTTCGAAAGTCAATTTAACATTTCATGATTCTAGAAAAGTAGTGTTGTGATTTTTGGTAAACTTAACACAATAGTGTTGTTTACTCATTATAATTAAATGATGGAGTAAAAACATAGATTATTTTTCAGGTCAAGTTATTTCTGCTTGGTGTCTGTCCAAATTTTTTATTTTGTCCTACTATGTTCTCGTATTATACTCGTATTTCATGTATTCTTTTCATGTCAACTACCTGCCAAAGAAGGTTGCAGAAGTACGGAAGGTTCTAATCCATTCAAATGGAGATTCAATCTAAAATTGCACAGCCAAAACACGCGACAGATTTTGCTGTCATTTGTGCAACACGACCTGGACGTTGACTCATTATATACTACTTCAATGCGTTGCTATACAGTCAGATTGCGCATAGTTTAGCCAGTAATTGAGATAACATATCAGTGTGGCACTTGATTTTTATTCTTGTTCATACTCTTAAAGGTCAAATGTATTTTCTTGCATGACATTTTGTGGCCTGACATTTAACATGTCTGTGGGTAAGACACAACGTCTGCATCTTGTATTGAAAAGTTTGTATTGGGCTTTAATGGGAACGGTGGACGTGATGGCCATCAAAGTTTTCCCTCATAAATGGCGAGTGGGCAGTCCAATTCAAATTATTATGGGCTAGTATGAAATAATCCAGAAACCAAAGATCATACCTAAGAAACTGTGTATTCCCTGAATACATCCGATGAAAACGAACAGTACTAAAATCTACATCACACAAATATGACTGTTCAACCGTCTTGCTGTGAATGATATTGGTGCAGAGAATAATTGAAATGAGTCCATGCGTATTTAAATGAATAGAAAGATGATACTAATCTCGACGTCAATCCGAAATATAGGCTTACGGTGTCCATTCATGACTCCATTTCAAAACAAATGAATCAGACACGGAAATCAAACAGGTCCTTGGTGAGGAATTCAACATCACACGTTTGCCGTCACTGGAAATATCAAATTGCATCGCCAGTGTGGTTGGGATCATATATGTTTTTTTTGCAATAAATCAAAGCAAATCTAAATCGACTACAACACTCTCGAGAATACTTAAAGCAGCTGCCTTCGAATGTGTGCAATATTCTCTTCAAAACTAAATCTTAGTGCAATGCATCTAATACAAATGTACAAGATAATAAAACATGGGCACACTGATTTTGACGATTACACTCCGTCCGAGTTATCTTTTCATCCGATTTAACACACCTATTGTGCGAGTTTTGTTTATAAACAAACGAAGTTGTATCTTGTATTATCTTGTATTAGATGTGTTGCACTAAGCTTTAGTTTTGAAGAAAATATTGCATACATTCGCTGCTGTTTTAACCAGTATTGTACTTCTGATAAACACAACACATGTATTATACCATTATACCAACATACCTTTATTTCATTAAAATTCATGAGAAATTGCAATATTGATCGAAAATATCTTAAAATTGAGGAAATCTTACACTTACTTCATAACTTGAAAAATAACTTCGTTTCTCCTATTCGTGTATTTAACTGGAACCCAAATGCATTATGTGATCGGGTTCTTGGCCCATTCAAAGAGTAAATATTCATCCCACAACTACTACATTTCATGTATGTATTCTCTCCGCCGTGGCACAATTCGCCACCCACATTGGTGCCTGTACGAGGCGCATGAATCTATATCTCGATATAAATCTACTAAAAGTATATTTTACCCATACTGTACGTTTGCCCAGAATACTGACTACTGCATTTTCCGTCTTGTACACGTAGATTGCGCCACCATATATTGTTAGGGCAATGTATGAATGTGTAGCACTATGGAAGCATGTGCGGGGAAAAAATTGGTGTTTTTAGGTTACCGGACCTATGGTCCGTAACCTATTGGCATGGCGATGCGTCCGGCGTCGTCGTCGTCCGTCGTCGTCGTCGTCGTCGTCGTCGTCGTCCGTCAACAATTTTATCTTTAAAGTTTACGATCGAATTTTTCTGAAATTTTGCACAAAAATGCCTAAAAATATTTCGAGAGGGAGGTATTTTTTAGTTTTTTGATTTTCGCATTTTTTTCAAAATGGCGGTCGTTTTCGACGAAAAATGCCTGATTTTGGACTTTTTCCCATTTTGGACTTTTTGCCATTTTCTCAAAATCTGTTCAGTAACTTTTTTTTTTATTGATGCATAATACTCCTCATATGTACCCCTGTGACATGTATAAATTTCGTTGCGCTTGAATCGCTCGAAGTGGGCCATTTTGGGCCCAAACTCGGCTCAAATGGGACTTTCCCATGTTAAATTCTCCTATGCTTTATAATGGGACACATTAAAGCCTAATATCTGACTTAATATTGAGATTAGAGACTAGGAATCAATTGTGGACATATAGGAAATGATATATGCTGAATATTGTCGTGGCCTTGAATTGGACCTCTGACCTTGGTTTCAAGGTCAGAGCGGCCGTTTTCGTCGAAAAATGGCCAATTTTGGACTTCGACGGTCGTTTTCTCAAAATCTGTTCAGTAACTTTTTTTTCTTATTGATGAAAAACACTCCTCATACGTACCCATGTGACATGTATAAAGTTCGTTGCGCTTGAATCGCTTGAAGTGGGCCATTTTGGGCCCAGCCTCGGCCCAAATGTGACTTTCCCATGTTAAATTTTCCTATGCTTTATAATGGCACACATTAAGCCTAATATCTCACTTAATATTGAAATTAGAGACTAGGAATGAATTGTGGGCATATAGGAAATGATATATGCTGAATATTCTCGTGACCTTGAATTTGACTTTTGACCTCATTTTCAAGGTCACAGGACAAAATGGCTAATATCTCGCTTATTATCGACTTTACAGCTTAGGAATCAGTTGTGAACATATAGGAAATGATATATATGCTGAATATTCTTGTGACCTTGAATTTGACCTTTGACCTCATTTTCAAGGTCACATGACAAAATGGCTAATATCTCGCTTATTATCGACTTTACAGTTTAGGAATCAATTGTGAACATATAGGAAATGATATATGCTGAATATTTTCGTGACCTTGAGTTTGATCTTTGACCTCATTTCCAAGGTCGCAGGACAAAATTGCTAATATCTCGCTTATTATCGACTTTACAGCTTAGGAATCAATTGTGAACATATAGGAAATGATATATGCTGAATATTCTCGTGGCCTTGAATTTGAGCTTTGACCTCATTTTCAAGGTCACAGGACAAAATGGCCAATATCTTGCTTATTAGCGACTTTACAGCTTAGGAATCGATTGTGAACATATAGAAAATGATATATGCTGAAAATTCTCATGACCTTGAATTTGACCTTTGACCTCATTTTCAAGGTCACACGACAAAACGGCCAATATCTTGCTTATTAGCGACTTTACAGCTTAGGAATCAATTGTGAACATATAGGAAATGATATATGCTGAAAATTCTCATGACCTTGAATTTGACCTTTGACCTCATTTTCAAGGTCACATGACAAAATGGCTGATATCTCGCTTATTATCGACTTTACAGCTTAGGAATCAATTGTGAACATATAGGAAATGATATATGCTGAATATTCTCATGACGTTGAATTTGACCTTTGACCTCATTTCCAAGGTCACAGGACAAAATTGCTAATATCTCGCTTATTATCGACTTTACAGCTTAGGAATCAATTGTGAACATATAGGAAATGATATATGCTGAATATTCTCGTGACCTTGAATTTGACCTTTGACCTCATTTTCAAGGTCACAGGACAAAATGGCCAATATCTTGCTTATTAGCGCCTTTACAGCTTAGAAATCAATTGTGAACATATAGGAAATGATATATGCTGAATATTCTCATGACCTTGAATTTGACTTTTGACCTCATTTTCAAGGTCAACAGGACAAAATGGCTAATATCTCGCTTATTATCGACTTTACAGCTTAGGAATCAATTGTGAACATATAGGAAATGATATATTCTGAATATTTAAATGATATTGATTTTGACCTTTGACCTAAATTTCAAGGTCAGTCATTTTATTTTCAAAGTCAGATTACAAAATGGCTTATATCTCGCTTATTATCAAATTTACAGCTTAGGGGTCCATAGTGAACATATAGGAAATGATGTATGCTGAATAGTTTGGTGATCTAGAATTTAACCTTTGATCCCATTTTCAAGGTTAGAGATATGGCGATTTCAGTGGTCACCTTGAATTTGACCTTCAACTTTCTCGGCTTAACTCTGTATATTTCTCCGGTAACCTTTCTAGCCCATTGGGCTAATTTTTTTCTAGTAAAAACCTTGCACGTTCGAACGTAGAAAGTTCAAGGCTACCACATTCGCACGTGGAAGCATTTAGCGCTATCACGTTCGCAGTTGGTAACTTTAAAACTTATCACGTTCGCACGTAGAAAGGTTTTAGGCTTCCACGTTCATACGTAGAAAGTCCAAAGCTACCACGTTCACACGTGGAAACAATATATGCTTTCACGTTCGCACGTAGAAACTTTAAAACCTATCACGTTCGAACGTAGAAAGATGTAGGTTTCCACGTTCACACGTAGAATGTTTCAAAGCTACCACGTTCACACGCGGAAGCATTTATACCTTTCCACGTTCGCACGTAGAAAAATTTAGGTTTCTACGTTCACACGTAGAAAGATTCAAAGCTACCACGTTCACACGTGAAAGCATTTGATGCTACCACACCCAAATCTTTGCACGTGCGAACGTGGTAGCTCCTGAAGTTTCCACGTGCGAACGTGGAAGCGTTGAATGCTTCCACGTGTGAACGTGGTAACCTAGGACTTTCCACGTGTGAACGCAATAGCCTAAACTGTTTCCACGTGCGAACGTGATAGCGTTAAATGCTTCCACGTTCGAACGTGCTAGGTTTTTGCTGCAAAAGACACAGACATTTTGTACGCGCATGTCACCCATGGGCTTCCGTATATTTCCGTTCTGAATGATAAAGGTCAAATGGACATGTCTGGAGTGGAAATGACATTTTGAATAGCTGTGGGTATACATGAAATGTCTGCATTTTTTCTCGACTACTAAATCATGCTACAATGGGCAATGATGGGAAAGATGGACGACTAGGGCGATAAATGATTTTCCGAAAGTGAGGATTTGTCGAGTCAGTAATCCATGATCCATGTCAGAAATATTCTAGATATTTGCCTGACAGAGGACACAATGATTCCATTCAATGACTTCCCGTTTTCATTGCATATTGACATAGCTTCTGCGATCCAATGACCAGCATTTTTAGGTTACCGGACCTTTGGTCCGATAACCTATTGCCGTGGCGTTGCGTCCGTCGTCCGTCGTCGTCGTCGTCCGTCGTCGTCGTCCGTCGTCGTCCGTCTACATTTTTATCTTTAAAGTTTACGATCGAATCTTTCTGAAATTTTGCACAAAAATGCCAAAAAATATTTCGAGAGGGAGGTATTTTTTAGTTTTTTGATTTTCGCAATTATTTCAAAATTTTCGTCGAAAAATGGCCAATTTTGGACTTTGGCTGTCGTTTTCTCAAAATCTGTTCAGTAACTTTTTTTCTTATTCATGCATAACACTCCTCATATGTACCTCTGTGACATGTATAAATTTCGTTGCCCTTGAATCGCTCGAAGTGGGCCATTTTGGGCCCAAACTCGGCCCAAATGGGACTTTCCCATGTTAAATTCTCCAATATCTGACTTAATATTGAGATTAGAGACTAGGAATCATTGTGGACATATAGGAAATGATATATGCTGAATATTTTCGTGACCTTGAATTTGACCTTTGACCTCATTTTCAAGGTCACAGGACAAAATGGCTAATATCTCGCTTATTATCGACTTTACAGCTTAGGATTCAATTGTGAACATATAGGAAATGATATATGCTGAATATGCTCATGACCTTGAATTTGACCTTTGACCTCATTTTCAAGGTCACATGACAAAATGGCTAATATCTCGCTTATTAGTGACTTTACGCCTTATGAATCAATTGTGAACATATAGGAAATGATATATGCTGAATATTCTAGTGACCTTGAATTTGACTTTTGACCTCATTTTCAAGGTCAACAGGACAAAATGGCTACTATCTTGCTTATTATCAACTTTACAGCTTAGGAATCAATTGCGAACATATAGGAAATGATATATTCTGAATATTCTCATGACCTTGAATTTGACCTTTGACCTAAATTTCAAGGCCAGTCATTTTATTTTCAAGGTCAGAATACAAAATGGTTTATATCTCTCTTATTATCAAATTCACAGCTTAGGGGTCCATAGTGAACATATAGGAAATGATGTATGCTGAATATTTTGGTGATCTAGAATTTGACCTTTGATCCAATTTTCAAGGTCAGAGAACAAAATGGCTAATATGTCGCTTATTATCATCTTTACAGCTTAGGAATCAATTGCGAATATAGAGGAATGATATATACTGAATCTTTTCATGAACTTGAACTTTGACCTCATTTTCTAGGTCACATCACCGATCACAGAATGGCTAATATCTCACTTATTATCGACTTTACAGCTTAGGAATTTATTGTGGACATACTAGAAGTGATATATTTGTTGAAAAATTATTTTCAAGATCACTGGACAAAAGGCTAATATCTGAAATGTATATTGTCCGGTAACCTTTCTTAGCCCTTGGGCTAATTTTTCTGATGTACTGTATGTTTAGCAAACGAACGAATCAAGACAAATGGATCGCGGGGGGAAAAAACCTATTTTGGTCGCCAAAAAAATGTATAAGATGACTGGCGAGTGCAACACACAAGTGAGTCAAACATTTAGCTCTACAACATGATAAGATGACCGCCAGTAAAACCATTTGAAACCATGCAGTGACGGCCATAAAAATACTGATTGTGAGCACATTTATCTCTTTCACAATGTTCAAGGGCGAAACTGTCTGATATATGCTGGCAGGGTGGAATAATAACAAATATACCAATTTATTTCCATATAACGTTACTGGTAAATTCAAGGAAAAATATCCAAATATCACAGACCATTTTCAATCAATCATTCGCTTGTATCACCTTGTAGCAGCAGAACTATGTTTCTCCACATATCCATCTGATAGTCCCAGCTCATTTCTTTAGGGGGAATCATTATCTATGGGCAATCACTGACCTGTAACTAACACGATCATCCTGGATGGAATAGATTCCTGTGACCAACCCCCGAAGATATGAATCATAGAGGCATAATGGCATTGAATTTGTGGCCATGAAAGAATGACAGCGATTGGCACATAATCGAAATTGATCGATCATAGAGGTGGTATAGTGATCGCGCAGACACACTAACTCGAGAAGGGAATTTAACGCCTGCATATGGTCGATTGTGCGATGATTTTGTTTTGTTTTGACGGCACCACATCTATCCGCGCCAAGCACTCCTCTTGCAGAAATATTTTGGTGAATGATGTCAAACTATGAACAAAGACATCATCGACACATTAGAGTTTGGTACCCAAAGCTTGAACAAATCTCTGATATTTGGTGTCAATACGTGTTTTGACTGGTGAAATGGATTGTTCGTTCATTCTCAACATACTTAAATGTAAACACATGAGTGGGATATTGCATTGTAACAAACACATACATATAAATATCATGTTGTAATACTAATTAGAACATGCGCTCAATTACTTTCAATTACTGATATATACATTTAATTACTTATATTTACAATCGAAGTATTACCGTCGATCGAATTTCCACGCTCAAATTTTCACGCCCCAACATACAAAGATTCGAACCCGTTTCTCTCATATGTATACACTTCTTAGTATTTCAATGAGAAACTTTCCATTTGCGCTTAGCCATCAAAAAGTGTACTTGCTTCGCATGTACTTTGAAATAATGCCCACATATTGTTGAATTTAAAAAATGAAAACAAACTGAGTGACATGTGTTGGACGGTCCAATTATGATTTGTTATTCGATAAGCTAATTGAGTCTGATACTGATATTTTTACCATTACTTTACCTTTCATATCATTGCAAGTATTTGACAAGGAATTAATTGGTTCGAGCTATTTTTGAGATAGATACCATCAAACACATGAATATGATTATCTGTTTTGCGTCTTGGAAATAAAATATGAAGGAAACGCACCAACAATGTGATTCGCAGCATACATTCGGAAGCATCCCGTGTGTAATCATTAACAAACATGTTTTATTATAGGACATCGCATGCTGTGTGTAAGTTACCTTAAGAGAGATCCATGACATATATATGATTTTAGTTTTAAAAATATATGACTTTGTTTATGGAATCACCATATATACAGCCATCATCAGAGTGAAGTCCATGTGCTATTCACCATTTGATTGAACATTAAGACGCACAGACAGACATGTGGACTTTGGGGTTTAATACAGTCGCGAAAAAAATAAGCTATGAAATCACAAGGGTAGAATAACAATTCCTGTGACTTTGAACAAAATGAGCTACAATTTATGGCAATGAAGTCTTCTGCTGCACCAGTGGGCACCGTCGTCGTGGAATTGGGCGGGAAATATACGGGAAAATCTGAAATCCAATATCGAGACACCATACTTTGTACGTGTTTTGGATTCCGATATATCCAATTGCTGACAAAGAAAATTGGTCGTCATTAGTATTTGACAGTTGATTTGGCCATGTTTGAACAATAATTTATATTCCTCTGGAAATGGATGTTTTAAAAGTTTATTCCCAATCACTCAACACCCAGAAGAATGTCACCCTGGTGTTAGCTCAGACTAGGTATCAATAGCAAGTACGGATGGGATCTGATTCACAGTCATCTAATGGTCGCCTCCAATCAGTCTGTCTGCACTGCTACGATAGCAACTATAGTCCTACTGCAGTCTTAGGTACCAAATTAAAAACCTCATCCTCGGGACGAGACCTTTGATATCTCATGAAACACGATATTGCACTTGCATCAATCTGCGGGCTTCATCAACCTGTTTGATTCATTCATGCTTTGCTATCGACAGGACTTTGTCTCACAATAGTATTGGAAAACTCTAAGATTAGCTCCGACTTGGATGATCATTCTCGACGGCATGTAGGCATTCGAACGTTAAACGGACGCTGGAAAACTACATCCCATATCAAGGCTCACATGTTTTTCAAGTTTCATTTTAGTTATTAGTATCTACCGGTGGAATAACTCTCCTTGATATGGATTCTAGTAACCATCTAGAAGGATACATTCCAGTATAAAAACGTTGCCATATGACGGATATGATTGTGTCTACATACGCCGTGGTGTTGTCGAGTGGTTCCTGGGGCTAAAGATTAATAGCAGGACAATTCCAAGGCCGTGAGAATCAGGCAGGTGCCCAGCGCTGTACCGTGAAAGTGGCTGTGTCGTTGGTCTTCTTGACCACTCGAGCGACATACGGACACTGAATCGTTTGAAGGTGAATTGTTTTCATCATTCGATGATCATTAAATATTGAACACGTACATGTATGAAAAAAAACACAATGAATTTGGTGGTTGGAAAACGAACTTGTGAATCGCATCATGGAAGTATAAGCTCGCTATATTTCTATGATCGCATCAAACAGTGTACACTTTTATTATATCATCCTACCTATTCAACCAATGTGATAGAGTCCTCCTCAGCGACTTAACTTATATCCATTCGGGTGGAAATAATGAATAATTCTTCATGGATCCCAAAATCCACGTGAACCTGACAAGTCGTCGTAGTAGTGTGAGGTGTGACAGGAAACGGGGGGTTTTCTTTCAAGTAGTCAGTCCAATGCAATGTGAATACACGTACCCACGTGCATCCCCAATCATGGGCGTAAATCCTGGGGGATGGCGGGGATGCATCCCCCCTACAAAAAGGGTGGGGGGGGGGGGGGGTGAATTATGTGTTATCCCCCACCCCCTCCTTCAGTCGGTACGAGGAAAATTTGTGCCCATAAGTAAAAAAATCGTAGTAGAGCCTCAAATGATGAAATACATGGGAATGAAATAATTTTAGTGAAGAATAAATTGGTTGACCTGTACCAGCAGGTTTGTAGCCTGGGTGTCATGCTTTTGAGGTCATGTAAGTTGGTGATTTCTATGCCCATATAACAATGATAATATACGAACAGGTGAACTTTTCCGATGAAAAAAATGAAAAAAAGGGGATCACAAAGTGACACAAACCAATTTGAGGAAATTGTGGGGAAAGACTCCCCAGAATATAATGAAAATCAATGCCATATATTCTCTGAGAATGTTTCTAGAAGAGCTCAAAGAGAAAAAATTTCCGGAGGGCTTTCGGCATCCCCCGGCCCCCCAGACCGTGTTTGGCTCGCTTCGCTCGCCAAAACCCCTTACAAAATATATAAATCAACGCCACTGTTCCCAATTCACCGTCTGTGATTCGGAATGATCTTCCAATGTTCTCATAACATCTCATCGATGGCTTCAAATCAGGCTGTAGACACAAGTCTTCTCACTTGACTTTAGTTTATCATGATCTTTCTGTGTTCCTGGTGTACGGATCAATCACCCGCATCTGTGATCTACAGCAAAGAATCTAAAATGTTGGTAGGCTCTTTGATCCATACGTCTACGTGTAGTTGTCTTTTGTTTTATTCTGAGGATTTTTGTTTTCGCCACTTCAAGGCTTCGTATTTTGGGAAAATGTGGGCACTGTTTTGCCATCATAGCGTCATCGTCATCATACCGTTTACCATCATACATTTTTATGTGTAGTGTATGTACATGTACATGGAATATTTGGTGATGACCTATCCGTCGTCGTATTTTGTAAACTAGAAGTCGAGTGTACTATAAACTGTGGTGAACCACATCCGGTATGACACGCGGTTTATCACCTAACACATGTATTAATTTATTACACTGATTATATTTTTGAACAATCAAGATCGAGTCATATCGTCCTAATTAATTTTGATCCATTATATTCCTTCCATCTTGGTTGATCTTTGAACCAAGCCGATGCGTCGTGGAACAATTTGACAAGATATGTACGTGTATGTGTGCATCGACATATCACCAATGGTTATGGATCGGTATCGATTTTCCTTATATGGTCAAAATGGAGCATCAGTACTATATTATTTAAAAAAAAAACACATATTCTGCTCAAAATGCACAGGTAATGGCGTAGGAAGGCTCTTTTTTGTATGCTTGTAGGACAACCATTTCCCTTCCTACATGTGAGTTTCCAATATGATATGAGCTCTCACTGGGTGGAAGCACAACTGAGTAAATCGGCCCTTATTTTTGGCGTTTGTTTCTCGAGGTATTCGCAGGTGTCAGTCAAGTGCTCTTAGCGAGCGATCAATTCAAACAACTTATGCTGAATTTTAAAAAATATTTTTCACATACTAAATTTATTCGGAGTATTTTCCAGCAAAACTTTACAATGGAAGGATTTTCTGATTCTTAATAGTGTAAAGATACCCAATGGCACGAGAGTTCAATAATGCCTAGAAAATCCGATATTAGTAACTGTGCGTCAACCCATCTCAAAACAAAGCCATATATGCATATCTTCCGACGTTTGTCTATTAATTCACCAGATGTCACCACCATACGTACCTGACCCTCAATGGCGTCTGCAAGTAGATTTTCAAACGATTTATTGCTGTTGGAAGGTGATCTCTGGCCTTCTTCGGTAGCGTATGGGAGATGTAATCGTGGTGAGATATCTACTGTTGTCAGAAATGAGCTGTAAAAATGTTGGAACTAAAGAGTAGACCATGACAACTTGTAGACATTAAGTCTACAGATAGTTTGTGTGATAAAGGACAGTACAATGTCCATTCATGACTCCATGTCAAAACAAATGAATCAAACATGGAAAGCAAACTGGTCCTTGGTTAGGAATTCAACATCACACGTTTGCCGTCACTGGAAATATCAAATTGCATCGCCAGCGTACTATGATCATATATGTCTTTCCTTGCAATAAATCAAAGCAAATCTAAATCGACTACAACACTCTCGAGAATACTTGACCAGTGTTGTACTTCTGATAAACACAACACTTGTATTATACCATTATACCATACCTTTATTTCATCAAAATTCATTGAGAAATTGCAACATTGATCGAAAACATCTTGAAATTGAGAAAACTATACACTTACCTCATAACTTGACGAAAACTTCGTTTCACCTATTCTTGTATTTAACTTGAACCAAAATGCATTATGTCATTGGGTTCTTGGCCCATTCAAAGAGTAAATAATCATTACACAACTACTACATTTATTACTTGCCGTTGTGACATCTAACCTAGTGTTCAAGTGTCATGTATGTATTCTCTCGGCCGTGGCACAATTCGCCACCCACATTGGTGCCTGTACGAGGCGCATGAATCTATGTATTCTCTCGGCCGTGGCACAATTCGCCACCCACATTGGTGCCTGTACGAGGCGCATGAATCTATATCTTGATATAGATCTACTAAAAGTATATTTTACCCATACTGTACGTTTGCCCAGAAGACTGACTACTGCATTTTCTGTCTTGTACACGTAGAATGCGCCACCATATATTGTTAGGGCAATGTATGAATGTGTAGCACTAGGTTTCTATTTCCGTTCAGAATGAGAAAGGTCATATGGACATGTCTGGAGTGGAAATGACATTTTGAATGGCTGTGGGTATACACTGCAATGTCTGCATCTTTCCTCGACTATTAAATCATGCTATAGTGGGCAAGGATAGGAAAGATGGACGAGTATGGCGGTGAATGTTTTTTCGAAAGTGAGGATTTGTCGAGTCAGTAATCCTTGATCCGTGTCAGAAAGATTCTAGATATTTGCCTGACAGAGTACACAACGATTCCATTTGATGACTTCCCGTTTTCATTGCATACTGACATAGCTTCTGCGATCCAATGACCAGCATTTTTTTCCTGATGTACTGTATGTTTAGCAAACGAACGAAACAAGACAAATGGATCGCGGGAAAAAAACTTTTTTTGGTCGGCAAAAAAAATCTATAAGATGACTGGTGAGTGCAACACACAAGTGAGTCAAACATTTAGCTCTACAACATGATAAGATGACCGCCAGTAAAACCAATCAAAACCATGCAGTGACGGCCATAAAAATACTGATTGTGAGCACATTTATCTCTTTCACAATGTTCAAGGGCGAAACTGTCTGATATATGCTGGCAGGGTGGAATAATAACAAATATACCAATTTATTTCCATATAACGTTACTGGTAAATTCAAGGAAAAATATCCAAATATCACAGACCATTTTCAATCAATCATTCGCCTGTATCACCTTGTAGAAGCAGAACTATGTTCCTCCACATATCCATCCGATAGTCCCAGCTCATTTCTTTAGGGGGAATCATTATCTATGGGCAATCACTGACCTGTAACTAAGACGATCATCCTGGATGGAATAGATTCCTGTGACCAACCCCCGAAGATATGAATCATAGAGGCATAATGGCATTGAATTTGTGGCCATGAAAGGATGACAGCGATTGGCACATAATCGAAATTGATCGATCATAGAGGTGGTATAGTGATCGCGCAGACACACTAAGTCAAGAAGGAAATTTAACGCCTGCATATGGTCGATTGTGCGATGATATTTTTTTAATGACGGCACCACATCTATCCGCGCCAAGCACTCTTCTTGCAGAAATATTTTGGTGAATGATGTCAAACTATGAACAAAGACATTGTCGACACATTAGAGTTTGGTACCCAAACCTTGAACAAATCTCTGATATTTTGTGTCAAGACGTGTTTTGACTGGTGAAATGGATTGTTCGTTCATTCTCAACATACTTAAATGTAAACACATGAGTGGGATATAACACATACATATAAATATCATGTTGTAATACTAATTAGAACATGCCCTCAATTACTTTCAATTACTGATATATACATTTAATTACTTATATTTACAATCACAGTATTACCGTCGATCGAATTTCCACGCTCAAATTTTCACGCTCCAACATACAAAGATTCGAACCCGTTTCTCTCATATGTATACACTTCTTAATATTTCAATGAGAAACTTTCCATTTGCGCTTAGCCATAAAAAAGTGTACTTGCTTCACATGTACTTTGAAATAATGCGCACATATTGTTGAATTTAAAAAATGAAAACAAACTGAGTGACATGTGTTGGACGGTCCAATTATGATTTGTTATTCGATAAGCTAATTGAGTCTGATACTGATATTTTTACCATTACATTTCCTTTCATATCATTGCAAGTATTTGACAAGGAAGAAGAATGTAGTCACCAACGTGTTGGAGAGGAAATTAATTGGTTCGAGCTATTTTTGAGATAGATACCATCAAACACATGAATATGATTATCTGTTTTGCGTCTTGGAAATAAAATATGAAGGAAACGCACCAACAATGTGATTCGCAGCATACATTCGAAAGCATCCCGTGTGTAATCATTAACAAACATGTTTTATTATAGGACATCGCATGCTGTGTGTAAGTTACCTTAGGAGAGATCCATGACATATATATGATTCAAGTTTAAAAAATATATGACTTTGTTTCTGGAATCACCATATATACAGCCATCCTCAGAGTGAAGTCGATGTGCTATTCACCATTTGATTGAACATCAAGACGCACAGACAGACAAGTAGAATTTGGGGTTTGATACAGTCGCGAAAAAAACGCTATGAAATCACAAGAGTAGAATAACAATTCCTTTGACCTTGAACAAAATGAGCTGCATTTTATGGCAATGAAGTCTTCTGCTGCACCAGTGGGCACCGTCTATAGCCTCGAATTGGGAGGGGAATATATGGGAAAATCTGAACTCCAATATCGAGACACCATACTTGTACGTGGTTTGGATTCCGATATATCCAATTGCTGACAAAAAAAATCGTCGTCAACAGTATTTGACAGTTGATTTGGCCATGTTTGAACAATAATTTATATTCCTCTGGAAATGGATGTTTTAAAAGTTTATTCCCAATCACTCAACACCCAGAAGAATGTCACTCTGGTGTTAGCTCAGACTAGGTATCAATAGCAAGTACGGATGGGATCTGATTCACAGTCCTCTAATGGTCGCCTGCAATCAGTTTGTCTGCACTGCTACGATAGCAACTATAGTCCTACTGCAATCTTGTTAGGTGCCAAATTAAAAACCTCATCCTCGGGACGAGACCTTTGATATATCATGGAACACGATATTGCACTTGCATCAATCTGCGGGCTTCATCAACCTGTATGATTCATTCATGCTTTGCTATCGACAGGACTTTGTCCCACAATACTATTGGAAAACTCTAAGATTAGCAGCTCCGACTTGGACGATCATTCTCGACGGCATGTAGGCATTCGAACGTTAAACGGACGCTGGTAAACTACATCCCATATCATGGCTCACATGTTTTTCAAGTTTCATTTTAGTTATTAGTATCTACCGGTGGAATAACTCTCCTTGATATGGATTCTAGTAACCATCTAGAAGGGTACATACCAGTATAAAAACGTTGCCATATGACGGATATGATTGTGTCTACATACGCCGTGGTGTTGTCGAGTGGTTCCTGGGGCTAAAGATTAATAGCAGGACAATTCCAAGGCCGTGAGAATCAGGCAGGTGCCCAGCGCTGTACCGTGAAAGTGGCTGTGTCGTTGGTCTTCTTGACCACTCGAGCGACATACGGACACTGAATCGTTTGAAGGTGAATTGTTTTCATCATTCGATGATCATTAAATATTGAACACGTACATGTATGAAAAAAACCACAATGAATTTGGTGGTTGGAAAACGAACTTGTGAATCGCATCATGGAAGTATAAGCTCGCTATATTTCTATGATCGCATCAAACAGTGTACACTTTTATTATATCATCCTACCTATTCAACCAATGTGATAGAGTCCTCCTCAGCGACTTAACTTATATCCATTAGGGTGGAAATAATGAATAATTCTTCATGGATCCCAAAATCCACGTGAACCTGACAAGTCGTCGTAGTAGTGTGAGGTGTGACAGGAAACGGGGGGTTTTCTTTCAAGTAGTCAGTCCAATGCAATGTGAATACACGTACCCACGTGCATCCCCAATCATGGGCGTAAATCCTGGGGGATGGCGGGGATGCATCCCCCCTACAAAAAGGGTGGGGGGGGGGGGGTGAATTATGTGTTATCCCCCACCCCCTCCTTCAGTCGGTACGAGGAAAATTTGTGCCCATAAGTAAAAAAAATCGTAGTAGAGCCTCAAATGATGAAATACATGGGAATGAAATAATTTTAGTGAAGAATAAATTGGTTGACCTGTACCAGCAGGTTTGTAGCCTGGGTGTCATGCTTTTGAGGTCATGTAAGTTGGTGATTTATATGCCCATATAACAATGATAATATACGAACAGGTGAACTTTTCCGATGAAAAAAAGGGGATCACAAAGTGACACAAACCAATTTGAGGAAATTGTGGGGAAAGACTCCCCAGAATATAATGAAAATCAATGCCATATATTCTCTGAGAACGTTTCTAGAAGAACTCAAAGAGAAAAAATTTCCGGAGGGCTTTCGGCATCCCCCGGCCCCCCAGACCGTGTTTGGCTCGCTTCGCTCGCCAAAACCCCTTACAAAATATATAAATCAACGCCACTGTTCCCAATTCACCGTCTGTGATTCGGAATGATCTTCCAATGTTCTCATAACATCTCATCGATGGCTTCAAATCAGGCTGTAGACACAAGTCTTCTCACTTGACTTTAGTTTATCATGATCTTTCTGTGTTCCTGGTGTACGGATCAATCACCCGCATCTGTGATCTACAGCAAAGAATCTAAAATGTTGGTAGGCTCTTTGATCCATACGTCTACGTGTAGTTGTCTTTTGTTTTATTCTGAGGATTTTTGTTTTCGCCACTTCAAGGCTTCGTATTTTGGGAAAATGTGGGCACTGTTTTGCCATCATAGCGTCATCGTCATCATACCGTTTACCATCATACATTTTTATGTGTAGTGTATGTACATGTACATGGAATATTTGGTGATGACCTATCCGTCGTCGTATTTTGTAAACTAGAAGTCGAGTGTACTATAAACTGTGGTGAACCACATCCGGTATGACACGCGGTTTATCACCTAACACATGTATTAATTTATTACACTGATTATATTTTTGAACAATCAAGATCGAGTCATATCGTCCTAATTAATTTTGATCCATTATATTCCTTCCATCTTGGTTGATCTTTGAACCAAGCCGATGCGTCGTGGAACAATTTGACAAGATATGTACGTGTATGTGTGCATCGACATATCACCAATGGTTATGGATCGGTATCGATTTTCCTTATATGGTCAAAATGGAGCATCAGTACTATATTATTTTAAAAAAACACATATTTTGCTCAAAATGCACAGGTAATGGCGTAGGAAGGCTCTTTTTTGTATGCTTGTAGGACAACCATTTCCCTTCCTACATGTGAGTTTCAAATATGATATGAGCTCTCACTGGGCGGAAGCACAACTGAGTAAATCGGCCCTTATTTTTGGCGTTTGTTTCTCGAGGTATTCGCAGGTGTCAGTCAAGTGCTCTTAGCGAGCGATCAATTCAAACAACTTATGCTGAATTTTAAAAAATATTTTTCACATACTAAATTTATTCGGAGTATTTTCCAGCAAAACTTTACAATGGAAGGATTTTCTGATTCTTAATAGTGTAAAGATACCCAATGGCACGAGAGTTCAATAATGCCTAGAAAATCCGATATTAGTAACTGTGCGTCAACCCATCTCAAAACAAAGCCATATATGCATATCTTCCGACGTTTGTCTATTAATTCACCAGATGTCACCACCATACGTACCTGACCCTCAATGGCGTCTGCAAGTAGATTTTCAAACGATTTATTGCTGTTGGAAGGTGATCTCTGGCCTTCTTCGGTAGCGTATGGGAGATGTAATCGTGGTGAGATATCTACTGTTGTCAGAAATGAGCTGTAAAAATGTTGGAACTAAAGAGTAGACCATGACAACTTGTAGACATTAAGTCTACAGATAGTTTGTGTGATAAAGGACAGTTTTATGCTTTACGAATGAATGTCAAATTATGTCAAAACTATCACGAAAGTAGTAGGGTACGGTGGCTCATATATGACATAATTTAGATTTTTATTTAGGATAATAAAATATTTTTGGTGGTCTCCAGAAAAATACCCTAAATAATGTAATTGACAGGGGAAGAAAACATTTCCCCCTCGAGGAAATCTATTTCCCTCGCGAGAAAAACGTTTTTGTTCGCGAGGAAAACTATCCCCCGTGAGAGAAACTATTTTACCCCATGAGGGATATATTTCCCACGAGGAAAACATTTCCACCGTGAGGAAAACTATTTATGAGAAACGTTTACCCCACGAGGGAAATTATCTTCCCCACGGGGAAAATGTTTCCCTCGCAGGCGGTTTATCCCGCCAATTACATCATTTTATACATCTTTCCGAAGTAAACCAATAGTATTGGAGCCACCGTACAATAGTATTTATAATTTATGAAATATTCTTGGTCGATATCGGAAGGATATATAAAATGATGTAATTGACGGGCTAAACTATTTTCCTTGCGAGGGAAATAGTTTTCCTCGCAGGGGAAACCTTTCCCCCGTGGTGAAAATCATTTTTTTAATATCCTAAATTAAAATCTAAATTATGTCGTATATGAGTCGCCGTAGTAGAGTGGCTTTAATTTCTTAATTGTGACCTAATATATATAGAAATATACGATGAAATCAAGAAGTTTATGGAATATTTGTGCTGCGATCGATCCACCTTCATTTTATTACCAGAGATATTTATACTGGACCCTGTTACCATAATTAAAGTGATATTGGCAGAAAAACAATTTTTTTTCCAAATCAACTACAAATATGCCTGTGGTCTCAGAAAAATAGGTTACGAAACAAACTATGCTTGATCAGATGGGTAAATCAAGCATATGATAGTACTAGCAGCCGTTTTTCTTTTGTTTTGTGCCACTCAGAGTTACATCTGACCTGGCCTAGTTTACGCTCGATTAACTCGAACATACGAATAAGTTGGAATCGCGTTGCATCAATGGAAACAAAGTACTGAGAATGGCGGTAATGTCAACAAACTCAAACTATATATTCGCCAGAAACTCGCAACGAAGTGAATGAGAAAGGTGTACCTGTTTGGGCATTCAAGTGTCTGTATATAACTGTTATGTTTTCTTCGTTTGGTCGGAAATGCATGACAAAATCCATTCCTTTCTGCGAATATCACTTTAATAAGTGAAAGTCTATGTAGATACTTTTCAGGGTTATATTTCATTCGAACCTGAACGGTATCTAAATTCACTTTCTACTTGAATTGACTTTCATTGATAATATTAATAACTAACTATGATGATATCAATATTATGACATGAAAATGAACTCGCTGTGGTCTCGGATTGAACCTAGCTTTCGCTCATTGGTTTTCACTGGCTTCAACACAAATCTTGGAATATATCGCGATAAATGTCACATGACGACTAACGAATAGCGATGGTGAATAACTACGGACCATAATCTACAATGTGGAATGTTTTCAGGTAATCGAATTTAGACCCACGACTCAACAGCTTCGTGCCGCTTACAAAATAGGAAAATGTGTCCTGATAGCATGCTTTTTCTCAAGAAATGACAATTGTTCAGATATTCTTCATAAATGATGACGAATAATTTGTTGATTCCATTCATCTTTGATTTTGACCCATCAGCTATCGCTCTATGAAAATGATATATTAGGACGATTGGATAAAAAGGCTGTTTACAACGGATACTTAGTGCCTATTCGATTTAACATCTTCCAGAATAGGTATGTAGAAACTAATGGAGGTCTTGTAATCGAATGATTAGAATGAGCCAGACGGCGCTTCTGAATCCTAGAAAACATTTGATCATGGGGTGCAATAAACTGATTGATCATGAAAAAATGTCAATCAGTTCATGAATAAATTGATTGATTATTTCTGTTGTTGGTTTGATCATTGACGAAAGGGACAACGATGAGATGTCTGATTCTAACAGAGATATCCTTGCACTTATAGGGGCCTGCTCTGATTTTTCGAACTCGTTTACACCATATTTTTGCAGATATTTTTTGCGATGCTAACTGGTATCATGTTATAACTTGGCATATTTCAACTGGGGATCAAACTGCATTTTTCTGCAAACTTTCAGACTTGTGCTCATGCAATTGTGAAAGATAGCAATCTACTCCAATTATAAATTTCCCAGAAAAGCTGTCGTTTGCATATAAGGCAAATGCTGTTTTCGTTTGGCAGGTACGGGTGATTCTGTTTGGATGACATTTCTTGCACGCAATCATTTTGTATAAAATAAATTTTTTGTAATAAACTCCATTGGGACAAACTGACTAATAGCTAGATTTCAATGAAAAAAGCAGTTTTCGGTGAAATAATGTTTTACCTCGTTCATCAGTACGGCCTCGCCATTTTAGAATACTAACTTCTACCAGCCCCGACACAGAAGAGCTACCAATTCCGGTGGAGAGCTACCGAGAAAATAAAATGGATCGTACTTAGTCAAATTCCACGCGCTACAAACAATATTCGAAGTTTGGTTAGGCTCTCCCATACACCGAGTTAAACCGTAAAAGGGAAGTTCATCGAATGTACGATGCAAGTAGATTATCATTTAATTATTTGAGCGGATGGTATCAAGTTACACGCCGAGATATCAATGTATCTGTTTCCTGTTGGGATTAATATATATTTGCTCTAACGGTTTTATGCTCGATAGTTTTGCTCAGGATGGGAAATGACCTATAAAAATAAAGTCTGTGTGATATGAGTGTCCTCGACCGTAGTGTGTCGGCTCTTGACATTGTACTGTATGTCAAGTGTTTGTTGGCGTTGTTGCTGGGTTTTCCCCTGTCGCACTCCAGGGAGTGCCGAGTGACCTACCTCACCATTTTGCAATGTCTTCAGATCTGTACATCTAACTCAAGGCATGGAACACGGCCTAAAGTTATTAAGTTTTGCATTACTGAATTTTGCATTACTGAATTATTAATACTATTGCACCTATCAGAAAATTTATATTCGACATGGAACACGGCCTAAAATTATTAAGTTAAGTGAAATTTTGCATTACTGAATTATTAATACTATAATAACTACCGGAAAATTTATATTCGACAATAAGTTCTCAATTTGAGTCTAATAATGTATGTCTTCGCAAACCATTTTTTTATTGATGGCAATTTCGTTTTGTGTATACTGGGCATTTCGCTCTTCAACCCGAAACTACTGTACGTATATTCTCATGAGGTCATTACATGTATTAATCTACATGTACTTCCGTAAGAAAACATATGTATTGAAAACTATTAGCTATTATTGCATCCTGGGTCACATCTCCTGCATTTTTGATTATCCTATTATCCTATGTTTCCTATTATAGCATGGTTTGATACGTACACCACATACTGACATGCTACCTGCAACTACATGTACATTGTGTTAAAAAAATTCTTTTTGAACTGAAGGGACACATATTTTTGCAGTCATAACCGCATACCAACGCAAAAACAAATACTTTTTTTTCTATAAAGTTTTCATAACGAAATGTGTGTACCGTTCAACCCTGGCACCCCTCACCCTGGCCTGTGCCTGTCTGTGAAAATTATACCCCATTAACCCCACCCACAGGAACACACTTATTGTCCTGTCCATTATTCTTTTCACAAAGGCTGTTCTAAAATGCTGAAAATATACTAGTAGGTGGTGGTAAAATGAACATAGGTAGCCTACATGTACTAAGTGGTGATTTGGGAATATATTGTTGATAATGTTGGCTGTGTAGAAGGGATTGCCTAATTCGATATGTTTAATAATAATAGTTTGTACCAATCGTGCAGCACATAATGAATTATTGAAAGATTTGCGAAATCCACTAGTCAGCATGGGCTTGGAGCAAATAACAACATTTTATTCAAGGATATATATATATATAAATATGAAATATATACAGTACATTTCTAGTTTGGACGTGTTGTGAGACACTATATTGACAAAAATTGAAGGCGGCTCGACTGAACAATTGTCGAAACCTGATAACTGGCAAAATACAAATATGTGACCTGAACAAAATAAATATTTGTGAAATGAACACGTACATGTATGAAACAATATTATACATATAATATCAATATCTTCAACCTCCAATACTTACAATCACCGAAGCTCATATAATAGGCCTAACAAACGCAATACTGCACATATACAAATCAAGCGTCGTTTGGAATGAGAGCACATATTTTGATTACAGCGCATGAACGAAAAAACCAACACCGTAATTTCCAGTACTATCTGTAATTATTAGAAAGACGGCCCTATTTTTATTCATGTGATATGTGCAAACAGAACACTGTGTATATCGGTTTTTGTGAATGGCGTACCGTACGCCAATAACGTAATAAAGTTTCTTGTGGCTAGTATACCATTTCAATGTTTAGGAATCTTTGGTTTAGTTCAGAGAAAGACACCCCGCCATGATGTCAAACTAACTCCCCATACGTTACGTAGGTGGCTTTTGTGTGTGAATACACCATCATATATGCGGTGCATCATCGATATTCATTATTAGATGGTTAATAGAATGTAGCTGTATTTTCTGGTCAATCATTCATCCACACATATATGATGCGGTGGGCATATTGTGCAATCCCCCGTAAACTAATTTGTGCAGGTGAAGTTTCAGTGAAGTTACTTTTGGTTTCGTTTCGTCAATGCCCGGATGTGTATTCTTACTTGGCAAAAATTAATGGGCGGAAACGGGGCAAAAACGATGCAAGGGTTTGCACTCAACCGCACTCCGACATAAATGCATTATGGATGGCGTGAATAAAGCCACTCCTTCAAATATGCCTCTTTTTATATCACACACAATAGGCCTGTCCACTCAAATAGCAAAATCCAATTATGTTTCCAAAGTATACAGGGTTATTCCACAATATGGGTTTTCGTGCCAGCGGTTCAAATTCTTCAAAGGTCCGACGCGAAGTATTAATAAGCAGATTACTTCGGGTACAGAGGATCGAGGGTTTTTGTTAATAATGATGAGTGGCAATATAATAATCGCAGAGCTTGCAATAAGACTCTCGACACCTACGACATATGCACTGTCATATATGATAAGTAATCGGGGTGAAATTTTAGGGGTGGATTGCCCTTTAGAAATCTTAGAAAGCCGAATGTTGTTCGATTCCCAGTATGTACTGTATTATGTATGATGTATGATGGTAGTACGACAACAAATCCCTGTAAAATGTGTATACTATTCGTACTTAAAAAAACTAGTCAATAAACAACCAAAAATTTGGTGAGGGCACACAAATTTCAAACTTAATATCAAGTGATCACAATGCATACATATTACGAAATGTAAAGATACAATGACACTGAAAAAATAAATATAAACAAATACTTTATATAGAAAATGCTACCTCATAAATATGTACAAAAATGGGCAATCAATTAATCTAAAACTAAAGAGATTTTAGGATAAATGCAATCAGTCCGACTATAAATGCGTCTGAGATCATATTAAGCGACTAACGAACCCTGTACTGGCTAGGTACCTTCACACGTGGTCTAGCCCAGCCCAAGCGACACGGAGCGCGTCCAAGATGGCCCACATTATTGCTCGGGACAAAAACAAACAAATTACGATTTTGATCGATTTACGGGCTGAAACACAAACTATTAGTATTGTATGTATGCTGATTCACGAGAGGACCCAAATTACATATGATAGCTCCAATAAATACCTCGATATATTGCTTAGAATCCCCTCCAAACATCGCTAATCCTTCCTGGTAAAATTTGTGGTCGGTGACTGCCAGGGCTAAAGTCAATGGTTGGAGGGGATTTTCAACAATATTTTGGAGTATTCAATTGCATTTTCATACATATTTTGGGTCCTCTTGTGTATCTGAGTGAATACAAAAAACAATTTGGTGTGTCAACTCAGATAACTGTCATAATCGTGATTTGGTTTTTTTCGTCCCGAGCACCAATGTGGGCCATCTTGGACGCGCTTCGCGTCGCTTGAGCTGGGTCTAGTCTTGCAGGACCACTGGCTCGGTACCTTAACTGGTGGTCTAGCCTTGCAGGACCACAGGCTCGGTACCTTCACACGTGGTCTAGCCTTGCAGGGCCACTGACTCGGTACCTTTACACGTGGTCTAGCCTTGCAGGGCCACAGGCTCAGTACCTTTACACGTGGTCTAGCCTTGTAGGGCCACAGGCTCGGTACCTTAACTGGTGGTCTGGCCTTGCAGGACCACAGGCTCGGTACCTTCACACGTGGTCTAGCCTTGCAGGGCCACAGGCTCAGTACCTTTACACGTGGTCTAGCCTTGTAGGGCCACAGGCTCGGTACCTTAACTGGTGGTCTGGCCTTGCAGGACCACAGGCTCGATACCTTTACTCGTGGTCTAGCCTTGCAGGACCACAAGCTCGGTACCTTAACTGGTGGTCTAGCCTTGCAGGACCACAGGCTCGGTACCTTCACACGTGGTCTAGCCTTGCAGGACCGCAGGCTCGGTACCTTTACACGTGGTCTAGCCTTGCAGGGCCACAGGCTCGGTACCTTTACTGGTGGTCTAGCCTTGCAGGACCACAGGCTCGGTACCTTCACATGTGGTCTAGCCTTGTAGGACCACAGGTTCGGTACCTCCACACGTGGTCTAGCCTTGCAGGACCACAGGCTCAGTACCTTCACACGTGGTCTAGCCTTGCAGGACCACAGGCTCGGTACCTTTACTGGTGGTCTAGCCTTGCAGGACCACAGGCTCGGTACCTTCACATGTGGTCTAGCCTTGCAGGACCACAGGCTCGGTACCTCCACACGTGGTCTAGCCTTGCAGGACCACAGGCTCGGTACCTTCACACGTGGTCTAGCCTTGCAGGGCCACAGGCTCGGTACCTTAACTGGTGGTCTGGCCTTGCAGGACCACAGGCTCGGTACCTTACCTGGTGGTCTAGCCTTGCAGGACCACAGGCTCGGTACCTTTACACGTGGTCTAGCCTTGCAGGGCCACAGGCTCGGTACCTTTACTGGTGGTCTAGCCTTGCAGAACCACAGGGTGACCCTTCAGGACATCCTTCCACATGTCGGCTTCGTCCTGAAATCGATACACGTTGCTCTTGCGCTGGACTTTCATCAAGATCCCCTCATTGTAGTAGTTTCTGTGAAAATTAAGAAGTGAAAATATGAGGTGTTCATGTCACGGTCGAGATTTTTTGCTCGAACACGGAATTAATATAAATCGTCCCTACTTCACCAATGCAATTGAATTTGCAATAGTTGGCGGTACGCGTATTAATTTAGCATAATGTCATTGGCACGTTTACATGTATTTGGATGTCATTCCACTGTTACTTGTTAGAAATATGTACGGACCTGAGTGCGCGCTTCGTATTGTCGAACGTTGCGTGGGGTTTGTTTTTCCTCTGTTGCCAGAGCTGAGTCAGGCGCTCGGGCTGCACGATATCAAAGAGACCATGGGCTCTGTTCATCCACCGGACGGCCGGGTCTCCTTGCTCCAGCAAGTAAAGTCTATGACGTAAAGTACGGTACTACATGTCAAATGTGCCAACCGTGATTCGATGAAGCTGTTTTTATGGAACGCTTGTGCGTGTACAATGTATAATCCCATTGACATTATCATTGGGAAGTGAATATTGAAATATATTTGGAATATACTTTTTGTACGTACAGATAGTGCCAAAGTTTCAGGCATTTTCGAGCTGTAAAAGAAAAGGACATACAATGTCATCATCAAGTCATTGATTGATGATCAATGTCATTGATGATGATCACTCTAAAAAATATTTCAAAACAAAATAGAGCTACTGACACTTGCGTTTCTTCGATGGCGATGATCCCGATTCGTTCCTGCCGAAACCTGATATAAAAACAACATTAATAGAATCATTGTGCAGCTCGCCTTTCTTTTGCATGGATTATTTCCAGATATCATGAACAGATAACCTATTCTTTAACGAACCTCGCCTTTGTGGCAGGATATGGCAAGTGTATACTGACCACGACACTGGATGAGCGGCTCGAACTGCTGGTGCTGGAGGATATCCAGGACTATTTCAGCCTCGATGATCTGTTGGCTTGGGGTTTGTTCAAACGGGTTCGTCGGCATCTCATAATTTTCAGGAAGATAGTTGTTTGTCCGTTGTTGTGTCATACAGGCGCTCTGGTGCATCTGTGCGTCGGATTCCGTGTAAGCGCAGCCATCGGAATACGCGCTGGAGTCGGTGGTTGCATAGCGTGCGAGATCAGCTAGCGTGATTGCGCAATATGAAGGTGAAGACGGCTGGGAATGGCCGGGCGAGAGCCCCTCCATCACTTGATTTGGTGGAGTGTTGGCTGTTAGGTGCTGTTCAGCTGTCAGTGGAGGTGGCAGTGTGCCCGTGTCTTGCTGGTAGAGAATCTGGCCAGCCAAGATACTGGTCTCGTAGCCGAGGCTGACACTCGGCTGGCTGGGACACATGTACTCCTCACACTCCATGGCCTGCTCTCTCAATGCTACCCCTGTGTGTCCGGATGTCTGCTGTGGATTCGCTCTGACAGGCTGGTCAGTCTCCTGGCAACCGCGGCTGCTAATCTCCCGTATCACGGTTGTATCCAGGCAGGAGTTGACACTTTTCCAACTCTCCTCATCAGCTCTGATTATTTCTTGGATCAGATCCAGCTATATAATGTACAAATCGTAGGCTCATAGATCTACATAGAGATGTATCTAGCTAATGTACCTCCAGTTGCCGAAGTACACAATTCGCACCACACTACTCCTGGACTTCAACCACATTATTTTATGCATGCAAGACGAATTTCAATATCGGTTAAATCAAAGTACAAACAGAATTGTGACAATGTAGACTATTCAGCACATTTTTGTGAAAGCGTTTTTTTGTTCATAAAGACTGCGAAAATGTAGTTTTCGTTTTATACTTCGAAAGATTTTGATCACTTGACTTCTGTTTGACTTAATATGATTGAGCGCTCGCACCTGACTCCACGGGAAACTTGACACACCGGTGTAAGGTAGGGCGTGCGTCAACACACAACCAGCACTGATAAGGGACAAGTGGTCTTTTGTGTACTTTTGTAAAGGACCATGCGACTCTGTGGCTTTCTTCCAGCCGCAAGTGGTTATTCAGACATAAAATATATATATTCAATTCATATGCCGAACGAAAACGTTTATGAACTCCTCGGGAAAACTTCCCATCAAGGAGACCTGGATGTTTTATTCAGAAGACAAGTGGTCGCGTGTGCAAAGTGTTGCCCCACATCAAACGAACTTGAATAAGGGTCTTCATTCATCACAATAACACACTTCAACGTAAAGTCAGTTCGAAAACAATAAATATGTCACATGTATAGTGACTATATATATCGCTGTTACATGAATGCTTCCCTGCTGAGTTGTAAAACACCAGTGTTTATAGACTAGTAAACTTCTTACACCCATCCTTCATTTGCTGATAAAGGTTAAAAGGTTTCCACTCTATATATTTTAAAGTTTTTTGTGCTAAAATTGGGTGTAACACCTGCCTTGATCGTGCAAATGCAAATTCACATACAGACCTACGTGTGCTATCATAATGAGCTCTTCGCTATTTGTGGAAAAAAACCCAGGATGTTAGAACAATTGTCGAGTGGTCGTCCACAGATCACAGTGTGACATAACTCAACTCGAGAAAAGAGTCGGGTTTCTCCTTTATTCTAATACATTCGAGTTCAATATACACTGTGGGGAGACCTTAACAAGAATTGTTTCATGTGGAAGCAGTACTTTATATGATGGTTTGCACTTTTTTGGGTGTCCACATTAAGAATTCGCAATTGTTCAATCAATGCTTAAGACAGAAATAATAGCATGCCCTGCAAATAGAATTTGATGTTTCCCCATTGTGAATAATGAATCTGTATTGTGTTGGGCATCATGTTTACTTGTATGTGCCCATCTGTTTATTTTTTTTATCTCCATCCTTGGTCAGAATATATGTCTAATATAACGGAGCCAATAAATTGAATTGAATTGAATAACGTGAACATTATCATCACTAAGGTATTGGAACAGGAATATTCAGCTGAAAGTTCTAATTAATTTTCTGCATCAATACCTACATGTATGCGGCTTCGAAAGTCATTTGAACTTAAGCAAGTCATAGACACTTTTCAGAGAACATTAGCGAATTATCGGTAGGCCTATACAGTATACAAATATATCTACGGTTTTTTTTTTCAAAACATATGATATTTTGATATACGAACTGAGCGAGTTTTTCATCGGCAATAGCAATACATGGGGATTCATTGAATCTATGCATGATATTGGAACTATTTTGATAATCGGAATCACACGTGTATTATATATCCCATGTAAGTAGATAACCATACATGTGAGTATAATGGTCGGTTCGAGGTTTTCTGAAAGATTCAATGCGCCATGCAGGGTGCAAGAATAAAAAAAAACCCATAAAAGTGGCAATGAAAAACCGATTTAAAAAGTGAAAAAAATGTCGTCGAAATAAAATTAGTTGAAAAATTCACTAGTTGAGTGGGTCATTTACTTTCATTAGGCTAAACCCGGTGTAATAAAATTACACAGTTGTAAAGTGCGAGTGGATCGGGAGAGACTCGTAAACTATTCAACAATATACGACGTGAAGTAAATGAATCAGTAAGATTAAGGGATTTTGAACTAGCCAGGAGTAGGCTACTAACCTGTACATCTTTTTCGTCCCTTGACGTTCCACACTTCCCGGAGTCCGTGGTGTAGTAAAGAGAAGTCATGGCGCACTGTGTCAAACGCTCACATGCGGCTTTGCCTTCCTTCTTCCTCCGGACCGCGTCATCGGCCTTAATATAGGCGCCCGGCTTACACCAAAATCCCCCTACTCAGTCTGTCCCACACTGTACACCTTTACGCTAGCGTCAGTCATTATCTTAATTTTTATTGACTATGTTTGTGTTGGTATATTTTTTGAGGGAACGAGCTACATGTATATATAAGATTGCTTTCGGTCGTGAGCTGAAAGCAATGATCCTTCAAGCAGAGGTCATTTCCCGGAACCGCACTGAACACCTGTTTGTCAATTAGTCTCCAGGTATCTATCCACACGTACCTTCCAGGCATTCAGTGGCAAATACGCAATATGTACTAGTAATAGTCGGTCAGGTATCCTATTTCTGCACAATGAGGTGTTCCCGTACAAAGAGGCGTTTAGCGTGCCCTAGAATTCCCCCCCCCCACCTCACGTGTCCCACCTAGAGTGACTGTAGGGTATCTGGATGAAGTCACCGGGAGGCGACCTGACAAACTGGGTCCCGACTCGCGTATTCCGACCCTAGTGGCTGCACCACCCCGACACCCCTGACCCTTGGACGCGTCTCGTTAGCCAATAAGCTCTCGGCAAGGCGGGCCATCAGATACGTTTTGCAAACCATCCACGATGATTTTACCTTATTTGCATATTTTACTGGCGTTTGAGTCATAGCAATAGTAGTATATCTTTATGCAAGCCTACCATACATTTTATGCATGGCAAATAATAAATTTCGTTTTTCGCAGCGATGCAAATCATAAATTTCATTTTTAAAGTGTGGCATGTACATACAGCGACTGAGCGAGAGATGATGCCGAGGCCCAAAAAATAAATGTTTTGGTTTGCGTCCCCGTGCGCACCGTCCCAAACCTGCCGCGTCAGATTTTTTTTTAGGGTTTCCCTATCTGTTTCCACTTTCTTCTGCCGGTCGGGAAACTCTCTGATCACGCTGGTCAATCATGACTCATCCGAAAATGATTGACCATGACATGTTCATACATGTGTGATTGGAGATTTCCACCTTATTTTTAAGCTACTCTTGTTTGTCATGATGGTATTTTACAAGCAGGGGCCACATTTCAATTCTGTGCAAGTCGATGAGCTTCCACAAAGTGGTTGTAATAGTGACTGTTGAGGATTGCAATCTTGCAGGAACCAATCAGGCGTTTAACCCTTTCACTGCCGGAGGCGACTTTAGTTGACCAAAATTCGGGGAAAACAGGGCAAATTGAAACATGATAAACTAACATTAAATTTATGTCCCAATAGTGAAATTTTGAACATTAAATTATATACATTGTACTTAGAACAAACCCACTTTATATTTTATTATAATGGAAAATGTTTCACAATAAATATGTCATTTAAACATATACTTTATAATTTCTTCAAAATATTTTGGCAATTGGATACAAGGTCTGAAACAGTTTTTGCAGTGAAAGGGTTAACTCTGAAAGGTACAAACCCATCAATTAGCAACCTAATACTTTACAGATTCGTTTTAAAGAGAATTGTTGGTCGTTATATTAACACTGGCTTATAACAAGGGGAGAAGGAGAGTCGTCCGGTAAATTCCGACACTAGCGTAATCCCTTGCCGCGGAAGTAATGATACCTAATTTTCCATACGAGCCCCTTCCACTTGTCATCGATTAGAACAGCAGATCACTCCCAGTGAACCGCTTCCTGAGAAACTTGTTTCATACATATATAGGGAGTTGGATGCGTGGCAATATAGACACTCTTGCTTAGAAACAATACGAGTTTATGTCGTTGATATATTTTGTAGCGAGAATCTGTAAAAGATTTCCAAGTAAACATTTTTTTTTTGGTATTTATTTAGTTGTTTGATGATTTTTTCCCCATTAAATGACTATTTTCATTGATTCTGTTATCAGTTACTATTTTCCAATCGTTTTTTTTATCCATACTGTGGCTGATTTAGGACGTGCAAAACAATTGTTTTATCTTGTTATTTTGAGATTATTTTTTTGCTGTCGTAGACACTTCTCGAAATGACGGCATTTTTTTTTCGGGGTGTCCTAAATCAGCCATTGTAGGTCTAATAGACTTCGAAGAAATCTATATTTTTACTGTTCCAGAAAAAAAAATGGTGCAAGCACACTTTCATGCAAAAAAAAATATATACATAAATACCGGTACTCAAAAAAAGAAAAGAAAAGAAAATCTCAGCGCCATAGCACCGATTTCGGAGCATCAATGGGACGCAAACCAAAACATTTCTTTAACATCAAAAATACATAACGAGAGTATTTCTGCTAACATGTATTATTATTTACCAAGGGAGAGTCGTGTGGTGTAGCCTCTCACTACAGTCGTGTGATATATGACAATATAATGACAACCATCGTATTTCACAATCCCCATAAAGACATTTATTCTTTGTTTGATAAATCAAAGTATAGGCCATAAAATGTTAGCGATAAAGGGCTGTGAATTGGTAATTGGTAATTTCTGGTGAAACTGCCTTTCTGATTTAGAAACCGCGCATGTGGATTTATTCCCAGGCTATACACACGTATAGATACTTGATGTTGGTCTTCGAGTGGTAGCCTCCATGCACAGTCCGCTATACATTGGTGTTGAATGATGCTACTCGAAGCAATCAAACGTTAGGTAACAATTAGGGATTTATCCCTAGTAATGAGCTACTTGCCACATGATGAGATGGTTTCCATGCGATGTACATGGGGACGTCATGGTGGCGTAGCTACTCTGAAACATACAAGGTAGTACATATAGGTGTGAAGTATACATTTAAGAGCACTACAATGATAGTTGTGTCAGTACCAATACAATGTTTATTGTGTCAATCATATCAGTGCTCATATGTGCAAATTCCCACACAATTCCATGCATGTGGATGCCCAATTTTGTAATCGTGTGGTTTAGAACTGGGCTGGGGTTTTTTGTTATAATGTTTGCTTTTCTGTGTGGGAATGGGAAATACCGTAATATAAAATGATAACATGAAATGATACGCGAAGGCATAGGCTAATACTAGCGTCCACGACATTATGTACATACCGCTACACCAGGTGTCTAGGATGGGGATATATCGCTTTAGAAAGTGAAAGTGGACGATACTCGCGTTTTATGAACAGGTGCCTGCGAAACATGAGGCAGAGACGCGGCACTTTTACGCGCACACTTATGGCGTATGGTGGTTATACCTAGCTATCCTATACCTTGTATAAAAAATCAAGAGTTCATATAAATCCACATATATAATGCAGGTGTTCGGCGAAGAAGCAGATGTGTTTCTAGCAAGCTTTATCAATTACGAATCTTCCAAAAAGAGGGGAAATTAAATAACGTGGGTCCCGGTCGTGTATCCCGGTGATATATCTCGGTGGGTCCCGGTGATATATGCCTCATTGTATGAATACAATGTACGTATACTGGACAATGATGGCGATGTTAAATATCAATTAAAACTCAGAATCCGAAACGATATCCGAGGTATGTTTTAAAATATTGTTAGTACAGAGCTGAACACATGAAATAAACAACAACAAAATCCTACTCCTGATATCAGACAGACAGAACCTAGAGTATTCCATGTCTTTGCATCGTATATCCTGTCATGTTCATATACGATTTTACATTCATGTATGCGTTCATAGTTGGCCAGGTTATGTCTTTTAAAGGCCTAAAGTAATAGAGCTAACAAATTGAATGACATTCATTCGCCCTTGGCACATAAACATACAATTGCGTAATCTCAAATGTACACGACTCGGGCAAAAATAAAAGGAAGCTTTGCTGGTGTCAGACGCGGGAGTGAGAGGTGATACTAGTAGCATACTGCTCTATAGTGGCGACAGACGTGATGACTGCCTGAATGTAGTGACCTTTTAGAGACAGGCACTTTTTGCGCCTTCAAAGAACACCACCCTAAAATAATTTCGTTTTTTCAGGGTGTATTCTGCTCTATCTTTGTCTCGTTATGGGTTCATATTTGCATAATTTCTCGTGGTATGTAGATGGTGCTTTCAACGAACTTTGATCCATCATATAATTTATGCAATTATAGCATGGGTTATGACAGTAGCCTCACATTATTTTCTGTGTATTGATTGAATAAAAAGATAGGCCACAAAGTATAGACATGAACATAACTCTCCTTTTTCTAGACAATATTTGGTCGAAAATAAATTGCTAATGCAGGTTGTATTTCCATATCACTTAAACTTTCGTGATTTAATAGTGTCCACGAAATATGGATGTCATGTGAAATTGTGTAACACTTAAATATTTGTTCACGAAATTCTTGTAACCAATACAAGCCTGGATGTTTTTGCAGCTCGGGATTCACTCGTGTTATCTAATTAAATGTGAAGTGTTGGTACATGTTTGAGTATGTACATTTCTGTACACACTGACAATAATTTGACTGACAATAATTTGAATACCATGAAATCGAGTAATATTCTCTCTCCATGTAGTGAGAATACGACAAATGGTCTTGGAGCACTAATTATTTTCGTCATAACAGCCACTTTTACTTGGGTTACAAGTGCTGGAGATGTATGACAATCTGGACAGTGCGAGGGCTGTGACTACATGCAGGTAGACCGCGAGGCCGGCATACACGGCTCGCATAGACTTCTCACATAATGCGAGTAAATATTCTGTGAAAAAAAAACCCCACAGTGCATGCAATTGGTTCACCATTGGATGGCACTCAACGCTTCCTGTATGTTTTCTGTTGTATTCAAGGATCCCTGTCCAAAATAAAATTGTTTGACAACAAATTCCTGCAAGGACCATTCACGTTAAATGTCGGTAGATTGAAGTGCATGTTTGTACAAAAGATTATTCAGGGTTCCATTCACAAGAAGCAGCAAAAATACAAACACCAAACAATACAAATTCGTGTTTTTGGCTGAAGTGTGCTCAGCGCGCCTAGTATTTACACCGAATGAAAAACACATACACAATAACAGAATCTTTCATGACATGAAGGCGCCTACAATAAAGACTAAAGGGATAACTGACCTAAATACAGCCAATCAGCCTGTTCAGGCAACATATCACAAGAAATCCACCTGAACCACCAGAACATATGAATTCCTCTAAACTCCTTCTAATGTGTGATTTATGTAATTAATTCATTATTGATGTAAAAATATATATTCCAGTAGTACTTATGATCCAGAATGTCATTTCAACTCGAAAGTACGTGTATTTTTGTTCGCCCTTGAATAAAAAAAAACACCACACACTTGTAGAGACTTCCGGGGAATTGACATTATTACTTGATAATTGCAGGAGTTGTGTGTATCGCTACTCGAAAATGCATCAAAGATACAGCTGAGAAACTGACACATTCGAATCGGCTGTGATCTCTCAATTTCTTTCAAACCTAAAATTTCACATTGAGGATCGAAATATGATTTTTGTGAACTTTGAACATGTGTTCCAATCGGCGCAAGTGCACTGTTCATGGTAACGAAAGCTTCAGGACCAGCAATCGCCAATACACCTTCTATACGGGAGAAGACGAGACAGAAGCCCATATGAACCGGCAGAGGAGTAAATACAGACGGCGAGATTCAGCATCATGCGTGATGCTCTCGATCAAATGACAAAACAAGCCATATTAACCTCAAATGATTGATGCCAATAACATTTGGTTTTGGGTTGTCAGTAATTTAATTTGTAATTTAATTTAATATGTTGTATTATATTGATGTATGTTTGAAATGCTCTCCTGAGTGGAATTAATAAATACAATATATGTCAGATCAATTTGAAATATCATGTGGTTAAATTTCGATTGAAACCATATTTTCCCATCAAATTCCACACTTCAATCTTCAAAACTGAAAGAAAATTTACATTTTCTTCCAATGGTAAAACATGACTTGGCTCAAAATGGCTCAAAAACGAAAAATATAGTGATTTGATTTCGGGATCAATCGGAATATCGAAGTTTTGTCATATACTGTACCAACCTATGTAAGCTACACGTAGCGCTCAGGGCTTGGCGATCTTGTCTGAGTCGTTGACCAGTGGTCGAGTACATACATCTAGGCCTACCATGTTCATAGCCTTCAGCCATAAGGAGCACGTCGTCACCGTACTCCCTAAAACATAGCAAATATATAAACATGAATCGAAAGTAGGATTTGAATAATAAGACGCGGAAGTTGAAGAGGTATTTATGTCAAATACGGAAAAGAATAAAAACAGTGCATCAGCACCTAGACTCGGAGTGACCAAAATGTAAGAGCACGGTGACTATGTCATATCAATATAGGCCTATATGTATTATTATTTTTGTGTAATTAAAGCTCGCATTCAAAGAGTATTGTCCTTATAAACTACCTGGCTATAAACGGTAAAGCCATTTTGCTTTCATCAGAACGAAATAAATATATCGTAAAACGCCAGACTTTTTACAATATCAATTAATACTATTGAACGTGTTTCGAAAGTCAAGCAATATAGTCAAGGACACTTACGGATTATGGAAAACAGGTATTATTAGTAAACCATACGAAACACTGATATATTTCAAATAGCAGATGATAAGCTATCAAGACCCAACACCTTTCATGCCGATATAATAGTTCTGACAACTCTGTCACATGGTGCCAGTGGTTCGCACACAAAACCTGAGGTGGGAAAAGGAGTGATCTTATAGGCCTATATGCACATCCAGGACCACGTGTACGGAGATCTGACCCTGACTGTATATATACTGTACACTCGATCCACTCTTGATGACTGGCTAGCTGTCCCAGCTAGGATCCTGGTTTCTCCCGTGGGACCGACATTGCATGACCCCAGCTGGTATTCGAACCGGGATCAATCAGAGGCCGTGAGGGTAATTTTTTTTTATGTATAGGAATAAATTTGCGAATTTAATTTTATGAGTAATGGCAATTATTGTACCAGGAAGGCTAAATTTGAGACCACAAATGCACAGAACGCGTAGACACAAACGCGCACTGATACATAAACTATTTGGTCGGGCTTTGTTTCTATTGCAAAATGTTGTATATTACGTTTGTTATTGGCATCATCAAAATCTGACTATTGGTGGTAATAGATTGATTCTTACATCCTAAGATTTGACAGTCAACGTGCTCTGGACAAATTATGGTAAAATGAGTCACCGTGCTCTAGCTAGCTATCTCTGAAGTCACTGTGCTCATGAGACGCATGATCAATGGCCGTTTCCGCTTAATTTTGAGGTGAGGAACACAAACCACGATCTTATGTATGTAGCGTTATGACGTTGTGGCTACATAGTAGTGACACCACAGTTATAGCGTGAGCGTGCTGACAGGTTTATAAGACAATTCGGTGACACTACAGTAATGGGGTATACTGGGTATACCTCTTTATCGTGGGGTCGCCGAACCCTACATTGGTGCCTGACCACGCCGGAATCCGTTTCGGCAGAGGATATTGGGAAACGATATTTTTCGGTTGGGAAACGATATGTTCGATTGGGAAACGCCAAGCTGCAAGGGGGTATGTGTTGTTTTCCTCAATAAAGTATGAAAAAAAAGGTGTAATCGTTAATCAGAAGAAAGACAAATATGCGCTAATGTTGTATAAAGTCTTCAGTGTCGACCAAACCTGCTATACTTGATGTAATATCGTTTTTGTGACGTGAAATGCGATGAAAATCACACCGTTTTGAACAAATGAACACTGATGATTAAATATGTGTCTGATGCACACAAAAAGTAACACGAGTCAAGAGAAAGGTGTATTACATGATCCCCACCGAAAAGAAACATTTTACCTCGTCTCATTAATAAATTTTCTGAACCATTGATGTTTCGGTGGGTAAACGATACTGTTCCGATTGGACAACAGTTCTGATATTGGTGTCTCGATTAGTAAACGATATTTTATCGGAAATTTATGGCCCGCTATGGCTCGTTTTTGGCAATTATTCATTCATACTTATTATTTCTTCCAACAGATGGCGTCTCGCGGCTTCAACGCCAGGTGTTATAACTGGCATTCCAAGTTTGAAGACTCTAACCACATTGTGGAGCACTCATTTGACAAACACCAAGAAAAAACCTTTTCAATACTGAGACCTGCTGTGGATGAGAAAACAGGGAAAAATTAGCACAAAGGCTAAGAAATGTTACCGGAGAAATGTACAGTGTAAAGGTCTCAAAGTCTGCAATGGTAATTTTTCAACAATGTCTGCCCAGGGGGAACATTGTTTTCTATATCTTTACAATTGATTCCTAAGTTGGAAAGTCGATAATGAGCGATATATTATCCATTTCGTGCTCTGACCTTGAGAATAAGGTCAAAGGTCAACTTCAAGCTTATGACAATATTCGGCATATATCATTTCCTATATGTCCACAATTGATTCCTAAGCTGTAAAGTTGATAATAAGTGAGATATTAGCCACTTTGTTGTCTGACCTTGAAAATAAGATCAAAGGTCACGAAACCTTTCAGCATATATCATTCCCTATATGTCCACAATTGATTCCTCAGCTGTAAAGTCGATAATATAAAGCGATATATTGGCCATTTCGTGCTCTGACTTTGAAAATGAGATCAAGGCCAAATTCAAGGTCATCAGGAAATTCGACGTATATCATTCCTATATGTCCACAATTGATTCCCAAGCCATAAAGTCGATAAGGAGCGAGATATTAGCCATTTTGTCCTGTGACCTTGAAAATTAGGTCGAATGTGAAATTCAAGGTTATGAGAATATTCAGCACATATCATTTCCTTTATGTCCACAATTGATTCCTAATCTCTAATCTCAATATTGAGTGAGATATTAGCAATAATATGTCCCATTATAAAGCATAAGAGAATTTAACATGGGGAAAGTCTTATTAAGGCATTTCGGCAGAAATGCCTTTATGGTTTTAGCAGAATTTTTTTTTTTTTTTTTTTTTTTTTTTTTTTCTTCTTCCGCCACTTTTGGTTTCCGGACGATAACTTTAGATTGCCTTGACGGATCCTCGTCAAATTTTCACCACAAATCAGAAATGATATGTGGAAGAACCCTATTCTTTTTGAGCCGGATCCGAGGTCCGTGAGGTCCGTGAGGATGAAATCAAGGCTAATTTTGAGACTTGGTTTCCGGACGATAACTGGAAAAATATTTACGCAATAGTTGCAGAACTCTGCATGGAGGTTCATATGCCACCAGGGAAGAACCCTATTGATTTTGGGATCGATCCGTCAAACGACCTTTGACCTAGAGGTCGAAATAATTTTTTGCTGATTCATCCTTGAGGCTTCCTGCATATCTCAGAAACCGTGCATCGTAGAGCGAAACGGACGTTATTTTCGAACTCGTCGCCCTGGACAAACATCTCTAGGGTGTATTATTTTTTTTGATCCGGCTCCGAGGTCCGTGAGGTCCTTGAGGATGAAATCGAGGCTGATCTTGAAACTTGGTTTCCGGACGATAACTCGAAAAATATTCAGGCAATAGTTGCAGAATTTTGCACGGAGGTTTATATATCAACAGGGAAGAACCCTATTGATTTTGGGATCGATACGTCAAACGACCTTCGACCTAGAGGTCGAAATAATTTTTTGCTGAGTCATCCTTGAGGCATCCTGCATATCTCGGAAACGGTGTGTCTTAGAGCGAAACGGACGTTATTTTTGGACTCGTCGCCCTAGACAAACATGTCTAATGGGTATTTTGAATGAACTTTGACCTTGACCCGAAATTTTTTTGCCGAGTCGGCATTTTTCGTTTTCGTCGATATCTCGGAAACGGTGCGTCGTAGAGCGAAACGGACGTTATTTTAGGACTCGTCGTCCTAGACAAACATGTCTAAGGGGTATTATTGATGAACTTTGACCTTGACCCAAATTTTTTTTGCCGAGTCGGCATTTTTCGTTTTCGTCGATATCTCGGAAACGGTGCTTCGTAGAGCGAAACGGACGTTATTTTCGGACTCGTCGCCCTAGACAAATATGTCTAAGGGGTATTATGGATGAACTTTGACCTTGACCCCAAATTTTTTTGCCGAGTCGGCATTTTTCGTTTTCGTCGATATCTCGGGAACGGTGTGTCGTAGAGCGAAACGGACGTTATTTTCGGACTCGTCGCCCTAGACAAACATGTCTAATGGGTATTTTGGATGAACTTTGACCTTGACCCCAAATTTTTTTCCCGAGTCGGCATTTTTCGTTTTCGTCGATATCTCGGGAACGGTGTGTCGTAGAGCGAAACGGACGTTATTTTCGGACTCGTCGCCCTAGACAAACATGTCTAATGGGTATTTTGGATGAACTTTGACCTTGACCCCAAATTTTTTTCCCGAGTCGGCATTTTTCGTTTTCGTCGATATCTCGGGAACGGTGTGTCGTAGAGCGAAACGGACGTTATTTTCGGACTCGTCGCCCTAGACAAACATGTCTAAGGGGTATTATTGATGAACTTTGACCTTGACCCAAATTTTTTTTGCCAAGTCGGCATTTTTCCTTTTTGTCGATATCTCGGAAACGGTGCTTCGTAGAGCGAAACGGACGTTATTTTCGGACTCGTCGCCCTAGACAAACATGTCTGAGGGGTATTATGGATGAACTTTGACCTTGACCCCAAATTTTTTTGCCGAGTCGGCATTTTTCGTTTTCGTCGATATCTCGGGAACGGTGTGTCGTAGAGCGAAACGGACGTTATTTTTGGACTCGTCGCCCTAGACAAACATGTCTAATGGGTATTTTGGATGAACTTTGACCTTGACCCGAAATTTTTTTGCCGAGTCGGCATTTTTCGTTTTCGTCGATATCTCGGAAACTGCGTCGTAGAGCGAAACGGACGTTATTTTCGGACTCGTCGTCCTAGACAAACATGTCTAAGGGGTATTATTGATGAACTTTGACCTTGACCCAAAATTTTTTTGCCGAGTCGGCATTTTTCGTTTTCGTCGATATCTCAGAAACGGTGCTTCGTAGAGCGAAACGGACGTTATTTTCGGACTCGTCGCCCTAGACAAACATGTCTAAGGGGTATTATGGATGAACTTTGACCTTGACCCCAAATTTTTTTGCCGAGTCGGCATTTTTCGTTTTCGTCGATATCTCGGGAACGGTGTGTCGTAGAGCGAAACGGACGTTATTTTCGGACTCGTCGCCCTAGACAAACATGTCTGAGGGGTATTATGGATGAACTTTGACCTTGACCCCAAATTTTTTTGCCGAGTCGGCATTTTTCGTTTTCGTCGATATCTCGGGAACGGTGTGTCGTAGAGCGAAACGGACGTTATTTTCAGACTTGTCGCTGTAGACAACATTTATCTTATATGTATTATGGATGAACTTTGACCTTGACTAAAAAATTTTTTGCCGAGTTGGCATTTTTCGTTTTCGTCGATATCTCGGAAACACTGAGTCGTAGAGCGAAACAGACTTTTTTTTCGGACTCGTCACCCTAGACAAACATGTCTAAGGGGTATTATTTTAACGGTAAATTTTTTTGCGGAGTCAACATTTTTCATTTTCGTCGATATCTAGTATATATTATAAATTAATCATCACACCGAAATGCCTCCAAGGCATCTTTAGGCCTTGACGTCTAGTTTGGGTTAAAATGGCCCACTTTGAGCGATTCAAGGGCAAAGAAACTTAGACATGTGGCAAAGGTACATAAGGGTGATCCTTTCAAACGATAATCTGAAAACCGTCTGAACAGTTTTTGAGACAATGGCCGCTAAAGCCCAAAATTGACTCTTTTTCTGACAAAAAATGGTCAAATTCAAGATCACCACCGAACCACAATATATGAATTCCTATTTGAATGTGTCAATATTTAAGCTCTATCTTGAAGTGTTCTAGGAGTTTACTCCATACAGCTCCCATTATGAAGGAAAAATTGCGTGAAATCCCAAATAAGTTTTCAAAGGGGAAAATTGTTTTTGGTTGGATATCACTCAAAACGAATAGTGACTTCATTTGGGACGAAAAGTTTTTTTTTCACCAACCTGTCGAAAATTCAAAATGGCCACCACATGCAGACCGGCGATTCAAGGGCAACGAAACTTATACACTTCAGAAAGGTACATAAGAGGAATCTTTCTGAACAAAAATCTCAAAACTGATCACACAGTTATTGAGAAAACAGCTAAAAACTGAATTCTGGGCCTTTTGAGTCTAAATATTGGGCCTATCGATCGTCAAGGCACTCCATCTTCATACACAATGTCAAGGACCCAAATTAGCATGTTTTGAAACAAAAATCTCAACACTTTTTCTATTATGTCGAGCCCGGGCACATGATTCACCTTATTTCACACTCAAAATGTTGTGCATACAGTCATATAATTAATAATTCACTCGAGGTAACTTTTCACTAAATACCACACAGTATTGCTCGTGTATAACAGTTGATATCGTATTTCATATGTACAAAATTTCCCGTTTCCCAATCGAAACAGCATGGATTACCAACCGGCGCCTTCTCTATTCGTATCGTTTACTCACCGAAACATCAATGGTTCAGAAAATCAGCAAATATTTATTAATGAGACCATGTAAAATGTTTCTTTTCGGTGGGGATCATGTAATACACCTTTCTCTTGACTCGTGTTACTTTTTGTGTGTATCAGACGCATATTTAATCATCAGTGTTCATTTGTTCAAAACGGTGTGATTTTCATCGCATTTCACGTCACAAAAACGATATTACATCAAGTATAGCCCATTATAGAAGGTTTGGTCGACACTGAAGACTTTATACAACATCAGCGCATGTTTGTTTTTCTTTTGATTAACGATTACACCTATTTTTTCATACTTTATTGAGGAAAACAACACATACCACCTTGTAGCTTGGCGTTTCCCAATCGAACATATCGTTTCCCAACCGAAAAATATCGTTTCCCAATATCCTCTGCCGAAACGGATTCCGGACAGTGTCACATCACATGTAAATATCGGGTCCCTGACCGCAGACAGGTATAGCACTTGTCTGGGGCACCCATATGGGTGATTAACTTGACCAGGGTGATGTGGCTCGACAGCGGGATACAGCTGACCTCGGGGACGAGGTCTCTCCGAAATGGGAAAGCACTGTAGCGTTATGACATGGTGGCTACATAGTAGTGACACCACAGTTATAGCGTGAGCGTGCTGACAGGTTTATAAGACAATACGGTGACACTCTGGTAATGGGGTATATTTCTTTATCGTGGGGTCGCCGAACCCAACATGTATATCTCCGCTCATTATGTATGCTAAATACCAGCTATTCCATTGAAACTGAGAAATTAAACCATAAATAGAGCTTAAAATCGGCGCATAATTTATTGGCGCGAACATATCTCGTAATATCTCGGAACTTACTGACTTGTATTAATTGAAATTTACATAAAGTGAAAATGGCACCATGACCATTATAAAACAATGGCTGTTTTTCTGTCGTGTGTGTTTCCCGTCGGTATATCTATATATCCTTATGAGTTTTAACATTGAAATTATATCTTGCCATTTTGATGCTGTATGGGATTGAGACAAATCAATGGGATAGCCGAATTTTAATAGGGGCTTTCTCAAAGAATATACAATGATCATAATTCATTCTATTATTCGTGCTTGAATATATTTCGCATTAAACAAATCACAATCACACAATATCCACGGTAGTTCTTCAGTCCGAATCTGAATTGCTGGATTCACCCATATGTATGACGACCCGATCGATGTGGATCTCGTTGATGACTTTGAACGACAACTTCACGTGACGCTCATAGATATTATACTCGGATTTTTCTAACTTGTTTACACTGTTTTTCGCTAATATTTTTGTGATGCTTAACGCTATCGTTCTATAACTTGGCATACTTCACCTGGGAGTCAAACGGCAAGTCAGTATAAGTTCAGAGATTTCATGAGAAATGTTTGCGCCAAAAATTATGCACCGACTTTAGGAGGCTATTCCGTGGTTTTTGTTTCGCAAATGCTGGTGAGCACGGTGACGGCGCTACCGTGCTCAATGAGCACGGCGCGCCGTCACGATCACCGTATATACCCCGTGGAGTGGTCCCGTTCTTGTTTCGATCTACCCTATACATCAAATAGTCGTTGTTCTTGCATGCCTTGTGCCTCTGCCTTGGCATGGCTTTATTAAATGGGCTCAATTGTAGGCATAGATCGATGCACTATACGAAATTTTGGGACTCGGAAGTTCCCGGACCTTTTTAATGGTGACTTTCATGGAATCAAAGAGCTGTGTGAACATTCTGAGATTTTCCTATTTCTAGCTCTCTCGCTGGACCCCAACTTTTTCGGCACACGCAAAACTAAGGCCATTTCAATCAGTGTCAATCGACTTAACTGATAAGTTGTCAGCATAATAAGCATCCATATAAAAAATAGTACACTCATTGAGTGTAATATTTTTGATCCATACAGCCGTATCCCCTGCTAGTGACAGCGTGGTAAATTCCTGCACGGATCAGGTAACAGCAGTCCGTATTTAACAAAGATGGGGAATCCCAGGAACTCTAAATAAACAACACAGGTATGAATTGGAAATGTAATATGTATTGACCATATATGTGGTGATCTTCTGGTGCGATATGCTGATCAAACTGCATCCATACATTTTTCCCCACTGGCAAGTGTTAATCAGCTGTTCTCTCTCGAACTAGGGCTCCGAACCGCGTATTCTACACCACCTTATATTATCGCCCATCTCTCATGATGGACTCATCGTTATCAGGTTATCATAACGGTTTAGTTTGCTCGTAAAACATTCTCAACACCTACATCCATTGATGTGTTGCTCTTAGCCTAGCTGAAAACCATACGGATCCATCCTTGTGATTTCTTCTATGTCTTCGATTCTTTCACCTCCAAAATTGGGTCAGATCTCAAAACAAAGTTTCTTGTCACCAAGGGCAAGGCTGGTGTCTAACCTTCCCATACATACCAAATATGCTATGTAAAAGACTTGATTGGTCGAAAATGATCATAACATGACCCCACCCAAATCGGGTTCAATCAGCCCAAGCGATGCGGAGCGCATCCAAGATGGCACACATTGGTGCTCGGGACGAAAACAATCAAATCACGATTATGACAGTTGGGCTGACACACCAAATTGTCTTTTCGTATTCACTCAGATACAAGAGAGGACCAAATTTACGTATGACAGTGCACTTAAATACCCTAAAATATTGTTGAAAACCCCCTCCAAACATTGACTTTAGCCTTGGCTGTCACCGACCACAAATTTTACCTGGAAGGATTAGCGATGTTTGGAGAGGTTTTTCAGCAATAAATCGAGCTATTTAGTTGAGTAATCATATTAAAGTTGGGTCCTCTCATGTATTAGCATACATACACAATGAACAGTTTGTGTGCAAATCCATAAATCGGTCATAATCTTGATTTGTTTGTTTTCGTCCCGAGCACCAATGTGGGCCATCTTGGACGCGCTCCGCGTCGCTTGGGCTGGGGTTCAATGAGCTTCATTTTTTTCTCTCCCGCGAAAAACTGCTTGCGCACGCTGCCTAGCGAAGTGTTGTCATGCTACTCTTACTTAAATTTCAGATGTGTTGAAACAATGTCCATGCAGAACTTGAAAGCTGAAAAGTCCTCAACAATGATGAACCACTTCATGAGTCGATGTCGGCGTCAGAAGTTACGATATGTTGTGGTGTTTGCTTTCTCTATCAGCCTGACTTGGGTCACATACTGGTTTGTGTTCAGCTCATCACACGAAGAGAGTGAACTGGAAAGAATTTACAATCAACAGAATGCAGAAAGGATCATCCAGGCCAAAAGTAAAAACCCATATCCACCGAAGGTGAATCAACCTCCGAAACATCCTTCAGTTGAACTTGGCCACATCAAACACGGTCTGGATGTGTGGCAGAAACCTGGGAAAAACCAGAGGGGAATACCTGGGATTAGAGTGCATCAGGAGGTCAGAGAAGAGGATAAAAAGTTCCCAGTGATCAAAAACAATGACCATCATCTCTCAAAACAACTGGGTGTTTCACAAGAAGATTTGGACAGACTACAAAGGAAAGTTATTGGAAATGATGTTCTTGGGCAAAAACCAAGAAATGGGATTGCTAGCCCTGATGACGGTGTACCCAGAGGTGCACCTGGTGCGCAGAGTCACTTTGGCCCAGAAAATCCGTTCATTCCTGAACAACAGCCACACAATGATGCAGCACAGCTGATGGTTGACCAGTTCAGGAAGGTCCATGTGAAAGCTCCAGCAAGACATGGGGAAGAACCCAGAATGGATATTTTTCCACAGCAAAACAACGACTTGAAAACAGCCGAGGAAAAATTATTGCGCCTGAGAGAACAAGAGCAGCAGAAAAACCAGTTGCTTGGAAACCAACAAAATGCCAGAAATCAGGTTATTGCTGAGAGTTTAAAGCTGATGCCGCCAACAACCACTTCTGGCCCTCACCAGGACCAAGCTGTTTTGAAATCTCTGGACAACCAATTCATCAATGCTCAGATTAGACAACTTTCTGACTCCATTTTGCAAGACCCAAGCAGTCCAGACATCCAAGTGAGGCTGCAACAGCTGGCTGCCCTCAAAAAGCAGGCCAAACTCATTGGGCTGCCTCTCACTGGACCACAACAGGCAGCTCCGGCCCAGCAATTCCCACAACAGGCAGCTCCAGCCCAGCAATTCCCACAACAGGCAGCTCTAGCCCAGCAATTCCCTCAACAGGCAGCTCCAGCCCAACAAGTCCCAAAACAGGCAGCTCCGGCCCAACAAGTCCCAAAACAGGCAGCACCAGCCCAACAATTCCCACAACAAACAGCTCCAGCCCAGCAATTCCCAAAACAGGTAGCTCCAGCTCAGCAACTACCACATCAGAAACAGTACCAGCTCCCTCAGGGCCTTGGGGCAGCAGGAACACCAGTGGTGCCAAAGGAAAAGTTTCCTCAGCAGCAAGGGCAGGCTTTATATCAAAACACACCTCCTGTGAATAGTCAGAGACATCCACAAGGTCCAGAATCTGCTCCAAACAGGCAGGCTCAACCTGTAAAAGTTTCACCACAACAACAGCAACGACAAGTCATTCCACGACATAATAAACTGCTGCAAATACAAGGTATTCATTCTCCAGGACAAAATCCCTTGCAGCAAGGACAAGCCGTCCATTCTCCAGGACAAAATCCCTTGCAGCAAGTACAAGGTATCCATTCTCCAGAACAAAATCCCTTGCAACAAGGTCAGTCCATCCATTCTCCAGGACAAAATCTGTTGCAGCAAGGACAAGCCATCCATTCTCCAGGACAAAATCCCTTGCCTCAAGGACAAACCATCCCTTCTCCAGGACAAAATCCCTTGCAGCAAGGACAAGGCAACCCTTCTCCAGGACAAAGTCCCTTGCCACAAGATCAGGCCATCCATTCTCCAGGACAAAATCTGTTGCAGCACAGACAAGCTGTGCATGCACTTGGACAGAATCTTTTGAAAGAACCCCAAAGATCAAAAATAAATCAGCATGATGAGCAGATGTCAACAAACACAAAAGACACAGTGGACAAAGTGGGTGGTGGGACTGGAGAGAAACCCGGCACATACACCATGGTGCATGCTGGGACAGCATCTGTGGCGATAAAAAAATCTCCCATGAAGCCAATCCCTGAAAGCGTTGAAGAACGCACTTACGTCTTCCAGAGTGACTCGTAAGTACATTGTAATACTAAACTGCCCTCACCATGCTCGCTAATCATATTCTGGGTATATGTTCTATTTGAGAGGTTTCCGCAAGTTCGTACATCAGGTACATCAGTATCTCTAATAAATGACTTTTCCAAGAAGATGACTAGCCTGAACACACGCACACTAACCCAAGATTTGTTTTCTCCTTGTACGTGTAGTCTGCCTTCAGAGACGAGGTTTCGGCCGTGTGTTGGCAATGGCCACATAGCGACCACCATCCACAACAAGCACATCTTCCTGAGCGGGTTCTATAACGGCTATCGGGAGCAGAGTCACCGAGCAGAGATCCCGACCACCGTCGCTGTCAAGTTCCTGGGGACCGAGCCGCCCTCAAACTGTACCCGCTCACATATCCTCAACACCGGGGCAGGTCAGGATGTGGAATTATCGTCATGTCGCTGTTCAACTGCCAAAAAACTATTAATGAACATACAGGGACATTTACGTGTAGTGTCCATGTAGCAAGTAGCTATGTTGAGCTTAAAAGTGTATGACTGTGTTGGTATGCAGAACTTTTCTTATGAGTGTGTCTCCGTTGATCTTTGCTTATCTTTCATGCATACACATATCAAATTTGTTACAGAATGCCATTTTCATTAAAAGTTTACATGCCATTAATGAAAAGAAAACATGACAATGTACTATAATCACTGAAATTTACTGAATACCCCCCACTGCTTGCTCACCAACAAACCTGGTTACAGCCTATCTCTGTTTACCATGATTAATACAGGTGTGTACAGTGAGACATGCAGCCAGGAGTTTTATACGGTTACCGAGCGCATCTTCGCTCACCGTACGATCGTCGGTCTGCTCGTGTTGGAGATTGACCTAGTGATGGAGGCCTCCTATCCTCTCGTTCTACAATTGGATGTCACTCGCTGGCAGTCCAGCTACGACCTCACCTTCCGCAGCCTACAGCACAACATGACCAATGTCAGGTCAGTCTGTTAACACATATGAATTATTTGAATCATATATCAGCACATTGAAAATGTATCCAGCAACTGATTTATAACAGAACCTCACTGAGATAAGTTTGAAGGAAATGTAAAAATAAACCTTGAATTTGAGACCTAGAAAAATGGAAACCTTTTCCTGTTCTTATTATAGATTTTTAGCCTTCAGAGAGTGGTTCGTTATTACATGTAGGAGTGCTTGTCAATTAACATGAGTTAATTTCTCTCAGTTTGAAGGTGGCGAAAGTCTCAGCGCCAGAGACGGAAGAACAAACGTATGATGAGGTATTTGTGATGTACGATCACGTCCCTAAAACACTCACGCCACCTAGCGGAGTTACCAGAATCAAGTGGGTGTTCCTGACGGCCGTTGGTGCCTCTCGGTCAGAGGTCACCGATATGTACATGCGGGGTATGTTATTGTCGGTCAGTTATCACTGTAGTTTGTGGATTTAGCATACATCATTACTATGCAATACATGCCAAATGTAGGTGTACATGTAAAAATGTGCGTAAATAACATGCCAATATCATCCCCAAAATGATGCTCGTTACAAAAAATTTTTTTTCACCTCATAGGTAACTCTTTGATTCACTCGAGTGACCAGCTGTATGCATCACATGTCCAGGCCTGGTCCAACATTTGGCAGAACGGTCTGATCAACGTCAAGGGTAACGTGGACATTGCGAGGGCGGTGTTTGGGAGCTGGTACTACTTGCTGAGCTCCACCCCTCTACAGACACACAGTGACTGGCCGTTTGTCGGCCTGAGTCCAACCTCACTGGCCACAGGCAGCTTTGATCAACCACAGGTACACGTTTAAAGACGTAGAAAAGTGATGCCTGTTTATTGATAGAGGATAGTAATTGTTTTCGTGGAAAATGAACAGTGTTTCACAAAATATTGCTTGCAAACCAGTGTTCGGGAAAAATACTGAGAAGTTTTAGTTTGTATTGAATAATCATCACAACTGCTGATTAATCCTGTCACTAGTGGAAGTTCACTGGCTCAAACTTCAAATCTCTAGGACTATTTTGGCCGGGTGCTGGTTGACCAGGAGTTGTGGATGTTCCCTGCTATCCTGGCCTTCCATCCCAACCTTGCGAAGGTCGTTCTGGGGTCAAGAAGCCGACTCGGTGCCACACGCGGTGCTGCCAAGCTGGCGGAGGAGAACGGGATAGACTCAGCACTACAGTACCCCTGGCAAGCTGGTATCACAGGTCAGACAGCACAGGCAGCAGTTAGCCTTATCAGACAACCGGCCATTCTATATCAAAAATTGGATTATTCCTTAACATTCAATTTTGTGAGTTAATTGGCAAGTGGTGCTGTTTGGCACAAAAATTTATGTTTGTATGAAACAGTGATTGGAATCCAAATTTTTCAGTGAATATCATGTTTTTACTTTGAAAAAATAGAAGAAATATTTTCAGTTTTGTGATTTGTATGTATCCACCAAAAACTTGTGTGTTTGAAGACTGTTTCCGATCTTGCCAATAGGCCAAGAGTTGACGAAGCCCGGCAATGCCCAGCGAGATGCTGTGTACGTGTCAGGGCTGGTGTCGCATGCTGTCCTCCAGTACCTGACGGCGACTAATGACACTTCCATCCTCCAGGAGGAAGGATACCTCGACATCCTTGGCAAGATCGCAACCTACTACTTTAAGGAACTGAAGCAAACCAATGCCGGCACATCATATGGACTACTAGGTATGTATTAGAACCTATCGTGTGTACACTTGTTCCATACTGTTGATCTTCCTCCACACACGCCCATTACTGTCATTTCTCTGCTGCTAGGTGTTCAGACCCCAGACAGGTTCGCTCGGTCCGTTGAGAATTCGGCCTTCACTAACGCAGTGGCGGCGCGCGCTCTACTGGCCCCCGAGATAGCGAGTGAGCGGATTGGTCGATCCTACAACCTCAACTACCGCACGTTCTCGGAGAATGTGTATGTGCCGCTAGACCTACATGAGGACTACCATCCTGAACATGACTCCTACAGACAGGGTACGTGGTCAGTCTCAGAGGCTTCTAATGGCACTTACCAGTTTTACTAGCTTATATTTTGTGATCTTGACATCTATCTTTAGTGACCTACCTGCTTGCATGTGATACTGATTCGTAATATGTTTTGCCCTTTGACAGTGTGTCCATGGGATGATTCAAAGTATTAGCACAATGGTTTAAAGCTGAATATATTATGTATATGACTTTGAGTTGAGTTGACATGTATTTTGCAGGGACGGCTATACACCAAGCTGACTCAGTGTTGCTAGGTTACCCACTCATGTGGGAAATGAATATGTTGTACAGAAGAATGGACTTAGTCAAATATGAAAAGGTAAACATTATAAACACTTTATCCTGATGTAATTATGTACATGTAAATTCGTCCCACAGATGAATGATAATTAATCTGCCAGTATATAATTACCTTTGTTACACCCTCCCCCCCTCAAGGTATTAGATCCAAGAGCTCCTCCCACCAGCTGGGCAATGCACGCGATTGGATGGTTGGAAGTCAACGAGATTGACAAGGGCAATCAGGCTTTCGGGCGGCAGTTTGCATACATCAAAAATGATTTCCAGGTATTATTTATGGAAGTGTGAAAGTGTCAGTCTAACTGTCAACATATTTCTTATTTTTTTCCTAAAGTTGCATATACTATCCTTCAGTTTTATAGAATGTATACAATTATATGTAAACACTGGTATGTTTATTCTTATGAGCTATACAGATGTACTGGTACCTTCCTGTCCTAGGTTTGGACTGAACAAGGAACCACTTATGGAGCGTGTAACTACATCAGTGCTGCGGGAGCTTTTCTCCAGTCGATCACCCACGGCTACCTCGGCCTTCGTTACCATGACAACTACATAGATATCAACCCGGTGCTGCCACCTGGTGTCTCGGAGTTGCAGTATCTTGGAGTGAAGTATCTGACAGAATCTCTGGAGATCTTGGTGTGGGAGGACCGGATGTCTGTACAGGTTCAGCGTACACCTTCCAGCCAAGAGCATCTACTGAATATATTTACCTCTGACCCACCGTCTGTACAAAAGCTCTTACCTGGCAACCCAGTTGTTCTGCCTCGGAAAAAGGCAAAGATATTCACAAAAGATTCAGAACTTCCTGAGGACCTCTGATCACTGATAGACTGTAGGTCTTGGGTTACCTCCTAAAGTATTTTTCTTTTAATGCATTCCATTGCATCTGCTGAAGATGTAGCACGGAGGCAATCGAATATTATGTTCTGTTAAAATGTGTTTGAACATACAATATTTATCCCAGTAATTTGTGAAAAACACATCTCGGTGCTGTCAAATATGTTGCTTTTCATTGTAAATATTCATTTGTTTCCACTATTTAAACAGATGATTTTGTATTTTTGATACTCATTGTATGTATGCTGATCTTAGAAATCAAATTTCTCCTCTAATCATATTACTCATGGTTTAGGAAATAGATTTCTTTCAGCCCAAATCAGTTAGTTGTGAATACTTGTACAGGTATCTTGTTTTACTGGTCCAAATGCACGTTCAACTATCAAAATTACTTTGCGAAGATGATATGTTTATGGCTTTTGTACTTAGTGACCGAATTATTTGGTGAATTTTAAAATCTTGATTGTTTTCAAAAGCATTATTAGCTCCTGTCGAACAGGCGATTCAACATCATTGCATTCGTCCATCTTAGTAACTTACAATGTATACAAATTCATTCATGAAGATTGTTGTCCTGATTCACCTGACAGTAGTACACTCGTAGTTTGTTTATTGAAACACTGTGATTTGACTTCCCGTCTTTCAGACTGTAGTCGAGTTATTTCACCAGAAAATCTGATATGCCATTTTTGGCATCATGTACATTCCAATAATCATTCAAGAGAAGCTGTCTGTACATATTGGTATAGGTTTTTGCAACATATCAATCCACTCTGATTTTGTTCATCAGTACTTAGACGAATCGTGAACGAAACGAAATAAATTTCTAGTCACTTCAGTTGAAGAAATTATTTGTGTCCATAAAAATGAACATAATTATGCAGAATATTGCCAACATGTCATGTTAATGATTGATTCATCTCATTGTTATCTCCTGTGTTCATGTATACAAGTGAGTGAGATATTGATATGTGAAGCATTTCGAAGTGAATACATGATACAATTCAAACTCTCGTTTCATTTTTTTATTGAAAGAACACGTGACTTGGTATGTTTTTCTTCGAATGGAAGACTCACATCTACAGTTCGATGATGTCTGTACAATCATATACAAATGTATGTGATGTTGTAGTGAAGCAGCTGCAAGGCTAACGTACCACAGCATGCAGCAATGCACATTTTGTACAGGCTCTTGAATATATTACTTACAGAAATCATAGATTTATGTACATCACAACTTAGTAAACGAAGGAATGCTTTTCTTGTTTGTGTGCATGCTGCAATCAAAATATAGCAATCCAACATACACATACATTGTACACTACAAAACCTAGGACACAGCTTTGCTGATAAACTCCTAATGAAACAGTTCTAATTTTTGGCAAAATGATCTTTGCAAATCTGTGCTTATTACACATCATGTGGCCAACATTACGTCATTAAATTTCATCTGTGCAAGAACACCAGACTATTTACACATTTACATATATGACCCGACAGATACAAATATACACCACTGTAAAGATAAATGTTAAAACCTTATGATGTGCATTAATGGAGAGAAGTGCTTGCCCTAGTGTATGTAGAACACAATTTCCCCATACAAACCTCCCCTAATTTAAATGACTGGAACTGTGAACTGATGAAGATAGGGTGGCTGATTGTTCTTATATTACAATGTACGCGGTCTGAAAGTACTGTCATTTTTCAAACATCCCAAATTAACTCCTATTTACAGAAGTGTGTTAAAACACAAATTGTAACCTAATAGAGCTGGTGAACTGAATCAGGATAGTGAAGTTTTCCAATGACTTGTCAAGGCCTCTTCCTTCATTAACGGTATCACAGCAAACAGAAGATGTTAAAGTAAAAACACATGGTAACTAGACAAAACAACCGAGGACAAGTACATATATTCCATATTTTCTGTTCTGTTATAATAATGAAAGAGAATGAACTGTTTCAACTTGTGGATCCTCTATTTTTCAAACATATATAGCACCATCTTTTAAAGAAAAATATATTTGCTAAACTAAAGATGATTGGTGGGTCCCATACAAACCAAATTCAAAAGTACTTATCATAAAATGCACGCTGTGATAACCAATGGAACATATCAAACATTTCATAAAATTTAAAATACAATCTTTATAATGATGATAAAATCTGAATAAAATATAGTGTTCCTTCCTAAAACAACAAAATATGCTTGCAAGAACGGAGTAAATAAAACATCCCACTAAAATGTAGAATACATTGTCTAAAATTAAATTTGGATTGAAAGCTGTGTACAGGCACACTGAACGGAATAAAATCGGCTAGAATGTACAAACTGAATATGGATCGCAATAGCACAATGAAATATGGACTCCTAGCCCAGATCTGTTAAACCCTTTGCTGAGTGATGAACAACAATATCAACAATCATATGAACTACAAGAGCTGGGGGTTAGTCCGTTCGGACTTTTGTTTTGCGTTGTCTGGCGGCTTTGCTGCGCTCCTTGTCGATGTCGCCGCCGACGGCCGTGTCGTCCTGACTGACCTCCGCCTGACTGCCGTCGTCCTGACTACCGGAGTCCTCGGCCTGGCTACCAGTGCCCTCCTCCTGGGACAGCTCGTCCTGGGAACCCGCGTCCTCCCGACCTGACCCGGCGCTCTCCCGCTCCGACTGGGACGGCTTTGGCGGCAGGTCATCAACGATCATGTCTGAGTCCTGTGCATCAAAGGAACCACATTCAGAATGGTAACAAGGATATCGTCCCCCTAAAGCAAAAATTAGCCCAAAGGCTAAGATAGGTTACCGGACAATTTTGGTTTGGCCATGGCAGCATTGGCAGGAAACAGACCTTGAGATTTACCAATCAAGGTTCGCAGTGTAAACATATGACCTTGGGATTTACCAATCAAGGTCATCCGTATGAACTTCGATGTAACCATTACATGTATGTGTGCGGCATTTGATATTCTATATGTTGGGTGGAATCGTTTAGGCCGCTCAGGTCAATTTACACATTCCAAGTCAGACATTTGGCACTCAAGGTCATCTGACGTCAAGTTCAAGGTCATCATTAGTTGTGCCATATATGTCTTCCTATATGTTCATAATGCAAACAGGAGCTCTATCTGCAAGCATTTCATCTACAAAGGCAAATCTGGGCATTTTTTGACCCCAAAATGGCTGTTTTGACCTTTCAAGGTCATCCAAGGTCAAATTCAAGGTCACCACACAAGTCGCCATATATGACTTCCGATTTGAAAGTGCCAATTTCTAAGCTCTATCTTCAAGCGTTCTATGAGTACAGTCCTGACAGCTCCCATTATGAAGGAAAAAAGTGCCGAAAATTTTCTAAGTCCAAAATTTTTTTCAAAGGGTGAAAATTTTTTTTTGCCTAGAAATGGCCCAAAATGGATAGTAATGTTATTTGGGGCGAAAAAATTTTTTTTCGCCGACTCGTCAAAAATTCAAAATGGCAGCCACACTGAGATCGGCGATTCAAGGGCAACAAAACTTATACACGTCGCAGAGGTATATAAGAGGAATCTTTTTAAGCAAAAATCTCAAAACTGATCAGAGAGTTTTTGAGAAAATACAGACCAGGTGCAAATTTGAGCGTTTTTCGACCCAAAAATGGCTGTTTTGACCTTTGAAGGTCATCCAAGGTCAAATTCAAGGTCACCACACAAGTCGCCATATATGACTTCCCATTTGAAAGTGCCAATTTCTAAGCTCTATCTTCAAGCGTTCTATGAGTACAGTCCGGACAGCTCCCATGATGAAGGGAAAAAGTGCCGAAAATTTTCTAAGTCCAAAATTTTTTTCAAAGGGTGAAAATTTTTTTTTGCTCTAGAAATGGCCCAAAATGGATAGTAATGCGATCTGGGGCGAAAAAAAATTTTTTCGCCGACCCGCCAAAAATTCAAAATGGCCGCCACACGAAAACCGGCAGATTTAGGGCAACCAAACTTATACATATCACAGAGGTATATGAGGGGAATCTTTTGAAACCAAAAACTCAAAACTGATCAGACAGTTTTTGAGAAAATGGCCGTCAAAGTCCAAAATTCAGCGTTTTTCGACAAAAACGGCCGCCATTTTGAAAAAAATGCGAAAATCAAAAAAATACCTCCTTCTCAAAATATTTTTAGGCATTTTTGTGCAAAATTTCAGAAAGATTCGATCGTTAACTTTAAAGATAAAAATGTTAACGCCGGACGGACGGACGGACGGACGGACGGACGGACGGACGACGGACGCAACGCCATGCCAATAGGTTATCGGACCAAAGGTCCGGTAACCTAAAAATGGCGTAACTCATTGTTTTTGCGTAACTCAATGAGACATACCAAAGTAATGCTTGACATGTCCACTACCTGCTCGTATATCACTCCTGGTTGTATTCAGCACCATAAAATAACTAGAAGCCTATAACATATTGGCGTATCTCGAGGCTTGACTTACGCCATTTTGATCTTGAGTTATGCCAAAACTGTTCTAATGTTTGTGGTGACTTACGCCAAAAAAGTCACTATTGGGTATTGACTTACGCCACAATTGCATTTAGCTGTTGAGTTACGCCATTTGTGCTTTAGGACCTTCGTGAGATACGCCAAAATTGCATTACTGATTTTGTCCAGTAAGTTGTCAATGAGAGCATCTTTGGCGTAAGTCATGCTAATCTTAGTTAATTAGTCATTTTCCTAAACGAAAGAATAACATTGATAGTAATTGAACTACAGTGGTATAATACTTGGTAATTTATGCAACAGGTCTCTGAATTTTGGAAGCTTTTACTTGGAATTTAAACGCAAGAAACCTTTTAAACTGATTATCTCAAAACCACCAAAAACGAGTTACGCCATTTTTGCTTTAGGGGGACGATATATTGACAACATAGAGCAGGATAGCTATACATTATGTTTGTTTGTGTTTGCCACAGTAGTTCAGTGATTACACATACCTTGTCGTCCTCGCCATAGTGTCTGGGGCCGGAACGGAACCCAGAGTCAGAGCTCTGGTGCGTGTTTATGTACGACTGCTCTGGTGGCGAACTAGGCAGAAGAACATCACACAGGAATACGATCAGCTGCAAAGAGACAAATGTCAGCCATATACTGGGTTGTACCTCATACATGGTACATTCGGGCATGAAAATGTATGCCAGGAAATTGACTACAAGAAATTATTGGATTCAACCTGAATTTCAAGACTCAGGAGTTATGTGTTCTGCAACAATGACAATTTACTCACAAGACCAAGCAATAGGCCAAGTATGATGGTGACTACGGCGAAGATTGTATAGGAGCCCCAAACTGGTATACCATACTCTGAAGTCATGCTGTCGTGAACATCCTGGCAATGATAATAGAAGAATGTCAATGGACAATAATTATGTGAAAGATCAAACGTGGCTTCTGAGACATCTTTACAGTCAGATACATGTATAATGTACATTTCCATCGAGTGACGTTCACTTCTGAGACACACTACAAAATGCTCAAAATATTGGGAAGGAATATAGAAGAATATACCTAACCTGAATAAACAATTTAAAAGAGTATACTCACTCGGATACTCATTGACACTTTGAAGAACATGCCAAGGGCACTCATACTGTAACAAAAGGGGAATATTTTTTTGAACATTTTAGCTGCAAATTATTTGCACTGTCATGTCAATGAAATAGAAAGCTCGAACTAGAGCAGATGACAGCTGTACTAATATAGAGACGGGGAACTCACTGTATGGATGTTGGAGAGTAGTACCAGGGAAGAGGCTCCAAGTCTTCCCATTTCTTGTCATCCACAAAACTGATCAGGTCATTCTCAGTCCGTGGCCCACGATAAACGCGAAAATCTCCATTCTTCACACTGGAATACCAAACAGAATTGATAACAAATTACACAAAATAGGTGTTCAGCGAACTTGTGTTCTAGCCCCTACGTCTGAATATCAATAATTCAGTGAATAAATATTGTTGTCAAAAAATGGAAATACTGTAATAGTATTGCATGCTACAAAAGTACTCACTGATATATTGTTGGTAACGATGTCACCAAGAATCTGCCACTGAGACCTGCAAGATAAGACAGCAACAACTGAACATAGCTCCTCAACTGCACGACATAGTATTCAGAACCTCAATTGATATCAGATAATCATAAGAATGATAATTGTTTGAGGACAATAATACATCTGAGGGGTCTTATTAGAGGGATTCATTTACATGTTAAAGTCATCCTGGCACCACAAGAAAAAGTCATCACAGAAAGGGAATTTTTTTAGAGAGAGGGGTCTTATCTGAGGGGGACCAATGTAATGGGAATTACCAGGATTTTCAGTGACATCAATCTTGGCGACTTTGATTTCCAAGTCATCACTCCAGCCAGACACACTGTCCCACACAGGGCTAAGGGCCTTACATGCTGGACACCAGGGAGCGTAACTGAATAGGAAACATACCTAGTATTCATTTAATATTTTACTACTGAAACTTTGTGATATCACTGACAAATTGATTTAAGTGAATTACACTGGACTGTTCAGTCTTTCATCCAGATTCATATATTACTGACAGACATTCATTTTTGTGTTCATTAATTTTGCAAGAATAACAAGATTCAATGGTATTCGATCGATCAATGATATTTCAGGCCTACATGCAGGATAAAGTGGTCATGTTTGTTGACTCATTTTATCTAACATGGTGTGCCATGAGTATATTATAATAGGCAATCAAGAATTGCCCACTGTATTTTACATGTACTCCACATTAGGAATTGAGCAATTGAGTCAACAACAGGTCAAGTTTTGACTGCCAAATTCAACTTTGTCAGTCATCACCTCAGGGACAGTGACCCCTGGTACTCAGTGAGATTAACCCGAGTCTCCGTTCTAAAGCGAGATTTTTTTACCTCACCATTATGCATTATAAGGTCACGATTTGGTCGAGCTGCAAGTATCAAATTCGAATCGGATACAATCAGGTACTTGCTTGTAGAATGTATCACCTGCTGTTGTGGAGCTGTCCATCTTGCCTGACTACTCCGGACCAATCTTGGGGACCACCCGGCACTTGAATTACACCCTAAATGATCGACAATGTAAGTTTGAAAATTTGACAGCTCATTGAATATTTCTAGCATTTCTAAATTGCGTTGCAACCCACATTTCGCGTGGTCATCGGTGTGCTTTCCTGTGCTATGATTGGCTGAATCCAATATCCTGGCAGAACCAGGTGGGGGTAAATGGCAGCAGGATGAAGAAAAGAATACACGTAGAGCTCTCAAACTTTCAATGTTAGATCTAGTAGACTCCATTGTCGATCATTTTAAGGTGTGGTTTAATTGCAACAGCAGAAGTTTCATCCTGCAAAGCAAGTAGGCAGCTGTAGGCTACTTGTTTGAAGGCAATTAAATTTGAGATTTCCGTCGAAACATGCGAGACTGAAGTCGATGGTGGGGTTGACAAATCGTGGCAAGTCTCAGTGATTGACTGACATGACAGTCACACTCGCAGTCACAGTGACTGAGACATGAGTGTGTGTGATGATAGTGATCATCATCACGTGTCTGATGTAGGGCCCGGACGAGTCGACGGGTACCCGAAGTCGGGGCGGGTCATTTGATTACCCAGGCGGAATTTCGTTACCCATACCCGAGAATGAATAGAGATATAGTTTTTGTCTTGAATATTTGTGATAAACACTAGTAAAATCACTTCGAATAAAATCGAAATAGTTTTATGAGGTCATGTGATCTCTTTCAAACTTGAAAATAAACACCGACGAAACAAATTATATTTGTCAAGGATCGATGACACTGACAGTAGCATGGATGACACATTTTTTATTATTGGTGCTAAATGTGAAAGTAAGGTGCCATATTGAAGCTTGGGATGTCTATAAACAATAACTATAAACATATTTTACCTATGTAGACCATACACTGAGTAGTGGCAGCTACAAGGCAGGTACCGTATGGGTATCAATACCCGAAAAAAACTCAAAAAGTGTGAAAAAATTGAAACTCTAATGTTATGAGTCACAACTTTCTTATTTTTTGAGGTACATATCCATGTAAGATGTCAAATGAAACATAAGAATGTGTGTGAAAAACATATTTGAGTTACATTAGCCTATGACACCAGTAGGTGGAATGGTGGCCTCTGAAATACAGGTACCGAGGGGAATAAAACTGCAAAAATGAAACAATAATTTGCAAATAAAAACAATACAAGTGTTTTCAGTGAATACAATATCTCCATAGATTTATTGGAATGACTGACCAGTCTCTAGGCCTGTGGATGGTCGAGTGGGTAAATAGAATTCTAAGTGGAAGGTAATTAATTAATTAGTTTGATAATTAATATGTGTAATTTTCACTGAACTGACCTCGCCACAACTTTCTGCTTCAATGAAATTATTCCAGGAAAGGTTGCACACAAATGTGGCACTTGAACTTGCATCTTTTGCAACTGAATAATAAACAATCATGTGCTATAATTGATTAATATGTAATAACACCAATCATCACTGGTGTGTTCAGGCCGCATAAAAGGAGTGCGTTTGTAAGAACAACGTGAACCAGAGAGATGTCTATGGTAGGTATCAAATCATTGTGGTTGCCTTTAGGAACAGTATGTACATGTACATGTATATGGGCTGACTTCTCACCAATACAGCTGGTTGGTCACTGGTTCGATCACTAGACTATGTGAGGTGATATGTGGTCGCCAAAAAATGGGTTTCCAACTTTTCACCAGGTTTCCTGGTTTCTTCCCACATGAATGACCACCCTTACGCCGAGATCCGAGGTAACAAGAGATGGTAATACTAGTACATGTATAAGCATATGCTTGTTCATCAATCGTTGTTCTTTTCCGTGGTGGCATGCCGTTCTATTTGCATACATGTAGATCTATACCAGCATACAGCAGGAGAGCTGATAATCACTGAAACTCAATCAATATTTTAATAAATATATGATTAATCCTAGACCAATAATTATATTAATACATGTATCACATAATTCCATCACAAAATCAGGTAATTATTCATTTCACATGGAAAATCTAGATCCTAGTTTTGAAGGTGCTATGCAATATTAACTGTTGTCAAATAAAAAACTATATTTTGTTACCATACAGTAGCAATAATACACTGTGTCACAACATTATTTTTCTGGATATCATACTTTATGGTGGTTCTGATACATTATGTATATGCACGGTTTCCAATATTTTAATATTTCAATAGCAACATTATCAATAACACAAGCTTGACAAATAACTGTCTATTATGGTGTCCATCTAGAAACATTTTGTCTGTAAATGTTGAGATGTGAAAAATATACTATATATCTATTTAAAAGCATATTCTATTCAGTACACTCACGAGTGAGTGTCTGTAACCTAAGTGGGGGGAGGAGGGGTGGGGGATTCTTAAATGAAAATCAAATGCGCTAAATACATTCATGTGTCTGTGGTTTTAGCAAGAGAAATCAATCTTGATGAATATTTTGTACTAGATAATCCAGAGCAGTAGGGGACAACAATCTCCTCAAATTTCACTGCTCAAAGACATGCAATAACAGAGACGACCAGTGGGCGATAATAGGGGTTTTTGTCACAAACCAAAAACTTTCGCCACTAATGGCAGGTTTTGTACTCGACCCCACTCGCTTTAAATCACATGGTGTGCATCAGTACGGTTGCATTCGCGAGTTCTGCTGCTTTTAATGGATAAAAGATACTCTGAAATTAATTTTAATCATCGTTTTATTGGCGAATGCCGCCGTAATGAGGTAATTTTACAACTTTCAAAACTTTATATTGAGTTTTTCACCCGTTTTCCCGGACGAAATGTCCCGGCAACATGATTATCGGCTGCAGAGATACCTAATACCATGTTATCCAGCATTATTTCGATAAAGATCATGCCTGATTGGCTGAAATCCACTGTTAAAGAAACCCACCAACTCGGGTAAATCGGAAGTAGCCGAGTTTCAGTTTTACTGCGGGTACAAAAAACGAGTTCCGCGGACTGCCTAGCGGCCGTCATCCATGCTACTGACAGGTGTTTACGTGTTACAAATTGCTCCAGTGAGTCCTGTTCAAATTTTGATATATATAGAGTCTATTTGGACTAGTTACATCGCAACCCTGGGACAATGGGTACGGTCAGTCACCCAGTTTCGTTGGAACTAGATCTACTGATGTCGATGATCCTGACCGAGTCACCGACTGTCACCTCAGACTCAGAATCAGATCAGTGGCATGATAATGATTGTTGACTAGATCTAGATCTAGATCTAGGATTGTTCTTCGATTTTACTAACAATTTGACAAGCCATTCTCCCTCCAAAAGGTCTGTCCACGTTTCTTCATTCAATATTTGTAATGGTGACTTTTGTTTGGCACATACAACTACAACAAACAATAAAAGTAGGTTAGAAATTCGCCACATCTCGTTCGTGGACGCCATTGCGATTGTAGATTAGGAGCGGGTTAAAGATTTTCCGATTTGTTTACTGGTTGAAATCTTGATACTTCCTTGTACCCTTGACCAATAAAAATGGCCCACGAGATTAGTCTTAGAACCACAACCAATCAGAAGCAGCCGACGTGTTAGCTGCTGACATGTAAACAAAAACACGTGGTTGACCGGATGTTTTGTTTTGTGAACGAAACTTGATCTTTTGATCAAAGCCTTGGGCCGAAGGTGAAAAACATAAGCAAAAATCGATGAAGACTTTTAGTTTGTGTGTGTTTCGTGTACCTCATTGCGTAATATTCAACTGTGGATTCGATGTAATCACGCACCTGTTATGACAGCACTGATAGCAGAGGCCAACAACGTCAACATGATCCCCAATCAGTCCATTCTGGTTCTACAAACGGGAGGTACATGATCAGATGATAGATCTACATGTAGGGCTATGAGGCTATGTACTAGTATAATACTATAATCTATATCATATGTACATGCTGCATTTATTCTTCTTGCACATTCTAAATAAGAATCATACATGTACTTTGCCACTGCGAAATATACATCCATGATCGATTAGGCAGATATACCGGTAGCTTATAAAATCAGGGCCGTAGCTGGTGCAAGCACGGACGTTTTGGCCAGCGGACGTTTTGACCCGGATGTTTTGGCCACGGACGTTATTGTGCTTTCCAAATTTTGAATTTTTACCCGATGGGGGATGGGGAAGACAGGCAGAATTGCCTATCATCATGGACCGTCGTTGAATAAATCTTATTGTTATTTTTTTTTTACACAAACTCACTAAGATTCTACACAAACTCACTAAGATCACTGAAATGACATTATTATTCATGGGATGCCCCGGGCCCCCTGGCCTATATGGAAGGCATCATTACTGAATATCATAAATGAAATTGCACGTGAGTGTGCAATGCATGTCGCAGAACTCTGATTCTTCAATGTACAATATTAGGTTACCGACCCTATGGTCCAATTAACCTATTATCGTGGCGTTGCGTCCGTCGTTCGTCCACAATTTTATCTTTAAAGGTTACAGGCGGATTTTTTTCTGAAATTTTGCACGAAAATGCCTAAAAATATTTCAAGAGGGGGTTATCTTTTATTTTTTTGTTTTTCCCCCAAAAAGGCGGCCATTTTAAACGAAAAATTGCCAATTTTGGATTTTGACGGCTATTTTCTCAAAAACTGTCTGATCAGTTTTGAGATTTTTTTTCAAAAGATTCTTCTTATGTACCTTTATGATGTGTATAAGTTTCGTTACCATTGAATCGAATGTCTGCGTGTGGCGGCCATTCCGATTTTTTGGTGGGTCGGTAAACAAATTTTATTTTCTTCATCGATTTTTTGACGGGTTGGTAAACAATTTTTTTTTTTATAATGGGAGCTGCCATAACTGTACTCATGGAACAGAGTTCAATATGTGTTACATTTATGTGTACAACTCTATCACATATTGAGACCTAGTAGGCCTAACATGAGCATGGACGAGTCTTTGGTTTAGGGGACTGAAGGATAGGTATTTGTACGCGTATGCATGTCCGATCCTGCCCGATCAGCTTACATCATTGAGAGAGCTGCTACGGGCAATAAAGACATCCATGTGAAGTACAAACCCATGACAGAAGGACGCGTCAATACTTATATCTGCAACTAGAAACCCATCAGAGAAAATATCTAGAATCAACCCATGAGAGAAAGTTCCCAGAATCAGCAATTTGCGGGCTAGCTATTTTAACAGCCATGTCATGTGTTAATCCTCACACTTTCCCCTCAGATGAGAACAAGAATCACCAATTATGATGCTCATTCTAGTATGGGGTGACAAAACTGATATGCATACTCATCGTTGCATCCCACTTGTAATCACACACACTTGCATCACACTTTTAAGCTGCATTGATTTGCTATGTGCTGTAGCTCATCTGTACATGTATGTGCGTTTTCACATAAAACTCAGGAACAATCGACAAGTGCTATCCACGAAAAGTCGGAGGCTATGCATTCGAGATCGGAGCTCCTGCAGCAGGGAAGATCCTAGCCAGAGTTACCCCGACAATCCCTATCGATCTGCTGTCAGTCTGCAAGAGAGACAGTCAGGATATCGACAACAAAGATCGGTGCGAACCTAGATTAAGGTCTTTGTTTTCCTGCTCTTATAAGCATTGACTGTCCTGTGATTAGATCAGCTCCCCCTTCAAAAGATCAAGTGGTGTAACTGACGTAAAATTCCTCTCAAAATCTAATTTAACGTACCTACCTCAATCAGGTAAATTTCATTTCTTGTGTACATGTACACGTAAGTGCATTGTCTATACATTGTATTGTTTGTCCAAGTTGAACTGTCGGTATAGATCATTTGCAACATATGTTTATTATATACCTGCGATGTTATTCATCCGCATAACACTGTTTGTGCCCTGTGCGATAACAACACTCAGGGGGCAAATAAGAAGGCAAATATCAGGGCAAATACTGGCCGGTATCCTTCCCGATGTCATGGCTCATGCGCATCGAATGATGCTGCCATAACAACATTTGCTCGTGTCTTATTGTCATTTAATATATTCTTTTCAAGGTATATAATGAACACAACATCACCTGTTTTGTCCAGCATGTGCTCCGATATTTGCCCTTGATTCTGGCCTTGATCCTGGCTAATACTCGCGATCCCGGGCAAATATCAGGAGGCATACTGGAAAAAACCCAGGTAATATTGTCTATACATGTATATCACATGTCCCCGTTCTGTAGTTTTCATGTACATCGATATACAATGTACTGTTATGAAACTTCTGGAGTTATTTTTGCAAACAGGGGACAATTACTGCTGGAAATTCGACGGGCAATCCAGAACCGGATCCTCATAACACACGGTACGGACACGCTGGTGGATACGGCCCTGTATCTGGGTCCGCGGATAGAGAACAAGGTGGTGGTGCTGACGGGCGCGCACCTGCCAGAGATGTTCAAGGACTCGGACGCAGACTTTAATGTTGGCCTGGCAGTGGGAGCCCTCCAGGTCACTGAGACACCCGGAGTGTACGTGGCCATGAACGGGGGCGTACACCTCTGGTCCCGGGTCGAGCGGGACAGCGACTCTGGACAGTTCAAAGGAAAGCTATGATAGCCTGTAACGAGGGTGGGGAAGAACGTCGCAGTGTATGCCCAATATAATGTATTTCGGCGGTGACTCAAAGGGACAGATCTATTGTGAGGATACTGTACCTCCAATAAATTGTGGTCTTTCGACTTGTCAGGGATACTCCTCAGCCTAGACAAACCACATGCATTATAATTTTATAAAGCAGTACTTGAAGGCACTATATAGTAAGAGCAAGTTACATGTAGAACTGGTCTGCGGAGGTTGACCAAATCTATATTACTATTTTTGTTTGCCAGTTTATTTGCCACATCTGTTTTGACATGTTCGTACGTAGGCCTACGTCCACTCGTCTGTTGTGTTTGTGAAGAATGATAATATAGGCCTACATGACGTGCAATTCCAATAATCAACGTCAAAATATTCTACATAATGCAATAAAGATACCAGATCGATATTATACATGTAACGATACACGTATACATTAGTTTTAATATTCCGAAACATATATGTACATGTACACATGTTGATGAATTGTCGTACAAGAAAATCTGCTATTGGCGAGGACATCTGATGAGAAACTAGGTCTATACGTGTATACATGTATATCATTTGTCATGAAGACACAATAAGGCCGTGTTGTGTTAAGATTTTGTTTAGCGTCCGCGTGCTGATAGCTTTTTCAAGGAACAGGGCACTAACACACAGAGCAATTATTGGTCATCTAACAGTGTTTAAACAATATTTTCAAATATTGTTCTTCAAATTTCCACCGCTCTCAATGTCAAGTAAATAATGAGCTCAGCAATAAAATGATATTTCCTGTTTTATATATTGTGCAAGGGTTTTCCTCCTTTATTCTGGCACCCATAGAAGAGGTTCACACTTGACATGTAGATCTACACAAGAACTTTATCAGTTGCGTGCTATATGTATATTGGTTTGTGTTTTGTGTGACACATTTTAACACTGTGTGTGTGTTAACATTCCGTGGCATCCGTGCTGCCTGATACCTTCTTGAAATCTGGTGAACGCCAAAACAAAGTCTTAACATAATACGGCCTCATGTGGACTGGTAATCGAAATGCTACGGGTAGCCAATGCCAGGCGCGGAACCAGCACGAGGTTCCATGTCAAATTTCCCGCCGAATCCGTGGGTCGATATGGGCGTATTCGCTAGAGTGCAGCACGAGCGCGCCACAGAGGTCACTCGGAGTTCGACTGTTGATTGCTGGCTCACACTCCCACACTCGCGTGTTCTAGCTCAGGTTAAGGTTCGAAACCAGGTATATCTTCCCAATATTTTTGACTGATTGGCATTCAGGACGTTTCAGCAAACATGGCCGCTACAGACCGGACTGTGATCGTGGCTGTGGACGCCAGTGCTCACGCCAAAGGAGCATTCGAATGTGAGTACTGAACACTTGGTGTAAAACCATCATGTTAGAGGAGTTGTGTGTTTATCGATTTATGCCTTGCTACGCTATCAGTGCCCGGCCCACTTTCAATGGTGAATGAGTGCCTTTCTTCGCGAATCGACAATATGCCCGAAATGTAGACCAAATATTTGATCGTGAATGTTCAGCGGGGCGTTTTATAGGTATATAAATATGAACCTATACAGTATACGAATGCTGACGAATAGGCCAGTAATAGTATGTACATGACGTATGTATAGCGATAAAACGCAAACAAAAATTAGGTCTACAAACCTAGAGACTGAATTCCCACCCTATATTCGTGAAAAGATTGTAACATAGATCTATATACTTACGTAGTTCTGTACTTTCGATTGGATGCATTGTGTGAAATGAGTCTGTCACATTATGATATTATGCAGTGTTAGTGATCTAATCATGCTAATGGGACCATTAACTAGTAGGCTTCCATCTATTGGTACCAAGATCAAATTGTCATTATATTTTACGGGGAAAGTCTGTGATCTGCACGATGTGAAGTCATATTGTAGTTCCACCCGTGCACTGAGTTCATGGCGTGACAAAGTACACTGTACCCCCGACAAAACATGGGATATTGCTCATGCCCTGAGGGTCCGATGAGAGGCCATTGTTTGGATTAGACCCCTCTCAGTGAGACGGATAGCACGCGGGAATAGCAGCTGCCCTTGCTGCGGATGTTAATTGCATTGCCGAGTTCTTGCAACTCATGTCTGGCTTCCGTCCCAAGCCTTGGTGAATTGTGCCGAACCCAAGGCGTTCCCCATTTATTCCCTTCCCCAATACTGCAGCAACTGCACGGCAACGCCCAACCGGAGCTAATTATATACAACACCCTCTCGCTTCCAGATTAGCGAGGCCAAATGATCCGCATTATTGAAGCACCCAGCTCTGTTTACGCAATTGATTGAGCAGGCCTAGCCCTTCTCGCCGAATATGGATCATCGATATTTCGATACAGATAATGATGTTGGCCCAAACTTATGCACATATTCTATTATATCATACATCAATTCATTCCAGTGTTGGGCGTCCACCCAAATCATTCATAATGGGTATTCGAGTGATGTAATAATGAATTTACGTAGGTTTATCTTAAAAATACAATCATATTTCAGTTCGGTCACGGGAATATGGTGCACAAATGTGTGACCCCAATGCCATTCCATTTGAATAGAAGTTCGTCACGCGGCTTCTCTCGGAATCCGCCTCTCATATTACCAAGGCAGATATTGGTCATTTCAGATCCCCTCGCCTAAACGTGTCACTCAAGTGCGGACACATTTTACATGGCTCTGATGGCAGTAGAGGTTGATAGGGTTACGGCGTGTTTTGGCCTGACATCACCTCCAGGTCGTGTTGTGTCAATGCCCATAGACAATGTGACAATGTCTCGGGCTGTGTGCACTCTGATAGCTCAGGTGACATGAGCCTTATTGAATACCCCCATCACGTTATATTTACATGGAATCGATGGTTTCAGTGAACGATATTGCCCTGGCGTACCCCGGGCATACTTAGTTCGTTCCAAATGTGTTATAGTTTGATACGGGTCATGTACCTATAAATGTAACGTACATGTTTATGTATTGACCTCTTTATTAAATGGCGTATATGGGAAAAAGACAGTCTTGGGTCTGACTCTTCTAATCGAGCTGCCGTTAGGCTACATATACATATATATGCCAGTCACTCGTATAGCGTGACGGCAGCTCATGATAACGCACTGGTGTCGCTTTGACGTACAATGTACGTGTATATTCAACTATTCCCGCATGACCTCAATATCCTTCTTTACATGTCTTGGGTAAATTGTGTAGGCCTATTTTGCCTGCATGTCGCGTCCCTGGCTTGTTCGATCATAACACGGCGGTATGATGGTAACGGATACGGTGATGTTGAACGTACATATGTGTAAATGTTCAACTTGAGACAGCTATATGTGCATGTGCCGTGTTTGGTGTCATGTCACATAGTACATGTATCCGATCCTCCAGTTACCAATAGCTCGCAGTAATGTGACGCTGGTTCAGATACATATATGCATTCATAGCCTGTATGTTTTCTCGTTAGTACATGTAGTCGATACTAGTAATGTAGAGGATGTGATAGTAAGTTCCTCATATTGAATGTGTAATCCGCGAACACATCCTACGTGTAAACTAGCATTTGACTGACTGAATGAGGGATTTTATGTGCCCTGGTAGACCTGTACATGTACATGGCGTAGGCTACAAAATCCATCACTACACTTTTTCAGGCTGCTAGAGGATTTATACTAAGTTGATGAATCTCGTTATTCCTACGTAGCCTACGTGTATATGTTTAAAATACATGTGTAAAGTTCGGCGATCCCATGATAAAGAGATATAACCCATTACTAGAGTGTCACCAAATGTCTTATAAATCTGCCTGCATCTGTGCACCATATCCGTGGTGTCACTACTCGTGTAGCCCCACCACGCCATAATGCTACACATGTACATTATATCACCGATTTCAGTCTTTCCATTGGGTATAAACAAATTCACCTAAATGTAAAGTGTATCTGAAATACTTCAGTTTTCAGATTTTTAATCAGAAAACAATTTGGCCAGATATCCGATCTTTGAATACCACATTGCTTTGGAGAGGAAATTTGTTCAGAACGCGCTTTATGCCTCATGCACTGTAACCACCACAATTGTTGAATTCCTGTTCAATATAAACATGAAGTGTGATCGATTGCGTTTGGGCTGAAATTTAATATTTTGGAGATTTGCTGAAGTAATATAGCTTCCAGTCCAATGAAAACATAAATTTTCGAGATTATCCGCACAGGCTATATCCAAACCGACCGAAGTTCATTGGGCGAACAACGTTGGAGGTTTTTATTTGAACTTGACTTCAGACAGGTATTACGTTGAGCAGTGTCATATTCATGTACATGTATATTATAGCATAAAATATTTACGATTCACACTGCCGATTAAATCTGCTACTGATATCACATTCATTATTTTTTACTTGCATATTCGTGTATACTTTTATGATTGAATGTAAATATCTTGTATGTTGAACTTGAGATTTTGTAGAGTCGTTTGATCGCGTCTGAATTACACGTATCTTGATAATTAGTCCTATATCAAATTACATATTCCATTTACCAGACCATTGCAGACAAATTCGTGACCGAAGTAGCCTATACCCTATATATAACCCACGTGTATACATGTAGGCAGTCTATCTGTCATGTTGAATCAAAGGTAAAGCACGAACGGTTGTATGTAAATCCATTCGAAAAATGTTTTGCAATTCACTGAAATTCATTCGAGTAGTTTTATGGAGGACAATATATATTAACGTGTGGCGATGCTTGGGCCTCGCTGTTGATGTTGTAGAGATGTACCTGTATGCCTGTGTTGTGTCCCTTCACTCAATGTACATGTACGTCTGAATTCACCCAGTAGGTTTAGAGTAGGATCGATATCAGCTTTGTTATGTGTTGATTTGATTACATATACATGTATATTGAACATACATGTACATGTATATGTGAGTAGGTGTACGTGTTTTAAGCCTTTAGTGTGTTCACCCCATACACCATGTACGTGTACATGTACTTGCACATAAAGTTATTATTTGACCCATGTGCTGTTCTTTTGAATTATCGTAGAAGCGACTCCATTTCCCATGTTTTGTGTTTCTCTCTTTCCCTGGCCAGGGTTTTTACAAAACATACACAGACCGTCGGACTTGGTGGTCATAGCCCACGTGCCAGAGACGCCCCATTTCAACGCATTCTCCTTCAAGCGTAAGTAAGCCCCGCCCCTCGACATTCCCCGGATGTGGATCCACGACAACACGTCACTTTGACACACTCGGCCTCTTCCTGATTGCATGGTGTCGTGTGTGTACCGCATGCTTTCTCTATCCAGAGCTAATATCTCTCTTTCTCTCGTATAAAACCTTTACGTGTAGATCTAGATGTGTTGTCACCTGGCTAATGCACATAATGTAACCCGGTAGTTTTCTTTCTGATTCTCCAGGAAGTTTGATGGTGTACATGTACCTCACGGTCCAGTGTAGGGGAACAACGAAGTAAGTCTTTTTCCCCGCCGCGACCAATTGTACGCTCATCAAACTTGCAGAAGGCTTGATGTGTTCATGTACACATATGCTTACTTTTAGGTATATGGCATGCTGCTCATATCACTACAACTTTAGTTCTTCAATTCCTAACATCGCGGTTTGAGCTTTCTCTGTTGTTGCTTTACCATGGGCTTTCTCCCCGCGACCTTAACCTTGCCATGGCCATGAGCGCACAGGATGCTGAGCAGACAGTGTCCTACTCTTTCTTACCGTGTATATACCTGCTCACTCTCACAGGGTACCTGGACAATGTGCGGCGAGAAAACGACCTCGTGGTCATCTGCCACGTACCCGAGGTCCCCGACCTGCCCGTGTTCTCCTTTAAAGGTAAGCCCGGCGTCACCTACAGGTACAGGTAAGCTACATGTACAGGTAACGCTCGGGCGGGCGTCTACAGGTGTGTCCAGGTAAGCGAGGATACACGATTGTACCTGTGTGTACACTGGAGATTGGAGTACACATATTAAGCCAGTATAGTACACGTACTTTATCAGCACGTACTGTATAGGTATTTTAACTGGCAGGTTGGGGTATATCGTCAGTAAAATAAAGGACAATACATGAATACATGTAGTATCTATAATTATCCTAGATCACAATGGAGTTTAATTTTGATGAAAAATAAATAAGGCTATGCATGTACGCGTGTACAAATCACTGTACATGTACCAAAATTCGCATCATCCAGCGTTAAATGTATCCAAACATAATAATCCAACATTTTTGGCTTTGTTTGTTGTGGTAGTCTGATTAAAATGATCCAAAAACGATCATTTGGGAATACCGGTTGCGCTACATGCTATTAATGAAAATAAACTGATCGAATGAATAATATTAATGAGTTTACTGTTGCGTAACAAATTGGCAAAACATGATGTATTTGTATTGTGCATTCTAAATTTGGTACTGGCTGCTGCTTGTTGTCATGCATGGGTCTATAAGATTGTGTACCATTTATAGCTATTATATGTTTGTTGTGTACTGGATTCAAAATCGAATAATGAAGCGTTCGATGAATTGCTTGATATGGCTGTTTTATCGCATTCTTTTACACCAACCCGGGGTGGGGGAAATATGTGGACCAAAGCCTATGTTAGAAGAATTAGGTTTACGACTGTCATAGAGTGTTAGCCACGGGGGGATTCTCTCCATTTGCTTCGCCAGCGTATGTTGATTGCACAGACGCGGACAGGTTTTTATCCTGACTAATCCCTTGGTGGGGCGGGAATCCTATTGGCAGGGGAAGTCCAAGCAAACCCGACTATGAGAATTTGTCTTCTCCATAGACTGATAGTTTTATGGGAGGGTTTGTCTTTTAGGGTATCGTTCATTCACTGTACATAGATCCACGTGTACTGTGAGATGGCCACTGATTGTTTAGCGAGAATATTGGGCAGATAATTGGATCTTTCCCTTGGGGATACGTACGTAGGCTACATTGTATACGTTATACCATAGAATTCCAACCCTGTGGTTGTACTCTTTTTCCCTGCATCAGCATACGTGACTCGCACATACAGACTACAGATCTATCACATCCGAGATGGGAGGGCTTTGGGTGGATTTGCATGAACATAACATGAACAGCATACATGTATATGTACGTTTATATGTGCAGTACAGTGGTGGTTGCCAATATCTGCTTATTTAGGCTCGCATGAATACTTCATGTACGCATATATTTTTTTACTTGCATGCAAATCAAAAGCTACATGTACGTATACAGTGACTGCTCACCAGGACCTAGCTGTTGTTGCACCAGACCCCTTGTCCTGTTTGATTTTAAAACCGTACTTTCTACTTTGTGTTGCACGAGTGAATGTTGATACATGGGATTTAATGTACCAGTTGTGCAGTAATTCGATCCTTAGTAGGGTCCTTAGTAGGGTCCTTATGAAAAAAATACGACCAGCTATGGCTCACTGTTCGGTTGGTTCGATATTGATAAATTGATAAAACTATTGCATAACACAAACCATGCTGTTCAAGTCTAATGTTTGTTCAATGTACTGCACATGTTACAGCTTGAGCAATGTTTTAGTCTCGTTCGACAAATTTCAGAGTTTGTTATTTACTTAGCGAACCCAGCTACATTTGATGGTATTTCTTGATGCTATTTTACATGTATGCATATCTAGTATGCTTTACATGTATGTAGTAGATAAAAAATGCACGAAATTAACAAGGATCTAAATGTCAAAGGAGACTGGATTTGTGATGATGGTGTTCGTGGACCATTCTTTCTGACAGGAGTATAAAGGGGCATAATGTACAAACATTCATAACGAAAAAGGAGTAAATATTTTGTCCATTTGCTCATTTAATTCAGTTTTTTTTACAACGGAAAATCAAACTTCATAGTAACGGTTCTTGGAAGAAATTATTACATAGATAGATGCACGTTAGGCCAACAGTTTTATTGCTTTACTATTATGTTGGCCTTATATAAGCAAAAAACACCGCATTGTATTTTAGCAAAATTATGTTTAGGATCGAAGTTACATGTTAGGTATTCATAAATGTATTTCGTTTCCCCTCAACTCGGCCAGTGTTTATTTGTTGATATTACATGTAAAATGTATGCAGTACATCATGCACGTGTACATTTTTCGACATACAAGTCATACAATATACACTCGTACATGTATTAGTTAAGAATGTCACCCCACCTCTGTACATATTTATGTGTAGTTTACTCTCTAATATAGTATTTCCATAATGAAATTTTTAATACATAAAGCTCTTTAACGAAAGCCTTCTGTTGAACAAAATAATGATGAGATTACCACCCATCACTTTATTATTGTTAAATGTTCAAATGTATACCTAACTAGTAAAATATTGTGAAGTAAACACAATATGGGAACACTACTGTATATTTACTTTTTAAATAATGTCAAATCTGACAAATGTCTATAACAGAATATAATTTTTAAAAAGAACATGATCAAACGTAAAACTAAATGCTAGTGGTAGTTTCGTGAGTAGTATGGACCGTACTTGGGGCGGTCACGTGGCTGACTAGTTGTGTTGACACTCGCCAGATGGCATGAACCTGCCGGTCGAGGAATGGCAGAAGACGGTCCAAGATCAACTCGAGAAGGTCGAGAAACTCGAGAGTGACTACACGTCCGAGCTCATTTCCAGAAAGGTATTGTCATAGTGGGGGTAATGCAAGCTAAGAGTGAGTGAATTTATACAAACTGTAGCTCGTAGCTTGTCTCGTTGCCTGCATTGTTCGATTACACATGCATATATTCTTTTGCTGTTGGTGATACTGGGATTATCAGTTGAGCTTATCATTTGTACATGTGCGAAGCATATTTTGAAAGCTGACCCTACATTCGCGATATATCCTGTTGACAGTTCCCCTACAAGGTACACTCCGAGCAGGACAAGAACCCTGGCCAGGGGATTATCAAGATAGCCGATGCTGAGAAGGCTGACATGATTGTGATGGGTACACGAGGTCTGGACGCGATCCGCCGCACCCTGCTGGGCAGTGTCAGTGACTATGTCGTGCGTCACTCACCCGTCCCAGTCATCATCTGTCCCAAACAGAAGTAACACTGGCCACGATTTGCTCACAGCGCCCTGCGCCACATCTAGGGAATCTACCGTTTTACTTGCTCGACTTCACTTTGTAGACGTTATGACACCAAACAAGTAATACAAGTATATGATCAACGTTACTTTCATAATGTTGTTGTGTGCGAGATATGTTAAATCATTAAACTGTAAAATTGTGGAGTTTCTTCCACCTATATTGGTCAATAATGTGTCGGATGATACATGAAGCAAATGTAAACTGACATCGGTTTTCTTTCACGGAAAACACAAGTCTATTATAAAATGTAATATAAAAGATTTCATTCAATTATTCATTGTTTATATATTTTTATGTTTTGTTCGGCTTTCAAATACCTCATTTCTTTGTAATATAAAGAAACTCATTCCAAAATACACCTGATGAACGGAGATCTGTTTAGTTTGTTGCATATTTAGATCTGAAATCATGTTATACACCTTGTTACACAAATGTGTACAAATTGTTTATTGTGAGGTTTTATATGTCTTTAGTTCTTTCATAGTCTAGTTCCCTAACTTACATATATGTATCTATCTGAACTGATTATCTGCTGTTTGTGTTTCAACACCTGGTCTGTCGTGCTAACGATATGAGCTGTCCATGCGCACATGATTATACGTGTATACATGTACACGTACGTTAATAACAAGGTATCATGCGACAATGTATCGATAGCTCTCGGTATAATTATGATATACATGTAGTAAATGACGGACTGGATTGTAGTGATTTTTTTTCCCACATCAATGTTCTTGTAGATTTGCTGAGTATTCTGTAAAATGACATCTACATGTAAGATCTGACGAAGTACCATGCTGTTATGTTTGTGTACATGAAAAGATGTTCTAATGAATCTTGCTGACTTCAGCCACAACTAAGCTAAGAAAGATCTGTGTTGATATATATACATATTTCGCCTTTTACTACATGTATGTGCACGTTATGTGGCAAAAATTTCTCTCGTATTAGTGTATCTGTGACAACTTCGTCAACATTTATATATAGATCAAGTACAATAAAATCATACTAAAATATGGTGTTTCACTCACATAATCTCATCTTTGAAGAACTACTCATCAATAAAATACAATGTTATGATTAACGGGTTATTCAGTTTAACTTCATGTTCAGAGAATGAGCAAATTTTGTGCGTCAGAGACAGTAAAAAAATATTAAGAGAGAGAGAGAGAGAGAGGGGGGGGGGGGGGTTGAGGGTCATACTTTCATTTTCAACGTTATACGGGGGGAGGGGGGGAGGGTTGCATGATTTTCTTTTCAATGGGACGGGGGTTAGAAGATTGAAAGTGGGTTATTTTGATAAATCTGAATGTTGAAACAGTGAATTAGTGAATCTACTCAATACATTGACTGTACTCGGAGTACTAGTACATGTATACGACATAATCTATTCTTTTGTCACATTATCAGTGAAACTAAAGTTCTGAAATTGGATCCTAGAAAGGACCATACAGAAACATCCAACATCAAGAGATGTCTTGATCCACGTGGATCAACAATCGCTCATCACCCTGACTGAAACATTCTCACCAAAGATCGACCTTGGACCTAAGCAGCACTACAGCTGAACACGGTGCCAGCAAGGATGAACCCAGACCAGCAAGGCACTGTCACAGATGCCCGAGTCACATTTGCACCGGTGGCCGGCCGATGTTGGAACATCGGTTTTCCACCAATGTTCTAGCCGCCGGTGAGGTTTTTTTAGACGTCTTTTCCATATCTTTTGAGTGACCATGAAACCACCGGGTATTGCCCACTGGTAAGCTGCTATTGACCGGCGGCTGCACTCACGATCGCGCATCTTGATCGTACATGTATCTGTGCAAACCTTAAGAATTTGGCCAACCTACATTGCCCTACCAGAGATCGCACAATACCCTACTGATACATGTACGGTGACCATCTGATATGTACAAATATGCCCAATATCTGAAGATATTGAAGTACGAGATGTCACTTGCCAACTGAAAACATGACGCGGCCCTCCACAGTTCTATCCGGAACCGGATAAATACTATACCAAAACAAAGTTGAAGGTTTGATACACCCGAGAAAATGTCACCATTCCCCAACAAAAGTAAGAAGACTTTCAAATTGACAACAATGCAAACGAAGCTGAATACAATGTAGCTTCTAGGGATGTCCAGTCATCTTGGAAATTACTTTCGAGGTCATAACTCCAGTTATATCTAGTTCAGCCCAATAACAGAGTTAAGGATTGATTGCATGTGATCGTCATGAACCTGGCATTGACCAGCTATCCATTCACTTATAAAGTAATATAATATAAAGGTAATATAAAGGTAACAAATTCATGAATTTACACACTTCCAATCAACGTGAAACATTGCCTTTCTGATTGTTAGCCATCAAGGATTATTAACCGAGACTCTGTTTCTCACTAAGCAATGTTAAATTTGTTAAATTCATCGTTTTCATATGTCATTTTCCGACCTATTTCTCAGTCTACAAAATACACTCACAACAGGGCGAGCGAAAGGATTATGCTGTGCAGCAAATAGCTAGTGAGGCCAGTAAAACTCACAGGTGATATGCACTCGGGTGCACCAAGGTGTTTGGGATTATGAATGTTCAGCTCATTGTATTCATCTCACAGAAAGTATAGCCCTAGATATTCTCATTATTTTGACGACAACAAGGAATAAATATATGCAGCAGCCAGTGTTTGTCAAACAGAACACTCGAATCTTCGTTTTGGTGAAACGTATAAAATTATTTATCTAATCATCAAATTGCACAGCTTTCGTGATATCATCTATGAAACCATGTCTCGGTTCATCATCCCTCAGTATATGTGTATGTGCTAGCCAAGTTTTAGGTCAGGGGATTGTACTGTTTTGGTGATTTTGTTACCTTTACTTTCACATTATAAGTCAATGGAAAAGTGCCTCAGTGCAGTCACCGGTAAGTTACGTGCAATCACACCTTAAGTGCTATAGTCCCTTCATGAGCCGACAACGGTTTTCGCCTGACACCCTGTCACAGTGGGTCAGGATTTGTGTACTTATTTCAGAACAAAACATGTTTTGAATGCATGAAATACACAATGTCATGCTACAAAGCTGCCACTCATATTCACTTTTGGCGCCAAATCTTAGATTGAAACATTTTAGCCTGTGGTTGAATAGGGCTCTGCCCGTGAATAGTGCTAAGTTATATCTGACCTATTTTCACGATTCAAACATCAACGTGTGTGTTTTTGCCTCTTGACCCGGCCTAGATTTACTGCGCATAAATTATATTTTACCCTGTTCCCATAGGTCCGATGCGCATGTTAATTGTGCAAACAATCTTGTGTCTCGTGCACGCAGATGCAACTCGACTGCGCATGCGCAGGTCACACAAATGAGGAAACACATTCGTTGGTGCGGTTTAAATCAGTTGCAACGCTTGTAAAACTTGACTGCGCATGCGCAACCCAGTAAAGGCGATTCAAGAGAACGTTTCATTGTGTCATATGTGCAGGTCGTAGTCACAGATATATCAGAAAAAAATGTATGTACCGCCGCTAGGGACGCGTGCATGTAGGGTATAAGCCAGAAATAGACTTGGGGATGCCTCACACATTGAGGATTCCGTTTTAAGTGACGTCATTTCGCCAGATGTATGGTTGCCTAGGGAGACAACGCGAAGCGATATTGATCCACGTGCTGGTTTATTTTGCGCGTGTGGAAGTCTGGTTTTGGGAAAAGCAAAAATTCCGATGGTATTCCCCGGGATTTGGAGTAGAGAAAGGTTTTGCTGGGTGTATGCTATGTCGGCAATTGCGATCTGAAAACGAGCTAAATTGACAGGGGTCTTGTTCAACGTCATTTTATGAAAAATTGGTACTATCATGCTCTATAGTGACCTAGATTTTATTGAAGTACTATATGATTATACTATCACACCCTGTCAACCGTTAAGCCCTCACTTGGAAAGGTGAAACGCACACCCGAAGTTGCCCAATTTAACATTGATTTAAATGCAGCCAATAATTGGTCATTTCAACCCTGTAGGACCTTAGATCCAGAGTACCCCACGCTCGAGAGTGGGGTACTCTGGATCTAGTAGGACCTTTACTCTGTTGACATCTATAAATATCGTCAATAAAAACAGTCAACAAGAGGTCAAAGGTCATATTTAGGGCTAGTTATCAGTAGTTACATCGCAACCCTGGGTCCATGCCCCTGGGTACGGTCAGTCACCCAGTTTCGTTGGAACTAAGTTATCAGAAGCATAGAACTCTGATCGATTCGCGAGCTGGGTGGTATTAAATTCGGAAACATTCAAGACTCGGACCACAAAAATGAACAAGAAAGCATTTGCCCCTCCAGAAACATTGAATTCTCATCGAAATCGCTGCCAACTGACTTGAAACAATGGTGTAAAATGTTCGCACGGTATCGTCTGGCTACAAAACTGAATACAGAAGATGGGGTAGTACAAGTGTCCTGGCTGTTATATGCCATGGGCCCCGAAGCAGAGAACATTTATGACACATTCTCATGGGCCGCAGCAGTGGCTGGTGGACAGCCAGCTGAAAATAAGAATGACTATGACACAGTCATCAAGAAATTCAACACAGATTTCATACCACAATTGGACTCGGTGCATGAGAGGGATCTCTTTGTCACACGGAAACAAGATCTTGAAGTGTAGAAAGTTTTCTACGAGAACTACAAACTCTGTACTTGAAATGTGATTATCCTGAGGACGAACGTGACGAATATGTGAAAGACGGGTTCATCCCAGGACTCGGTGATAAAGACTTTAGTGTGAAACTACGGAGGACACCAGGAATCAAACTCCAACAGGTGGTGGCACAAGCTAGAGCAATAGAAACTGTTTCACAGCAGGAAGCCACATCAAACATGGATGAAAGTCAGGCACAATAGCGGTGGATATCAGGGCCGTGGGCGTGGCAGAAATCGTGGAAACCAAGGAAACCGTGGCACCAGCTACAGAGGTCGAGGACGCTGGCCCAGTCAGGAACAGCACAGTCATGGACATGCAGAACACAGCTATAACACGCAGGAGAGTTCTTCAGATGCTTGTAGAAAATGTAGCCGACACCACGGAGAATACTGTGTAGCTGACTACTATGCATGCAGGAAATGCAGGTGCAAAGGACATTTGCAGCCATGTGTCCAAGGAACAAATCCGTCAAGAATGTGGATGTCGATGATGAAGAAGGATTGGAAAGTCAGGACTGTCTTGGATCCATAACAACGTCAAAGTACAATGACTCGGAGCAGCTGGACAGCTCACAAGAACACATCGACATCATCATTACAGTCAGGGATTCACAGTGAAATGTTCTCTTGAATCGCCTTCACTGGGTTGCCCATGCGCAGTCAAGTTTGACAAGCGTTGCAACTGTTTTAAACCGCACCAACGAATGTGTGTTTCCTCATTTGTGTGACCTGCGCATGCGCAGTGGAGTTTCATCTGCGTGCACGAGACAGAAGTTTGTTTACGCAATTAACATGTGCATCTGACCTATGGGAACAGGGTAGAATATAATGTATGCGCAGTATATCTAGGCCAGGTCAGGAGGCAAAAACACACATGTAGATGTTTGAATCGTGGAAATCCGTAAGATATAACTGGAGTTATGACCGCGAAAGTAGTTTCCAAGATGGCTGAACATCCCCAGGAGCTATTCAGCTTTGTTTGCATTGGTGTCAAGAAACTCACCATCGCTGGGAAAGGAATCAAGTTCAAAGTAGACCCAGGAGCAGACATGATTCTCATAACCCGAGGTGTCTACGAGAGCATGTCGCCAAAACCTGTACTGGAGAAGGCCCCCGACCAGAACAGTCCTGGAGGAAAAGTGGAAGTTCTGGAGAGATTTACGGCATACACACTGTTCAAGGACAACACATATCGATTCTATATGTATGTTGAGAATGGAAAGTGCAAAAATAATGTACTTGGTCGTGCAGTGGTAACCAGCATGAAACTGGTCAAACACCAGAACACAGACTTGTGTGGAAAGATCGCAACCTAGCTGGTTATGATTCACATAAAAGAAAATGCTGCACCGTACCATATCCCTGTGTCATGCAGAACTGCACAATCAATTTACAAGCTTGTCGAGGCAGAGCTCGACCAGGTGGTGAAGGACGGAATCATAGAAAGAGTGACTGACCGACAGACTGGTGTGCACCAATTGTCCCAGTCTGGAAGAAAAACAAGAAAACTGTCAGAATCTGTGTCGACCTTAAGAAGCTAATTCGTGCAGTAAAGCAGCAGCGCTATATCATTACAACACCTGATGAGATCATAGCAAAGCTGCATGGATCAGAAATTTTTTCAAGTTAAGATGCAAAGTGCGGATATTGGCAGCTGTATTTGGCGCCAGGATGTCGAAATTTGACAACATTCATAACTCCGTTCGAAATTTTACAACATTCATAACTCGATTTGCATTCAGAAAGCTCCCCAAGGTATATCCCGTGTATCTGAGATATTTCAGAGGAATATGTCAGAAATCCTGGAAGGACTAGATGGCGTATCAGTGTACCAAGACGACATTCTGGTACATGGGTAGACAACAGCGGAACATGATGCAAAACTCCAGGAAGTTCTGGGTCATCCCAAGGAAGCAAAAGTGGAGCTTAACAAATCAAAGTGCCAAATCAGACAGTTGGAAATAAGTTTCCTTGAGAGAATCTTGACAAGCAACGGAATCTCAGCAGATCCGGAGAAAGTTAAGACAATCGCCGACTTTTCCATGCCAGAGAATGTCAATGAGCTACGTTGGGTAATTGGGATGATAAATTACCTGGGCTCATTCATTCCAGACCGTGCCCAAACAATGGGTCCCCTCTACGCTTTACTGCGATCAGACACAACCTGGGCGTTGGGGCCAAGTCAAGACTCGTTACTGAAGAAAGCAAAGCAAGTGATCATGGAAGCTCCAACTCTGGTGTACTACAATCCAAACCTTGAAACTCGTGTGGGCATGTGAAAGATTTGAGAAATACCTGTATGGAATGGATACATTCACCCTTGAAACTGATCATAAACCATTAGTCCCACTAATAATGACAAAAGACTTAGATGCTGTACCTATACGCTGTCAACGCATGTTGATGCGGTTGATGAGTTTCAACACCAAGGCCATTCACGTGCCTGGGAAGGACATGATCATAGCAGACATGTTGAGCCGTCATCCAGTCAGGGCTGAATCCCAGTCAGAATCTGATGAGGAAGTGAAGCTTTATGTTGATGAATTAGAAGACTGTTGGCCAGCGACACATCGCCAGCTGGAGAACTCCAGGGAACATACAAACAGGGACGAAACCCTGGAAGAAGTGCCTCATAAAAATGTGCCACTGAGGTTCAGTTTTGGGCCAAACTCGACTGGGGTCAAAATGAAACTCCGTGCAGAATGGACATTGGTTTGTTTCGCATCGCCTCAATGTGTCTATCTGGGCTAGCGTCATCGTCACTTGCTGGTGATTGTATCCGTGAATACGGCATCTCTTTTTGACCGGAATGGAGTTCCAATCGATGTGAGGCCATGGTGGCGTCTCGATTGCTCAAACAGTGGCCATGAGTTTAGCGAACTGTCAGGTCACACCCGAGCATCTGTTTGAGATGTTTAAACCTCTGGAGGAGCTAGACAAAGTCGGCAAGAATCTAGGTTCAACTACTGCACGTAACCACGATCCACGTGCTGATGCTAGTCGTCGGGTTAGAATCCAGTTGCTGTCGGGGAACTTGCGATACGATGTGAGAACAGTAAAAGGGTTCTGGTGCTCTTCCACCTCGAAATCGTTTACTGTGCCGAGCAAGCATTTTCCTTATGGCTAGGAATTCCCCGTTCCATTATCTGTTGATCGATGTTGGGAGAACGCCAGTTGACAATCAGATTAAAAGTAGCTTTAACTTCTCAAGGCGATTTGTAGTGATAGAATGTAGACTGGTTCGTTGTGATTATTCACTGCCGAATGCCTGGTAATGTCTTTATCTGCAATAATTCCACGTCTCAACTCTCTGGAAACTTTCTTGCGAGTGACCTTCATACATTTGTAAGCAGCCTATTGTCTTGGGCATATAGTGATGCGCCGTTTCAGGGAATGGTGCTTGTATGCAGTGCCTACTCGCCTATATAATCAGATATGTCGTCGCCCTGGCAGCACTCGATCTCCCTTTTCTGGCTTGCTTACCAGTCCAATGCGATGGGGGGTTTCCTCTCTCCGTCCAGTTTTCCGTGTACATTCTACAAACCCTGGATCACTCATTCCATACATTTCTCTTCCTTCTTTTGCTATCTATTTGCAGTACTTTACTGTACAACCAATCTTCTAAGTGGAGGATTTTAATGTTTATGCCATTGTGGCTGCAGGCTTACACACATCTCGGTAAAATACAGGGTCAACTTGACTGGCACATTACACACGGGGATAATTTGTCGTGACATGAATGTCATTTTCACAGGGTCATCGTGTTAACTTAGGGGGCGGCATATTTTTTATTTATTTGATGACAGGCCGCGTTTTAATATTTGTAGGTTGAAGTGTGGTGTCATCCTGCATCATGGCGTTACCCAGTATTGACATCGGGCGAGCTCCAATGGCTGCCAACATTCTCCAGGTTTGACCACCCTGGCATATTTTCAATACCTAGGTAGCCTTGCGTATCCCATGACTTGAAATTTTATGCAAAAATGGATGTAAAGAATCATGGCATGTGACAGGTTGCATTATGACAAATATGCAATGCATACAGTCACCACGGCGTTCAAAATCCATACATCGATACATAATGATAATGCAAGCATCATTTTTCCGTGTCAAGACTATACCATGAAATATAATGTTCTTGCCTCATTGACATCTTAGGTTACATCCATATAAAAGTAATAATAGTGAAGAAAAACATTAAAATATGTACATATAGTATTATAAATTATGACACATCCATAAACATTAGATCCGTAAACATTCATTGTTCATCATCATTCATTTCAGTCCCATTATTTCACTCGGGTTATCTGAAAAGTGCGGGTTTGCGGCACTTCTTTCGGGAACGTCTGAGGGGCTGATTCATCTGGTCTGTCCCACTACCCTGAGGATCTCTGAAAAGAGAGGGATGGGCAGGGGAATGGTGGCGCGGCAGGAGCTGAATGACGGAGCCATTCGTTAAGTAACTGCACTTCCGTTTTGATCTTTTTGGGTGGTGCAGATAGAGTACAGTTTGTATTACGGGTCGGCTGGTAAGGTCCGGTTTGAGTCGTCGGATGAGGATGTCATTCCGGAAAGTGAGCCAATTCCATCTCACTACAAGAGTTCTCACTTCCTCCCCTCACGAGTGATTTCCTTGGATGTGGGTTTTGTTTTCCGGCTTGTACCCACTGCCGTACCTTTCCAATACTCGGGTCTACTTTTGAGTGACTATTATGTCCTCCGTCGTATAGTCGGACAGCCATTTTTGTCCATCCAAGGCGATGTTGGTCTTTCGTATGCATGCGAACTGTCATGGCAACAACATTCGAGTTGGGACTAGTGAGTCAATCGTCTCACAGTCTTGGTGTCTTGGTGGAGGTTGGTGGAGGTTGGTGTCAGTCGGTGTGGACACAATCTGTAGTCGTCAGATGGGAAGTTCTCTTGAACTTGTTTCCGAATAGAGAAACTTGTAGATGACCAGGAAATGCTGATTCTTGCAACTGTGGTATCTGGAGAACCCATTGGTATTACTTTGTTGGTTCCCCGGTGGTATTCAATTCGAAAAAAGTTACTGTTGGAGATTGGCCAACCAGCAGGCTAGCATTCCGTCAGCACCATTGTAATTCTTGAGCTAGTGGAGTGAGCTGTGGTCCATTCAGATGAGGAATTGACTACCCCAAAGATAGTGGCAATAATGATGTACCATTTCGACTACAGCTAGTAATTCCTGATATGTTGTGCAGTCATTTTTTTGCGTCCTAGGACAAAGTCTTACTTGCGGACCCGTTTGGGACTTCTTTGCCATTCACTTTCTGTGACAAGGCACCTCTGATGGCGAAGCCACTGGCGTTTGTGTCCGGGATGAATTAATCCTCTTCTGACGTAGTTGGGGGAGCGAGCTTGGGAGCTTGGATCAGAGCGTTCTGGAGTCAATGGAAGGCTCATTTTTGTCAGGACCCCCAGGTGAACATTGTGAGCCAATTCGGTGAGGGTTTCTGCTATGTCAGCATACGTGTAGTCTTTTATGAATCGCCGATGGTAATTGGTGAAATCCAGAAACGAATGTACGCCTGTGATTCCGTATGGTGTTGGCCATTCCCTTACTGCCTTGCTTTTGTTCGGTTCCACCCGAATTCCTTGGCCACTCGCAATAAATCTGTGATTTCATGTTGAAAGAGTTCACACTTCTTGGGAAAGGTGAAGACCAGTGTTTCGGATCCGGTCCAGGACGACCTTGAGGTTGACGAGGGCCTGATCAGATGTCTTCCCATATGCTATCACATCGTCAAGGTGACCATAAATATGAAATATCCCTGGAGGATGGTCACCGTTAACGTTTCAAAAGTAGGCTGCGTTGGCCAGGGCGTCGTGGGTATCTTGAATGTTCGGCAGGGGGTAGGAGTCCTTCCTAGTCATGTAGTTGAATTGGTGGTAATCCCTACAAAAGCGGATTTGACCATTCTTTTTCTGTACGAGCACTATTTGAGAGCTCCATGGAGTCGGATGGCTCCATGCATCCTAGCTTCAACATCTTGTCAATCTCTTCATCACTGATGTATTTCTGCACCTGGTGAACTTGCCGTTGTCGCTACTTGATAGGTGTGGAGTCGCTGGTGTTGATTCAATGTTGGATCTTTTTGATACATCCAAGCTGTCCATCCGGATCCATGAATGTGTCCCGATATCGGAAGATCAGGTTTGTGCATCATCTATGCTGGTCCATAATCCTGCTTGATCCACCAGTTCCTGTAGATGTCGGCATAATGATCTGCCATACTTGTCGGAAAATTGGACTTATCACCGGGTTCGTGTAGCATCCCTATGATGCTTTCCACCAGGCTAGCTATCGCAACTGGTTCAGCCCTGTTTAGGGTCGTGGTACAGCCGCCTTGATTGACCACAGTCACTTTTATACACTTCCGATCCAGGGATGTAAGTGTATGACCCATGACTAGGTCAGTCTGTTCCGTGAACGTCATGAGTGTTTGTACTAGTCGAGGGTGTCTTCGTATCTGAACCTTGGATGTCGAGAATAGTTCCTCGATAGCTTCATTTCAGGCAGGAAAAGTCATGGCTAGGTGAATGGCTAGTGGTACTACATTCGCTTCAAGTTCTTTTTGTGCGAAGTGCACTTTTTATTGATAACAATAGTTCCCTCACCAAAGTTCACAACAGCGTTCACATGGCGGAAGAAGTTCACCCCATCATTTCGTCATGGATGTGAGCGATACAGACTGTGAGAGTCCTATCCTTTGTGCTGATCTTAACAGTGAGTTTCAGCACCCTATCAGACGTCACAGTTAACGTCTCATATGGAAGCACTTGTCCGACGGAGTCAACGTTGATCTTTGTGTACATAGTGCAACAGGTCGCATCGCAGGAGAGAGATCTGTGCTCCGATATCCAATATGGCCCTGCTAGATTGTTCTCTGTAGTGTACCGGTAGTCTCCAACTTTCCATGGTTGGTCGACAAACGTCAATCACAATGGGTTCTTCCATGTGGCTTTCCAATGGATCATGGCGAGGTTGTGCTGCCGGGGGCTTGGTGCTGCCGGGGGCTTGGTGAATAATCCAGCATCATTGGAGATCCATTCGGCATCTGAAGTACTATCACCTGAGGTATCTTGGCTGCATAGTGGTAACACCCCTTCATGGCGTTGAGGCTCATGGGGAGGTCGTTTTTATAGGGGCATGGTCAGTTGTGATGCTGTTAACCCTTCGTGGAGTCGAGGCGCATCGTATTGAAATGGTGGTTTCAGAATGATTTAGTTCTGTGTTACAGTCGACGTTATGACCTGTGATGGTTTTGGTGCGGGTGCAAGTGCCTGAATCGCCGGGGGCATGTATCCTGGTACATACATGTTAGTATGGATCATTCATGGTCGGTTTTCCTGGATGATGCTTGCTCCACAGAATCTCCCATGCCTAGTTTCGATCAGAACTACCATGAAGTGAACTACCATCCCATTTTTTTACTAGGATGTTTCGAAGTCAAAATTATTCACCCATAGATGTCCTGGCCTCTTGCAAAAGAAGCATTTTGTGGGCGATCCTGGCGGCGGGGATTTGTCATCACAGGGAACAGCTGTCGCTCTCTGAATGGAAAGAGAGTGAGTATTGTTCCTCCTCGTCACTCATGAGAGATTATCGTATTCCTGCACGATTCGGGGGTCACATCCATGGGGATTTGGTCCGCAAGAGCCCTTAGTCATTCGACAAATTCTTCTGTGTCTTCTCGACGGATGTCTTTTAAATTGTTGTCTCAGTACAGGCTTCCAGCTTTCCGAGAGCGTGTCAAGGAAGGTTTCCCAAGACGTTCACATGGGAATATCCAATGCCAAGGCTTCAGCACGTCTGCATGAGGTGTTGAGGAAACTTGTGGTCTTTTTCAAGTTGTAGAGTCGAACACAGCCATAAATTGTTTGTAACTTCGCCATTGCACTGATTTACTCATGATAAGTTGATCTTGTCTGAGGTTTCCTGTCGTCTATTGACCGTAGTTCTCATAGAACCAAGATGGCTAATCATTTCTTCAAAAATTATACTCCAACTGGTCGTCTTGTAGGAAATATTGGTGTCATGTGGTGTGAATGTCGAGCTGTGATTGGCTGTAATGTTGCACACATATGTCATGACCTTAGTGATGCATGTGTCTGCTTGGAGATGTTTGCTGCTTGTCGAAAGTGTAATGTAGTGTTGGTATTTTGCAGTATTGTGTAGTGTTGGATAATTTTGCAAGCTGTCTATGCGAATTGGTGCGTGTATGTCTGTTTGGATAAATGTAGGGACGTGGCTTTAGGGGAGTGAACGTATGCTAAAATATACTTCATAACGAGTATATGTTATATTGTATTTCCTCGCTTGAGCGCCGGACCTCAAAAGAGCGCCTCCTCAACTGAAAGACAATTTATCGAATGATTTCTCAACTGAATTGCCGGCAAGCCAACTCTCCATTGAAAGCAGCACTCAGTAAATGGCAAGTGTGGTAATTTTGTGTGGAAGGTATGACTTTAACAACTTATGTGATGAAATAGGTCGCTGTGCAAGACACAAATTTGGCTGCCTATAACAATCCTTTATTGCACGACCAGTCACTGTAGGCACGGATGAAAAGTATCACGTTCACGGTCTTTCACACTCCGCTAAACAAATGTCCTTTTAATATCCCATTAGTCTTCCGGTTTTTTCTGTGGTTATTTCATCCACAACTCTCTTAGATTTCTCAGAGTGTCCAACATACGTCTTCTCTCATTAAACAGTGGGGCAAGTAGGCCTGTCTGGGAGTGTCTAGTATTTTCCCGCCTGAAGTTGCGGTGACGTGTCTGTTTGGTCAGTGATGACGTGATATCATGTACTGTGCACCTGATTGAGATGGGCGTGTGGTTTTCTTGTAATCTGTACATGTATGTATGCGCTCGTGATATGTGTTTGTGTGCAAGTCCGGGAACGTGTGTTGTGTATGTAGAGCAAGAGGACGTGTGAAAGAGGCAAGAGTAAAAGAGATTGTAGACTTCTGTTATTGCTGTCCTATATATATCTACCATATACAGGGACAGTACACAGCCAAGGCTTTACCCAGGGGTGTCACGGTACACGATCCTTCCTACTCGTACTAGGGGTAAGGGGGCGCCATAACTCCTAGATATGCCCCCTAGACAGAAACACGGGATCGGGGAAATCCCCTACACTTTACGATAAATCCCAAGGGATCTTTTAGGTGCCGGATACCATAGACAGTCTCTTACACCTCCCGGCCTTTGTTTTTACCGCCGGTCGGACTGCACTAGCATGGGAGGTTTTCAGGCACAAGTGGCGCTGAGCGGACTCGAACCCACGACCTGTAGATCATGGGCCGAGCGCTCTGCCACTGTACCATCCCGCCCCCCCGGTACTGGTGGTCAGAATACATTCGTCTCCCCTAGCCAGGGGATGTAAATGGTGGATGTAAATTATGTAAATGGTGTCGATACTATAATACATAACATGACATTTATGTATACTGTAAAACTACTAATTTTGGCGGACGATTTATCTGGCGGATTCGGCGGTAGGGGAAAAACCGCCAAATTAAATCGTCCATCAAATCTACTGGATATATGTTAATAAATATGAGTGGTTTTAAAACCGCCAATTTGAATCTGCGCCAACTAACATGTAACTCACAACTGCCAAATTCAATAGCCACCAAAATTAGTCTTTTTACAGTACCCGTTCACTTGTGAGGCATTGAATTCATTCACGTGTGACCACTTTTAGTTGTATGGCTCGCATATACAGACCGGGCTCACATTTAGTGCTTGGAGTAGTATTGTTGGGGGAATTATACATTATGTCAGATAAGGCCCACGCCTCCGCATTCATCGCAAATACTGCGCGCCTCGGGCCATATTAGCGATTAATACTGAGGCTGGGGCCTTATCCTATACTTCTGTCCTACAGTCAGTGAGGAATGTGTCCAAAGCACATCAGATCCGCAATGTACAGGGAGAGTACACAACCACCCATTGTGATTGACGTTTGTCGACCAACCATGGAAAGTTGGAGACTACCGGTGCACTACAGAGAACAATCTAGCAGGGCCATATTGGATATCGGAGCACAGATCTCTCTCCTGCGATGCGACCTGTTGCACTATGTACACAAAGATCAACGTTGACTCCGTCGGACAAGTGCTTCCATATGAGACGTTAACTGTGACGTCTGATAGCCAAGAGTGTCCTGGCACCGGTAGTCAGAATGCATTCGGCTGTCGTAGCCAGGATAGCAAACATGTAAATGGTGTCAATACTATGATACATGACATGTGATATTGGTTTTATGTATACCCGTTCACCTGTAAGGCACTGAGTTCATTTAAGTATGACCACGTGTAGATGTATGACTCACATATGCAGACTGGGTTGACATTTAGTGCTTGGAGTTATATCGTTTGGGGAATTATACATCATGTCGGATAAGGCCCACACCTTCGCATTTATCGCAAATACGATTGAATAGGGAGTAGATTGCCAACTTCTCCAAGTTTCTTGATAGAAGTCCAAAATTTTGCAGAAAATTACCGTTTGACTCATTGTAAACGAGTAAAAAAATCAGATTATAGTGTGCTGATTCAGATGAGAATTTATTCTCAGTTTAGAAACACAGTCCTGTGTAGTATTTTTAGAGACTGTGACGGCCCGGACCCTTCCCTCTGCACTTCAGTACATATGCACTATTCACACTCTTCATGACAACCACACACAACCACGCACATCATATATACATGTACAATAAAACCACACCACAGACATGACTCAGACGATCACATGCGATTCACATGACACCCAGTCAATCACAGTACAAGCCACACCTATCATTCCACTACACGACCTTCACCCACACTCAGACAAAGACTTCTTCAGACATGCACCCTGTTTGGCGGAAAAATACGCGAACTTATACACACAGTGACTTGTCCCATTGTTCAGTAGTTGAGTTGTTCACTGTGAGATAGACGTCCACGGAAGTGGACTTGAAGCCTCCTGTAGGAAGAGAATATTCAAGTTAATAATAAATACAGACTGACCTAACGGCGACGCCCAAAGGATTGTGAAGGACATAGCTCTGGGAATAGCAGACTGATTAGCGGTGTGCTTGGATTAGCCGTGATTGTGCCATTCATCATTCACGCCTTGCTGATATCTGAAGTGCGAATGAAGAACTTGTGCCAACCACACAATGCTCTTGGTTGAGCATAGTAGCCTGAAGAATACCTATTTCGTCACATTGGTGCCGTGAAAAGGATACGAATACCAGTCTCGGATTCGTGTCCAAAAACTATTTGTGCAGATATCCAGCCAGAATTCTAAGGTATGTCGCAGCCCTCAAACGAGTCCCAGGGCGAGCCATCGCCGCTACCCCATGGACAATTCAGGTGTGATGACAAATTTACACTGAACTATCATTCAACAAGCCACCAGTCAAGCCGCCGTGCTCTGTTGCTATGAGCAACATGCTGTGGCAAGAGCAACTATCCACCCAGATGTACGCGCTGTCGGATCTCTGTTCGACCTCATCAGAATTGGTCAGAGATTATGCGCTGAACTTCCTGGATGAAGATCCACTCGGGACAAGACATACCGTGTCTGAAATCCTAGACGCGCACGCATACTCCGCCACTACACATTTACAAGTGCAAATGAGTACATACACACGTGCCGACCTGAACATGTCCATGATGACATACCCACTGAGCCAGACAAGGACGAGCCAGTGGGTTCGGGAGTCAGACAGAGTCCACCTCGCCAAGCAGTCCGTCTGTGATCCGACCTCCAGTACGACCCAGCACCCTAGTCCGCCACGTGCACAGACAGCCATGGAATTCCGAATTGCCAATTGAACCAGTCGTGAGAGGGAGCCTCCCAGAGAGGGTCTGACCCAGCCGGGAAAGATTGGTCATGGAGTCAACCCCAGCGACGACCGCCACCAACCCCACTGTGCAACCTCGCATTACCGCGGAGACATCGTCACATCATCCCTCGCGCCAAGAAGACGCATCAACGAGACCTTGTGAACCCATACCACGGGTTTTCGAAGTACACTGATGCATTCGTGCTATGCCGCCACATGGCAAAGAATGTCGTGGACGTCCTAGTGAACCGCTGGATAGTCTATCATGGCGTACCGAAGTTGATCTACAGCGATCAGGGAATGGAATTCGAGTCGTCATTGTTCTGTCATGTCGTGCGTCTACTGGGAGCGAAGAAGATCCGCACCACACCATATCGCCCACAGATGGTCGAGTGAAGTGTTTCAACAGAATCCTGTTGAACATGCTGAACGCATTGTTCGCAATCTCCCATACGTGCTGATATCGTACATCAGTTCACTCGTCTACCAGGTGTACGCCTCATCTGATGGTCTACAGACGCGAGAGCAACCTACCAATCGATCTTGTCTTCTCGTCACGCGGCCCGGAACCTCAACCTCTATGTGGACTGGAATATGTCGAATATTTGCGCCGTGCATTCAGAGCAGCACACCAGTTCACTCGTGACCATCTAGAACGTGCTGCTGTGTTCCAGAAGATCGGATGTGATGCCCACGTCAAGATGCGCCCCCGATTTCAGCCAGGAGAACTGGTACGCTACTACTACTTGCCGTAACAAATTCGCACAATCTTGGACAGGTCCTTGGAATATCGTAGAACATGTTACTGAGGTTGACTACAGAATCGCCTTGGTAGCGAACCCTCGCAACACTGATGTCATACACCTCGACGTGCTGAAACCCTACGAAGACGACGCACACCTGACGTGCCTCTACACTGATACCGCGTCACCCTCATCAGACAATGCCAAACCTTGCAGCGAGCCTACCCCAGACCCCCTAGGGCTCCTCCAGAAATTCTACCACCCCTGGGAGATCTCTGTGCAAGATCAAACGTCTGAGTCCGATCGGACTACCAATACAGATTCGGCGCCGCCCACAAAGAGTCGCCGAGCTTCATCACCATCCTCATCTGGATCACGCCGCCATTGCAAACAGAAAAAGTCATGCAAAACAGACTTGAGTGCACACACACAAAACTCACTAGCCCAAACACGTGATCTCCATGGACTCACCTTCAAGTGATAACACGCCGCCGCCAACCAAACCAAGTCGCCCAGAAAGAAATAGGCACCACTCAGCTCGATATTGATGATACTGGCTGAGCTACCGGACTGATATCAACATTGATGAACTGAGCAAAGAAAATGAACTACGATGCAGAATATTGACATGTGAGGACGACAGCTGTAAATAGACAATATATATTATTCAACAATTTGTGAAATGTAAAACCTGATGTCAGTGAGGCAATATTCATAACGGATTCTGGAGAATGGAAGGCCTACTGGGACCTTTGCCATGAAGTTATATGAAGATGTATGAAATGGCGATATATTTGATGTGATGTAGTAACTTGTCACGTCAAATACTGTGTTATTGTTGCGCTTGTTGTACAATGCCCATCATGCATCATAGAACTACATGACTATTAATTATTCGCGCCATGTGATAAGCAAGGCCACTTAGTCGTCGAAGAGGTGACGGGGTGACCGACTCTGGAGTATGCGCCGTATAGGGCCTATGCTCACCCGAAGTAATATTCAGAGGAACGTCCAAATAGGAACGAGGGGAGATCACACACTCATACACTCCAAGATGCGACCTGTCAAAACATTCATGAATAAAGATCAACATCTTCCCCATACAATAATCGTGGTTACTTGATGTTTGGAACTGGATGAAATTGAATGGAAAGTGAAGTCACTCTGTGAGTATTGCATTAATGCTACAGCCCACTAATACAGTGTACCATCTGTGAGTTGATCAAAAGAATCACCTTGAACTACCCCCACTGATAAGGAAGGCTAACTGGAATAATTCACAAGGAATTAAGCGAGCGCAGGTGGTCATTCTAGCCGAACACAGCACCACCACATCTTCCCAGTTAAAAACAATAGAGAGTCGTCGTGCACACAAAGCACAGTAAACAGAATGCAGAAGAGTTTATACGGGATATGATTGGATGGAGTGATCCAGAGTGACAGCGAGCCTACAGCAAAAATGGACGGTGCGAGTGATATACATCCGTCGAGACTGACTGGTGTGATAAGCCAGAGACTGAATGTATGCGCGTTTCCAAGGTGACGGCCCGCCCACAATGTATAGTAGAGCGGTTGATGCCAGTGAAACGTAAAGACGCATCTATAACCATCAAGAGCGCCCCCCCCCCTGAACTGGTAGCACAGGAATGGGGATAATGTCAGCACCCTTGATGCATGTTTCCCGCACAAAATTAACGCATGCCTTTTTTTCCGCACTTGAACACCCATGGAAGTTGCCACGCCTCCACCAGCCGATTCTACTCCACGACCCGCCGTGCTACCGTCAACCGGCGTATGCGCACCCGCACCATCAGCACCTCCGACTGTGCATTGTGAGCTTCATCGTCAACATCATCAGGTGCATCCCGACAGCCGCGCACCTCGGCTTTTGACCTTTAGTATGCAAGTTAGTGAATTGCATGCGTTGGTACAGCCGCTAGTTACGCCTTTTGTAATTACCCGATCCGAAGGAACAATGTTTCGCTCAACTCGTGCACAGGGAAGGCCGGCTTCAGACCGATTACAGCGTGCCGTCGGCGCTGTCGAAAGTCCAGCGACAACGAACTGTTGCTGCTCCAAGTGGCCGTTGCGACCCTTCTCATGTGCCTGCCTCGGGACAGGCGACTGCTCTTCGTGGGACCCATGCCAGGTTGTGCACATCAGGTCATGCCAGGTTGTGCACCATCAGATCATCGAGAACAACATTGAGGAACTCAAGCGAGCCATGCGGGCCTGGGGTTCTTACCCTTGGGCCAGGTCAAGTCCAAGAAGCGGAAAGACCCGGGGAGTTTCATCCCTGGGTACGTGCTAAATTGGGCCACTGTAGGCCACATATAAATAGTGAAATGTTGTGCCATTGTCATGTCAAGCTAACCCGCTCTCTTCCAGGGTTAACATGATCATTCATGCCATAAATAATATGTCGTGCTATGCACAATAATCCTGGTCATTGGCCAGGGTGTATACATGAGCATTTCCGTTCTCTTGAGAAGGCTGAGAAACTGTTTATTTTCGTCACATTCTAGAGATAATATGTGTGGTATAATGTTCTTTCGTGCCTTATATCGTATATATGCTATATATATGTCGTGTGTTATATGTATCATCCTCAGCTAGACTGTTGACGTTTCATTTGACGGATAAGTATTTTATTGTACTTTCATTTCTCATCGTCGCATGGTGTTTGTGTGAGTGAATGTGGGTTATTCTTTTAGGACTTTTAATTTCATCTTGTTAGTATTTTCGGACAGGTTAGGTTCCGAGCAGGGTAAACTCCAAGGGCGTAGTTTGAAGAAGGGGTGTAATGTAGTAATTTTAAAGGTGACAGCCCGGATCCTTCCAACCACTGTGACAGAGACTGTGACGGCCCGGACTTTTCCCGTCACACAGTACACATGCACTATTCGCACTTTCCATGACAACCACACACAACCACACATACTATTTATACATTTATGATAAAAACCACACCACAGACATGGCTCAGACGATCACGTGCGATTCACATGACACCCAGCCAATCACAGTACATGCCGCACTAATCACACCACCACAGGCCCTTCACCCTGCACTCAGACAAAGACTTGTTCAGACATGCACCCTGTCTTGGCGGGAAAATACATGAGCTTATACCCACAGTGACTTGCCCCTTGTTCAGTAGTTGAGTTGTTCAGTGTGAGATAGACGTCCACGAAGGTGGACGTGAAGCCTAATGTAGGAGTTAATAATAATTACGGACTGACCTAACGGCGACGACCGAAGGATTGTGAAGGACATAGCTCTGGGATTAACGGACTTATCAGCAGTGTGCTTGGATTAGCTGTGATCGTGCCATTTCATCATTCGTGCCTTACTGATATCTTACGTGCGAATAAAGAACTTCACACCACGTTCTTGGTTGAATTACGATCGTGCGAAAAGCCAAAATAGGAGCCTGAAGAATACCTATTTCGTCCACTTGTATGTCGTGTTCGGAGAAATGTGTCGTCAATAAACCAACAACCAAAATCGATAGGACCTGATACTGCTACACAGACAAACTCGACATTGTGGTATATCGGACATGTGTGTTTTTTCCCGCGTGGATAGCCCAAAAGATATGTCGTTTTTTTCTCTACAGCAAGGAAGATACCCCATAGAAAAAGCGACATGCGAGGCAAAAGCGATATATTACTGTGTGACTGCTGTAGAAAAATAAACATGTCAAATGTAGGCATGCAACAGCAACACATTACTGTGAGGCTGCAGCATTAAGCCAAAGCAAAACCGATATCATAGTAAAAGTCATCGCCTCCAAAATAAACAATCAGAAAAAAAGAGATCAGAAACAGACTGATAAGAAATACGATACGGTGGCTGATATGTGCCACAGAGTTGTTTAATTTAAATCATGATATAAATCAAGCCAAAAAAATCATGATTTAATTCAAAATGATGTATGTAGCAAGTAATTGATGTCATCAAAGAAATGCACGATCTTTATCGCGAAAACCCGAAATCTTTTTGATTTTCAGTGAGTTCACATTTTTAAATTCAATGAGATTTCACAAATATATGTACAAATATCGTGCGAAATGTCTATTGTACACATCATTTGTGTCATACGAACAAGGTAACTTGACCTGATGTAGAGATTAATAAAAAAAACTATGTTATTTCCATGTTCTATGGCCCCAAGCAAATGGTTAAACCTAAAAATTGCTTATGCAACCAATTTGGTGTTTCAAGATAAAAAAATATATTTAAAAAATCTGATTTAAATCAAATGAATTCGGTTTTCAATTAAAATCATGATTTTATCAATATGTGATCAACCTCGATCTAAACTTAAATATTTTTCGTTCACTATTTTGCCATTACAAATTAATGTTTGTAATAAAAACACACATTTTACACCATTTCATTTTGTGTTATTAAAAATCACATTGTTAATAATCAGTTTAATAATGAACTTCTCTTTGATTCATGGTCTGAGATAGGTCTCACAATTTCGTGAATCATTTGAATAAAAAAAAATTGGATTTAAATAAAAAAATGCGATTGAAAAAAATTAATCATGATTTTTTATCAACCCTGATGTGCCATCATTATTACGAGTATATCTATAGCATTATATTTAATTTTCATCATCATTTTGACCCACATTTATTATAAAAAGTGGAAAATTCAATCCTTTCCTGTTTCGATTTTCCTTATTTCTAATGAAAAGCTGCTCCATTTTCAGTTTATATCGTTTCATCATGGGATTATGATGATGACGATAAAGATGAGGAGATGATTAGGGGGGGGGGGGGGGTAATGCGGGGGTGATGATGATGAGGAGAGTGGTGATCATGATGATCAGAATTATATATTAAACGAGACAATCAGAGATTGCAGACCCTCGCCCTTCCAGATTTAGTTACTAAAATTAGAGTTTATATGACCCTTACATTCTCGACCTGGGTGATAATCGGGGATTTTGGTCATACTATCATTGATAATATCAATTACCAATACCATAAAAAATACAAAAATGATGGGAGAAATATGCAATAATAACAGTAGAGTTCTTGCGATTTTTTTCTATCTTGAACATATTCTCAATCTGTCGATCACGACCTGAATCCTTGATACCGACAACCCAAACTTCGCCAGCTTTGACAAATCCAACATTCTATAGAATATCGTCAGTGGTTTGGAAATAACCACTACTTGAAATACTACAAATCAGCGATTTCAGCTGATGACCCTTACACGTGCTACCTTGGGCGATAATGGGGGGTTTTGATCACAGGACCATCGGTCATACAACCAATGACGGGAAATGAGCACAGAAAAAAATATATAATTAAGTGGTGAAACTAATCTTTAATATAAGCAGAGCTATTGTAAATTTTCGATTTTGATCTTTACTCTGACCTTGATCTTGTCGTTCAATATTGAGCTGTGAAATTTCACAGTATTGTTTCTGTCACCCAAGCACATCTCCTGAACGAAAATGGGTTAAAACGATTGAAAACTGGATTCACAATATGGCCTTGAATCTCAGAACACTCGAATGTCTTAAAATCGTGACCCGTGATTTTTCGACATCGGGCGATAATAGAGAATTTTCACCGTACGACCATCGGCCGTACACCATACGATCGTAAATTGTCCAGAGAGAAAAAAAATAGTTGGAAACACTAATATCAAGTAGAACCCTGCCGTAAGAACCAGAGTTATAGCCGATTATGTTATTTTCACTTTTTCCGTTGCCATGGCAACCGATTTCATTTGATTTTGAAAAAAAAGGTGACGGAGACCGAGCTACTAACATGGCGCTTCAGTCCTATAAATTTCAGATCGATTGGACCGTTTGTTACGGCAGCGTATTTAGGACATTGGGGAAATATTTTTTTATTTCGTACGTACAGATCAATAACTCGTACGTACGAATTAATTTGAACATACAGATTCATATTTGTACGTACCTACTAGTATTAAACACTCGCATGTATTGCTTGCTATATCATCCAAATTTGAATTGCTGGTGATGGAACGGCTAAATCCATATTCACACATTTCTTTCCCACACCCTTTGTTAATGTAAAGAAAGAGTGGTTTGTACGTACGAATCGCTTATCCGTACGTACGAATTGGTATTTCGTACGTACAAATTAGTAATTCGTACGTACAAATTATTAATTCGTACGTACGAGCTAATTATCTGTACGTACGAAATAGTAGTTTGTACGTACAGATTATTTTATCGTACGTACAAAATAAAATAACACTTCACCAATGTCCTAAATACGCTGCCGTAGTTTGTCGTTTGTCTTTGAGTTATAACCGTAGACACTTGCACAGAAAAAACGATGACAAAAATTAACGAAATCGCAGAGACAAACAAACAGCATGCGTCGCTTACTCGTACGTACGAATTAGCAATCTGTAGGCACGAAACAGTGATTCGTTCGTACGTACAAAATAGTAATTCGCACCTACGGAATGAATAACTGTTCGTACATATACAATGATTTTCTGTGCAATTGCACTACTTGAATTACTGGCCCATCTTTGAGATGCATTCCGACTAAATTCGAAAAATTCCCTAACTATATGTACAGTGGCTGATTCATGCCATAATGTGTTTGTCCTGAAGAGTTTTCGTCGCGACTTTAATTCTGACGACGGAAATGATTAAAATCGCGACCAAAACGTTTTCGCTGCAGCGAAAATAGTTGTTGTTGCAACTAAAACATTTTGGTCGCAACGAAAACCATTGTTGCCGCGACCAAAACATTCTCGCTGCAGCGAAAACTATTGTTGCTGCGACCAATACATTTCTACGGTGGCTGATTCATGCCATAATGCGTTTCTCCCGAATAGTTTTGGTCGCGAATTTAATTGTGAGGACTGAAATAATTTAAGTCGCGACCAGAATCATTAAATCCGCGACCAAAACGTTTCCGCTGCGGCGAAAACTTTCTCGCCGCGAATTAAATACTTTTAGCTGCGACAAAAGCATTATCGCTGCGGGGATAATCATTTTCGCTGCAGTGAAATAGTTCTCGCCGCGATTTAAATACTTATAGCCGCGACCAAAACATTCTCGCTGCAGCGAAAATGATTATCGTCGCGGCGAGAATGGCCATACGTGTTAGAACGTTTTTCTTTCATCACCTCAATACGGTGGCTGCTTTATGCCATACATTTTTTTTCAACGAGCATTTCTCTTCGCGAAGACAATTGTGGCGAAAGAAATCATACTCTACGCGAAGAGAATATTTAATACGCGAAGAAAACGTTCTCTCCGCGCAGTAAATATTCTCTTCGCGAAGGAAACTATTAACTTCGCGTAGAGAACATTCTCTTTGCGCAGAGAACATTCTCTTCGCGTAGAGAACATTCTCTTCGCACAGAGAACATTCTCTTCGCGTAGAGAACATTCTCTTCGCGTAGAGAACATTCTCTTCGCGTAGAGAACATTCTCTTCGCGTAGGAAACTATTAACTTCGCGTAGAGAATATTAACTTCGCGTAAAGCACATTTTCTTCGCATAGAGAACATTTTCTTCGCGTAGAGAATATTCTCTTCGCGAAGGAAACTATTAACTTCGCGTAGAGAACATTCTCTTCGCGCCGTGTATCGTGCTTGGAATCCGTGTTGGTGCCGAGTGGCCTCCGGTGACAAACGGGCCCTACCGTGTGTCAGAGAGATTATTTAAGCCCCAGTCCCATATGAGGCCGGTGTACTGCGACAATACACGGTGAAGCACGGCAGGTGGGCCTTGAAGATCGGGGTGCTCCGGCATTGACCGGCATGTCTTTTTCACAGGATCATCCCGTTTCACCCCGGTGTGTATTGAAGCCGACGGTAGGACGGCACATCACGGCAGATCAAGGTGTAGCCCCGGTGGTAGCCGTCACCAACACGATGTCAACACGGCGAATGCAGATGTACCCCGGAGGTCATCCCGGAGCACCATTTAGTATCCCGGACCATGCCGGCGTCAACACGGCACTTCACGATGACAAGCACGTTGTATCCCGGCGTATGACGGCCAATGCCGGAGCAACACGGTTGTAGCCGGTAGTAACACGATGTCCACACGGTGAATGCCGTTGTATCACGACTGAGCCCCGGTAGAGCCCCGGCGTTTCATGGCCTTGATTTTGTGTTGTAATTAAATACAGATCATGTATTTAGTTATATTCATAATGAAACCTCAACATTATATTCCCGTAAAAGAAAACTGCAGATTTGTTTCCTCTCGGTATTAGTACCTACATAACAATAATATATATAGCTCCCCCTCATGTACCCTACCGTGGAGTTATTGAATTACGCATGTTTCGCATGTGCGTATGCCAGAGTAATTACTGGTAAATGTGGTAATAGTGCCACTGTTATTGTTGAAATACAAAGTGCTAGTGTTAAAGTTGAAAAGGGGGTACAGTCATCACGGAAATTGTCTTAATTTTGGCATGTAAGTGCAACGCATGGATTGAGGCAGCCGATATCGATATCTCAATTTGGTGAACATTTATGGCGATATTGTGTAGAACTTTCCCCGCCAAAATTGACACGTAATTAAGTATTATAATGAGTATTCATGACGTCACACCAGTACTGTAAGATAATTAGTAACATATAATACGTGATATTTGACCTTTTATGTACATTTTAAGTATTGATAACTATTTTGTCACATTTGTCATTAAGAATAATCAGAATTTATTTACCTGATTTCTTCACCAAGGGGACAACGTCCGAAATACTGCCTCAGCAACCGTTACGGTGGTTGCTATGGGCCCAAACTTCATGAATATGATAATTTTTGGTCCAAACAAACAATAATGGGTATGTCTTTCATGTAAAAGATGAAATAATTTTATCTTTTTAGATAATTTAGATTTTTTTTTATCTTTTTAGTTATGAATAAAGGTCTCTAGCAACCACATTGCTATGGGCAGGTTCTAAGGGATGGTTGCTATGGCGATGTTCAACTCCACATATTCATGGTATATTTTTCATTGCGACGCCACATAACAATATATTTTGGGATAATATATCGAATCCAGATTTAGCATCCAACATGTAAGTAATTAAAATAGTTATACTGGTGCGACATCATGAATACTTATTATAATACCTAACTAGGTGTTAAATTTAGCTGGAAATAATTTGAATAAATCATCATAACTTTGGAAGGAATGGAGATATCAGCATGCTTTAAAAACCAAATTAGTTCACACGATTCACTCTTTATTCATGTGCCAAAAATTATAAATTTTCTGCTCGGACCAGATTCTATCTTTGAAGTCGTTTCTGAATTAAATACCACTTGTTTTTAGTTTGATTATCCAATATCCAATATTGGTAATGTAATATCTATGGGACCCAGGTCCACCACGGCGTCAACCGAAACTCACAGGCGCCGCTACGTTTCATCACGTCGCCAACACGGCGTTCACACGGTGCATGCCGGAAAGAGTCACAGAGCCGGTGCATCCCGGATGTTTTTGTCCAAAACCTCCGGGCTCGACTGACGGTCACCTGCGGTGCACCAATTTCAATCCCGGAACATCTCGTCACATCGCGACTCGTCCCGACGTCAACACGGCGTCAACACGGCGCAGAGGCCGTTCAACCCCGGTATTCCTCCGGGATGCACCTTGCTCCACCGGCACCTATATGGGACTGTAGCTTAATCGAACCACGTTCCACCAAAGGTGCTAACCGAAACTCACCGGCGCTGCTACGTTTCATCAAGTCGCGCACACGGTGCATTCCGGAAATAGCCACACAGCCGGTGCATCCCGGAGGTTTTTGACAGTCCAAAACCTCCGGGCTCGACTGACGGTCACCAGCGGTGCCCCATGTTCAACCCCGGAGCATCACGTCACATCCTGACTCGTTCCGACGTCAACACGGCGTCAACACGGTTCAGATGCCGTTCAACCCTTGCTCTACCGGCACCTATATGGGACTGTAGCTTAATGTCTCTTTTATATTCTATATTTTATATGTCTGGCATATAGTGGCATATGGTGGCATATGGTGTGAAATTATTGTTATTATTATTATTATTATTATTATTATTATTATTATTATTATTATTAGTAGTATTAGTATTATAATTATTATTGTCAGGCTCACTTTGGGGTATCCCCGACTGGGGTATGTACAACTTGACCAAATATCTATAAAGAAAATTTCCTCTAAAACACCCGGTAGTCATCTGGGCTTTACGCCAGATGACTACCGGGTAGTCATCTATGAAGTTCATTCCACAGTTTTGGGGCTGCTATAGACAGAATTCCTCTTCAAAACACACAGGACGTACAAATCGGTCAAATTCTTGATGATATGAGAGCAGAATTTTGGGCCCAAGTAGAGTACTTTACTCCACTAATTATACTCACCCACTAAATGTATACCATAATTAATCCGTCTGGCACTTTTTTAATCTTCAATGAATTTAGAAGAAATAGTAACCTGCGCTACATGGGCCGAATTTTGGTGCTGCTACCAGTATTGGTGCATGCTTGCATGCTTCTATTCCTAAAATTGATAGCAATAAAGAAATGTGAGAAAAAATAATTTGTTGGTGATAATATTTTGGGAATTTGTTGGCAATAACATACATATAAAAATTATTGTTCTATTGGCTGGTTTGAAAAGAAATAAAGGAAACAAATAGATGTGTTTGGATAATATTTGGATGAATATATATATTTGGCGAACTATATAGGCGTCAGTAGCATTTGGTGTCAGTATATATGTGTGGTCTACTCTTTAATCAAACGAAAACAATGGAAAAGAAATACATTAGAGAATATGCACCAGTGAAAAACCGCTCTTTTTCGTCTTTTACACGCATGCATGTGATTGTCACAGCACGACACATTTGGAAGGAATTTATTCATCAAAAACTCACATTTTAGAAAAGATTCTTTCCAATACAAACATGAAGGGCATACCCATGCGATGCTGGTTCGACAGATCCTTGCTCCGCTCTCCAAAGCCTGCTCTCAAATGGGGCTATCACTCCAATTCCCCCCTCCCCTCATCCCTTTCCCCCCCCCCCCCACCTCTCCCACCGCTCAACCAATGACTTCTTCTTCATTCTCCACAAGTTGTCTCATTGGTCAAATCGTGGTCACGTGCCATCCGTCTCATCTGCCAATGGTTAGCTCTCTCGCGTGCGTAATATTTTTCTGCCGTTTTCGATGAAGTTTTAGCATTTAATAACGAAAGTCAACCAAGTACATGTAGATGATATAAGCCCAAATATGTTATCATAACGTGGCGATATATTTTCCATATACATGAAATGTATAAAAACTCATTTTAAAAATTATTTCATCATTTTAATTTCACTCTTTTTTATTTCATTTCTCCATTCCTCTAGTGATATGATTATGCTTGTCATATGTTATAACAGAGTTGTGTGTGCAATAAAATAAAACTATTTTATTGCACACACAAATTACCAGTATTCCTGATGAATCTCGATGGCATTCTTCCCTGCTTTAGACGAAGTATATATGTTCAAGGACAAGTCAAAAATGATTTCTGATTCATGGGCTTTTACCACAAACTTGAGAAACCATGCGACACTATGATCATCCGCGGAGCCACGTGACGACATCGTAGCTGCATCGTGGAAGCACCTGCATGGTAGTACCGTGGCAGCACCGGGAGGTCGGAAGATCGGAGCCTATACCGGGAAACATCGTAACGGCACTGGTATCCTTCACGTTACTGCACGGTGGTCCCCTTCACGTTCCTGCACGGTGGTCCCCGGATAGTCCCGCGCCAGGATGGCCCGCGGAGGTGCGGGAAATACAGAAAACAAAAAACACCGTAGTGTGTGGGACTGGGCATTGAAAATTACTTGTCAACGTCAACAAATGTTCGTAATCTTAAGAAACTGTTCATTCCGATATACCGCCATATAGCCTAACCAGCAACGTGATTATTAACTTGATTATAATATCCCATGCAAATGAATATCTATATTTGTAAATCATGCAACAAATTTCATGCCATACTACATGTACTCTACTTTCCATGGCTATCTTTCCTCATTTCTGAAAATTCAGTGAGGTACATTGAAGTATGGTCATTCTCATTCAAGGTCATCTATATCAAATTCACCAAAACTCTCAAATTCCAAACCCCACAGCGTTCAATCCATATATGCAAACGGATCTTCGAATTACAATTTAAATAGGCTAATTATCGGCGACATGTGCCTCAGAAGTGGCATGTTGCACCTACTATATGGCGTCATGTAGTATACACGGTATACACGGTGATGTCCCACGACCATTTCATGATATGTACCAATTCCATGGTGATATACACGGACACAATACCAGGACCAGCACTGATCCCACCACCAAAGACTGACTATGAAATCATGCGCAGAAGCTCTTTGTATGACGGTCCCTGTAGGTGGTTGGAGCTGAGCACTGACATCAGGAGCGCTAACTATATTATACGTTTATATTCAAACGTAAATTAAAACATATTTTCTTCCATAACTACTGAACTGTAAGTTTTTTTTTAATTTTTTGCTCTATTCAGTTAGCCTTTCAGTCTCAGGATTATTCCCCAGTGACCGGAACTTAGGTTGAAGGATCTCATCCACTTACATGATCGAGCTAATTGCATTTCCGTTATGTTCAGCCGGTGTGACCCTAACATTCACTCACACAGGTGATCCCAGCCCTCTGGGTTACAAACACGGTCTTGGGGGTCACCTGGGGTGTGTGTTCTATTTATTTTCCTTACTAAGTCATTGTGATGTATATATGCACATCCAAATAAACAACCTACCCACCTATGTGAGCCCATAAAATTAAAAAAATTCTTTATTTATGTTTTTTTGAGGGCGAATATATTAGACTTCTACAAAAAACCTGTTACAAATTAGCCCTCAGAAATTAAGGAACCTCAGAAGTTCTCTGTGAGCCTAAACTATGCAAAATTTGATAACCCGCAGCGTTGTTATGGCATGTGATGCAAAATTTGATAACCCGCAGCGTTGTTATGGCATGTGATATATTCGATTTCATTGAGTCCTTTTCAGATGCTACCTGACACATGTAATTATTGCATGTTGTATAGCCTCAGATAAGCAGATGACTATTAATCACTATGTATTGCATGTAATATTGTGTGGATTCTAATTAGTGCCTCTACCCCAACACCCACATATTGCCCAAACATATATATGTCTATTAAATTACTTTCATTAGTGTGATTTCTATTGAAAGGAACAATAGTGAACTAGAAATTAACTTGTCATGGGGGGATTCAAACATATTCCATTTTGGAAACTACCGGGCTAATGGTGTAGTAATATCCGCATGCTGTGGTAATCCACATGTCATAGTGAGAGACTTCAAAGTACAATAGACTCATCTGACTGTGTGTTGTGACAAAGGTGACTGGGCCACGTACTGTGATCACATTGCCCCGGGCTATGCATAAATATTTTAATCATCTGCTTCTGGATCTTTAGAAGTTACTAAAATATGGATCAAACTGTACTTGTGAAGCCGTAGTGGGCTATATATAAGATCTCTGATGTTTAACTCAGATAAAAACAACACGGCTGAGTAGACCTCCAGTATTCTGTTGTATTTGTCGCGGGTTAATTGCGGGTGCGGGGCGGGTGCGGGCTCAATCATTGCGAGGCGGGGCGGGTGCGGGTTGAACTTTGCACATGCGGGTTGCAGGCTAAGGGTGCGGGTTTAATACTTGCGGGCCGGGGGCGGGTCGGGCCACTTTTTTCGGCCCGCGCAGGGCTCTAGTAGCAACACAAACTACCTGTATCCCAGTGTGCTTCCACTGCCATCTAATTCATGAGACACGGCGTCGACAACATGAACAAAATTGTGTTTGGATTGACGAAACAGGCCCATAGATCGCAAAATTCTGTTAAGTTGTCGGACACTCAAGGATATCGAATGGAATTTAGACAAAAAATTCAAAATTTCCAAATAAGTATATCCCATGTTGAAATAATACTTGATAAGCTCGTTTCTATCGGAAAACATTGGAAATTCCATGGCTGTTCACAAAATCGGCGAGGATGCCTATTTGGTAGCTTTCTATAACATGTGGAACAGTAGGCCTATGCCCGATCACATGACAGATCACGTGATTGATTCTAACAATATTGAACCAAAAGAAACACCATTCACGGTGAGAATATTTTCTTCGCGTAGAAAATGATTTTCTGCGCGAAGACAATGTTTTATACGCGATGGAAATAGTTTCCTTCGCGAAGAGAATATTATCTGCGCGACGAGAATGTTCGCTACGCGAAGTTAATAGTTTCCTTCACGAAGAGAATATTCTCTACGCGAAGAAAATGTTCTCTACGCGAAGTTAATAGTTTCCTTTGCGAAGAGAATATTATCTGCGCGACGAGAATGTTCTCTACGCGAAGTTAATAGTTTCCTTCGTGAAGAAAATATTTTCTACGCGAAGAAAATGTTCTCTACGCGAAGAGAATGTTATGTACGCGAAGTTAATAGTTTCCTTCGCGAAGAGAATATTTACTGCGCGAAGAGAACGTTTTCTTCGCGAATTAAATATTCTCTTCGCGTAGAAAATGATTTTCTTCGCCACAATTGTCTTCGCGAAGAGAATTACTTGTTGAAAAAAAATGTATGGCATAAAACAGCCACCGTACCTCAAAGAGAACAAATGATTTTTTATTGCAATTATCGCCGCGGCGAATATTCAAAGTTAAGTACAATTATCGCCGCGGTGGTAATTATTCTCGCTGCAGCAGAAATGTATTGGTCGCGGCAACAATAGTTTTCGCTGCGGCGAGAATGTTTTGGTCGCGGCAACAATGGTTTTCGCTGCGACCAAAATGTTTCAGTCGCGACAACAACTATTTTCGCTGCGACGAAAAAGTTTTGGTCGCGGCGAGAATATTTCTGCTGCGGCGAAAACGTTTCCGTCGCGATTTTAATCATTTCCGTCGTCGGAATTAAAGTCGCGACAAAAATTCTTCAGGACAAACACATTATGGTATGAATCAGCCACTGTACATTTCTGCTGCAGCGAGAATAATTACCACAGCGGCGATTATTGCACTTAACTCTGAATATTCGCCGCGGCGATAACTGCAATAATAAATCATTTGTTCTCTATGAGGTGATGAGAGAAAAACGTTCTAACAAGTATGGCCATTCTCGCCGTGGCGATAATCATTTTCCCTGCAGCGAGAATGTTTTGGTCGCGGCTATAAGTATTTAAATCGCGGCGAGAACTATTTCGCTGCAGCGAAAATGATTTTGGTCGCGGCGAGAATGTTTTCGCCGCAGCGAAAACGTTTTGGTCGCGGATTTATTGATTTTGGTCGCGACTTAAATTATTTCAGTCGTCACAATTAAATTCGCGACCAAAACTATTCGGGAGAAACGCATTATGGCATGAATCAGCCACCGTATATATGTGTTGATATATTAATGGTTTAGCGTGACAGTTACATGGACGCCATGGACGTTGAACTGACCCGTGAAAAATACTACACGCAGGAGGATAAATAATTTTCAAAATTTGACATCATTCGATCATAAATCGTAATATGCAAATCTTGATATATGTCGAGATATTAATTCGATATAAAGAGATGCTGATCGATATATCCAGATTCTAAGCCGATATACCGATATTCTGAGTCGATATATCGAACTAAGTCCATAAATTAAGAATAAAAAATGGCGTTAGGCACTAATACGCTTCCGTTGACCGGGGTGAACCTGTTGATGTGATCGGTCCCGGTGTTTACCAATTTACAGCAGGAAATCATGGCTGGCGGAGAGCAGGCTACCCCTTACATATCTCGATGTCTTCTAAACGCTGGTACACTGGTATGCTGGTACAAGCATTGCAAGGTGCATGAACTCAACAATACTGCTCATTTCGTGTATGCCTCAATAAGCCTCACAATGCTTGTACCAGTGTACCAGCGTACCAGCGTTTAGAAGACATCGTACATATCTTGTACTCGTGGGAATATTTTGTTATACGTTGTTTTATTATCAATGCTCTTCTTTTACTACTTTGATGTAAGTGGAATATTGGAAAACAGTGAAAGGGCTGAACACGCAACACGCTTGGATATTAGGAACAATTGCGAGGATTGTGATATGAGAAATGTTGATCACAAAATTCGAGGTAAGCCGCAGTGTACGCACGAACTATTCCGTGACTTCTACAAGAAATACAGACATTTCCCTGGAGATGGGATCTGGGCAACAGGGCAAGAAACTTTCCAACCCAGCTATTGTCGGTTGGATTACACGAACAACATGGCTACCACCAAACTCGAACAATGTTTGAATCGGCAACACCTCTCTTCCATCATAACAGTTGGAGATTCAAATGGCAACAGATATTTTCAAGCATTGCTGCGAAAATTCCAGAAGGCTTCTCTGACAAACTGCACAGCGCTTAGTGTAGAAAACCGCACAGAAGGCAAGTACACACCCGATCGAAAGTTCCTGACATACAAAATGAATACATCAATGGCTGCTCGTGTTGTTGTGAAGAGGATGGCATGCGGCACTTGTACTGGAGCATCTTATCGGTGCACAGTGGGGAGAAATCCACGATTTGATGTTGATTTGGGAAGCTTCCCGATGATGCTTCTTTCTGACCAAAATTTGCAAGTGATGGATAACGAGAACAAAGTAATTATCAAAACTTCCCAGGAATTCCTGTTCAAGCTGTTCCTCAAGAACAGATACCCTGACGTCATCATCCTATTTGTTCCCATGCACCACATCAAAACGCAGGACGTGATGACTTTCATCAACAACCTCCGAACTGTTCGCCAGCTGATCAAAGACTATGTTCCGAAGTCCACTAGAGTTTTCTTCATTCCATGCCATGGGGAGTTCGAGTCAGTACGAACAGCCAAGCCCTTTAAAAACAAGAGATTCGGGGGATTCTTGGCAAACCAGAAGATCCATGCTCTAAATTTGGTTCTCTTCGATGAACTGTACGATGATTTAGTTAATGAAAATAACACATTTGGCTTCGTCAACTTGTGGGATATCGGGATAAGTCGAGTTGACCTCTGTGTTGACGGAGTACACATGACGAGTAGCTGGTATGACATGGTCATTGGAATGTTCCTGGAAATATTTTGTAATGGATTTTAAAGCAAATGATATTGTACATTCAATAACATTTTGTTGATTTTACCACACCCCCATTTTCTTAAAGTTTGCAAAATGACGATAACACTTTATTCCATTGTTTTGAAAAACTAATGTGGAATTGTTTTCGCTGAGGTCAAGTTTTGCCCATTGTGCTGTGCTGTGAGCAAGTATTCTGTTTTCACAATAAAACTGTCGGTACATATATGTAATTAGTGTGGTTACGTCCAGATTTGAACTTTCTTATCTTCAGCAAAGTTAGCTTTTGCTATCTACAAATTTCGACACATGAGATGACAATGTATCTGAGACACTTGAAACTAATTGATAACTTGATTCTTTGTCAACATCAAAGTTAAACGTACATTACTAATTTGACACCAAAGGAAAACTTGATTTTCTCATTGGTGTTACTTTCAAATTCTACATTATGAAAGCGATTATTGTGGGGAGGTTATGGGCCTTGAGGAATTCATCACCGTAAAGAATATTAGTTCGAAATATAGCATGATGGTACATAATGTGTAGAAATACAATATTCATAATATGTTTTTGCTCATAGTGTTTCAAATCTGAGGACACCTCTATGTTGCATGATGATATGTTACGCCAAATATGAAAATCATTACATATTTGAAATCCAATGACACATACTTTCCAACATAGGCTACTGCTACTCGGAATCTACCCACACATACGTCTCCAATATACATATTACCACTCAATATGACGTTAGATATCGTCATATGAAAAAAAATTACATACTTGAAATCTACTCTACCCTTTCAACGACATCGATATAATTAGCGAAATGTCAAGATCATTTCTATTTGCGTAGAACAGGGTGGCGCTGGCAGTGACATATTACGACATAGCTGAATTCCCATCTTCCACCTCGGCATACATGTATGACACTGAAAATATATACTTTTTCTGCCGCGAAGTAATTTATCATCATAATAAGTATCGGTTCGAAATATCACCTAATGGACCATTTATGTAAAGAGTATCAAACATTCAGACAGACCCCAAACCCAATACTTTCGCCCCCTATCGGGAGGAGGATAACAATTATAGTAGATAACAATATCCTACAATCAGACTGATACGCCTCAATCGCTGCATACGTCTCTTCATCTAAATCATACTCATCATATACAGGGTTCCCAGATTCTAAGATAATGTTAAATCAGCTCGTCAAACTATTAACTATTCCGAATGTTGGTTTCGGAAACTTACGGATGAAACTCCAGGTCTCTTGTGGTAAGACTAGGTTCCGATATTGGAATACTCGATTGTAGCTGATCTGGTTGGGTCGAAGCCTCGTGATATGCAGTGTGATGTCAGACTTGACATTTGGTTCGAAGATGCAGAACTTTATCAGGCTGTGTTATCGAACCACCATACTCATTTATTATATCGTTGAATCGCACTTCAAAACAGGAAATGTCTCTGTACAGTTATATTAAAAAATATTTTTATTGAATGGGCCAATCACAAGTTGAGAAACAATTTCCATCATTCTGTGCAAAATACATGTACATGTTATGAGAGAAACGCGTTTTCCACAATGACATATAGCTTTTATATAGCAAAACTGAGTTATAGATTGGATGTACATGTATCACTCTCGTATCAATTGAACGGGTTTCTAATTTTGCTGTTGAGATTTTGAACAAACAGTGGCCACTTGAAAGATAACACGATTGAAAATAATCCCTCTGTACTTTAGAACCTAGGGGGTCTCTACCTTTAACGATTCACATATAATGTGCTTCAAATACAGAAAACTGAAAACCAACGTCGTTCAACCAAATTTATTTTTAAAAAATCATGTGCAGAAAATTGTGTAAAAATATGTGCAGAAACTTGTGCAGAAACTTCAATCATTCAATTTCTATTTCTTTTACTTATTTGTAACATGTCGCTCTTACAATTATCTAGTGCATTTTCATATTCCCGCAAAAACGTACACGCGTAGAATGCAGAGGCATTTCCTGGTGACAAAGATTATTTGGCGCAACATTGACAATGTAGAGATTTCGAGTGTTGAAAGAAAATAACTGTACAAAATTTTCCACGTCGTACGTGATGCACGCGACGGCACACGACATCAGAGTACCGATCTCCAGTGTGCCTCTTCGCGGGTTACTGCCACCTGTAGCTGTGCTCGCGACCTCCACGCCGGATCTGCGGCCATCGCCGACATCGCACGTGACACACACGACCTTCCCGACGGTACACGACATCGGATGACCTATCTCCGACATCAATGCCACGAAACTACAGTTGAACCAGCCGCCGCCGATCACCATCTTGGGCCTTCCAGTGCCCACAGCGCCGTCAGTGCCAGGTGCTCCCACGATCCCGACGGGACACGACGTGCTAGAGATCGGTATACCGACCTCCGAATCTAGCGCCACAGCACCCAAGGTGTACTAGCCGCCGCCAATAACCATCGTGGGCCTTCCAGTGTGCCCACAGCGCCGCCAGTGCCAGCTGTCCCCACGATCCCGATGGGTTACGACACACCGAAGATCGGTGTACCGATCTCCCAATAGACTGGTATACTGCGTCAGTTGTGACCGCGCCGGACAATCACGGGATATCAGTGCAGTCCCAAGCATCTACCGAAGATCGGTATACTGATATACTCAACTCAAGGATGTGCCTGTACACATCGGGATACTGATGTCTTCGCCGCCTACTACGACCCACGTGCCATTGCTCCATGAAGGGGTGTCCAACCTGCCGCACTGGTATAATCTACCTACTGAATGGACTGATGAAGTGTTGATGATTTATGAATGCTTGATCGACTTGTGATTGTCATACTGCCTTGATATTAGTAGCATGTCATGATAACAATATCATGTTCCTGTAAATATTGTACATATCTAATATCTCATTATTCTCATGTTCCTGGGTATATCGTAAATATATTATGTCATCATTTCTATGTCGTTCCGCATTGTCGCGCCTGTTGCGCCCTGCATAATTACTCATCATAAATATATTTCCACCCATGTGTCAACAGTACAAGCCATGTCATAAGCAAGGCCATTTACATGTAGTCGTCGAAGAGATGATGGAGTGGCCAACTTCGGAGCACGTGCCGGAATGGGCCTCTACGCACCCTACGTAATATTCAGGGGAACGTCTTAGAAACGACAGAACGTCATAACCAAACCCGTGCACGCCAAGACGCGGTCTATCGTCAAACTCATTGAATTAATTCATCACGCTGCAGCATGGCCGACCAGATCGATACATCCACCCCTACAATAGTTGTGTGTCCTTGGTTAACAAGATGTTATTGGTTACAAGGTTACTGCGAGTGCAGAGCTTGCCAAAGTTAAATCAGCTGCCTTCGAAAACAGGCAAATTTTTTGAAAACTATATTTCATAATAAACATGTGGAATTAGTCTTACTAATAGCTTAGAATTCTTCAAAATCAATGTGCATATGTTTTGTTATATCGTATTAGATGATTTGAACTGAAATTTAGTTTTGAAAAAATTATTGCATACAATCGAAGGCAGCTGCTTTAAAATCAACAAGGGTGTGGTCGCGCAGAAAAGCGCCATAATGTGGTTGCAGTTAATATAGAGTGCGAAATCCAGGAGTGACAGCGGATTAGGGAAAAAACGGACGGTACGCGTGCTATCCCCGTCGCGACTGACTGGTGAAAAAGCCAGAGATTGAATGAAACAGCATGCTTGCCTAGGCAATAGCACACTTTTCGAAGGAGCTGCAGTGCAGCCGCAATGAAGCCACTTTGCGGAAATCTTTTTGCAGCAGATTCCAGGGAGTGGTAGTCTCACCGGAGTACATGTATGATGTGAAATTTATGCTGCAGATCCAGTGAATGAGAATATCTACTGGGTTTGTTGTGAAATTGGTGAGTGAATTTTGGGGAGTGGATTGCCTACCAGGTCCGTCACCAATAGAAGAAAAATAGAAAATATATATGTTGTATTATAACTGTAGAATTGTCACTGTAGAAAACTTTCTCGTGCTATAACTTTGCATATAACGCTGCACCATATGTTTGTTGGACTCTAACTAACATGTCGTAGCAATATTCTGTGTCGCAAATTCAAAATCATGCTCACACTCCGAATACTTGTGGCTGTTGATAACAACCCTGCGGGACCAGACAATATCGGTGGACGCCGCCCACTGACCGAAAGACGTGATTATCCACAATGAAAGAGTCGGACCTGTGGGCCTGGGGGATCTCATCTCTGGGCCAAAGAACTGTCGAGCCAACTATGTATGGATCGTTAGTCTGTGCTAACCTGTTCACTTTCAGGTTCAATTAGTGTCGTGCTTCGAACATTGTGTGCCATAAACTCTAAATCCTGGTCACTGATCAGGATGTGTGCGATTAACAGTACTAGTAATCCTGGTCGTAGGCCAGAATTCATGCAAGAACAATTTCCGAGAACGTCGAGGAACAGTTATATTTCATTCTATGCTCATGTGATGATATTATGTCGTGCCTTATTGATAATAATAATAATAATAATAGTCAGATTTATTTAACGACGGTCCATCATGAATGCCTGTCTTCCCCATCCCCCGTCGAGTGACAATCTTGAATTTGGAATGCACATTCGAATAGAGAAACCTTTGCGTTGCCAGGATGAAAACTCCACCTACTTTGCCGGTGACGGGGATCGAACCCGCGTCACCTACCGCCATTGAGTTTTATTGCTTCAAGAGCCACCAGTCCAATCCACTCGGCCACAGAGGCGGACTGATAATATGCTGTGTCTTATATATGTATTGTGTCGTAACATGTTTCCTCGTAGATTGACTGTTGACGGACCAATTGAGGACGTTTGTTTTGACCGATAAGTACATTTATTGTTCTTTTCATTTTACATTATTTCGCGTGGCGTGTGTGTGGGTTGCTGCATTAGGACTTTAGCTTTTTATGTTCAGATTTTTTAAATGAAGGGTAAACTTCGAGGGCGTAGTTTAATGAAGGGGCGTTATGTAGAATATTTAAATGATATAGTAATAGAATAACATCCCAAAACCCCGCAACTCGAGGCGGGAGAATGCCCAGACATGCTGACGTGGCCCACTCTGATCGATGACGCGTGTAGGAGAATGTGTGAGATAGAAGACATGTTTTTGGACAGTTCCTGAGACTTGGATATTTGAATATTTGTAGCGGGCCGTTGGCGTGTGTGGCCGTTAGCGTAACTGACATATCATTTGTGCCAAGTAATTGACGTGCCAATAAAGGATATTGTGCTGAACACTTGAGTCAAACACAACGCTGAAACACATTTGTGGCGTTTGAGTGTTGTGGCTCAGTGTTGTTTTGTTTGTTGTCCACTCAAAAACTCTTCTTCAAGATCGTATAGAATTTCGTAACTCCCGCTCATTGTGATTCGAGAGCCGCCACAAAAGGTGTTCACTAGGTGTATATAAATGAAGATTTATATACATGAGATCATCAACTTACAATTGAATTGTCGGTCACCCACGTGACTGTATAATTATATTAAAAATAAATGGTGCACGAGGGCACAGTTAAAAGAGTTCTTCACTCGAATAGAAGTAGAATCAATACCAAGTATGAGGTATCCCGAGCAAACAAAACAGGGTCCGTTATCCAATCTTATAGTCCTGGGACAGAAAGTCATATCAGGCATACGAAGCGAGAAAAAACGAAAATGACAGAGAAATTCATGAACCCCACAAAATGGCCATTAGGAAGTGAAGTCAGGTGTCCCGGAAAGAGTGGTCTGCCAATAATGGTGCACAGTTTGTACCCATGGGAATACCAATAGTTTGTTGAAATATTCGACCACCAAAGTCCACAAAAATATTATCAATCAGAAAATTAACCATATTTACCACATCTATTTCAGTATATTTGTATGGGGCATCAGAGTCGCCTTTAACAAAATAAGCGGTATTATATTTAACAACAATATAGTGGTACCGACGTTGTCTCTTTTTAGAGAAAAATTAATTATTGATGAGTTTTTTTTAAGCTGAGACGTTCAGAATGAGGAATAGTTGTGTACACATTGAAAAAATCAAATGTTTTGATAGACGTTTCTTTTGAAAGTGTGTGATCATGTAGATATTCCAATGATTTTGAATTTTTTAATATCCACATTTTGTCTATACCACTTCTAGAATAGATGGTTTCACAGTACTTTTGGAGACCCTGTTTAATTTTAAACAATATAACAGTTAATACTTTAGAAAGGGCTTTGGTAGAACATGATGCTGAACCTGAAACATATCTTTGTTTGTGTGAATTTTTGCGTAATTTTGGAATCCAATATAAGTTTGGTAGATTGGTATCTTTACATGAGGTAGTAATACCAAACGAATGCAATAAAGACACATGATTTGATAAGATATCCTGTTTGGGCACGGTGATGTTTTGGTATGTAAATTGGAATTAGATTTGTTGGAAATACCCATTTCGTCGACCAGGCATTGTATTTATTATGCTTTACAAATTAAAACATTATTAGAAGCTTTAGTAGCAGGGACAATGACAAACCTTTCTTGAAGTTTCAACAAACTGTTGGCAAACACGGGATCATTGAAGACAGAGCTAGATATTTAGTACTAACTGACTTTGATAAAACATCAATGCGTTTATTTACCAATGACCTAATCTTTTTGACCCATTCTGACAGAGAATCAGTTTCTCCCTTTTCTCGCTTTGTCCATTTTCTGGCATGCTCCTCAACTGCATCCATGATTAACCTAAAATTGTATCTCCATGAACACGACGTGGGCTCTATACTTGGGACCTTTGGACAAAATGTCCTTCAATGATACATTATCCACTACATTGAGGTCACCAGAAATAACATGCCCAACTGGATTTGTATGAACGGAGAATTAATGCAAGTACAGGAGGATTGGTTTTGTAACAGATCATCAATATCTAAATCATTCAATGTTTGTTTGTAGTTGAATATCTTGGAAGCATCAGATTTGGTATATGAGTAGGATATAGATGGAACGCCGGTGTCAGTGAAGTATGATCAGACTTATGATGTAATAGGACCTATATTACTGATGTTAATTGCATCAATACCTTTATTGGCAAATTTTATCTTCAGAAAAGACCGTTTGGTTGGTATATATTCGGTAGTTGACTTTTACCGTCCTTGTCGTCGCCCGTTTCTTCAAGTAGGTGGTCGAATACCGGTGACCTAAAGGCCTTGACGAAGGAGTCAGCCGGGCAGATGTCGTTGGACCCGTGGAGGTGGTGACTCCCCGGTCGATGTCGCTGTCGCAGTGCTCCCTGAGCGGCCGTCCGCTCGGTCTTTTATAGGCAAGGTGGCTGCGCGCGCATCTTGGTCCGCGATAGGCTCTCCCCACGTGGTGATGACATCATCCGCGAAGGGTTCTTCCGCAAAGGGTTCTTCTCGCTTGCTGAAGACATCATCCGCGAACGGATCTTCCGCGAGCAGTTCCTCCGCGAACTGTTCTTCCGCGAACGGTCGAATCGTTCCTAACGAACGGTTTTCTGAGGCGCAGGCTCAGTTGCATTGATTTTGTTACATATTATACGCGAAATAAGCCTGATAGGGACCAGAAGAACCCTGCTCGTCACATAACCTTGATTCGGCAGATCAAATTGTGAATTCGCAATTGTGAATTACTATTTCGCACATGCGAATTATCAAACCATATATGCGACATATCATTTCATGTAGGTGGTTAATTTTTGCTACATTAATTTTTTGGGGTACTTAATTTTCGACAATAAATATTCATTCGCAATTTCGCATGTATACGTGAAATATACATGTATGTGAAACATTATTTTGCAATCTACATGTACGCTGCCGTATAGAATTTACTCCATTTAGGTAGGCCTATTGTGCAACTACAGTACACATGTCTATCTGTGTGAAAAGAACGAGATTACTTTTTTTGTGTTTTTGTGTTTGCAGTCGCCTGAGAGTGAAATAAAACTTGACTAAGATTTTTTGAGGTAAACGAAGTTATCAAGGTATTTGAACTTATGTGTTTCGACACTGATTTTTTTCGATCTACTATGTCAAAACATCTACTATACACCGATTTATCTTAACTTGGGGCGGAGGTGGGGGTCCATTTCAGATAATAATAGGAGTTATGCTACACGAACACTCGATGAGATCTTCCGTGCTGTGCTGTTGACAGGGGCGAATTCAGGTGGGGTGCCTGTCGTGACGGGCACCTTGCACGTGAGAGGGCGGTGGAGACAGGTACGAGGTGAGAGGTCTATCCCCGGCCATCCGGTCGAGTGGCACGACTCACTACTTACATGTACCCACCCTCGGCCTCAAGTGGCCCACCCCCTGCACCCAGCAGCACAAATCCCGTGGTGACTACCGGCCGAGTCCGCGTCCACAAGGCGACAGGCACGGTCATGACTTGGAAAACACACTCTACACATATATTATTTTTTTCAAAAGGCATAACAATTCATTCGCACATATTAGATACTTGATTTTATAGTCATCTAATGAAAGAAACCCGAGCATGTTCAAGTGTAGGTCTGGCTCAGTGGGAATGTTTGGCGTGGGCATTTACAACTTTTTTTGAAAAAAAAAAACGTTCTACATTCGTTTTGTGTGGTAACTGTAACGTGTATGTCCGTCGATATCTTTTGAAACAATAAATAAATGTGATTAAATGGTAGAAGATTCCTGAGCAATTTCATCTAGTATTGGACAGTTTAATATACAGTATGTTATTATTTCTCTTGAGGTTCACGATATGAAATAGATTTCACACGAAAAGTAGATTATTTTCTCACCAATTACGCGAATCTCTACTCAAAATGGATGTGAGCACACGATTTGACTTGCAAATGAATAATACCTAACCGGTACAGATAATGAGGCTCAAATTGATTTGAGAGATGAAACATATTCACTAGTAACCTTTCATCTTTTTGTTGTCTATTTGTGCAAAAAAGTTATGCTCGATCATAAAACTTCTGTGACGTTTGGTAATGACTTGTTTTCGGTGTGGCCCAAAAAACCTGGTTTCTCTGATCGTATAGACTTTATGTAACTCCCGCTCGTTGTGATTCGAGAGCCGTCACTAAATTGGTGTCCCCCAACGCTGGTGTATCATCACTCCGTAGCTTACCGGCTTCACTCAGGCAAGAAGCAACTCAGATGTAAATAAATTGAAGATTTATATACATCAAATCAACTTACAATTGTATGGCTGGTCACCCACGTGACGTACAAATATGAAGTTCAGACATGGAGCACTGTATGATCACATTTCAAAAATAAATAGTGCACGAGGGCACAACTAAAAAGAGTTCTTAGCCGGCGGCGTCTCTCTGTCCCTTCCCGTTGAAGTTTCCCGTCCCGTTTAGTCGAATGGTTTCTCCAGGTAGTCGGTCTAATCCCGGTTGACTCTAAGGCCCTGAAAAAGGAGTCGTCCGCACGGAGTTCGTCGAGTCCCTTGGCTGTGGCGGTGACGATCTCCCCACGGTCGATGTCGCTGTTGCAGTGCTCTCAGAGCGGCCGTCCGCTCTCCCTTATATAGCCAGGGTGGCTGCGCGCGCATCTTCGTCCGCGAACGTATCTTCCGCACTCTTCTCCACGTGGTGAAGACTGCGTCCGCGAACGGTTCTTCCGCGAAGGCTCCTCTTCCGCGAACGGTGCTTCCGCGACTGATGCTTCCGCTGATGATGCTTCCGCAATCGTGCTTCCGCGAACGGTTCTTCCGCGAACGATGCTTCCGCTGATGATGCTTCCGCAATCGTGCTTCCGCGAACGGTTCTTCCGCGAACGGTGTCTTCGCAAGTGGACTTTGTAGATCACGTGACCGTTCCTAACGAACGTTTCAGCGCGGCAGTTGCATGGTTTTGTTACAACTCCACCCTTTCTGGAGATCAACGTCCCCGTTGATCCTTTCTCTCTCTTCTTTTCTCTTCTTCCTCCTTCTTCGTCTTTTCCTGCCTGTCTGTTGTTTACAGGGCTCTCTCCCTCCACCTCACTGGCGATCCACCTCGCTTTCGGACGTCTCCGCCAGTCTGTCCCGAGTGTCTGTATATGCTCGGAGCTGTTCCCGGAGCAGCTTGGTCTCTCGGACGTGGGCTCGCAGCTCCTTCCGGTGGCTCTTCTCTCGTTGAGAGGCCTCCCCTCGCAGCTGCAGCACCTCGGCCTCGAGCTGTCTCTGCTCCTCCTTGGCTTGGAGCCGAGCCTCCGCTTGGGTGAGGTGGCGTCGTCCCATGGCTATCGTGGACGCCAGGTCCTCCAGGGCCTTCTCTCCGGCAGTGACCGCTCTGCCCAGGCCCTCCACATACGGTCGCAGTTGGTCCTCCTCCTCCGGAACGGGCTTGAGGTACCAACTCAGGTCTAGGGGCTTGTAGGTAGGGGCCGAGTCTCTGGGAACGGGGGGTCCGTCGTCCTCGGGGGTGGGGGCCTCCGGGGATTCCGCCTCTCTCCGCTCCTGCTGAGACTCCGGTTCCTCTTCGCTATTCGGGGGGTCGTCCTCGGGGTCTGGGGCGTCCTCTGACCTGGGGGCGTCCTCCCGGGGGCTCGACGGCGTGGAGCTGGTCGTCCCGCTGGCCGCAAAGCTGACAGTCTTCAGCTCAGGGGCAGACACAGTAGTCGGACCATCTCGGGGGTCGGACACGGGCGTGTCGGTCGTCGTCCTCCTCCGTCCTGGCTTGAGGGTGTTGCCGCTGGCATGCGACGTCTCATGCCGGTCTCTGTCAGCTCGGCGGGCGAATCGCTGGCTGCACATCTTGCAGAGGTGCCGCCCCTCCTTCTGCGTGTGTTTGGTCGCCACGTGTCGGCTAAAGTTGGATGCCGTCACGTGGATCCGGCAGGGGCTGCACCAGCGTCGCCCTCTCTCGGTGGACAACTTCCGGGCAGGGGACCGTCGACCTCCTCGGGGCTCCTCACGACGCTCCCGGCTCCTCGAGCGCTCCCGCTTCCGGTCAGGCTTGTCTGTCTTGGTAGGTGGGTCGCTCATCTTGTCGACTTCAAGGGGCAGAAAGTCAGCCAAGTCGAAATCTGGAACGTCCCCGAAATCTTCGTCTGCAAATGCGGGTATCTCAATGATCTGCAGAGTTGGTGTGTTCATGGTTGAAGTGATGACGGAATCGTAGGCCGGCCTGCTTATATAGAAAAGGCGCGGACCAGGGATCTGGGGGAAAAAGCATTGTCGTGGAACGAAATAACGTTTTTCGCTTGCTTCCGCGAACGGTTCTTCCGCGAACGCTGCTTCCGCGAACGTGCTTCCGCGAACGGTACTTCCGCGAACGCTGCTTCCGCGAACGCTGCTTCCGCGAACGGTTCTTCCGCGAACGCTCCCGTCGTCGTTTACATCGTTTGGACTGCATTCCCGCTGTTTTCCACTCGTCCCTCGTCATCACTGGGGGTCCGGACTGGGGTCACATCGTCCGGATTGGGTATCCAGGCGTCGGTTTCAGGGGTGAACCAGCACCTTTTTATATTGTGGACATCTTTAATCTTGCCACCGGGTCGATCTTGTATGGACACCATCCATCCGAGATGAGACTTCACAACGAGATAAGGTCCCGTCCACCCTAGTCCTAGTTTTGGTCTAGCCTTTGGAGGGTACCAATACATCACCCAGGTGCCCACCGGAAAATGTCGAGCGGCTGATTTTACGTCATGATGGCGCTTTTGTCGCACCGTAGCCGTCTTCAGGCACTCTCGGGCAGTCTCGTGAGCTTGTATGGTGGCTTCCTTCACCCATTCGACGTATTCGGACGCACACTCGGGGACTGGTCCTCCCAAATCGTCCGGTTTCGTCCGGTACCTCAGGTCCAATGGGGTGGTTGCCTCCCGTCCCATCATCATTCGAAATGGTGTACACCCGGTGCTTTCGTGTACTGATGTTCTATAAGTCGCCATCACGTAGGGCAGATGGTCGTCCCAGTCGTCATGGTTCTCGTCCACGACCACGGCCAGAAGGTTCAGCAGGGTCCGGTTGAATCGCTCGACCATCCCGTCTGATTTGGCGTGATAAGGGGTCGTCCGAGTCTTCTCCCCTCCTAGGATCTTGATCATCTCAAGGAAAAGCTTACTCTCGAACTCTCGTCCCTGGTCGGTGTGTATCTTGGCTGGCATTCCCAGGCGGCACACGAACTCAGTCACAAAGACGTCCGCCACCGTCTGAGCCTCATGGTTGGGTAGAGCGTAGGCCTCAGTCCACTTGGTGAAATAATCACCCACGACCAGTATATACCGGTTCCCAGAATTGGTGATCGTTCCAGGCTCCAAAATGTCCATGGCCACCCTTTCTAGCCGATCGCCTACCGGTAGATTTCCCATGGGGTGGTACTTGGGCCCCGGTCGCGGCTTTCTCCCACTACACTTCAGGCACTCCCGGCACCAACGCTCCACGTCCTTCGTCATACCCGGCCAGTACATTCTCGCTTTTAGTCGGTGGACTGTTTTGGTGACTCCCTGGTGGCTCATCAGCTTGCCGGTGTGGACCTCCTTCATGACGGCGCGTCTCAGGACCTGTGGAACGACCAGTTGATGGATTGGTGCGTCCTGGCAAGCCGCTTGGTACCGCCGGTACAGAAGCCCATCACGTAGCTCCAGCTGGTCCCACTGTTGCCACAGAGTCTTCATTTGCTGACTTTTTGTTCTGACTTCGGGCCATGCAGGTCTCTCAGTGAAAATATTCTTCCACCCGAGGATGCCTCCAACTTCAGGGTCGGCTCGTTGAAGGGTCACTAGGTCCTCCTGGGAATAACCATTCAGGACCTGGGCCTCCGGGGCTCCCTCCATCGGATTCCGGCGTCCTCTCGTAGCCATAGCCCGCGTGACAGCTAGCATTTGTTTGTCTGGATCTCGGATCACAGGGTTGGGGCATGGGTCCAGGAAGGGCTCCTCTCGGCAGCGCATCCACACGTCGGCCGTCGCGCCGATCGCTGCTCCGGCCACAACCTCCGGTCCCAAACCATGCAGTGCGAGGAGCATCATCAGGAGAAACCAAACCCAGGCAGAGGGGCGGAGCTGATGCAGGGTTCTGCAGACGCTCCTGGCTCCTTCCTCCGTCTGTGGGGGGCTCCGGTCAGGCAGGCATTCCTCGGTCGGCTGGGTAGTCGTCCTCGGGTCCTCCTGGCAGCGCACCTCCCAGATCCGGAATATCCCGACTCCATCTCCGCAATAGTAGTCCTCCGTCCAGGGCTCCACAGGGACCTCCCGCAAGATGTTAACTTGAGGTCCTCCGGGGCTCCATCCTTCTCCGCTGATCGGTGGAAGCAGATCCTCGTCAGAGAGGTCCTCCAGGGGTAGGGGACACTCCTCCTGAGTCGGACAGGCCTCCTCTTCTCCTTCGGGTCTTGTGGTGTGGCGAGGGGCGGGACAATCTGGTCTCCGGCACTGTCGGCATCTGGACATCCCGTCTGCATTCCCGTGTTGTACTCCCGGTCGGACCTCACACCTGAAGGCGTAGCTGGCGATGCGAGCTGCCCATCTAGCGATCATTCCTTCCGCATCCCGAAAGTTCAGTAGCCACTTGAGAGAGGCGTGGTCGGTTCGTAGTAAGAACGCTCTCCCCCACAAGAAATGTCTGAAATGGTGTATCATACTGACGACGGCCAGGAGCTCCCGCTTGGTGGTGCAGTAATTCCGCTGGGTGTCCCTCAGGGTTCTGGAAGCATAGGCGATCACCCGCTCCCGTCCGTCCTGCACTTGGGATAAGACGCCTCCCACTCCGTAGCCGCTAGCATCAGTATCTAAAATAAATTCTTGGTCCATGTCAGGGTACACCAGCAGGGGGTGCTCGGTCAGGGGTTGACGCAGCGCCTCGAACGCCTGCTGATGAGCCTCGCTCCAATGGTAGTTGACTTCCTTCTTTAACAGGTGGTTGAGGGGTCCCGCTCGGGTGGCAAAGTCAGGGATGAATCTGCGGTAGTACCCCACGAACCCAAGGAAGCTCCTTAGTTCTGTCAAGGTGGTCGGAGGAACCATTTTTGTTACAGCTTCGACCTTGGCAGGGTCGCACTGGATGCCTCGGTCGGACACGACATGGCCCAGGAAGTTGACCTGTTGTCGAAACAGCTCACACTTGGCGGGTTTCAGCTTCAGCCCGGCAGCCTGCAGTCTCCGGAACACGTCCTCGAGGTTGTCCACGGCTTCTTGGAAAGTCTTTCCAAGACAGACGACATCGTCCAAATAAATTAGACAACGCTTCCATTGGAGTCCCCTCAGTGCCAGCTCCATTAGACGTTCAAAAGTAGCCGGGGCCGTCGCCAATCCAAACGGCATCACTTTAAATTGATAGAGTCCACTACGGGTAGTGAACGCCGTCTTCTCCTTGTCCCTGTCGTCCATCTCGACCTGCCAGTAACCACTAGCCAAGTCTAGCGTCGAAAAATATCGTCCTCCTGACAAGGTATCAAAACTCTCGTCGACTCGAGGCAGGGGGTACGCATCCTTCCGGGTGACATCATTTAGACGGCGGTAGTCGACGCAAAATCTCAGTGCACCATCCTTCTTTTTCACTAGCACGATGGGAGACGACCATGGACTGTCGCTTGGCTCCACAACGTCAGCTTTCAACATCTTGTCGACCTCGTCCTCGATCAGCTCTTGTTGGTAGTACGGGGCTCTCCTCAGAGGCTGCTTGATCGGGGGGTGATCTCCCGTGTCGATGACGTGTTTCGCCAGGGACGTCCGGCCCAACCTCCCATCTGGTCCCATAAAGACCTGCTGGTGGCGTCGAAGGAGATCGCTGACGACCTCCACCTCCTTTTCCGTCAAGTTCGGATGCATTCCCTCCAGGAGCGGTTCTAAATGCTCCGGGCACTCTGGTGTCTTCGTCGACGATTCTGCGTGCATGGCGTGCACTCTGGTTTCGGGCTGCTCAGGCGTCCGGTTCCGCCACTTGGTGGAGTTTGGTGTAAGGGGCTCATGCTCCCTCCCGCTCTCCTCCCGGTACCACTGTTCCCTTTTAGGTTCATTCTGGGTTGTTTTCCCTCCATCGGGACGAAATCCCAGGTCGATCACGGCCTCTATTCCGTGAAGCTCGGCTAGGATGGTCCCCATCAGCACAGTGCAAGCTCCAGCGCCGGCGTTCAGAAGTACCACCGGTACCAGGCGTCCTCGGGGTCGTACCAGGGCTCGTCCCACTACGAGGGGGTCGTCCTCCAACGGCTCTCTTGCGGACTGCACGAGGCCGGCCTTCGGAACTCCTCCCTCACTTCCTGTCAGCTTGAGGTCCACCATCATCTCTGAAAAGGGTGGCAAGACGACCGTCTCCTCCGTCACCAGTGTGTAGACGGCGTCCTCGTGGCCCGAGCTCATCACTACGGTAGTGTCGCCCACCTGCCACTCGCCCTTACGCAGATCCAGCTGTCCCCCAATCTGTTGAAGTACATCAAGCCCCAACACTCCCGGGATCCCTAGTTTGGCTACCAGTACATCTGCCGACACGAGTCGTGTGCCCAGTAGAAGTTGAACTGTCATCTCTCCTTGAACCTGTAAGTAGTCTCCGGTTGCTGCCCGTAACCTTATTCTCGTCTGCCTTATCATTGCTTTATGTTCGTCATCCATTTGGTCGAAGAGACACTCGTCCAGAACGGTGGAAGAGGCACCCGTGTCCACCAACATACGAGTCGCCTTCCCCATAACGTGGCACGCCGCATACCACGCCAATGTGCCTCGGGCACCGGCTGACAGCGACACCACCTGGCCATTTCTGTCAATCTTAAGAGAGCTGCCACTCTCCTCAGGGACGCCGCCCTGGATAAGTACTGAGTCGTCCACCCACAGTGATGCACCACCCTGGTCCTCTCTGTCAGTCTTAAGGGAATCACTCCCCTCGGAACCGCCGCTCCGGATAAGTAATGAGTCGTCCACCAGCAATAGCTGCTGCGCTGGCCCCTTGGTCATTCCGCTCCACCGGCCCTCCGTCTCCTCTTTCACGGCCGCTTGTGGTTCAGTTGCATAGGGGGGTCCCTGCTGTTTCGCAGCCTCCAGCCTCAAGGTTGTAACCTGTTGGTTCTCCTTGCTGCTAGCAGAAACCTCGTTGATGTCTCCGTGGGTCCCCAGACGCTCCACGGCTCCATCGGTCTGCATTTCGTCGACGTCTCCGCGGGGCATTAGACGCTCCACGGCTCCATCGGTCTGCATTTCCTTGACGTCTCCGCGGGGCATTAGACGCTCCACGGCTCCATCGGTCTGCTGTACATTGGCACTCCCGTCTGTGTTGACAGGCTTGCCCTCCATATAGTCGAGAATTCGATCCTCGAGCTCCTCCTGCGCCCATCCAGTTACTTCGGATGCACACCGGAAAAACCTATTAAAAATCTGTGAAACTAAAAATTCCCCCCTGGCAATGTGTTCTTCACGTCTTCGTCGAGCTTCTCGCCTGTGAAGCCGTGCACACACCTGCCAATGGCCCATACGGTTGGGGGCTGGTATGAGCCCTACTGGTTTTCCGACTCCTCGTCTGTCAAACTGTTCCGCTCACCAATCTCCTCGATTAGTCGACTCAAGCGCTCCTCCTTGGTCCGAGGTGGCGGCCGATCTGGACACTGGTACTTCCGATGACCCGGCTTCCCACAGTACCAACAGTCATCTGGTCCCGGCCTAGCGCTTGGTCCCTTGTTCTCAGCAGTGGCGGCCCTCGGCTTGATGGATAGCACCTGCTCACACAGCTCGATTAGTCGATCCAGCTTCCTGTCTTGGCTCTCAAAGAGCCCCTTGAAGTAGGGAAGTCTGGGTAGACCCGCTACGTTCGGCTGGTTGCTCTGCTGCCCACTGGTGGTAATCTCGCCTCCCTGCTGGTTCTTCAACAGCTGTAGGACCCGTCCTAGAGCTGGCTCGGAGTCCTCCGACTCTATGGACATCACCGGCTTCCCAGGCTTGGGTTTGACACATTCGTACTGGGTCACGAACGCTATGGCCTCCTCCATGGTCTTCATCTTCCTCATGAGCGCCATCACCTTCATGTCCCCATCTGGATGGCCCTTCCAGAAGTGGTCTAAGGCGATAGCCTCCTGAGCTGCGGAGTTCAGATCCGGATAACCACGGCCGGCCAGTCGCTGCAACTCATAGCCGTACTGCTGGGGTGTCTCTGCCTTCCTGCGGGTTCTCTGTCCCAAGGTCGCCTTGTAGGACTCCTCCTGACAGTCAGGGTCGAATCGTAGGGTCAGCTTGTCGGTCAGAACGTCGATGTCCCTCCGGTCTGCAGGACTCAGGCTGGTCAGCATTCGTCGCGCCTCTCCTGTCAAGCTCCCGGCTAAGTAGACGCCCTGTTCCCGCTTGCTCCATCCGTTGACCTCTGCGATGACGTCAAAGTGGGCCCGGTACACCGGCCACTCTATGGAAGTCCCATCGAACTTGTCAGGGGTCAGCATCTTCCGGTTCCTTCGGCCGTTCTGATTCCAGGCTGTGCTGTCCTCGGACGACGAGTCCTCCTGCCTCCGTCTCGGCCTAGGGCTTCGTCGGTGCAGCGGCGGTCCCCGCCTCGGTGGTCTCCTCCCCCGTCCTGGGTAACCATGGCTGCTGTCGGTCCCTCCATCAGATGAAGGCCCCTCATCGCCCGATGATGAGAAAGGGTGCTGTCTCCGGCCTCCCTGGGTGACTGAAATAGAAGCTGGATTTCTCCAGGAGGCTGGCTGTCTCGGTTGTCGACTGGGTGAAGACCTCTCTCTTCCGCGAACGCTGTCTTCCGCGAACCCTCCGCGAACACTGTCTTCCGCGAACCTTCCGCGAACGGACTCCTCCGCCAACAGCTCCCGAAGAAGTTCTTCCGCGAACAGGCCTCCTCCGCGAACGCCGTCTTCCGCGAGTCTTCCGCGAACGGGCTCGTCCGCCAAGATGTCTCGGAGACGTCCCTCCACAAAAGATGCACGTCCGCGAACGCCATCTTCCGCGAGTCTTCCGCGAACCGGCTCATCCGCGAATGGTCTTCCCCGTCTACTCTGAAAAACTGGAAAGGAAGATTGGTCGCCTGGATCACTCCTTTCGTCGAGCCGCCGTCTGGGTGAAGACTCCTCTCTTCCGCGAACACTCTCTTCCGCGAGTCGTCCTCGTCCGCGAACGTGGTCGTCCGCGAAGGGCCCTCCCCAGTCACAAGCGTCCTCGTCACCAAAGACTCCCCCTCGCCCACGAGCCCGTTCATCCACGAAGGATCCCCGGCTGCAAGCGTCCCTGTCGCCGAAGAATGCCTCTCGTCCGCGAATGTTCTCTTCCGCGAAAAGTCCTCTCCCTCTCGAGCTGCTCTCTTGGGTCGGAGCCCAAGTAACCCGTCCTCCAGTCACTCCCGTTTGTCGACTCGTCACACCCGACCGCTGCCCTGTTGCACCAGACTGCTGCTGGGACTGGTCCCAAAGCCGTCTCAATGCTGCATTCTCTGGAGGTGCCACACTTGGACTCTGCTCCGGTAGCTGTAGCCGATCCCTCCTCGCCCAGATTTCGCCGTCCTCCCCGTCCAGATTGACGTACTCCGGTCCCAGCACTCGTCGGAACTCGGGGCCCCTCCTAACGCTCTCAAGGTAGGTTGACCTCTCCCTGTCTCGATCGTGCTGCCACCCAGAGTCGTGTCTGAAAAGAAAACGGTTGTCGGGTGTCTGGCTCCGGGGTCTCTGTTGACTAGTCGACTGGCCCATGGAAGGTCTCGACCTCCCTGGTTGCTCCTCACTCGTCGAAACGTCCCGTCTACCCCTGGCTGTGAAGCTGCTCTTCCGCGAACGGTCGTCTTCCGCGAACGTTGTCTTCCGCGAACGGTCGTCGGCCTCTTCCGCCAAGGTCGTCTTCCGCGAACGGTGGTCGTCCGCGAACGTCTTCCGCGAACGGTCGTCTTCCTCTTCCGCAAAGGTCGGCTTCCGCGAACCGCTGTCTTCCTCGTCCGCAAGTGAGGCCGTCCGCGAAGAGTCTTCCTCTTCACCTCCTGTCTTCCCTGGGGCAGTTTCGTCGTTTTCGCCGGACATGAGTGATGCTGAGGTTCGTTCCCTGGCAGTAGACCCTCGGGGATCCTGGTCACGTGCGCCAAGTTGTGACGTTTGGTAATGACTTGTTTTCGGTGTGGCCCAAAAAACCTGGTTTCTCTGATCGTATAGACTTTATGTAACTCCCGCTCGTTGTGATTCGAGAGCCGTCACTAAATTGGTGTCCCCCAACGCTGGTGTATCATCACTCCGTAGCTTACCGGCTTCACTCAGGCAAGAAGCAACTCAGATGTAAATAAATTGAAGATTTATATACATCAAATCAACTTACAATTGTATGGCTGGTCACCCACGTGACGTACAAATATGAAGTTCAGACATGGAGCACTGTATGATCACATTTCAAAAATAAATAGTGCACGAGGGCACAACTAAAAAGAGTTCTTAGCCGGCGGCGTCTCTCTGTCCCTTCCCGTTGAAGTTTCCCGTCCCGTTTAGTCGAATGGTTTCTCCAGGTAGTCGGTCTAATCCCGGTTGACTCTAAGGCCCTGAAGAAGGAGTCGTCCGCACGGAGTTCGTCGAGTCCCTTGGCTGTGGCGGTGACGATCTCCCCACGGTCGATGTCGCTGTTGCAGTGCTCTCAGAGCGGCCGTCCGCTCTCCCTTATATAGCCAGGGTGGCTGCGCGCGCATCTTCGTCCGCGAACGTATCTTCCGCACTCTTCTCCACGTGGTGAAGACTGCGTCCGCGAACGGTTCTTCCGCGAAGGCTCCTCTTCCGCGAACGGTGCTTCCGCGACTGATGCTTCCGCTGATGATGCTTCCGCAATCGTGCTTCCGCGAACGGTTCTTCCGCGAACGATGCTTCCGCTGATGATGCTTCCGCAATCGTGCTTCCGCGAACGGTTCTTCCGCGAACGGTGTCTTCGCAAGTGGACTTTGTAGATCACGTGACCGTTCCTAACGAACGTTTCAGCGCGGCAGTTGCATGGTTTTGTTACACTTCTACTGATAAAAAATGCTGTGAAATGACTCATAAGGTTAATTCCTGGCGTTTTGTTATAATGCCTCAGTGACTGTAAGTCAGTACATGTGCGATCAGTTTATTATTTTGATGACCCACGAAATTCAATCTATTATTTTGATGCCCCAAGAAATTCATTTGTGATGAAGATGCTGAAAGAGGATATGAATATATGTATCAGCAACATATCAATATAGGTAATAGCAACACATCAATATATGTATTAGCAACATATCAATATAGGTATTAGCAACATATCAATATAGGTATTAGCAACATAACAATATAGGTATTAGCAACATATCAATATAGGTATTAGCAACATATCAATATAGGTATTAGCAACATATCAATATAGGTATTAGCAACATATCAATATAGGTATTAGCAACATATCAATATAGGTATTAGCAACACAGCAACATAGGTATTAGCAAAATCAATGACTGTTACAAGAGACCTCTGGCGATCAGACTGTGTCACTATGGCAACTTCTTCTGATTGGGTCCTCTGAGACTAATTATCCATCATATCGACTTACCACGAAATGCGAGAAAAAGTTTAGATTGGTATTGTTGTTGGAGTCGATCAGTCGAAAAATGCACCTATGTAAAATATATACTTGTCGATTCATATTTCGGCATGTTGTGGCGTTTGGCTTCTCGATGAAAGATCAAAATGTTGACAGCTAAAATTTATCATACTAGGTATAAACTAGGTATTTCAAATGGTTTGATCGAAAGATTTTCGATACGAGGGAGAATTGAATCGCACGGTATTATCACATTTGCGCAATGTCTCCCTTCACAATGTCAATATCATTGATTCATAGAACAATTTTACTCCTCTGTTGTATGTTGAGATAAATGGATCATTGTTAACCTGATAATGATAAGTATTATTCAGTCTACGGGTATTTTTTTTTAATGAAAAACGAGCCTGTCACTTGTCATGAATGTGACTAATGTGTTGAGTGTTCTGATTGCAGGAAAGAAAAAAAATGCCTAAAATGAAAAATACTTCTGTCCGTGAGGTTGGATAATAACTAGATAGTTTATCAGTGTAGTGTATCGTGAAGTAAAAAGAGAGTTTTTGCCACTACGCTATGGTCACACAGAGCAAAGCTATCGATGAGAAACAATCAGTTTTGACTAACGGTGAACCTCAACGTAATATTATTAACTTTGCCTATGATACGATTGTTCTGCGAAACTTTTATTTTTAAAAGCATTTTCAAATTCTAATATAATGCCACACCAAAATCCCATGAAGAAAAAGTCTCGTGAAAGCTCCAAACTTCAGCCAGAAATTCTTGAGAGGAGTGTGAGAAATGTCACATCACAGGGCAAAGCACTGCTCACATCACATTTGACATTGGGATAGATTGGCTGACCTAAAAATAAGTTTGTTGATAAAATGTGGTGTAGGGCGACATAAAAACAGATAGCAATTCAAACGAATTAAGTTATTGCCAAAAACCATTTGACGTTTATTTTTGAACTCGGCTAAGTGTGAATGATTCAGTACATGCAGTAGATGGAGGCTTGCGCAAGCCATTGCTCAGAAGACGAATGCATTTGTTAAAGCTTGGTTTACACGATCAAACCACTTCAAACTTTTACTTCATATTACTTCAAACTTTGGAGTTTTGGAGTCAAATTATTCAAGCTACTTTCCACATCCATTCAAGGAAAAGCATGATTCTCACTTTGAAACTCGTAACATTGAAGTATATAACACAGCCGTTCAGTTTAAATTTTCAACAAAGCAGCATAAGAATCAGCATCAAATGGAAAATTTGATGTAGTTTGATGGAGTTTGAAGGAGAAAACCGTGTGAACCGGAATTTGAAAGAGTTTGATGTAGTTTGAAGTAGTTTTAGATGACGAGTTTGATCGTGTAAATATCCTCCATGAAACTACATCAAACTCACTTTTAGGAGTTTGAAGTAGTTTGAAGTAGTTTGATCGTGTCAACCAGCCATTAATAATGCTTTTCATGTGTACTCAACGTTTAGAAATTATAAAATTAGAAATTATAAAATCGTGATTTAACCACAATTTTGTACATTTTGGTCCAGCTATGTTCGCTTCAAAAATATTCGTAGCACATGGTCATGACAGACATAAACTGTTTTCATACTATATCCCGGAATCATTCTGGGATGGAGCGTCCACACTACGTTTTTGCCAATCTGAAATTATTCCTAAAATGTCGTGACTTCTGCTATCCCGGAATGAGAAGGTGCCAACAGAAGAATTCTCATTGCATCATGAATAGAAGGCACATACTATATGTATACGGCATTGTTTGGAGTGCGATAGGCCTACTGGTTAATCTCAGCACAAGTGTCACGACACACCCCCCGATTTCTCGGTTGGAGAGAACCACTGATGTTGCTACATGCGTGCTAGAATGTTCGACTGTATTGACCTACCTAGCTATAATCAACACCATTGTTACAGAAAATCCGTTTTCTGCCCAGTGCAGAAACAAAATAAAGGTTTTGAAAAAGCAGTATATTCAGGCCTAGGTCCTATTAGCAACCATATCATTTATCAAAATACCATTAACAGATCTAGCTGATAATAACTATGATCACCTATATCGTTTTGTCATATTTTTCCAACCAAATCAGGAAGTAAATATTTCAAATAGAACTCTAGATCTTGTTTTGTGATCTACGCATGGGGGCCTACCGTCATACCTTCATAGTCTTTGTCTATGATATAGGACTATTAGACTCTTAGCACAGGTTCAGCGATATATACAAAGTTGTATTGTAGAGCTCAGAAACACGGGAAAGCATCGATAGGCTATTTTAGGCCTGCATGTTTGGACAAATTACAGACTAGTTCAAGATACAAAAAAAGAAATGCAAACCGCCGCAGCATGAATTGGACCAAAACCACCTTTCGCTATACATATAAGTTCAATCCGTTTTTATGCTGTGATACTGTAGGCACCGTTGAGGAAATAGAATAGTTCCGTGGGTCGATCCAATTTAATACCATTTCCCTGACTTTTACTACTATAAGTCAATACTTATATAAAAACATAGTTTGAAGGCTTATATGTATATGAACATTGCATACGGGTATACACTTATATAGGCCAATATGTATGAACACCGAACTAACGGGGTCTACCCTATATTCCAACACCCCACTGTTCGACACAACATTGTTCCGAGACAACCTTGTTTTAATACAGTTATATGACAGTGGGGTGTTGGAACGATCTCATTATCCCGAACTAATTACTCAGGTAGTGAACTTACGAAAGATGGTGTGGTTTATCCAGGCAGGTGCGACCAAGACATGCAATCGGGGAATGTGTGTTCACATAACGTCATTCTGGAATGATTCCAGCACTGGACCAGGAAACTATCCCGGAATCATCTCGGAATACTACCGCAAATGTGAACACGCCATTCTGCAATCATCGCGGATTGATTCCAGAATAAAACGCAAATGTGGAAAAGGCTGTAGTCACACAGGAAGTCGTGGCGATGGTACCCACGGCCACTGCACGCCCCAACCACGACAACCGTCCAGTCAACACCACGGACAGTGGGAGGGGCCGGCTGTTCCTTCAACTCTTCCCGCCGTCATCATCGGCGTCTGTGCACCGAAGCTACAGTTTGTGTTTATTAAAAATAGGACCTACCTTTAATAAATAAGCTTGATTTATACGCCACATTTAAGCCTATCTTTCATATAGGCCATTGATAAATACACATCAATCAATATTTTTTCATCAAATTGGTGACGCACCATATCCTGATACCATTTACCGTAACTGATATATGTCGGTAATTAAAAATATCCTATTAGCTCAAATATGCTCTAGGTATATTAGTAATACCTGGTGACTACTTGTCACACATTAATTACATGTAGGCATGCAGTCAATACGGAAGGCTGTCTTTGGTCAATGACCACTCGGAAATGTATTTGAAATGCAAGTATTTCCCTTGATTAAGACCACAATTGGATCTCTCCTCATTTATTAGAACACCGTTGGTCCAGCGAGACAATGGTTATTGAATTTATTTCGGTACATCAAAGATACCCCCACCCCTGTAGAATATTGCAATCGGCGAAAACTCGCTGGATAGGTCTTGGTCTTGGCAACGGAACATTATATAAAGAGTTGTCAACCTGAATTAGACCTAATTCTGTACGTAGGTGCCAGTAATAACAGGTAATTATCACATAGTTCACATGGTCCCTACTCGGAATACGTTTTGGTAAGGGATTTTAGGTAAGCGATCTTTTTCGATTGGGAAACGATATCTTCCAAAGAGGTAGGTGTTTCCACGATCATGACTTTCCATGACCTCACTTGCCCGGTCCAGCCCGTGCATATTGGTGAGAAGACATCCCAAAGTTTGAACTGAACTCGCTAGACTGGCGGGTCCGGGATTATCATTGGACGGAGCATTATGTATGATTTCAAATGGTCAGACCCCTGAATGACGGGTGTTGATTCCTTTCCTTGTTATGGTCATGTGTTCCCAAACGACACTCCATGCACTCGAATGGTCATTTTGTGTGATCCCCGCATATATCGATTTCCCTTTCACTCTGATCGTATTTTGATTCAGGATTTTATTGGCCATTTTTGTAGTTTTATAGACAGCGGGAAGTCTGAGATTTGCTTTGATGCGCATCGGAAACAGAATTTTAAGTTAAACTCCGAAATAAAGTTACCGGCAACACTCATGGCAAGAAAACGTTATCCTATATAAATGACATGTATCCATTTCAAAATGGATCTGAATCCAGCTTGATCAACCGAGATGAACCTTGGGATTAAGTCTGGGTAATGGTTTACGATCTAAATGTACCTGATGTACGGTGCACGTGAAGAACAACACTAAGAATGGTTGCTCGCTTCCAAAAAGATGATACACCATCAGTAGATTCCCACAATAGGACCGAGGGTCACCTGGCGTATTACTTGGATGTTAATTTGAATTATAATTATAAATTTCCCATCTATCTTTACTAATAGTTCTGGAAAAGCACCAACAATAAATTTGCATACAGTACCAACAATCTGTACAGGACAGTATATTGGGTACAATGGAGTAGACTGAGCACTCCCTGTCTCAGCTCATGGCAGAAGCCACCGTACGACTTGCACTGACCACAGGAACCAAATATGGGCGTGGCGGAACATAATTCTTCAGATATATATCTGGTGGACAAGAGACCAGTTCAGTCTGGAATCTAACTGGGTCTATGAGTTACATATGACAGAAAATAGATGTACATTTAAACATGGAAACAAGAATCATACCCTGGTGCAAAGCATCAGATCTCCCCGGATGAAAGAAGTCTATGGCGCGTTAATTTTTAGCATGCACTATTCCGTGCGCACATACGATGTCCATGCAGGACGAATACCGATATGTGAAAGCAATTGGTACCGTATAGGCCTAGTTCGTATGAACACTAATGAAACGTGGTCCCTGATCGAGTACGCCCAAAAAAAAATAGCAAGGTGTTTATAAAATTCAACACCATTTTCGGTCCAAAAATCAATATATTCGTAAAGTTGTTTTTGTTCAATAGTGTACAAATAGGCGACATTATATGCGATATGAGAAGTGTCTACTAAATTTGAGTACCGTCGAAATAGTTATAAGCACCTAAATATCAATGTTGAAGGCAGTGGTGTTGAACTCGGAACCCATTCCGACTTTTACACATTGCCAACCATCAATAGGCTACCACGGTTCTCAATCTTCCGCACTCGAAAAAATTAGGTAACTAAATGCGTATGATTGTTAAAAGTAAAGTGAGAAATGGCTGGACAGTAGGGACAAAAATGATACCTGGTTGACTGAATGCACACCGTAGTTAGGGGCCGGTCATTAATTATCAGGTGGAGGGGGGGGGGGGGGGGGTAAAAACTGGGGGGGGGGGGGGGTCACACTTTCATTTTCAACATTATTGGGGGGGGGGGGGGGGGTCATACTTTTATTTTCGATGGGACTGGGGGGTCGGAGTTTGAAATTGAGTTATTTTGAGAAAATCTGAATAGTAAAATAGTTAAATAATTAGGTGGAAACAATTTACTCAATATCAGTACATGGACTGATTGGAGTACGCGATGGAATTTCAGAACATTTTCAGTAAAACCATAATCTCACTGAAACCGGATCCCGCAGAGGACCATCCAGGAACACAGATGCCGCAGGAACAGAGATCTAGAGATGCCGCAATCCGTGTCCATCAGGGCTCAAAATTTATAATTTTATCCGGGAGCCAAAGGCTCTATTTCGCTCCTATTCAACAATTTTTAGGAGCCAATTGGCTCCTAGAAGCATATTTCAATATTACCTTAAACCGATTTTCATCAGCCAATTGGCTCGAGAGCTCTATTGCCTGGGAGCAAATCTGAAATGTTATGGGCCTATGGCTACCCATAAGTGGCAATTCTGAGCCCTGATGTGCATTGATCAACGCTCATCACTCAGATTGAAACATTGTCACCAAGAATCAATTTTGGACCTAACGGAGCAGCACTATGTAGCTGAACACGGTGCCAGCAAGGATGAACCCAGATCAGCAGGGTCCTGTCACAAACCAACCTCGGATCAACCAGTCCATAGCACCTTGAGCAGCATATCATCCCTTACGATGAAACCGAACCAGCATGCCAAAACCACAGACCGGTTCTCCACTCAAAATTTTGTCAACACATGACCCCACTGAGGATATTCCCCGAAGACCTCAGGACTATCGCAAACCACCGTGTAAAAGACATGGACCTTTTCACACAGAATGGCAAAATAGTCCTGGATTGCCCCGGATGACCCGGGTAGTGAATCTGACTCACATGATTTGGATGGTGGCAGAACATTATGAGCCCATAATAGAGCCAACCCAGACCCGATTCAAGACTAGAAAAAAAAAACAGTTCTGAATGGCCTGATTCACCAATTCTTCCCTGCTCATCAATGATATGTGGAAGAGCCCTGTATTTTTCGCGAGTTCGCTATGGTGTCCAGTCAGTCCGTGAGGGTTTTCATACATTTTTTCCATTCCATCAAAATTTCGGAGTCAAGGAATCAACTGAATCATCTTTGACCTAGGTCTCGAGTGTTTCAAGTGGGCAACGAAACGATGGCTTGTGTAGTGAAAAAGAATATGCTAGTATCATACAAGTAATAATTGTTGTAATGGCATTCACACTTGAAGCGAAGGAATGGTGGATACACGGAGAGTACAAATCATAATATTCACTGACCTTATTATAGTATCATAAATTTGTAACAAAAGTCACAATTGTTTCAATAGAAATGTAAATAAAGCGTAAAAAAGCATTCAAGTATCCTATATATTATGATACTGGTGCGTTGTAATTGTCATCAATTGTGAAGCATAGCCTTATATTCATACATGGGGATTGGGGGGGGGGGGTCATACTTTTATTTTGGATCTTGGTGGGGGGGGGGGGGGGGTCATAGATTGGTTTTCGATATCGGTGGGGGGGGGAGGGGGGGGGTCAAACTTTCAAAACTCATTTCTCGGAAAAAACATCCAACCCCCCCACCCAGTAAATAATGACCGGCCCCTTATTTATTTATTCTCAAATCCAGCCGACACGCTAATGTTCACGTGAATCGGCGATAGTGGCGAAAAAATTGCTCCCTTCGACGAAAATATTCGTCAGAATATATTAATTAACTGAATTATTTATTTCGAGCTCTGTAGAAAACACGTTCAATGTATTTTCTCTTTGAAACCAGGTTTTCCCCCCCAGTCGAAGAGTATTTGCCCCATGGGAATCAATACAGTTAGAGAAGGTATAAAAACTGTGCAACAATGCATGTATCAAACTGTTTCCTTGATAGGTGACACGACAAGACCAAGACATGGCGAACCTTCGGAACCTCCGGTATCAATCTCTCGCACTGGCCTTTCTTCTCATGGCTGCTCAGTCTGGTTAGTAGCAATCGAACGCATTCTACGTATCTATGAATCATATGTTAGAAACAACCCAATTACGTGATCATATGCTTGGTATTTCCTGAACTTGCTTTGTGTGCACTGTTATACATGTCTGAATTACAGTGATACCGTTCGTGGCTGCTTCAACTACTGGCAGTGGCCTAACCAGTCCCATCACACCAGTACCAGCTGATCCAACATCTAATTCAAGCACACCCCCCGGTGCCACCTCTACGCTAAGTGGGAACACCACAAACTCCTCAAGCACGACCTCAAGCACGACCCCAGCCCCGAGCCCATCCCCGAGCCCTAGCTCGAGCACTTCGCCTGCAGGAAGTCCTGGTACGACCCCGAGCCCCGGGCCCAGTACCAGCCCTACGCCAAGTGACAACACCACAAACTCCGACTCCGGAGTGGGCGGAATGGCCGGGTCCCTGGTGACTACCGGCGCCTGTCTCCTGTTCTACTTGGTGTAAAATGAACTGAGGCAATAACAAACAGAGTATGGCTTGGGAGAAAGAAGCCAACTTTGACTACAATGTAGTTTTACAGAAGCGGTGATTTGAATGATCAATCTGTCTGAGTGCATGAAACGGTGATGCCGTTTTTATACTGGCTATGATACCTCGAACAGCTCGACAATGAATTGTATCAACGGATTTCATATAATAGAAAACGATTTAGGCAATCTCCAGATAATATCGTCTGCATGTCAAACCACTTCAGGTGAAATACATCTTGAATGATCTTCACATTGTCATTATTAAATAATTAAAGTCCACTCTAGATAGCGTTATCTAGTTATTTAACTTTACTTTTTGAATTTTCGATCATTTATAATTCAATAAAATTTTACGAAACTTGTTATAATGTTTTTCTCTCGCGTGATTGTCTGTGGCTTTGTTCGTGACGATTTCACCATAAGGGCCGATAAGCTATTGTCGTGGTTTTTCGTCCGTCGTCCGTCGTCCGCCACATCATCTGTTAACATTTCTTTATCCTTTTTTCGGGCTGATGAATTTGTCCATAAATTTGTGTGAATATGTATTGGGTCAATACCCCCAGACGTTTTTTTTTTCATTTTTTTTTATTGAATCGATTATGCAGTTTTGGCCGTTGTTGCATGTTTCCAACTTTACAAATTATTTTCTCAAAAACTGTCTGATCAGTTTTGAGATTGTAGTTTCAAATTTCCCCTCATTTATCTTTATAATGTGTATAAGTTTCGATGCTCTTGAATCGCCGGTCTGCGTGTGGCGGCCATTTCGATGTTTTTTAGGGGCCCAAATCGGACTTTCCCATGTTAAATTCTCCTATGGTTTATAATGGGCCACAATGTTCTTGATATCTCACCTAATATGGAGATTAGAGACTTGGAATCAATTGTAGACATATAGGAAATGATACATGCTGAATATTCTCGTGACCTTGAGTTTGACCTTCAACCTCATTTTCAAGGTCAGAGCACAAAAAGGCCAATATCTCGCTTATTATTGACTTTACAGCTTAAGAATCAATTGTGGACATATAGGAAGTGATATATGCTGAATATTCTCGTGACCTTGAATTTGACCTTTAACCTCATTTTCAAGGTCAGAGCACAAAATGGCCAATATCTCGCTTATTATTGACTTTACAGCTTAAGAATCAATTGTGGACATATAGGAAGTGATATATGCTGAATATTCTCGTGACCTTGAATTTGACCTTTGACCTCATTTTCAAGGTCAGAGCACAAAATGGCTAATATCTCGCTTATTATCGACTTTACAGCCTAGAAATCTATTGTGACCATATAAGAAAGGATATATGCCGAATATTCTGATGACCCTGAATTTGACCTTTGACCTCATTTTCAAGGTCAGAGCACAAAATCGCTAATATCTCGCTTATTATTCACTTTACAGCTTGGGAAACAGTTGTGGACATATAGGAAATGATATGCTGAATATTCTCATGACCTTGGATTTGACCTTTAACCTCATTTTCAAGGTCAGAGCTATCTTGCTTATTATTCACTTTTCAGCTTGGGAATCAATTGTGGACATATAGGAAATAATATATACTGAATATTCTCATGACTTTGAATATGACCTTTGACCTCATTTTCAAGGTCAGAGCACGAAATGGCGCATATCTCACTTGTTGTCAACTTTACAGCTTACGAATCAATTGTGGACATATAGGAAATGATATATGCTGAATATACTTGTTACCTTGAAGTTACCAGACCATCGGTCCGATCACCTATTGGCTAGCCTGTAAGCTACAGGTCCCTTGGGCCTATGTTTTGTTATATAAAGTATTTTTCTCCAGCGTAAGTGTACATTTTAAGACGTAATTCATAGGTCTAAAGCGTCTCAAGATAAAGTTCGTTAAAAACTACAGGCATGTATTCACCACTGAACCACTAGCCATGACAATTAACATAAATATATGCGAAACGATGAAATTTTTGGAGAATTATTAACTATTGATATTAGTATATTATATGTCAAGAATTATGTGATTATAAGAGTTTTCACTGCACCGGCACCATTTTGTATTTTGAACTGGTGGCACTCCTGGCGTGTGGAAGGATTGACCAAGATTTATGAATGAAAACGTTTACTACTATTACTATGACATGAATTCGTGAATGAAAGAATATGTTTGCAAAACGAATCGACCACAATCACAATCGTGTCTGTGAACAACAAACTACAACAGCGCATCCAACCGCCAGGAGTACAGTGCTCCATGAGACACAATCGTAGACAATGGGAATTTGCAGAGTGAAAGCTCTATGTTCTACAATCTCTGGTTGAGCAGAAACCTCGACTATGTCAAAAGTATTGACTATAATGTCATGGAAACCTCAACACATTTCGAGTGATATTAGACTTAGACCATGTCGTCGACATGATTGAATGTTTGCTTGATCAATAAGAGATGTTGTGAAAAGATTTTTGTCAGAGTAACGTCGAATGACTGATATGACGACGAAGATGAATTAAATTTTCACTGTCTTCTATGTTTTGTAATAAACCACATATACAAAATATACGCCTTTGTTTTTATTCATGATGCAATTATATCATTGAAATAACGTTGCTCAACAGCCATACACTTTCTCGAATCAAAAGCTTGTATGGTTTGTACAATCTCCCCGTGTCATCCAGAGAAGAGAGTCAGCGAATTACAACATTCGATATGTTCACTACATACACCAGCGTTCAATACAGATTGTGTCATTTTCGCCATTAACAACTTAAGGTGTAGAGACGCCACAAGACATACTGGAAATTGTACAAATCTAGTATAAGATACTACCAGTAGCCTATACTGAATGAGATAGGGTATTGTATTACACCACTGTTATCTAAGACGTACTTTGGTCATATCTATAAGTTTTCTTTCGGTGATCAGTACACATCTTTATAGTGTCCAATATCAAACATTTAGTTGCCAAAACAAACTTCACATGAAACTGAATTTTGATTTCATGTGATCAATACAATAATTCAGATTGAGATTTTTTTGAGGTGTGATATCGCCTGATGCACTTTGCTTGGAAGGAGATAATTTTGTGTCTGTCGAGATTATGGTGACTTGATAAGATGAAACAAAACCACGAATGTTGTAATATGCTGTCTGTTAAAACATTGGATTTTACCTCTAACATGTAATGCATTCAGCTCAATCACAGGGACTACGGTCAAATTAAATTACCAATTAAAGTCAAGTTCAGATATCAGTGTTGGCCGTAGAATTGTTTTGGATCATCCTATCAACTTAAAACTTGTGTCATAGTTGGGTATTATGCCACATTCTCCCACCAAGTCTCTGAGTTCTATCTACCCGAATGTTTAATTTCAGTCCAAAATTGGATCAAATAAATTTCAACTAGTTCATGGCCTTTATCATGTTGATGCCCATCCAAAACGAACCTATTGCGTTGTTTCGAGTCAGAAGGCTTTGTCGGTGTATATCAAGTAAATATGTTCATTTTCAATCTTAACAATGAGGTAGATTGCCATCTTTTTCATTTTTGAGGGTAGAATTCTGTAACTCGGTGGAAAATTGCGGCAAAATTTCGCATTCGGCGACATGACATAGTTCGTAGCAAGGGGAAGAGTGATAATTCATTTTTCATAAAAAATCATGTGAAGGTTCATAAAAATCGTTGGATTCATTGCAATAAAGTTGCTTAAAAAATTCAAACCCTGTCACTGACTCAATTGAGCAGATCCGCATCAAAAACTAACTCTGGCAATTGACGATGATATATAGGTAGAATGGGCATGCTCCTCACCTATGAAGATAATCGCGTTCAAAGATGTCTTTCGGTCCCAAAGACACAATCAAACCATAGAGCTAGGGTTATGTTTACACTATGATGAAAAAATGAATTTCCACCAAAAAGAAGAAAAGCGACACTAAAAAAACCCAGCCACACTACAAAATGATTTACACACGATTCATTATCATATAGTTGATATGAAATTACAATGATATCACTCTTGGAGACCAAACAATACACAATGTTTCGGGAATGACATTGGTGTTCATATCGCCAGTGCTTCACTTCTGTGGAAGAATCCGTAGCGGTACAATCGGTGAGTAGCAGAAATACAAGTAGGCAAACACGATATACGATTCTGTGTGTTCATGATAATATGAACATAATTCAGAATTTCTGAACTTTCATTCGACACCGATGAGTACGTTTATTATGAAAGGTATTCGATGAATTTGCGACACAATGTTCATTCAATCGGGATGAGTTTCTACTCAAATTTCATCTGATCGAACATCAAAACAGGTACATAAACGACAGTGTCAGTGTTTTCGGAGGTTACTTTTCTTACTTTTATTTTTAAAATAATGACGACCATGCACATTGTTTGAACATTAGAGTCTTTCGTTGGTTCGGACGTTGGAGTGAGGGTCACAAATAGTGGGAAAAGAAACTCAAATTTGAACTGAACTTACCAGTGGCGGGCCGGGATTGTTTTTTTTACCAGACGGAGCAGCATCATATTTCAAATGGTCATAGGCCTACAGCTGAATGATGGGTATTTTTTTCTTGCCTGTTGACGGTAATGTGTTCCCACGCACGACACACAGGTCACAGTTCCTTGATTCAGGAGATTCACTAGACAATTATCTGAGATTCAGAAATTTTGAATAAACTTGATTTTAAAATACTATAGATATCCATTTCAAAATGGACCTGAATAGAGCTTGATCAGTCAAGTTCAAGCTTGAACTGAACTTACCAGTGGCGGGCCGGGATTGTTTTTTTTACCAGACGGAGCAGCATCATATTTCAAATGGTCATAGGCCTACAGCTGAATGATGGGTATTTTTTTCTTGCCTGTTGACGGTAATGTGTTCCCACGCACGACACACAGGTCACAGTTCCTTGATTCAGGAGATTCACTAGACAATTATCTGAGATTCAGAAATTTTGAATAAACTTGATTTTAAAATACTATAGATATCCATTTCAAAATGGACCTGAATAGAGCTTGATCAGTCAAGTTCAAGCTTGAACTGAACTTACCAGTGGCGGGCCGGGATTGTTTTTTTTACCAGACGGAGCAGCATCATATTTCAAATGGTCATAGGCCTACAGCTGAATGATGGGTATTTTTTTCTTGCCTGTTGACGGTAATGTGTTCCCACGCACGACACACAGGTCACAGTTCCTTGATTCAGGAGATTCACTAGACAATTATCTGAGATTCAGAAATTTTGAATAAACTTGATTTTAAAATACTATAGATATCCATTTCAAAATGGACCTGAATAGAGCTTGATCAGTCAAGTTCAAGCTCAGGATTAAGTCTGGGTCATGCACTCTGATTTAGATATGAAACTAAAAATAAAAAATGTATATCACTGAAAAAATAACCTCGTCACAAAATTGTCAATTTAACCGTCCTAAAACGTACCACTTTAGTTGTTGGCGATAAAATTTAACAACTGTAAACTTGTCGATCAACCCTAAACATCGTCAAATCCTCGGCATCGATAGCACACGTAGACCCCTATGCAAATTACCATATGGAATAATTACCATTAATCATATGAATTTCCACGTGAGATGGATCATGCAAGGTCTGCCCAAAGTCAAAACTGCGTCAAATACGCTTGACGACGCATCAAGTTATTCTGCTGTCAAGCTTACTGCAAGTCTGCTTTCACATGCACTATGTTAAACATAGAATTATGTCAGAGTGTGGCACTGCATGACGACATGAAAGTTGTCAGTGTGACGAGTTCTTTTATAAGAACAATTTCCCCTTTGTCAAAAACGTGTTTATTGGGAAGACAACCCAGAAATTTGTCACAATGACGAGTTCATGGCAAGGCAATTTTTTTTCAGTGTAGAATTATATGCCGCGACAATGCATGCATAAAACTATTTTATTGACAGGTGACACGACCAGACCAAGATATGGCGAACCTTCGGAGCCTCCGGTATCAATCTCTCGCATTGGCCTTTCTCCTCATGGCTGCTCAATCCGGTCAGTAACAATCGAACGCAATCTGCGCATTCACGAATTCTACGTTAGAATCTACGACGTGTTGCGACAATGTTCACATGATTGTGCATTTTGACTGTCTAAATTACAGTGATACCAATCAAGGCCATGTCGACATCAACGAACTCAACAACGACACCAATCCCGAGCCCGAGTTCTAGCCCAAGCACCAACCCGGGTACAAACCCGACCCCGAGCCCCGGTCCCAGTACCAGTCTTGCACCAAGTCAGAACACCACGGAGTCCGGAGTGGGCGGAGTGGCCGGATCCATGGTGACCACCGGCGCCTGTCTCCTGTTCTACTTATTGTAAAATGTACCGAGAGAGGCAACCACAAACATAGCATGGCTTGGGGTAAAGACGCTAAATTCAGTACGATTTGAATAAAAATTCACAGCGTTGATTTGACATTTATTGACTCTCAGAGTGCATGAAATGGTGACGCAGTTTATATAATGGCTATGATACCTGGAACAGCTCGACAATGATTGGATGAATTAAATAGCAACGGATTTCATATAATACAACACGTTTGAGCAATCTTCAGATAATATCGTCTGTGTATCAAACCACTTCTGGAATGATCTCCACATTGTCATTGTAAATTGATTAACGTCCGCTCTAGATATCGTTATCTAACTAATGGGCTTTACTTTTGCCTTTTTTCGATCATACATAATTCAATAAAATCTGTCGGAACTCTTTATAATGTTTTTCTCTCGTGTGATTATTCGTGATTTTTATTGTGGTATTTGCATGATGTATGTCGACATCGAACGCTGATTTAAGATCATTGAAAAAAGAGATTCCTCTATGGGCACACTCAGGTGTAATGTTGTTGAAGTACAATTGATAAGCATGGTTTTTTTTTACATTTCAAGATTTATTGATTGTGTTTGAGAATGAGTGAATACAATGAAGAAAAGTTCATTTTGAGAGTGATTTCTTGGCACATTTCAAAGCTATATATATTCAGAAGTTCGCATGTCAAGAACGTCCGAGTAGTAGTTTCGACTTAATTTAACTTGTGAAGGGAAAGGAATATATCCTGTCCAATGGTAGGCAATCTTTACAGGCAATTTACGTTCTGAAAAAAATGGAACCAAGATTAAAATCATCCAATGTTCAGCATTCTTGTGATCACCATGTAACTTGGAAGTACATCTCGAGATTCTCAGGAATATAAAGTAAATTCACACAATTCAATGACAGTTAACGCGAGCCGAAAATACTGGATAGAGAATGATTGGCTCCAGACATGGCCGGTTGTCACGGAATTCAGACATATATCATTGAATTCACGAGACTTTGTGTAGAACTCGCCAGCAAAGCGGGTCGTTTTGAGGAAAGAAAGATAACAGCCGAGCTTTAATTTTTAGTTTTTGCAACTCATTTTAGGCAAATAATACAAAAACCAAAGTAATGCAGAGAGGAAATGAAGATACTTCGAAACAAATACATTCGATCAATTCTATAAGTGATTCTAGCTCTGTGGGGTGGGGAGGGGGATTCGTTCATTATCTATTATGTAGTTTTTTCAATATAAGTGCACACTTCAGTAGTAATAAATAGTTCTAAGAAATTATAAAAAGCCGCCCAAATGTATACACCACCGAGCCACTGGCCATAGAAACTTATGTGCGAGCTAGTTATTTATTTTGTTGTATATGACAAATTCAAGCGCAAGAATCTTGTACATCACATTTTTTACATCGTGATAGGCATTGCTATATATATAGGAATACAAGAATGTACTTATTAGAATTGTATCAGCAACTGTTCCTTTTTTTTTGGCCAAACCACATTTCAACAACCAGAAACGTTACTTACCGGTACACCATTTACAAAATATATTTCGCTAAAAAGACTGTGAAAACCTTAATTAAATTTCGTCAGATAATGAAAAAAACCTTTGTTGAAGGAAATTGAGACGTTGCTCAGTTACTCTGACTGTTAAAACAGAACAACACTCGACACCAGAGCCCCCACCAAGCCATAAATGCAAATTAGAAAGTACTTGAAGAGTAAAGTTTCATTGAAAAGCTCCCAGAGTGATTCAACTCTAACGACTTCCCTCTTGGTGACCGAAACCAAACAAATGAAAACAAAATGTTTCAGGAATGACATTGCTGTTCATATTGCTAGCAGTTCACTTCTGCGGAGGACTCCGATTCGATACAGTCGGTGAGTATTATTCCACAATAGGTGGGAGCCGTGAGATGAATGAATGTTTGAAGAATTGAGGAACTTTTCACACACTTAGATGCCTGCAGTGATCGCCTATTTGAGTATGTGTGATCTGGAAATGAATTTCTCGAATGATCGTACACAGAATGAAACAAAATATTTTGCTAAAACTAGCTATACGGTAGAATCGCGCATATAAGGACATTGAATGTCAAAATCAAGCAAAGTGATGAAACAAGTCGGTCTGAATTCCACAGCATTGTTTTCAGCTTCAAGTGATCACTGATCAGTGTAACTCATCCTTGAAATATCTCGTTCGACAGAACCTTATAAAGTGCTGAAAGTGTCGACGACCGAGAAGACGTCACCATCGAATACCGGCGGATAGTCACAGCCTCACACCTGTCTGCGGTAATTTCAACTTTTAGCCCATATAACCCATATAACCCATATAACATATAGCCCATATAACATTATATATATAATTAGGACATGTTTGGAATCAATAATAATCGAACGAAACTAATGAAAATTAGGATCTTTCAAGTTTCGATCCATATTCGTTAGATCAGGGCAATGCTTTGTATACAGTCATGGTTAAAGTTGCAATTTTAAATATCGGCAATGAAGACTCTGATGTATGCATACAGATCTATCAAACTGTTTCATTGACAAGACCAGACGAAGACATGGCGAACCTCCGCTATCAATCTCTCGCACTGGCCTTTCTTCTCATGGCTGCTCAATCCGGTCAGTAAGAATCGAACGCATCTACGAATTCTACGTTAGAAATAAAATAATCAGATTTACATTGTGGTGCGATAAAGTTCACAATGTCGCGCATATGTGTACTTACTTCGTTATGATTGTCCAATATATTACAGTGATACCAGTCAAGGGCACGACCTCAAGCACGAGCCCAACCCCGAGCCCATCCCCGAGCCCTAGCTCGAGCACTTCGCCTGCGGGAAGCCCTGGTACGACCCCGAGCCCCGGGCCCAGTACCAGCCCTACGCCAAGTGACAGCAGCACAAACTCGGACTCCGGAGTGGGCGGAGTGGCCGGGTCCCTGGTGACTACCGGCGCCTGTCTCCTGTTCTACTTGGTGTAGCATGAACTGAGGCAATAACGCACGTAGTATGGCATTGGAAAATGAAGTCATTTACAGGACGAGTTGTTGTATTTTCACATCGTTTACCTACTGTCTGAGTGCATGAAATGGTGACGCCGTTTGTATGATGGCCATGATACCTGGATCAGCTCGACGCACAATTAGTTCTGCTTTGTTAAATACATACACATATGCAGTGTAGCATATTCTCTATAATAGTTGACGTGAAAGGACAAACAAACATGATTTATTGTATTCAGAAGTTTTTCATCATTCTTCATTATTTAACTGAAATTGGGTTTTGTTTTATTTAGCTAGTCAAAATAAAAGTTGAAACCAATGGCCATTTCATTTTTATCTCTCTTGAGTGAGATATCAGCAATTTGGTCCAAAGTAATTCTGTGATGTCGTAATAATGTTTTAGAGGACTGACCGTAATCAATGACACAAATCGGATGTGTTAGACATTATGATCAACTGAGTAACACTCGAAAGACATTTGTATTTGCGGATAACTGCGCACTTATTTGCGGCGGTTCTCGGTTAAGTTGAATCCGGTGTAAAAGGAATGGTAGTCCGTGGGAATAGTAATCCAGGGACCTAGGTACAGGGACCTAGACCTGCATGCCTAGGACTGGTAATCCTGCTAGGACCTACATGTAGATTCCTAGGACCTGCAATCCTGAGATTGGTTGTCCCGGACTTATCCTAGGACCTAACATCCCAGTAATGGTTGTCCTAGGAAGCCTAGTAATCACCCTACTACAGGGTATAAATTGATATCGACCTGCATCTTTTGTTTTCATGGTCATGGTTTTTCATGGTTTTCATGGATGTTTACGACAACCATGTATTGCTCACTTTCCTGACAGAATTTGGAGACACGGTAAGGAAAATGCACTTTATTGTTACTTACATACAAACTCCCTTTTTACATATGTCACACAAGATGTGACGTCACACAAGACGGCAAAATCAGTGTCTGACGACCAGTGTCTGTTACCGGTATCTAACGCGGTTTCACCTTGGATATTATCGTCCACTATGGCGTCATATGCAGAGGAAGAAAACATTATGGGGTCATTTTCAAATCATAAATAGGTTATCGATCTACATGGTTTGGTAACCTGAAACTTCACTTTTCAGATATAGTTACGATACGATACCCTGGGAAAGGTAGTGGGAGAAATCATTTGTGCTACCAGCGTGGATGTTTTGAAATACAAACCTTTGTGTTATCTTTGTTAGATCAATTGAAAAATATGCAGATACGCAGTTAACAATGAGGTTCCTGTTTGCCACCAGGATCGCCACCATGTAATTCGGGTATAGATAAACCATAGAAACAGTCTACTGTGCCATATAATACAAAAACGTGATAATGTTGCATTAAAATTTTGTCATGTTTGTTTTCGCATAATGCAGACAATGGACATGACGTTTTTTGTAGTTTTTAGGCATAATAGACTGTTTCATAGCCCCAAAAGCACATGGCATCAGCAGGTACCCCATTGGCAATGATAATACTGACTTTTCCTGGTTTAAGCGGAAACTACTGTCACGTGACACCCTAGGTTTTTTTTTCCGGTTGTGTTATTATTAATGATGCCATCGTTCTAAAACTACACCTACATACATCAGTGTCCATGAGAAGGGGGGGGGGGGGGGGGGGTTGGAGGGGGTACGTGGCATCAGTGTGAGAGTGTGGCCCCGGGTCCTTACAAAGTAGTGATATTCCCCCTCATCACGCATTGATTAGGCATGAACAACACCAGCTGAACTTAGCTGTCATATGTATGACAAATATGAATTATTATCACATGAAACATAACTAGGTAGATAAGACATGCACATCATCGGCCTGTGTTGTACTACATCATAACATCACGAAGTATTTGTGGAAAAAATATTTTTGAATAATAGCGACAGCCTAGGCGTCGTCGCTATAATAATTGATAACTTATCTATCATTGAAATCGCCACTATATAAACAGACCTGGCAGTCCACGGAGTCCCTGTCAATGAGGAATTAATCAGGAGAAGAGAAGAGTAAGCCTAAAAAAGTCCAAGATCCGGAGCCGGAATATACCAAAAGATCATAGAATCAAGGCGGTTAGTATGTGACGCAAATGGCAAAATTGGTTATAAAAAAGTGGAGTATCAACAATATAGAAACACAATTCACGAGGTATTGTACATTCACTGATGTATTATAGTCCTTGCAATATATGAATTTCCTCGATCGAAAACGAATCGGAACAGTCACTCCAGGACCTGTCGGAGTTCAATAAAACAATCGGCGGGTGAAATTAACCCAGCATGATTCAATGCTTTCATTGTACTCTCTCAGTTTTGGAGAATTGGAAATTTTCTATTACAAAGGTGAATTCTACCTCTAATGTCGTGGCGAATTTTGAGAAATTTATACAAATAATTGATATTTCCAGAGAAAATAGTATAAAAGGTATCCAGAGCACAAAAATTATGGAAAAAAAGTATATCGCAGCGAAACAAACTTATAATACTTTTTTTTTAAAAGTAGGCCTATACTATGGCAGCAATGCTAAGATATATTTAATTCTTTGCGCATGTACAAGTGTGATAGGTCAATACCTACACATGACGTGTTCTCTTACCACTGTTTGGCTAATTATACGGCAATAAACTAACGGATGACTTTTTTTTTCTTCAAACAATTTCACTTCCCTGACACCCCATGAAAGCTCCGAATTGTTGTTCAAGATACGCCCATTTCTAAAAATGATGAAACAAAGCAGCTTTCATTTGCTGGAGTGACTCTTGACAATCACGTGCGAGTTCTCGGACACTGAAAAACACGAACAAAAAACAGGAGTCACGCAGCTGTCCAAGTTCCTTGTAACAAAACAATTAACAAGAAAGTGGTTGAAATGCCCATGAACGGAAGGAACGGAAGAAGACTGTATGTGCCATTATCATGATAAACGATTCATCCGTCAGAAAAAAATTGGAACAACCCTCCCCCCCCCCCCCAAAAAAAAAAAAATAAATAAATAAATAAAAAAAAGAAACAACGCCACAGCAATATGTTATCGGATCAAATGAGCGGTAACCTAAAAATGAATAAATCCAAAACGTTTTTGGTTCAACAGGGGTTCACCGGAGAGGATGATTCACAAAATGAGCTGGATGTTATTCGGGTGTCTTCTCGGCATCTCCATCAAACGTGAGTACATATTTGTGTCAAATAATTATGATACTTTTTTCACACTCGGTCTGAAGAGTTGGGTGATTTCCTCCCAATAAATATAATAACCACAGTCGTCAACGTGCACACAGTATTCCTGTAGCTGAAGTACAGGAAGCAACAAAATAATCTGGGAAAATTGATGGCAAAGGAACATTTTTGGTTGGGAACACGTCCCAAACAAGGTTTCCAGCAAAGAGGGCCTAGCAGATAGACTAATAGACATAATGATATTCTTTTGCATGGTAATTTCATTTTTGTTTTATACCTTCTATCTCACATGTGTTATAGTCAATAATAATGAAGGTGTCAACAACAAATGAAACCACCACCCAAAAGAATATCATTATGTTAGTCTACCTGGTAAGCCCCCTACGCTGGAAACTTCGTTTGGGATGTGTTTCCAACTAAAAATACCCACGTACCATAAATAATCTCAGATTATGTTGCTGTTGTTCGCAGGCTTCTTGTACCTCCGCTACAGGAATAATGTGCGCACGTTGATGACTGTGATAACAATAGAAACTTATACACTACTCCGGATCGATTTATCGAGCAAACAAATTAAGGAAACTAAAATTTCATGTGATTTATTTTTATGTCCGATGGTTTGAAATTTCTCCACGTTTTTCTAAAATTCCTCTGTCATTTTGATAACTACGTATTAACAAACACAAGTGTGTCTACATATATGTAAATCTATCAGACGCATGACATATTATGTAAGACAAATCTGTTTCACAACATGACAACAATGCAGCATAGAAATAGGTTCCCCATGTGGAATCTCGATTAGTTATTGAATAAGCGTATTGTGTCTTCCAGTGTCAATGTCGCTATCATCCACCACGGCACCAACAACGCCGACAGGGCCACCCACCTCGACCTCAGCAGGCGCACCCAGCTCTACCACCTCCGGTCCGAGTGGGACACCGGGGACCGGCTCAACAACGTCATCCGGGGCAACACCCGCGCCCACCCCAACAACGTCACCAGGACAAACCCAACCACCCGGTTCCGGGAACGGTACGACAACGGTTGTTCCAGGAGGGATGGCGCCCCAGTATCGAGCGTCCACTGCGCTCGCCACAGCCGGTCTGGTGGCCGTCCGACTGCTTGCTCACTAGAGCTGCCACTCGTAAACAGCCTCTTTAACAGACCTGCTTGGTCACATAGTGGTCAGATATTCCTGGAAAAAAATACTTGTAAAATTTGGATTGATCCATAATTCCATTCGGAACCTTTCTGGATAAATTCCTCATTAGCGCTGCTCAGATATCACAAATTTCACTAAATATTTTTGTTACATTCGGATAAAACATGAAGCAAAAAGAATATCAAAATGTAGACTTAGTAAATCAATTCCCGGTATTTTAGGACATTTACCAATGAAAATGTAAATTACTAGTACACATCACCAACGCATTCACAACTAACTAGAGTAGTTGATCTACGGCAGGACATGATAGGAGAAACAGTGGATATGATTGGTCAATTATTAACAGTGGATATGATTGGTTGATTTCTAGCAGTGTACAAGATTGGTTACATTCTGACACTGTGTGAAACACGGGTATGACACCAAGACAAGCCACTGAGATTTGTTGCAATATTTGTGTGTGTGGGCGTTAACTTCATATATATCATTCATATAGGCCTACGTTGAAATGAAATTAAATGTTCAATTGCGATTCTGGATCTTGCATAAAATCATCTAAATATATGATTTTATACTTGATTCGATCGAAATTTAAATGGACACATTATAAAACCGATAGCTATAATTCCACATATTTTTTTTATTATGTACAATGTATTTATTATAAGCGCAATGTGATACTAGTTAGGATATTACAGATATTAGTAAATATAAGATAAACGTATTGCTCTTCACATAGTCACAATATCATAACAAGTCTTGTTGGGTGAATTAATAAAATGAAAACAGACTTGTTATATTTATGTGATCAAATGTATGTAATTGTCTGCTGTTGTTATTTCGAGAAAAATAAAGTATTACACAATGATGAATTGTATTTCAATATGTTGTATAGTTCTGTTCTGTCACAAATAAAAACCACTCCCCAAGCCTCTGTTGTGACGTCACCTAATTAGAATCAAATACCGACACTAGACGGCGCCCGGAGCCGAACTACACAATTTTTATCATTATTGTATACAAAGTTATACGAAATATTAAATATACAGGAAGAAAGAAAAATGCTAAATGTGTGATACCCAGCTGTACTCAATGATGATACATTAATACACCTCCAGTCCTTTGTAATCTTTTTTATGCGTGATAGATTAATAAACAATTGATCTTAGATATATAAACACTCAAAAGCACAACACATGCAGAAATAACACGAATAACCCAAAGCTTGGTCCATGGAATACGATTAAGATATACACTCGAGTACACATTATCAAAATAAAGACACATGATTGGATACTAAATGATCACGTGGTATGTGATATTTTTAGGTGTTTAATATACTTGCGGTAAACACGTTTATTCATATCCACCATCTAAATTTTATGATGGAGATAAAAGCGATTTTAACTCAGATGAAGAAGAGGCTGCACCTGGCGATTCTGTCATGTTTGAAACTCTTCCAAAAGGGTTCAATAAATTTTGAAAACCTCATGTCACACTCAGAACAAAATTCACGAATACCTATTGATGAAAATCCAAATCTACTTCATGTAAATAATGTATTGAATATATAGGCACTTTTAGAATGACCACAGAAAAGCAAAAAAAAAAAGCAGTGCTAGAAAACTGACCTGGGGATTTCACAAATGCCCAGTGCATTTTTATGTGCATCAGCCAATAAATATATCCAAAGTTAGCTATAAAGAGTATATAACAATGTATCACTGTGTAATTATGTCCATAGTTCAACATAATCAGTGTATAAGGCTCCAAATGTGGCATTGTTTGGCCAGTAACTGGAATAAAAAAATCAATATGGCCGTCAGTAATTTATTGGAACTACTTTTTTTGCTAGGGATTAACCCTTTGCTTGTCATATTATTGGGGTTCATTCAGGGACGACTCATTTTCTGAAGAAGGCAAGAAATATGAAAATGCCAACGTGATATGTAAATATTTTATATGTGAACGTTTCATGATAGAAAGATCAATATATAACAATTCTCATTCAATGATTGAAAACAAATGTTCGTTGTGTTAAATATACAGCCACGGTCATGAGAATGTGAGTTGTTCGTGTGGAGAAGTTGTGTCTCGCCTTGTTGACAGGGTAATAATACAGAAAAATTTGCAGGGTTTGTGCCTTATGTACCAGACTACAAGGACAAAGAATAGAGTCGTAGCGCTCTGCGCTTACTGGACCCAAGATATATGTGAGCTGAAAGCAATGTCATGAAGTCATGAGAACAATTCACATCATTCACGCCTAAAACGATCGTGTCAGAGCCTAATATACAATGATATGAAACTAGAATGGAACTGACTAGTACTGTCAAAGATATTCTTTGCTTTTGTATCGGTTTCAGTTTATTGAGGTCAAAGGTCAAATTTAAGCTCACAAGAATATTCGCCATATATAATTTCCTATATGTCCTCAATTGATGACTAAGCTGTAAAGTCGATAATAAGCAAGATATTAGCGATTTTGTGCTCTGACCTTGAAAACGAGGTCAAGAGTCAGGTTCAAGGTCATCGAAATCTTCGGCATACATCATTTCCTATATATGTTCACAATTGATTCCTAAGCTGTAAAGTCGATAATAAGCGAGACATTGGCCATTTTGTCCTGTGGTCTTGAAAATGAGGTGAAAGGCTAAATTCAAGGTCACGAATATATTCAGAATATATCATTTTCTATATGCTGACAATTGATTCCTAAGCTGTAAAGTCGATAATAAGCGAGATATTAGCCATTTTGTGCTGTGACCTTGAAAATTAGGTCGAAGGTCAAATTCAAGGTCACGAGAATAATCGGCATATATAATTTCCTATAATATGTGCACAATTGATTCCCAATATTAAGTGAGATACTTTTTAGGAGAAATTTGTCCCCATTATAAAGCATAGGCTAATTTAACATGGGAAAGTCCTATCTGGGACCGGTCGAAAAAATCAAAATGGCTGCCACACGCAGACCGACGATTCAATGGCAACGAAACTTATACACAGCACAAAGGTATATCAGGGGAATCTTTTGAAATAAAAATCTTCGACAAAAATGGCGCCATTTTGGAAAAAAGAAACGATTCAATCGATGAAAAAAAAATAGTCCGGAGATATGGGCCCATAGAACATATATTGTGAATTACAGCAATATTCATCGAACAGATTTTTCCCAGCGTTTGACAACGCCGACGCGGACATCGACGCCGACGCCAACGCCGACGGACGGACGCCGGACGCAACCTGACGACAATAGCTTATCGGACCATAGGTTCGGTAAGCTAAAAACAACTGAATGTGTCATTTGTAGCATTATATGATAGAAAATACATGTGGTCATAGAATCGAGTGGGTCCTGTGGATATAATCTAGACATTTGATTGATTTCAAGAACATTTTACCACAAAATCATACCTAAACTAAACGATCCGCCGGCTTGCAATGAGTACACATCCGGGTACAGCTCTTAGCTTCTATTATCGTATGTATTGCACGGATTACTATGGGTGCAAATGTATTCTATTCTAGTAGAAATATGAATGATGTAAGCAAACCAATGGAGTCCGAATTTTGTAAAATGTCTACTTGGTTTAATGTGAACAAACTATCATTAAAAGTTACAAAACAAACTATAGAGTTTTCAAGACTAAAGCGCGGAATGACAGTTTTGAAATAATAATTGATGGTATGAAGGTGTCCAGAGTGAAACAGTAAAATTTATCGATGTGTTGGTGGGAACAAATCTGTGTAACCATTATTAACTTCACAGAAACGTGCTATCATAACTTTTTCTATATTTTGTTGTTGTTTATTTTGTTACTAGTTCTATTTTGTAATGGGATGTCTTGTTGTTGTTGATGACATACATTATAAGCTACAGCTATTCCCCCTTTCGACGTTTCTTTTTCTTGTCAATGTGTATACTCTGAATGTACGTTAATGCAGTTAACTGCTGAATAAATATTTTAGAATTGAATTGAAAAAGGTGTCATTCTAAAAATACACCGAGATAGTAGATGACTCAGTGTCTATGAGAGAGAGAGAGAGAGAGAGAGAGAGAGAGAGAGAGAGAGAGAGGGAGAAAGAGAGAGAGAGAGAGAGAGAGAGAGAGAGAGAGAGAGAGGGAGAGAGGGAGACACACACACAGAGAGAGAGAGAGAGAGAGAGAGAGAGAGAGAGGGAGAGAGGGAGAGAGAGAGAGGGAGAGAGGGAGAGAGAGAGAGGGAGAGAGAGAGAGAGAGAGTGTAGCTCCACTGCCCGGGCCCCGGGTCCGTACAGAGTGCTACCCGATACATGTAGTGATATACCCCATTGTCACACATTGATTAGGCATGGTCAACAACAGCTGTCATCTGATTGACAAATATGATTTATTATTACATGAAACATAACTAGGTAGATAAGACATGCACATCATCGTCTTGTATTGTAAATACATAATAAAATCACGAAGTTGTTGAGGAAAAGTATTTTTGAATAATAGTGACAGCCTGAGCGTCGTCGCTATAATCATTGATAACTTATCTGATCATTGATGTCACCACTATATAAACAGACCCAGCAATCCACGGAGTCACTGTCAACAAGGGAAATAATCAGGAGTAGAGAGGACGAAGCTTCTATAAGAAAAACAACAAAAAACAATCCAAGACTCGGAGTCGGAATATACCAAAAGATCGTAGAATCAAGGCGGTTAGTATATCTGTGACGTAATTTGGCGATTTCAAAAGTAGAAATACAAAAGCGAAGAATGGAACCAGCAGCACAAAAACACAATTCGCGACATATAGACTGGAGGCCAAACCTGCAAAAGGCCTTTATTTTGAGAGTTAGTATGCACGGAGACACCCAATGGCGAATGTGGTATCGTTGGAAAGCTTAAGACCTAAGGGTCACATTTTGACATATCCCGTCTTTTGGGACAAGGACGGTCACCATGGAAACGGGCTCGAAAGGTCAATGACCTCAAATTTAACCAAGCGTCCTGTCAGGCACCCGGAATGGCGTAACATATCACTGAAAGTGCTCCTTCGAAGGAATGGTTCATCCGATTGGGTTTAATTTTGGAACCTAGACAGATGCTGGTACTAGGTATGTTTTGGCGGAGTGATCCCAATGAGGTGTCAAGAATGGAGGTCCCGGGGGTTGGGATCACCACCCCCTGGAGTTCGCCCCTTCTCCAAATAATGACAAAAGTGTGCTTTGGGGTTCAAAAGTTTGTTTGTTTGTTCAAGAGACCAAGCAATATAAGAGTTATTAAAAGGCACCATTCAATGATAAGACCAGTTAGGCTTGCAATGATACCAGCATGACTTGTAGATGGGGCCGGTTGCCATGGCAACAGACGTTACAAATGGTAGGCGTCGGGTCTATTTCTCACCCAAACATGGCAAGAATATCGTGGTTCAGGCTGTATAAAAGTGTTAATGATCGAAAACATGGCTATATGAGACTACCATCATTGTCATAGATGAACATAATATGGGACACGGACATGCTGATAGCACCGTGGCCTCAGGGTGGGACTCGTTTCCATGACAACAGGTCTATTTTCCCATAAAAAATGGCAAAAATAAATGAAGATTTGGTTGCTTTAAAGTGTTGATATTTAAAGACAGATCAACGATCTTGTCTCAGATGAAACACACGTGGGACAGAGACGGAATGCTACCTCTGTGACCCCTGGGTGAGGCTCGTTGCCATGACAACAGACGTTTTTAATGCTAGGCGTCGGGTCTATTTTTCACCCGAAATTGGCAAGAATTACGGGGTTCAGGCTGTTCAAAGTGTTAATGATCGAAGACATGGCTATATGAGGTTACCATCTTTGTCATAGATGAACAAAAAATGGGACACGGACATGCTGATAGCACCGTGGCCTCTGGTGGGGCTTGTTTCCATGGCAACAGGTCTATTTTTCCCATAAAAATGTCAAAAATATTGAAGATTAGGCTGCTTTAAAGTGTTAATGGTTAAAGACAGATCAACGATCTTGTCTCAGATACAACACAGGTGGTACAGGGACGGGATGTTACCACTGTTGCACTTGAGTGAAGCTCGTTGCCATGGCAACAGAGGTTTTCATTGGTAGGCACCGAATCTTTTTTTCACCCAAAAATGGCAAGAATTACGGGATTCAGACTGATTAATTTTATTAATGGTCGAAGACACGGCTATATGAGGCTACCATCTTTGTCATATATATACACAATATGGGATACAGACATGCTGGTAGCACCGTGGCCTCAGAGTGGGGCTTGTTTCCATGGCAACAAGTCTATTTTCCCATAAAAATTGGAAAATATTGAGGATTGGGTGTTTAAAGTGCCAATGGTTATAGACAGATCAACGACCTTGTCTCAGAAAAAAACACACGTGGGACAGGGACGATATGCTACCACTGTGGCGCCTGGGTGGGGCCCGTTGCCATGACAACAGGCAGTTTCAACCATCCGTGTCAGTTCTATTTTTTTTGCACAAAATGGCCAAGGTGGACGAATGGCCATGGTGGACGAATGGGTGGCACCCCTGGTGAGTAAATTGTGCGAATCACCGTTGTTGTGTGGTCGATGTATTGATTATTTTTTAATCATATACCATGTCATCACTTGTCACACCGTTTTGGAATAAAAAAAAATATGAAAACATAATGCAGCGTGGTGTTGAAACCAATGGTTGGCGATCGCACAAACTATAGGGGTTGGTTTGTTCAAACGGCATTCCGAAACTATCCGGTCAACACCAAATACACATTGTTTCCATTTATATACGATATTCCATGTAATTGGCCGATTTTTGAGGGAATTCATCACAAAATATTCGACTGAATCGTTTTTGCCTATTTGGCGGCCATTTTTCACGAAAAATTGCCAATTTTTTTAATTTGGAGGTCATTTTCTCAAAAAATGTCTGAGCAGTTTTGAGATTTTTGTTTTAAAACATTCTCCTCATGTACCTCTATGATGTGTATGAATTTCGTTGCCCTTGAATCGCCGGTCTGCGTGTGGCGACCATTTTTTTGGCCCAAAATCAAGTCACTATTCGTTTTGAGCCATTTCCAGCAAAAAAAATACAAATTTTTTTTTGGCCATTGAAAAATTTTTTGGTCTTAGAAAATTTCACCCAATGTTTCCTTCATAATGGGAGCTGTGCGGAGTAAACTCATAGAAGACTTCAAAATAGAGCCTAAGTATTGGCACATTCAAATTGGAAATCATATATTGTGGTTTGAGTGATGACTTGAATTCGACCTTCAATGACCTTGAAAGGTCAAAAACGATGAAGTTTGTTTTTGGTGGCCATTTTGTCCAAATCTATTAAGACAGTTTTTCTCAAAATAATGTATTAGATTCTCTTTATGTACCTTTGTGATGTGTAATTTGATTTCGTATTATAGTCCATGCAGAAAATGTGTTTCTAGCAACATTTACGAACATGTTTTGACAATTAGAGTTCAAGATCAGTGTAACAATTTATATGTTGGAAAATCAATACTCTGCGTTTCTCATGATTGCCGGTAAGCTACAGCACCCTTGGGGCTATGTTTTATTATTTGAATAGGAAAGAAATGCAAGGCATACAAGACTCAAGCAACATATCCACATTGATTTTCAATATCCAGCAGTCGGTTGAACACGTCGTTGAAAAGGATTTTAGTAAAAATGTCCAACAATCGGGTTAAAAATTCACCATGTCATTTCAAAATATAATAATATTCCATGAACCTTGATAATTGCAATTGTGAACTCCTCGCTCTGCGGTGGTGTATTTCCGTCTTTACTCGAGCGAGCCTTGATCGCACCCATTTTGAAAAAAAAACATGGGTCTGACACTGAAGAACTGTTAAACTATAGACCGGTATCGAACCTTCCATTGCCATCTAAAATCACTGAAAGGCAACCGACCAACAGTTACGACAGCACACAGTGTCTGGTCTCGAGGAAGCACTCTATTCAGCATACCAGCGGCACCATAGCCAATGTACACACCAACTTGTTACAGGCAGATGACCAGCGTCAGGTGGGGCTACTGATATTTCTTGACTTTTCAGCAGCCTTTGATACACTGTAAAGCACATCCTGCTCCTGTCAGGGCTTCCTCCGACTACAGCATCAAACGAGCTACCCTTATGCCTAGGTCACATTTGCACCGGTCGTCGGCCGATGCGAATACATCGGTGGTTCTCACCGATGTTCCGGCCGCCGGTAACTTTTTTCAGGTATCTTTTACATATATCTCTCAAGTGGTCATGAAAGCACCGGGCATTGGCAGATCACCGGTGGACACCTATCCGAACATCGTACACTGACCGGCCGGCATACGTAGGAATGGGAGAAGAAAGTGTACCTTGATGCCAACGGGAGACCAACCAGTCACCTAGCAGGCATCGACAGGTGACCGACTGACGTCCGGACGGTTCTTCCCTGGCGGCCGAAACATCGGCCGATTGCCGAACGGGTGCCGGACAGTCTGCCTCCGACATATAAAGGCAGTCGGTGGTTGCCCGCCAGATACACATTAGACGGCGCGTAGAGTGTCCACGCAAAATTACATAATTCTTTGAACTTTCTCATAGATTGAAAATGCTTGAAGTCTCGATGATGTTCCCTTTCTAGCTCTGTCATCAAAGCATCAAAATGGCCATATAGCAGGGCGTCTCATCAGCCACGGCCGGATCCACCATCTCCGGCGGCTGCTACGTTGCACCCTAGCACCATACCTCTCCTCCTCCTCTTGCACCTCCTACTAGGAGGTGACGAGCACGGGCATAGGCTACTGCATCTGCAGCCAAGCAAACCTCACTCCCTGAAGAGGAATTACCATCCTGCCAACTTCTTCTTCTTCTTCTTCTGGATACTGTGTAGATTTGTCTGTAGATTTGTGGATTAAATATCCTGGAATAGACATAAAATAATACCCAGTATTAAGTATTCCGAGCAAACAAAACAGGGTCCGTTATCCAATCTCATAGTCCGGGGACAGAAAGTCATATCAGGCATACGAAATGACAGAAATAAAAAATGACAAGGAAACGCATGAACCCCCAAAAATGGCCACTAGGAGGTGAAATCAGGCGTTCCGGAAAGAGCGAGCATTTCCTGCCCCACTAGTGGCACCCGTCATGAATTTCCCAAAATTAGCATGAATAATATAGATCTACTTGCATGGCATTCATGGATTTGGTGTGTTTATCAACCAGATCATGATGACGTCCATAGAATTTCTTGAAAGCAGCTATAAGTCTTGTTAGCTATAAGTCATATATATTCTTGTCGCAGCAGTTTCGTACGGAAGCGTATTAGGGTCACATTAGTTTTTTTAAAATTCAATTTGTCGACTTATTAACTCGATAAATCGAGTTAGTTATCTCGATAAATCGACTTAATATCTCGATAAGTCTCGATAAATCGACTTATGAGACTCAGACATTTAAAGTAGGCTACAAGTATTATGAATATGCATCGACCATAATATAGGCGAGCCATACCATTTCATTGGTTACCTTGGCAACAATAGGACAAAAAGAGAATATACTGATCACTCATATTGAAAACTATATGGAGTATAGATATGATTAACAGTCATTACATTAATCTCTTTAATAATACCAAACTATCCAATTGAAGAAGCCGTACAGATTTATAACTTTACGAATATACCTCATTCCATGTTTAATAGCTAAATAATTTTCAAGAAACAAAACAATTAGACCATTTTCATTCATGAACATGTTGCATCTTTCTAAGAGATAGTGATTTAGTAACTTCACTATAGATATATGACATCCAAATAGTCACCAAACTTATGATTATTTAGCGATAATACATCGTCTATATATCGGAAAGTGATATTAAAATTACATGTTAGTTTCTTGTAACCTCCTCGTTGTAAATGTTGGATAAAATCTGATTCATATGAGTATAAAAACAGGTCTGCCAAAAATGGTGCACAGTTTGTACCCATAGGGATACCAATAGTTTGTTGAAATATTCGACCACCAAATCCCAAAATTATTATCAATCAGAAAATTAACCATATTTACCACATCTATTTCAGTATATTTGTATGGGGCATCAGAGTCGTCTTTAACGAAATAAGCGGTATTATATTTAAATACAATATAGTGGTACCGACGTTGTCCCTTTCTAGAGACAAATGAATTATTGATGAGTTTTTTTTAGCTGAGACTTCAGTTCAGAATGAGGTATAGTTGTGTACAAAGTTGAAAAATCAGTGGATGTTTTGATAGACGTTACTTTTGAAAGTGTGTGAGCATGTAGATATTCCAATAAAAATTTGGAATTTGTTAATATCCACATTTGGTTTATACCACTTCTAGAATAGATGGTTTCACAGTACTTTGGGAGACCCTGTTTAATTTTAAACAATATAACAGTTAATACAAATTATTATCAAATCGCTTAGACAAAAATTAGTAGGCCTAGACAATGAATTAATAGACAAATTAACAGACAAAAAGTTAATTATTAAAAATTAATTAATAGACAAAAAAAATAATTAAGAAAAATTACTAGACAAATCGCTGTGCTCGTTTATGTGGGCCTACAGTTTTATCCATTACATAATGGGTATCGACCAGCCAACCAATCACGCCCTACCAGAGAAAACCACGGTACCCGACTGATAACTTCTAGGTGACCGTCTCGTATGTAAGCTACAATTCGGTCGAATATCGGAAAAGCACCTCCCGCACATCCATCGGTGCCTGGCATGATACCCTGCGTTGACCGTCTCGTATGTCAAAATCGATCGATAATCTGAAAAACACCCACCGCACATCCATCGGCGCATGACAGGATACCCTGCAGTGATCGCCTGGTGATCTACTCATATCAATCGGTCGATAAATTTGGTCGATCCCCTCGGCGCCCGGTGGGAACATGGAGGAGCTGTGATCGGTCGCCGGCAGGTGTGATAACGATTAATAGGCGATGTCATTTTTTCCACTGGTCGCCGCAAGAAAATAACTCTGCGTTATTTTCTTCCGATGCCTTCACCGACGTGTCTACGATGTCCGATTGCTGCCCGACAGTCACGGATGACCCTCTGGCGCTCGGTCGGTGACCGGCCGAAATGGCCAAATTTCAGCCTTTTCACGCATCGTAACCACATCCGAGGAGGCATCGGTGACTTAGGCATTACCTGGTTTGAATCCTATCTTTCCAATCGTACACAAACAGTATGTATGAGCGGCACGATCGGAACCAGCACCGACTTGGTGAGTGGAGTACCACAGGGATAAGTGTTAGGCCCTCGTCTGCTTACGTTATACAGAGCTTCACTCGGTGCGTTGACCAGAAACGGCGGAATATCATCTATTTGAGTATGACTAACATTTATACACCACGTGTCATCATGATGATATCCCTTGGATTTCTGCGTCAGTCTGATATCTTCTTGGATGTCCTCAAATCAGTTGAAACTGAACCAGTCCAAAACGGACATCGTTCTGCTGGCGTCCAGGTAAACCATCGCACGTGTGCCAGATGATCCCTTTGAAATTCGCGTTGATGACTCTACAGCAATCCCCCAAGTTAGGAACCAGGGTGTGCTATTGGACAGTGATATGACTATGGTTCCACAGGTCACAGGTTATACACATTTACATTTTTACACATTACATTTACATCAAGAAATATATTGCATAATACATGAGTTGATTATACCCATACCCCTTTCCCGTTCATATATCCTACTATTCTGACCCGTAACCTAAGCCATGGCCAGATAGATTAACGAACATGCATGGATATAAAGGAAAAAAAGTATCAATAATATAGACCATCCAGTCTACAACTTCCATCACAGACCTATATCGCAAATTTACATGAATTTACAAGTCCGTAGAGTAGGGTTGCAGCATTGATGTGCAACAGTGTTTGCACAACTAACGTTAGACCTATTGCCATGGAAATAGGTCGTGCGAACGAAGTAGTTATTTTTTTCATCATGTCCTATCAGGAGTACCGGAGTATGATTATTTGTTCTATAAACTTTATCGTTTAGAAATGTAAAATAGTTCCTGTACTCAATAATCCATTTAGTCATATGAATAGAACCTGAATATCAGCTTTACAAAACTGGTTCACAATAGTAACAAATAATTAAAATGTATTGCAGTGAAATTGCGCTGAATGTACAATATTGTTCTTTGTAAATTTATCGTTTACAACTGTATGTAATAAATTTTATTCCAACTGAATATACTGGCCATTTAGCCACTAACAATTTTGAGCAGCCCGAACTTCATATTTTTTTTGCCATTTTGTGCCAAAAAATAGAAATGGCACGGATGGATAATACTCCCTGTTGCCTTGGCAACGGGGCCCACCCAATGGCCACAGTGGTAGCATCCCGTCCCTGTCCCACGTGTGTTTTATCTGAGACAAGTCGTTGATCTGTCTTTAACCATTGGCACTTTAAACACCCCGTTTTCAATATTTTCCGTGTCCCAAATTATGTTCATCTATGACAAAGTTAGTAGCCCTAAATAGCCATGTCTTCGACCATTTTTATCTAATCAGCCTGAACCCCATAATTCTTGCCATTTTTTGATAAAAAAAGACCCGACGCCTACCAATAGAATCCTCTGTTGCCATGGCAACGAGCTTCACCCAGGTGCAACAGTGGGAGCATCCCGTCCCTGTTTCACGTGTGTTGTATCTGAGACAAGATCGTTGATCTGTCTTCAACCATTAACACTTTAAAGCAGCCCAATCTCCAAAATTTTTGAATTTTTTTATGGGAAAAAAATAGACCTGTTGCCATGGAAACAAACCCCACCTGAGGCCACGCTGCTATCAGCATGTCTGTGTCCCATATTTTGTTCATCTATGACAAAGGTGGTAACCCCATATAGCCATGTCTTCGAGCATTAACACTTTTGAACAGCCTGAACCCCGTATTTCTTGCCATTTTCGGGTGAAAAATAGACCCGACGCCTATCATTACAAAGTTTTTGTCATGGCATCCAGGTTCCACAGAGGTAGCATTCCGTCTCAGTCTGTCCCACAGTCTGTCTTTAAATACCAACACTTTGAAGCAACCAAATCTTCATTATTTTTGTCATATCTTATGGGAAAATAGACCTGTTGCCATGGAAACGAGCCCCACCCTGAGGCCACGGTGCTATCAACATGTCCGTGTCCCATATTATGTTCATCTATGACAATGATGGTAGCCTCATATATAGCCATGTTTTCGATCATTAACACTTTTATACAGCCTAAACCCCGATATACTTGTCATTTTTGGGTGAAAAATGGTCCCGATGCCAACCATTTTATAACGTCTGTTGCCATGGCAACCGGCCCCACCCACAAGTGATGCTGGTATCATTGCAATTCTAACCTAACTGGTCTTACCATTGAATGGTGCTATTTAATAAGTCTTATATTGCTTGGTCTCTTGAACAAACAAACTTTTGATTTGCAGAAGGGGCGAACTCCACGGGGTGGTGATCCCGACCCCCGGGACCTCCATTCTTGACACCTCATTGGGGTCACTCCGCCAACACATACCTAGTACCAGCATCTGTCTAGGTTCCAAAATTAAACCCAATCGGATGAACCATTCTTTCGAAGGAGCACTTTCAGTGATATGTTTTGCCATTCCGGGTGCCTAGCAGGACGCTTGATTATATTTGAGGTCATTGACCTTCCGAGCCCGTTTCCATGGTGACCGTCCCTGTCCCAAAAGACGGGATATGTCAAAATGTGACCCTTAGGTCTTAAGCTTTCCAAGGATACCACATTCGCCAATGGGTGTCTCCGTGCAAACCAAATTCTCCAAAACCGGATTTGGCCCCCAGTCTAATAATCCGTCCCTGCAAAATTTGATTTTCCGCAATCGGAAATGAATCGCGGCAGCCATTTCTGTTCAGTGAAACAGGTGGTATCAACGCAGCAGGACTCACTTTGTTTTAATTGTTCCGTCTCATTTTTTTTTTTGGGGGGGGGGGGGGGGTAATATTTATAGATATATTCATTTTCTTTGTGCAGAATGTATGTGCAAGTGTGTTAGGTCAAAACATATACAGATATGTACACGTTCAACTATAAATGTTGGCTAGTGATACGGCGATAAACTAACGGATGATTGATATCTTAAACAATTTCATTTCACTGATATCCCATGAAAGCTCCAAATCGTTGTCCAGGATGATGTCATTTTTAATCTCTATTGTAACCTGAGAATCAGAAAACTCTAAAAAGATGGAAGGCAGCTGCTTTTGTACGGCGGTTGATTTAGGACATGCAACTGTTTCTTTATCTCGTTATTACGAGATACTTATGCAGGACACCAAAACATATTGTTTTTCATCTCGTTATTTCGATATAGTTATCTCGTTACTTCGAGATAATTATCTCATTATTTTGATATAATTAACTAGTTATTTTGAGATAATTATCTCGTTATTTCGAGATATCATAGTTATATAAGACACCAAAAATATGTTTTATTGATCTCGTTATTTCGACACAGTATCTCGTTCGTTCTCGAAATAATAAGATACTATCTCGAAATAACGAGACAACTATCTTGAAATAACGACATGTCTATCTCGACAGAACGAGATAAAAATTAATACTTTTTGATGTTCTTTATAACTATCCCGAAATAATGAGATATTTTTTTGTATGTTCTAAATCGGCCACTGTAGCTTTTGAAAGCTGGTGATATTCTTGAAAATCTTGCAATCTCTCGAATCTCGAATATTGACAAAATAAATCATGTGGCTTATCCAAGTTTCTTTTAACGAAACAGTCAACAAGATTGGTCAATGGTTAAAGGTCCACCAACCAGGGCAGAGGGAACGAGAGGGGGGGGGGGGGGTGAGGTGGAGGGGGCTACATGATCTTATGAAAACAATTCATCCTTCTGACTAAAATGAGAACAAAATCTATATATATAAAAAAAATGAATAAACTCAAAACGTTTTTGGTCCAACAGGGGTTTACCGGAGAGGATGACTCACAAAATGAGCTGGATGTTATTCGGGTGTCTTCTCGGCATCTCCATCAAGTGTAAGTATATATATATATATATGATATTTTTTATGACAATCGGCCTTAAAATTAATGTGATTGAAGTGTCATGTGTTCAGAAAACTCAAGCAAGCGTTTCCGCGAGGAAAACGAACTAAATTTCCCGGAGATGGGTTTTGCAGGTTCAAATAATGGTTCGACCTGTTCTCGTTAACTCTTATTTCATAAACTAAAATTAACTACGTTAATTCCACAAAACAAGTGCACCAAGTGTTTATATGCATCTATCACACATCGGGGACGTTGTGTACCTAGGCGATTCAGCTTAACATTGCTAAATCACCGCAACGAACAATATATGTGTTACAATAAATCATAAGTTCACGTGTGTGATCCAGATTTGAAATATCTTACGTTTCTTCCAGTGTCAATGTCAAGTACATTATTTCCAAGGCCAACTACCCCTGCTACCACGTCCTCAACGGGCGGAGCCAGCCCCAGTTCGACCACTGCAGGTACGGGAGGACCAACAACGTCACCCGGGTCTACACTGAGTACGACAGGGTCTCCCGGGAACGGCACGACAACGGTTGTTCCAGGAGGGATGGCGTCTCAGTACCGGGCGTCCACTGCGCTCGCCACAGCCGGTCTGGTGGCCGTCCGACTGCTTGCCCACTAGAGCTGTGACACGCACACAGCTTCTCCAACAGGCCTGCCCTGTCACATGGTGGTCAGATATTCCAGGATTAAAATAGGTTTGAAATTTGGTTCATCATAACCTTTCTAGATAAATTCAAGGATGGTCCCACAATATCACGATATATTGCTTATACATTCGGGTGATATATGAAGCAATAAGAACATCAAAATTTGTACCTTATCCAATCAGTTTTACTTTATTGATAATTTACACTTTATCCAATTCCCCAACGAAATTTATTCTTTGGGGAATACCAATGGAAACGTAAATTAATGGCCATTCACCACTAGCTGTAGCAGCTGATCCACGGCAGGACATGATGGAAGAAACAGTGGATATGATTGGTCGATTCCTAACAGTGGATATGATTGGTTACATTCTGGCACCAAGAGAAACCACTGGGATTTATTGTATTAAATGAGCATGGGTGTTGTATATTAATATATTCATAAATACGATGAAATGAAATTAAATATTTAATGGCAATCCCGCACTATTTTGCATCGAATCACCATCGACTTTTTATATGATTTTATACTCGATATGATTGATAATGGACGCATTGTAACACCAGTACCTATAACTCTACACAACTATCGTTTCATGTACACCTATATTTATTGTAATCGCAGTGTGATACGCATAGTAACATAAGATTATATCGCTACTCACATAGTCACATTATTATAACAAGTCTTGTTGGGTGAATTAGTAAAATGACAACAGACTTGTGATAATCATGTGATCAAATACATTTATGTAGATGGTATCGTTTGCTGTTGTTGTTTAAAAGAATAAATCGATACACAACAATAAATGTTATTTCAACGTGTTGTATATATTTGTTCTGTCTCGACTGAACTTGTTGAAAGTAGGTTGAAACAGCATAATTTGTTTGAAGGTCTCTATTGCAACATTTATATATGTACACTACAAGATACAAGTGGAATGAGCTAGTTTATGATTGACTTTCGTGTCGATTTGATCTTATGTAAAACACACATACCAAGAACAACTCAGAGTTTGCTCCGTGGAACACGAACAAAATATTTTTGAAATGATATACATGTATAGTCTATTCATGATATACATGTATAGTCAATTAATACTGATCAAATAATTATTGAAATGACATTCCCTGGATATTGACGTTCAGTTTTATTTGTATATCGTGTAAGTAGAATACAATCGTCGCTTCTACTGTCCAAATAAATCCCTGCTTTCCGTCATAACGACGTCCAGTATTCTTATGATAACCTGGATTCATGTGAGAAACTACAACGATGTTATCAAGGTAAAGTTCGGGGTCGATTTAGTCGAACAAATGAATGAGACTGAAAAAAAGTTGGAAAGTGTGGCCCTTTAATTAGTGTCCAAAGAATTCCCTGCATTTCGTCATAACGACGGCCTGTGTTCTTATGATAATCTGGATTCATGTGAGCTGTGTGACTGAAAGAACTGAGAATATATTATTCATCCGAATAGGTACGGAAAGGTTAGACAGAAATTTTCACTTAAACTGTCATATCTTCATAAATAATTGGAATATTGACATGCTGTAAATACTACAATAATCAATGAGATTCACTTTATCATCTATCAAAAATAAGTATCCTGACTTTAGTTGGACTTTAACAAGGAACAGCTGTTTAATGCTCTTGTAATTCTAGAACAATGAATAAACATGACATACGTTGAATTAATTTGTATAATAAATGATCAATGAAATAAGTATGCCATGATTTGTCATAGGCCTATAGGCTTTCAGGTGCTGACTTTCCCCATTCGATATGAAATTTGGTGCTCCTGTTCACCCACAGCTGTTCGCCACATGTCATTGGAACAAGAGCAAAGCGGAAACCATCTTTTCAATGCTCCCTTATCACAACGCGACAGTTGGCACTTGGAAACGCAATGGCATAGTGTGTTTCGCGTATTAACGGAGAAGGCTAAGAACCCCATAAAGCTTACCCCGTCGCGTGACCCTCCGGGGTTGTCATTTTGCGCGATTACAGAAACCAGCGCGATGCGCTGACGTTGTCATAAGTTTCACGATAATAATTCGTTCTTTCTGTGAAAGTTTCCAATTAGAGTATCGAGAAAGCCAACTAAGTGAAATTCAATCAAAGAGTGTTATTTTACACTCTTTGATTCAAATTGATAGAAGATGTAGTACACATGCTCCCATACGCTCCAAATAGAACCACACGTCGGGTTTTGTCGAGTATGTGCATTACGAGCACTCTGAATTTTGGTGAGCAATTAATGGTTTTACGATCAGTCACCCCCTGTTCGCGGCACAGCGGTAAGTAAATTTTTGACGTTATCGGTTCTAAATTCTTGACGTGATGCGCAATATTCTTGACGTTATGTGCGAAATTCTTGACGATATCTTTGTTTATGTTTTGTTCTACCGCGATCTCAGCTTAAATTATTTAATTGTGTTCAGGTAATTAGTAACAGGGTGACTATGTATTCGATTTATGAGTTAGACGAAGCATTATGGCATCCCAATCACGCTCTGAGATTTTAAAAAAGTTGAAGATCGTGCCTTGCACTTATCCGAATGTACTAAATGCATTTTATTTCCATGCAATGAATCCGCTATGTACTGGAAATGAGCTTTAGCATATTGGCAGCTCATTTATGATTAAGCATTGAAAGGTTCAAAGCCCAGATGTTAAATTAAACATACCTGTCAGTCGTTTTCCACCAACAATGATAAGTTCGGTATTATTGACGTTAGTTCGTTATGCTTGACGTTATCGACAGCCATGTTAGAAATTTTTGTCGTTATTTTTGACGCATGATTGCAATTTAATTAAGTAGTAAAATTGAATAAAAGAGTGGTTTCCTCTTGCAGATAAAATACGATGCTAAATATGTAAAAACAAAATTGGAAATACTTATGACGTATTACAAAATGCAAGAAATAAACATCCTGACACATTTTAAGATGTCATATAAAAAATAAAACGTGGTTACACAGTTTATTCCCATACGAAAGCGCCACACCAATATCTATACAGTTCATGTAGATCGTCATACGATCAGTCGCATCAAAGTAAATGACACGGCAAATTGTGAACACCCTCAATCAAATTATCTTCCCCAAAGTCTACTTAGACGTGCCATATCTTTGCCTGACCGCCAGTACTGGTTTTTGGCCCTGAGCTTTCGTAGCCGTCGGCAAGTCTGTTTTTTTAAAAAAAACATCCTACTAAATTCATGCTCAAAACCAATTTATCACTGTCCATCGCTGCAATACAACACATTTCTAGTGGTAACTTTGTTGACGTAGTTATATAACGCAAATTGATTATACTTGGAGAGGTCAGAAATAAATAACTGGCAGGAGAATGCATAAAGAAATTGTCGCATATCAGCCGCAAACTAATTTAAAACAGCACTTAAATTGTCACCAAATTCAAGACATTGATATTAGCAGTATATTGGATGAGATCACCGGAATGTCTCGGCTTTTATTGCAATGTCGAGAATTCTACACCAATGTAGGCCTATGTTGAATCTAAAAGAGTCGTCAGAGAAGTCGGAAAACAAAAAGAAATACATATAGGGTGATGTCAACGACCATCGGTCAATCACATATACCCTAAAGGACTTTCTCCACGCTGGGAAAAACATTTCTGTTGCGTACATAATAGATTTCCAGGCCATGGAATGAGCACGCGGTTGTTATGTAGCACCATGACGCTTTATAACAGGTTAAACGTCAACATATATTAAATACTAGCACCATGACGCCTTATAACAGGTTAAACGTCAACATATATTAAATACTTATCAATAATACATTTAATACTATTATTACATTTTTCTTTCTTTTATAAACATGTTTTTTCTTTAAATCAATAAAAAACAATATCGTCAACTTCTCTGTGATATATAGACATATAACGTCAAGAATGATTAACTTGTGTAATCATAACGTCAATAATTTAACGCCGTGCAAAATTGGGGATGCGTAGGTTTCCCTATTAATAACCACTTTTTCCGTATGTAACATCATTGTACAAACTACTGATGAATCAAATAGTCATTACATATACTTATTGACCGGTTTTTGCGCCTTTTCAAGAGCTGGAGAACAATATTTAGAGGTAACCATCGAACGCCCATTGTATATTACTTACAATGGTGCTTGAATCCACAGTTGGACTACATATCAAGATATATACAGTATCTGTGTACTGTGCGCATAACTATCACGATATTAATTGTTCCATATCAGGTTTATTTCATTATTAAACGTACTCAATTGTCCTTTCTGTGGCTACACAAAAGTATATCGTCAAGAATTTCGCACATAACGTCAAGAATATTGCGCATCACGTCAAGAATTTAGAACCGATAACGTCAAAAATTTACTTACGGCTGTGCCGCGAACAGGGGGTGATCAGTGAACACATGTAATGGCAAACTGTTCAAAGCAAGCCTAATGGCCAGGTTGCAAACAATAATTACTTTCTTGAAATGGACTAGAATTCGTGAATTCGTCTTGTAATTCATGAAAACGCAGGCAGACAGTCTATCGCCCACCACAACTGAGGCAGAGCTTGCCCATGTGTATACCGATTCATACCTGTGATTTTTGTAGAACTGCCCATTCTTTATTTTTGGTTAAAGTATGGAGCTAGGTTACGGTGCCCCTGATAGGACATGACGAAAAAAAAACCACTTCGTTTGCACGAAATACTACATCGTTCACACGAAATACTAAGTCGTTTGCACGAAGTACTAAGTCGTTCGCATGAAGTACTAAGTTGTTCGCATGAAGTACCAAGTCGTTTGCACGAAGTACTAATTCGTTTGCATGAAGTACTAATTCGTTTGCACGAAGTACTAAATCGTATGAACGAAGGACTAAGTCCCCTGATAGGACTAAGTCGTCCACACGAATTACTAATTCGTTTGCACGAAGTACTAAGTTGTTCACACGATGCAATGTTACACAGTTGACAAACCCATCTACATCATCTTACCCCATTAAATAACAAGCGCTACATGGCGCCCCACATGGTGCTCCACATTTGGTGCCTTATATCTCCATAAGCATCACATGGCGCTCTAAATAATCCATGCTTCCCCTGGAAAAAATGTGGTCATTTTAACCTAAAATATTCCTGATCAATTAGATATACAATCTGAATACAATCTTCTGCCATTATTTGAGGTAAATTTATCTATATCAATGGACTATTCATTATTCTATTGATAATTAAATCATTTTATTAATTCCAATAAATGTGAATAGGGGTAACCAGATTTAGGACATGGGGAGGACCTTGAAAACTGACTACGGTACTGTAATTAAAGGGTTAATTGGTAACATCAGGATCAATCATTTCATATTGTGACGTTTGGTAATGACTTGTTTTCGGTGTGGCCCAAAAAACCTGGTTTCTCTGATCGTATAGACTTTATGTAACTCCCGCTCGTTGTGATTCGAGAGCCGTCACTAAATTGGTGTCCCCCAACGCTGGTGTATCATCACTCCGTAGCTTACCGGCTTCACTTAGGCAAGAAGCAACTCAGATGTAAATAAATTGAAGATTTATATACATCAAATCAACTTACAATTGTATGGCTGGTCACCCACGTGACGTACAAATATGAAGTTCAGACATGGAGCACTGTATGATCACATTTCAAAAATAAATAGTGCACGAGGGCACAACTAAAAAGAGTTCTTAGCCGGCGGCGTCTCTCTGTCCCTTCCCGTTGAAGTTTCCCGTCCCGTTTAGTCGAATGGTTTCTCCAGGTAGTCGGTCTAATCCCGGTTGACTCTAAGGCCCTGAAGAAGGAGTCGTCCGCACGGAGTTCGTCGAGTCCCTTGGCTGTGGCGGTGACGATCTCCCCACGGTCGATGTCGCTGTTGCAGTGCTCTCAGAGCGGCCGTCCGCTCTCCCTTATATAGCCAGGGTGGCTGCGCGCGCATCTTCGTCCGCGAACGTATCTTCCGCACTCTTCTCCACGTGGTGAAGACTGCGTCCGCGAACGGTTCTTCCGCGAAGGCTCCTCTTCCGCGAACGGTGCTTCCGCGACTGATGCTTCCGCTGATGATGCTTCCGCAATCGTGCTTCCGCGAACGGTTCTTCCGCGAACGATGCTTCCGCTGATGATGCTTCCGCAATCGTGCTTCCGCGAACGGTTCTTCCGCGAACGGTGTCTTCGCAAGTGGACTTTGTAGATCACGTGACCGTTCCTAACGAACGTTTCAGCGCGGCAGTTGCATGGTTTTGTTACAACTCCGCCCTTTCTGGAGATCAACGTCCCCGTTGATCCTTTCTCTCTCTTCTTTTCTCTTCTTCCTCCTTCTTCGTCTTTTCCTGCCTGTCTGTTGTTTACAGGGCTCTCTCCCTCCACTTCACTGGCGATCCACCTCGCTTTCGGACGTCTCCGCCAGCCTGTCCCGAGTGTCTGTATATGCTCGGAGCTGTTCCCGGAGCAGCTTGGTCTCTCGGACGTGGGCTCGCAGCTCCTTCCGGTGGCTCTTCTCTCGTTGAGAGGCCTCCCCTCGCAGCTGCAGCACCTCGGCCTCGAGCTGTCTCTGCTCCTCCTTGGCTTGGAGCCGAGCCTCCGCTTGGGTGATGTGGCGTCGTCCCATGGCTATCGTGGATGCCAGGTCCTCCAGGGCCTTCTCTCCGGCAGTGACCGCTCTGCCCAGGCCCTCCACATACGGTCGCAGTTGGTCCTCCTCCTCCGGAACGGGCTTGAGGTACCAACTCAGGTCTAGGGGCTTGTAGGTAGGGGCCGAGTCTCTGGGAACGGGGGGTCCGTCGTCCTCGGGGGTGGGGGCCTCCGGGGATTCCGCCTCTCTCCGCTCCTGCTGAGACTCCGGTTCCTCTTCGCTATTCGGGGGGTCGTCCTCGGGGTCTGGGGCGTCCTCTGACCTGGGGGCGTCCTCCCGGGGGCTTGACGGCGTGGAGCTGGTCGTCCCGCTGGCCGCAAAGCTGACAGTCTTCAGCTCAGGGGCAGACACAGTAGTCGGACCATCTCGGGGGTCGGACACGGGCGTGTCGGTCGTCGTCCTCCTCCGTCCTGGCTTGAGGGTGTTGCCGCTGGCATGCGACGTCTCATGCCGGTCTCTGTCAGCTCGGCGGGCGAATCGCTGGCTGCACATCTTGCAGAGGTGCCGCCCCTCCTTCTGCGTGTGTTTGGTCGCCACGTGTCGGCTAAAGTTGGATGCCGTCACGTGGATCCGGCAGGGGCTGCACCAGCGTCGCCCTCTCTCGGTGGACAACTTCCGGGCAGGGGACCGTCGACCTCCTCGGGGCTCCTCACGACGCTCCCGGCTCCTCGAGCGCTCCCGCTTTCGGTCAGGCTTGTCTATCTTGGTAGGTGGGTCGCTCATCTTGTCGACTTCAAGGGGCAGAAAGTCAGCCAAGTCGAAATCTGGAACGTCCCCGAAATCTTCGTCTGCAAATGCGGGTATCTCAATGATCTGCAGAGTTGGTGTGTTCATGGTTGAAGTGATGACGGAATCGTAGGCCGGCCTGCTTATATAGAAAAGGCGCGGACCAGGGATCTGGGGGAAAAAGCATTGTCGTGGAACGAAATAACGTTTTTCGCTTGCTTCCGCGAACGGTTCTTCCGCGAACGCTGCTTCCGCGAACGTGCTTCCGCGAACGGTACTTCCGCGAACGCTCCCGTCATCGTTTACATCGTTTGGACTGCATTCCCGCCGTTTTCCACTCGTCCCTCGTCATCACTGGGGGTCCGGACTGGGGTCACATCGTCCGGATTGGGTATCCAGGCGTCGGTTTCAGGGGTAAACCAGCACCTTTTTATAGTGTCGATGGTCCCAGGCTCCAGAATATCCATCGCCACCCTTTCTAGCTGATGGCTCACCGGTCGTGGGGGGCTCCGGTCTTCAGGCAGGGACTCCTCGGTCGGCTCTGCAGTCGTCCTCGGGTCCTCCTGGCGGCGCACCTCCCAGATCTGGAATGTCCCGACTCCATCTCCGCAATAGTGATCTTCCATCAAGGGCTCAACAGGGACCTCCCATACGATGTTGACTTGAGGTCCTCCTGGGCTCCATCCTTCTCCGCTGATCGGAGGAAGCAAATCCTCATCAGAGAAGTCCTCCAGGGGTAGGGGACACTCCTCCTGAGTCGGACAGGCCTCCTCTTCTCCTTTGGGTCTTGCTACGCTTCATATCAGGGTACACCAGCAGGGGGCGCTCGGTCAGAGGTTGACGCAGCACCTCGAACACCTGCTGATGAGCCTCGCTCCAATGGTTGTCGAACTCCATCTCCGTCGTCCTTCTGATAAGATGTCAAATCTTTCGTCGACTCAAGGCAGAGGGTACGCATCCTTCCGGGTGACTTCATTTAGACGGCGGTTGTTGACACAACTGACGACCTCCACCTCCTTCTCCGTCAAGTCCGGATGCATTCCCTCCAGGAGCGGTTTTAGATGCTCCGGGCACTCTGGTGTCTTCGTCGACGGTTCGGCGTGCATGGTGTGCACTCTGGTTTCGGGCTGCTCGGGCGTCCGGTTCCGCCACTTGGTGGAGTTTGGTGTAAGGGGCTCATGCTCCCTCCCGCTCTCCTCCCGGTACCACTGTTCCCTTTTAGGTTCATTCTGGGTTGTTTTCCCTCCATCGGGACGAAATCCCAGGTCGATCACGGCCTCTATTCCGTGAAGCTCGGCTAGGATGGTCCCCATCAGCACAGTGCAAGCTCCAGCGCCGGCGTTCAGAAGTACCACCGGTACCAGGCGTCCTCGGGGTCGTACCAGGGCTCGTCCCACTACGAGGGGGTCGTCCTCCAACGGCTCTCTTGCGGACTGCACGAGGCCGGCCTTCGGAACTCCTCCCTCACTTCCTGTCAGCTTGAGGTCCACCATCATCTCTGAAAAGGGTGGCAAGACGACCGTCTCCTCCGTCACCAGTGTGTAGACGGCGTCCTCGTGGCCCGAGCTCATCACTACGGTAGTGTCGCCCACCTGCCACTCGCCCTTACGCAGATCCAGCTGTCCCCCAATCTGTTGAAGTACATCAAGCCCCAACACTCCCGGGATCCCTAGTTTGGCTACCAGTACATCTGCCGACACGAGTCGTGTGCCCAGTAGAAGTTGAACTGTCATCTCTCCTTGAACCTGTAAGTAGTCTCCGGTTGCTGCCCGTAACCTTATTCTCGTCTGCCTTATCATTGCTTTATGTTCGTCATCCATTTGGTCGAAGAGACACTCGTCCAGAACGGTGGAGGAGGCACCCGTGTCCACCAACATACGAGTCGCCTTCCCCATAACGTGGCATGCCGCATACCACGCCAATGTGCCTCGGGCACCGGCTGACAGCGACACCACCTGGCCATTTCTGTCAATCTTAAGAGAGCTGCCACTCTCCTCAGGGACGCCGCCCTGGATAAGTACTGAGTCGTCCACCCACAGTGATGCACCACCCTGGTCCTCTCTGTCAGTCTTAAGGGAATCACTCCCCTCGGAACCGCCGCTCCGGATAAGTAATGAGTCGTCCACCAGCAATAGCTGCTGCGCTGGCCCCTTGGTCATTCCGCTCCACCGGCCCTCCGTCTCCTCTTTCACGGCCGCTTGTGGTTCAGTTGCATAGGGGGGTCCCTGCTGTTTCGCAGCCTCCAGCCTCAAGGTTGTAACCTGTTGGTTCTCCTTGCTGCTAGCAGAAACCTCGTTGATGTCTCCGTGGGTCCCCAGACGCTCCACGGCTCCATCGGTCTGCATTTCGTCGACGTCTCCGCGGGGCATCAGACGCTCCACGGCTCCATCAGTCTGCATTTCCTTGACGTCTCCGCGGGGCATTAGACGCTCCACGGCTCCATCGGTCTGCATTTCGTCGACGTCTCCGCGGGGCATTAGACGCTCCACGGCTCCATCGGTTTGCTGTACATTGGCACTCCCGTCTGTGTTGACAGGCTTGCCCTCCAAATAGTCGAGAATTCGATCCTCGAGCTCCTCCTGTGCCCATCCAGTTACTTCGGATGCACACCGGAAAAACCTATTAAAAATCTGTGAAACTAAAAATTCCCCCCTGGCAATGTGTTCTTCACGTCTTCGTCGAGCTTCTCGCCTGTGAAGCCGTGCACACACCTGCCAATGGCCCATACGGTTGGGGGCTGGTATGAGCCCTACTGGTTTTCCGACTCCTCGTCTGTCAAACTGTTCCGCTCACCAATCTCCTCGATTAGTCGACTCAAGCGCTCCTCCTTGGTCCGAGGTGGCGGCCGATCTGGACACTGGTACTTCCGATGACCCGGCTTCCCACAGTACCAACAGTCATCTGGTCCCGGCCTAGCGCTTGGTCCCTTGTTCTCAGCAGTGGCGGCCCTCGGCTTGATGGATAGCACCTGCTCACACAGCTCGATTAGTCGATCCAGCTTCCTGTCTTGGCTCTCAAAGAGCCCCTTGAAGTAGGGAAGTCTGGGTAGACCCGCTACGTTCGGCTGGTTGCTCTGCTGCCCACTGGTGGTAATCTCGCCTCCCTGCTGGTTCTTTAATAGCTGTAGGACCCGTCCTAGAGCTGGCTCGGAGTCCTCCGACTCTATGGACATCACCGGCTTCCCAGGCTTGGGTTTGACACATTCGTACTGGGTCACGAATGCTATGGCCTCCTCCATGGTCTTCATCTTCCTCATGAGCGCCATCACCTTCATGTCCCCATCTGGATGGCCCTTCCAGAAGTGGTCTAAGGCGATAGCCTCCTGAGCTGCGGAGTTCAGATCCGGATAACCACGGCCGGCCAGTCGCTGCAACTCATAGCCGTACTGCTGGGGTGTCTCTGCCTTCCTGCGGGTTCTCTGTCCCAAGGTCGCCTTGTAGGACTCCTCCTGACAGTCAGGGTCGAATCGTAGGGTCAGCTTGTCGGTCAGAACGTCGATGTCCCTCCGGTCTGCAGGACTCAGGCTGGTCAGCATTCGTCGCGCCTCTCCTGTCAAGCTCCCGGCTAAGTAGACGCCCTGTTCCCGCTTGCTCCATCCGTTGACCTCTGCGATGACGTCAAAGTGGGCCCGGTACACCGGCCACTCTATGGAAGTCCCATCGAACTTGTCAGGGGTCAGCATCTTCCGGTTCCTTCTGCCGTTCTGATTCCAGGCTGTGCTGTCCTCGGACGACGAGTCCTCCTGCCTCCGTCTCGGCCTAGGGCTTCGTCGGTGCAGCGGCGGTCCCCGCCTCGGTGGTCTCCTCCCCCGTCCTGGGTAACCATGGCTGCTGTCGGTCCCTCCATCAGATGAAGGCCCCTCATCGCCCGATGATGAGAAAGGGTGCTGTCTCCGGCCTCCCTGGGTGACTGAAATAGAAGCTGGATTTCTCCAGGAGGCTGGCTGTCTCGGTTGTCGACTGGGTGAAGACCTCTCTCTTCCGCGAACGCTGTCTTCCGCGAACCTTCCGCGAACGGACTCCTCCGCCAACAGCTCCCGAAGAAGTTCTTCCGCGAACAGGCCTCTTCCGCGAACGCCATCTGCCGCGAGTCTTCCGCGAACGGGCTCGTCCGCCAAGATGTCTCGGAGACGTCCCTCCACAAAAGATGCACGTCCGCGAACGCCATCTTCCGCGAGTCTTCCGCGAACCGGCTCATCCGCGAATGGTCTTCCCCGTCTATTCTGAAAAACTGGAAAGGAAGATTGGTCGCCTGGATCACTCCTTTCGTCGAGCCGCCGTCTGGGTGAAGACTCCTCTCTTCCGCGAACACTCTCTTCCGCGAGTCGTCCTCGTCCGCGAACGTGGTCGTCCGCGAAGGGCCCTCCCCGGTCACAAGCGTCCTCGTCACCAAAGACTCCCCCTCGCCCACGAGCCCGTTCATCCACGAAGGATCCCCGGCTGCAAGCGTCCCTGTCGCCGAAGAATGCCTCTCGTCCGCGAATGTTCTCTTCCGCGAAAAGTCCTCTCCCTCTCGAGCTGCTCTCTTGGGTCGGAGCCCAAGTAACCCGTCCTCCAGTCACTCCCGTTTGTCGACTCGTCACACCAGACCGCTTCCCTGTTGCACCAGACTGCTGCTGGGACTGGTCCCAAAGCCGTCTCAATGCTGCATTCTCTGGAGGTGCCACACTTGGACTCTGCTCCGGTAGCTGTAGCCGATCCCTCCTCGCCCAGATTTCGCCGTCCTCCCCGTCCAGATTGACGTACTCCGGTCCCAGCACTCGTCGGAACTCGGGGCCCCTCCTAACGCTCTCAAGGTAGGTTGACCTCTCCCTGTCTCGATCGTGCTGCCACCCAGAGTCGTGTCTGAAAAGAAAACGGTTGTCGGGTGTCTGGCTCCGGGGTCTCTGTTGACTAGTCGACTGGCCCATGGAAGGTCTCGACCTCCCTGGTTGCTCCTCACTCGTCGAAACGTCCCGTCTACCCCTGGCTGTGAAGCTGCTCTTCCGCGAACGGTCGTCTTCCGCGAACGTTGTCTTCCGCGAACGGTCGTCGGCCTCTTCCGCCAAGGTCGTCTTCCGCGAACGGTTGTCGTCCGCGAACGTCTTCCGCGAACGGTCGTCTTCCGCGAACGTCTTCCGCGAACGGTCGTCTCCCTCTTCCGGAAAGGTCGGCTTCCGCGAACCGCTGTCTTCCTCGTCCGCAAGTGAGGCCGTCCGCGAAGAGTCTTCCTCTTCACCTCCTGTCTTCCCTGGGGCAGTTTCGTCGTTTTCGCCGGACATGAGTGATGCTGAGGTTCGTTCCCTGGCAGTAGACCCTCGGGGATCCTGGTCACGTGCGCCAAGTTGTGACGTTTGGTAATGACTTGTTTTCGGTGTGGCCCAAAAAACCTGGTTTCTCTGATCGTATAGACTTTATGTAACTCCCGCTCGTTGTGATTCGAGAGCCGTCACTAAATTGGTGTCCCCCAACGCTGGTGTATCATCACTCCGTAGCTTACCGGCTTCACTTAGGCAAGAAGCAACTCAGATGTAAATAAATTGAAGATTTATATACATCAAATCAACTTACAATTGTATGGCTGGTCACCCACGTGACGTACAAATATGAAGTTCAGACATGGAGCACTGTATGATCACATTTCAAAAATAAATAGTGCACGAGGGCACAACTAAAAAGAGTTCTTAGCCGGCGCCGTCTCTCTGTCCCTTCCCGTTGAAGTTTCCCGTCCCGTTTAGTCGAATGGTTTCTCCAGGTAGTCGGTCTAATCCCGGTTGACTCTAAGGCCCTGAAGAAGGAGTCGTCCGCACGGAGTTCGTCGAGTCCCTTGGCTGTGGCGGTGACGATCTCCCCACGGTCGATGTCGCTGTTGCAGTGCTCTCAGAGCGGCCGTCCGCTCTCCCTTATATAGCCAGGGTGGCTGCGCGCGCATCTTCGTCCGCGAACGTATCTTCCGCACTCTTCTCCACGTGGTGAAGACTGCGTCCGCGAACGGTTCTTCCGCGAAGGCTCCTCTTCCGCGAACGGTGCTTCCGCGACTGATGCTTCCGCTGATGATGCTTCCGCAATCGTGCTTCCGCGAACGGTTCTTCCGCGAACGATGCTTCCGCTGATGATGCTTCCGCAATCGTGCTTCCGCGAACGGTTCTTCCGCGAACGGTGTCTTCGCAAGTGGACTTTGTAGATCACGTGACCGTTCCTAACGAACGTTTCAGCGCGGCAGTTGCATGGTTTTGTTACAATATGCTTATTACAATGTTCGAATACTAGGTATGGATATGTGAGTGACTCATTATTTCATGCGAACGACTTAGTACTCCGTGCGAACGACTTATTACTTCGTGCGAACAATGTAGTACCTGGTGCATACGAAGTAGTACTTTGTGCGAATGACATAGCATTTCGTGCAAACGACTTAGTACTTTGTGCAAATGACTCAGTAATTCATGCAGACGAAGTAGTATTTCGTGCAAACGACTTTGTACTCCATGCAAACGACTTAGTACTTCGTGCGAATAATTCATAATTCATGGAAACGCAGGCAGACAGTCTATCGCCCACAACAACTGAGGCAGAGCTTGCCCATGTGTATACCGATTCATACCTGTGATTTTTGTAGAACTGCCCATTCTTTATTTTTGGTAAAAGTATGGAGCTAGGTTACGGTGCCCCCGATAGGACATGATGAAAAAAAGCGCACTTCGTTCGCACGAAGTACTACATCGTTCACACGAAGTACTAAGTCGTTTGCACGAAGTACTAAGTCGTTTGCACGAAATACTACATCGTTCACACGAAATACTAAGTCGTTTGCACGAAGTACTAAGTCGTTCGCATGAAGTACTAAGTTGTTCGCATGAAGTACTAAGTCGTTTGCACGAAGTACTAATTCGTTTGCATGAAGTACTAATTCGTTTGCACGAAGTACTAAATCGTATGAACGAAGGACTAAGTCCCCTGATAGGACTAAGTCGTCCACACGAATTACTAAGTCGTTTGCACGAAGTACTAAGTTGTTCACACGATGCAATGTTACACAGTTGACAAACCCATCTACATCATCTTATCCCATTAAATAACAAGCGCTACATGGCGCCCCACATGGTGCTCCACATTTGGTGCCTTATATCTCCATAAGCATCACATGGCGCTCTAAATAATCCATGCTTCCCCTGGAAAAGATGTGGTCATTTTAACCTAAAATATTCCTGATCAATTAGATATACAATCTGAATACAATCTTCTGCCATTATTTGAGGTAAATTTATCTATATCAATGGACTATTCATTATTCTATTGATAATTAAATCATTTTATTAATTCCAATAAATGTGAATAGGGGTAACCAGATTTGGGACATGGGGAGGACCTTGAAAACTGACTACGGTACTGTAATTAAAGGGTTAATTGGTAACATCAGGATCAATCATTTCATATGCTTATAACAATGTTCGAATACTAGGTATGGATATGTGAGTGACTCATTATTTCGTGCGAACGACTTAGTACTTCGTGCGAACGACTTATTACTTCGTGCGAACAATGTAATACTTCGTGCATACGAAGTAGTACTTTGTGCGAATGACATAGCATTTCGTGCAAACGACTTAGTATTTTGTGCAAATGACTCAGTAATTCATGCAGACGAAGTAGTATTTCGTGCAAACGACTTAGTACTCCATGCAAACGACTTAGTACTTCGTGCGAATGAATTCGCACACAAGTTGGGCCCACATTATGGAAGTCGTAAGATGGACATAGACGGTATGGGGTTTCAAAGGCACCTTGCCAAAAAATTTGTAAAATTTCTTTCTCTGAAATCATTTCTGAAGTGTATTTATATTTGAAAATCATATATTAGGATTTTCGAAACATTTATGGGTACGTTATGATATTTCAAACATTTATGGTATGTTATGATTTTTCGAGACATTTGTGGGTACGTTATGCTTTTCCCAACATTTGTGGGTACGTTATGATATTCCAAACATTTATGGGTGCGTTGTTATGGCGCCCCTAAAGGTCATTGAGTGCGATCAAGCCCTGAAGTGCTGTCTTACTACTAGAGGTCATTGCGTGCAATCAGCCCTGAAGTGAAGGCCTTACTACTCGTGACACCATGCACTGTTGCTCTCGCGAATTGTAGAGAAAGGGTTTCATATTTTACTAGAGGGGAGGGCGCTGGATCCGCCTATGAGTTTGTGACATATTCTATAAATAATGTCATCTTGGGGTTAAGTCAGTAACAACCAGTCTACTCCTGGCCAAGCTCCTTCCCAGTGTCAATAGAGCACACAGTTACAGTACAACTTCTAGTACCGCTAACGCCACAAAATGATCAAAAAGGAAACAAGACAAATTTTTTTGGATATTCAATTTTTCATCTTGAAGGGTTTTGTCCATTGATCACATAATTCCAAAGCCTGAGATTGGTCTCACCAGTGACATTTATCACATCAACAAGGAAATTCCATGGATCATTAGGGTATAGCTTGTCATTCATGACTTAATTGGTCACGAACTCATGAGGATTTGAGCGAATATTTCTCCGCCAACTTCAAGGCATAATATACTAAAATGTTATATAATATGCATTCCTGACATCACAACAGGAAAACTAGTTAATAATCAACCCAAAACCTTTGAAACCACACATTCAGATATACTTATGAGTTTAATTCAGTATCTTTTATGTTCAACGTGAAATATATTGTAATCTTCTTATCTGAATTGGTTACCATGGTAACTATATAGTGTCCACAACGAAAAATGTAATTGAATGCCATTTTCGCTCTACTATGACACTATGATCAGTATCATAGTATTTTCTACAGCAACATCTCCTGATAAATCGTGTACTAGTATGTCTATATGGTTGGTTGAGGAGGTATATGCAAGAGTGTGTGTGATAAGCCCATTATTTTAACTAATGAGGGAATATGTCATTAATTTATGGCCAAGATCGTCCAACATTAATTTACATCGATAACTTATGAAACAATCCATTTACCTGTATGAGTGCTCTAGCTTCAGTCTTGAAAAATTAGTCATGAACTAAGAAGGTCGGCAGATATATATACATTGATGAGCTACAAAGTCCCGAAATATCTGATAAAGGAAATCAGATGTGAGTTCCTATATATCCTAATGAAACACGTAGTGTTTATCCGTGATTATTTCGTCTCCACAAGTCAATTTGTTCTATTCGTACAAGACATTAGCACCATATTGAATACTTAAGTCCACCCGAGATTCACTGCATCGATGGAACAAAAAGCTCTACCGTCAGTGGCAGCCTACGTGTACAGGTATACATTATATATATGCAATACGAAACTAAGCGAGGTGTGTAGGGCCTGACCATCATGCTTTGTTCAATTTGTTCGATTACCAACTCAATGTCATCTTATAGGTCAAGTTCAAGGTTACCAAAAGATGATCCATATAAGATTTCCTATATGTTTATATTAAAAACATGAGGTATATGTATACTCGTTTTGACCCCAGTCCAATTTGTGCATATCATGTCATTCCCCATGCAAAATGATTGTGGTCTTCTTATATTTAATCGTGAAAGGTTATGTCAGTATTAATAAGTAGGCCTAAGTTATGCATACATGTACTCATGTTTCACTTGGTAATACAGTATGTTGTCGCAATGTTAACACAATTTGGTTGGGATAGGCACAGGGTATATTATACACAGTATCCACTGTTACATTTAACACTGAAATTGTCATTGTGTGTTACTAGTTACTGACAAATGTATTCTGCTCTCAAGGTATTGTTCTTATTAAGTGTTATTTTATCAAGCGTTATTGTTATTCTGGTTAATCAACGATTCTGTAATCAACGATCTCGCTGAAAAAAACAGCTCTACTCCAATTTTTGATATAGATCCACGTAGGCGTATGAACGTACATATTACATACACTATGGATCAACATCGGTCCAATTAAGATTAGTTTGAATCAGTAGAAATCATATACGTAACTCCAATATTAGCTTTGATAATTTTTTTTCTTCAATACATGCATCCAGTGTAATATTAATTGGTATTGTGCATGTATGTATTAACTGGTATTGATATTTTTCAACAGTCAGTCATTGAGAATGCGAGTGCGTCAGAGACATTAGGGATAGCAACGTGAGTGGATGGTGCAATTTGTTATTCTAGTTTTGGAGCTTTCAACAATATCCAGAAAAGATGGATGTATTAAGTATTTATTTTTAGCTTACCGACCCATTATTCACCGAGCTTCTCAGCTTTCTGATAGTCAATTTTATTGTCCACGTTTAGTCCATATAATTCAGTCCATATCTGTGATTTTCCATCGAAATCTGTTTGCGATTTCATAGCAGATATGTATGATGCATTTCTCTTGCTCCTACAAACTTATCACATGATTGTAAAATATATTAAGATTCTATACGACGAACAACTATCAGCATCATTTGGGGGGCAGATCAAATAGTTGTCAGTTAATGATGCTAGTTCATATATTACAATGTAGTATTCGAAGACGGTCTGTGAGCATGAGCTCAGATATATACCGTGAGCATGAGCTCAGATGACCTCGAGCTTAAGCCTCTGCCTCAGCCAGCTGTAGACCCCTTGGGACTATTTTTTTCTCTCGATTTGTTTTTGCTATTTTTTTTCTGACAATCCTTTCAACATGATTTAACGGATTTAGGGCATGTTCTAGCTCTTGTGATAAAATGAAACAAGTCATAACTTTTTAATGGCGGTAAAGTCTGATATTGACGAGCGACTGTGAACCGTTTCACTAAAAGCTGTCATGGTGATACTTAAACCATGAAATATAAAGGACTCATTACTGGTGATTATTAGTGTGGAAAAGAAATAAAACGTGTCCCTCTTTAGACTATGATTAATTTGGGATCGGTCAGGTGGCCCTCGAGGTTTGGTTCATCAAGGTTGCAGAAACTTGAGCTACATGCACGATCGAGTCACGACAGTGTGGTTATGATTTTAACTAACGCAATACCGACGACATTTCACTGTTTGCATGTTTCCTGGTGACAACATATCCAAAACAAATATATGGGAACGACCAATGGCTGTTTTGCAATCCAACCATGTGATACAAATAGCGCTAGCTGGAGAGCGTATGGTACGACTTCGATCAAGCACAAGACATTTTGCAAGAGACGCGCCAAGGAGAAGAATAATTCGTAAGTAAGTTTTGAATAATATATTATAATAATCATGTGGCACTGAAGACTTCTTCGTTAGTAACGAACTTACACACGAACACCAAGGTCCCTAGATATATAATTTCGAAAGCTTAAATGATGAGCTTCAATTTTTATTTTATGTCGCCCTCATTCCACCAATCGAGCTGAATTTCGAAATTTGTATTCCCAATTCTCATCGGGTGTTGAAGGTTAATATTAAACAGTTAATATTAGACAAATAATATGCCAGGCGTGGATTTGGCGCTCTTGGAATCTTACGCTTCAGGCCTAGGACTTGTGAGGAGATATATCAATAAGACCATGGGAACCACGGTCAATTCTTGTTCTCTGGGGAATCAACTTGTTTTTATTGGAAATACGTAGTGATGAAATATCCACTGGTCAGTTTATTTGAGAAAAAAACATATATTGAAGACAGCGCATCCGATAATCATTTCTATTTGAAGAACATATATAGGGAAAAAGAAATGGGACAGTGTAGGTGTTTCTGAAGAGACAAACGATGTTTTCAAAGAATGCTTATATATTCTGCCGCCCATTCTGCCACTACAAACGATTACTTCATTTTAATGCTGCAAAATTCGTCTGCCAACTGGATCAGTCTATGTCACGTACTCCGTTCACCGAGCATGGTAATATTCAAACTTAGAGGAAATGAAGCCATTTCAATATTATTATCAAAGATTGTGCGTTGTAACGTCTAAACATTTTGTCTTACCATTGTGTATATATTTAATAGTTGATTTACACTTACTAAATGAAGGTTTATGAACTTTATGATATTGAAATTGTATGTCTCGAGTTATATAGAATCAAGATGATATTTATCAGTTGATTGATTGAATTTATAAGGTAAAATTTCAATGTATATTTATACATAGAATTGTAAACGCTAAAAATATCAGGATGACACAAGAAAGTGAAACATAGCACCAAGGGTGCTGTAGCTTACCGGCAATCATGAGAAACGCAGAGTATTGATTTTCCAATATATAAATTGTTACACTGATCTTGAACTCTAATTGTCAAAACATATTCGTAAATGTTGCTGGAAACACATTTTCTGCATGGACTTGATACGAAAATCAAATTACACATCACACAGGTAGATGAAGAGAATCCTATACATTATTTTGAGAAAAACTGTCTGGATAGATTTTGACAAAATGGCCACCAAAAACAAAATTCATCGCTTTTGACCTTTCAAGGTCATTGAAGGTCAAATTCAAGGTCATCACTCAAACCGCAATATATGATTTCCCATTTGAATGTGCCAATACATAGGCTCTATTTTGAAGTCTTCTATGAGTTTACTCCACACAGCTCCCATTATGAAGGAAAAATTGGGTGAAATTTTCTAAGTCCAAAAAATTTTTCAATGGCCAAAAAAAAAAAAAAATTATTTTTTTTTTGCTGGAAATGGCTCAAAACGAATAGTGACTTGATTTTGGACAAAAAATTTTTTTTTGCAGACCCGTCGAAAAATCAAAATGGCCGCCACACGCAGACCGGCGATTCAAGGGCATCGAAACTCATGCACATCATAGAGGTACATGAGGGGAATGTTTTAAAACAAAAATCTCAAAACTGATCAGACAGTTTTTGAGAAAATGGCCACCAAAAATCCAAAATTGGCCATTTTTCGACCAAAAAGGTCGTTTTGACCTTCCAAGGTCATTGGAGGTCAAATTCAAGGTCATCACTCAAACCGCAATATATGATTTCCCATTTGAATGTGCCATACTTAGGCTCTATCTCCAAGTATTCGAAGAGTTTACTCTGCACAGCTCCCATTATGAAGTCCAAAATAAGTCCAAAAAAATTTTCAATGGCCAAAAAAATTTTTATTTTTTTTTTGCTGGAAATGGCTCAAAACGAATAGTGACTTGATTTGGGACAAAAAAATTTTTTTCGCCGACCCGTCAAAAAATCAAAATGGCCGCCACACGCAGACCGGCGATTCAAGGGCAACGAAACTTATATACTTCATAAAGGTCATTTGATATAACCAACCAATAGCAACAATAGGGGTAAATGGAGAAATCAAATTAATAATATATTAAATACTGAATATACATGAAAATTGACAGTTGTTTCGTAGTTTACCCCTTTAGAAAGCATAGAACGCTTGACTTGTTTTAGTATGTAATTAAACATTTCCATCCATGTATAGGATTTCAATTTTGATTGAAAGTGAAACCCGGCGATGAAATGGATGAGTTGGATCGACAATTACACTAAGGAATCGAACTCTCATGTCAAATGACAAAGTGTATTCAGATATTGAAATCACTGTTGTTGCTGCCACACTCCATAGTGTGCTGTATCGCCGCGCATCTAGTGAGTGTTCGTGGACGTGTGCGTGTGGTATCCTTTCATCTTAATCATATGATAATCCTTATTCTGAAGTAGACTACTCTCTATTTTCAGCTCATTGTTGAATTAATTAAACGTGTGCTGATTAGGGTTAAGTAGACGGGTTAACGGCGTGCATCCACGCACGGCTCATGGGTGTTTTTGTCTCGAGTGTGGCTTTCAAAAAACGGTAAGATGAATTGGGATGGTGATACCGATAACAATATACAACGGAACTAGAACGGGATCTAACTTGTCCTGTGCTTGTAACCTACCCACCAATCCCACTTGAAGCACCAAAAACTTCCCTGACAACAGACGACAGACCCCGGGTTTAAGCAAATAGGACATACAGGCCTAACTTGTTACTATGTATATTCTCTCCCTTCCCGATAACCACGTACGTCACCGTGCAAGCTCGTGGCCGGAATGTCAGAAATTGTAAATACGTAAGGGAGTGGGTAACTATAAATAAAATCACAACGCACACTCCAGAAAGAAGAAGAAAAGTGTGTTGGTGTTGACATGTACGTGATTAAACATGTTAAAAGAAGTGAAAACGGATAGGATCAGCCTGAAAAAAAAAATGCAATAATTTTCAAAAGTTTATATACATGTACTAGTATCACTTTCCATGAATGGCATACTACTGTCAGAATACCATGGCTTGTAAATAAAAGTGAAAACTATCATGCACGTATTTATTTGTTAATTTCTTTATTATTTGTACCCTAATACATGTATCCAAAAGTCTACGTGTAGTTCCCGTTGACCCACAGTTGTAGAGGTAACCACCTTCTGTGAGTCAGACTTGAAGCTAACGAGGTAATAGACAGAAGACAGCATGGGGCGGTGTGGAATGATAGCGTGCCTTGCATTGGTGATGTTGACATATGCTGAAGGTGGGCTTGCATTTGTGACAAATATATGCTATAAAGTGGAATGCATGATAACATACGATACTCGGAAAAAAGCAAAGCTTGAAATAATTTTTGTTTTTCCTCCGATATAGCGTCTACCACCGCAGGTACATCTCCATCTCCAGCAAGTACCGACCCGAGCACAGCACCCACGTCCCCAACCCCAGCAATCACATCCCCCACCCCAGCAACAACTCCCCCGACCCCAACAACCACTCCCCCGACCCCAGCAACCTCACCAACGAGCACATCATCCGCAACAACGACCACAGCTCGAACCACGACTTCCAGCCCAGGCGCAACTCCGTCCACGTCTCCCCCAACTCCGGCACCCCCTGCCACTTCATCCACGGTATCATCTCCTATTTCATCAACAACACCCGCGCCTGGCCCCACCCCCAGCCCAACCTCGAGTTCGAGTGCGGGGCCGACCCCCAGCACACCATCGGGACCTGCCCCTAGTCCGCCGTCCGGGTCACCTCCGCCAGGCGCAAGTACCACCCCAGACAGCGGGCTCCCCTCCACTACTGTCGACGGGAACTCCACCAAGACGACGACGGCGGCAGGTAACGGTTCGGAGGCCGGGCCGCGGGTCTTTCTGGTATTGGCCGGAGTCTCCCTGCTAGCAGCTGTCTGCCTTCACTAACGGACGCTTCCCCTGAGCGAGCCCGGAATTATTCGCCAATGGTATATGGTAGAGCTAAATGCATGTAAATTAATAGATAAAGGATCGGTTAATTTATCATTAGTTTATGTGTACATTCAAGTAGCATATATGTTGTAACGAAGTATCGAAGTTGAGTACATGAAAGGTTTGTGTCACTGAATCACAGTTTTGCTGATTTACCAGAGTTCTAAGATTTGTCGAAAATGTCATGTACTACTAGATGTATGTTCACAAAATCTCTATCACAATAGATGTGCATTTGTCCACTAATTAGATACAGCTATTGCGCGATAACGTAAAAACCTGATTTATACCTACACTTGAGTATGCCAATGTTATTTTTCGATGCATGCTACTAAATTCACCTTGTTTTATACATGTGTTATGTAATTCATGCTCGACCTTGTGATTTGATGCACTCAAACCATGACAAGCTCAGCAAAGATACCGAAGTGATAGATCAGAACTCGAAGAGCATACTACCAAAAATAGTATTTGTATTATTGTGTGTGAAAGCTTCCTGTGATGAAAAAAATTCCCAATACTACTGTGATACCATTTACATACCATTGTGAGTATATGTACTATTTTCCACGTGTATAAACAATTTATCGTATAAGTAGAATACAATTAGGTACTGCAAGGTTACATACACCTGGATGGTGTTCAGAATCAAAGTTGTCAATAATTCATGTAACGTTACATATAACTAAATGTAACCGAATAACAAATGTACTGTAATTACTTCTGTCAAAACTCGCTATTACAGTTTGAGTTTGTAATTGCTGATGTATATTTCGATTCAATAAAACATTGTTGATGTAGCGATTTTTCTTCGGGATCACTCGAGACTGGTAACGTTGTGTGATTACTGACAAGTACTCCGTGTATTTTATAGTTTTTATTTAATCAAACACAACAATCACAGTCACGGGCGAGGACGATGGCGGAACTCACTCCCTCAATTCTTTTTCACTCATGCAGATATTTCTGTCCAAATTATACTATTAGTTCAACAGCTACCTTAATCCACTATTCGATCACTATCACTTCAAGTCCGCCCATAGAATTACATCCTATCTCATGGACTTCTCATCTCCAAATGACCAATATAGCTCGGCTGGGGAATGCCGGACATGTGTTTTTGTGGCGGGAAAATGTGTAAGTGTTCTGATTGGTTGGTGTGGTGAGTGCGAATGCACTGTAAGTTCTATGGCGCGTGATCGTGTCGTTGTCATGGTGAAGTGTCAAGTTTGCGCGGGAAACATGTCACGTATGCAGGTGTGTGTTTGTGGACCAGGAAACATTGGGGTTTCCCCGGGAAAAAGTCCAGGTCTTGGCCGAAGTACTAGTACATTATGATGTAGAGCATGTGTGTATTTATGTACTAAAATGGTTTTGTTGATGTAGATCCTATAGACATACACTCTATGTCGTCAGTTAGGCAACGAAACCAAGCATTTTCAAATCATTGCACATTTTCGCAGTATTATTTTTAAAAATACATACACGTAGGTCACATGACACTTATCATAGTATACGCGTGGTTGTCGAAACAGTGCTGAAATAGACGTAGAATCAATATCCAGTATTAAGTATTCCGAGCAAACAAACCACTGAGTCCGTTATCCAATCTCATAGTCCGGGGACAGAAAGTCATATCAGGCATACGAAGTGAGAGAGAAACAAAAATGACAGGGAATCTCATGAACCCCCAAGAATGGCCATTAGGAGGTGAAATCAGGTGTTCCGGAAAGAGTGAGCATTCCCTGCCCCACTAGTGGCACCCGTCATGAATTCCCCAAAATTAACATGAAACAGATCTAGTTGCATGGCAGTCATGGATTTGGTGTATTTATCAAGCAGATCATGTTGACGTCCATATAGTTTCTATACGTATAGGCAGCTTGGTAAAACATCCTTGTCGCAGCAGTTTAGGAACTAGCTGGGCACTTCGATAAACAAAGTCCTCATATTTGCAACTAGCTCTGGAATAGCGTTTAAGTTGAGAAACAAACACACCATATGCTGGTGACACAGTATGTTGCTGCTTAGAAAAAGGGAAATTGACTATGGAAAAATTGAAATCATCACGTTTGTCATATAATCTAGTGGATAAATTAGAATCATTATCAATCTCCAACCTCAGGTCTAGATAGTTTGAAAAATTAGCGGTGTCTGTAGTATCCTTAATTTCAAGTTCCTTAGGATATATGATATCCAAATAATCACCAAACTTGGGACTATTTAGCGACAATACATCGTCTATGTATCGGAAAGTGAAATTAAAATTACATATTAGGCCTAATAAAATTAATTTTCTGTTTCTCGTCCTCGCCCGCCTGTGTTCTAAAGCAACCTTCCGGAATTTTTATTTGCAATTCTCAAATAAAAAATAAAAAGTGTTCCCGCCCCTAGTTTGAGGATAGTGAATGATCTACACACTGACTTACCACCTTGTTTTCACCCACCGCCAAATGAGACAAAGACGCTACCAGTTTTCAAAAACAGTTATTCCATGTTATTACATGTGTGTAATAATACATAGAAAATTGTGATCACGAATTGATTCACTATATTTCCTCATGTATGGTTCGACAGACATTGAAACAACAAATTATCAACTGACGGTTTTTGATAATAATACTACTGGTACACAGAATTATCATGTCTGTGCTGACTGCTAGGATGACGGCTCACTAGTGGTGTCAAGGTGCTTAAGGGCTTGCAAGCCCAAATAAATCAAGCATTTAGAAATGACATCATTAAAGGCCTGATTTATCTGGGCTTGAATCTGCCTGAATAAATCGAGCCTATAGAAATGAAATCATTAATGTCATGTGTTACATGTGTTCCAAAGGCTTGATTTGTTTGGCTTGAATGCCTTTGTGCGCAAGTGTTTTTTTTTATTTCATAAGTGTGAAATGTTGTCTTGTCAAAAATAAAAAAATAAAAAGGACCTCCCTACCCAATTTTCTCAGGAGCTGAGGACGGTATTTTTTGCAAAATAAAAAATGAAAAAATAAAAAATAAAAAGTCCCTCCCTACCCAGTTTTGAAAAAATGGGAGGACGAGTAACAGAAAATAATTTTTAGGCCTTAGTTTCTTAGAACCTCCTCGTTGTAAATGTTGGATGAAATCTGATTCCTATGAGTATAAAAACAGGTCTGCCAATAATGGTGCACAGTTTGTACCCTTGGGAATACCAATAGTTTGTTGAAATATTCGACCACTAAATTCCCCAAAAAACATTATCAATCAGATAATTTACCACATCTATTTCAGTATAGGATGTATGGGGCATCAGAGTCGCCTTTAACAAAATAAGCGGTATTATTTTCAACTACAATATAGTGGTACCGACGTTGTCCCTTTTAAGAGAAAAATGAATTATTGGTGAGTTTTTCAAGCTGAGACTTCAGTTCAGAATGAGGTTTAGTTGTGTACAAAGTGGAAAAATCAAAAGTTTTGATAGACGTTACTTTTGGAAGTGTGTGAGCATGTAGATATTCCAATAAAGATTGGGAATTTTTAAAACCCACATTTGGTTTATACCACTTCTAGAATAGATGGTTTCACAGTACTTTTGAAGACCCTGTTTAATTTTAGGCAATATAGTTAATACTTCAGAAAGGGCTTTGGTAGAACAAGATGCTGAACCTGAAATATATCTTTGTTTGTGTGGATTTTGAGTAATATTGGGATCCAATATTGGTAGATCCAAGTTTGGTAGATTGGAATCTTTACATATCCAATACAAAAAACAAACATAGCACCAAGGGTGCTATAGCTTACCGGCAGATCATGAGAATTGCACAGAGTATTGATTTTCCAAAAAATAAATTGTTACACCGATCTTTAACTCCATTGTCAAAGCATGTTCGTAAATGTTGCCGAAAACACAATTTCTGTATGGACTATAATACGAAATCAAGTTACATCTTTAAAGGTTTTTTTGTTAATGACATATAGTCACAGACCGTCAATTCAAAGGCAACAAAACTTATACACATCACATAAGGAGAATCTTTTTCAAGGTTTTGAGGAAAACTGTCTGAATAGATTTTGAGAAAATGGCCGCCAAAGACAAAAATCATTGTTTCTTTCGACAAAATAAGTCCGTTTTGACCTTCCAAGGTCACTGATGGTAAAAAAAATAACGTCACTACTCAAACCGCAATATATGATTTCCTATTTGATTGTGCCAATACTTATAGGCACTATCTTCAAGTATTATATATGAGTTCACTTCGCACAACTCCCATTATGAAGGAAAAATTGGGTGAAGCTTTATAAGTCTCAACAATTTTCCAATGGCCAAGAACATTTTTTTTTTAAAAATTTTTGCTGGAAATGACTCAAAACGAATAGTGGCTCGATTTGGGATAAAAAAAAATGTGCGCGGACCCGTCAATAAATCAAAATGACCGCTACACGCAGACCGACGATTGAAGGGCAACGAAACTTATGCATGTCACAAAGGTACATAACATGATTTTGAGAAAAACTGTCTGAATAGATTTGAAAAAATGGCCAAAAACAAAAATCATCGTTTTTTTTTCGACAAAAAGGTCGTTTTGACCTTCCAAGGTCATTCAAGGTCAAATTCAAGACAGCTTTTGAAGAATTGGCCATCAAAGTCCAAAATTAGCCATTTTTCATCAAAATTGGGCGCCAAATCGGCAAGAACTAGTGAATGAACAAACAAAAAAAAACGTCTCAGGGTATTAGCCCAAGGAATGTGTTAGTAAATTTTAAGAAAAATTCATCAAGGCAAAAAAAAATTTGCCGGACGGACGGACGATCGACGGACGATGGAAATAAAATCACGACAATAGCTTATCGGCCCATATGGGCCGGTAAGCTAAAAACGAAACTAGAAATGAGTTTGTACACTGTTAATTTGGTAAACAGGGACAAACAGGTAGATATTTGTACCTTGCCGGGTACCCTAAAATGGTCACTGGTCAAATGCAACATTATAAGTATATCCAGCAAACATGTATATCATTCCCTTTGTGTCCACAATTGATTGCTAAGCTGTAAATTCACTGGTAAGACAAAATAGCAATTTTGTTCTGACCTTAAAAATAAGGTCGAAGGTCAAATTAAAGGTTATCAAATTATTCGGCATACATCATTACCTATATGTGCACAATTGATTCTTAAGATAATAAGCGAGAAATTAGCCGTTTTGTGCTCTGACCTTGAAAATGAGGTCAAAGGTCAAATTTAAGTTCATCAGAATATTCAGCGTATATCACTTTATATGTCCACAATTGGTTCCCAAGCTATAAAGTCGATAAGAAGCGATATATCAGCCATCTTGTCCTCTGACATTGAGAATGAGGTCGAAGGTTAAATCAAGGTCACAAGAATATTCAGCATATATCATTTTCTATATGTTCACAATTGATTCCTATGTAAAATCGATAATAAATGAGATATTAGCCATTTTGTCCTGTGACCTTGAAAATGAGGTCAAAGGTCAAGTTCAAAGTCATGACAATATTCAGCATATATCATTTCCTATATGTACACAATTGATTCATAGGCTGTAAAGTCGATAACAAGCGCGATATTAGCCATTTTGTCCTGTGACCTTGAAAATTAGGTCAAAGGTTAATTCAACCTCACAACAATATTCAACATATATCATTTCCTATATGTTCACAATTGATTCCTAAGCTGTAAAGTTGATAACAAGCGAGATAATAGTTATTTCGCCCTGTGACCTTGAAAATTAGGTCAAAGGTCAAATTCAAGATCGCGAGAATATTCAGAATATATATCATTTCCTATATGTTCACAATTGATTCCTAGTCTCTAATCTCGATATTAAGTGAGATATTTGGACAAATGTGTCCCAATATAAAGCATTTGAAACTCGCGTTTGGGCCGAGTTTGGGCCAAAATAGCCCACTTCGAGCTATTCAAGGGAAACGAAACTTATACACTACACAGGGGCACATATAAGGAGAGTTATGCATCATTAAGAAAAAATTTTACTGAACAGAGTTCGAGAAAACGACCGTCAAAGTCCAAAATTGGCCATTTTTCGTCAAAAATCGCCGACATTTTGAAAAAAAATTGCGAAAATAAAAAATACTAAAAAATACCTCCCTCTCAGAATATTTTTTAGGCATTTTTGTTCAAAATTTCAGAAAGATTCGACTGTAAACTTTAAAGCTGAAAATGTAGACAGACGACGACGACGCCATGCCAATAGGTTATCGGACCAAAGGTCCGGTGACCTAGATACTACCGTGTTCCCGTTTTGGAGCTTGTTGATGATCACCAAAGTGGGAACGCCGAACAAATTGAGAACGCCCGACCTGAATTTGGACGAAATTGGTCGATTTCAAATTTTGAGCGTGACCCATTTTGGTCGGCTTGTTCCCATTTTGGTCGGGCGTTCTGATTTTGGTCGGCGTTCCCAATTTAGTGAAAGGCTGTCACTGACTCCGTTGTTCACGTAATGGCATTATGTACATTGCTTGAGTGCTGTTGAAAAAAAACATCGTTCATGAATGAGCTGACCATTTGTGACATGTGAATGGCCTGATGAACGTATTGGAAGCATTTTTCAGTTACCGTGACTTCAGTTGCCCAATACTGCATAGGGTCACATTTGATTACTTATCCTGATGCTTACTTCAGTTTAGTAGAGTAACAACTACAGATACAATGATGCATAAACATAACCTTGTCGTCCATGTTATTTGTAAATTTTCATTGATAAATATACATCTATGTCAACCTGAATCGCATTATCGATAAAGTACATAAAGTAATATCCTCAGAAGGCATACAAATTTCAAGAACACCGAACAGGCACTGAATGAATAGGAAGATTGCAAGTATGTGGTGATGCCCTTTCACTTGCATACCAGCGCCAGTGGAAATTTCCATTTCGCGTACGGGATCGACACCTTCCAGACACTAGTATTGTAGACAGCAGGTCAGTAGCACCAAAGTCTCAAGACTTTTTATTTCTCGTTCGAGCTTCAAACTAACTAAATAGGCTGCCATGATGCACCGTATACGATCATCCATTTAAAAGGGTAAACGTCCGGCATTGTTTATCGATCAATTAAGCTCAACGAACCCTTTCTCAAGGCAGCATACGTTTTACGATACAGACAGCCACCCGTCGTCTTTTCAGACGTCACTGTTTTGGCGGGAACAAAAAATGGGCGGTAAAACAGGTCGATGTAAACCTAAATAATCGGTACTTCTGGCGTTCTTCGTGCGTTGTTGGTCTTCCCATCTTCACCCCTCGTGAATGGTCCTAATCGTTAAGTTATGTGAATATTAATGAGCAAAGCCTGGAACGGAGCCAACTATCTCCCAAATATCATGGAGCTTGGGAAACTTCTGAAAAACAGAATCGTTGTTATGGCCCATATTTGTGGTGTTTCAATCTTGACGCATTATTGGGATGGCATATCATATGCCTTTATATTATCCACTTTAGTAATAGAAGACAAATTTAGGCATGTTTCTGAAACTATAATATGTAGACCCACGTGCCTTTCTTGTTGCTGGGGATCTCAAGCAACCCTCGATCCACCCCCCACGTGCAATCGACGTTCTGGCACGTGCGTCCATGCTATAGTAGTCGATAGTACTACAGCCACACTTGATCCCACCCACTGCCATAGACGTACTGGGCTTACGTTCTGGCTCATTGCCAGGTTTCACACGTAAAGTGAACATTGCATCACCCAGGGTCAGTTTTTGAGATGCACTGACTGGAATGTTGCATCCCTCATTACCTTGGTAATTGGCAGGCTGCCAAGAGGTGCAAGAAGTGAGGAATTGCACCTGGATACCATAGCACACCGCAGTGACCGTCTGCATGGCTCGTGGTCTGACCAAGGATGCTATATGGTCTGACTTCCAATGAATTTGGTGGACTCCTCCGAAGAATTAGTCTTTCCACTTGGGCGTCAAAAATACCTGGTTGACCTCCAAACTTTTCCCTCTAATTATGGAAAGTGAACTACTACAATACTCGGATTTTTCTAACTCGTTTACACTGTTTTTCGCTAATATTTTTGTGATGCTAAATGCCATCATTCTATAATTTGGCATACTTCCCCTGGGAGTCAAACGGCAATTTTCTACCAAATTTCAGACAGCTATCGCGAAAATTGAAAAAGTTGGCAATCTACCTCAATGTTAAATTTCAGCCCAAAACGGGATCTCGAGAATCTGGGCATATATGCGAGGAATTGGTCCTGTTTACATCCATCAGGATTCGAAATATTCTTGTAACTTTGAACCAGAATATACATTGGGGTGTATTCTACACAAGCATGTTGATTTTGAAACATTGCTTCGCAACAAAACCGAGCAAATGCACAAAATTGTGTGCGGGCCCAGAAATTAAATAATAGGGCTAAATTTAACATTGGGGTAGATTGCCAACTTTTTCAATTTTCGCGATAGCTTTCTGAAATTTCGTAGACATTTGCCGTTTGACTCCCAGGTGAAGTATGCCAAATTATAGAACGATAGCATTTAGCACCACAAAAATATTAGCGAAAAACAGTGTAAACGAGTTAGAAAAATCCGAGTAGGGCAAGATTTTTTTCCAAAGTCTTTCTGCGATTTATAACGTATTGTTATTTTTAAGCTATGTTTGAAATTAGGGTCCCTGTTTCGAAATGTGAGATCGATAACATATTTAGTGTGAATGTATGTATGATGCTACTCTTGGGAGTTTCGATATGATACATTCAAATATCGATTTGTTGTCATGGCGGTAGAAAAGAACGACCAACTAGGACATATGATATATTTTCCACAACAATTCATGAAATTGTATGGACTTGATAAAACATGTTCATAAAAGACCACGATCAGTCAATTGCTGACACAAAACACATAAATTTGGCAATCTTTAATTCTACTACATGAAGCCTGAAATTTGTGCTAATCAGTTATACACAATAGTTTAATTAGAACTAATATTAAGTCAACATTCAATGCTGAATATCACGTGCAAATGGCGTGATGAACTGAACTACATAATGTGTGTTAAACTGTTGGAAAAATAAATGTAGGGCAAGATATGTTGGCAATTTGCCTGCATTTATATAATATATTTAGTTGTTTTACCCACTGGTGTATAGTTTGCATTGAAAAATCTTAAATATTTTTGAATGATAAAGATACATTTACACTTTTTTGAAATCTGCTGGAATTTTTGAGCACATTTAAGCTCTATTTGTGTGATAGATACGAAGACGATCCTAGAAGCTCACCAGGGAAACGATAAGACATGTGTGGGGCCGGGGAGGGGGGGGGGGGTGGAATTACAATTTCCTGTATGGTCACCTTATATAACCATCACCATGACTGCAGTGTCTTCCACACTATGACAATGCATTTTTGTGGGTGACCGCATACCACGAATCCGAGAAGTGTTTTGTTGTGTTTGTAAGTGTATTCCCATGGTGAGTTCACTTTGGGTTGGGACTCCACACCCCCTCTTCCAAACATTTAGAGTTTACGTGGTACGAAGCCGAGTGTTGTTGGGGAGGGGGGGGGGAGCTAGGGTAAGGATGGGAAGTTGCCGGGCTCGGGTGTGGGTGGGCGTATGTCCAGCACTATAAATACTACACAATCCTGGGCTCGTGCCAAAAAGACCTCAAACTTCACACGGGAAACAACGACAAATTCGACAAGAAATTTGTATCCGACTTGATTTGTTGATCATCAGGAACCCGAGATCAGGAACACAGTTCTCTGAACTTTGCACTTGAAGTCATATCTAAGGAACTCAAATCTAGTCTTTATAGCAAAAAAGAAATTCCAACACAAAAGGTAAGATTTGTTACTATTATAATTATTTTTCTTATATCTAATTGTAGATCTAGTTACACTCTCAAAACCATTTTAAGATTCAACGCCAATTTGGAGCCTGTAGACAAAGTTTATAACTTTGCAATGTGCAATTTGCACAATTTGCAGTAATACGGGTATGAGAATGGGACTTTTAAATAGGAATGATATAAATCGTTTAGTCATGATTTTGACATATAATTGCGATTATAATTACTTATGAAAAGTTTGAAAAAAACTATGTTCTAGTTACCCAGTGTGTAGAGCACGTGGTGGACTGTTTTTATTTATATCCTCCCACACCGCACGACCACGTGGTCACGAGATTGGCACGGTGCCAGACTATAGCTCCAGCACAGTTCCTGCGCCCAGACTGTTCGATTTCTCCCAGATCGATACCTAGCACGATATTCCAGACAACAATCCCTGGCACGATACCAAAAATTCGACTTCCGAGTCGCCGACGCGATTCCATTCATGAACTTTCATGAATGAACTCCCGAACACAGGCAGACCTTACTGATCAGGCAATATAGCGATCATTTCAGTCGGAAAAAGCTGTTTTGAAGAGTCAAAATGACAGGTTATTACCACTATGAAAGGGGGTTCAATTGAACAGAAATGAAATATTACGTAACTTTATTTTAGCTTTTGCAGCAGACGTAAACACCTAAAACATTTTAGATAATGAATCAAGAACCCACGCGTCAAAAATCTCGTTCATCTATCTTGGTGACGTCAGTTGTATAACATTCGGGCTATGAGTCAATATAAATGGTGACTGGTTTGGAGGGAAACATTTCGACTTATTATATACCACTAAGAATCCCCACTACACGTTGTCATTGGTTAAAAGTTGGTCACTGGTTAAAAGTTGGTGCACCGATCGGTCCATATGAGATACCTCTCGCCGAAAAGCAATTCAAATGTTGTTTTTTTTATAAAGTTGTTTCCGAAATCAGTCCTCCTTTTTTAAGTGTTATTGAAATATTGACCTCAATTGAGAAATTACGGCGTCACTGGTGCAGTATTGAATTTATTCAAGTATCCGTTAATTAACATAACGCTCCTGATGAGGAGAACCAGCTACGTAGATACAGACCCGAGTATAGGAGGGTGATGTATTTCATAATTACCCCGTCGAACATTATTCTTTGATCTAGATAATCAACGTTACGCATTACTCCTAATCCTAAGGGTTTATATTCGCTGAACAGAAACAAATGCCATTCAAACGTGAGATCAATATCGATAATTTGTAAATGAATAATAATTATGCACTCAGTCACCCCCCCCCCCTCCCCCCTCCTCCTCCTCTATCTACCAACATGCGTTCAGTACCAGTCTCCATTGTCTGTCCACAGATGAAGTTCGTACAGTGTAACCCGGTGGCCCGCCCCACGCTAGTCCTCGCCTGTCTGCTGCTGTCCCAGGCCCTGCTGGCCCCGGTGGCGGCCCGCTCCAGTCTGGGCCTGGGGATCCAGGGTGTGATCGGTGGCCTGGGCGGCCGGGGCGACCCGCCCCAGATCTCCGTACAGCTGCCCGGGGGCGAGGTCCGCCAGTACATCTGGAGCAGCGTCAAACCCTTCCTCTGGGTCTACGTATGTCGCATATGTGCACACTTCCCGCAGAGGTGCCAGGGGGACGTCGATTTCTGCAGCATGGTGAGTGTCACACAAATACATACATACACATGTCCTTGTTTTAGTCTCGATTTCGAACTATGAGAAGTTCAAAAACGATAAATTGGTCTTCAAAGAAACGCTTATTTTTCTCTGTTTCAGAACGGCAGGCGATAAGGTTACGTCAACTAGGCAATTGCATAGAAGAATATTTAGACGTTCGTCAATGTGTGTTGGTGTGTTCCATTCTCAAACAGGCAGCTTTTTATCGTCGATTATTTTTGCTACATGTGTATTCGTTTTGAACTGAGATCAGCATACAAGCAGTACGCACAACAATTCTTGCAGTTATAGCAAGGAATCCCACCGGGCAGATGCTATGGGAACCTATGGGATCTCAACCGGAGCCACTTCTACAACTCCTTACCAGTACACGTCTTCGCTACAAAGTATTGCAATGTGAATCACAGACTGCATTTTAGTTTGATAAGGACATATATATTGTTTTGCCAGGAGAAAACCCAGGACGGATCTGGTTCTTCTACGGAACACGTGGTCTGACACTGGTACTTTCTTTGGCTTCATAATGTTTCTTTATCTTAGACGTAATAAACATTAGTATTGCCGATGACTTCGTGTGTGAGACAAAAAAAACCCCCGTATATATTATACCCTTATCAATAAGTGTAAAAGGATAATATTGTTCTACGTTTCATTTATATTCAAATAAGTAAAATATTTAAAATATTTTTATATTAAAAAGATATCGCCCGGAAAATAAGTACACTCCACAATCATGACATTGTCATTTGTAGCATTTTGTAGGTAGATTGAAGTCAAGTTCAAGATGTAAAAAAATGCCTCATATATGATTTCCTGAGCATTCACAATACACGTAAGCACTGGCGGATTCAGGGGGGGGGGTGCACCCGGCGCGCACCCCCCCCCCCCCTATGGGGCCGTGAAAAAAAGGAAAAAGAAAAGAAAAATGAGAGAGCAAGAAGAAAAGAAAAAAGAGAGAGCAAAAAGCTAAAATGTGGGTATGCACCTATGAAACGAAATATGAAGGTAATTTTCCTCGTTTGATATTTTTGACCGGGGGGGGGGGGGGGGGGGGCGGAGGGAGGGGGTAGAGTCCCACAAAATATTTTCAACAAAAAAATCTGTGACTCAGAAATATGTTAAGGTGCATTACAGCGTTAAATAGGCCTAACATTCGTTGGTCAATAATTATGCAATTGAGTTTCATTAATCATGAGTTCTTCAAGTTATTTGAAATATGATATGTAAAGTGACAATGAATAGTTTTAGGATTAATAAATTTAAATACCAGCAATATTTACATGCATGTGTGGAATAAAAAATACTCAATCAGAGCCAGAGAGAGCTCAGAATCAACCACAGAACATGAAAAAAGCTCTGGCTTCTGGGGCCCTTGAGCGGGCCCCAGACCCCACGCCGTGTAAGCTATCACCTATCTACCTCTAGTCCCACACACTTGACTTCATACTGAAACTGTCATTGAATATACACAGGGGATACTTTTTATTTTATTTATTTGTTACAGACAGGGTTCTTTATAACTCTGGGTATAATTCTGGATGTCGGCATAACTTGGAAGATATTTATATCTTATCTTTATTATTAAACGATTGACCATCACCATGTCTGGTGCATAAGAACCTTAGAACAGCTTTAGAATGGTAGGACTATTAGACCTTCCTTTCTTTGAAAATCTATCATTCATTTACAACAGAAATAAGCAGACTTCTGAAGTAAAATACTACTTATTGTTTTCACAAGGTACAGTTGTAAAATACACCTTAGAAACCATCTCAGAGACACTAAATTAAAAAAATATCTCGGGGGCGTACGGCGCCCCCGAACCCCCAGACCGCATAAGGCTTCACTCGCTAGTCAGTGATGTATCCTCCATTCACGACAAAAACAGACTCCTAAAGTGAAAATCTACTCAGTGATTTCACAATGTACAGTTGTAAATACACCTTAGAAACCATCTCAGAGACACTAAATTAAAAAAAATATCTCAGGGGCGTACCCCTAGACCGCATAAGGCTTCACTCGCTATTCAGTGATTTATCCTCCATTCACAACAAAAACAGACTCGTAAAGTGAAAATATACTTAGTGATTCCACAAGGTACAGTTGTAAATAAACCTTAGAAACCATCTCAGAGACACTAAATTCCAAAACTTTATCGGCGGCCTCACGGCGCCCCCCAAACCCCCAGACCGCATAAGGCTTCACTCGCTAGTCAGTGATATACAGTGGCAACTTAGCAAAACTTCACCCCGTATGCTGGCATGCTAAAAGCTCGTGCTAGCATATGCTAGCATGCGAGATTGACGATGCTAGCATGCTTGATTTGGGAGATCGCATATGCTAGTCATGCTAGCATGTGAATATCCGAATGCGAAGTATGTTAGCATCAAGTGATCGTCATGCTAGCACGTTCAGGTGGCGTTTTAATATACATACATGTATATATATATACACTCCCAACAGTCGTTATTCACCTCCAGCCAATCCCCTCACACCCTACACCTCCAGCCAGTGACCTTACACATCCAGCCAATGATCTTACACCTCCAGCCATGACCTTACACATCCAGCCAGTCACCCTACACCTCCAGCCAGTTACCTTACATATCCAGCCAGTCCCCTTTAACCTCCAGCCAATGACCTTACACCTTGACTGGCTGGAGTTGTAAGGTGACTGGCTGGAGTTGTAAGGTGAATGGCTGGAGGTGTAAGGTCACTGGCTGGAGGAGTAGGGTCACTGGCTGGAGGTGAAAGGTGACTGGCTGGAGGTGTAAGGTCACTGGCTGGAGAAGTAGGGTCACTGGCTGGAGGTGTGAGGTGACTGGCTGGAGGTGTACGGTGACTGGCTGGAGGTGTAAGTCACTGGCTGGAGGTGTAAGGTCACTGGCTGAAGTTGCAAGGTGAATGGCTGGAGGTGTAAGGTGACTGGCTGGAGTTGTAAGGTGAATGGCTGGAGGTGTAAGGTGACTGGCTGAAGTTGTAAGGTCACTGGCTGGAGGTGTAAGGTCACTAGCTCGAGTTGTATGGTCACTGGATGGTGGTGTAAGATGACTGGCCGGAGTTATAAGGTCAATGGCTGGAGGTTTAAGGTCACTGGCTGGAATTGTACGATGACTGGCTGGAGGTGTAAGGTCACTGGCTGGAGGTGTAAAGTCACTGGCTGGAGTTGTAAGGTGAGTGGCTGGAGGTGTAAGGTGACTGGCTGGAGGTGTAAGGTGACTGGCTGGAGGTGTAAGGTGAATGGTTGGAGGTGTAAGGTGACTGGCTGGAGTTTTGAGGTAAATGGCTGGTGGTGTAAATCACTGGCTGGAGGTGTAAGGTCACTGGCTGAAGTTGCAAGGTGAATGGCTGGAGGTGTAAGGTGACTGGCTGGAGTTGTAAGGTGAATGGCTGGAGGTGTAAGGTGACTGGCTGGAGTTGTAAGGTCACTGGCTGGAGGTGTAAGATGACTGGCTGGAGTTGTAAGGTCAATGGCTGGAGGTTTAAGGTCACTGGCTAGAGGTGTAAGGTGACTGGCTGGAGGTGTAAAGTCACTGGCTGGAGTAGTAAGGTGAGTGGCTGGGGGTGTAAGGTCACTGGCTGGAGGTGTAAAGTCACTGGCTGGAGTAGTAAGGTGAGTGGCTGGAGGTGTAAGGTCACTGGTTGGAGGTGTAATGTCACTGCCTTGAGTTGTAAGGTGAGTGGCTGGAGGTGTAAGGTCACTGGCTGGAGTTGTAAGGTGAGTGGCTGGAGGTGTAAGGTCACTGGCTGGAGTTGTAAGGTGAGTGGCTGGAGGTGTAACTTCACTGGCTGGAGGTGTAAAGTCACTGGCTGGAGTTGTAAGGTGAGTGGCTGGAGGTGTAAAGTCACTGGCTGGAGTTGTAAGGTGAGTGGCTGGAGGTGTAAGGTCACTGGCTGACCTGATGCTAGCATGTTTTGATGCTAGCATGTTCATTGATGTACGCTAATGATGCTAGCATGTATGGCAGTTTATGCCTAATGCTAAGTTATGCCGAATGCTTATGCTAGCATACTTGGCATGACAGTTCTCGCATGCCAAATGCTAAATGCCAAATGCTAGCAATCTGTGAAGTTTAGCTATCCTCCATTCACAACAAAAACCGACTCCTAAATGAAAATCTACTTAGTGATTTCACAAGGTAAAGATGTAAATACACCTCAGAAACCATCCCAGAGACACTAAATTCCAAAAATTTATCGGCGGGCTTACGGCGCCCCCCAAACCCCTTGTGAGCTTCGCTCGCTCACACTATTTCAAGATTACGTACATTTAAGAAGAGCACCCCCCTATTCAAAAATCCTGGATCGGCCACTGATAAGATTGCTACATGTACCTTCAAGCTTTTCGCTATCACAAAATCATACGATTTATATTCTGGATTATGTCTCCAACAAACAGTTGTTGTGGTGGATTCATCGAGTTTGAACACGCGAATCCATCTAGGGTCAATTTCAAGTCACCTGGAGGTGCATCATTTATGACTTCCTGTATATGTGTATAATAACTAGACGTCAAGGCCCAAAAGATGTCGATGTCGATTTAAATATATATATATAAAAAAGTAGCCCAAAGGCTAAGAAAAATTACAGGACAATATATAATTTAGGTATTAACCATGTTGAAAATAAAGTCACTAGTCAAATTCAAGGTCACGAGAATATTCAGCATTATACCATTTCCTATATGCCCACAATTGATTGTTCAGCTGTATATTCAACAATAGGAGATGTACATGTATTAGCATTTTTTCCTGTGACCTTGAAAATGAAGTGACAGTTCAAATTAAAGATCATGAGAATATTCGGCACATATCATTTCCTGTATGTCCATAAACGAGATAAGCCATTTTGTCCTGTGACCTTGAAAATGATGTCAAAAATTAAAATGGTTTAAATATTAAATTAAAGCTATAATCACTTTTAGAAATGCCAAAATGTATTTATTCTGCAGTAGCTTTGTTTTGTCTATAGAATGAGAAATCGTGAAAGTTTGGGTCTGAAAATGTGTATTACGTGCCTAAATTGAGTTGCCAAATCAAGATTTAAACTCGGGCCAGTCAATCTCGCATCAATTTTTTTCCTGAAAGCGGCCCGCCTAGCGGGTGAGTTCTATACATAGTCTCATGACGTCATTGGTATTTGTCTAGATACTGTGGCAACCGGCAATATAGGCAGGCCAAACATTCTCTATCCACTGTTTTCATGCACGATTAACGGCAAATTACTGTTGTCGAACTGTGCATACTTCCTATATATTCCCGATTATCTCGAGATGTACTTTCAAGTTTGAGTGACAAACAAGAATGCTAAATTTGTCTGATTTTAAAATTGATTCCAACTTTAAATATCATTTCCTATATGTTCACAACTGATCCCTAAGATGTTAAGTCGATGATAAGCGAGATATTAGCCATTGTATGCCACGACCTTGAAAATGAGGTCAATGGTCAAGTTCAAGGTCATGAGAATATTCAGCACATCATTTCTTATATATGTGCACAATTGATTCCTTAGCTGTAAAGTCGATAATAAGCATATCACCCATTTTGTGCTCTGACCTCGAAAATGAGGTCAAATGTCCAACTCGAGGTCATCGATATTATCGGCATACTTAATTTCCTGTATTCACGATTGATTCCTAAGCTGTAAAGTCGATAATAAGCGAGGTACTAGCCATTTCGTGTTCAGACCTTGAAAAAGAGGGCAAAGGTCAAAATCGAGGATATCAGGATATTCGGTATTATATCATTTCTATAAAGAAATGAATATTCTATTTCTATATCATAACTGTAAGGTCGATAATAAGCGAGATATTTGCCAGTTTGCTCCATGACCTTGTAAATTTAGGTCAAAGGTCTAATTCAAGGTCACGAGAATATTCATCATGCATGTATATCATTTCCTATATGTTCGCAATGAATGCCTAATCTCTAATCTCAAGAGTATTATGCTTACAATACAAACCCAGGCTGTATCTACAAATGTTATGCCTGCAGAGACAAATTTGCACATTTTATGGCTAACGTGACATTGAGATTTACTAGTACCACTCAAGGTCATCTGAGGTCATCTTTAAGGTCATCAAAAGATCAAACATATATGCCATATTGAAACCAATACATCAGAAATGCCTTAATGACTTCTTGTATACACATGGATAATCCATAATATTAGCTCCAAAATTGAATTTATTCATTTTGAGGTTAGGAAATAACCTTAAATTTGAGCACTCAAGGCCATTCGAGATCAGGTTCAAGATTACCAAAATATGAACTAAATACATGTATATATATCATCCCTGGTTCAGATGCATTATGTGAGCAATGGTAAGGCAACCTAAAACCCCGAAGCTTCTCAGCCCAAATGTCCGATAAGCTGAAGATCACATTTGATATCAAAGTTACATTGGAGTCAATGATTTTTACAAAAAAAAGTTGTCACATGAATTATCTACACAATAACTTCGCGCGAGAAAATTGTGCGTAGTACCTTGTTAGATCCCACAGCGAAAGTACGAACCATGATGGATATATCAACATAATGCATCTATGATATTCGGTTTCAAATAAAGTATTCTACATTGAAGTCCGCCTGATAATCATCTTCCATAAGGCAACAAAATAAGTCTGAAATGTTTTAATGATGTGTCATACAAGCAGTGTTTTTATGATCAGCCGTTGGATTTGAATCTAAGGATTGTTTCTGATGAAATGCTGTTGTTAAGGAACTGCTCAATGGTAAGCAGCCAGGAATTGATGGTGTACTGTTTAAATTTTTTACAAAAGTACTGTGATATTATATTCGAAGAACTGTGTCCTATGTGTCGACACGGGAAAATTTCCTAAAATGTGATATGATGCAGTTGCATTCGCTCTATATAGAAGGGGCTTATATCTGATTCTTCAAACTATAGGGGAATATCATCATTGTTTCCTTGGTAAAATATTTACAAAAATGTTAAATAATAGATTGGTGGGGTGGTCTGGTGGTCGGGATAATTTGAGTGAGTATCAAGGCGCGTATCGAAACGGCCGTTGTACGGTAGATCACATCTTTTCACTGTATTGTGAACAAATTTCCCAAATTTTATTTGTAAATTTGCCGTTTATTGTTATTACTCACCTCTAAACTACTACATGCTCCTTTTCGATCTTTTGGATCGTTCTGGATAGAAATTCGCGTACTGAAAGCAAGGCACGATCGTCTGCCTGCATGACTCGAGCGCTCCTTTTGCCGCCAAAACCGCCGCGCATATGCGCGCGCAGCTGCGCAGAAGCTTCACTTTTCTGTCCAAAAAACGACAAAAGGAAGCCCCTAGCACATAACTGGCGGGGATGGATGGGAGGGCCTTTACTGTAGTAGTTTAGAGGTGAGTAATAACAATAAACGGCAAATTTACAAATAAAACTTGGGAAGTTTATTTTATACATCACCAATCTAAACCACTACATGCTCCTAAGAATCAAAGGATAGGCGGTGGAGCAGTAGTGTTAGATGGTCATGAAAACAGACGATAGTCTTGATTTCAAGCGAATCGCTAAAATGCTACATTTTCGATATATCTTTAGTAATATAATAAAGATACTCACCTAGCGGTGCGATCGCTTGCCTCCGACATGCACGACTTTCTTCTTCACCCATCGGTGGAAAACGGAACTCTACTTGAGACCGTAACCTAAATAACTCCAACACAAACACAAAGTGTTGCTTATATACCCGTGCACGTTAAAACCAAGACTTTTCTGTCCAGCTGGTTCAAACAACAGCTTGCGCTACGACCAGCGGACCCAGTCTAAATCTGGACGACTGGTCCTGAAGTTCGGCAGCATTGGACAGATAGAACCCGATGAATGTCGTAGAATTAGTCCACATTCCAGCCCTCACGATATATTCCAACGGAATATTCGACCTGGCCGCCAAAGACATCGAGATGTGTCGGATTTGGTGGGACGATATTTTGTAAGTGACTCAATCGTCAGCACCTGACTCCGCATAGACAGTCCTCACTACAACCTTCACCCATCGGGATAGTGTAGCTGTGGAGATATCCGTAGCCCTATTAGGCTGATAGGAAATAAATAACCGCTTGCGATCTTTCCTGATCGATCTGGTACGATCGATGTAGATTTTCAGCGCTCTTACCGGGCACAATAGAGCGTCCGGCTCATTCCGTCCTACATAATCGCCCAGTGACGGAATTACGATAGGGGAGAACGCTTTCCCGCCCTCAACCGCAGCACGTGTTTTAGGCATAAAATCACGTACTGGGTATAAGGAAACGGACCCATCCGCGCCAAATGCGACTCGCGATACGTCGATCGCCGCGACATCTGAGCGTCTTCGACCACTTGCTAGCATAACTAGCAAGAAAGTCTTAAGAGTTAACCTCTGCAAGGAAACTTCCTTGAGAGGCTCCCAAGGTGCTTTAGTAAGACAATATAGCACAAAAGCCATATCCCAATCCGGTAGAGTAGGAACTCCCCGTGGCCTTTGCGTCCTAAAGGACGCCAAGAGATCAGCAAGGATACGATTATTAGTTAAATCGATCCCCCTAGCACGGAATACAGGGCCCAGCATGGACCTGTATCCCTCGATCGTAGTCGGCTTCAAATTAAGCCTATCAAAGAGATAGCAGAGAAAGTCTAGCACTGCATTCAGAGGGGCAGAGAGCGGATCAATGCGCCTTCCGTTACACCAACGTACGAATACTCTCCATTTAGCCTCATACGTTTTAGAGGAGGATCTCTTATTCTTTCTCGCGAGATGTACGGACACCTGCTGAGAAAATCCTGCCTCCTGGAAGGATCGCTCGATAGCCTCCACACGTGTAATTTGAGCACGTGGACGGAATCGTGAAATATATCCCGCCCCGGTTGCTTCAGCAACCTGTCCTCGATCGGGAGAACCCGTGGTACATCGATCAGGAGGGACAGTAGCAGCGGGAACCACGCCTGCATCGGCCAGCATGGCGCCACCAACAGAATCTCGCACTGAGACCTGGCTACTTTGTGCAGCACTTCTGTTAGGAACCGGGTTGGCGGATACGCATACCCGAACATCCCGTCCCACGACTGAGACATCGCGTCCACAGCCAGTGCCTCGCTCTCTGGCAGAGGTGAGAAGTAGACCGGGAGCTTGTGATTCCGAGAGGTTGCGAACAGGTCTATGTTCGGTGTCCCGAACGCCTGACAAACGCGCCGAAACACCCCCGGATGCAAACTCCACTCCGTGCCTATGATCTTGTCCGGTCTCGACAGAGCGTCCGCTAGGACATTCCTGTGACCCGGTAGGTGCCTCGCCCTGATAAACAGACGGGACTTGAAGGCAAACCTGATCAGACACTCGGCCTCCAAAGAAAGCTGACTCGACCGAGTTCCCCCTTGTTTGTTTATGTGCGCCACTACTGTGCTGTTGTCTGTGAAGACCAGCCATTTCGACCCTGGGGGACTCTGAGGCCCCCAGATCTCGAACGCACTTCTCACCGCTCGCAGCTCTAGGACATTGATGTGCAACGCCCTCTCGCTCGTGTTCCACACAGCAGAGAGTTCGTGCTCGTCCATATGAGCTCCCCAAGCCAATTCTGACGCATCGGTGAAGAAGGTCCGATCGGGTAGATACTCCGCCAGTGGCATCCCTCGGAAAAGATTCCGATGGTCCCGCCACCAATGCATTGCTTCCCGAGCACGATCGTCCACCGATACGACTTGGTCTAGTCGATCGGTGAGGATCCGCCATTGCAATGCTAGACACCATTGAATGGGTCTGAGGAAGCACCTGCCGAACGGCACCTGTTTCGCCATCGACGCCAACAGACCGATGATGGACAGGAACTGTCGAGCTGTGATCGACGACTGCGTCAGCGCGACCTCCATCGCCGCAATCGCCTTGAGAACTCTCTTCCGCGGAGGAAGAGCTACTCCTCGATCTAGATCGTAATCTACCCCGACATACTCGAACCTCTGTGTCGGGGACAGATGAGACTTCGCCCAATTGGGGATCCAGCCAAGGCTGGTCGCCAACCTGAGGACGAACCCGGATTGCTCTATAGCCTGAGACGGGGAGTCGGCTATGATTAACCAATCGTCGATATAATGGTGGAATTGAATTCCAACCGATCGAAACCTGGCTGCCATCGTCCTTACGATACGGGTGAACACGTAAGGGGCGGTGGCTACTCCAAAAGGAAGTACCCTGAACTGATACACCGAACCCTCGAAGGCGAACTTGAGGTATCGCCGATCGGCTGGGTGTATGGGCACATGTAAGTACGCGTCCTTGACGTCGATACTGACTGCCCACTTCCCCTTGGACAGAGCTTTCTGAACGGAAAGCGCCGACTCCATCTTGAACCTGGGTATGATCAGGAATTTGTTGAGGTTTGACAGATCGAAAACGGGACGCCACCCGCCTGTCTTTTTCGGCACTAGGAAGATGAGAGAATAGAATCCTCTCTCGGCCTTGACCACCTCGATCGCACGTTTCTCTAGCAACTGCTGCACCTCGTGCTGCAGAAGCTGAAACTTTTCCCGATCGCCGGGCACAGGGAAGAACCACGCTTTGGGTCTGATCGGTGGTTTTCCAGCCTCCCATCTGAAGGTGAGACCGAACTTCACCCATGCCACGACTGAATTGTCTGACGACGCCAGATCGCTCCAGTTCTGGACGAACTGAGCCAGGCGTCCGCCGACTGGACCAGGTTGTGGAAGATCGAATTCCGACAGAACTGAACCTTCCACAGAGCCTACGCTTTCCCGCAACGAGTCACTTCTTAGCAGAAGATTTCCCTTTGCCCTTGAAGCGTCCACCCCCTTTGCCTCCACGATTGCCCTGAGGAGGGGGAGGCTGCGCCCCCCGAAAGGGCGGCTGCGCAGAAGCGGGTGCATGTGGTGCCTGAGGTTGGGCAGGCTTCTGACCCTTGGTCTTCTTGCCTGTCCCAGACCCCGCCGACTTCCCAAGCAAAGCCTTGGCCATAGCCTCATCCCGGAGATGTTCCCGCATGACGGAAATATCCAATCGAGAGAGGTTGGCGTAGGTATAGCCTGAGAAAAGCGGCCTCCCACGTAGCTCAGCGACGTCCGTAGCGGACACGTCAAGCAGACGAAGATCGGCATCACGCATGGTGAGATCCAATTGTGCGCCCAGGTGCGCACTGTCACGCTCAGCAGCATGGACCACTCCGGCCAAGACGCCGAGTGCTGCATGAATGTTGGCGCGACTCCCCTCCTCCAGATCCGCCTCGTCCACAAACTCCTGAACCAAAGTGGTCAGGTGATACGTCAACGAGAGCTGCCCCATCAATTGATGAGACAGCGTCTGCCAGTGAGAAAGGCGAGCCTTTTTCACATAAGCTGACCAGACCGTACCCTGCTTCCGGGAAAGCAGGTGAAGGTTAGGGTTTTCGACCGGGACGGAAGTCTGATGTCCACCCTCGGACTCTACAGTCCGATAGGTGTCGATCGACTCAGGTCGAACACGGCTAGTCGGGTATGTCGACTCCGTACGAGCCACATCCTTCTTAGCCGTAACTCCCTTGTTGATCTTGTCGAAGGACTTGACCAACGCGGGAGCCACAGGGAGCCGGATCGGCCGACGAACTGGCGCCGACGCGAACCTACCGGTTCCCCGTGAGGGCCCTGGAGCATCGATCGGCAAGTCCATACGCCTTGCGACCGACTCCAAAGCCCACCGGAAGTTAGAACCCCTGGCCTGATCGGAAGTCTCATCCTCCGAGGAGGACGACTCCTGATCAGCTTCCACTCAACCCCCCCGATCGTTGGACCTCACAGGTCCGATCGAAGACCTCGATGACCCCAAGGGTACATCAAAGGACGGGCGAGGGAATGCCTGCTCAGCGATCGCGCCCGTCCGGCGACTTACATCGGCGTACACAGGACTTGAGTGGTCCTGAGGAACGACCCCAGCACCACCCGCCCGATCGTGCCCTGATCGAGGACCAGGAGCACGACCGCCAAGTGAAGACTCCCGATCGCACGAACGATCGAGAGCCTCACCCCCAAACAAAGGGAACTCTTCCCCCTCGAACCTCGAGACCAAGGACCCGAATGAGCCATCCAAGATGCTCCGCCGATCGAAGCCCGAAGCCTGATCGTCGCCCACCGAGAGGTCGGACGAAGCCTGAGCCACATCGATTTTCTCAGCACCACGGCGCTTAGAGGAAGCACGCTTCCTCTTCTTGGAAGGCCCAGGGGAAGAGACGACGGACCCCTCCACCTCGATCGGCCCCGACTGAGGGACGACGAAGGTGGAGTGCAGTTCCTTGGCTGCTTTCGCCTTGGCAAGAACTGAAACCTTCTTCTTAGAAGATTTCGACTTCTTGCCAGCAGGGGGAGCAAGCTCTCCCTGCGACGAAGGGGCAGCCGAAGAACCGGCCGGGACTCCCTGTCCAAGCAGGGAAGAGAGACCCGGCAGGAGGGGACCCTGAAGGGACGACAGCGACTGTGCAAAGAAGGATTGCACAGCCGCGTTGACCATGTCCTGTGTTAGCCCCAGGGGCTGGCTAACACCGGACGCAATCTGTGCCGTCACAGGCGGAGTCTCCACCTCCATGGGCGACTGGCGGACTTGCGGAGCCGAAGCTTCCGCAAGCCTCAAAGCATCCTGACGAGCCAACGAGGCTTCAGAATACTTTGCAGTCGCCTGCACGAAGGAAGAGGGACGCCAGAAACGGCACAGATCACACCTCAAATCCTCCATAGATACCGGGCCATGGTCCAAACAGTCGAAACTCAAACTGTGTTTCTCCCCTCCTCGGAGGGTATTGACCAGACACTTCGGGCATGGACGTTCGTCCATGGCACCGGTACCAAGGGAGGATTGTGAAGTCATGATCACGAAAGGGAACTAAACACACACAGTAACAGGGCGGGCAAAATAAGCAAACCTGAGACTGCGCTGAAAAAGAACCCTAAGAGGACTACGAATATATAAACTACAGTATACGACAATATATATACAGTAGAAAATTAACGTAGAACTATTGATAGATGTAAACAACAAGTACACTATCAAGTACGACGGATGGACGATAATAGAGTGAACTGGCTATACAAATCGCTGACGATCTAGCAAGTAACAAACTATCGACCAATACTTATCCAAATAGACACAAAACGATGTCTATGAACGTGGCAGGTGAAATTCCGTAAGAATATATCGCAAAAGTCTAGTTTGCAGACTAAATTCTACGAATTCACCGGGAACCAAAATCCAAAGCTGCCAAGCAAAAATGGCGGTGGACAGAAAAGTGAAGCTTCTGCGCAGCTGCGCGCGCATATGCGCGGCGGTTTTGGCGGCAAAAGGAGCGCTCAAGTCATGCAGGCAGACGATCGTGCCTTGCTTTCAGCACGCGAATTTCTATCCAGAACGATCCAAAGGATCGAAAAGGAGCATGTAGTAGTTTAGATTGGTGATGTATAAAATAAACATTTTTTTGCGTGAATAATGGGGGAGACTGCTAAGACAGGGTATGCATGGAAAAATCATAAGAACAATTCCGTCAATGTATTTTGATTTACGGTCATGTGTTAAAACTAAAATTGGATTTACTGATTTTTTTTCTCTTGTGCAGTTGGCACTCGTCAAAGTTACATGATCAGCCCATATTTATTTACCCTATATATTGAAGAACGAATCCTTAAATGTAATGAAATAAAATGTCCTAGTATTTATGTGGACGAACCCTTTCTCAATGTCCACATGCTGATGTATGTTGATGATATTTTAAAGTAAATGATACAAAAATTAACGATAAGAAAAAAATAGCTTAAAGTGTATTAAAACTAATAACCAAAATGATTGAATAAAATGTCAAGAATATAATATATCATAACGTTCAAAACATTCAAGGGACACATTACGATAATCAAAACATTTATGGTGTATTAAGATATTCAGAACATTTATAGGTGCGGGCATAAAAAGGACACATACCAGTAATCCCATCTCCCATTGGAAACAATAGGAAGCGGAACCTTAGCTGCTATTATGTAAATACAAATAATTGATTTTCTCACCTTACTATAATAAGCAAAATATGGGTTGAAAAGTTGGATTTTTTGCTACAGCTCGAATTCTGAGGTTACCCACTAAAAACCGCTGATTTTCATGTTTGACAATCCATATTTTTCATTCGTCGTCTGAGCCTTTCTGTGCTTGTTGTGGTTTTGAAACTGCCCACCATCTCGGGCCAACAGCCAGCGAAAGTAAAATATCCTCCACCCTCCTGCGGGGGAACATTAATATCTCCCATTTTCAAAATAGGGAATTCTCTTACTGTAACGGATTTGATGTCATGTAATTGGTATTGCCATGCCATAGAATTAAATAATCATTATATTGGGTGCGATATTACGCCGATATATGAAGTTCTAAACATTTATGGGCGTGTTATGATACTGGGCCTCAGAGTGGCTCTCCTTAGCGAGTATAGGGACATTATTCCGCCGCCCAGAGAATATATTTATTTATTTATTTTATTCCACCTCCGATCAATGGAGAAAAACAGTACATACAATAAAACATACAATCAGGTATAAAACACATTAAAAGCACTGGTAAGCAACTTGACTAAAGTATATTCAGAGGACCAAGGTTTGAGATAGTTTTCATGATACAACAGTTGTTTCAAGGAATCAATGAGACCATCATCGTGAGAGACAGGTAAGGTGGGTTTATGTTGTTTGCAAATTACATCAATGGGGGAAACTCCAAGTTTGACTATGTGGTCCAAAAGGGAACCTGAACAAGAGTAACACTAACAATGAACTGAGCCAACATATGTAACATAATATTCCTAGTCGGTGAGTCAGTGGAGCATAATCTTCGGAATAGGGCTACTTTTGATTTACAAATATTGTTATATACCGAGTCACTACCTGATGCACGAGAAAGAGAAGTATGGTGAGCATATTTACTGAGACCACACATAGACAACATTTTCTTGTGCAGATTCTAGCTGTTGGACACACTTATTATTGATATTTATTGAGTCCATACCATACGTAAAAGATGGAAGACATACGTACAACTGGGTCTTACTATCCATATGGAGACCAGGGTAGGACATACCCACATTGTTTGAAGAATAGGATGACATTTCACTTTGTTGGATTCGGTTCAAAATATGATATGGTAAACGTTATGACGCCGCCCTATCGAATGTAAGGGCGAAACTGCCCACCGTGACGTCTCATGCCCATATTTGGAGGTACTATAGCCCATCCCACACTACTGTTATGTTCTTATGGGTTTAGAGATGTATGGTTGCAGTGAAGTGTATCAAATCTAGATTTTTGTATAATTTAAAGCAAATATTAAATGATGTATCCTGTCAAATGCGGCATGAAGATTTATTAGGAAATACCAAACTTAAACAGTACACAATCTATAAATACCTAATCATGCATATAGGCATCGTATAGCCTTGACAAAATTTCGTTCTTCAAGTATTAACTTGAAATCGGCATGTAATCAATATAGGGAAAATAGTTGTGTTTGTATTGTAGAAGGGAGTTACACTTGGATGGTGTCGAAGATGAAAACATTTTTATCGTGTCCACATAATACACGAACAACAGACAACGTTTACTCGTAAATCATATGAGACAACACGGAAAACAATGAAATCAATAATTTCAAAAATATCGTGTCTCGTCAAAACATGAATTTTGTATCAAAAACTTGTCAGCTTTATACCATGTATACCGTACTGGCCAGCGAGGATGAAATACTATACAGTATGCTTTGACATACGTTATGACGTTTTGTACATTATGATGGCCTTTTTTTAATTTACTGCACGGACTCATGTATTGTGTATGCATGTACATGGGGCCCTTCCATGCCTTTTGTGAAATAAAACCAGTCATTCACAGTAGGACAAGTAATTTTATATTTTACGATTTCATAGTAATTGGATTTCGAAATAAAGTTAAAGGTTCTATGATTAAATATCCAAAGACAATCATAGACCTAACACCAGTACCATTTCAGAATTGCAGATAGTGTTTCAAATCATCTCAAATTTACTGAACATGTGCATAGCTCATGGCGTACCGGTGGTTAAGCTGAAACTCCAAAACTATCATACAGTAACCATTTATTGTTAACATTCATACGCTTACAAAATATGATTCTTCCAAACAAAACAAGTGAGACGATGATCATTTGAACATGACTGATTATACATGTAAATGATGAAAAATGACATTGCTGCATGAAATAGTTTATGTATGAAATACTAATGAAATCCTCCGCAATCCTACTCACCTGATAAAATACTCGATAAACATATACATTTGCGCATTCGTTCACTGTTGAATTGACAATGCTTCCTAAGAACACAATAGTGAAAGTTGACAAAACATGATCTCGCCATATGCAACATGAACATCATACAAAATAACTTAACAATTCACATCTACAAACTCGTTCTTGACCACAATTATGCACAGTAATCAAATGGGTTCATTATACTTTGTTGTCTCTTGCTGATGCCTGACCATAAAGAACACATGAAAATTCAAATTCATTTTGCTGCACTTCACTATTCAGAGCGGGAAGAACACGGCATACTCAGAGCCACAAATTTAATACGTAACTTCAGCAATTCTCCACATTATGCATAATATCAAATTTTTATGTTTCATGATGTAAGTTGTCTGCTGCAGACGATGCCTGTTGATGATTGTGCCAGTCCAACGCGACAGATATACAAATGTTGCCGGCCTGTGTCAATAGTTGAAATGTCTAATTGTGTATTTGCCCTTCTGTAACTGGGCAATGTAAAGTTTGGACTTGTTCCCATCAGATCTTTTCACCCACACTTCTCCTGTGTTGATGGCTGTTACAGTTGCTCTGAAGAAGAATCAAAGATAAACTGATTTCAACACATTAATGGGTGGAATACATGATATGAATATTGGCTTTTTCGGCAACATTAATAACAGATAAATACACTATTATTTCAGCAACTGAAGATAAAATCCATATCGACAGAAAACAAAGTTAATATTTGTTTCATTATTCACTGATCCCCACCTAGCAAGTGGTCAACTGATGTTGTAAAGATTGACGTGCCCCAATCACACTGATACCAAATTCCCAGTATAGTCTATACAATGCCACTACTACGACCGCACTGATCTTCACCTGACTGGCGAGTCTTCCCGGTTGTCTATGATGATGTGTTGCCCTCTTGAGTACCAGTCTCCCTCATAGAATAGCTTGCCGTCCTCATATCGGGCGCTATACGGGTGCTTCTCTGCCTTGATAACTACATGAGGAATGGCGGAGACGAGTTGTCATTATGCATGTATAGGTATTTTCTTGGAAACAAACAATTAGGGAGAAATATTCAGGAAACGATACTTACAGTCTTTCTTCTTCTTTTCTGCCTGTTTCAATGCCTTGAAAAGGAAATCAAAATTTCACATAATTGATGTCATTGGTATTATGTGTTTCTGTGGGAGTTGATGCTGTTAAGAGCCAAGAGTAAGCCCGAGTGAAGATTCTTTACCTTTTTGATGGTTGTCCAGTCTTCGATGACGTCTGAGTCTTTCAACATATACACAATATAGGGACGTGAGAACTGTTAAGAAATGCAACTGACAAATTTGTGTATCAAGGTCATTATGACAACACACTCCAAAATTCCTGCATAATGTTGAAATTTTTTTTTTTACTAAAATTGACCTCTAGCAATAAATGTGAAAAGAATGTATTTTTTCACTTTCACAACAAGGATATCAGACACAGTGACTGGCTTTTTTCGCCTGTCTGATGATGACAAATGTTCTCCGGACTTTTTCTTCTTCTTGCCAGTTTGTGATTCATTCCATAAATCTGGAAAGAAAAAAACACAAATAACAATAGTATCTACTATATTTCGTCAGTGATCAAGGTAATTGTGTAGCAGAAAACACCAACAAAACATTACAGAGCATGACATTAGCCTGAACTGTAGAAGGTGCGAACAAAGTCCTATGTTACTACTATCTTTTACAGACAACATGGTGATGATGGTCTTAAACTCATCAATTGTTCTGGCCTTGGGCAATGACATCCCTCATCCCCGTGTCAAAGTGCCCAAACAGACCTGAGGTTATGTCGATGTCAAAGTGCCCACACAGACCTGAGGTTATGTCGATGTTGTGCCTGTCCTCCTCCAGGTGGCGTATCTTGTCCTCCAGCTCCTGCTTTACCATATCATGTAGCAAGGCCTTCTCACTCTGTCAATAATTGTGTAATTATCTTATACCATAATATGATTTATTGTGTTTGTAACTTTACATTTGCCTCAGGGCACAAGCTCCTGTACACAAGTCAAGTATGAATGAATAATGTCAAGACAAACCTGATAATTTTGTTCAGTTGCTTGTTTTTCTGCTTCATACTTGTTTTGGATGTTCTGTATTTTTAGTTCTCGGAGAATTCCTACCGAAAATAGGAGAATAAGGGTGAAGACACAATTTTACTCCAACAGACATCACATATAACACATTGCAAATATTTGCTAACTGTATATAGTTACAATGATCACCGACCTCCGACTTGTGTCCGGATCCTCATGTTCTCCTGTAGTTGTGCGAGAGGGTTGAGATACTCTGGTGCTCGCCCAGCTCTTACTTCCGCTAGCTTCTCCTCTATTTGACGCATTCGCTCCAGATATAATCTGTTGAAACAGACGCAAATGTCAATTTTATAATTTATTTCTCTTTCATTTGTTCATCTTGAACATAATGGAGAACAGCCACATATATGACACATCAAACATTGAAATATGGAGATGCAACCATGCAATTTTGATCAAAATGTCCATCATCGGAATAGCAACAGACTTGTTCTGACAACTCACTGTTCTTTTAATGCCATAAACTGGTGCTCCAAGTCCGTCATATCAAATACATATTCATCTCGCTTCAGTTCTGCTCCCACCTCATCCAGTTCTGGAAAAAGAAAAGCCATCATTTGGATAAAAGTGCATATACTTGTATGAAGTAATGAATGGAAATTTGTAGGGCTTCAACGAGTACAAAATTTCGTGACCGGTTACTCACTAGCTTGTAACCGAACCGTAACCGGTTACTCGTCCAAAAATATATAGCTGAATTTTGTCCAAAGTAACACCAATTTTTTCAGCATTTTCGTATTTTATAGTGATAAATCACTTCAATTCTGCACGTTTAGGTGGAAATTTGACTGATGTGAAGTGTTTGAGGCTGAATTACGAGGTTGCAATATACGTTCACGATTAACCAGTTACACTCTGTAACCGAACCATAACCGGTTAACCGAGTAATTGTTGAAACCCTAAAAATTTGAATCAAGTACATTCATACTTGTAGGGGTGGGATGGAGTATGCTATACATGAAGATACATGTCATGACAATGACTGAATGATGATCTCACTAATTTAATGCCAATAATAAGTAATGACATTTATGATGATTTATATAGGTTGAATTGCACATATTTATGACACATCATTCATTGAACATGCAAGAGGCTAAGAGCAACTGTTATTCTGTGTGCATACAAAAAAATAAGAGGCCGCGGTAATAGGTCGCCGATCTGTTTACTGTATGATCTAGGGCCCGGACGAGTCGACGGGTACCCGAATTCGGGGCGGGTCAAACAATTACCCGGGTCGCAATTTCAATACCCGTACCCGAGAACGAATAATGATATAGTTTTTGTCTTGAAAATTTGCGATAAACGCTAGTAAAATCACAATAATGACAAGAAATTCATGGGGGAAAAATCGGAAGCAGTTTTATGAGATCTTGTGATCTCTTTCAAACTTGAAAATAAACACCAACGAAACAAATAATATCACATTATATTTATCAAAGATCGATGACTGGCGTTTACGGTCAACACGCGACCCGGCCGCACACGCGACCCGGCCGCCTGTCTCCTCTTGTAAATCATAGCGCGCGCAGCAGCAGTGTGATCGCCGCTGCTGCGCGCGCTATGATTACGCTCGATGTAGCCTTCATTTTAACTTTGTGTGGTTGACATGTTCAATGAAATTTTCTGATATTTGTGGTTTATATTTTTGACAGGACCTGGTCATTCAGCTACACTGCTATAATATCCGGATTCTGGTTGATTTCTGGCTGTCCAAAGTTCTGGCTGATATTGGGAATTTTCAACTGTTAGGCCTATATCTGGTTGAGTTCTGGCTGTCACAAGCGCTGGTTGTCAAAAAGTGGCCTCAACAGCACGAAGGCCGATGGATCACACTGGATGTTATAATGTTATTCACGATTAATAAAGGAAGAATTCTCACTGAACACGAATTTGTTTTATGTTTGCCTTCACATACCAATCCTCACTCACACAAACATAACTAGGCGTAAATTATGTACATTGTAGATCTCAATTTGAAGAAAAATGCGAGAAAAATTATTTTTTATAAACATGTAACAGTGTAAGGTTATATCTTCACCAAAGCACGTTATCATTACTAGGTTTTGAAATAATGCAAAGACCGATCATCTTGTTGGTTTCTACACATCACAAACAACACTGTGACAATGCACTGTGTGCGCTTGAAACTACAATCACCCGGGCATGTCGTCCAGTCATGCGTGAACAATTATTTGGTGTGCTATGATTTACAGGAGGAGACAGGTGGCCGGGTCGCGTGTGCGGCCGGGTCGCGTATACCCCGCGTTTACGTGTTACAAATTGCTCGTATTTGCTCCAATGATTCCCGTTCAAATTTTGATCTATATTTGCACGGGTTAACCGGGGCGGGTCGGGTCAGACCACACGGGTACCCGGGTCGGAAATATTCGACTCGTCCGGGCCCTAGTATGATCAGTGGATGAGTCTATCCAGTATTATTTATGGCGATATTAGGTGAATTTCGATCGGTGTCTCACCAGAACTATCGGAACCGTCGGAAGCAGAGCCGAGGGAAGAGTCATCATCATCGCCCTGGTCACTGTCCGGGGTGTCCTGGTCCATGTCCTCTTCTTCCGAGTCGTTCTTCTCGTTCATATTCGGCATTTTATACATTTCAACCATAACTGTGACAACAAATTCCACAAAAACAACGAAAACAACTTTGGCCGCCAACGTATGCGCATGCGCGATGGGGAAGTCCGCGTGGGAATTTTCTTTTCAGATTGTAAGGAAACGTATCCGTGTCGTAAGCATAATCAAAACTACTGAAGGCCAGCATCTAGATCTGATAAAGATCATATCGATGGGGGCGTTTCTTTATGGCAGTATAATTTCCACTAATAGAAAGTATGACATTTGAGATTCTACTAGTAGAACAAATGTTACACCAGTAGAAATTCTACTGACAAAAGAAACACACAGAAGTTCTACCAAATCATTTAACATTTCAGCTGGATGTCAAAATCATAGCAAAATGATCTAATCCGATAATTATACTGCGAAACAATGAATGAATGTGTCATATTCATGAAACTTTTCCAAAGTACAAACCTTATATTGATTTATTATAGCTTTATAGTGTAATTGATTTGTGGTCATTTTTTCTACTGGTAGAAAAAAAGTTCTACCAGTACAGAAAAAAGTTCTACTGGTAGAAATAAAGAAACGCACAAAAATTTTCTAATTCTACTGGCATAAAGAAACGCGCCCATATCCAAATGAGTGGTTTTAGTGAGATGACATTTTTTACTATGACATTCCAATATATATATATATATTTTGTCAAAATTTACGCAGTGATATGAAAAACGTAATATTATGATTTAAAGCCAACCAGTCACATTAGATTCATTGTTTTAGTGAATCGTCGCTATGTTAATATCAACTGCGTGATCACCACGGGTATCCCATTATTATCTCATCAAATCCATTATTGAATGTATGCTAGAAAATGGACAACAAAAGTTCTACCAGATTCTCAAAAGTTCTACTGGTTCATGTTCTACCTTGCTTGGTTCCCGCCTACAGCTTGGTACTAGTCCATGCAAAAAACGGTCACCGAACGGCCTGAAAACCCGTGATTTTCGTGTTGGGCCAATATCTCATGAAATTCAGTGTGTATGTGCCAATAGATGTGTCAGATCCATGGGGGACCATCATAGCCATTCTATGGAAACATTTTGAGTAGTCTACATTGGACACAGTTGATATATTTTCCAGTTTAATGTCGAAATGTGACAGATTTCTGGCAACATTTACCTGGCTCAGCAAACTGCTCTCAAGCATGATTTTGTTTTTAGAATTTTTGGTCTTTCTTTGGAAAATATCATCCTTGATGGTAAATATGCCTCTGACAGTTGATTTGGTCAGCTATCTCAGGTAAATAATATCACCTGCAGCAATAGACCCATTTACTGATAATGGTTACATCACCAATTTATGAAGTTGCCATAAGTTGCCAGAAATCTCCCAGATTTAACCATGTGAACTCAAAATATACCAAATATATAAATCTGTAGACCATCCAAATGATTCCATTGAATGGATATGAAGGTATTTCATGGCTTTGACACATCTATTGGCAAACACACACTGTATAAAGTGTATAAGGGCGTGTAGGTGAGATTTGAAACGTCACATTATTTTACGTGATTTGACCTTTCTGGTGATATTTGATTTTCCCACAAAATTTTTGGGCCAATTCGTAAAATTCTACATATTTGAACTCCTGCACCTTACACGGAAATTATCGGAAAATTATCGCATGTTCGTACATTGATCATGACCCGTTCCTACGATCACTAACGATCTAAATATGCGTTTTTCATAAGCATTTCATTCCATTCAAAAGGGATGAGAAACGTATGTTTTTATGTTCCAAGGTCATGACCTTGACGGGAGAAAAAAGCTCATTCCCTTGAAACTACGTGACTAGTATGCAAACCGTCGGCGGTGTTTGTGACTATATGATGTGGCATATATTTCGTACACTTTTTGTTATAACATCACAAATATTGTCTTGTTATATTGGAATATGGAGTCCCAAAACATGCTGTGAAACACAACATAGACGTTGGCAAATTGACCATGAAAAAATATACCCTCGAATATTCTAAACAGTGGTTTGTTGCAGTTCAGAGCAAGTGTAATAAACAGAATAATTAATTGTAACAATATTCGCAATCATATTTTTGTATGGTGCTTCTGAAATTGAGCAAAATCAGCAAAAATAACCACGTGGCAATGTTTGTCACCATTATGTATTTGAACACATTTTACGACATATGAGAAACGAGACTTACAGGCCCTATTTCTTGAGATATTGGTCCAACACGAAAATCCCGGGTTTTCAGGCCCTTCGGTAGCCGGTTTTTTTTTGCATGGACTAGCACCAAGCTGTAAGTGGGAAATTAATGTTCTACCAGTCGTAAGAAACGCGCTCCTTATTATCTAGTTAGAACGACTTGGCTATATCGTTAAAACCACTAAAATCACGTACGATTGCATATCCACAGTCGTCAACGTGCGCACAGGATTCCTGTAGCGGAGTTACAGGAAGCCTGCAAAAAACAACAACATAATCTGAGAAAATTGATGGTGGGTGGGTATTTTTGGTTGGAAACACATCCCAAACGAGGTTTCCAGCAAAGCGACTTAGCAGATAGACTAACATGAAGATATTCTTTTGGGTGGTAGCTTTATTTGTTGTTGACACCTTCGTTATTATTAACTATACACATGAAGTGAGATTATTCCTCAATTATCGTCCGATTGCCCCTTTGTCTACATGAAATCACCATATAATGGAACTTTTGCCCACTGCTAATGTGCATGGGGGTTTATTGGTTCACAGTTGATCAAATTCAACAGTTAATGGAAGGTGACACTCGTCTGTTTGTGTTTGTCAAGCAATTGTTTATCGTAGCACACACGAGATATGTGCTGCATGATTCACGTAACAGGCGCTGAAGTATTCACGTAACAGGCGCTTCAGTGTTCAAGTAACACTGGATGTAAAATTGCCCTAAAAAAATTTTTCCACTAAATTAACTTTGTACACATCAATATAAACACATACAAAGGTCAGATTCATGGATTGTGAATTGTACTGGAGAAGTACAAGCATATAGGCTGCATTATTCCTGGCTGGATCTCATCAATCGGCAATGCAAGTACCACTAGATGTAAAATTGTCCCCGAATCTCTCTTTCCACTAAATTTACAGCAAAATAATTTATTATATTTAACAATTGGAACGGTATAATATGTATGTACACTATACATAAACTGAATATATACAGTGCTCACCATGACCTCACTGATCAGTATTGGGACCAGCGTGGGACTGGATGCAGTGTTGTACAATGTCATGCGTTTGCTCTGATGAGAAACTGCAGTACCCACAGTCACCAGCCATAATAATTCTCTGTAGGAAAGTTGCTAACAAAAACACACACGTAAGATAGGTTAGGTCCATGCAACACACCAATACTGATATCATTGAGAACATGATGAGCACTGTGTATTCAGTTTATTATATTCACAGGGAGGAACCGTTTGTCTGATTCTATGTGCATTATTCTGATTCTATGGGCAAAAAGTCTAATTCTGTGAGCAAACTGTCTGATTCTATGGGCAAATAAGCAAGTAAGCGATGGAGCACCAGTAAAACATGCTGGATCAACGACAAATATCTCAACACAATCTGATGGCACGTGTTCTATTTACTCCATAAATCAGTGCAGAATATGGATTATGTTCAGTTTCTTATGCAGTGTTCACCGTTGTTCATACATTTGTCACACAAAAGTGGAACGGCTAGGTGGTGGAGCAGTTATCCATAATAAACCACCAACTGCAAAGCGTTCGTACTAACCTACCTGGGTATCTGGACAAAAATTAGTCCAGTTGACATTCTGATTGTCCCTAGATGTGAATTCAGCTACAGAATCAAACAAAATTGATCATAGACTAAAAATAACAGAAACAAACTCGATTCTATGGGTACAAACCTGATTCTATGGGTAGGTTTATTTGAAAACCGTGGAACTATAGGCTACGATCTGTCATCCATGTTATTGACCTTCTTCTAGAAACAGAACATAAAATCAAGCTTCAATACTATATTTATTCAGCATCGAGAAGCTGTTAGTTTCATGGCTATAACAAAACCCTACTCTTAGAATCAGGTTTGTTCCCATAGAATCGGGTTTGTTTCTGTTATTTTTATTCTATATCCAATTTTGTTGGATTACGTAGCTGACTTCACGTCCAGGAGCAATTAAAATGTTAACTGGAATAATTTTCATGCAATTGTGGTCAAGATATCTTGGTAAGTAACTGGAAGCGCTTTGTCTTTAGTGATTTATGATGGCTAACTGCTCCACTGCCTTGCCGTTCCACTTTTGTGCGACAGATATATGGAGAGCGGTGAACGCCACATAAGAAACTGAACATGAATCATATTCTGCAATGATTTAAGAAGTAAACAGAACATAATACGCCATCAGATTGTGTTGAGAAATTAACCGTCGATCCAGCATGCCCCGCAGCTCACTTGCCTATTTGCCCATAGAATCAGACAATTTGCTCATAGAATCAGACTTTTTGCCCATAGAATCAGGCAAATGCACATAGAATCAGACAAACGGTTCCTCCCTGTGATATTGTTCTAGTTGTTATACATAATAAGTTATTTTGCTGTAAATTTAGTGAAAGAGGTGTTTGGGGCAATTTTTCATCTAGTGCTACTTGCATACTAAATTACTTTACAACGAAGAAAAGGCATTGCCAGTTGATGAGATCCAGCCAGGACTATCGCAACCTATATGCTTGTACTTTTCCAGTACAATGCACAATCCATAAATCTGACCTTTGTATGTGTTTATATTGATGTGTACAAAGTTAATTTAGTGGAAAGAAAAATTTTAGGGCAATTTTACATCCAGTGTTACTTGAACACTGAAGTGCCTGTTACGTGAATACTTCAGCGCCTGTTACGTGAATCATGCAGCACATATCTCGTGTGTGCTACGATAAACAATTGCTTGACAAACACAAACAGACGAGTGTCACCTCCCATTAACTGTTGAATTTGTTCAACTGTGAACCAATCAACCCCCATGCACAGTAGCAGTGGGCAAAAGTTACATTATATGGTGATTACATGTAGACAAAGAGGCAATCGGACGATAATTGAGGGATAATCTCATTTCATGTGTTTATAGTTAATAATAACAAAGGTGTCAACAACAAATGAAGCTACCACGCAAAAGAATATCATTATGTTAGTCTATCTGCTCAGTCCCTTTGCGGGAAACCTCGTTTGGGATGTGTTTCCAACCAAAGATACCCACCTACCATCAATTTTCTCAGATTATGTTGTTGCTTTTTGCAGGCTTCCTGTAACTCCGCTACAGGAATCCTGTGCGCACGTTGACGACTGTGATATCGCTGCAATGAATAAATTGTGGGGGAACGATTCTGTGATCCGTAAAGAGGTGCTGCCCCCTTGTGAGAACGAACGTTCGCGGAAATTTTGAGGCGTACGGTCTTCCATAATAACCGCGGTGCTTGGCAACTGTAAACATTGGCTTGCGCACGCTGACAAATTTCAATCTTTCAACTGCGTTCCTGTCGCATTTTAACTGAACATCGGCTTGATAAGATCGTCATTATGTGGCTATTATTTTAATTCAAGGTTGGTAGCTTATCTTCACCGCCTATCATGCTAGTTGCGCGAGATGCCGATGGCGATGGCACTCGATCGATCTCGATTCGAACAAGTGGTCGCCATTTCCTCACCACCCAGGCCAGGGCCTGCTCACCACCTGTGACCTGTGTTAATTCCGCAGCGTCTGTCTCAGAGATAGGACTAGACCTGTGTGGCTGTGCCACTGGTCCAACCTGAAGTCTGATCACAGTGTGACCAGACTTCAAGTTGGGACTACCCGGGTTCCGGCCGCTGCCGGGCTCCGGCCGCTATACAAACATATAGACATAGCGCAGCCGAGGTGTGACCGCCAGCCGAGGTGTGACCGCCTCGGCTGCGCTATCTGTGGACTGGCTGCGGCCGCCTATACAAATCAATACAAGATACCGGCGCCCATCGTGGTGAACGGTTGATTGATTAGACCTTAATTGTTTGTTTTAACACCGCCTGTTGATCCTCATGATTTTGACACGCCAGTAAGTGTGACATGAAGATATTGATAACTGATAATTGATAGCACAATGCTTTTTCAAGGTTGAACATTTATTCATTGTATCAATTTGATACCCAAAAGTATCAATTAAAAAATATACGACAACTACATATACAAAAGCTGATAATTGATAACACAATGCTTTTTCAAGGATGAAAATTTATTCATTGCTGCGAATTTCATACCCAAAAGTATCGATTAACAAATATACGACAACTGCATATACAAAATCCTCAGACAATATCAAGCTGTAGCCTACAGAATTCATAGAATACTAATACCACTAGAACTACAAGTTATACAAGGGTCTTTCACTACTTGGAATCCCACTCGGTTGAGTCGCCTCAACCGGCATTTGTTGATAATTAATCCGCTCAGATCTATTTAATTGATTACTTTAATAATGGCTTACAGTTTCACAGCTTCGGGTTATTCTACATCACCGTACATGGTGGCTTCTCAATTTATGCATGGTTAACCATTTGCGCGGGTGGCTTCCTGACAGTTGATGGATATAATGCTTTGTTTGGGTGGCTTCTTCGCAGTTGATGGCAATTACCGTGTATTTCAATCGTGTACCTTCAACCATAATATATTTGTTGTCCAATGTTTAAAAATCAAATTTTCATCAACATCTAATTTAAATATTCTAATGTTCCATACGTATACGTGGTTAATATGGCAGGTCTTGAAATTGACCGTATGTATTTGATTATGAAGTTTTTTCTATGATCTTAGTTTTGTTTTAAATATGTGGTTGAAGTCTCTTCCATTTTTCTTTAATCTATCGTAATGTTTCTTATTTTTGTTTCTTATACATCGTTTAATATATTTCCTATGGTTTCCGTTGATGTCGTTAAAATCTCATCCATGCCTAATTGTATAGCATCCACAAAATACCACATAAAGTATAAACACCTAGACTGACAAAAACACGACAAGTTGAATAATTCAAATAGTTTTTTATTTCAATTTATGGCTACACAGTACTATGTTCATGTAATCAGCTTTATTTGATACAGTTAATTTGAATGGTGGGTCGACGACATCGATACTAGCAACGATGTCGTTCATGGTTTTCTGCATTGTCCATCTGGTTAGATCCTAGTATTCGCCGTTTACGCTCCGACATCAGCCAGGACAATCCACGCGAATCTGCAAATAAATGGAGTATATCAGACTAAAGGCAATGAGGTTTCAATACGCAAGCGATTATTTAGTCTGGCTGCGTGTTCGTTCCGTCTTTTATCTATCTCACAGGCGGCCGCACCCCGGCTCCAACAGGCGGCCGCACCCCGGCTATAACACGGGGGCCGCAGCCCGGCGGCGGCCAGAGCCCGTATACCCCTCAAGTTGGACCAGTGTGTCATCGAGCAATCACAGCTGGTCACTCACTGAGACACTTAAACTGTAACCCAGGTGTCCCACTCTCTCGAGCGCCGAAGGCGGCTTGTCTAGATCTAGCATAATGAGACCAGTAATCGTACAGGGACCAGCGCTCGTACAGTCAATGAATTAATCAAATTACACTTCAATTTACACAAATTACACTTACAGTAATGGCAGACACATTTTTTATGATTCTGCAATAATCTGCGGTTACTTTCAGCGGGGACCTGTAAGTTTTGAAAACTACAGGTTCCCCTGACCTGCATCTTTAGAGGGGTAATTTTTAGCCCTGCTACGAAAGCGTATTAGGGCCAGGTTGTATGTCAAAAATTTTAGGTGCCTAATTCGTGATCTCGAATTACAAAGTCGTGATCTCGAATTACAAGGTTTTTTTGGGGGGAATATAGATCTAAACGTATCTGTAATCATTTGCATTCATGACCAAAGATTGAACTACTAATTAGATGTACTATATTTCAGGATATGAATAGCCTAAAAAGATCAACAACTTCCAATAAGATGGGAACAAATGAAAACTTGTGATCGAACAATGACATCAGTGGCGTAAAGTAATATTCACACTACAAATTTGTCACACAGAGGAGATGATACTGTATATTCAAGCACACACAGACAACTACATGTATCTCAAACTTTGGTCACCTATTGATTTACAATGTGAATTATTCTGCATGTAGAAATGTTTATCAATTTATCAGGCTTTACAAATAAGATTATGTGTATAAGATTATGTTATTTTCACCAGCTGCCTTAAAATCTTAAAATCCTGTACATGTACATGGTTTGTGTTTACCTCTGCCTTGGCAGCACCAGGATGCCGATTGCGCAGACCCGTTTGGAGACGCTGCAGATCTGCAAGCTGCTGCAATGCGTGCGGGAAGAAGACCACGAACAAATTCGCAAGCTGCATGGAAGCGGAGTGCCACACCTCATCAACTACAATGAGCCGACCAATGGGGACACGGCGCTTGGCGTGGCCGCCGTGGCCAACAACGATGCCATGATTGAGTTTCTTCTGGAGTTAGGAGCCCATCCTGATGTCGTGGACTTCAAAGGTCACACCGCGGCGATGCGGGCGGCAGAGTACGGTCACGTCCAGTGTCTGGAGAAACTGACACAGATCAAAGCCAACATGGCCCTTACGGACATCGAGGGAAAAGGTATGTACATCCAACAAATGTTGTTGATTAATCAATTTGTTTCAAGTAGGATACAAAAAAAGTGATTAAATTATTGATATGATGGAAAATTGTTTTAAATTTCACAAAAGTACCAGTACTTGACTTTCTCTGTTGCAGGTATTTTGTTCTTCTGTATCTCGCCGACCCAGCGACACCAGAAATGTATAGAGATCGCTCTGGCTCATGGTGCTGATGTGAACAACAAGTCCAAGGATGGCGTAGCTGTGTTCCTTCAGGCTTGCGAAACTGCCAAGGAGAATGAAGATGTGTGCAAAATGATGCTCGAAAAAGGAGCAGACCCCAACAGTAAAAATGAGGTATAGTGGCTACGATAGAGACATTGACACTACGATATGCTTTTCGTTCAGTATTCTGTATAACTTTGTGGCCCATATCATATTTGGTCTCAAATATTGGTACATGAATGTTTTGACTTTGTGAAATATACAAACTCTAATACAAAAACACACAATTATTTTCATGTTTGACTCAGCGCACCAAGCGGACAGCGCTGATGGCCGCCGCAGCCAGTGGGAGTGCCCCCGTTGTACGAGCCATCCTTGAGAAAGGTGCTGAGGTCAACGAGCTGATGACTCGAGTCAAGACTCACGCGGCTCATGAAGCGGCCAAGGGCGGCTTCCTGGACGTGCTGAAGGTTCTCTCCGCGTACGGAGCCATGTTCGACCAGACGGACGACCAGGGCAACTCTCCCATACATCTGGCGGCTAAGGCTGGGCATGGCGTGTGCTGCCGCTTCCTCTCACAACGAGGTTCGTGATCGGGCGTTGCTCTGTCAATTAGTGGCAAAGTGTTACAAAACCCATCAGAAACACATACAATGTATTTGAATGTAAAATCGGCATTCATACCCTTTTATTTTTGCGAATCGAGTGGAAGTGAAGCACAACGTAAATTAACACAACTGTGAAGTGCTTTTGCAATTTGTATCATGCTCTAGCATATGCCCTTAGATGTTTAATGAGACTGTCAGTACTATATTACATACATGTATTTTCACTCGAATGCATGCCTACATGTTGCGATATACATATGTCTGTACCAAAATGTCATATTTCAATATTTAGGATGCAATCCTAAACCGAAGAATGCAGAAGGTTTGACGGCAAGACTACTGGCTAAAGAGGAAGGAAACAAAGAAGCTATCAAAGAATGTCGGAAAGCTGAAAGAACATTTGGTAAAACTGGTAAAAACAATGAGCCCTGGGCCTTGGCTCTGTATGACTTTTGCTATGAAAGACAAGACAGTCTCAAGGAGGTATTCCTAAAGTATGACGTTGATACAATTGGCACAATTCCAAAGGAGGACTTCATTGAAGCTCTGACAAACATTGGAGCTCCTGTGCCACCTGAGAATGAATTCAAACGAGTCATACTTGCAATAGATAAAGGCAAGGATGTAGGTCTTGATTATAATGAATTCCTCGCGGGCAAAAAATACATCAACCGTCTGTACTTGATGAGTGCCTTTGATGGAAAGAAGAAAAAGAAGAAGGGAGGCAAGGGCAAGAAAAAGAAGGGCAAGACTAAGATCCTGATGCCGATCTGTACGCAGGCGGACGGACCTCGAGCCCTCGATGGTGGGCCACCCGAGGCATACATCCCACAACACATACACTTCACGGACACAAAGCGTTTTGACCGTGACCGGCCGCCGGAGCACCCTCTACAGGATGACTCGGCCTGGTACCTCCAGCACCCGGACAGGACCTACCTGAATGTCAATGACGCGGCCAAACACGGCGATCTCGACTCACTCAAGGACGCGCTCGCCAAGGGTACGGACGTCGACGTGCGAGACAAGTATTACAAGACTCCTCTCATGGTCGCTTGCGCCTATGGCAACTTGGAAGTGGCCAAGTTCCTTCTAGAGAATGGGTTTGTATTAGTATGTTTTTTTGTGGATCAGTTTAGCACTAAATTTTTTTCCCAATAGAGGAATTCGCGAAATGCATGAGTGTTGCTTCCTGATTTGTGAATATCATGCTGAGGTCAATTTCCTGAATGAATTCAGCCTGATACTCTGGTCTGTGTGTGGACTGATGTGTGTCACATTCGAAGTGTGTGCCACTTGTTTAGCATGCCAGTACACGTAGTCCCCACGTTGTTTGGTTGCAGAGCCAATATCAATGCACAAGACGGTTTCAAGTGGACTCCCTTGCACTTTGCATGTCACAGCGGCATGAAGGACCTAGTTGTGTACCTGCTGGATGAAGGGGCTCACCTCGAGTCCAAGTCCCTGAATGGGGCCACACCTTTCATCCGAGCCATAGAGTGCTCGAAGCCAGAGCTTGTACAGTTACTGATAGACAGGGGCTGCAAGGTCCAGATAGAGAACAAGAAAGGTAAAATAGGAAGCTGTAACAGGGGACGTTGTCAGCACTGGACCTCAACATTGCTTTAGTCTAGAATTACACGTTTATTTATTCCATTACAGTATAACTTTTAGCTTGAAATTAAATTCCTAATTGATCCATAATGCCCATCCATAAGCCATTGTTTCTAAGATGTTGTGAGGTGGCATGAAAATGTGCCATATCTACATGTTTACTCCAAACCTCCTTTGACTTGCCACAGATCATGTTCTGTACTGATTGTGTCCATGTTATGTGCAGTAAATTTCCCCAATCCATGCTGACACAGGTCACAACCCTGTGGACATTGCGGGTTACTATGCCGACCCCCGGGTGTATGACATCGTCAAAACCAAGTGGGATAGCTTGCCACCACCTCCAGATAAAAAGAAAGGCGCCAAGGGCAAAAAGGCGGCTAAGAGACCACAGTCCAGCGCAAACTCCGAACCCAAGGTGTGTACTGATGCTGTAGGTGCATTGCAGCACTAGTGAACTTAATGTTCTCTTGATATTCACGAGTTTACGACAGAGAATGTTTTGTTTACCTGTATTTACTGTACTAGTAATTGTAACATCTGGTGAATTACAGAATATTAGTACATTTGTTTTCTATCAGTAGGTCAGTTTCAGAAGATCATGCAGAGTTTGTCTTCATTGTTGTTTTAAGCTTCAGGAATTAATAAAATATAATTCAGTGCAGTTTGATTTTTCAAAATCTGTGCTCGTTTATGAGAGTTTTGCACAGTTGACTGCAGCTTGGATTCGACCTGCAGAGCTCAGCAGGTCTTCTGAAACTGTAACCTGCAAACTGTTAGCTATTGGCATTCATGTATCAGTTTCATTCAATCAGGCAAGAGGCTGATCCCAGTGGATAAAAATAAAGTCACCAATGGTAACTCATACTGCCTGCTGTGCTGGAACTTGTAAATCTGGTTACTTCTGGGGGGAAATGAAATCGAACAATGAAGGCAAACTCTTGCATATCTCAAAACTCTACTGATTGCTTCTATTCCTGATAACTCCATGAATATCACTGCTATAGATTGATTGATGTGTTCATGGCTTCCCTAATCATTTAATCATGCCATAGTATTGACCATTGCCATATCAATCTCCCCTATTATACTTTGAAAACACATGAACTTTGGTGTGATGTATATAACCTTGGTAATTATTGAAAAATAAGGTAAATTTGATAGGCAGAATATTATGTGGCTCATATCATTAACATTCCTAACATCGAACATAACCTTGTCTATTCCACTGAGAAAGTGGAGCAGTCCTCAACGATACGTAACTTCCATCTAATTGTTTGACAATCTAAACTAGACAATCTGTACCCCATTTTAATGTCAATGTATGAACAAAGGTTTGATTTGTATTCTATGTGTATTTTGTTTTTTGAGGGTGATGGAGGTTTTTCTTTACTTCTCAAATGCTCATTGGGTGACATGAATTATACTAACGCGAAATTTTGTCAGTGTATTCACTAACTGAAATTTATGCCTTAACATCTTCACTAGACTATCTCGTGTGAATGTATAAACAATACCAATACTTTTTAAGAACTTAACAATAAAATCAATCATAATATATGATAATTAAACCCTCTGTGTCTATGACTGACCATACCCCCTGATCTCATCCCCCTCTCACTGTTACAGGGAGCGACCACGGCGCGGGCTCCGAGTCCGGACCGTGAGAACGAGCCACCCCGCCAGCGCAAGGGCTCGATTCTGCGTGCGGCCTCGGCGCTGGCGGGCGGGATCGAGGAGCTGGAGGACATCACCTTCACCCCCCTCAAGGTCTGGACCAAGCAGCCCACCACCCGGGACCTGCTCGGCGCCAAGGAGACCAAGCGACAGCGCTACGGCTGGGAGGTCGACTTCCACGACTTCAAGATGCCCTTCCTCAAGAACGTCTCCACGCGCGTCGACGAGTTTGGGGGATTCGATGACGAGTAGTATACATTGTCATGATTGTCATGGTGATGGAGCAAGCGTTTTGTTGCATCCCTGTTATAGCACCTTTCATAAAGTGACAAATTATTTATTTATGACTGGGTCTTTTAGGTTTATTGGTACACTGGTCATCCAAAGTTGTTTTTGTTATATTTATTTCTAGAAAACTATATTTATTGATGGATGGGTTGGCATCCACAGATTGTGTTGTGGTCATGCTCATTTATTTCTGTGCCTTGAACAATGAAGGTCTCCTATATGTAGCTATCATTGTGCATAAAAATGAATTACTTCTGCTTTACATTTTGCTTCCTCAGTATTCCTTCGCCTTATAGTATGTGATTTTATTGATTATTTACATATTGTTTTTATTTGCCTTGCGATGGATGTGCCAAATGTATTATGTATCTGAATGTTGTATGTGCAGTCATTTTTGAGCTTTGACATGAAAAACTACAAGTCGGAGGTTGCAATTTAGAGCCTTGTTTCACATATACAGTATGCACCTAACTGTAAATAACCTTTGTACATGAAATCTGAGATGCAGTCACTTGTACATACATATTGATGGGTTGTCAAGAGTGTAAAATATAATACACATAGTATAATGTGCTGTCCATTGTTGATTGTATAACGAAGCGTACACACTGGACAATATTGTATATCTGAAGGCCAGTTTACATCGCTAGTGATAATCCTATGCAGCCATGTCTGGGAAGGGAGCAAATTATGGCACACTTGTCAGAGAGAGTTGCATGGCAGAATGAGGCGTCTGTATTGTTGGTTTCATTATTGTCAAATTGTTACGTCACGAACCCGTCTGTGATATATTGAAACATGACAACTTTTTTTTTGATGGTGCCTTCATCCAGGTCTTGTTGTGGTTGATTGAGATGATACCATTTAGGTTTTATTCACAATATTTGCTATCAGTCATTGGCCAAAACTTTTTATAGCTGAGGTCTTATATTGATACCATTGGGCCAAATTGAACTGATAGTCAGCACCCGTTATATGTTTTCACCCTTCTCTATTGAGCTGTGATATTTTCACAGCAATTATGCAGGCTGATTTTGTTGTTTTTGTGTTGTTTTTGTGCCATTATTTACAATGAACAATAGTGCCAACTGATTATTGTGGTCACTAAAAAGGATGCTGTGCTACTATAGATAACTGTTACAATATGCATCATAACGTGCATCTGTATAATTGCATCTTTCCGTACTTACGTTTTTGTAAAGATCCCCCAAGACAGAACTTGTCTGCAAGCATGTGTATACAAACATGTGCCTTTTATATCAGTTTTAGTAAAACTTGGTTAATTGTATGCTGTTCGTGGAAGCTGAAAAAACAGTACACACTGATTGTCTATTTTATAAAGTACCAAGCTGTACAAGTATGCCTCCATGCTCTGTTTGAGTTCAGTATTTGTATGGATGAACGATTCACATGACAAGGTGTCAATTAAATCTTGAGTGTAAAACACAAATCTGTTATGTTCTTTGTCTTGTTTCTTTTTTTACTTGTAAAATACATTGAATAAATCTTGATCAAATTGATTGGAAGGTGTTTGAACCATGCAGCTATACTGTACTTGTAGCCTGAAAGGAAATGATTTGTTCCTGGCTTTTTATGTGATCTCAATGAGAATCTAGCAATGGGTAACTCAAAAAAGGACGAGAAACACAAATGTGGAAATTTTCTACAATGATGATAAAATTTTGGTGACCAAAAAGTGTGAAAATGTACAGATTTGAAGTATTCTAGAGATAAATGACTATAATTACGAATACGAATAGAACCATTCATGGACCATCAAAACAGTTAAAACAATTGACCGTACGATTAAAGCACATGTTTTTGTTTGTCGAACATGAATAATTAAAGTTTTTTTACCTGTTAAATATTATATTCAGTTCTTTTATCTTTAAGGTTTGTGGACGATTTTCTACAAGTTTTGAACTAGAACTACTAAGTAATTCAATAGGGACATATCTTCAGTTTTTGTCCTCCATTTTTAGTGTACCAGACTTTTGGTTCAATAACCTATTGCCATAATGTTGCGTCCGTCGTCCGTCATCGTCCGTAGAACAAACTTATAATAGAAGTAAACATCACTGGCATGATGTGGCGCTTTGATTCGAATGCAATGAGAACGGAAATTGCGAGATCAGTACTGGTCAATTACTGAATTGTTTGGTTCTATCACAACTGGTAATTTTTATGCACATTTTATTGCATTATCCAATAATTAACTGTGACGTGAGGGCCATCTTGGATTTCCTTTGTTTGCTGTGAAAGAGAAAATTAGCGTTGTCTTCCATGCAAAACTAATGATGATGGCTTCTGCAGACTGCAGATACTGGTTTATGTGTATTATTAACCATCTTACTAGGTCAAATGACCACAATTTGCAATATTTTGCACCAACCAGAAGGGCATATATTTAGGAATTCAAGAGTACCCATCATGGCACTAATTCAGTGAAATGATTCTTATAGTCTGTGGGCCAAATCAACATTTCAACCCATTTTTAGGGACCAAGGGGGACCTATATTTTCTGAAAGCCCTGAGTCTGTAGTTCATGAAAATAATGGGGGGCCATTTTTAAAATGATGCTTTGGGTGATTTTTTGGTTGCCATAGCATTGGCACTTAGATAATGAACTACAGACAATGGGCTTTCAGAAAATATAGGTCCCGTTGGTCCCTAAAAATGGTATAAATCCGTCCCAAATCCACGTTTGGCCCAAGGACTATTAGGTGTTAAGCTTGATATGTGGGAATGGAACCGCGTTCACCACCATGCATCAACCTGCCCCCCCCCCCCCCCCCCCCCCAGAATTTCTATACATATCAGTCGCACCATGGCAGGAAATTTCTGCAGGTTTAATAGTCAGTCATTTCGAATTATGAGGCAACCAACAGTTCAACAGTCACAGGTATTCAGCAAGGACACCATTGGATTCCATTGGACACCAGAACCATGTCTCTATCTGCAATAGAAGATGAGTTAATTATATCCCAAAACCTGATTCTGGAATTTTACGACAGCTGCTATATTTTGGCCTAGAAAACCATTTTTGACGTGGATGGGCCTCCAGAGACAACTAACATTCAAAAGTAGTATTAAAACTAACTTAAAAAGTTGGTTATGGAGGATCATTGAGGGTGTGCAGGCACACATATCATACATGTCTGACTATTACAAATTTTCATATATTCCGACACCCATTTTTACTCCTACTCACGTTCTCGGTCTTTTACGGAGCCCCTAATAGGACATTTCTCAACATGTCCTATTAGGGGCTCCGTAGTCTTTACTTGTTAATATTATGCAAAACATTATGTCTTAGTAACATTCTGGGGATCTCACTGATTAGTTTGGTATTTATTAAATGACATATCTCCTACAAGTTTGAAAAAAAAATTCCCATCACCGTTTTCATCCCGACCCCCATATTTTGGCAAAACAAAAATGCATTATTGGGCACGATGAACGGCACCAAAAACTTCTCCATTTTTTAGGAAGACTGAAGAGTGAGAAAATGCTTGGCGCCAATAATTAACAATAAAAACAAGAATTTACATACTAGTATCCCCAGAACTGATACCGTGAGTGTTTGAATTCGAAGTTATGTCCCTCACAAAATTGCGTTTCTGGATGCAGAACCCTTGGATATTTGGTTCATCTTCGTATAATCAGATAATGGGCGTATAGGAAGTCATATAATCTTGAGTCACCTGGTCACCTTGAATTAAACCTACTACGATACTGAGTGCTCAAACTCCAGATCATGTTCGACTCCAACTATTAATGGTCTCTGAAACTCAAGATCGTATCCGCCTGAAAATGTGTAAAATGGTCTCTGAAATTCCAGATCACGTTTACCTCAAACTGTGTGAAGTGGTCTTTGAAACTCGAGAGCATGTCCGTCTCAAACTGTGTAAAGTGATCTCTGAAACTCAAGATCACGTTCACCTCAAACTGTGTAAAGTGGTCTCTGAAACTCAAGATCACGTTCACCTCAAACTGTGTAAAGTGGTCTCTGAAACTCAAGATCACGTTCACCTCAAACTGTGTAAAGTGGTCTCTGAAACTCAAGATCACGTTCACCTCAAAATCCGTAATAGGTCTATGACACTGAAGATCAAAAATGTGTAAAGTGGTCTTGGGATTCTTGTTTTATGGACATATCTTGAGTCATACATGAACGTATATGATCTTGTTTTATGGACAAATCTTGAGTCATACATGAACGTATAAGACATATCTATGTGACATTGACTTTGACTTCAGTTGATTTTAGTACGAGAACTCATATTCAACGGCATATCCATCCTCCCGCAAATGTGTGTATTTTTAGGTTACCGTACCTATGTTCCGATAACATATTGCCGTCGCGCTGCGTCCGTCGCCCATCCGTCGTCCGTCCACATTTTCATCTTTAAAGTGTACGGTGCAATCTTTCTGAAAATCTGGGAAAAGAAACATTATAATAATTCGAGGAGGTATTTTTTTCCCAAAATGGCGGCCATTTTTGACTTTGGTAGGCATTTTCTCAAAAATTGTCTGATCATTTTTGAGATTTTTGTCCCCCCGTCATGTACCTCTGTGATGTGTATAGGTTTAGTTGCCCTTGAATCGCCGGTCTGTGTGTGGCAGTCATTTTGAATTTTCGACGGGTCGGCGAAAAAAAATATGTTTTTGCCCAAATCGCATTACTATCCCTTTTGGGCTATTTCTAGCCCAAAAACAATCCCCCCTTTGAAAAATTTTTTGATGACCTTGATTGGTAAATCAAAGTTATAGATATATGGAAGTGATTTTTCCTTTTGCAATATGAATATGAAACTAATAATACTGTTGACTCAAGGACAGTTTTCTTGACATATAACAATAGTTATTATTATCTATTGTTAATAGTTATTATTATCCGTCCCAAATCCACGTTTGGCCCAAGGACTATTAGGTGCTAAGCTTGATATGTGGGAATGGAACCGCGTTCACCACCATGCATCAACCTGCCCCCCCCCCCCCCCCCTAGAATTTCTATACATATCAGTCGCACCATGGCAGGAAATTTCTGCAGGTTTAATAGTCAGTCATTTCGAATTATGAGGCAACCAACAGTTCAACAGTCACAGGTATTCAGCAAGGACACCATTGGATTCCATTGGACACCAGAACCATGTCTCTATCTGCAATAGAAGATGAGTTAATTATATCCCAAAACCTGATTCTGGAATTTTACGACAGCTGCTATATTTTGGCCTAGAAAACCATTTTTGACGTGGATGGGCCTCCAGAGACAACTAACATTCAAAAGTAGTATTAAAACTAACTTAAAAAGTTGGTTATGGAGGATCATTGAGGGTGTGCAGGCACACATATTATACATGTCTGACTATTACAAATTTTCATATATTCCGACACCCATTTTTACTCCTACTCACGTTCTCGGTCTTTTACGGAGCCCCTAATAGGACATTTCTCAACATGTCCTATTAGGGGCTCCGTAGTCTTTACTTGTTAATATTATGCAAAACATTATGTCTTAGTAACATTCTGGGGATCTCACTGATTAGTTTGGTATTTATTAAATGACATATCTCCTACAAGTTTGAAAAAAAAATTCCCATCACCGTTTTCATCCCGACCCCCATATTTTGGCAAAACAAAAATGCATTATTGGGCACGATGAACGGCACCAAAAACTTCTCCATTTTTTAGGAAGACTGAAGAGTGAGAAAATGCTTGGCGCCAATAATTAACAATAAAAACAAGAAATTACATACTAGTATCCCCAGAACTGATACCGTGAGTGTTTGAATTCGAAGTTATGTCCCTCACAAAATTGCGTTTCTGGATGCAGAACCCTTGGATATTTGGTTCATCTTCGTATAATCAGATAATGGGCGTATAGGAAGTCATATAATCTTGAGTCACCTGGTCACCTTGAATTAAACCTACTACGATACTGAGTGCTCAAACTCCAGATCATGTTCGACTCCAACTATTAATGGTCTCTGAAACTCAAGATCGTATCCGCCTGAAAATGTGTAAAATGGTCTCTGAAATTCCAGATCACGTTTACCTCAAACTGTGTGAAGTGGTCTTTGAAACTCGAGAGCATGTCCGTCTCAAACTGTGTAAAGTGATCTCTGAAACTCAAGATCACGTTCACCTCAAACTGTATAAAGTGGTCTCTGAAACTCAAGATCACGTTCACCTCAAACTGTGTAAAGTGGTCTCTGAAACTCAAGATCACGTTCACCTCAAACTGTGTAAAGTGGTCTCTGAAACTCAAGATCACGTTCACCTCAAAATCCGTAATAGGTCTATGACACTGAAGATCAAAAATGTGTAAAGTGGTCTTGGGATTCTTGTTTTATGGACATATCTTGAGTCATACATGAACGTATATGATCTTGTTTTATGGACAAATCTTGAGTCATACATGAACGTATAAGACATATCTATGTGACATTGACTTTGACTTCAGTTGATTTTAGTACGAGAACTCATATTCAACGGCATATCCATCCTCCCGCAAATGTGTGTATTTTTAGGTTACCGTACCTATGTTCCGATAACATATTGCCGTCGCGCTGCGTCCGTCGCCCATCCGTCGTCCGTCCACATTTTCATCTTTAAAGTGTACGGTGCAATCTTTCTGAAAATCTGGGAAAAGAAACATTATAATAATTCGAGGAGGTATTTTTTTCCCAAAATGGCGGCCATTTTTGACTTTGGTAGGCATTTTCTCAAAAATTGTCTGATCATTTTTGAGATTTTTGTCCCCCCGTCATGTACCTCTGTGATGTGTATAGGTTTAGTTGCCCTTGAATCGCCGGTCTGTGTGTGGCAGTCATTTTGAATTTTCGACGGGTCGGCGAAAAAAAATATGTTTTTGCCCAAATCGCATTACTATCCCTTTTGGGCTATTTCTAGCCCAAAAACAATCCCCCCTTTGAAAAATTTTTTGATGACCTTGATTGGTAAATCAAAGTTATAGATATATGGAAGTGATTTTTCCTTTTGCAATATGAATATGAAACTAATAATACTGTTGACTCAAGGACAGTTTTCTTGACATATAACAATAGTTATTATTATCTGGCCAATAAGATAATGGTCAAGCTAAATCTGACTCTGTCACAAAAAAAAAAACAATTTAATGCTGGATTTTGTACGTTTTCCTCTCAAACAAGTTAACAACGCGTACGAAAACGTGCAATTCCAGTACAATTTTCATTTGTTATTAAAGAGTTTCGAACTGTCTACCAGACAACCACAACATTACACCTACCATGGGAAATCCCCCCTTTCACTGGTAACTGGCTGGTCCCGTGGCGTCGAGCCATGTCGGTGCCACAACCAGCCCGCGATGTCGGCGACAGGTGCCGAGTGGGTCTACACGGGGACACCCGCCACCAGGCGCCAACGATACTCCATTCTGTCCTGGACAATACACAACAAAACGAAACGGACCCCAGATCTAATAGTGTTTTTTTTTTACAAAAAAAATTCTGAGAAATCGAAATGTGCCGACAAAATGATACCATAAATACATGCCTATTGCTATTTGCATCGAAAACCTTCAGATACTGATAGTCAGTCGTGTGTACACAAATCGACAGTGCCCACGAATAAGAATCATTTCCGATATGTTTATTTTACCTCAATAACGGGCTCACCAGGCGTTCACAACTCAGACTTTATTATGTGTCCCACAAATGTCAATGCCAAAAGATTGAAAAGAATACCGGGGGCCGAAAATTAGTCGCTTTGTGGTACGTCTTCGAAACAAATTGCACATTTCAAGACATTACCATTGGGTCATATGACTAACGGGCCATTGCGTATTGGTTTTTATGCTGGCTGTCTACAGGTTTTCAAAGGCTCTACGCGACTTTTATATTGTTTGACCTCCAAAACTGGTTTACGAGCGAGTGTGGCCGTATCGTCTATGAATAAAATCTGATCGATACCAAACCAAAACTCAGGACTCTTAATTCTTTGGCTCGGATATGTGGAGGCACAATTTGACATGCAAAACATAAAGTCAATATTGACGCATGCAATGTCAGAACTCAATATTCTTCAATATTAAAACTTACCATCACACTGGTACATGACCAAAGATCCTATGCGATAATATTAACCAATTAACGGTAAAACATATACTCGTTAGGCATGTGAAAAAAAATATGAATTCCCGACAGTACATTTTCAGAAAAATATCATGATTTTGGAGGATGTATAATGTAAAATGTAAAACTGTAAATATGTAAAATTATTACAATAGGATTATGTACATTACGTTTATGATGGGTAAAATGTTTACTGATTACAAATTCATCCTAGCTTTGAAACTATTATTTTTTCAGAACAGTCGTCTAATTATGCAGTATTGAACACCGCAAACAATAACAGCGAAGTCTTTCAAAATAATAACATGTATTTGTTACTCAATCTGTTTTCTTTCTTTTTTTATTAATGGACTGGTTATTTACACGTACATGTATTATGACCGGGCGACAATTGATAAAAGGTCGCGGTTAAGGTAACATCAGAAATTATTTCTGGTAACATAGAATTCGCACAAAGGGCCAGGTGGTGACGTAATTTTTAACTTGCAGATTTCACGTTAATACTGTAACTTGTTGCTGTTGATTACAATGACAAGCATTCTAATTATTAGGATGTTTCTATCAGTTCCCTGGGAATAATAACAATCATCATTCGAAAATGAAGACACTGTAGCTATACATTCACAATTCAATCAAATTAAATAAGCTTATATGGTGTTATCGTGGTAATTACGGTAGTTTTTATCATGTAAAAGAGGTGTATGTAGTCACTATACTACATGCATATTATAAATTGTTTTCCCCAACCCATGTATTAATGTCTGAGGACAAACAGGCACACACACACACACACACACACACATACTCAGACAGACCCCAATCCAATAACCCGCCTAGATTTTGAGCGGAGGGTAAAATATAATTTCGCGAAAATTGGACATTCATATGACATGTAACTGACGTCGACAGCACTCATGAGAGTAATATACAGAGGGATCGTTTTCAAGCATGAAGCCTATCCTAGCCACTGACTACCCCCACGCCTCCCCCTACCCCCATGGCTGTACCAGGGAGCGCTAGCGGCATCAATTCCTCAGTTTGTACCGTATCGGTCCAATAATTCCGCGACCCCGTCTGTTTACACGGCAGCAGCTAAGCGTGGCCGGCTGCTTACAGAAGCATGAAGGCCGGCCCGGCATCGGTCCTAGGCACGGAGCGGTACCGCTTCTTTACCAAGCACGGGGTAGCCCTCTCTCTTTCTCTGCTTACTAGTATTCGTTAGCTGGGTCCTAACACTTCGCCGGCATCACATCAGGTGTTTGCGGCAGGGAATGCACATGTAAATATACATTGTTTTAGACGAGGATCATAACAGTGGACAGTCCCAGAGTTATCAATAGACAGGGTGAGTACATTGCCGTGTATTCCGCGTGTGTTACGGTGTCGACACTTATAATGCATGTGTATGTACATGCATACTGTATAGGGTAGCATCGTGTGACAGTTGACTCAAAGTCACAACAATGGAATTAGCAAAGCTGATAGTCAATGTAGAGTGGGTAAATGTACAGTATAATGAAGCATATATTTGCTTGCATTTCCACGTCGATCATTTTATACATGTACTCTTCACAGCATTTAAAAAAAAATAGTAGGTAGTTGTATTACTCTCCGATACCGGTCCAAGTTGGTAAGGAAAACATCCTCCTAAGAAAATACATAGTCGTATATGGTATACATACATCTACTGTCATGCATGAAGACCTGCCTGCGAGTGCAAACGGAGCAAGTGAAAACAATTTGCTGGAAACGTCAAATGAATAGAAGCAATCACAAGGTGGAATGTTGAAGCATTCTTTGAAATATGTGTTGAATGAGTCAACGAGGAAGTTCGTCATATGTTGAACATCTTAAGAATCGTCAATTATCTCATAAAAAACTCAACGTTAATTGAGCAAATACATTATGTAAAAGTGAAATAAGGTGTAATGTAGCTATATATTTATATACAGGTATACTGCTTTTACACGTTGTCCTAGCTGTGCTACACGTATCTAAGAGATTAGTTTATGAAAGAGGACTTTCGTTCATAATCACCTATTTATAATACGTTCTCACGGGTTCGTTTACCTGGTTCGATGACCACTGGTCAGTAGACCATACATAGGGTCAATGTTTTATTTTCTAAGGTCACTGACAGTAGGCCTAATGTATGCATGAATGGGACCATATCGTGCAATGCCTACTCGCTCGTGGGCTTCACTGACTGACAATGCCATAACACTATGAACACTGGGAGCTCCGCACCGACCATTGTTCATGTTTTATGTAACAGTCATATTCCGAAAACTGAACGATATCACGAAGGTTTTTTTTTACATACTTTCGACAGTGGTATAAATTTCATATAAAAAGTTATTGCTGTCTGATGTTGCAGAATGTCGCTTTGGCATATTATTATTGGAGTTCTGAACTTTGGACACTGTGGAAAATTAGCTCTTTTCTAATGGTATTGTATACGGTATCTGTCTGGACTAACACATGGGTTTAATATTATGAATGTGCAATGTATGATATCTTGACGCAAGTTTATGAATTTGCTAAAGGCAATTCACATTGTAGTGGAACATCAAATAGAATCACAAACTTGAGAGTATATGGACATCGTGAGACTCGGAGCACGCAAAACCCGTGTCGACTTCAAACACAAGTGGGATAAAATGATTCGCAAGCCAAACATTGATTTTGAATTCCGTCTAGTTCTCTCAGTAAACATTGTCATAATGTGGTGTTTCGTGCGAACGCTTGTTTACCGAAGTGAAAGTTGAGTTCTTATTTTATCGTAACTTATATACATGTGCATGTAGGACTGCATGTTCATTTTGTATGACATCAAATGACAGTAAACCAGGGATTCCACCGTGAACAAAATTTACTTGTGACAATTCTGAAGCAAAAACTATTTTGAAAAAAGAGAGATAATTGTCTGGGTGTCAATGCTGTTTCCGATGAGTCACTTTCTGAAGTATACATATAATATAAGTAGGCCTACATTTTCACGTACGCTCTAAAACATACTGGTGTATACATATTATGTACCATCGTTCTTTGTATTGGCTTTTTCATTATCTTCATATATTTGCCAGTTTTGTTTTTACATAAAATATGAACAACGTTATTTATTTCATAACCGTCTGCAACTAGAATCTGATACCCCCGTAGTGTTCTACATACGAGCTCTCACCACTTGATCTGTTAAATTTTGTACACTGCCACGTCCTACATGTAATAACCCGTTATCTTATCTCTACAGGGCGCCTTTGGCATAATTGTTGATATATATAGTGGGTAAAATTGTCTACATTGTATATGCAAATACTCGGGTATACAGTGTACATGTATGTGACATACATGTATCCGGTATATGCTTTAAACAATCATAGCATATAGACATACCAGCAGTCGAAGATACATGTACACGCATCAATGCCCAGGATGTATATATATATACATGTATATATATATGATAATATACATATACACATATATGTACTGCGCATGATTTTTACCCATGATTTTTTTATAACATGTGCTGTACATGACATTATTGTTAATTAAAACGAATTGTATTAAGAGAATGGTGGAGTTCATTGTCCAGAACACATGAACTTATGACCAAAGTCCAGTACACGTATTCCACGATGTGGAGCCCCATGTTTCTTTATCTCCACTGCCCAGTATTGTGACGATAGACAGACCTCGTGTCAAGGTCAAGCACGAGCCATTTACGAATTCCTTGGCCTGCCAAGTGTTTCTGTGTAGGTGTACACCGTCATGCAGATGGCAGTTGTTTATCAGTATAGATACTTTAGGGTATCCTCGTTTGTCTTTTCATCTACATGTACTTTTGTGTGGAGCTAGAGTAAACCACTTTACAATATATACAATAGCCTGGAAGAAAAAAAAGGTGTATAGATCCTATAACTTGGCATGTGTTATGTGCATAATTAGGGCATTTCGGCACGAAATGTCCTTATGGTTTTGTCAGAATTTTTTTTTTTTTTTTTTTCATTTTTTTTTTCATTTTTTTTTTTTTTTTTTTTTTTTTTTTCACTTTTCGGTTTCCGGACGATAACTTAAAAACGCCTTGACGAATCTTCGAGAAATTTTCACCAGTTATCACATATATAACATAGATGAACCCTATTGTTTTGGAGCCGGCTTCGAGGTCCGGTTAGTCCGTGAGGATGAATTTTGAGTCAAATGGTTTCCGGATGATAACTCGAAAAGTACTTGTGCTACCATTCTGAAACTTGACATATATGTTGATATAGTGTCGCAGAGGAGCCCTATCGATTACGGGGTCAATACCCTGATCGACCTTTGACCCAGGGGCCAAAAACAATTTTGATGAGTCATCCTTAAGGCTCATTGCATATCTCGGAAACGGTGCGTCGTAGAGCGAAACGGACGTTATTTTCGGACTCGTCGACCTAGACAAACATGTCTTAGGGGTATTATGGATGAACTTTGACCTTGACCCAAATTTTTTTCGCCGAGTCGGCATTTTTCGTTTTCTTCGATATCTCGGAAATGGTGTGTCGTAGAGCGAAACGGACGTCATTTTCGGACTCGTCGACCTAGACAAACATGTCTTAAGGGTATTACAGATGACCTTTGACCTTGACCTTGAATTTTTCTGCCGAGTCGGCATTTTTCGTTTTCGTCGATATCTCGGAAACGGTGCGTCGTAGAGCGAATCGGACGTTATTTTCGGACTCGTCACCCTAGACAAACATGTTTAAGGGTTATTATGGATGAACTTTGACCTTGACCCGAAATTTTTTTGCCGAGTCGACATTTTTCGTTTTCTTCGATAACATGGAAACGGTGCGTCGTAGAGCGAAACGGACGTTATTTTCGGACTCGTCGACCTAGACAAACATGTCTAAACTGTATTATGGATGAACTTTGACCTTGACTGGAAATTTTTTTGCCGAGTCGGCATTTTTCGTTTTCTTCGATATCTCGGAAATGGTGCAACGTAGAGCGAAACGGACGTCATTTTCGGACTCGTCGACCTAGACAAACATGTCCAAGGGGTATTATGGATGAACTTTGACCTTGACCTGAAATTTTTTTGCCGAGTCGGCATTTTTCGTGCCCGTCGATATCTCGGAAACGGTGCACCGTAGAGCGAAACGGACGTTATTTTCGGACTCGTTGACTTAGACAAACATGTCTAAAGGGTATTATGGATGAACTTTGACCTTGACCCGAATTTTTTTTGCCGAGTCGGCATTTTTCGTTTTCTTCAATATCTTGGAAACGGTGTGTCGTAGAGCGAAACGGACGTTATTTTCGGACTCGTCACCCTAGACAAACATGTCTGAAGGGTATTATGGATGAACTTTGACCTTGACCCGAAATTTTTTTGCCGAGTCAGCATTTTTCGTTTTCTTGGATATCTCGGAAACGGTGCGTCGTAGACCGAAACGGACATTATTTTCGGACTCGTCGACCTAGACAAACATGTCTGAAGGGTATTAGGGATGACCTTTTACCTTGACCTTGAATTTTTCTGCTGAGTCGGCATTTTTCGTTTTCTTCGATATCTCGGAAACGGTTTGTCATAGAGCGAAACGGTCGTTATTTTCGGACTCGTGACACTAGGCAAATATGTCTGAAGGGTATTATGGATGAACTTTGACCTTGACCCGAAATTTTTTTGCCGAGTCAGCATTTTTCGTTTTCTTGGATATCTCGGAAACGGTGCGTCGCAGACCGAAACGGACATTATTTTCGGACTCGTCGACCTAGACAAACATGTCTTAAGGGTATTAGGGATGACCTTTTACCTTGACCTTGAATTTTTCTGCTGAGTCGGCATTTTTCGTTTTCTTCGATATCTCGGAAACGGTTTGTCATAGAGCAAAACGGTCGTTGTTTTCGGACTCGTGACACTAGGCAAATATGTCTTAGGGGTATGTTGAGTCAACTTGATCCGTCTTGGATTGAAATGGATGTATCTACATAATCATTTTGGCTGCAGAGTTGTCAGTAATAAACAGTTCACCTGTGATTGTGTTGTGTATCGAAATGCCCCAAGGCCTCTAGGCCTTCACGTCTAGTTTTGTAGGTTATTATATACCTGTATGCATTTTCGAATGTGCCAGAATAAACTGTATCATACAGACGGGACCCCTCATGTGTGCGCTTGTGGCTATTTCAAGGTCAGCCATTCCTTCAACATCAATCATTTACGACATTCTTTTCCATATCTCTGCCAACAAACCGAATGTAGAAAGAGAGACATAAACACTGGTTCTATCGCGAACCAAGCACGGTATCAAACGTGATAGATGAATATTGCATATAAAGAAAGTATTACGAGTCCATCAAGACCAGTTGTGACCACGCCTGACTTTCGTTATTTTCCGAGTTTATCACAACCAAAATGGTCGGTGGATAAGGTGCTTGTATAGTGTTGACGTGATTTCCCACAAAAATAATTCATTGTAATCAGGTGTTTTGGTTAAACTTCCCCCTTTTTCATTAAAAAATATGGTCATGAAATGCATGTGTTACAATTTTGTCAATATTTCCCAAATCGGACACGTGTTACATATATCTGGATTGTGTTGACAAAACATAGTAGCGCCGGGTGTGATGTCCACGGGGCACCTGCTCCCTAGCCTCACCTATACACTTTCAAATAATAAATCTGGCAAACTGACAAAAATGTATGTTCGCCAACACCACATGTATGTGTGGAGATTGCATGGACAGTACTGAGACGTTGCCATACACATGTACGTGCCTATAGAAAACATTTGAAGGACGAAATATTATCAGGAAATTAAAGTGATTTTAAAAGAGAAGAAGGAAGAAGTGGTATGGACATGAGTTAAAAAGGGAAAAAACAGCTACAGCTACATGTATGGCAAATAGCATGATATATGAACGTGATGAATGTTGAGATTTTTTCTCTTGTGTTTTGCAGCTCTGAGAGATCTGGTTGGACGATGAGAGTCCAAGTAGTGTTAGCAGTGGGGCTGCTGGTCCTAGCCACCGCCACGGCACAAACCAGTAGGTTCTCTCTCTGGCTTCTTTGTGTTAATTATTTCATAACACCTCATATCTAACCAAAACTGACTTTCACACAATAGGTACACGTACATGTGATCATTGAGTTGTAACATCATTGTTGTTGAATACAGTAATTGTCTAGTGTTTTGTAATAAGAGGGAAATCTTCTGAGGTTTTGAGCATTTCGTTTTCGTTACTAGTTTATGCCCAATATGTTCTTATGTTGATCTGGCAGATGAGAAGTCCGGAACCTGTCCTGCCACGGAGGGTATGATGGGAATTTGTACAGAAATGTGCTCATCAGACAGCGACTGTGAAGGAGAAGAGAAATGCTGCTCTAATGGATGTGGTCACACTTGTATGGCTCCAGCTGGTTAGTTTCATTGTCTTACTGTTTCGAGTTTCCAGCAGTCTCTTTTAAAATTGTCGATGATGTTCTTTACCACGATATAACAGTTTCTCATAATATTATATCTATAAATATATACCTGGGCATTCTTCTTACCAGCTGGGAATCATTTCAGCCAGTCAATATGTGCTCAGACTCGATGTATTATAAGATGTGACTGTATATTATTCGTTATTCAGTGGTGATGAAACCAGGGACCTGCCCTGCCATGGAAGGCATGATGGGAATTTGTACAGAAATGTGCTCAGCAGACAGCGACTGTGAAGGAGAAGAGAAATGCTGCTCTAATGGATGTGGTCACGCTTGTATGGCTCCAGCTGGTTAGTTTCATTTTCTCACTGTTCCGAGTTTACAGCAGTCTCTCTTAAAAATTGTTGTTGTTCTGGGGACATCAAGCATTATTTTTTCTTCAAATAATAGGAACAGTTTCTCATAAATATATATATAATAATAGATACATGATCAGTCGTCTGACGAGCTCAGAATCATTTTAACTGTTCAATATGTATAATATTTGAGCATGTATTATTTGTTATTCAGTGGTGGAGAATCCCGGAAGCTGTCCTGCCACGGAGGGTATGATGGGAATTTGTACAGAAATGTGCTCATCAGACAGCGACTGTGAAGGAGAAGAGAAATGCTGCTCTAACGGATGTGGTCACGCTTGTATGGCTCCAGCTGGTTAGTTTCATTTTCTCACTGTTCCGAGTTTACAGCAGTCTCTCTTAAAAATTGTTGTTGTTCTGGGGACATCAAGCATTATTTTTTCTTCAAATAATAGGAACAGTTTCTCATAAATATATATATAATAATAGATACATGATCAGTCGTCTGACGAGCTCAGAATCATTTTAACTGTTCAATATGTATAATATTTGAGCATGTATTATTTGTTATTCAGTGGTGGAGAATCCCGGAAGCTGTCCTGCCACGGAGGGTATGATGGGAATTTGTACAGAAATGTGCTCATCAGACAGCGACTGTGAAGGAGAAGAGAAATGCTGCTCTAATGGATGTGGTCACGCTTGTATGGCTGCAGTGGTGGCTCCAGGTTTGTCGTCATAATTGTACATGTATGGACGGGAATTTGACACTGACATTGTCGTTTTTCTGTTCTGGTAAATATTTGAACTATAGCCTACATGTACTTCTTCAAACTACTTCATCAAACTACAAAACTTAACAAATGTAATGAGAATCTCCAATCAAGTTGATCTCATCAATAATGTAGTGTTTTGATATCAATGTGCTGGGGATTCAAGGTTTTATAAACTCGCCGGGTTGTTCGTATTTTCTTGAAGAATCAGGTTAATGAACCAATGTTTGTCTTCTGTCCTCATTGACACAGGCGATCCCCAGGATGAGGACAGCGCAGAGAGACCAGAGGTCTGCACTCTGCCGATGGTCGTCGGGCCCTGTGAGGCTCTCATGCCGAGCTTCTATTTTGACGTTGAGACGGGCAACTGTGAGTCCTTCAACTATGGCGGATGTGATGGGAATGGCAACCGTTTTGAGAGTCAGGAGGCATGTGAGGCCACGTGCGTCACCAGCGGCTCCCCACCAGGTGAACAACCTTACAGCTTTGTTGTTGCTTTGGGAACAGTGGTGGTGGTGACAGTCTGTGGCATTACGCAATACTTTTGAAAGGAGACACCATGCGAATGGATTGCTTCCGAAAAAAGGACAAAACGAATGTGGACTCGTGTGTACACTAGTTGCTTCATAGAATAGTTTTTTTAAAAAATCAATGATGTGTTGTTCTGTTAATAAAAATGTGCTTGCCTTTAAATGGTACAGGGAATTTATGACTGTTTTTTTTAATTACTTAACCAATTTGTAATATTAACACACGCCTTCTTTTTGTGCATACTAATACTATTTTGATACAATTCTTTTATTCATTAATTATTGTAAATATATGGTTCTTGTACTTGTACATACAAGCATTTTATTAAATAAATTTTTTTTTACTGGAATCATGTTTATTCATAGGCCTACATAATATATCTAACATTTATGTTAACTCTTTCTGTTGTACGTTTACATTTTGAGGTGAGATCATTCAAAGTGTTTGATCGGGGGGACTCATGCTGAAATATAATGCACCATATAACAACGTAAAATGTATGATGCACCACACATTAACAATACATGCATATACCGGGCTTGGTGTATGAGTATGAAATGTTGCTCCCACATTAATTCAAAACGTATAGGCCTAATAGGGCTGTGAAGCAGCATCAGCAAGCAATTCTATAACAAACTGGCTTACCTAGAGTTTCTTGAACTTAATCCCTTATTGGACCACGGCTTCTCACCATAGTACATATATCTTAAACTGGGAGGTTTCAAAAGTTTCAACGAACTGATGCAAGTGAAGCTGCTTACTTACACACTTACTCTTGACGAGCTCTGAAATGCTAATATACATGTACATTTGTATATCGCAAACTTATTGAGCACCGTGACGAATGTCAAGAAGGTGACGTGTTATGGTCTTGGTGTGCCCAGACACAGGGACCGTGGTGAGCGCGCCTGCTCTATGCCAGCTGCCGCCTGTGACGGGCCGATGTCGGGCCTACATCCCCAGTTTCTACTACAACCCCGACAGCCAACAGTGCGAGGAGTTCATTTACGGTGGCTGCGGCGGTAACGACAACAGATTCGAGACACTCGACGCCTGCACTGCAATGTGTGCAACAGGTATCGGCACGGATTTGTTTGTGTGTGTTTATAAAATCTCTCAACCGCTCCCAACCTTTTGGTCTTTGATTGATCATGTCTTATCGGAAAATTATTCAAATTTGGAGAAGCAGGAAATTTTGGTTATTTAGGTCCCTCTTCTACAGCAGTTAAACTGTCATATATCTATGCCACATATACTTCGCGGCTGGATGGACTGTTAGATTCACCAGTTAAATTACTGAAAAGCATAGTGTGGTCCCATGCGTTGTCAATGTAACTAAATGAACCATAACTTGAAAATACATGTATGTTACTTTCACTTCCTGAATAAACACCCTTCTACTACAACATGCTGGAAGAAATGTGTAAGAAATACATAACTATAACAACGACGCCTGTGTCCGTCTGAAACATTAGATGTTCTTCCCAGTTGTATATTGGATAGGAATATATAGTGTTGTAAGTATACAAGGTCTATCAGGGCTAGGCCTGGTATCCAATTTCGGATTCGTGGTACATAGGCACAGTTTCCATAATCTTTATCGTGGTAGCATAATGTATCTACATTTGGACACAGCAGGTGATGATGATCCACCACAGGACCCGAGGATCGGAGACGGCCTGCCGCCTCTGTGTAGTCTGCCGGCCGTGCCCGGCCTCTGTGAAGCCTACATGCCGAGCTTCTTCTACAACTCGGAAAGCGGCGAGTGTGAAGAGTTCATCTACGGTGGATGCGGCGGTAACGACAATAGGTTCGCAACTGAGGAGGCTTGCAGGGCGCGGTGTAGTCCGGGAGATGGTGAGAAAAGTACAGAATAGACACTGCTGATAGAATGAGGTCTGCCTGAGAAATTGTGTCTTCATCGGCTTTGTGGCGTTTAAATTAGAGAACGTGTCTTCTTTTCAGATGAAACGTTTCAAGAAACTTTAATGTCTTCAGGATAGGATATATATTTGAAACTGAAATTTGAACCCATTCTATAGTCAGTGCATGTGTACTCTTCCCCCTTCCCACCCCAGGGTCTCCCCAGGAGCAGGACAGCCGGGAGAGGCCGGAGCTCTGCACCCTGCCGATGGTCGTCGGGCCCTGTGAGGATGCCATGCCTAGCTTCTACTTCGATGTGGAGATGGACAGCTGCCAGCCCTTCAGCTATGGCGGTTGTGATGGCAACGATAACCGATTCGGCACCGAGGACGAGTGCAATGCTGTGTGTGGATCCAGAGCGCCACCAACGCCTCCACCAGGTAATCATCATAGGTCAATAACTAATGCAATATCTCAATATCTCATTGTTCTTATTACATCACAACATTGGGCATCAGTGATGGTTATTTTATGTTCTTGTAACATTAAATGATGTACTTAAGCGAAGTTATATTAGTCCACATGTGCTCGAAAATATGTCCATGAAAATGCATGCTGCATCATACTGTTTGTTGGTATTAAGTTGTTATGTTCCTCATGGCCAACAGTGTGCCCCATGTGTCTGATGTTCTGCGAGTATGGATTTGTGCATGGACCAGATGGTTGTGACCTTTGTGAATGCTACGATCCTTGTGAGGTACTTTTACTGGACGAAACACATGAATAACATGCACGCCGCCCACTGGATGACCATAGTATTAATTCTAGAACATTGAATGTGTGAACACCGGTATTACTGACTAGGGATTTGTGTGCGATTTTTGCCGGTGATTATGTGATGACCACATGTTGACCACGTGTTAACCTTTCAGAACCATGAGTGCGAGGAGAACCAGAGGTGTGTTGGTCAGAGGGTGGAGTGTTTCACGACCCCATGCTACCCTGTACCCACTTGCACAGGTGAGTTTGCTTGGACATTGTGGTTTCGCGAGTACCAGAATCGCATGTACTCCATCACATAAATAAATTGATGTGTGTTCCTCTTGCAGGAGATCGAATGACTCCAATTGACCATACCTGTGAGGTATGTACAACGATAACAGTAATAACGCCATGGTAGTTAGTCAAGGTTCAGAATTATATTATTTATACATTCACTATATATATGTACTCTATTGTTTTATCAAGACCATGGAGTGTGCAGATAACCAGGAATGTATCATGCAAGAAGTCGAGTGTATTAGAGCACCATGCCCTCCAATGCCAACTTGCCGTGGTGAGCATATCCAACCTAACACCAACTTATGTTATTCAGCCATTTTTGTGGCACATATAATTGTGCCCAATTGCGGACCAGTTTATACTGAGTCTCCACACTCATAGCTATCATCATGAATCTTGTACACAGATTTGGAGAAATCTGGTGATTGCCCCTCTACGGAAGGCATGATGGGAATCTGTACCGATATGTGCACTAACGATCATGAGTGTCAGGGTGCCGAGAAATGCTGCTCTAATGGATGTGGCCACAGTTGTATGGCGCCAGTTCCTACAACAACAGGCAAGTTTACCATCGTAGATCATGTTTGAAGTGTGATCTGGTGAAACAACTCCACGCCTCCTGTAGAAGCAGGGGTTCTGGCGTGTATTGACGAGAAAACGCCTCTTATTATATTACAAAGATAAAAATAGTAGTGTAATATTGATGTCCCTGTTCTTTCATATAGAGAAAGCTGGAACCTGCCCTGACATGGACGGGATGATTGGAAATTGCGCTGAAATGTGCTCAACAGACAGCGACTGTGAAGGAGAAGAGAAATGCTGCTCTAATGGATGTGGTCATGCTTGTATGGCTCCAGCTCCAGCTAGTAAGCTTCATTTTTTCTTGACATGGTAGAAATACAAATTTGTATATATGCTTTATTAATAAAATACTAGCCATGGACAATTCAGTCGTTAAATAAAGTAAATTAAATAAATGGAGTAATGTGTAAGGTTAACATATCATATCGTGTTTTGTGATCAATGAATTCAAGCCTTCAATGCATTAGAACTTCTAAATTAATTAATATGTATTCAAACTTATTGAAACAGTGCCGAGCTGTTCTCGCAGGATGTGTCGAATGTTCTGTCCATTCGGCTGGAAACAGGGTGCCGACGGCTGTCCACTTTGTGAATGCTTCGATCCTTGTGAGGTCAGTGTATCAGTGGACTCTCGAGTCCATAAACTACTTTAACATTGGCAAACTTATGAGACTTTGGCACTCTAAATGTAAAGTGCATTATAGAGGCATACTCCCGCTACCAGCTATGATATGAGATGGTATGAAATGACATGGTGTATATTATATGTTGTGACCTGTTATACGTAGTACACATAATTATGTTGTGATAACAGGCTGTTGAGTGCGCAGAGAATGAAAAGTGCGTCAGTCACAGAGCCAATTCGACGATTGGAATGGACATGGAATCTGGACGTCATGAATGTGTCGGTCAGTCAATTGCCAGTGTTCATGAACATTTATATATATTCGTCCTCATTGATATTCAGATTTCATATTCCATCCAGTTACTAATAGTTAGATGCTGCGGGGTGTACCAATTTTACCATAATGTATCGTGTTTTTGCAACTTTGTTTTTCAATTTGAAATGTCCAGATGAGAAACATGCAGAGAATTGTATGTTGAGTGCACTTGTCAAAATATTAGATAAAGTGGTGATGACTGTTTCATTTTGACAGCTGTCAAGGCGGGTACCTGTCCTGCCACGGAGGGTATGATGGGAATTTGTGTGGATATGTGCTCATCAGACAGCGACTGTGAAGGAGAAGAGAAATGCTGCTCCAACGGATGTGGTCACACTTGTATGGCTCCAGTTCCAGTTGGTAAGTGTCATTGCTCCTGTGCTCTCACACCATAGTTAAGAAGAAATAAATTTGGTGTTCATTCACCATATAATTCAAAGTAAATGACCAAGTACTACATATTGCGTAATTTTTTTTGTATTTGATTGTGCAAATTGCTCTACGATCTCATGTGATTTGATGTTCGATTTCTGGAAACTAATGTTTTGGAACAATTCAGTCCATTTGAGTAAACTCTGATTGAATTGTATGTATTCATTTGTATCAGTCACTGAGCTGTGTGCCGAATCCAAATAAACCCTTCTTCCATTTGATTTTACAGTGATTGTCAAGGAAGGGACCTGTCCTGGTATGGAAGGTGTCGCAGGAATTTGCGCTGAAATGTGCTCAGCAGACAGCGACTGTGAAGGAGAAGAGAAATGCTGCTCTAATGGATGTGGTCACGCTTGTATGGCTCCAACTCCAGCTAGTAAGCTTCATTTCGTCTTGACATGGTAGAACTACAGATATGCTTTATTGGTGAAGTAGTAGCCATAGGCAAATGAGTCGTTAACTAAAGCCAATTAAATAAATGGAGAGGTGTAAGGTTAACATATCATATTGTGTATTGTGATCCATGGAAGCAAGTCTTTCATTGCAGTAGAACTTCTAAATTAATTAATATGTATTCAAACTTCTGTGAACAGCACCGAGCTGTTCTCGCAGGATGTGTCGAATGTTCTGTCCATTCGGCTGGAAACAGGGTGCCGACGGCTGTCCACTTTGTGAATGCTTCGATCCTTGTGAGGTCAGTGTATCAGTGGACTCTCGAGTCCATAAACTACTTTAACATTGGCAAACTTATGAGACTTTGGCACTCTAAATGTAAAATGCATTATAGAGGCATACTCCCGCTACCAGCTATGATATGAGATGGTATGAAATGACATGGTGTATATTATATGTTGTGACCTGTTATACGTAGTACACATAATTGTATCCCCCGAACAAAGTTCGGCGGATACTATGGATTTGGCCTCGTCGTCCGCGTCCGCGTCCGCGTCCGCGCCCGCGTCCGCGTCCGCGTCCGCAGAGATTTTCTTGTGAACGCGCTACAGGCCGCAATTCTCACCCGATCACCATTATTTTTTGCAGGCACATATATAATGGTAAGATCCCGACACCAATCGATTTTGGTTGCCGTGGCAACTGAATTGGTCGTTTGGGGACACATTTTGCATTGAAAACAGTCTGTGTGAGACACATGGCTTGTGAACGCGCTACAGGCCGCAATTCTCACCCGATCACCATTATTTTTCACAGGCACATATATTATGGTAAGATCCCGACACCAATCGATTTTGGTTGCCGTGGCAACTGAATTGGTCGTTTGGGGACACATTTTGCATTGAAAACAGCCTGTTTGAGACACATGGCTTGTGAACGCTCTACTGATGGCAATTTTTGACGAATCTCGATAATATTTTGAAGTTTTGTTGGGAAGGGCTGTCACACGAAACCAATCGTTTTTTAGAATGATCATATAAATATTAATATGTTAACAGCCTAGCTTATTACAGAATTTGGAAATATCCATTTTGACATGTGAGATCATTCCAATAGCCTGTACAATGGAAGGTAATGACACTGGTATCTTGTTCAGAATGAAGAACTGATGTTTTCAGTGAAAACAGGACAATATTACTGAATAAGTTAACATTGGTTTTACTAGTTAAGTCTATTATTGACCACAATAAAAATAGTTAAGACAAGAAACGTTTATTTTTAGGCTCAATAAGGTAAAGGTTTTTGTCCAGTACAGATTTTATGGGTGTAACTGAATAAGTTAATATTATTTTTAATAGTTAAGTCTATTATTGACCACAATAAAAAATAGTTAAGACAAGAAATATTTATTATTAACCTCAACAAGGTAAATGTTTTGTCCAGTACAAATTTCATTGGTGTAACCGAATGAGTTAACATTATTTTCACTAGTTAAGTCTATTATTGACCACAATAAAAATAGTTAAGAGGAGAAATATTTATTATTAAGCTCAACAAGGTGAAAGTATGTCCAGTACAGATTTCATGGGTGTACTGAATAAGTTAACATTATTTTTACTAGTTAAGTCTATTATTGACCACAATAAAAATAGTTAAGACAAGAAATATTTATTATTGGGCTCAACAAGGTAAAGATTCTGTCCAGTAGACATTTTTATGTCTGTAACCAAATAAGTTAACATTTTTTTGCTAGCTAAGTCTATTATTGACCTCAATAAAAATAGTTAAGATGAAAAACAATTATTATTGAGCTCAACAAGGTTAAGGTTTTGTCTGGTAGAAATTTCTGGGTGTAACCAAATAAGTTAACATCATTTTTACATGTTAAGTCTATTATTAACCATAATGAAAATAGTTAAGACAAGAAATATTTATTATTGGGCTCAACAAGGTGAAAGCTTTGTCCAGTAGAGATTTTATGGCTGTGACCAAATAAGTTAACATTATTTCTTGCTAGTTAAGTCTATTATTGATCACAATAGCTTTTCATGAAAACATTGATCAACTTTTACTTTGAATTTCAACTTGAGACCATGTTTGGCACAAATTATGAGTTAAAATATAACTTATGGTGAAAAATTCGATCTGGCTCCAATTTCTTCATCTTGAAATGCAGTTTTGGTCAACTTTTACTTTGAATTTCAACTTGAAAGCATGTTTGACACATATTATGAGTTAAAATATAACTTATGATGAAAAGTTCGATCTGGCTCCAATTTCTTCATCTTGAAATGCAGTTTTGGTAAACTTTTAGCTTGAATTTCAACACGAAACCAAGTTTGGTACATATTATGAGTTAAAATATAACTTATGACGAAAAGTTGTATCTGGCTGCAATTTCTTCATCTTGAAATGCAGTTTTGGTCAACTTTTACATTGAATTTCAACTTAATACCAAGTTTGGCACATATTATGAGTTGAAATATAACTCATGGCGAAAAGTTTGATCTGGCTCCAATTTCGTCATCTTGAAATGCAGTTTTGGTCAACTTTTAGTTTGAATTTCAACTTGAAACCAAGTTGGGCAGGTATTATGAGTTAAAATATAACTTATGGCGAAAAGTTCGATCTGGCTCCAATTTTGTCATCTTGAAATGCAGTTTTGGTTAACTTTTACTTTGAATGTCAACTTGAAACCATGTTTGGCACATACATGTATTATGAGTCGAAATATAACTTATGGTGAGAAGTTCGATCTGGCTCCAATTTCGTAATCTTGAAATGCAGTTTTGGTCAACTTTTACTTTGAATTTCAACTTGGAACCAAGTAAGTAAAATATTCTGAGATGAAATATAAATAGGTGAAAAGATTGATCTATCTGTATTTTCGTTATTTCATCAAACATGTTGAAATGGAAATTCATATAAAGAGATTTCAGTGGTGATTTTGAATTTGACCTTCAATAATCTCGGAAGATCAGTGCAGCAATTTTGGTGGGGAAAAGAAAACAGTTTTGACTTGAGATTTAACATTTCTCTGGTAGTCTTTTTTAGCCCTTGCTCTAGTTTTCCACACTTGACAGTGATATATTTGGGGCAACAGAGATGATAGGGCTACGGGGGATACACCCAAGCGGTCGTAGGCGACCGGAAGCGTCTAGTTATGTTGTGATAACAGACTGTTGAGTGCGCAGAGAATGAAAAGTGTGTCAGTCACAGAGCCAATTCGACCCTTGGAATGGACATGGAATCTGGACGCCATGAATGTGTCGGTCAGTCAACTGCCAGTGTTCATGAACATTTATACATATTCGGCCACATTATTATTCAGATTTCATATTTCATCTAGTTACTAATAGTTAGATGCTGCGGGGTATGGAAAGCCGGTGCGATATGTGAGAAGTGACATGTGACATGCGAGAAGCGAGAAATATTGCCTACATGAACATGTGACCTGCGAGCTAGCCTATAAAACTGCGACATGCGACCTGCGAGCTATAAACTGCGACATGCGAGTTAACTTTACAAACTGCGACTTGCGTGAAGCAAAATGCAACTTGAATATCCTGCACATTTTTTTTCGTATTAAAGCATGTTCTAATACGGAATAAGTCATAGTTTACAGTTTGCAGGTCGCTTCTCATTTGTCACTTCTCGCATATCATGTCTCGCCTGTTGCTTCTCGCATGTCGTACCGGCGTTCCAAAGCGGGGTGTACCAAGTTGTTTTTCTCAATTTGAAATTTCCAGATGAGAAACATGCAGAGAATTGTATGTTGAGTGCACTTGTCAAAATATTGAATAAAGTGGTGATGACTGTTGATTGTTTCATTTTGACAGCTGTCAAGGCGGGTACCTGTCCTGCCATGGAAGGCATGATGGGAATTTGTACAGACTCGTGCTCAGCTGACAGCGACTGTGAAGGAGAAGAGAAATGCTGCTCTAACGGATGTGGTCACGCTTGTATGGCTCCAGTTCCAGTTGGTAAGTGTCATTGCTCCTGTGCTCTCACACCATAGTTCAGAAGTAATAAATCTGGTGTTCATTCAGCATATAATCCAAAGTAAATGACCAAGTACTACATATTGCTTGAATGTGTGTTTTGTATGAATGGTTTTATTGTATTTTTATGTACTTCCCCAATCATGGGGGTTGAATGAAATAAATAAATAAAAATAAAAATTGCGCATTTTTCTATATTCGATTGCGCAAGTTGCTCTACGAACTCATGTGATTTGATGTTCAATTCCTGAAAACTAATGTTTTGGAACAACGCACTCCATTTGAGTTAACTCTGAATGAATTGTATGTATTCATTTGTATCAGTCACTGAGCTGTGTGCCGAATCCAAATAAACCCTCCTTCCATTTGATTTTACAGTGATTGTCAAGGAAGGGACCTGTCCTGGTAGGGAAGGTGTCGCAGGAATTTGCACAGATATGTGCTCAACAGACAGCGACTGTGAAGGAGAAGAGAAATGCTGCTCTAACGGATGTGGTCATGCTTGTATGGCTCCAGCTCCAGCTAGTAAGCTTCATTTCGTCTTGTCATGGTAGAACTACAGATATGCTTTATTGGTGAAGTAGTAGCCATAGGCAAATGAGTCGTTAACTAAAGCCAAATGAATAAATGGAGAGGTGTAAGGTTAACATATCATATTGTGTATTGTGATCCATGGAAGCAAGTCTTTCAGTGCAGTAGAACTTCTAAATTAATTAATATGTATTCAAACTTCTGTGAACAGCACCGAGCTGTTCTCGCAGGATGTGTCGAATGTTCTGTCCATTCGGCTGGAAGCAGAGTGTCGACGGCTGTCCACTTTGTGAATGCTTCGATCCTTGTGAGGTCAGTGTATCAGTGGACTCTCGAGTCCATAAACTACTTTAACATTGGCCAACTTATGAGACTTCGGCATTCTAAATGTGAAGTGCATTATAGAGGCATACTCCCGCTACCAGCTATGATATATGATGGTATGAAATGACATGGTGTATAGTATATGTTGTGTCCTGTTATACGTAGTACACATAATTATGTTGTGATAACAGGCTGTTGAGTGCGCAGAGAATGAAAAGTGCGTCAGTCACAGAGCCAATTCGACCCTTGGAATGGACATGGAATCTGGACGTCATGAATGTGTCGGTCAGTCAACTGCCAGTGTTCATGAACATTTATATATATTCGTCCACATTATTATTCAGATTTCATATTCCATCTAGTTATTAATAGTTAGATGCTGCGGGGTGTACCAAGTTTACCATAATGTATCGTGTTTTTGCAACTTTTTTTCTCAATTTGAAATGTCCAGATGAGAAACATGCAGAGAATTGTATGTTGAGTGCACTTGTCAAAATATTAGATAAAGTGGTGATGACTATTGATTGTTTCATTTTGACAGCTGTCAAGGCGGGTACCTGTCCTGCCATGGAAGGCATGATGGGAATTTGTACAGACTCGTGCTCAGCAGACAGCGACTGTGAAGGAGAAGAGAAATGCTGCTCCAACGGATGTGGTCATGCTTGTATGGCTCCAGTTCCAGTGGGTAAGTGTCATTGCCCCTGTGCTCTCACACCATATTTAATTCAGCATTCAGCATACAATTCAATGTAAATGACCAAGTACTACATATTGCGTAATATTGGATTTTTTATATTGGATTGCGCAAATTACCCTACGATCTCATGTGATTTGATGTAAAATTTCTAAAAATTGATGTTTTGGAACAACGCAGTCCATTTGAGTCAATTGTCCGTCGTCCGTCGTCTTTGAAGTTTCCAGACGACGGAACCCCCCCCCCCTCGTCCCAAAAAATTACCACCACCAGACTACTTAACCAAATTAACATATCAGGAAATGCCAAGACATACACCCTGACATGGTCAATGAATTGCCAGAATTAATTCTTGCAATATACATATGTTGTGTACTGTTCAGTGTATGCGGTTACCTATTCTCACTAACATCACAACAAGTTGGAGCCTTGTCTGATAGTTTGATATCAGGCTTAGCCTAATGCATGTTGAAGTGTAAGGTATGCCATGATTTTTAGGTTACCGGACCTTTGGTCCGATAACCTATTGGCATGGCGTTGCGTCCGTCGTCCGTCCGTCCGGCCGTCCGGCGTTAACATTTTTATCTTTAAAGTTAATGATCGAATCTTTCTGAAATTTTGCACAAAAATGCCTAAAAATATTTTGAGAAGGAGGTATTTTTTTGTTTTTTTGATTTTCGCATTTTTTTAAAAATGGCGGCCGTTTTTGTCGAAAAATGCTCAATTTTGGACTTTGACGGCCATTTTCTCAAAAACTGTCTGATCAGTTTCGAGTTTTTGGTTTCAAAAGATTCCCCTCCTATACCTCTGTGATATGTATAAGTTTGGTTGCCCTAAATTCGCCGGTTTCCGCGTTCGCCCCAAATCGCATTACTATCCATTTTGGGCCATTTCTAGGGCAAAAAAAAATTTTCACCCTTTGAAAAAAAAAATTTTGGACTTAGAAAATTTTCAGCACTTTTTTCCTTCATAATGGGAGCTGTCCGGACTGTACTCATAGAACGCTTGAGGATAGAGCTTAGAAATTGGCACTTTCAAATGGGAAGTCATATATGGCGACTTGTGTGGTGACCTTGAATTTGACCTTGGATGACCTTGAAAGGTCAAAACAGCCATTTTTGGGTCGAAAAACGCTCAAATTTGCACCTGGTCTGTATTTTCCCAAAAACTGTCTGATCAGTTTTGAGATTTTTGCTTAAGAAGATTCCTCTTATATACCTCTGTGACGTGTATAAGTTTTGTTGCCCTTGAATGGCCGATCTCAGTGCGGCGGCCATTTTGAATTTTTGACGAGTCGGCGATAAAATTTTTTTCGCTCCAAATCGCATTACTATCCATTTTAGGCCATTTCTAGGCGAAAAAAAATTTTCACCCTTTGAAAAAAAATTTGGACTTGGAAAATTTTCAGCACTTTTTTCCTTCAAAATGGTAGCTGTCCGGACTGTACTCATAGAACGCCTATATCTATAGGTGTGACGTATTTGTATGACTTCCAGCAGAAACCCATACATTTTTCAGCAATTTACATGCGTAGATATCTCCCAGAATGGAGGTCGCAGTATGGGTATCATACATACCTGTACACAACAAACGAACGGGCCATGTCCTGGCAAAGTTTATACTCATGTGTTATAGAACAGTGCTCAGTCACTGTATGTTATAATGTATGGTGTATTCATGTAATATAGCGTGTACATGTACAATTGGACTTTCAATGGTGACCCTATCTATGTTCTGGAATTACAACATAATTCATCAGACATGTCACCCATCTCTTTACACCCTACATTCTACCAAACTGCTAAAATGCTATGGAATAGCTTCATTCGTCAACATAATAAACATAATAAAGTGCATCACATACGGGCTTTGGGACGAGGTATATGTCTCCATTGTCTATTGATTATGCAATGCAGTATACGGCCAAAAATCTCTCCGGTCGGCCTAGGCCAAAGGCACCCCAGTGGATGTTTCAAAAGCTCTAGCGCAATGTTTGGCATCCTTTTATATAGCATATGTTCAGTTTTAATCAACCGATTGTTAGCCATATGAAATATCATCCATGAGGTCGGGGTTAAATTCACCAAAGGGTATAATATCATTGGATCGTACAGTGTATTAAAATCAGTGAACGAACTAATGAATATTAATCAATTGAAATATTTTTTAAACAGCGCCAAGCTGTCCCATCGTGATGTGCCTTATGTTCTGTCCATTCGGCTGGAAGCAGGGTGGCGACGGCTGTCCACTTTGTGAATGCTACAACCCTTGTGAGGTCAGTGTATCAGTGAACTTCAGTCAATGAACCATTTCGGCATTGCCAAATTTATACAAATTGACGAGATTTTAAATGTGAAGTATTACCAATAAATGAGTATAGAGATTTACGTGTATACATTGTGATGTACAGGGTGTTGAGTGTGCAGAGAATGAAGAATGTTTCAGTCACAGAGTTGACTCTTCACTTGGAATGGACATGGAATCTGGTCGACACGACTGTATCGGTCAGTGAACTCCCTTATTTACTGGATGTCAAATATAGAATTATTTGCTTCATGCTATAATGTGGAGTCCATTTTGAATTCGGATTATAACAGTGAAGTGCCAAGACATTCCAGTCACTTAGTGGCTCATTTTGATTGTGTTTTAGAAAGTTCCAGAAATGTTCAAAATTTATGGCAAAATCAATGATGGTCTGAAAATCGAACACATTTTATTCCAAACCACATAACTTGCATGGAATACAAGAAGTTTGCAGTGTGCTTGTGGTGACTTTTTGTTTTGTAATAATGATAACAATGCAGACAAATGTATTTGGTGAGTGCAATTACCATAGATTTGGTGGGATAAGACATTGTTTTTGCGCTATTTTGTTTCAGTCATTAAGACAGGAATCTGTCCTGCCATGGACGGCATGATGGGAACTTGCACCGAAATGTGCTCATCAGACGGCGACTGTGAAGGAGAAGAGAAATGCTGCTCTAATGGTTGTGGTCACTCTTGTATGGCTCCAGCTGGTGAGTCCTTCTATGATAGCCACACCGATTTTTTCCAGTCTGTGCAGCTGTTGACTTGTGCGGTAGAAGATGAGATCTGGAGGCGACATACTCCATCAGGAGGCGACATACTCAAATATGATAAAAACAGCCCATGGATAGATGCGTTGGTCCGGTCCTGCAATAGTACCGCATCATTTGTTTTTAAAATTTTAGTGTCAACAAGCAGATGAAGGCAATCACTAAGTATAGTCCAGTTTTGTGAATTGTTCTCAGATTTTCGTCATGCCTAACAACGGCGAAATATTGCGAGAACTTCGATAGATTTGACCGATCAGACAGCGGCTCCCTAGGAATTCCCCGACTCCGTGGGGATGCCTTGTTGATATCGTCATGGCTTGAGCACTGTTTCGAAAGATGTCATTTTTAACAAGGACGTATTGCCGACCATCCAAATTGTGATAATGGTCGGGGGAAAAAAGTTTGTCAAAAAATATTTGTGCACGTAGTAACGGATCCCTTCTTATCAACCGATGTACCCAGTATACTTGCGATCATGATGTTTTGAACATGATCGAACGGGCATAAAGACATATGAATCTCTTCAAATCCACACAATCTTTATGGAATTATAGAGCCTAGGTATGACAGTCAATTGAAAACAGGCAAAAGGGGATGAGTGGTCAAAACACTGCTGTTCTCTGTATCAATTTTCTACTCGGTACTGGTGACAGGTTGCACAATGCTTTGCGGAAATATATTTCATAGCGATTTTTCCCGTTCGATGCAGTTTGACAAAATGTTTCACTCAAAAAAAATTCGTTTTACAAGTCGAATACTGTATGTATAGAAATGAAAACGTACAAGTTACGTTTGTGTTGCATGTTAAATTTATATTAACGAGCTATCATGCATAGGGGTTTCGAATTGATCTGGGTCTGGAAAGGGTCTAGAAATTGTTCCATTTTGAGTCTGGAAAGTCCCTGATCTTGTTATTCACAGAACAGTGACTATAATTATGTATGTATGTCTATGAATAAACTCAAATAAACTTCCCATTCCCTGACGCTTACTTGTTGGATATTGTACTGTTGTTCTTTCTTATCATTGTTCAGTTGAGGTGAAGTTGGGAATATGTCCTGTCATGGAGGGTATGATGGGAACTTGCGATGAGATGTGTTCAACAGACAGCGACTGTGAAGGAGAAGAGAAATGCTGCTCTAATGGATGTGGTCACACTTGTATGGCTCCGGCCGGTAAGTCGGATATTTTTTTCAGCAAAAAATACGTTGAAACTTATACGAAATAAACATGAACCCCTCTATAAATACTTCCCCATCGGTAGAATTTTTAGAGGGGTTCATGGTAGTATTTATACAGAGAACACCTGTAATAAGACTGCCCCTTGGATGAGAACTCAATTTTGTGACAGAAGGGTAGGTCGTATCTGAGGGGGACCACTGTACACTCAATTACCACCACATTGGAACAGTCTCTTGTTATTCCACTCAGTATTACATTATTGAAACTATTCGCAAGATAAATGTAATACTAATATACATCTCGGTGGTGTTGATTTGTTAAAACCTACAATGTATATGTTGTGAACCTATTGGTAATAAGCATTATGTCTTATTCAGTGGTGGAGAAGCCCGGAAACTGCCCTGCTATGGAGGGTATGATGGGAATTTGTGTGGATATGTGCTCATCAGACAGCGACTGTGAAGGAGAAGAGAAATGCTGCTCTAACGGATGTGGTCACGCTTGTATGGCTCCAGCTGGTGAGTAAATCAAATATCCATAGATGTTAATAGCTTTCGTACCAGAATACATTCCTCAGTTTGAAATTTAAATGATTTATGATGATATATCAGTTGAGAGCATATCAACATAATTTGGGGTACAACATAATTCTTCGGATTAGAGAAATAAGCTCTTCGGATAATGTTTCAGCTGAAGGATTCGTCCGTCCAGAGCAGTGCATGCTTCCGATGACGATTGGCCCGTGTCGCGGCAGAATATCCAGGTGGTACTTTGATGCCGATACAGAGAGATGTGTGGAGTTCTTTTATGGTGGATGCCGTGGCAACAACAATAATTTCGAAACTCAAGGCGAATGCGAGGATATGTGTACTGAGTCGGAAGTTGTCGCCTGTCCTGATGTCATGTGTGCCAGATTCTGTGAGAACGGCTTCAGAAGAGATGAAGATGGATGTGCAACCTGCGACTGCAAGGCCAGCAAGTGTGAGGTAGGTTGAACTCTAGATGTGTTAGATTTCGACATTCATCAGCTTCACAGTGGGAACGATTGTGCTGAGCAATGCAGACTAGAATACTCAGTATGCGATTGAATGACGGCAAGTGAACTTCGCTTGCATGTATCATCATTTTTACCAAGATACAGAGTAGTGAATTGTTTTTAATTGAAATCGCCTCTCTGTTCCAATTCGCCAGGATGTGCAGTGTGATCCCGGACATGAGTGTGAGGAGCTGGAGGGTTGTGAGGGTGACGATTGTTATATGTGCTCGCCTGCTGCTCCCACCTGTCCTGTCATGATGTGTTTCATGTTCTGCCAATATGGCTGGAAACAGGGTGCTGACAACTGTCCACTTTGTCAGTGCTACAATCCTTGTGAGGTCAGTGTCAGTACCGGAGTCTAGAGTAGAGTAGACTAGTAGATTATCTAGAGTAGACTGTCAATAAATATTTGCTGGAAAGTTGAGTGTAAACGCCAACCCCCAAATTGTGACATGATTTCGTCCACACGACTAGGGAGTGGAATGTGCACAGACAGAAGAGTGTGTTAGTCACAGAGCCAACTCTACTCTTGGAATGGACATGGAATCTGGTCGTCATGAATGTGTTGGTCAGTCAATACTTTGTTTATATATATTATATATCTACGAAATTATGCAGAGATAATGGTTCTTACATTTTCATTTTGCAAAAAGAATGAGTGTGCTGAATATAGTCAAACATCAGAATAACTATTACAGCAAAGAAATGTCCGAGCGGTAGTCCTCTGACAGAGCCGCTGAGTGGTCGGGAGATCTTCTGCGGACGTGGCCCCGGCAGACAGGACTGCCCAGATGGTTACTTCTGCAACATCGAAGCAGCAGACCGATTTGCAGTTTGTTGTGGTGAGCGGTATGCTGTAGATCAATATATCATCGAGGTAAACCAGCTGCACGGATAATGGTTATAATTAATGAGCATTCCTTCCATTTCATATGCACGGATCATTTTCTGGTAATGAGCAGAAGTAGACGAGGGCCCCGCCTTGCAAGACCTGTGTCTGCTGCCACGCGAGGTTGGCCGATGTCGTGGCGCCATGCAGCGCTGGTTCTACAGCACGATAACAGCACAGTGTGAACAGTTCTCGTATGGCGGCTGTGAGGGCAACGACAACAACTTCGAAAGTGAGGAAGACTGCAGGGCGGCCTGTTCATTGGACGAAGTGGATCCGCCATCCTGTCCTGACGTCATGTGTGCAATGTACTGCCGGTTTGGCTTCAAGCAGGATGAAGATGGCTGTGCCATGTGCAGCTGCTTCCAGCCTTGTGAAGTGAGTGCAACACTACAGTACCAATTTCGCAAAACCTCACCAAAACGCTGAACCTGGCTTTTACATGTAGCACGTGTTAGCACAACTTGCCTGACTTGGAACTAAACTTCGCCCAACTTCGATTGATGCTAGCATTGTGTATGCGAGCATCACCCGGTGCTAGCATTGCTTCTTGGCACTGTGGCAAAAGCATTTCACCTTTTTTGTGCCGTGTTTAAGTTCAGCTCATATTAAAGTCTGTATTTGCGTCCGAAATAGATGCACGCATCTGTGCGAGACAAGGCTCGCCTGTTCAACTAAGATGGCCGCCTGATCTGATGGCATCGCGCCCACTGGTCGCACCGTACAAGTTGATGCTAGCATCGAGGCGCATGTAATCACACGGGCTAGCAATTAGCATGTAGCATTCGCATGGCCAGTGGTTTTTTTTGCGAAATCGGTACTGTACCAATCGGATTATACTATATTGAGAGTGAACGAGCCAACTCACTGAAAATGTACATGTATATCCAACAGGGAGTAGACTGTGAAACAGGCACACGCTGTGTGGAGAGTACCAACGATTGCACAGAGTTCCCCTGCATAGAAACTGGAACATTTGAATGCACTTGTGAGTAGAGCAATGAAGCGAGGGACAGTAGTTTTAGATATACATGTACATGTATATTCTTTGTGTGCACATATAAAAGTATTGTATACAATATATTACACAGCATGTGACAATATTATATTGTTGAATGGGTAATGCATATGGCTGTAGGATTCATATCACAATTACGTAATGCATTTGGACGGTCAATGTGTAAATCATATTCAGCCGCTTGCGAGCCGCCTGATTGTGACCACGAATGCCCCCACGGCCACGTACAAGACCAGGCAGGCTGTGACACATGTCAGTGCCAGGAGTGTCCACTTCCGGACTGTGAGGAGCCTTGTCAGAGCGGCTACGTCACGGACGAGATGGGATGTCAGACCTGCGAGTGTCTTGATCCATGCCAGGTAGGCACGCTGGTTTTGGAGATGAACGTTTACAACCATCTATCCATGAAAAGCGATGGTATAATTACTAGTCCGGAGAGCACAGCGAGTTGTCATTTGTTGTCAAATACAATATTATAGACTATAGGGCTTAAAATACAAAGATATTACTCACTGTTCCACAGGATAACAACTGCCGTGCTGACCAAAGATGTATTCCAGAAGATGGTGGGGGCTACGTGTGTCGAGGTCGGCAGATTACTTCTTCTCGTGTGTACTGTAAACCATTTACTCTCAAATAGGGATACAAGTGGAATAAATTTTCGTTGGTTCCATTCACACAGACAACTGTCGGCCGGTTCGGTGCCGAATGGTGTGTCAGTTTGGGTTCAAAAGTGATGAGAACGGTTGTGAATACTGCGAGTGCAGCGATCCTTGCAATGTAAGCCTTGTGTGCTAGAATCAGGAAAATACCATATATGTTCTTAGATACATGCACATGTACGTATGACATTTTTTCCTCCATTTGTACATGCCTGTTAACATTTGCATCCTCTAAAATTTCAGGACATGTGTGTCGGAACCGAAGTATGCATGGTGCAGGCAGACGGCAGTTACCAATGTGTTGGTGAGTGAGCGAGTGGCCACGTGACAGACGTTACAACAGCTTAATCAGTTAATGGAGGTTGATGTGTGATACTGTATTAACAGACATGGACACATATTGTACGCTGGTATATTTCCGCTTTCCAGATAGGTGCCCTGCGATTATGTGCCTTATACCCTGTGATTTTGGCATGGCGCAGGATGCGCTCGGCTGTCCATCGTGCGATTGTCTCCCGCATCCTTGTGTGGTAGGCACATCTTCTCAGCAAATAACCTATTTTGTGCCTTTAATATAGTCCAGTTTTTCGACATGTAATTGGCTTTATCTTTTACCACTTCTTTGGTGTCTGAAATAATATGATATTGTATTTTCTACTATTCTTCACCAGACTGACCCATGTGATGTGGATGAGTTCTGTCACTCTGCAGCTGACAACACCAGAGTCTGCACTCGTAAGTCCCCCACAGTAGATAAGTAAATAATCATTCTCCAATTGTACACATAGACGTGAGAGACTTTAACGCACGCTTCTCGGATGGCACAGGTATGGAGGACCTTTGTGCAACTACGGAGTGTGACACTGGCCACTGTGTGCCTGTGATGACAGATTGTCCTCACGAACCATTCTGTCAGATGACAACGATGTGTGTCGGTGAGTGTCGATACATTTATGAGATTCGTGACACACTCAAGATACCCGACTGTGTAGGCCTACATAAGTGTGTTCTGATGAACTGAATCATGATGTCTGACCTTGCCCATGGGCACTGTTTAATAGTGATCTGCTTAACCAGAGCTACACGAACACATGCACATTAAAATGTTAAATACACGACACACATTGTTTAAATATAAACTACTTATGTGAAGGTGTTTTAATTAGGGCATTTCGGCCCGAAATGCCCTTATGGTTTTGTCTGGTTTTTTTTTTTTCTTCTTTTTTTTTTTTACTTTCCACCGTTTTGGTTTCCGATCAATAACTCGGGAACGCCTGAACCGATCTCGTCCAAATTTACACCACTGGTCAGAAATATTACATAGAAGACCCCTATTGTTTTGGAGGCGGCGCCGGGGTTCGTGAGGTCCGTGAGGATGAAATCAAGGTTGATTTTGAGACTTGGTTTCCGAGCGATAACTCAAAAAGTATTCATGCAATGGCAAGTATTCTTTGCATGGGAGTTCATATACCACCAAGGAAGAACCCTATTGATTTTGGGATCAATCCGTCGAACGACCTTTGACCTAGAGCTCGGAAGAATTTTTGCTGATTCATCCTTGAGGCTTTCATGCATATCTCGGAAACGGTGCGTCATAGAGCGAAACAGAGCTCAATTTCGGCCTCCTGGCACTAGACAAACTAGGCTTATGGGTATTTTGGGTCGAGACAACCCCTGGTGTCGAATTTTTTTTTCGCCGAATTGGCACTTCCTGTTTGGCCGTATCTCGGAAACGGTCCATCATACAGGGAAACTGAGCTCAATTCCTGCCTTCTGGCACTAGACAAACTAGTCTAGTGGGTATCCCTGGGTCAAAACTACCACTGATGTCGATTTTTTTTTCACGACTCGGCACTTCCTGTTTGGCCGTATCTCGGAAACAATGTATCGTAGAGCGAAGCGGAGCTCAATTCCGGCCTTCTGGTACTAGACAAACTAGTCTAGGGGGTATTTTGGGTCGAGACGACCCCTGGTGTCGAATTTATTTTCTCCGACTCGGCACTTCCTGTTTGGCCGTATCTCGGAAACGGTGTGTCGTAGAGCGAAACGGAGCTCAATTCCGGCCTTCTGGTACTAGACAAACTAGTCTAGGGGGTATCTTGGTCCGAGACGTCTTCTGGTGTGAAATTTTTTTTCAACGACTCGGCACTTCCTGTTTGGCTGTATCTCGGCACTAGACTAACTAGTCTAGAGGGTATCTTGGGTCGAGAAGACTTCTGCGTCGATTTTTTTTTCGCCGACTCAGCACTTCCTGTTTGCCGTATCTCAGAAACGGTCCGTCGTAGAGCGAAACGCAAAGATGCCTAAGGGCGGGGTATGTCACTTAAACTTTGACCACGGACAGTTTCAGAGTCATCATGGTTCTAGACGGTGTCTTTTAGGTATATGTTAGGTAGGAATAGAACTCACACGAAATGCCCCCAAGGCATCTTCAGGCCTTGACGTCTAGTTAAGATATGATGTATTATTATTGAACAGATGATCCAGAGAAATGTCAACAAGATAAACAGAATGCTATAAATCGATTCCGACTGAACACGGGATTGCCAGTTTATGTACCACAGTGAGTGAAGAGTAGCTAGATTATTATAGAATATTGAAATAATATTTTTTAACTATATGTATTTCACTGATCTTGAACCTAATTAACTATCCCTCTGTCATATTGAAAATTGTGGAGCCAGAAAAAAATATAGTACATGTGTCCGTGCCACTGTACGACACATCTAGGGTTCTAAACTTAATACATGTGCGTACATGTACATGAAAAACTTGATTCCAACATGTGCGTAAACACCCATCGTCGAAACCGAAACTAAAATAACCGTGTATATGGGTTTACAGATGCCAGGAGAACGGGCTGTTTGAAGAGGTACAGGTTAACGACTTTACCGGTCTTTCCTGGTGTGTCGATGTGACGACGGGGGAAAAAGTAGACGGCACGACCACACGGGGAATGCCCAAATGTGACGGTATGCTCGGGGGTTATAATGTGCTGCAAAGTTTACTTTTATGATAATATAATCAGCACAAGCTGCAGTTATTACATGTAAATATATCCGATTCCGGAAGGTAGCATGCATTCTAAATCATCTTCATCTTCTTGCAGAGCCAATGGAGACCGAAGAAGAGGGTATGCTCACAACACTGTATTCAACAAATTGCAGCTGAATATATACCTTCAATGTAAACTTATATGTGAAAATATACCATAGTTACACGTGGTTTGTTTCTGCAGTGTGCCCTGGCAAGTCGCCATACAATATGTGCAGTCCCTTGCTTTGTGAGTTCGCCTCGTGCAGCAATCCCGAGGCAGTGTCGGCTGTCTGTCGGGTCAATCCATGTGGCGATCAGTGTACACCGGAATTCTTTGATCCCGTAACCAACACACGCATTGAATGCCAAGAGAGATACGGTACGGTATGGTTGTCTCCCGAATTAGTCTCACCATGCACTGACAAATTATGACCTATTTGTGGCACTGCTGAAGAAACATACCTCCTGTTCGCCTACTTGTACAGACGATATGACTGACTGCCAAAGGAAAATGCACAACATCCATCAACACATTTCAACCAGCAACGACAGGACCCTGTTCGGTGAGATGTTACTGCAGTGGTTCACGGACGAGATGAACCACCCAAACATGCCTGAGCCTTACGACATGCCAGAGCAGCCAGAACCAGAGCCGACGGAAATGATGTCGCGATCACCAATGGGTCCCATGAGCACAACATCGATGCCGATGTTCACGACCCGAACTGAACGAGTTGGTCCAGTTGGTCCAATTGGTCCAGGAAGGGGTCCTGCGCCCTGGGAAGGAGAGGAGGAACCTCTACCACCCGGGGCACCTGGATGGCGCCCTAGACCTGCACCGTGGACCAGAACAATGTCGACGACTACCACGAACCCACCTTTACCACCTCGAGCTTCGGCAGTCAGTGAGTACATAGACAGCCAGCATTGTCTGGGCACCAACCATGCATTGAAAGTTCAAATTACTTGTGCATGTAAATACAAATTGTGTTATATGGTGCATCACCACGTTGAATGCCATGTCACTACCTGTGTAAACACTAATTCCAGTTGCTGACCTGGTCGCTGGGGTATCAATGCCGTTGTGTACGCACAGAGGTGATTTCGACTACAAACAATGTCATGGTGACTTGTGCTGGTGTGTGAACAGTGAGGGAGTACCTGTGGATCATACCATGGTTTCTGGAGAACTCTCGTGCACGGAGAAAGGTTTGATTCTTCTTCGTAATGGTTCATATCCATGTAATATATGTCGTTCCTGCAGACATTGGGAATAGATTAAAGCCGAATGTAAACGGCATCAGCTACATGTACTTTGAAACATTGAATGAACGAATTAAATACATGTACATGTACTGCATTGCAGGGAAAGACCCATACAATAGTGGAGGCAATCCCATAGGTATGTGCAGCGATACTTTGTTCAAAACAAATATGATTGTGATGCTTGCTCTTTGCGTCATATCACATCTAACTACGTAAGATTAACTTGATTCCCGCGCAAACCAAGCAATCGTTGGCAAGTTACAGTATGCTTTAGTACGTGTGTACCAAATGTTAATGTTTCGAAAGTGAGATATACCATATCTACATGTATGCCATTACAGAATGCAGTAACGGCGTGCTGCCTTACCCGTGCCCAGATGCCTGCCAAACAGTCAGCTGTAACCATCCTAACCCGAACATCAAGTGCCATGTCAGCATTTGTCACAATTGCGCAGTCATCTTTACAGACGAGACAGGACAGGAAGTCACGTGTCTACGTACGTCATATGCTAGTCCTCTGCCAATACAGTAAACGTGTTGGACTCTCCAGATGCTCAGTCTGAATTGACATGTAGATCGAATCAAAAGCTTTGTATACTTCTGTAAACACGCATACTCATTTGGGAATAACGGAGTAGAGCTCTGTCAGTGTGTTATATTCGGTTGATTTTCTCCAGCTGAGGCCGACTGTTCGTGGGTTGAAGCGTCTGACTGGTACTTCAGTGACAGCGAGATGGTCTGTACTCAGAACTTCGCAGGAGATGACTGTGCCGCGATGACTTTCTACAAGACCAGAACAGATTGCGTCTGGAACAACCAACGTAATTCACACTAAGTGGACCTAATATATAAGATATAATAGTTGGATCGCTCCCATATTGCGTCGTATTATGGCTATCGTGGATAGGAAACTACATTGTGTGGAGGTAAGCGAGAGCCTGCAGATAACGATGATACTCTGTTACAGACAAGTTTGCCGTGAATCCTGACTGCGCGGACATGTGTCTGACGCAGACCTGTCGAGGCGATCCCGAGGCGATCTGTGTAGTGGATCACACCTATTGCAGTACTTTCTTCCTCGATACGGTAGACAACTTAATGGTCGACTGCTCTCGAGGTGCGTGAAGCTGCTCTGAATCTATGTAGAATAGCTTGCCTCAGAGGTACATGTAGCACGGTTTTCTTCAAACGTGGAACAGAGTAAAACAGATATACATGTATGTTGCACATACGTCGCGTTCAGAGGCTGGATCCGGATGGTGTTTGATCGTAGTTTGTTTGAACCTGTAGTGAGAGGCGTGTGTGAGCGGAACAGGGTCTACATGCTTAACCAAGGCCGGACTGAGAACCTGCATGAGTGTGACGATCTTGGTAACTACGCTGGCACCCAGTGTGACGATACTCGCACCTGCTGGTGTGTGGACAAACGAGGCCTCGAGATCCCCAACACTAGACGTGCACTGAAATACAACCAAAAGCTAGAGTGCAGTGAGTATTTGGGGGTAACATACAAGTAATTCGTGGATCCATACATATATACTGGATGCGGTGTACATACCGTATGCCATTCTTTATGCACATAATGACGACCTTGATCAGTATTTGGTTTTATATGTCCGCATGACATCACTTCCAAATGAATACAACCATGACTATTAGAGATGGATTTTATTGTTCCTGCGTCTCACTGTGTTACATTTTGATCACAGCTGTAAAGTTCCCATCCTCCATCATTGGAACATTGGTACTCCAAGGGGACTTCAGTATCGTCAACAACAACTTGCCAGAATTCAAAAGGTGAGTCTTCTCATCTACTTTGCTTTAATAATCTACCTACTATACTCTAATGTGGTTTCTCGTTCAATTATTTTGCCAGTTTGTCAGTTAACATCAGATAAGATTTCTTGGTTTTGTTTTCAGAATCATGCAGAACGAGATTTCCCTGGCTGTTAATGTGTCGCCAAAATGGGTCATAATCGGAAACGTGAGTACATGTATATTAAGGAGACCACAGCCATTGTGATACGAAATCGGGCCTGTCCTTGGTTTCGGAGCGGCTACTTTCTACCCGTATCTCCTGTCTGTGCCAGGTTCGAGAAGGGAGTGTGATAGTGGACTACCGTATCTACGTGAATAGTGATGATGAGACTGCCACGTCAGCCACACTCGCTGAGGTCGACTCCATGACTATGGCTGCCAACAGGGGCGAGTTCATCACTGAGTTCCAGGGCGAGACCCTGACATCTAGCTCAGCTAACTATGATCTGGACTACCCAGATCCACCCGCGCCGCCGGCTCGAGTGGTGGAGGACGAGGAGGAAAGCTTGGAACCCGGCTACATCGCCCTCATCGTCATATGTGCCGTGCTGGTTCTGGTTATCATCATTGGAGCTGTAATGGTCTGTGTTCGTTGAATGTGTCCATATGATAAATGACTAAGATCACTGAGTCATATTTACAGTTTCCAGTTTGCATGTTTATATGTGAGTGGGGGGCCTATCAGTTACCCTTGGTGTTACAGTGCTGTCGAAGCCGGGAGAAGAAAGAAAAGCAGGAGAGATGGAGGGTATACAATCAACAAATTTCGAAGCAGGTGAAAAATAATATTATTACATTCAAGCTCGCAATATACTGCAAACGCTTTTCAAGCATGCAGTTTCTAAATACAGAACAAAAAAATAATAAAAGTGTCCTTATGCTGAGAGTTCCAACTCTTGGGCACACATTTATATATGAGTTTGAAATATGACTGGAGAACCTTAGGATGTTCATACCACGTACATGTACACTGCTGTCGTCCCAGGGCCTGGTGTCGTCCCGTGCCTCCACGTCCAGTGGCTCTAGCTCCCTGAGCTCTCGGCCTCCCAGCTACGACCCTGAGAAACAGGCCTATGACAATCCCAGCTACATCTCCGGTCAGACCAACCCCAACGCCGGCGTTGCCGAGGTAACTAGCCTTAACTAAGTGGATGCATAGTACGTGTAGTTTCAGTGCCAGTCAGTCAGCATATACTTGCACTCCTAGTTGCATAATTCAACACTGATGTCTGAATTCTGAACTGAGTAACATTCAAAATTAACTTGTACAATGATTAATCATTCTGTACATCATTTGAAAACTAATATATACACAATGTCATGATTACTGAATGTTCTTGCTGAAATATTCACATAACTTTAGCAAGATAACATCAACATGATTTCCTCTGTAATGTACTAGCTCAGATTATTTATCCTAGTGATTTTCATCGTGTGATGCTAATATTGTTCCATGTTTATTAATCTCCTATCCAAAGGTTGCATATAAATAGGTAAAGTTTACCACTGATAAAGTTTACCACTGCTCTTTCCATATCTAGATTACTTTATCGTTGCTTTTGCATCTCATTGTGCATAGAATCTATTTGTAGCTGGGCTTGTATATACAGCAATGGAGTCTGCACTGTTTAGTTATCACTGAGTGTATTACATGGATGTCTTCTAACTCAAAACATCTACATTTAACATCTACATTTTTTCGTCAATAATTATATAACTTTATCCAAGCGAAATATGTTTCTGTAATGTCTCTTTTGTTGAACTTTCTTGTTATTGCTTCGCTTTCTTTTTTAATTTCAAACTTTATAAAGAAAAACATTCCAACAGAATAACTCCGTATTTGTAATAATTCATATCCAAAACTCATACACTTTCTTTAAAAAATTGATTCATTTGAATAATTCCATGTGTCAACAGTGTACCTTCGGGCCCCACTGCAGATTAAGACTATTTAGTTTCCCTTCTAATTTGTAGACACATGCTGATTGTTTTTGTTGCACTTTTAGATCGGTCAACCGGGAGCGCCACACGTGTCCAAGGCCTGAGGATCGCCGAGCACACGTCGTATCATAGACACCACGCGTCTTTCACATGAGTTAATCAGAATCTAACACTAGCCTCTCAAACCACCGGAAATACTCGCTTCGTATATATATATTGATTATTGTGTCCGTCACATTTTTGCAAGTTTATACATTTCGGTTCTTCATTTATATTCGTTTTTTGAACGACATCTTTCTGTGTTAGCAGTCTCACATTCCATTTTTTGTGCTTGCAGCATATGATAGTTATATGTTTATGCCATGCAATGTGCTTTTCCCCAAATGGGAAGTTGTATATAATGTAAAATATATATTCAGATGAATAAGATACGTGTTATGCAACTGTGAATAGAAATTTGATTCGTTGTGTTGCCTTGATTATTTTGAAAGGTACTGTTGTACTCCAGCATTTTCTTTGTGCTGGCCTTAGTTGATTATTAATTAAGTAAATGATCATAACTCATAAGCTTTGTGCTTCATTTTTGAACAGCGAATGTGATAAATTTGACTTCGATTTGGTAGTATAAGGTATGATGATTCAACAAATAAATTCCAAGATTTCACTCCGTTCACTGTATTGTTGTTTTTCCGCACCATGTCAAAGTCCGAGCTATCAAACTCTATTCTATTCATCCAGTCATCTGTTACGACAGTTGAGGCTCTTGAAGCCTATTGTCGATCTCAGTATCGTAACTGTTCTTGTCCTGTAAGGTATCTATTTGGGGTTGGGGGAGAACACCTACTCAACCAATAACTTGTAGGCCTCCGGATGATTTTGGGTGGCTCCCCATTTCTTTGGAATATCTGGTAGGTAGATGTAGTATATTTTGTACATTTTGTTTGACCAGAATGTGTCTAATCGGGATTTGAAACAATGTAGTGTCGGTGCCGATACCACGTGTCCCGTAAGGGAATTCCAATCGTTGATCACCCGGTTACTGAAGCAGTGCCTCCGTATTTCCTTGTTGCATCTGTTTTTGGGTATTTAAAACTATGACCTCTGGTATTTGACTTGACCCGAGTGAACCATGTGGTGTTGATGTCATACTTATCATACATATATTTGTAAACTTCAATCATAATACTTCGCTGTCTGCGGTTCATCAATGATGGTAGTTTCAATGCCTCCAATCTTGATTCGTATGCCATGTTTCCAAGCCCCGGAACGAGTTTCGTAGCTCTTTTCTGAACATTTCCAATGGCATCGCTGTCCTTTTCGTAACTAGCTTTAAAGAGCTGGTTAAACATGTCCTTATCCATGTATCGGAATGATCTACGTATGAAGCATGTTACCTGATTCGCCTTAGACACTGCTTTGTTCACATGATCGCTGAATCTCAGAGTGTTATCGACATATACACCTATATCTTTTTCTGTTGTAGTTAACTCTAGGACGATTGCTTCGCATTTTTTGGTGTGGCCCCGCATTATGTAATTAATTACACGGAGTGTGATTTTTGCCGATTCTCATAACTTTACATTTTTGTGGATGAAATCTGAGCAACCAATTGTCGGACCAGTCCTCTATTGCATCAGTATCCCTCTGCATAAGCTCGCAGTCTTCTATGTTATTGATTATTCTGAAAAGCTTGGTATCATCTGCAAACAGTTTGAGATAACCTTGGGCAGCATTTGGAATATCATTTATGAAAATGATAGATAAAATGTGTCCCAAGACGCTGCCTTGTGATACACCACGTGTCACATCACTTGGGACTGATGAGACACCATTTACTGTCACTTGTTATTTCCTATCTGATATTAAGGATTCAATCCATTCCAGCAGTTTGCCTTCTATTCCATATGATTGAAGCTTGACAAGCAGACGCTTATGACAGACTGTGTCAAATGCTTTTTGAAAGTCGAAATACACTACATCCAGGTTTAGGCCTTGATCAATGAAATCTGTCCACATTTCGAGTACTTGTAGGAGTTGTGTTGCACACGATCGGCCTTTCATGAATTGTTGGTGTTCCGTGAGTAGGGTCTGGTTTGTCATATGGTCGACTAACTGTTTCCTGGTGATTGACTCTAACATCTTGCAGCAAATGGAGGTGAGACTCACGGGTCTGTAGTTTCCTGTTGATTTTTTATTTCCTTTCTTGTATAGCGGAGTGATATTGGCATATTTCCATGCTGATGGTACTGTACCATAGCTCAAACTTTTATTGAAGATTATGTACAGTGGTTCCCATATAACTTTGGCTGTTTCTTTGTGTATTGTCGGGTGTATATTGTCCGGGCCAGGTGATTTTGCTGGGTTTAATTTGTCTAATTGTTCGAGGACATCATTGGGTGCAATCATGATATCATGTAGTTTTTCCAGATCAATTGGGAGTTGACAAATTGGTGGTTCCGTGACACCTACTGTGAACACACTGACAAAAAAATATTTAGGACATCTGCTTTTTCCTGGTCACTGTGACATATCTTTCCTTCCTTTAGAGTCAAGTTCTGGTATTCCGTTCTTAACTTTTGTTTTACTTGCAACATACTTGTGGAATGTTTTGGGATTGGATTTTGCATCTCTTGCTAAAGCCTTTTCGAAATTCTTGAATACCACCAGAAATACATAAAGAAAGATGTATTTCTGATGCTACTAAGTAGTATTTAATTGCTCACACGCCATGAGGCATGAATTAGCACTTGTAATTGCATTTGCCCATGTAGTTACATGTGTATGAATATTGGGTCGTACGGAAAAATGTACGTGTACGACGAAAATGGAAACTCGGGCTTCCAAATATGTTGGACATTTTGGAATGACAACAGCAACAGCTTTGTCTGTCATTTTGTTTTTAAGTGAGAATTGTGCAAGAGATTATAAGGGACCTACATGACCTGAAATTACTTCGATGCTAATGGCAATATTTGTCTCAGAATAAAAAGTTTGGAACAAATGTTCCGAACTTCTTTGATGAATGTGAGTCGATTACCTATTGGTTAAAAAAAACACATAACTTTTTTTTCAAATTTTGTCCCAAGGGTTTTAGTGAGAAGGACATGCCTATCAAACTTTTACCACTCATTACTTAACACTAATTCCATCAAAATTGAAGTTCACATATTTCTATAAGCGCCAACGACAACAAAAAAAAACCAAGAAGGTATACATGTAGGGCCGTCCCTATCACAGCATAGATCTATCTGTGATAAGGAAGGCCCTACGTGTACATATATTACATGTATATATGACGCTGGCCAACAGCATAATATAAACTATTGAGTATGAATTTTACAAAGGAACGGAGTTAAGAACAAATCAAGTGCATGTGTTTTATAGCGGTTTTGAATTTATCACAGACAGTGATTTCTCTAATATATTGCATGTAATGACGCGGATAATGGAAAACATGAACTTACTTTTTTAAGGAAAGCCTGAAAATTTGCATACATATATAGGGGGTGTAGGGCTTGCTGATTTCAAATCGATAGGATATATTTGATTCGACGCCTGTAACCTCTTAAAAATCCAAGATGGCCGCCATGAATGACGTAATAAATTCTAGTTTATATACACTCTGGTTCTGATCACGCTATTCTGATGATTTCTATGTCTAAAGTTATGGTCTGGATGGTGTCAAATCCGATTTAGTGGTTATTTTACCATTTCCTGCTCATCGCCGGAACGAAAATCAATGACGGCCGCCAATAGAATGTAAAACAATTATAATTGGTCGAACACAATTCTGCATACGACAGTCACACTGCATATGACCCAGAATGATCTTAGAACTGCATACAATTGCTGTAAACGGGCCTTTATTGGATGAGTGAAACCGTGTCTACGTGTATGTTCATACCACGGTATGTGAACCTCTGTATGTAAGATCGGACTTTGAGTAGGTTGACGGTCAAGCAGACTTTCTGAAACAGATGGCCTACTAAGTCCATGTAAGATGCCATAATCTGCTGGTTGGAATATGCTATCAAACAGACAATCTGCTATCTCTTCGAATGGAAGGGGCATCAGTGAGCGGAGGTATGAACCAGTTGGAGGACACAGGTGTGAACCATTGGACAAACCGAAACAAAGAGCTCGGAACTGTCGGTAGCACCTTGACGATCGAAGGACAGATTGTGGACGTACAGATCCTTCAAGTCAATCGACATCTTCAAATTCCCCCACGGAGAGACAAAATTTTGAGAACGGTCTGTCGGCACTCCATAGGAAATCATTCCTCGACCACTAACTGAAGAGCTGAGATCTATGATTGGCCGCCAACTGACATTCAGCTTCGGAACCACAACAGCCAAGTTTAGAAGCTGGGGAGAGATCTGAGGTACAGCTCCATTGTCCCGTTCCTCCAGCATCTCGGTGATAAGGTGAGTGAGCATCTGAAATTGCTCAGTCCCTGGATAATAGGACGTGATGGCTATTGGGGAAGTGGAGAGGACACGTGTGCTGTAACCTCTGTGGAGGGTCGCTATTACAAGTTGCAAGCTCCGACGGGAGATACATATTCATTATGTTGGAGCCTTGGGAGCATCTGTAGCACAGCAAAATCGAGACACCATGCGCTTGAACTTGTTTAGCTTGGGGTTTAAATTCGAGGTATTGGCATGTCCCTGACAAGAGTGTCTAAAATGGCCTTCTTTGGCCGTCTTGAATTGAAAGGGGAGTCCAGGACGGATATTTCGTAGCAACAAGGTGTATATTCAACGAGTGTGGACTCTTATTGATGTTGCACTCTTTCGAGTGGTTGCGAGTGATGTTGAACCACCGGGTAGTTGTTCATGCCCCAGGCCCCGGTGGCACAATCGGTTAGCGCGCCGTACTTATAGTCAGTATCGTTGTTGGTATTTACCAATATCAGGCGCTATGAGATATGCGGAGGTTGTGAGTTCGAGCCTCACCCGGGGCACTAATTTTTTTTAGGATGAGATCAGATTCAGCAGAATTTTAATTGATGATGAAACATTGAAATAAAACGGATATGACGACTTTTAGTGACTTCGATCCATTTATATTTGTTATTCTTTGATAAAAGACAGCAGTCTTATTCATTCTAAAATAAACAAGTGTGCATGTACAGATGTATGGAGGGTTACACTATGGTTTGTGCAGACGAAAAAAAAAAGACAATTGGCATATACAAACAATTGGCATATACAGCAAAAGCAGGGGCAGAACAATCGGTCAGCGCATTGAAGTACACCAAGCTACTAGCATTCAGAATGGCTGACGTTATTCACCTTGTTTACTTCTGATATGTTATCAGTGTGTGTTTCGGATTGGCCTTCATTTTCTTCAGGATAGAAAAGCGAGAGTGACAACAAGATGGCCGAGTGGTTAATGCGTTGGACTTAAGTTCCAATGGACAGTAGTCCTCGTGGGTTCGAACCCCACTCCTGGTATCTACTTTTGAGTTATAATTCAATAATAATTGTCTTGAGTTACGTCACGGCATCAAGGCACGACACTCTTCAGCAGTTGAATCGCCAAGCCACCATCAAGATCTCTAAATAAATGTCAGGATCTGGAGGCACGACCAGTTTTTTCGCCATACTAACTTTTCAGTAAGTACCATTCTTGGATTCAACCGCCTCTGTGGCCGAGTCGATGGGACCAGTGGGTTTTGAAGCAACGAAGCTCAGAGGCGGTAGGTGACGCGGGTTCGATCCCCGTCACCGGCACAATGTAGGTGGAGTTTTCATCCTGGCAATGTAAAGGTTTCTCCATTCGAATGTGCTTTCCAAATTCTAAATTGTCACCCGACGGGAGATGGGGAGAATTGCCTATCAGAATTGCCTATCATCATGGACCGTCGTTAAATATATCTGATTATTATTATTATTAATATTAATATTATTATTATTATTATTATTATTATTATTGTATTGCTGAAGGGGAGAGGACACGTGTTCTGTAACCTCTGTGGAGGATCTCTATTACAAGTTGCAAGCTCCCACGGGAGATACATCCATTATGTTGGAGCCTTGAGAGCATCTGTAACACACCAGCATCGAGACATCTAACGCGGAACCAGAACCGTTTCCATGTTCTTGAACTTGTTTAGCTTGTATAATAAGAACGAACACGCAAGCTCACGTCATTGTTATTGTAATAATACCGAACGTCAGCCCTGACCTACATTATAGATATGGTAAGAGCGGCAACATATAAACTACGGAAACATAGACATGCAATATGCAATATGCTATATATGACATCCCCCTTCTTAAGCAATAAAGGTACTCTATATATCATTGGTTATATCATTCAAAACTCTACATGACCAAAGTAACATAACATGCAATTGCACCAAAACATGGATATACAAAATCACAAAACATCAATCATGTCAACATCATCAAACATGCATATATCCAGAACAGTGTTCATTTCTTCAGTACAAAGTCTTTAAACTTTGAAGGCAGCCGTGTACTTCTGTTTGACCTTCGCAGCTCCTCTGGATCTTCAGGTGTTGCTGGTTCCTGTGTGGGCTCGGCTACGGGTGTCGTTCGTGGTGGACTGTTTGGTGGATCTGGTGGTGGATCAGGTTGTTCCAGTTGAAATCTTGGTGGTGGAGTTTCACTTTCGTCTCTGGGTCCTGGTCCCAGGAGATGTTTCCTGTTCCTTCTGTATGTTGTGTCGCCTTGATCCACCAGATACGACCTTGGTGTATCTGCGATGGCTGTAATCATACCTGGTTTCCACTTGTCTTGTAAGCTGACATGCACTTTATCTCCAATATTCAATTGGGTCAGTGGTCTGGCATTCCTGTCAAAGTACTCTTTTTGTTTTTCGCGGACCTCAACCAGATGTTTCTTGACATTTTTCACAACTTTTGGCTTCAGTAGAGATGTACTGACCGGAATCACCGTGTTTGTTCTGCGGCTCATTAGTCGCTGCGCTGGAGAACCTCGAGGAGTGTTACGATACTCCAGTATGGCCAGATTTGGATCGGTGCCATCTTGTTTTGCTTTTCTCAGCAACGACTTTGCGATTCCTACACCTTTTTCGGCCATTCCATTACTCTGGGGGTAATTTGGGCTTGAAGTTGTATGCTTGAATCCATACATGTGTGCAAACTCAGCAAATTCTCTAGAAGAGAACTGCGGCCCATTGTCAGTAATAACACGATGGGGTATGCCGTATCTCGCGAAGTGTGGTTTACACATGGTAATGACAGCACGTGATGTTGTTTTTGTCAACTGGTTGATCTCGAAAAAGTTGGAGTAATAGCATATCATCAACAGGTATTGATGACCATCAAATTCAAACAAGTCCATACCAACTGTTGACCATGGCAAATCAGGCACAGGTATGTTGATCAGTGGTTCCTTCTGATTTTGCCTGCTGTTTTCTCTGCACACCATGCAGCGTTGCACAACATTCTCGACATCCTGGCACATGTACGGCCAGAACAACACATCTCGAGCTCGACGTTTACATCTATCGATCCCGAGATGAGAAGAATGTATTTTTTTCAGCATATCCTGTTGCAATGCTTTTGGCATAATCAACTTGTTGTTTTTGAACAACAGCTCATCACATACTGTAATTTCCTCCCTGTAGTGCCAATATGGTTTCACATCACGCTTCTTGTCAGGCCATCCATTGGTCGTGTAACTTTTCAGCCGCTGTAGAGTTGCATCATGCTGCGTTTCTCTGCGAAACTCACGTAGCCTGACATCAGAAATTGGCAACATCTCCACTACGTTGACTTGAAACTCATCAGCTGACTCGCGGTCTGACGACGTATCATCCAGATATGCCCTTGATAAAGCGTCGGCTATGTGTAGCTTCTTTCCAGGTTTGTATTGCACTCGGAGATTGTACAGTTGCAATCTCATCAGCATTTTCTGGAGTCTCAGTGGAGCACAGTACAATGGCTTGTTAAAGATGAACTGTAAGGGCTTGTGATCAGACTCGACATGCACTACATCTTGACCATAGATGTAGTCATGGAATCTGTTACATGCAAACACAATTGCATAAAGTTCCTTTTCTAGCTGGGCGTAGTTTTGTTGAGCTGATGTCAATGCTTTCGAAGCATAAGCTACTGGCTGCTGATTCTGTAGTAACACAGCTCCCACACCTTTCGAGCTTGAGTCAACTGAAAGTGTCACTGGCAAACTTGCATCGAAGTATTGCAAAACTGGGGCTTCTGATGCAATCTTCTTGAGTCTCTCGAATGCATCCTGCTGCGATTTCTCCCAGTGCCACTGAATGTTCTGTTCTAGAAGCCCACGTAGTGGTGCACTCTCACTAGACAAGTTAGGAATGAACTTTCCTAGGTAAGTCAGCATTCCTAGAAATCTCTGCAAATCTTCCTTGCACTCTGGATTCTGCATTTCCTGGACAGCAATGACTTTATTTGAGTCTGGCTTCAGACCATCCTTGGTCAGCACATGGCCCACATATCTGATACTGTCCAATCCAATCTGACACTTGTCTTTGTTCAGTTTGATTTTCTTCTGACGACAGCGCTTCAGGGCTTCACGAAGCCTCCCGTCATGCTCACTGAGTGTACGACCCCAAATCAGCAAATCATCCACAATGACCTCAACACCTTCTAGGTCATCAAATATATCACTCATTGTTGCCTGGAATATTTCTGGTGCAGATTTAATTCCAAACGGAATTCTCCGGAATCTGTACCTGCCATATGGAGTGTTGAAAGTACAGAGTTTTGAGCTCTCGTCATCCAGATGTATCTGCCAGAAACCTGACGTGGCATCAAGTACAGAGAACACTCTCGCTCCTGGCATGCGAGCGACAACTTCTTCAACAGTTCTCATGGGAAAGTGTTGGCGTTTGATTGCCTTATTCAGGTCACGAGGATCAATACACACACGCACTTTGTTGTTAGGCTTCTGCACTAACACCATGCTGTTTACCCAGTCGGTTGGTTCATTTACACGCTGTATCACATCTAACTGTTCCATACGCTCAAGTTCTGCTTTCAGTTTTTCTCTTAGTGCAACTGGCACTCTCCTTGGTGGGTGAACTACTGGTGTAACACTCGGATCCAACTCGATGTGATGGACCGTGTTTTCAATACACCCGAGTCCTGAAAACACATCACTGTACTCTTTCAGTACATTGTACTTCTCAGCGATGTTCACTCGCTTGATTAGCTTCAGCACGACTGATGTTTCAAGACCTAGCACTGATGGGGCGTCTCCATCGACAATGTAGAACTCAATGTTTTCCTGTTTTCCTTGGTACTGGCAACTCAACATTACCGTTCCACTGGTTGTGATTCTGTTACCGTCAAACGTCACCAGACGAACATCAGATGGATTGAGTGGAGTTGCGTGAATTCTAGGTATTGCATTAAATGCAGCTCGTGACATTATATTGCACTCTGCTCCAGTATCAATCTTGAACTTGATCCGAGTTCCATTGATGAACAGTGGTACAACCCATGCTCTGGTTGTACACCCTGGCATTGTCACTGTACCAACAAAGAAATCATTGTCACTAGCACTGTCACTTTCTTCTTGCTCATGTTCTTTGTGCACGCCATATACATGTCTCCGGTGTCTGTTCTGTGTCTTCTTCTCAGGACACTTTGACGCAAAATGTCCAAACTTTTTGCATTTGAAACAGGTTGCGCCCTCAGCTGGACATCTGTTCTTGTCATGGTCTATACCACAATTCCGACATCGATGCGTTGACTGTTTCTGTGACGACTGTTTGTACGATTTCGGCCGTGCACCACCACCTCTGGCTCTCACGCTGTGTACTTCAGCTGTACCGGTGGATTGATGACTCAGCTGTTTGATCTGGCTGCTACTTGCCTCACTAGCACGGCATATGTCAACCGCTTTCTCTAGTGTCAAGGTAGATTCTCTCAGTAGCCTTGCACGGATTTGATCGTCTCGAATACCACAAACTAGTCTGTCTTTCACCAGTCCTTCAGCAAGATCACCGAATTCACATGTTTTTGACAACAACTTCAGGGCAGTGACGTATTGTTCAATAGTTTCACTCGTTGATTGACTACGAGTATTGAACACATGTCTTTCCCAAGTCACATTCTTTCTGGGCTCACAATACTGTTCAAACTTCTCGAATATTTTGTCAACCTTTTTATCGTCACCTGCATTGTCCCATGTAAACGTGTTGTAGATATCGATCGCCTCGTCCCCGGCCACGTGGAGAAATGTTGACGACTTGACAGCGTCGGATTTTGATGCCAAATCGGTCGCCACCATATACAGCTTAAATCTCTGCTTCCACTTTATCCAGTTTTCAGCGAGGTTACCTTCTAAATGTAGAATATCTGGCGGTCGTAGTGACTGTTCCATCTTCTCGTCCTTTCTGTATTTCTTTGGTTTCTGACACCATATAATAAGAACGAACACGCAAGCTCACGTCATTGTTATTGTAATAATACCGAACGTCAGCCCTGACCTACATTATAGATATGGTAAGAGCGGCAACATATAAACTACGGAAACATAGACATGCAATATGCAATATGCTATATATGACAGCTTGTTTAGTCCAACCTCGAGGTGTTGTCACGTCCCTGACAAGAGTGTCTAGAATGGTCGTCTTTGGCCGTTTTCAACTGAAAAGGGAGTCGAGGACGGATATTTCTTGGCAACAAGGTGTCCACTCAACGAGTGTGGTCTCTTATTGACATTACACTCTTTGTCGTCATGGAGTCATGTTGAACAAAGCTTATTTTTCACGTCTGAGGACCAGAGGCCCCGGTGGCACAATCGGTTAGCGCGCCGTACTTATAGTCAGTATCGTTGTTGGCTCTAACCAACATCTGGCGCTATGAGACATGCGGAGGTTGTGAGTTCGATCCTCACCCGGGGCACTATATTATTTTTAGGATGAGATCAGATTCAGCAGCATTCCAATTGATGATGAAACATTGATATAACAAACGGATATCACGATTTTTAATGGCTTCGATCCATTGATAATTGTTATTCATTGATAGAAGACAACAGTCTTATTCATTCTAGAATAAATATGTGCGCATGTATGGAGGGTCACACCATGGTTTTCCAGACGAAAAAAAAGACAAAATAATCAGCAGATACAGCAGTAGCAGGGCAGAACAATCGACCAGCGCATTGAAGCACACCAATCTACTAGTATTCAGAATGGAATATATATATATTTTACGTGCTCGATTTGCTGATATCATTCACCTTTTTTACTTCTGATATGTTATCAGTGTGTGTTTCGGATCGGCCTTCATTTTCTTTAGGATAGAAAAGCAAGAGTGACACCAGGATGGCCGAGTGGTTAAGGCGTTGGACTTAAGTTCCAATGGACAGTAGTCCTCGTGGGTTCGAACCCCACTCCTGGTATCTACTTTTGAGTTATAATTCAATAATAATTGTCTTGAGTTACGTCACGGCATCAAGGCACGACACTCTTCAGCAGTTGGATCGCCAAGCCACCATCAAGATCTCTAAATAAATGTCAGGATCTGGAGGCACGACCAGTTTTTTCGCCATACTAACTTTTCAGTAAGTACCATTCTTGGATTCAACCGCCTCTGTGGCCGAGTCGATGGGACCGATGGGTTTTGAAGCAACGAAGCTCAGAGGCGGTAGGTGACGCGGGTTCGATCCCCGTCACCGGCACAATGTAGGTGGAGTTTTCATCCTGGCAATGTAAAGGTTTCTCCATTCGAATGTGCTTTCCAAATTCTAAATTGTCACCCGACGGGAGATGGGGAGAATTGCCTATCAGAATTGCCTATCATCATGGACCGTCGTTAAATAAATCTGATTATTATTATTATTAATATTATTATTATTATTATTATTATTATTATTATTATTATATTGCTGAAGGGGAGAGGACACGTGTTCTGTAACCTCTGTGGAGGATCTCTATTACAAGTTGCAAGCTCCCACGGGAGATACATCCATTATGTTGGAGCCTTGAGAGCATCTGTAACACACCAGCATCGAGACATCTAACGCGGAACCAGAACCGTTTCCATGTTCTTGAACTTGTTTAGCTTGTTTAGTCCAACCTCGAGGTGTTGTCACGTCCCTGACAAGAGTGTCTAGAATGGTCGTCTTTGGCCGTTTTCAACTGAAAAGGGAGTCGAGGACGGATATTTCTTGGCAACAAGGTGTCCACTCAACGAGTGTGGTCTCTTATTGACATTACACTCTTTGTCGTCATGGAGTCATGTTGAACAAAGCTTATTTTTCACGTCTGAGGCCCAGAGGCCCCTGTGGCACAATCGGTTAGCGTGCCGTACTTATAGTCAGTATCGTTGTTGGCTCTAACCAACATCTGGCGCTATGAGACATGCGGAGGTTGTGAGTTCGATCCTCACCCGGGGCACTATATTATTTTTAGGATGAGATCAGATTCAGCAGCATTCCAATTGATGATGAAACATTGATATAACAAACGGATATCACGATTTTTAATGGCTTCGATCCATTGATAATTGTTATTCATTGATAGAAGACAACAGTCTTATTCATTCTAGAATAAATATGTGCGCATGTATGGAGGGTCACACCATGGTTTTCCAGACGAAAAAAAAGACAAAATAATCAGCAGATACAGCAGTAGCAGGGCAGAACAATCGACCAGCGCATTGAAGCACACCAATCTACTAGTATTCAGAATGGAATATATATATATTTTACGTGCTCGATTTGCTGATATCATTCACCTTTTTTACTTCTGATATGTTATTAGTGTGTGTTTCGGATCGGCCTTCATTTTCTTTAGGACAGAAAAGCAAGAGTGACACCAGGATGGCCGAGTGGTTAAGGCGTTGGACTTAAGTTCCAATGGACAGTAGTCCTCGTGGGTTCGAACCCCACTCCTGGTATCTACTTTTGAGTTATAAGTGAATAATTATCTTGAGTTACGTCACAGCATCAAGGCACGACACTCGTCAGCAGTTGAATCGCCAAGCCACCATCAAGGTCTCTAAATAAATGTCGATATCTGGAGGCACGACCATTTCTTTCGCCATACTAACTTTTCAGTACGTACCATTTTTGGCTCTTGGGGAAGGGGAGAGGACACGTGTCCTGTAACCTCTGTGGAGGGTCGCTATTACAAGTTGCAAGCTCCCACGAGAGATACATCCATTATGTTGGGACCTTGAGAGCATCTGTAGCAAAGCAGAATCGAGACACCTGGCGAGGAGCCATAACCATTACCATGTGCTTGAACTTGTTTAGCTTTGGGTTCAATGTGGGTATCAATCTATTATCACCAATAGTCAGATTTTGATGATGCCAACAACAAACCTAATATACAACATTTTGCAATAGAAACAAAGCCCGACCAAATAGTTTATCCAAAGACACACTTCGAGATGTTGTCATGTCCCTGACAAGAGTGTCTGGAATGGTCTTCTTTGACAAGAGTGCCAGGAATGGTCGTCTTTGGCCGTTTTCAACTGAAAAGGTAGTCGAGGACGAATGTTTCTTAGCAACAAGGTGTTCACTCAACCAGTGTGGCCTGTTATTGACATTACACTTTTTGGAGTGGTTGCGAGTGATGTTGAGCAAAGCTAATTGTTCACACCCGAAGCCCCGGTAGCACAATCGGTCAGCGCGCCGTACTTACAGTCAGTATCATTGTTGGCTCTAACCAACATCTGGCGCTATGAGACATGCGGAGGTTGTGAGTTCGATCCTCACCCGGGGCACTATATTTTTTTAGGATGAGATCAGATCCAGCAGCATTTCAATTGATGATGAAACATTGATATAACAAACGAATATGACGACTATCAGTGATTTTGATCCATTTATATTTGTTCTTCTTTCATAAAAGACAGCGGTCTTATTCATTCTAGAATAAACATGTGTGCATGTACAGATGTATGGAGAGTTACACCATGGTTTGTGCAGACGAAAAAAAAATATGACAAAACAATTAGCAGATACAACAGTAGCAGGGGCAGAACAATCGGTCAGCGCATTGAAGTACACCAAGCTACTAGCATTCAGAATGGCTGACGTTATTCACCTTGTTTACTTCTGATATGTTATCAGTGTGTTTCGGATTGGCCTTCATTTTCTTTAGGATAGAAAAGCAAGAGTGACACCAGGATGGCCGAGTGATTAAGGCGTTGGACTTAAGTTCCAATGGACAGTAGTCCTCGTGGGTTCGAACCCCACTCCTGGTATCTACTTTTGAGTTATAATTGTATACTTATATTGAGTTTCGTTACGGCATCAAGGCATCACACTCTTCAGAAGTTGGATCGCCAAGCCACCATCAAGATCTCTAAATAAATGGCAATATCTGGAGGCCCGACCAGTTATTTTTCGTACTAACTTTTCAGTAAGTACCATTCTTGGCTATTGCTGAAGGGGAGAGGACACGTGTCCTGGAACCTCTGTCGAGGATCGTTATACAAGTTGCAAGCTCCCAACGGAGATACATCCATTATGTTGGAGCCTTGTAACACACCAGAATTGAGACATCTGGCGAGGAACGAGAACCGTTGCCATGTGCTTGAACTTGTTTAGCTTGTTTAGTTCAACTTCGAGGTGTTGTCACGTCCCTGACAAGAGTGTCTGTAATGGTCGTCTTTGGCCGTTTTCAACTTAAAAGAGAGTCGAGGATGGATATTTCTTGGCAACAAGGTGTCCACTCAACGAGTGTGGTTTCTTATTGACATTACACTCTTTGTCGTCATGGAGTCATGTTGAGCAAAGCTTATTGTTCACGTCCGAGGCCCAGAGGCCCCGGTGGCACAATCGGTTAGCGCGCCGTACTTATAGTCAGTATCGTTGTTGGCTCTAACCAACATCTGGCGCTATGAGACATGCGGAGGTTGTGAGTTCGATCCTCACCCGGGGCACTATATTTTTTTTAGGATGAGATCAGATTCAGCAGCATTCCAATTGATGATGAAACATTGATATAACAACGGATATCACAACTTTTAATGACTTCGATCCATTTTTAATTGTTGTTCATTGATAGAAGACAGCAGTCTTATACATTCTAGAATGTACTTGTGTGCCTGTACAGATGTATGGAGGGTCACACTATGGTTTGTGCAGACGAAAAACATATGACAAAACAATTAGCAGATACAGCAGCAGCAGGGGCAGAACAATCGGTCAGCGCATTGAAGTACACCAAACTACTAGCATTCAGAATGGCTGACATTATTCACCTTGTTTACTTCTGATATGTTATCAGTGTGTGTTCCGGATCGGCCTTCATTTTCTTTAGGATAGAAAAGCAAAAGTGACACCAGGATGGCCGAGTGGTTAAGGCGTTGGACTTAAGTTCCAATGGACAGTAGTCCTCGTGGGTTCGAACCCCACTCCTGGTATCTACTTTTGAGTTATAACTTTATACTTATATTGAGTTTCGTCACGGCATCAAGGCACCACACTCTTCAGCAGTTGGATCTCCAAGCCACCATCAAGATCTCTAAATAAATGTCAGTATCTGGAGGCACGATCAGTTATTTCACCATATTAAATAGATATATATATATTTTATTTGCCTCCACAAGAGTGGATAGAACACAGTACATTGGGTGAAGTAGGACATAAAAAATCGCTGGAACTTTAAAAAGGTACAAGTAACATTTTTACTAGATTTCGGTTAAAATCGTTAAAGTCCACGATCAGGTTTTTAATGGAGTCTGTATGGCCGTCTGGCTCGTGTCTCAAGAGATTCCGTTTGCAAGAGTTGGCATACACATCATCAAAAATATATTTTATAAAACTAACATTATGGTTGGCACATATGACCCGAGAGCGACCAAGAAGATTATTACATTTTACACAATGAATATTATCTTTCAGAAGATAGAGATAGAAGTCTTTGGCACGAGATGACCCTGAGAGTGCGGTTTTCAGCAGGCTGATTTGGGTGATCTCCACAGAGACTGATATCTTATTAATCTTTAGTGCAGTAAGAAGTGGCGTATTCCTGCAGACTGAGGGTAGACCCAGTGCTGTCTTCAGCAGGGTAGATTGGGTTTTATCCAGTTTTATGATATCCTTCTTTTTTAGGTCCAGCGAAGCACAGCCATACTGAAGCATTGGTCTCACAGCTAATGACCAGATGTGAGCAATAACCTGTGGAGAGTTAATTGATATTAACTTTTCAGTAAGTACCATTTTGGCTATTGGGGAAGGGGAGAGGACACGTGTCCTGTAACCTCTGTGGAGGATCTCTATTACAAGTTGCAAGCTCCCACGGGAGTTACATCTATTATGTTGGAGCCTTGAGAGCATTTGTAACACACCAGAATTGAGACATCCGGCCAGGAACCAGAACCGTTACCATGTGCTTGAACTTGTTTAGCTTGGGGTTCAACTTCGAGGTGTTGTCACGTCCCTGACAAGAGTGTCTGGAATGGTCGTCTTTGGCCGTTTTCAACTGAAAAGGGAGTCGAGAACGGAAATTTCTTGGCAACAAGGTGTCCACTCAACGAGTGTGGTCTCTTTTTTTATTGACATAACACTCTTTGTCGTCATGGAGTCATGTTGAACAAAGCTTATTTTTCACGTCTGAGGCCCAGAGGCCCCGGTGGCACAATCGGTTAGCGCGCCGTACTTATAGTCAGTATCGTTGTTGGCTCTAACCAACATCTGGCGCTATGAGACATGCGGAGGTTGTGAGTTCGATCCTCACCCAGGGCACTATATTTTTTTACGATGAGATGAGATTCAGCAGCATTCCAATCGATGATGAAACATTGATATAACAAACGGATATCACGACTTTTAATGACTTCGATTCATTTATAATTGTTAGTCATTGATAGAAGACAACAGTCTTATTCATTCTAGAATAAATATGTGCGCATGTATGGAGGGTCAAACCATGGTTTGTCCAGACGAAAAAAAAAAGACAAAATAATCAGCAGATACAGAACAATCGATCAGCGCATTGAAATACTCCAATCTACTAGTATTCAGAATGGATTATTCCCCTTTTTGCGTGCTCGATTTGCTGACATTATTCACCTTTTTTTTTACTTCTGATATATTATCAATGTGTGTTTCGGATCGGCCTTCATTTTCTTTAGGATAGAAAAGTGAAAGTGACACCAGGATGGCCGAGTGGTTAAGGCGTTGGACTTAAGTTCCAATGGACAGTAGTCCTCGTGGGTTCGAACCCCACTCCTGGTATCTAGTTTTGAGTTATAATTGAATAATTATCTTGAGTTACGTCACGGCATCAAGGCACCACACTCTTCTGCAGTTGAATCAGTTGAAACCTAGTTCACTAAGCGTACCCGGATCTGTCATGGGCCGCGCTACAAATATCCATCAATGCAGTACACCAGAAATCCCGTCCATACACTACATACATACACGGGAACCAAAAATATGCCAGGCGCTGCACTGCGGCGACGCGCCACCAAATATCGCGGACCAAAGTTGGTCGGATGGTGGTAAGGCAAGTCCCCTTACAGGGTTACATTAGTATCATCTATCTATCTATCTGTCTAGTCTTGGCTCACTCTTCATTTCTACTTAAAATTCTACACGTGTGTGAAAAAGACCAAGTTGTTTAGACAGGAATAAGTTTCCATTTTGAACATTTTGGGATTCAGGTTCTACATTTTTTCAAAGCAAAACCATTGTTCATTTCTGAGAAGTTCACTGACATCCATTATCCTGAGAAAATGAAAGCATAACATTTTAATTGGATCCAGTCACATATCACGTGTACTTACATAACCTGCTGTCAGATGGTGTGATTCAGATCAGTTTTCCCTTTTTCTTGAATGGTTGAATATTAGAGTACACTATGGCACCAGGATGGCCGAGTGGTTAAGGCGTTGGACTTAAGTTCCAATGGACGTTAGTCCTCGTGGGTTCGAACCCCACTCCTGGTATCCTAATTTTAGGTTACATGTATATCTTTATCCTTATACTCAAAAATGTTTTTGAAACCGGAGAATTACCATTTTATTGACCACAACAAGGCACAACGTATGTTACCAGTTCACCCATATGGAATCACTGGGCCGCCATCAATAGATGAATACACACAAAACAGTCCTTGGTAGCTCGTTCAGTTAGAGCGTCGTACTTTATGGGTATTCAGCTACAGTCAACAGAAGCGTTTTAGGGCATGTGGAAATTTGAGTTCGACTCTTATCCAGGGCACCAGGTAAGATTTTGTTATTTTTTGTGACAAACTATTCGTCATGTCCACAGGAACACTAACAAAGAATTCGAAATGGCCCGTGCGAACCATGTTGTAACCATGGTCAACCCTGGGAAATTTGTTTTGTTTTTATCAATTAGCCTGAATAACGTCGAACAATTCTCGGCCAATCACAGCGCCGCATTTCTTGCACACCACGTCATCCCTCAAAAAAAAGTTAACCATAAAGCTAAGACAGCTTACCGCACAATATAGGTTTTATATTTTAGATATTCGCCATTTTTCTCCGTTTTCCTTGAAAATGAGATCACTTGTCAAATTCAAGGTCATGAGAACAGCATGTATCATTTCCTACATGTCCACAATTTTTTTCTGAGCTGTATTCAACAATAAGTGAGATATTTGCCATTTTGTGCTATGACATTGAAAATGGAGTCAAAGGTCAAAATAAGGGTCATCAGGATATACAGCATATATCATTTCCTGTGTGTCCACAATTGATTCTCAAGTTGTGTAGTGGATACTGAATGATATCGTCCATTTTGTTGTAAAGTTTTTTTGTTTTGTTTTTTTATGTATGCCTGGTCAACCAGGTAGCTCTATTTTAGTTTTACAAATGATGTTCCCCGCTGATCCGCGATTGGCTATCAATGTTCTGGCCACCAAGAAAGTCAGGTACATCAGACTCACTATAGCGTCATCCGGGACGATCCAGGATTTTTTTTGCAATCCTGGGTGGAAAGGTCCATGTTTTGTTCATGGCGGTCCAGGACAGTCCTGAGCTCATAGAGGATTATCATCGGTGGCCGGGGTTCCTGTGTTGGCAACGTGTTGAGTGGAAAATCGGTCTGTGGTTTTGAAATGCTGGTTCGGGGTCATTGGATGTAATGACATGTTGGTCAGCATGGTTTGGGCCGGTGATCCTGTGACAGTGTCCTGCATGTTGATCATCCTGGCTGGCACCGTATTCAGTTGCAGTAATGCCGTGTTCTACTAAAGGTCCATAGTTGATCCTCGGTGACGATGTTTCAGTCTGGGGGTGATGAGCGGTTGTCGATTCACATGTATTACGACATCTACTGATTTTGGGTGTTCCTGGACGGTCCTTTCTAGGATCAAATTTTGGCGGAACTATAGTTTCACTGATAATGTGACAAAAGGATGGGTTTCACATGTTGTATACTCCAATGAACCATCAGTCCATGTTGAGTGGATTGTTTTCACCTAATTCACTATTTCAACATACTTTCTGATACTTAGTATGACGTTAAGATAAAAGTAAGTTGAGGGGAATCGTGCGATCATTTCCGAGTTACAGGTCCCTGGTCTCTCCTCACTAATCAAATCCGGTCATCAACTTCAGTGTCTTCTCCATGTGAATGTCACTGTGAGTGATCTACGTATCTAGCAGATGTGTACCAAGGTGGCCTGGCCTATTGACAGTTGTATTCTATAGGTAACTGGTGTTGAAATCGGCAGTGAGAAGAGCCCGTCGAAACTGTTCAGTTCCCGAATACCAAACGTTTGACGGCCAAGGGCAGCTAAACACATTCCAAACCAGAAATACAATGACGGACCTCTGTGCAGTCACAGTAGGCAGTAAGCTGGACACAATAAGCTGGAGGAAGAGTATTGGCCTTCCTACAGTAGGAATAATATTATTGACCATTCATCTCTTCAATAAACAAATAATAACAATATAAATAAAAAGCATTTCAGATTTATTATGTCTTTGAAGGGTATAATTAGAGATAATGTCCCAAAATGAAAATGCGCCATAAGCAGGTACGCAATATGAAATATGATACTATTATTGATATCACATTCGCTACAGTCATCCTAAAGCTTCATGCACCTATAAGCTATGTTTCGAAAGGGGTGAAGCATTTATGTATGCTCATCCATCGATGTATCGTATGCCATTTGTTATGTACACATTAATAAATGAAGCGCCACGAACACACAGCACACATACACACATTCGTTAACCTAGGATATATAATCTTGTTACATTTTCACGTTTGTTGCTGTACACTAAGTGGCATGAAATTATTGTTGAGTTTCTAAATAGTAATTTGGTTGGTGTTGATCCTGAATGGAAGACCGTGATATCTTGGGCATCCGATTGGTATACTGCTTCTAGCACCGAATGATGATCTACAAGTAATACAAATAGAAATGCAAGAATGAACACAGCTTAGATTACAGTAGTAGGTTACAGGATCACATCACAGTTGACGAGATATACAGCTGTTAGCAGTGCCGCTACTTACCTCGACCGCTGCCCCACCGGGTTTATCTACTGGTATTTGGAGTCAACGTAGGCCGCGTTGTGATAGACTGTTGTTCCCATGTCGCTAGACTCGGCGTGCGAGGGACCCTGGGGACATAACATGGACATAACACACCTGGTTACTGAGCTGTGCTGTAGGTATATTTTATGTGGTATGGTGCTGAATAGATTAGTGGACAATAGACACAGCTCTACTGTCACTACAATAAACCCACCTGGCTTGGATAACGAGCATTGTACATCAATGTAGTCGATTTCATCTCCCTTTTCTTCTCTTTACGACACCACTGTATCAAGCATACTTGACTATCATCACGTAGTTATAGCGACCAACCAATCACTCAACAAATGCAAAACTCACATACGTACGTTGTATTGGACATCATGGACACAAAAAACTCTACATCATGGAAGTACTTTACATGTATGTACAACAGTTATACGAGAACTCACAGCAACACAGCCCCACACTATTGCGAAGAAGGCCACGATGCAGATGATGATCAGTGCTATAACACCCGGACCCTTGAATGGCATGGGCGGCAAGTCCTGGTCCTCGGGGTCCGAGTCCGAGTCCGAGCACCTGTAGTCAAGGCTGTAGCTGGCCGCCGTGGCCCTCAGGGTCTTGTCCTCGTACCGCGTGACAAACTCGCCCCTGTTGGCGGCCAGAGTCATGGTATCTACCTCAGCAAGCGTGGTTGTCGTGGCACGCCCGTTGTTGTTATCTACCGATATACGGTAGTCCACTACCGTATTTTCTGCTTGAACCTGGCGGTCATAAATTTACAGAGTACAGTATCTCATTACAGTGCACAAACACAGAAAGCAGTTATAATGATGTTAAATTACCAATGTATAGGGGCCTACTCGTTTATTATTTTTTCTTCCATTCTTTGTTTCGTATGTATATAGAACTATCATTGAAATATTGAATACACCAGGTCATGGCCAAACTATTTTGTTGACTTTCATGGTGTTGATGAAGGACAAATAAGGGTGCTATTGCAATATTCACTGATTGTGTATTTCAATAAAATGGTATAACTCACATTGGCGTCGATCCGCTCGACCATCGTATTGATGGCTGCTTCTATCACGGACTTCACTTGACTGTAAGTAAAATTTACATGCCTCGGCACAATGCATGAGAATCAGTTATAAACAAATTAGTATGTGTTTCAAATGTTGTAATACACTCCTGCAAAAATGGCTGGTTTCACGAACAATGAACATGATTCTCGGGAACATGCGATAGACCCGAGCGCCTAAGCATGTTACCGGCTAATCAAGGGCTGTGTACATCATACATCAGAAAATCTTGCAGGTAACTTTTCATTGTCATTCAAAGTCAAATTCAAGTCAGAAACACAAACCTGTATAGTCTATTATACAAAGATTGGACGACCAGCATCCAATCTTTGCTATATTATTAACAACACGCTATTTGTAAAAACCACGCTGATTGGCTGTTATCGCGTCACCGTCCAATATACGCAATCCCATATATACATGACTCGGATCCAATATACTCTTTTTTCGAGGAACAGACAAGCTAATTGGTTGAGGCGACCGCGCTGTCCGATACACAAATGCAATATACCATTTCAGGATCCAGCATACATAATTTGAGAGTGACACGTGGTACAAATAAACCAATCAGAGAAGATGATTCGTGCCGAGGTAATAATATTGTTCTATGGTTATATTTACACGTGTCCATGAGGTCAGACTAAAACTTATAGACTTATAGTATTAAGGATTGATTGCATGTTATGGTCATCAACCTGAAATCGACCAGCTGTCCATTCACTTATAATGCCAATATAAAGGTAACAAATTCATGAATTTACACACTTCCAATCAACGTGAAACTTTGCCTTTCTGATTGTTAGCCATCAAGGATTACTAACCCAGACTCCGTTTATTACTAAACAATGTTAAATTTGTTAAATTCGTCATTTTCATATGTCATTTTTCGACCTATTTCTCAGTATACAAAATACACTCACAACAGGGCGAGCGAGAGGATTATGCTGTACAGCAAATAGCTAGTGAGGCCAGTAAAACTCACAGGTGATATGCACTCGGGTGCACCGAGGTGTTTGGGATTATGAATGTTCAGCTCATTGTTTTCATCTCACAGATAGTATAGCCCTAGATATTCTCATTATTTTGACCACAACAAAGAATAAATATACGCTGTAGCCAGTGTTTGTCAAGTGGAACACACGAATGTTCGTTTCTGGTGAAACGTTTAAAATTATTTATTTAATCATCAAATTGCATAGCTTCCGTGATATCATTCATGAAACCATGTCTCGGTTCATCATCCATGAGTATATTTGTGTGTGCGAGCCAAGTTTTAGGTCGGGGGATTGTTTAGTCTTGGTGATTTTGTTACCTTTACTTTCACATTATAAATCAATGGAAAAGTGCCTCAATGCAGTCAGCGGTATGTTACGTGCCATCAGTCCTTAAACTTATAGTACCTCATTACCATTTAATGGTACTATAATTTTTCTACAACGCATCTTTCTTCACTACATGTAGATAGTAGTGCGTTTTACATGTAGATAGTAGTGCCGAACGAACCGAACGGCCAACATTTAGTTTGAGTGATATATCATGGATATATTGGTAGTGTGTCGTTTCAAGAAGGGAGTTATCAAAAAATTTCTGACAAAAAGCCACTCTGAAAAAGGTATGGCCGTAATTTTACGTATAAATCGTCATTCAAGGTAAAATTCTGTGTCATCAAAAGTCGTCATAATGACGATATGCTCTAAACCGGCATTACTTTCTGTCTAGAAGGCATTTTCTTTTACCACGAAAATATCTGAGCCTGCATGAGACGAAGATGGCGGAGTTCGAAACTTATCCTTTATCTCAAGGCGGAATTTTCGCGAGCACACAAAATGGGCTAAATCGACTCTGAGTCAATAACTGAAAAAAATTCCCTCGAATCTGCCCGAAAAAAAATCATACGGAATTGTAAATATGAATGATATTCGAACGGAAATAAAGATAAAGTTACATTCGGACGACAGAGATGGACAACGACAGACGTTACACCACGATAATAGTCCCGTATTAAAATAATTTCAGCAACTCACCGCTTGAATGTCATAGTGACATAAGTCCCACGGAAAGTCAGACTTCCATGGATGGAGCACGGGAACAGTTGACCTGTAAACCGCAGTAAAATGTAATGAGGATCTCATCACTAATCTGAAATTCATGTTGTATTTCCTTCCATTGAGATAATAAATGCAAAAATTATAAAATATATAAATAATATAATGCACAGACCATTCTTGTAATTTTATATATATATGACATATATCAAAGTCATGTTCAGGTATGTCGTCGAGACTAATCACTGCAGGAAATTTGAAGTCAAGTTCCACCACCAATGAATTCTCACATGGTCAAGATTCAGTCTCGAACACCAAATCCGCCAGATGCAGACTGAATTTTGATCATGTGAGAATTCATGGTTGTTGAAAATTGACTTCGGATTTTCCGCAGTGATTTATGCTGTGTCTCGTTTCGGACATTTTCCACAGTTATCATTAGCATATTTCAAAGATCCCCGACATGGTACAGGGGAGTATTAAGATATGCATTACGATATTTGTACGAGCAACCATAAATGGTGATGAGAAACCCCATGACGACAACTCATCATAAGCATTATTGAATGTTCGATAGGGGCCGGTCATTATTTACTGGGTGGGGGGGTTGGATGTTTTTTCCGAGAAAAGAGTTTTCAAAGTTTGACCCCCCCACCGATATCGAAAACCAATCTATGACCCCCCACCAAGATCCAAAATAAAAGTATGACCCCCCCAATCCCCATGTATGAATATAAGGCTATGCTTCACAATTGATGACAATTATAACGCACCAGTATCATAATATATATATGATACTTGAATGCTTTTTACGCTTTATTTACATTTCTATTGAAACAATTGTGACTTTTGTCGCAAATTTTTGATACTATAAGGTCAGTGAATTTTATGATTTGTGGTCTTCGTGTATCCACCATTCCTTCGCTTCAAGTGTGAATGCCATTACAACAATTATTACTTGTATGCATACTATATATGGGCACTTAATTATGACAGATGATTGAGGGCAAAACCAGACCCACTCAGGTTCCCTCAGTATATTGTACCCCAAAATTCTTCAAAATCACCTTAAAAACAACAAAATTTTCTTAAAATCTCAGGAGTCTGGTTTTGCGCTCATTTGAAATATGCTTCTAGAAGCCAATTGGTTCCTAAAAATTGTTGAATAGGAGCGAAATAGGAGCCTTTGGCTCCGGGATAAAATTATAAATTTTGAGCCCTGATGCACACGGATTGCGGCATCTCTTGATGTTGGTGTTCCTGAATGGTACTCTGCGGGATCCGGTTTCAGTGAGATTATGGTTTTACTGAAAATGTTATAAAATTCCATCGCATACTCCAATCAGTCCATGTACTGATATTTATTTAACTACATGTATTTTACTATTCAGATTTTCTCAAAATAACTCAATTTCAAACTCCGACCCCCCCCAGTCCCATCGAAAATAAAAGTATGACCCCCCCCCCCCAATAATGTTGAAAATGAAAGTGTGACCCCCCCCCCCCCCCCAGTTTTTACCCAACCCCGCACCTGATAAATTATGACAGGCCCCATAATTATGTCAGTACAACAGACATATGGTGTAAAATTGAAGGTAATGAGCTGGACTGCGATGGATGTGCAATGTAAATTTGAATATAGTCCATGCACTTTATTTCTAAGACAAGAGCGACGTACATGCAATGTATTTCCCACTCACAATATGGCATGGGTGGTGAAGGGCCTATGACTCACCACACTCAAGTCTCTGGTCATCCTCTAGATCGTGCCTGCTGTTGGGGATCTCGAGGCCTCGTTTGTCCACACACCAACAGGTGCGTGTATCGTTACACTGGGTGCTAGCGTAGTTACCAAGATCGTCACACTCAGGCAGGTTCCCGGTCAGGCCTTGGCTGATCTTGGAGTCCACGTGTCGCTCACACACACCCTTCACTACGGGTTCAAGCACACGACATTTAGAAGAAAACCTCCCTATTTACCTCTACACTACATCTAGAAAAATGTGTGCTATATGTACAGTACCTCCGGCAAGGTACACCCAAGTTTTACCCACCTGTAGGGCAGTCGACAATGTTGTCTCCCGCATCGATGAAAAAAGTGCTGCAGTCGGTGTAATCTACAACACAAATCGCCCCAGAATCGCGGCGACAGGTTTGCCCCAGACACGGGTAACCACACTCGACGTTCACGGCAAACTTGTCTGTAGTCGCAAGATTATGTGTATTTTCAGTCTCTACGTCAACAATATGTCCTTTCCCTTCACCAAATGTAATTTGCTATATATAAATAACATAAACGACTGTGGATTTCGATCAAACATACGCCGTGTACACGTGTAAATATTCCGAGTTTTAATTACGGTGGTTTTTCCAGACACAATCAGTCCTGGTCTTGTAGAAAGTAATCGCGGCACAGTCATCTCCTGCGAAGTTCTGAGTACAGACAATCTCGCTGTCACTAAAGTACCAGTCAGACGCTTCAACCCACGAACAATCACCCTCAGCTGGAGAAAATCAACCGAAATCAGTAACACATTGAGCTACACCTATATAGCTTTACCCCATCGAAAAGCTCTCGATTCGATCTAGGATGTCAATTCAGACTAAGCTTCTGGAGAGTTCACCACGTTTACTGTATTGGCAAAGGACTGGCCTGTGACGTACGTAGACACGTGACTTCCTGTCCGGTCTCGTCTGTAAAGATGACTTCGCAGTTTTGACAAATGCTGGCATGACACTTGATGTTCTGGTTGGGATGGTTACAGCTGGCTGTTTGACAGGCGTCTGGGCACGGGTAGGGCAGTGCTCCGTTATTGCATTCTGTTATACCATTGAAAGAAAATCCCCGTAAAATTATTCGTGAATGGTTAATGCATGCACATTGTCAGTGAATTGGATAAAAAATACATACTACGCTCATTAACGATCTACAATCCTTGTATATCACATGGATATGGAACACTCTGACATTGAAATGTACTCACCCACAGGATTGCCACCACTGTTATATGGATCTATCCCTAGAACACAATATAGTTATAAGGTATGGATGACGTTAAACCAGAAACACAAACAGTCAAATGGAGTGTTTAAACATAAAACATCTGTAAACGAGTTTGTAGTGTTTTTTACACTCGAACGAATCGTATCGGATTGGCATATCTACCGGATTGCGTGCAGGTAAGTTCTCCAATAACCATGGTATGATCCACAGGTGATCCCCCACTGTCCACGCACCAGCACAGGTCACCATGACACTGTTTGTTTTCGGCTTCACCACTGTACGAACACGTTGGCATCGTTACTCCGGCTACAAGGTCAACAACTGGGAGGAAGCGTGGAAGGAAGATTCATTACAAAGTCAGTTTAATTAACAGCTGGAGTTATTCACGTATTCTGATAAGATTCGCAACGAAATAAAACTTTACGACTTGTTAGGCCGCATATATATTAGTACATGACTGATGGCGCAAGGAAGACAACTTACTGACACTCGGCGGTCGGGCAGGAAGAGGTCTTGGGGTGGTCGTAGGTCCAGTAGGTCGAAAGGTCCCCGGAGCCCTTGGACCTGGCAGACCTGACGGAGTGCTGGTCGTCAACATTCTCAACGTGGTAGTGCTCGGTCCACGTGCGGGTGTTGTCATCCTGGACTGGTACTCTCTACTATTAAACCACCAAATCAGCTGGTCAATGTACTGGTCCGGGTCTTGGTCTCTGATGTATGGAAGTGTAGCCAGTGCCATCTCCTCACAATCTGCATAACACACAACAAGACCTTGAATCGACTTTGTTTATTGGAGCTGATGTTTCAGAAGTGGATGATCGACCAGTTTAAAACTCTTCGATTTATGTGATCTAACATACCAGTCTGTGTGGTACAATAGACTTGCTGGCTATCTCGACGGTCGAAGAATTCTGGTACACACTGATCCCCGCACGGGTTGACCAGACACAGGTAATAATATGGACCAAAGTTGGCACACGTAAAGGCACACAGCAGAGGACTGCACTGCTTGTATGTAGAACTTCTCGGGCATACTGAAACCAACAAACGGCGTCATTTGGGTTCTTTGATACACCATTTTTTTCAGTTTTTGTGCGCGTTTGTGTTAGAGCTCTACATAGATTCCTGTGTTTGATTTCTCAACAACAAAAAGTTACTAAAGGTGTACCTTCCTCAGTAGATGAACTTGTATCTGAAAAAAACAACAACAACAACCTTACCATGAAGATGAATATTCTGTGACATTCATTCATAAATATTAATATTATTATTCGGTTGGATAAATATAACCGTAAAGTACCTGATAGGCGAGCAGTGAGCGAGTGGGAGGGCTGGGAGCGCGTTTAATAACTCACAAAATATCATGATTTGAGGCACTTCTCTAGAAAAATGCTAAACTCGCGAATTTACGGTAGCACGCACATGACTTCGTTTAATCAATACTTCATTGAAAAAGAAATTAGAGACTATGCTGTGAAACTACGTAATAACAAAGCATACAGAGACGATCATCTACTTAATGAATATATCAAGTATTCCATTGATATAATGCTTCCAGCTTATGTAAAATGCTTCAATGTAATTTTAGACACCGGCATAATACCTTCACAATGGCTGAAGGGCTCTATAAAACCTACAAAAGCAAAGGGGCAAAGGACGAGGTAAATAATTACAGAGGAATAACTATTATCAGTTGCTCTGGCAAACTATTTTCATCAATGATAGACTGAGCGAATTTCTAAATGACCAAATCTCCTAGGGGAAGAACAAATTGGGTTCCGCAAAGGATATTCTACAACCGACAATGTATTTACCTTGAAATGTATCATTGACTTCTACCTTGCCAGAAAGAAACGCCTGTATTGCTGTTTTGTTGATTATAGCAAAGCTTTTGACTCTGTGAACCACCTCAATTTATGGTCCAAAAGTCTTTCAAACAACATAAATGGCAAACTCTTCGAAGTTATTGTAAACATGTATAAAGGATGTAAATCTTATGTGATTAATAACGAAGGAATATCTGATTATTGTGACTGTATAAAATATTTCCGGCAAGGAGACAACTTATCCCCATTCTATTCGCGATATATCTGAATGACTTTCGACAGTGTAAGTCCTCCAAATGTGCAGGATTATCCGCCCCTACTTGTGCATATGGCAACCAAGATATTGTTTCCGCCTTTTAAAACCTATTTGTACTTCTCTACGCTGATGATACTGTAATTCTTAGCGAAAGTGAACAGGATATGCAAATAGCTCTAGATGCACTCCATGAATACTGTGATACTTGTAAACTCAAGGTTAGGCCTAATACACGAAAAAACTAAAGTAATGATTTTCTCTAGGGGTAAAGTCCGAAGATTTGGACAATTCACATATGACAAAGCCCCAGTTGAGGTAGCTACATGTACTAAGTACACTTACCTCGGTATCACACTAAATTATAATGGTAAATACAGTTACAGTTTTTATTTAACATAGCGCACTTTTATACAACATGGTCAAAGGCGCTTCACAATTTCATGGATAACACATGATATAGGTGAGTCTTTAACTCCGATTTAAAGTGTTCAAGTGTTCTGAATTTGTTCGATCTCAGCTGAGGGGGAAGCGCATTCCAGAGGCGAGGTGCTGCTTGTGCAAAACTGCTGTCCAGAGTTTTTGATAATTCGCATTCAGCTGGTATAGGCAGGAACCCGACGTAGAAGACCTAAGCTTCCTGTGATGGCTAACTTCCAAGGATTCGACCAGATAAGTACCAGTATTTTGTATTCCACTCTGAAAGGGATTTTGAGCCAGTGCAGTGATTGAATGGAGCTGGATATGTGGTCATATTTCCGGAGATCGTACACGAAACGGGCATACATATTTTGTATGGACTGAAGTCGTTGTAAGTCCTTCTTTGGCGCACCAAGCAAAAAACCATTGCAGTAGTCAACTTTACTCATGACTAAAGCCTGCACTAGCACTTTCTTCGAATCAGTGTCTAGTAAAGATCTGGCTCTGTATAGTTTTTTTAGGGTTAGATAGCACGATGAGCACACTTTGGACACTTGGTCTGTCACGGTAAGGTTAGCACTCAGCTGAAAGCCCAGATTTCTAACCTTAGATGATGGATGGATATCACTATCGCCGGTCCTGATGGAAATACCTTTCATTAAGTTTTAAAAGGTTTATTCTCATCCATGATCGAACTGCGGGGAGACATGATTCAAATCGAGATACAGTGACGTCAACATTTGCTGGGTCGTTGTTGAAATACAATCTGGCAATCAAGAGACTCCATGAAATAGGGTCAAAAGCTATGTCCGCACTACTCCAAAAAGGAAACACACTGAATTTGGACACTGACACAATGTGTCACTTATTCGACACCAAGATCACCGCTATATTAACATATGGATGTGAACTGTGGGGCTATGCCAATACAAACATGTTGGGAAAATTACATTTGCGCTTCTGCAAATACTAGTACCTCATGAAGGTCAAGAAAAGCCCATCTAACGTTATCATATACGGCGAGCTGGGTCGATAGCTCATTCACTTCCGGGCCCTCAACTCATTTCTTGGACAGATTGTTGAACTCAACTGATAGCGTAACATTGTCAAACTTGAGTAAGTTCATTTAAAAAAACTATACGTGCCACATCAGGTCAGTAAGAAGTAGAAATGATGCAATGTTGCTATGACCAGAGCAAACATTACGACATGACGTGGCCCTCGAAATTACTGTTTTTGAAAGTCATCTAGTACGACTAGCGTAGTAGACCTACCCATGTAAATATATTCCTAGTCAAGTGTTTACTAGTAAGTATTACAAATTCCGTCCTGTATAACGGACTTCTAGTATTAGCTGATTAGTATTACTGTGCCATATAGATATAGTATGTGATGTAGAATAGTGTGTTCTTTTGTAGTATAATGCTATAATTTTATTATGGTCTGTGCTTTAATAATAATTAGATGATATATCATTATTATTATTATTATTATTATTAATATTTTTTACACGGAGGTTTTTTGGCCAGTGTGCGCATGCGCATTTGAGGCTTCCGGCAATGGCGTCTCCTGACACTGGTGCGAAATACAAACATACAAATTCATTCAACTGTTGCTTTCATGTGTACAAAAATAACTGGTCACCTGAAATCGGCGGGAAACTTGTTTTTGAAGCAGAAGTGAACAACGAACACGATCGGTTTGCGGTCGCCGTCGTGAAAAACCAGTCCGTAGTAGGACACATGGCCAGGGAACACAGTCGGGTGTCTCACTTATTTTTGAAGAGGTGTGAACAGATCATTGCAACAGTGATCGGACATCAACTAAATCGCGGTCTGTCATTGGGAGCCAGCCTGTCCAGCATGACAATAGGCTCATATCCATGCACCTACCCTCCCCCCCCCCCCCCCTCCAAAGTTTGGCTTACTAGTGTGTGTACATGGGGCCAAAGAATGAACTTCCATCCAATTCTCTGATTCGTACGCGTGATTCTAGGTATAGATTTTTTCCCGCGCACTCACCCGATCTTCAAAAAGAGGGGTGCCTTTCTATTAGGTTTCTATTACCGATAACATGCTTCTATTAGGTACTTTACGGTATAGACATTCGGCCATGTATGAGAACTACCTGGGTAAATGTATTGCAAAATGTCAGTGTGCGATAAAACTTGTATAGATTCTAGATATCTACTAATATTCATGAGATTCTGGAAGAAAATACATGTATGTAGAGACGAAGGCTGCTTGTTCACAATACAATCATACCGAAACAGTTGGGCATTCCCCGTGTGGTCGTGCCGTCTACTTTTTCTCCCGTGATCACATCGACACACCAGGCGAGGCCGGTAAAGTCGTTAACCTGTATCGCCTCAAACAGCCCGTCCTCCTGGCATCTGTAATTCCATAAAGTGTACTTGACATGACCAGTCAAAGACTATTTGCAAAGCTATACAATGTTAAAACTTCTGCGCTAAGTCTTTCGTACCTTGGTACGAAAACTGGCTGGCGACTATTCCGCAACGTATTCAGTGCATTATGCTTTGCTGTTAAGCATTTGGACGATCCTGCTGTTTGTCAAAATGTTCATCAATATGAGTATACAACAATGTGTGTAAAGTAAACAGTTGGCATTTTGATGTTCACATGTACATGATACATTATGTCTGATATAAAAAGTCATTCGGTAGATAGTATTTTGGGAAAAAAACTTGCACACATAGTAGGCGTTCATGTGTTGTAATTGCTCTCACCTATCTGAGCTTCGGTCACAGAACAGATCGCCAACAAGACAGAACACAGCAGTACCCGAGATCCCATCTTTCCCACCAATATCTGCACGAATGATATGTGGATGATGACATCATATAGTATTTCATAGGAATAAAAAGAGAAGACTCCTTTCGTGTTATGGTGGAGGGAGTAGAAACATCTTCACTCTATGTCCCCCAATAATATTGTTTGTCAGCCAAATATGCCTGTACCCGTCACTAAAACATGCCTGCCACTAAAACATTCCGTAGCTTGATACTGCCACTAAAACTTTCCTGTATCTGACAATGCCACCCGAACATGCATTTTTGTACCTGCCACTGCCAATAAAACATTCATGTACCTGACACTGCCACTAAAACATTCTTGTACTTGACACTGCCACTAAAACATTCCTGTACCTGACACTGTCACTTAAACATTCCTGTACTTGACACTGCCACCCAAACATTCTTGTATTTGACACTGCCACCCAGACATTTCTGTATCTGACACTAACACATAAACATACCTGTATCTAACACTGCAACCTAACATTCCTGTACCTGACACTGCCTCTCAAGCATACCTGACACTGTCACTAAAACCTTCCTGTACCTGACACTGCCACTCAAACATTCTTGTACCTGACACTGCCTCTCAAACATTCCTGTACCTGACACTGCCTCTCAAACATTCCTGTACTTGACACTGCCTCTCAAACATTCCTGTACCTGACACTGCCACCCAAACATTCCTGTACCTGACACTGCCTCTCAAGCATACCTGACACTGTCACTAAAACCTTCCTGTACCTGACACTGTCACTAAAACATTCCTGTACCTGACACTGCCACCCAAACATTCTTGTACCTGACACTGCCTCTCAAACATTCCTGTACTTGACACTGCCTCTCAAACATTCCTGTACCTGACACTGCCACCCAAACATTCCTGTACCTGACACTGCTTCTCAAACATTCCTGTACTTGACACTGTCACTAAAACATTCCTGTACCTGACACTGCCACCCAAACATTCTTGTATTTGACACTGCAACCTAAACATTCCTGTACCTGACACTAACACTAAAACATTCATGTACTTGACACTGTCACTGAAACATTCCTGTACCTGACCAATTACTAAAATATTCCTGTACACTGCCACCCACACATTCCTGTACTGAACACTGCCACCCAAACATTCCTGTCCCTAACACTGCCTCTCAAACATTCATGTACCTGACACTGTCACTAAAACATTCCTGTACCTGATACTGCCACCCAAACATTCCTGTACCTGACACTGCCTCTCAAACATTCCTGTATCTGACACTGTCAATAAAACATTCCTGTACTGAACAATGCCACCCACACATTCCTGTACTGAAGACTTCCATCCAAACATTCCTGTACTTGATACTGCCACCCAAACATTCCTGTACTTGATGACACTGCCACTAAAACAATCCTGTACTTGAAACTGCCACTAAAACATTCCTGTACCTGACACTGCCACCCAAATATTCTTCGCTAATCAAAATTACCACTAAGGCGATGCTTTTGTAACGATAACCTTTTTTTTTGCTTCAAATTTACAAAGCAAAAATTACTGATATCTGGAGACACATTGCATGATAACATTTATACTGATGAGCATCACATGCCCCTGAAACAAAACAAGCTACTATAATATCGATAATCAAACCTACCTTGAAAATCGGCTGTTAAAATGTTTCTCCGAATGACAACATTGCCGGAGATGAGCGGAGATGTCGCCGAAAGCTATGTTTAGGCTACAGGAGAGGGGTAGGTGAACTCCAAATACAGATGTGAAAATGTGCTTGAGAAAACCTGAAGGGACAATACATGTGTATTTTTGTACATGCAGGAATAGTTATGTATATAGTTGTGTGCATGCGGTCTAAGCCTGTCAAACAAGCCATGCTTCCATGCCTCGCCTCGCCACGCTCAGCTGACGCTCTGTGAATGGAATCTAGCTGTAAATAGTGTGGGCGACTTGGCCTGACAAAGACTTATGTTACATCATTTACTGTCTCGTGTTGCTTTGTGCCCGTGTTTGTTTGCGGCCACGAGTCTAGCTGAATGTGGTGTATTACCTCCTTCCATCATTGTACATAGCATAAATATGGGTTTGAATACTAACTGTTAAATACAACCAATTTTATCTGTAACGTGTAAAATATAAATGTAGCAATCGATAACAATAGATGCGAGAGAGAGTTTTTTTTTTGTCTGAGAGATATTTTACGTGATTTTATGTGGTGTGTTTTGTACGATTACAGGAAAACTCGATCGTTAAATGGAAAATTATATCAGTGTACACGTTTTGGCCCGACGTGATATCTTCCAAATATATAAATTCACACCACTACGATGGGTTATTTCTGCACATTTATAAGGGGCCGGTCATTATTTACTGGGTGGGGGGTTGGATGGTTTTTCCGAGAAATGAGTTTTCAAAGTTTGACCCCCCACCGATATCGAAAATCGATCTGTGACCCCCCCACCAAGATCCAAAATAAAAGTATGACCCCCCCAATCCCCATGTATGAATATAAGACTATATATGCCTCACAATTGGTGACAATTATAACGCACCAGTATCATATGATACTTGAATGCTTTTTACGCTTTATTTACATTTCTATTGAAACAATCATGTGAGTCAGATTCACTACCCGGGTCATCCGGGGCGATCCAGGACTATTTTGCCATTCTGTGTGGAAAGGTCCATGTCTTTTACATGGTGGTTTGTGATAGTCCTGAGGTCTTCGGGGAATATCCTCAGTGGGGTCATGTGTTGACAAAAATTTGAGTGGAAAACAGGTCTGTGGTTCTGACATGCTAGTTCGGGTTCATCGGAAGGGATGATATGTTGCTCAGGGTGGTATGGACTGATTGATCCGTGGTTTGTTTGTGACAGGACCCTGCTGATCTGGGTACGTCCTTGCTGGCACCGTGTTCAGCTGTATTGCTGCTCCATTAGGTCCAAAGTTGATTCTTGGTGACAATGTTTCAATCTGAGTGATGAGCGTTGATCAATGCACATCAGGGCTCAGAATTGCCACTTGTGGGTAGCCATAGGCCCATAACATTTCAGATTTGCTCTCAGGCAATAGAGCCCTCGAGCCAATTGGCTGATGACAATCTGTAAAGTAATATTGAAATATGCTTCTAGAAGCCAATTGGCTCCTAAAAACTGGAGCGAAGTAGGAGCTATTGGCTTTTTTGAGCCCTGAACGAAATTTTGAGCCCTGATGCACACGGATTGCGGCATCTCTCGATGTTGGTGTTCCTGAATGGTCTTCTGCGTGATCCGGTTTCAGTGAGATTATGGTTTTACTGGAAATGTTATGAAATTCCATCGCGTACTCCAATCAGTACGAGACATGTACTGATATTCAGTGATATTGAGTGGATTTTTTCCACCTAATCATTTAACTATTTTACTATTCAGATTTTCTCAAAATAACTCAATTTCAAACTCCGACCCCCCCCAGTCCCATCGAAAATAAAAGTATGACCCCCCCAATAATGTTGAAAATGAAAGTGTGACCCCCCCAGTTTTTACCCCCCCCCCCCTGATAAATAATGACCGTAAGGTAAATTTATTGTAAATAGTGTGTTGGAAGATATAGCTTGCGAGGCGTAACAAATGTATGATACCCGTTGCAAAGGTTTTTTAGGTTACCGGACCTTTGGTCCGATAACCTATTGCCGTGGCGTTGCGTCCGTCGTCGTCGTCGTCGTCCGTCGTCGTCCGTCTACATTTTTATCTTTAAAGTTTACGATCGAATCTTTCTGAAATTTTGCACAAAAATGCCTAAAAGTATTTCGAGAAGGAGGTATATTTTAGTTTTTTGATTTTCGCAATTATTTCAAATTGGCGGCCGTTTTCGTCGAAAAATGGCCAATTTTGGACTTTGGCTGTCGTTTTCTCAAAATCTGTTCAGTAACTTTTTTTCTTATCCATGGATAACACTCCTTATCTGTACCTCTGTGACATGTATAAATTTCGTTGCCCTTGAATCGTTCGAAGTGGGCCATTTTGGGCCCAAACTCGGCCCAAATGGGACTTTCCCATGTTAAATTCTCCTATGCTTTATAATGGGACACATTAAGCCTAATATCTCACTCAATATTGAGATTAGAGACTAGGAATCAATCGTGGACATATAGGAAATAATATGTGCTGAATATTGTCGTGACCTTGAATTTGACCTTTGACTTCATTTTCAAGGTCACAGGACAAAATGGCTAATATCTCGCTTATTATCGACTTTACAGCTTAGGATTCAATTGTGAACATATAGGAAATGATATATTCTGAATATTCTTATGACCTTGAATTTGATCTTTGACCTAAATTTCAAGGCCAGTCATTTTATTTTCAAGGTCAGAATACAAAATGGTTTATATCTCTCTTATTATCAAATTCACAGCTTAGGGGTCCATAGTGAACATATAGGAAATGATGTATGCTGAATATTTTGGTGATCTAGAATTTGACCTTTGATCCAGTTTTCAAGGTCAAAGAACAAAATGGCTAATATGTCGCTTATTATCATCTTTACAGCTTAGGAATCAATTGTGAATATAGAGGAATGATATACACTGAATCTTTTCATGAACTTGAACTTTGACCTCATTTTCTAGGTCACATCACCAATCACAGAATGGCTAATATCTCACTTATTATCGATTTTACAGCTTAGGAATTTACTGTGGACATACTAGAAGTGATATATTTGTTGAAAAATTATTTTCAGGGTCACTGGACAAAAGGCTAATATCTAAAATGTATATTGTCCGGTAACCTTTCTTAGCCCTTGGGCTAATTTTTTATTCCTAAGTAACTTCTACAAGCAACGCAAACTTGTGTTCCCCTCTGAACACTTGTAGACACTTCCTGCATGGCATTCTGGATATGATTATCGTATATGCATCTCCCCTTCGCCCTTCTTCGGTTTACGTTCACTTTGTCAGTTTTAGTGGATAAATTTATAGGGTTGGAATAGGAGACTGGGGAGAAAAGGGGATGGGGTAGTGTCACAGAAAAGGACATCCAAGATGGCCGACGATGCCTACCAATTGTCATGTTGTTTTTTTTTAACCTATTGCTGATGCTGCTGTTGTCGCAGACTGGATGTCCACCTCGAATCCCAAGCCACATGTCCACACAAGAGTTTTATTCCCCCCCCCCCCCCATATCTCAATATTTTCCGTAATTGGTATTTTTAATATTTCATTTTTGCAAAAGGAACACAATACTGAGCATTGCTTATGTTAATTGTTAGCGATCATCAGCGTTCACGTTAATCAATTACAAATGTAACAAAAACCATACAACAGCCCGCGCAAACCGTTCGTTAGGAACGAGCACGTGACCCCCGAAGACTACTGGCGGAGGCACCGTTCGCGGAAGAACCGTTCGCGGAAGAACCGTTCGCGGAAGCACCACTGGCGGACGTACCGTTTGCGGAAGCACGTTCGCAGAAGCATCGTTCGCGGAAGAACCGTTCGCGGAAGAGGACCCTTCGCGGAAGAACCGTTCGCGGATGCCGCCTTCTCCACGTGGTGACGAGCACGGAAGAGACCTTCGCGGACGAGGATGCGCGCGCAGCCACCCTGGCTATAAAAGGGAGAGCGGACGGCCGCTCTGAGAGCACTGCAACAGCGACATCGACCGTGGGGAGATCGTCACCGCCACAGCCAAGGGACTCGACGACCTCCGTGCGGACGACTCCTTCTTCAGGGCCTTTGAGTCGACGGGACTTACGACTAACTACCTGGAGAAACCATTCGACTAACGGAACGGGAAACTTCAACGGGAAGGGACAGAGAAAAGCCTCGGCGAAGAACTCTTTTTAGTTGTGCCCTCGTGCACTAGTTATTTTTAAACGTGATCATACAGTGCTCCATGTTTGAACTTCATATCTGTACGTCACGTTGGTGACCGACAATTCATTGATGATGAGATGTTGATAAATCTTCATTTATTTACGTCTGAGTTGATTCTTGCCTGAAGTAAGCCGGTAAGCTACTGAGTGATGATAAGCACCATTTAGTGACGGCTCTCGAATCACAACGAGCGGGAGTTACAAAAGTCGGCCCAAGTATCGTACACTGCTCCTTAATACTACTCGTCCACTGAAAACATACCATTTAATCCGTCTCGCACCTTTTAAATCCTTATTGAATATAGAGGGAGGCGCAGGATATGATACTTGGGCCCAAAAGTCTATACGATCAAGAAGCAGGGTTTTTGGGAAGACAAAAACACACACAACCAGAGGTACCCACTATACGTCACACAAATAATTACAGACAAATTCATGCTCCAAGGACGAACGATTGACAAGTATGTTCGCCATATGTCCAAACATTGTGGTGTGTCCTATATCGGCACTGCATTGCAATGGATTTCTTACACCAATGAATATAGCCTTGACATTATAGAAAAAGATGACGTTTTTGGCCTAGGATCTCTGCCGAGCCGACCTGGGCTGATCTGACAGGGTTCAACCTCAAACAAATTGCAATACTTTTTTTTCACTCTTCAATAGGAATACAACAATCAGTGAAGAATCTACTCGAATCAACAAAGTGGAAGAGTGTCTAATTAGCATAAATCCAAGATGGCCGCCGCGGACTTGTCAGAAATACCGAAATCAGCATATCTCGGCTTTTATTCATGCTATCGACACGATTTTGGTGTCTAAACAAATGGTTTTCAGGTCGAGGAATTCAAATGGCACATTGAAACTTTTCATAAATGTCATTTGTTTGAGTTATCGAACTTCTTCATGTGATTTGTAAGACGATTTTATGAAACGCGATGTGTCGGACACACAAAAACGGATCACGTTCTTGCCTTGCCACATCTCTAATGTGGCAATAACATAGTTCCAATGTGACAATAAAATTTCAATACTTGAGCAATGATGCGACACATTAGTATGTCTTGATTGGGCGAGTGGAAGTGAAAGAATGTCTAATCAGCATAAATCCAAGATGGCCGCCATGGTCTTGTCGGAAATACCGAAATCACCATATATATCTCGGCTTCTATTCATGCTATTGACATGATTTTGGTTTCAAAACAAATGTTTTTCAGGTCAAGGAATTCAACTGGCACATTGAAATTTATCATAAATGTCATTTGTTTGATTTATTGAACTACTTCATGTGATTTATATGACAATTTTATGAAACGTGATATGTCGGACACACAAACACGGATCACGTTCTTGCCTTCAAGGATCTCCATTTTGGCAATAAAATATAGTTCCAATATGATAATAAAATCACAAAATCTTGAACAATGATGCGACACATTAATATGTTCTGATTGGGTGATTGTGGTGGTGTTTATGCCCAAGGATGTCAGAATATATGTTACCCCATTTTTGATACATATCAAACTTCTCTATTCCTTCTTGCAAATACATGTACCATACTTCAGTGGGTAGTGCATCTTGCACCTACCGTAATATCCTGAATATATCAATGAATATTTCTCTTTTTGGAATCAAAATTGAAAGGTCTGGAGGTTTCGACATTCTGGAGGAAATCCGGACAGGAGGTTGTGTCTGCGGATGTGTCCTCATCCATGGCTCTGCACGCTGGGAAAGGCGATCTCCAGAATCTGAGGTTGAACGCCGGAATTGGAGGTTGAACGCCCGAATCAGAGGAAATCACGAAAAGAAACAAAACATTGTTAGGGAAAAGCCCTCAAAAGGTACGTAAAATCGTCCGTGTCATCGGTATAACAGTGTGCATCAGTTATGCGAATGATCATTGTCCCTCGGTAGAACAAAAACTCCTTAGTATATCACACAGTTATCTGATAAATCGCGGCACAATTTTAGGTACTGAAACAGGATCTAGGCGAAAAAACGCATCGAATGAATAAACCAGTTTAATTCACTAAATAACCAAATATAGTACTTGAGATTGTACAGAATGGTTGTTTAGGTGCAAAAGACTTTATATCTGACCAGATTTCCTGAATGCTTGGCGAAATGATTGAGTATTCAACGTGAAATGAAACTAGGCTGCAACTCCACGAGTATGAGGGCTCATAAAAACGGCAACACCGGAATTTACGGAACAGAGTGACGAGTGCTACCAAGAACACATTGCTCTCAGGGTTTGATGACGTCTCTGCTTAGGTGATTTGGGCTTCATGACATACGAAATATACAGCCATGTGGTCTTTTTCTTCGCACATGCACCCAAATTCAAGATCCGTTAGATTAGTGTCAAAGAAATCTGCAAACATAACATAATATACATGCAAGGACAAAACTGTATCATTGTGCGGCGTTAGCCGTACTATATCTGTTAGTGTAATTTTGACCCCATGGTACTACTGGTGAGGAGCTTGTCCATGCGTGGACTTCTTGCTACCGAATTAAGTCAGCGATGACATTATCCATATTTTATGTCATAATCTCAGATTACAACAAAGTTAAGTAGCAAATATTGAACAAAGAAAACACACACCTTGGTCATTTGTGGAAAGTGCAACTAAAACACATTTTGGCAAGAATAATGGACGAATCGACAAACAAATGCGAGTAACAATCAATTTTCGCATGGACAAGCTCGGCACCAGTATTGGAGGTACTATGGTAGTGTAAGACCATCTACGAGAATTGTTCTCTGTGAGAGGGAAGTAGAGAGTTATTACAATACGAGTTCGAGTTACAATACGATTCGAGTTCATTGTTTCATATTGTTATCAAAGCGGACATCTTTGCTGTTAACAAACTAATCAATAGGCTTTAAGTTGATTTCCAAATATTGAGCAAGGGAAACACACACCATAGTCCTTTGTGGAAAGTTCAACCAAAACACATTTGGGCAAGAATAATGGGCAACTCAACAAAAGAGCAGGTGAGAATCAATTTACGCATGGACATCAAAATATTCGACAGGTTGTCATTCAGGTTCACAATTAGAATTTTCATATCACATAGAAACAAGACCCACAATATTTTGTTTGGTTGTTTAACCAAGAAATGGGTTTCGTGTCTACTTATCCTTGATTTTTTTTCGTGTTCACTCAGCCTCGAGTACTGGTTCTACTCTCCTTTGTCCCTGTGGCCGCACACGTAACCTCAAGTTCTGCTGTTGTGATGCTTGTACCTATCTACATGTATTCTTTCTATACTGCTACGTGTAGCGTTTGCCATTGTCTTCACATGTACAATGTACGCAGACGAACAAGGCCAAAATAAATACTTATTTCGTTTGTGTCCCCTTGTGCGTCGTCTCAAACGTCGAGTGTCAGACTTTTTGACTTTGATGGTATTCTACAATCAGCGGCTACATTTCATTTTGTGTCGGTTAATTAGTGTCCCAAAATGGCTGTATTAGTCACAATGGGCAATGATTGCTTGCAGAAACCGATCAGGCAATGGATTGTAAGAACTACGAAGCAATCAATTAGCAAAAAATCCTTTACAAATTTATTCTTTTAAGATTATTGTTCATGATAATACAGTAACACTGGTTGATAACAAGGGAGTCGTCCAGTATACGATTGTGTAATTTCCAACGATGGCTTCTCTCTTGCGGCGGAAGAAAGGACACTCGAAAACCAATAACGAGGTAGATACAATACAACCAACAAAATGATGATGACATGAGGTAATCAGGTAATAGTAATGGTGTCCATGATATGCGCAGTAAATTCTGAATAAACACATGCGTTCAACCAAATAATACAAGAGTAGGTCCCTAGATCTATCAAACTCTTGCGGAAGGCAAACCTACAATCAACATTTTTCCAAGTGTTTTATACAAACTAGCAAACATATTGCTCTTTCATTGCCACCCAATTCTACCTCGTTATTGGAAATCATGGAGTTGCCGTCCTCAATACACATGGAGTTGCAGCTGTCAAATCGAAATGTGCTCATAAATCGTGTTTTATCAGATGATGTGTACATACTGATGTCTCTGTTGTAGTAATAAGTTAACTGGCAATTATTCCTGTGCGTGAAACTTGTGTATTTTGCCACATATCCCTTCGAAATGTCAAATTTGGTTGCAACTTCGCACTCCGTTTGCGTACGGATATTGACCCGCTATTTTGTGTCCCAGTTTACGGCCTGGTCTGTGCATTCTCAAACCAATCTTGCTTATTCCTGAAATCCATATATGTTCGCATGCTCTATGGACACATTCCTTTATGCCAATAATCGTTATGAAATACTGTATTCACCCAAAATCATAGGAGCTACTCACAATGTTTTGCTTTCTTTGCGCCATTTCCTCAGATTCGGGCGTTCAACCTCCAATTCCGGCGTTCAACCTCAGATTCTGGAGATCGCCTTTCCCAGCGTGCTCTGGTCTGGATAGCTTATTCGCTACTCTGTAATCTGTTGGAGTCATCATCTGATCCACAGATATAATTGGCACCCGTTTGACTCGTCGTCACCTGATAAGAATGTGGTGCGATTCTTTGAGTGAGTTTGTAGTTCTGTCATAGAAGCGTTGCTGTTTGCAACTTTCCTCTCGGTGACAGTTTCTTGTGTCTCGAAGTCTGGAAGTCTACTCCGTAACTGTCTGTTTATTAGTAGCTGAGACGGGACTTGCCACATTCCAATGGTGCAGTGCGGTATGCCAAAAAAAGGCATATGAGTCCACACTGTTCTCTTTGCATTATTTCCACAGTCTCTTGATAGTTTATTTTTCTTTTTAGTTGTGTTTTTGAGATGAGCAACATCAGGGTAGTTCGAGTGATAATCGAACACAATCAGATAATATCGGTCCTCGAGGTGGAATAGATCCGTGTCCACTTCGTGCCATGCTGTGATGATGATGCTGGTGTATAGGACAGTTAAAGGTCTTACCGTTGCAGCCTCATCATCAAACGTTGAATTCTGCATGCTGCCCTGTAATATGTTCGAATGAATAAGAACACTTGGCAACAAGATGTTTAATTCGACTTTCATCATATACAACGTCAATACTCAACCTTCTCACAAGATCTAAGCGTTCACAATCATTAACACCCATGATTGTTTGGCCCGACTGGATGACTACAATCATACATTAATAGGTATTGCCATGTTTAGATACCTGCAGTCTATATTTTCTTTGAGTTTTAATCTTTGTGCCACTGTAGGCTGTCATTTGTTTTTCTTATTCTGCAATGTGACGTGGCTGCACAGCCAACTGTATGAAATCATCATTCAGTATCAAGTTACTTTCGGTCCCAGTGTCTAACCTGACAGGCAACAAACTCTCATTCACAATTAGGGGTGTGAGACCCATTTCAGTGTTACAACATTACAATTAACATCACCATGCTTATTCATTGTACACTCATTTGCACTATCGTAATGTACATCATCATTTCACACGATGTACATTCTCATTTCACACGATGTACATTCTCAGTACATTCTCAGTTCACACGACCAAAATCTGGTCACTTTTATCATCTTCCTGATTTTGAACTACTTGAACTGTTTCATCAAGTTGTACCTGCTTCCATAGCGCAGAGTCTCGACGTGGGTTAATCCTCCACAAGTCGCATGTTTTTTTTCGTAAGTGGGGCATCTACCAAAGTGATGTGTATCTCGAGACCAGTTGCGGGCTGCCGGTTGCTGTTGATCACTTGGTCTGGCACTGGTATCTTTCTCGTTGGACCACGATGACTGTGTTTTCGGGCCTTGCTGTTGATACGTTTGCTGTGGCTGTCGTGGCCGCTGTCCACTTGCAGGTTTCGATACTTTGATTTTTTGCTTATGGTCCCTTGACCCAACATTGCCGCCGCCTTGTTCGTTGGGATGAACGCCCACTGGCTGATTGTTGAAAGCTTTCATTTGACTTTGAGTAACTTCGTTGGCATGGCAAATTTTTACATTTTTTACATTTTTACATTTTTTTTTTACAAGTCAAGTCAGCTTCTCACAGTAACAGCTCTTTTACTTGGTTAGAGACACAATCTGGTCAGAAGAATCACATTTTGCAGATCTTTACTTTCAAACGTAAATCAGTCACGAACGGATCACCATGTTTTTGTCCACGACTGCGGAAAATATACCGCTCATACACCTCTTTCTTTTTGGGCGAGCAATATTATCCAAACCTTTGAATCAATGTGTCATATTCCTCAATTTGTGCTTGAGTCAGATCGAATCAGGTGTTGGAAATGTTGATGTCCCAGGAACAAAGTAGAACGAGTATAAACTAGCATGGGTGAAAGGCAACATTTGACCTGTGGAATGTGTAAAACAGTCATATAAAACAGTAAAAAAATAGAAATATGTGAAAACTCAACCAAATGTCACCCAGTATAAATTTGAGTGTGCTAATCGACTTTCTTGACATTGGAAACATATGGTTACACATCGAAATCTTGTTAATAGCATGCATAGAAGATATGGTGATTTGAGGATTGACGAAAAACGATTTAAGTCGATCAGACTTTCTTACACTATGAGATACTTCAACCAAATGTCATCAAGTATTAATTTGGGTGTGCCAATTGAATTCTATGACCTTGGAAACATATGATTAGACATCAAAATCATGTTAATAGCAGGCATAGAAGATTAGATATGGTGATTTGAGGAATTACGAAAAAGTCGATGGTGGCCATCTTGGATTTAAGTCGATCAAACTTTCTTCCACTATGATATACTTCAACCAAATGTTATCCAGTATTATTTTGGGCGTTGACCTTGGAAACATATGGTTAGACATCAAAATCATGTTAATAGCATGTTTAGAAGATTATATATGGTGATTTGGGGATTTTGGAAAAAAATCGATGGTGGCCATCTTGGATTTACGTCGATTAGACATTCTTCCACTATGATAACTCAACCAAATCCCATCCAGTATCAATTTAGTTGTGCCAATTGAATTCATTGACCTTGAAAACATATGTGCAGACATCAAAAACATGTTGATAGCATGCATAGAAGATTAGATACAGTGATTTGGTGATTTTCGGAATGTGTCTGGCGGCGATCTTGGATTTACGTCGATTTGACCTTCTTCCACTATGTTGAATGGAGTAGATTCTTGATATGTTGTTGATGATATATTTCGTCATCAAAAATTATATGAATCATTACTATTGCAATTTGTTTAAGGTTGAGCCCTTTTTGGACTTAATTGGCTCGGCAGAGATTCTGTGTCAAAAACGTAATCTGACCTTTTGTTCTATAAATAGAAGCGTCGGGAGAAAAATCTTGGAAATCCCCTAAAAGCCGAATCCCATACAGTGGCCCTTTAAAACCCTAGTTCTGTAAATGCTATCGTATGTACAGCTATCCAAAGGTCTCGCTCATTTTGTGCGCCAAAACATATATACCAGGAGTGGGTTCGAACCCACGAGGAATAATGTTCCTTGGCACTTATGTCCAACGCCTTAAACCCTCGGCCATAATGGATTGCATGTTGTTTATTCCGCAAATTTTGCACAACTCAGAATGGATACACCTGCTCCCTTGTGCTTAACGAAGTTCGATATCAGCATTTTTTTTATAGATCCAACTGAAACGAAGATGTCAAATCTTCGACAAGATATATTTTCCAAGAACGGGTGCGAAGGGTGATCATAAATTTTTATGAATTATGCAGCATATTATTGTCACAAAATTCCTCAAACCATGACCTGCTGAGAAGACGTTCATCATCCTTAGGGTGTATCAGACAATGATTACATAAATTTGTTGCTATAGTACGTTTACAGCATAAACTAGTGCCCCGGGTGAGGATCGAAATCACAACCTCCGCATTGAGTACGGCGCCCTGACCAATTGTGCCGCCAAGGCCTGTCTTTGTTGTCCAACATACTGTTCCCAGCATCCTCTGCGCTGAGGCAAGCAGTCGACGCTGTCATTCTTGCACTATAACATTAAAAAAACTAATAATGTATCTTTACGCTACCAGTTTACGCAGGTTAGTCCGCGATATATAGATATATGATATATGATGTTATCAACTACTGCAAATACAATACGAGAGAGGTAAACTAGAAGAAGGAAATTAGAGTAAAAAGCCAATATGACTAGAAACCCATATCGATTTTGCCGGTTCCTTGTACTGCGTAACCCTGTGAACCGTCTGCAACAACTCGGCAACACACGTGAGCTGTTTGTTTACCCCGAAAGTAGCTCCCTATATTTCCCAGAATCCTATGCGTCTTGTAGCAGAGATGAGATTCGGCGTGAATCTCGAGCGATGCAGTGTGCGTTGTCCAACGTAACACTGCGACTGCAGATGGCCAGAAACAACTGTGATTGAAAAAATACCTTAGCGAGAACGATAAATGAAATCATGAATGTATCATTTCCTCCAGAACAGAGTCGTATCTACACTTCAAACAACTATCATTCGAAGAGGATGTTCATTTTCACAGGTAAAACATATATATACCAGGAGTGGGGTTCGAACCCACGAGGACTATTGTCCATTGGAACTTAAGTCCAACGCCTTAACCAGTCGGCCATCCTGGTGAACATTCGCGGACTACATGCTATGATTTATGAATGAGACAGAATACGTTCACCGAAACTGAACAGATAATTCATTCAGGTAATATTGTGAGAAACATGCCCAAAAGCTGGATATCACGAGTAGGATTAAAAAAACTAATTTGATGCCAATATTGAGAATCGACAACGACATGCGTATTCTAAACATATATCATATAGCATGAGATCATGCGTAATTCAGCCCCCTAGGCTTTGTATAAATCTCTCGCCAGTCCTATTATATTGTTGTCTCGAATTAATAGATATCATAATATTGTTAGTTTTTATTCATGATCACGTATGCTACGTAAGCAATCTAAACATTATGTTCACAATATTGTAAATACATTTGAATTATGTTTGAGACTGTCGAATGATACTATATTCCATCCCGTTCCATCCCATTACATTCCATCTCATCCCATTTCAGTCTATTCCATATTCTATTCTATTCTAGTCATTATGTTTCCCAAAAGTTAGGGGGTTCAAAGCTATGAATGAACAACGAATTGTCCAGTGTCCTTGATATTCTTCATCCTTGAGATGTACTAGACAACGATTATATATATATATATATACATATATATATATATATATATATATATATATATATATATTCTCCTATTATACGTTGATAGCATAAAACTAGTGCCCCGGGTGAGGATCGAACTCACAACCTCCGCATGTCTCATAGCGCCAGATGTTGGTTAGTGCCAACAATGATACTGACTATAAGTACGGCGCGCTAACCGATTGTGCCACCGGGGCCTGTGCATGTTTATCTGTCAATCATGTGACTGTAAATAGTAGTAGATGCACTGAAGCAACTGTGGCTGAGAATTACATTAGCAAGAATGATAAAGGAAATCTGAATGTACTGTTTACATAACTAAACATGTATAGCATACTCTAGAACAGTTTAATATTTACACCCAAGCTTTCATTGCACTGTCATTCAAGGGCTTGCTCATTTTCACAGCCAAAATATATATACCAGGAGTGGGGTTCGAACCCACGAGGACTACTGTCCATTGGAACTTAAGTCCAACGCCTTAACCACTCGGCCATCCTGGTGGTCTGTTAATAAATATTGGATGTTTATTCCCCAAATCTTGCTCCAAGTCCAAATGGATCGAGTTGTTCTCTCGGATGTAACAGTTCGTTAATACCAAATGTTTTATTCAATAGATACTACTAAATGAAAAGAGAACACCGTAGTTCACCAATAATTTCTTCAAAGCTGAGTACCAAGGCTGAGGATCGACCACGCAATCACAGTCTCAATGTATAGGATATTATGGCTGTCACACAGGTTCCCAAAAGTTGCAGTGCAATGGTTCACTGCTATAAGTTAACCACAACCAGCTCAGTATCTTTGATATTCGTCATCCTTGGATATGTATTGGACAATGATTATATATATTCCCTGCTATTAAACGTTTGTCAACATAAAACTAGTGCCCGGGTGAGGATCGAACTCACAACCTCCGCATGTCTCATAGCGCCAGATGTTGGTTAGAGCCAACAATGATACTGACTATAAGTACGGCGCGCTAACCGATTGTGCCACCGGGGCCTGGGTTGGTTACTCAACAATGCGAATGCAGATGGACGGAAACAACTGTGATTGAAAAACACGTTAGCGAGAACGATAAATGAAATCGTGAATGCATCGATTCTTCCACAACAGAGTCGTATCTACATTTCAAACAACTATCATTCGAAGAGCATGTTCATTTTCACAGCCAAAACATATATACCAGGAGTGGGGTTCGAACCGACGAGGACTATTGTCCATTGGAACCATCCTGGTGAAAATTCACGGACTACATGCTATGATTTATGAATGATAAAATATACTTTCACCCAAACTGAATAGATAATTCCTTCAGGTAATACTGTCTGGGACATGCGTCCAAAGCTGAATATCGATCTCATTCCATTCTATCCCATTCCATTCCAGTCTATTCCATGTTATTCTATTTTATTCCAGTCATCATATTCCCAAAAGTTAGGGGTGCGAAGCCATAAATGATCGACGCATTGCTCAGTATCCTTGACATTCCTTATCCTTGAGATGTACTAGACAACGATTATATATATTTCATCTTATTACACGTTGACAGCATAAAACTAGTGACCCGGGTGAGGATCGAACTCACAAACTCCGCATGTCTCATAGCGCCAGATGTTGGTTAGTTCCAACAATGATACTGACTATAAGTACGGCGCGCTAACCGATTGTGCCACCGGGGCCTGTGCATGTTTATCTGTCAACCATGTGACTGTAAATAGTAGTAGATGCACTGAAGCAACTGTGGCTGAGAAATACATTAGCAAGAATGATAATAGTGGAGCAGCAGAGAGCTGAAAAGAGCCATATTTGAGGAGTTACCTGAACCGTACAACATTTTTCCACATAGCTAAAATTGATCATTAGGGTCCCTAGGTACCGAATCTGGTTGATGACAAGGTGGGAAATTGGTACGAGCTGAGAATTTGACAGTTTTGTAGACCTACTCTTTTTTCGGCCGAATTTTTCGCTGAAATTCGTGTTTTTGCACATTTCATTCTGTCATATTTCTATGCCACCAAAAATATGCCTACATGGTCAATTGATATCTACACGTCTAACTGGGAGTCTCTTGACACAATTCAACAATAATAAATGAGCTAGTGACCGAATACCCAGCACAAGATCGAAAAGCAAACACTTACCCTAAATGTGCATACGATAAGGATGCAAATTGTAAGAATTTTCTACATATTTCGTTTATTCATGTTTCTATGTAACTTGAACAATGTAGAAATGGTCCAAATGACATTTTCACTTCTAAGTGGATGCCTACTGACAGATTCTGCCCACAATAAATGTACTGGGACCAATGATCCTCTGCCATGATCTCCATCCCATGATCCTCTGCAACCAAGGTTTTTTTTTTAAATTACGTTTTATAATACTACAGAATAGAAGGTACATGTTCAGAGGCCCATCCTGGCAAAATGATTTTCTGGACTTTTTTCAAAATGGTCGTAGTTGTTTTTTGTCGTCCAAAAAAGCTGTTGGACTATACCTCAGTTTCTATTGTCGGTACAGACATGGTTTTCATGGTGTCTAATCCCATGGTTATGATGTTGTACAACCCAATGGTGTCATTGCTGAGTATATGTGACTGGTGGTTGCCTCAGAATTCTAAATGACTGATAATTGGCTGTGACAATGCAGAAATGATCATCGTCATGAAATTTCGTGCCATGGTGCAACTGATATCTATAAAAATCCTGGGGGGAGGGGACTAGATAGATGTTAAAAGCCTTCCACCCCCACATATCAAATTCCAAACAAGATGGATTTTCTTGTTTCCCTGGATATATGACCGATTCTGTGTGAAATATCACATATTTTTGGTCATTTGACCTTTTTTTCTAGTAAGATGATGATTAATGAATATAAACCAGTAACTGGGATACGCAGAAGTGCTCATTATTCAGTTGTGCATGCCATGCACTTTTCAACTCCACAGAAACGAGGGAAATCCTAAATGACCCTCATAGCTGTATAATTTCTGACTAAAGTTAATACCTTTGCATGAAAATCATTGGTAATGATAAAATCAAACAATCCGGTAATGGACAATATATATCTTGTTATTTTTTTTCTAATGCATTGGAATCAAGGCGCCATAGCATGCAAGTAATGTGTATTTCTATTATGTGTTTGTTCTGTCATGAACATGGAGAATATTCTTGCCTCAGTGTCAACACACTCCATCTTTGTTCTGTGTGGCAAACGAAGCATGTTCATCATTGAAGATGTTTCCTGTTGATAGAGTAACATAATCATGATGATCTGTTTAATACAATTAAGCAGTATATACCTTATGTATGATATAGAAATGATGTGAATGCTCTTCGATCAACACGACATGACAGTGAACTGAACATATGTTAAACACCAATGCTCAGATTTGACATCTGAGCTCACGAATGGTCACACAGGAATATTGTACATTAATGTACATTCCTAACAAGACCTTTTCGTTCCCTAGATGAACAGGGTTTTGTGCAATTTGACATCAAAATCAAAAGACACTCTGCCAATTAGTCTGTAGTCGTATTTTAACGAATCTATTAGTGATGACATAGACGTTGACCTGGTCCAGATAACGGTTATTTGTCACAAGATCACGGTTGTATAATGTACTCCTCCTACAAGTGATGTGCTTGAACGACATATCAGAAGTATTTCAAGCAAGCATTGGGATTCGAGCCCATGAACCACTAAGTGTGAAGCCCCACGGATCATGGGTGGACTGAGAAAGAAGGCAAGATGGAAACTACAATACCTTTTGTAGTATTGAAACTACAATACCTTTTGTCAGGGATATCTTGCTTGTTGTCGAATGCCAATATACGAAACCCTGTTCATTTTGCGAATGCAGGTTTAATTTGGCATGCATGTATGTAAAGTTGCAGTTTTGCTGTGTAACCATTTATGAGACTAGAAGTCATATCTAGCATTGGTGGTGAACATTTGACTTGAACTACAGCATTGTGTTCAGTTCACTGTCATACTGTACCTGACAAAAACACACGAATCAATACTATATCATACATGAGGTATAAAATATATGTATAAATGTATTAAGTGCATCAACATGATTATGCTACTTTGTCAACAGGGAACCTCAACAAAGAACATGTTTCATTTCCATGCATGAACAAAAGTGGAGGATGTTGACACAGAAGTGGGGATCCTCCCCTCGCATATGGCAGCTGGCAGAACAAACAAACAAATAATAGAAATATACATTAATGGCAATTTTATGGCGCCTTGATACCAATGCAATAGAAGGGAAATAAAAAAAATCACAAGATGTGTATTATTTATTACTGAATTGTTTGATGTTACCATCACCAATAATTTTTATTCATAGTTATTAATCTTAATTCTTATTCAGAAATTATCTAATTGTGAGGACCATCTTGGAATTCAATTGCTCTTGTGAAGGGGATTGTGTTGCATGGCATGCACAACTGAATAGACGTGGAATCAATACCCAGTATTAAGTATTCCGAGCAAACAAAACAAGGTCCGTTATCCAATCTCATAGTCCGGGGACAGAAAGTCATATCAGGCAAACGAAGTGAGAGAAAACAAAAATGACAGGGAAACTCATGAACCCCCAAAAATGGCCATTAGGAGGTGAAATCAGGTGTTCCGGAAAGAGTGAGCATTTCCTGCCCCACTAGTGGCACCCGTCATGAATTCCCAAAAATTAACATGAAAATAGATCTAGTTGCATGGCAGACATGGATTTGGTGTATTTATCAACCAGATCATGATGACGTCCATAGAATTTCTTAAACGCAGCTATAAGACTTGGTATAACATATCCTTGTCGCAGCAGTTTAGAGACTAGCTGGGCACTTCGATAGACAATAAAAAGCTTCTGCAGACCCCAAATACTGATTGTTAATCATTTATCACCATCTTACAAACAAGTAAGGCGGCAAGCGTCGCTTTCATGGTCAGGTCATATATCCAGGAAATCGAGAGAATCCATCTTGACAATATATCAGTGAATTTTCCCTTATGTTCTGAGCTTGATTTCAGAGGATCATGGGGAGGGTGGGGTGGCGGCATTGGGTGCAGGCACACTATTGTACATGCCCAACTAATTAGTGTATTCACCATACTCTTGTTTACGTTTGTTTCAGGTAAACCATGTCACCACCAAATTTCCAATAAAGGTAAAGAAGTAACACAATTTTGAATAACACTTTGTAATAGATATACACTGAGCGAGAAGTGAACTAGAATATTATGGACCGAGCGGCGAAGCCCACCGTTCCTTGAAATATGCCGAAACATGTGTATATTCGTGGCATGTGTATACTGACATAGTGTTTTGTTTTAGTTGTTGTGATGGTCGGTTTTCCTCCAGTACATTTATTTTGGGCAGATTATGTCAGTAGGCATCCACCCAGAAGTGCAAATGTCATTTGGACCATTTCTACATTGTTCAAGTTACATGGAAAATGATTAAACGAAAAATGTAGAAAATTCTTACAATTTGCATCCTCATCGAATGTACATTTAGAGTTAGTGTTTGGTTTTCGATCTCGTGCTGGTTATTTGGTTACTAGTTCATTCATTATTGTTGAGTTGTGTCAAGAGACACCCAGTTAGAAGTGTAGATATCAATTGAACCATGTAGGCCTTATTTTGGTGGCATAGAAATATGATAGAATGAATTGTGCAAAAACACGAATTTCAGCGAAAAATTTGGCCGAAAAGAGGGTAGGCCTACAAAACTGTCAAATTCTCAGCTCGTACCAATTTCCCAGCTTGTCATGAACCAGATTCGGTACCTAGGGACCCTAATGATCAATTTTAGCCATGTGGACAAATGTTGTACCTCCGGTTTAGGTACCCTCCAAATTTGGTCCCCCCTGCTGCTACACTATAAAGGAAATCTGAATGTACTGTTTACATAACTAAACATGGTATAGCATACTCTAGAACAGTTTAATATTTACACCCAAGCTTTCATAGCACTGTCATTCAAGGGCTTGCTCATTTTCACAGCCAAAATATATATACCAAGAGTGGGGTTCGAACCCACGAGGACTACTGTCCATTGGAACTTAAGTCCAACGCCTTAACCACTCGGCCATCCTGGTGGTCTGTTAATACATATTGGATGTTTATTCCCCAAATCTTGCTCCAAGTCCAAATGGATCGAGTTGTTCGCTTGGATGTAACAGTTCGTTAATACCAAATGTTTTATTCAATAGATACTACTAAATGAAAAGAGAACACCGTAGTTCAACAAGATTTTCTTTAAAGCTGAGTATCAAGGCTGAGGATCGACCACGCAATCACAGTCTCAATGTGTAGGATATTATGGCTGTTACAAATTTCCTAAAACGTTGTAGTGCAATGGTTCACTGCTATAGGCTAACCACAACCAGCTCAGTATCTTTGATATTCGTCATCCTTGGAGATGTATTGGACAATGATTATATACATTTCCTGCTATTAAACGTTTGCCAACATAAAACTAGTACCCCAGGTGAGGATCGAACTCACAATCTCTGCATGTCTCATAGCGCCAGATGTTGGTTAAAGCCAACAACGATACTGACTATAAGTACGGCGCGCTAACTGATTGTGCCACCGGGGCCTGCGTTCGTTGCTCAACAATGCGACTGCAGATGGACGGAAACAACTGTGATTGAAAAATACCTCAGCGAGAACGATAAACAAAAACGTGAATGTAACACTTCATCCAGAACATAGTCGTATCTACATTTCAAACAACTATCATTTGAAGAGCATGTTCACAGCCAAAACATATATACCAGGAATGGGGTTCGAACCCATGAGGACTACTGTCCATTGGAAGTCCAAAGCCTTAGCCACTCGGCCATCCTGGTGCACATTTACGAACTACATGCTATGATTTATGAATGAGAAAATATACTTTCACTCAAATTGAATAGATAATTCATTCAGGTAAAACTGTGTGATACGAGTGGAATAACAAAAGTCTGCAAAGTTCATGGTTAATTTGATGCCAAGATTGATTATCGACAATGCCATGCGTAGTCTAAACATATAGCATGGGATCATGCGTAATTTAGCCCCTAGGCTTTGCATAAATCTCTCAACAATCTTTTTACATTTTTGTCTCTGTTCCGAATTAATAGATATCATAATATTGTTAGTTTTTATTTCTGATCACGTATGCTACGTCAGCAATCTAAAAATTATGTTCACAATATTGTAAATTCATTTGAATTATGATTAAGACTGTCGAATGAACATATACTATTCGATCCCATTCGATCCCATTCTATCCCATTGCATTTCATCTCATCCCATTCCATTCCATAACAGCCTATTCCATTTTATTCTATTCTATTCTAGTCATCACCGTGGCGATACTGGATGCACTAACGATCGTTAGTGCATCCCGCAATGGCAGACAGTAAACACGGTCAGTTTGGTTTTTAACCGTATTTTATCAAATGACAGGTCCATTTGTGATAAATGGATACTCTGAAAGTAGCTTACTGTTTCGGTCAAAGACATGCGTAGTTATTTCAAGCAGATCACGCTTCTTTGTTTAAATATGTTGAGGAAAAGAATTAGCGATAAGATTCACCAACGACAAAAGTCAGATTCCCTAACGATATAGGCTTAATACGTGTATATTGTAATAGGTCCATATCATACACCATTGTGAATTCGTTGATTTATGCGACATAAATTAGCGAATATCACATCAAAAATAGGAAATCTGTACTAGACGATCATCTGTACACATCAATACATGTCAATTGATACTTTATTTCACGTTTAACATTTAAAAAACGTAGATTTGAATTATTCAAGAAAAGATCGTTAGGGAATCTTCACATGTTCTTTAGGGAATTTTCGATTTTACAAAAACAATCGTTAGGGGATCTTTCGGCTTTATTTCAGACGAGTTTTTCATCCTCAAACCAACAAAAATCGCCATGTATTTACAACGAACGGTTGTTTCGTGTGCATAAGAATCAGCAGATGTATGTGTGTATCGATCACAATCGTAATTATCGGGAAAATGAAGGAAATTCAAACGAACTGCGAGTGGGTTCGCCATTGCGAGATGCACTAACGATCGTTAGTGCATCCAGTCTCACCACAGTGAGTCATTATGTTCCCCCAAAAGTTAGGAGTTCATAGCTGTGAATGAACCACGAATTGCTCAGTATCCTTAATATTCGTCATCCTTGAGATGTTCTAGACAACGATTATACATATTTCTTCAAATTATACGTTGACAGCATAAAATTAGTGCCACGGGTGAGGTTCGAACTCTCAACCTCCGCATGTCTCATTGAACCAGATGTTTGTTAGTGCCAACAATGATACTGACTATAAGTACGGCGCGCTAACCGATTGTGCCACCAGGGCCTGTCTTCATTGTTCAACAATGCGACTGAAAATGCATGGAAACAAATGTGATTGAGAAAAAAAAAACGTTAGCGAGAACGATAAATAAATCGTGATTGTACCACTTCCTCCAGAGCAGAGTCGTATCTACATTTCAAACAACTATCATTCGTAGAGCATGTTCATTTCCACAGCCAAAACATATATACCAGGAGTGGGGTTCGAACCCACGAGGACTACTGTCTACTGGAACTTAAGTCCAACGCCTTAACCACTTGGCCATCCTGGTGCACAATCAATAACTGCCCGTCACTACCGAGACCTCCAAACGGAAATACTTCAATTTACTACGAATATAGTAGTACAGGGCCATGCCCGGACAATAATTTATCCTATTACATTGTATACGTCGACAGCATAAAACTAGTGCCCCAGGCGAGGATCAGACGCACAAATTCCGCATGTGTAATCTAGTGCGAGATGTTGGTTCGTGGCAACAATGATACTGATTATAAGTACGGCATGCTAACCGTTTGTGCCTCCGGGCCCTGTACAGCTTTATATGTCAACGATGTGACTGTAAATAGTAGTAGATGTACTGAAGCATCTGTGGCTGAGAAATACATTAGCAAGAATGATAAATAAAATCATGAATGTACTGTTTACGTAACTGAACATAGTAGTACATACCCTATCCTGCAGCCAAGCATTCATTGTACTGTCATTCAAGGGCTGATTCATTTTCACAACCGAAAGATATATACCAGGAGTGGGGTTCAAACCCACGAGGACTACTGTCCATTGGAACTTAAGTCCAACGCCTTAACCACTCGGCCATTCTGACGCACTGTTAGAACATATTTGGATGTTTATTCGCCAACTCTTGTTCCAAGTCTAAATATATCAAATTGCTCGCTTGTATCCAACAGTTCGTTAATAGCAAATTATGATGAAAATGAAAAGAGTACACCTTACATCTAGTTCAACAATAATTTCTTCAAAGTTGAGTACCAAGGCTGAGGGTCTACCGCGCAATCACAGTCTCAATGTATAGGATATTATGGCTGTCACAAAGGTTCCCAAAAGTTGCAGTGCAATGGTTCACAGCTATAAGTTAACCACAACCAGCCCAGTATCTTTGATATTCGTCATCCTTGAGATGTACTGGACAATGATTATATATATTACCTGCAATCAAACATTTGCCAACATAAAACTAGTGCCCCGGGTGAGGATCGAACTCACAACCTCCGCATGTCTCATGGCACCAGATATAAGTACGGCACGCTAACTGATTGTGCCACTGGGGCCCGTGTTCATTGCTCAACAATGGAACTGCAGATGGACGGAATTAACTGTGATTGAAAAATACCTTAGCGAGACTGATAATTGAAATCGTGAATGTATCATTTCCTCCAAAACAGAGTCGTATCAACTTTTCAAACAACTATCATTCGAAGAGCATGTTCATTTTCACAGCCAAAACATGTATACCAGGAGTGGGGTTCGAACCCACGAGGACTACTGTCCATTGGAACTTAAGTCCAACGCCTTAACCACTCAGCCATCCTGGTGCGTGGTTAATTAGTACATATTGGATGTTTATTCCCCAAATCTTGCTCCAAGTCCAAATGGATCAAGTTGCTCGCTTGTATGGAACAGTTCGTTAATACCAAATGCCTGAATGAAAAGAGAACACCGTAGTTCAACAAGAATTTCTTTGAAGCTGAGTACCAAGGCTGAGGATCGATCACGCAATCACAGTGTCAATGTATAGGATATTATGGCCGTCACAAATTTTTCCAAAAGTTGTAGCGCAATGGTTCACAGTTATAAGTGTAGTAATTTTAGCGACTGTTACTCCCGTCCCTCCCGCGCACTACACATTTCCACAACAAACATTCATTCTACATGACTTACATACAGGACAAGTACACACTATACGATCATAAGCATAAACTCCATGTAGTCATGGTTACACACACAGGTCAAACCACGCACCTGCGGCCCCACTTGTTCAGTACACTCGGCCTTGTTTACTCGGCCTTGACCTTCACATGCACTGACTTCTAAACATAGAACTTGACACACATACTCCACACATCACGTGCACAGATACAGGCATTACAAGTATTGACACGAGCCGGGGAAACCCACTTTCCCGGTGACATCAGCGCATTGCAGCATACATTCAACCTATCACAACACCGCTTACACTTGGCGGGAAATTACACAGACACATGATCCCTCGGCCCCAGTTATTTGCGCAGTTGAGAAGTAGATGTCCAAGTGAACGGTTGTATTATATATTGTAACAGGAAGAACGGCCGTGATCATATAAGTGAATGTAAAAGCTGATATAACGTGGATATATAAACTGTCATATATATACAGAGGTCTATACTTAACACTCTATTATTTTAAAGTGGATTTATTATATAGATGGATCCGTATATAGAAAATGTGCAGATCACAAAATGTGCCTTTTCCGGTTCAGACTTGGCTGGCGCAAGCCACGCCGTAATAATACAGACCAGGCTCTGTGCCAAGTGTGCCATTTGTCTACAACCCACGCCATAATATTATGGCCCAAGCTATCTTCCAGGACTGACTGCTGCTCAGAGCCAACGCAGTAATGATATGATCCGGACGGTAACCTTAACTTGGCTGTTTTCTAGAACCCACGCCATAATATTATGGCCCAAGCTATCTTCCAGGACTGACTGCTGCTCAGAGCCAACGCAGTAATGATATGATCCGGACGGTAACCTTAACTTGGCTGCTTTCTAGAACCCACGCCATAATATTATGGCCCAAGCTATCTTCCAGGACTGACTGCTGCTCAGAGCCAACGCAGTAATTATATGATCCGGACGGTAACCTTAACTTGGCTGTTTTCTAGAACCCACGCCATAATATTATGGCCCAAGCTATCTTCCAGGACTGACTGCTGCTCAGAGCCAACACAGTAATGATTTGATCTGGACGGTAACCTTAACTTGGCTGTTTTCTAGAACCCACGCCATAATATTATGGCCCAAGCTATCTTCCAGGACTGACTGCTGCTCAGAGCCAACGCAGTAATGATTTGATCTGGACGGTAACCTTAACTTGGCTGTTTTCTAGAACCCACGCCATAATATTATGGCCCAAGCTATTTTCCAGGACTGACTGCTGATATGATATGATATGATATGATATGATCCGGACGGTAACCTTAACTTGTAATTATTATTATTATGTATAATTATTATTATTATTATTGTTACCACCAAGTTTGAAAGGACCCACTGTCTCCCTTACGAAACGATCGTGCAACGCATAGACAAAACTACCTGGCCTTCGTATTCTTGCGATATGAAAGCGTGCATACAAAGTGGTATCAATTCATTAATATACAGATCTAATCAGCATGTACATATCACCAAGCATTTTGATGGGCTACAGGAATACCCAAGCCCTACGCAATAAATGTCGAGAAATTTGTCCGTGATGTGTCGCATGGTGGCATGGTGGTCCGTGATGTGTCGCTTGGTGGGTTGTAGACAAATGGCACACTTGGCACAGGGCCTGGTCCGTATTATTACGGCGTGGCTTGCAGCCAGCCAAGTCTGAACTGGATAAGGCACATTTTGTGATCTGCACATTTTCTATACGCGGATCCATCTATATAATAAATCCACTTTAAAATAATAGAGTGTTACTATTAGGATATTCAACCGACGTAGGTGTGAGCGGCCCCAATTGTGGTGTGTGTGATTGATCATTAGACATTATCACCACAATAAACAGTTTGAATTGAACTGCCGGCTTGTTGGTCTGTAACACAACATCACAGACATTCGGCCTGATACGGGCCAGTGAACCGTATTCTTCACATTGGCGCCGTAGACCAGGATCTGAGCTAGTCTCGGATCTTCGACCCAGACCTGACCGGCATTGATGGCATTGGCCCCGGGAGCCTCCCGCGGTGAGCCACTCGACCCCACGGATGACGAAGTGACGATCAATCCGAATCCGGCCTTCCGACCTTCCGGCCCTCGCTCAGTTGCCATGAGCGATACAGTTCCACTGTCGCAGGAGCAACAACCGTCCGGCCTTTTCGACTCCATCGGCGACCATTCGACCCTGAGATCGTTTTCGCCGCCTACCGACCTGGTGCAGGAGTTCCTAGACGAAGACCCGCTCGCGCCGTCACATACAGTAAGTGACATTCTGCGTGCACACGCTAGAGCGTACTCGGCCACGCCAGCTAGAGCGACCCAGAAAAGTGACTTTGCCGACAGAAACTATACGCGCTCACGTCAAAGAGCGGGCGTAGATCGTGATATCGACCCAGAACAATTAGCAGTGAACGTTCGGCCGGTAACCATAGACACGTCAATGGTTACGCACCCACCAAGTAACTCTTGGATACGACAGTGGGTTTGTCAGTCTGACAATGTTCCGGAACCGACCCCGCCGAACGCTTATTCGGCCAATCGACCCCTGGCGCCGTCCACGACGCCGAGACAACACGACCCCGCGCCAGAAATGTACTCACGCATACCGACCGAGCCTACGGTGGTAGAGTACACACGACCCAGCCAGACGGGAGCGACATCCGAAGACATCCTGGCGACGACCGCTACCCGGATCGCGACGCCTCTACGACAACAACGACCCAGCGACACGATGACGGAATCTCGCGCCACCATGCGACAAGCGCGACCCCGACAAGCACCCTCGACATCAAGTCGCCGACCCTGCGACCCCGACACGCCGACTTCCGACACACGCGCTCCCGCGCCGACCACGCACCGACCATCGCCGACTACCGGAGAAAACGCGCTTCGATCCGTCACAAGATCAAGTTGTGTCTGCTCCGGCAGAAAGTGTTGTGCCAATGATCGGACCTCCGATCTCGCAATCGGTCGGAAACACCAACGGATATGGTGTACCGCCAGTCGGATACCCTGGCGCAACAAGCGGTGTTCCAAATGGAGTAGCTGTCGGATACTATTCACCGCATGTCGGCTACGCGAACCCACCGCCCGGATATGGTGGCGTTCCCAGCGTGATAGCTGACACCGGCTATCATGGTACACAGCCCGGATTAGTGTACCATGGTGTATGCCCAGATGGATCGGTATACCGATATCCACCACCGGCTGTATTCCCACCCTCAGTCGGGATACCATGGGTGACGCCTCCATACAGTCAACCGGCCCCCGCTGCACAAGCACTACACGACCCCAGTCACACGACGGCACCACCCGCCGCATCGCTCGCCGTCTCCGCGACGACAGCACCGACCGCCCCCGCTAACGCGACCCCGATCGGCCCAGATACGACGGCTCCGGCGACTTCGGCTGTTCCGACTCCGACGGCCACTGCAGCGACTACATCAGTTGCGGTGAGTGTTGATACGCCCACGCCACAGAGACTCACGTCTGAGCCCCAAACGTTGGCTACGGCTAAAATGGCTCAATGGCGTGCGACCTTCAAGGAGGGCAATCTCACTCAATACATTCAGAGTTTCGAACAATTTACCGCGGCTTTCACTTACTCCGACCTCAACAAGACGACGACCTTCCGGAGCACGCTGCGCGGTCGCGCTGAAGAGCTAGCTCTAAATATCCCGGTCGCGACTCCCTGGGAGGAGTTCTGTCGCCAACTTCTAGAGGGCTGGGAACCCGAGCCCCGTCGACAGTCCAAACGGGACGATTTTCCGTTCCTCAAGCGGGAACGAAAGGAGGACGCGGAACACTACATGGAGCGACTCCAAGCCCTGGCGGAACAAGTGTTCGATGACGTTACGCCAACGAACTGTAATTGCACAATTCGTTAACGGCCAACCCGACCCCATTGCCGATAAACTGTGTGCCCTCACTTTTAACAGTTACAGTGAGGCACTTACGGCCGTTCTCAAAGTAGAGAGTCGTCAGCAGAGGACAGCCAGAGATCGACATCGAGGCACACGACGTGCCGACATTTCCGCAAGCGGATACGCGGAAGACGACCCTGTTAATGAAGAACTGTCTTGTGCCATGGGACAAGTCACTCAGGGGGAAACACTAACCCCAGAGCAAATTGCGGCCTACTACGACCCCGCGGACAGTGACACTACCGGCCTGCAAGGTTGCGACGAACATTCAGTGCCGGCCAGCTCACGTGAGTGGGTGGCTGAAGCTTTCCAGTGCGTCCTTAGTGACGAGAATGGACTATGTGAGGAAACGGCTATCTTTTCTGTCCTGCGAACAACGGCCCCGATGAAAGGTGATCGACCCCCGCAACCCAGACGACCCATGGTTTGCTTCTTCTGCAAGAAGCCCGGCCATCGCTGGATGCGGTGCTTTCGGCTTAAGGATGTGCTGGTACGCAACGGCATGAAGCCGCTAGCATTTCGGCCTAATGGTCCCGGTACTGACAGAAGGACAGCTCAAGTGTTGTCAGTACCTAACCAAACCGGTAACCAAACCAAACCGGCCCCACCAACACCTCCGACCCCGTCGTCAAACCAGTAGGGGAAGGTGCTGAGGAGCAAGGGCCTTCCAGACAACAGGACAACGTTCCCCGCTCCACACCCGACTACTGTACCGGTAACGACACCAATAACGACCCCGCAGCCGGCCCAGCCCACACCTCAGCTCCTTGAAGGGGTGTGTACAAAATGTCAAGCTCCGACCCCGAAACCGGCCTCTTTTCATGAAGGGGTGTCCGCACCGCGACCACAGCGGCCACCACGTGGAAACCGTCGTCCTGAAGGGGTGTCACCCCCGACCGCCAACGGCACCGGAACGGACAGCATGTCCGAGATTGAGTGGATCTCCGACGACGGAGGATTCTACGCCTTTCCGAGTGGACCGGAATCCAAACTGCCGCCTCTTCACACACTATTCAGGCCGCCGCCAGACGACCCCGAAATTCCGGCTGTCATCAACAACTCCAGCGCCACCAATCACAAATGCTGGAAGTTGCCGGTACACGTCGGAAACAAGACGATAAAGGCTGTACTCGACTCCGGAGCGCAGATCTCCCTGCTCCGACGCGATCAGCTACGTCACGTCCCCGCCGACCAGCGACATTTACGATCTACTTCGGCTATTATTCGTGACGTCACTGGACAGTCAAGCCCGATCGATGGACTGATCGACCTTCCAATACAGGTCGGAACCAACCATACGGTTGTAACCTTTTGTGTGGCTGACATACATGACGACATGATTCTCGGCATGAACTTTTTCCGGCAAGCTCACGCTGTAGTGAATTACGGTGAAGGGACGATACAGGTACACAAAGAGATCCTGTTCGCACATAAAGACATTGAGGCCAATGTTGTCAGAATGGCCGTGCGACGAGCTGTCACCGTCCCCGCACGCAGCGAAGCAATAGTGGAGCTGGTCCCGACTTCCCGAGTCCGAGTTCGACAACACCCGAGGATAGTCCAGCCACTTACGACCTTTCCCGAGGAAACCGACCTCATCATGGGGAGAACACTTACGACCCTGAATCGGCAGTGCTTAACGGTGTCTGTAGTCAATCCAGCAGATACCGGCATTACGCTCACCCGTTCCGACCCTGTCGCCATAGCAAGCCCTGTCGAAAGTGTCGTCGGAGCTCTGCCACGACCCGGAGAGGAGTCCGACCCGGCCACGGTAGACGCCAGTCACTACCGCGACCTACCGCCACATCTACAAGAAATGGTGGATCGCGCCGGACTAGCGCCGGAACAGCATCGGCGTTGCGCCAACCTGGTTCACCAATACCAGGACACATTCATGCACCCAGACGGCCAACTGGGACGGACCCAAGTCGTCCAGCATAGGATCGACACCGGCAACTCGGCCCCGATTCGACAACGACAGCGACGCGTCCCTCAGGCGCAGCAAAGCATCATCGACGAGGAGATCGACAAGATGCTCCGCTTGGGATGTATTGAGCCGTCAGATTCGCCCTGGAGCGCACAGGTAGTGCTCGTGCGGAAGAAGAACGGACAAGTACGCTTCTGTGTCGACTATCGGCTCCTGAATGACGTCACCCGCAAGGACTCGTATCCCTTGCCCAACATTCAGGACACTCATGACGCCCTGGCAGGCGCCAACTACTTCTCGGCCCTAGACCTGGCCTCCGGCTACTGGCAGGTCGAAGTCGACCCCAGCGACAGACCCAAGACTGCCTTCGCCACAAGGAAGGGACTTTATCAGTTTAAGGTCATGCCATTCGGCCTTAGCAACGCCCCGGCAACCTTCGAACAGCTTATGGAAACCATACTCCGTGGTTACTTGTGGACCCGGTGTATGTGCTATCTCGACGACGTGATAGCTTACGGCAGAACATTCGATCACTCGCAAACCTGGAAGCGGTCCTGGATCGAATCAGATCGGCAGGCCTGAAACTTCAGCCCAAGAAGTGTGAGTTGTTCCAACGGGAAATCTTGTACTTAGGGTTTATAGTGAGCGGCCAAGGAATCCGAGTCGACCCCAACAAAGTTAAAGCCATCAGAGAATGGCCGACCCCGTGCGAGATCACCGACGTCAGGGCTTTCCTTGGTTTCGCCAACTACCACAGGCGATTCATCAAGGACTACGCTGAGATCGCTGAACCCCTCGTAGCGCTTACCCGAGGTGAATGCCACTTCACTTGGGGACCGGCCCAGCGACGAGCTTTCCGGCGACTCCGCGACGCCCTCATCAAGGCGCCCAAGCTCGCTCACCCGACCCAGAATCCGGACGACTACTTCATCCTCGACACGGATGCAAGCGGCTTTGCTGTGGGAGGCGCCCTCTCACAAAGGGTTAACGGGAAGGAGATCCCCATCGGGTTCGCCAGTAAAACCCTGTCCCGGACCCAGCGGAATTATTGCACCACCTATCGGGAACTACTGGCAGTAGTTGAGATGGTGCAACACTATCGGCACTACCTCTGGGGTAGGAAATTCCTCCTCCGGACCGACCATAGCTCGCTGAGGTGGCTGAAAAACTACAGCGACGCCGACGGCATGCTCGCTAGGTGGCTCGCCAAGCTACAGCAGTATGACTTTCGGATAGAGCATCGACCCGGAAAACTACACGGTAACGCCGACGGCCTGTCACGGTGCCACAGTTGTAAACACCAAGACTGTCCCGGACGACTCGTCACACCTCCGACCGACCCAGAAACAAGTTCCGGAGAACTTCCAGTTCGTCGGATAACTGTTGTTCCGACCCAGACAAGGGCAGACCTCCTGGACAGTGATTCGATAACATCACCGGTCTTGCCCCAGCTAGTTTCGGCACGCCAAGTTGTTCGAGTCCGTGCTTTGGACGCCACACTGGATGGACAAAAGTGGCTTTCGGACTATTCGACCCAGGACATTGTCGCGGCACAGCAAGCCGACCCCAGCGTCGGAAAAGTGCGGCAATGGATGTTAGCCGGCACCAAGCCCGACTCTAGAGAAGTCGCCCGCCAAGGAGAGGAGGTAAAGACACTTGTTTCCCGCTGGAACCTCCTGGCACTACAAGACGGAGTGCTGGTTCGACATGTAAAACCCGACCCTGCTGGACGGCCTGTGGTGCAAACCGTGCTCCCCGTAGCACTCAGGACACAAGTTCTGCACCAACTACACGACCTCAAGATTGTCAGACATCTCGGCATACAGCGTACCATCGAGAGAGTCAGGCGCCGATTCTACTGGCCCGGCTTGGCGCTGGACGTCGCCCGCTGGTGTGCCCGCTGCCCGCAATGTGTGACCCGCAAGGGTAAACCGGCCCCAAAAAGATCGCCCCTGACACAGCTACCGACAGGAGCGCCGTTCGACAGAATAGCGATGGACATCCTCGACACCCACAAGGTCACGGGAAGAGGCCATCGGTATGTACTAGTCGTGTCGGACTATTTTACGAAGTACACTGACGCTTTTCCGCTACGGCGACATACGGCCAAAAATGTTGCCGACACCCTGGTGAATCGGTGGATAGTCTACCACGGTGTCCCCAAGGTGATCCATAGCGATCAAGGTACTGAGTTTGAGTCGTCCCTGTTCCGGCATGTTGTGCGTCTACTGGGCGCTAAGAAGATTCGTACGACCCCATACCGACCCCAGAGCGACGGCCAAGTTGAGCGATTCAACAGGACATTGCTCAACATGCTGAGTGCGTTCGTCAGCGATCGTGCAGGCAAAAGCCTGTGGTATCTTCCGACCCTGAGACAAGCGAGGCTACGCCCCCGCCTGCACGATCAAATCGACCCAGACGCAATGCACGCAAACCGGCCCGCTACAGATAACCCCGGCCTTGTTATCTGATTGATATCATTGATGATGAATTATGCATGTCTAATGGACTATGATATCATGTCTTTTCCAATAATAATATATTATATTACAATAACAATATATGCATTTAATATGTACAAGATGTCAGTGAGGCAAATTCGATATATACAAACTAGAGATGATATTATAATTATGATGCCGGTGAAAAATTGGTTGCATTATGATATGTGTTTCGACCCCGTATAACATGTACCATTGATCAAGGCGTATGTTACGCAATGACTAAGATTATCATGTAAAGCTTCAATCCATGTGCCAGCCGAAGAGGATAAAAACCAGTCACACCGTGAGTAAGGCCACTTAGTTGTCGAAGAGGTGATAGTGTGATTCGTTCCGGAGTATGCGTCGACAGAGCCTCTACTCACTCCATGTAATATTCGGAGGAACGGCCCAGTGGTACGGGAACCAGTCACTACATAGCTATCATACCAAGATGCGGCCTGTCATCAAATTAATCACCAAAATATTCAAAGCGCCGCGGTGTGACCGACCCAGTTCATTGCAATTTCGACCCCTACAATATTTGCGGCCCCGTCGTCCTGTGAACTGGCTGAAAATGAATGGAACGATGTCCGCCCCTGTGAGTGATTGATATTCATATCTCAGCCTTTGATAACTGTGTGTCGTCTGTGAAACAGCAATTCGACCCCGTAGTTTATTGTGCGCTAATTTGTGGGAGAAGGAACGATAGACTGATTAGTTCACAAGGCACGCACGAGCGCTAATAAACATTTTAGCTGTTTACAGCACCCACATGAAATCTCCCCTGATAAAGACAATAGTGAGTCGTCGGGCAAAAAGAGCCCAGTAATTCGAACAGTCGACTAGTATAAATAGACAATGATTCGGAACGAGTTATCCAGGGGACGGCAGATGGACATACGGAAATCTGGACAGTGTGAGGACACCCCTACTGTCGTAATGGACTGACCCAAGAGGTCAGAGAAGGATCGCTCCGCGTTTCCCTGACGACGGCCCCGCCTTGCTGTGTGTACGCTTGGAACAATGATACATAGCGTAAAGACGTTTTCTATACAGATAGAGAGCGCCCCCCGGCCCAGTTCTAAGAATCGAGATGCTGTCAGAATCTTTGGGTACGGCTGTGAAGATTAGCGGCAATCAAGTCACTTGTGCCTGAGACTTTGGAGGAGAAGGACTATTGTCAGAAGTTTCGGCTATTGAAATACAGACTATTGATACAGAAACTGTGCTAATCAAATATAATTGTCGGCCTATAAACTTTGACACTGTATAAATCCTGGTCATAAGACTTTGGGAAATAATTCGGCTTTGATTATCGGCATTTGAACTAGGCTGGTTTTGAAGAAATCCGGACTCTATTACAACCAGCCTAGTCAGTACTTGGGAAGTACTTCGACTTGATTTCGGCCCGTCAGCATGGCTGACAAACCCGGAGACGACCGGGAAAATGGCGACCCAGGCGAAAATCGGCCCCGCACAGTCAAGTTGGACGGCGATAATATCACCGTCCAAGTCGTCGACACCGGGGATGAATCGGATCATCCCATAATCGTCCCCGACAACGAAGCTTCGTCCGGCCCCGACTCGCAGCCTGAGCAGCGCGATCCAGTCACACTCAGCGACACGGCAAGTGGTTCGGAGAAGGGAGCACGACCCAAAACGGCCCGAGACAAGCTGGCGCAACGGGGAGAGCGCCATACACCGAGCCCGACTCCGGACGACATTTTCAACATCGATCCCGAACGCTTCCGCCGACTCGAGGAGGGCGGAAGTATCGTCCAGCGTGCGATCGAAGCACGACAGGCGGCCCAAGAGGCTCAACGAGTCGCCACGGCGAGCCGCCAACCCGACCCAACAAATCAGGTGATCGCCCCGATCGCTCCAGCCCCGACTTCACCCGCTTCCAGCTCAGCGGTGGCACGACCTGCGGCCTCCCGTTCTCCAAACAAGAGAACTTACACTTCTTTTAAGAAGAAACATGGAGCGGGAGCCCGATCGACATCTAGCAGTTCGTCGCGCTCTAGTGGCGGATCTGCTATTACGGCCCCGACCTCGACTTTCCGTCGGCAAGTGGCGGAACTGATGGAATTGGTGCCACCTCCCGTGAAACCTTACGGAACTCGGCCCATAGACAGGCACAAGGTTCCACTCAGCAAGCGAAATCGGAGCGCTGGATACGGCCATATGCACAACTTCGATGAGCAGTCGACCCTGTCGGAGGGAAACCGTCTCACGTTGGCTCCGCTACAGCGTGGAGACGGTCGCTACGAGTGCCCCTTCTGCATCGGCGAAGAGGAAGGAGCAGGAGAGCGACAGTGGTCCTCCGTACCACGAAGCGGACCTTTCCGGACGGCCCAGAATCTCGACGCGCACGTTCTAGCCTACCACTTCCCGTTTTTACGCTACTTCGTGTGCCCGGCCCGCGACGACTTCCGGACATTGGCCCAGGAGGAGATGTTCCGGCATCTGTCTCAAACGACCCCGCAACACGTAACGTCGTTCCCATTCTATCAGGAAGGACGACTATCGGCATCCGGCCCCATGCTCGTCAGGTTCGCGCTACGCTGCAGAGTCGACATGCAGCCGAACCCGAATTATCGACCCCCAAGAGTTCCGGCCAACATCCCGATCTTCAGGAGGGATGTTAACACCGTCCTGACGTTCGGCATCTGGCACATGGCGCCAGAGCTCTTTGAGCAATATCCGCCCAACTCGGCCCCGGAAGTGCAACAGGTACTCCGTCGACTGGAGTACAATCGTGCTTCGACCCCGGCAGACGAGATTCGGCTTACCCGCATGGTCAGTGACATTGAAACCATGAACACGCAGGTTCGAGTTCGACGACCCAGCACGATTTTCTTCGTCCGGCCCATCAATTACCAGACGACATCAGTGAGCACGGCGGAGGAGGTCCCGACAACGACCACCGGTGTTTCGGCCTCGGCAGTCGTCACGACAGCTTCGTTCGCGTCAGTGGCATTGCCAGCGACAACCCGACCGGTCACCACAGTGACATCTTCGACCCCGTCTAGAGCTCGGCCTTCGGACATTATACCCAGGCGGATGGTTGTGGAGCAGCCCACGGCTTCTAACGTCACGGACTACCGAGTCCGTGAGGGATTGGTCCCTCCACCTGAGGAGTATCCGCCACTCCCAAGTCGACCCCTGAATACCACACCGGTATCTTCATCACCCGGCAAGGAGACTCCTGAACCAAAGAGTCCAGCTGAGGATCGGCCGCCTCCACTCAGGGAGATCACACCCGGGTCTCCTGCACGTACGTCCCCGACACCGTTTTCGACCCCGGAATCCTCACCAGAGCCTTCGCGACGGATGGTGGAACCCGTCTCGCTCCCGCCGTACCTCACGGAGGAAGTGGAGCCTCTGCGCTCCGTCCCGACACGCGGCACTGATAGAGATCGACCCCGACTTCAAGTAGACGACCCGGAACAGCTTGAGTCGCTCCACAGGGGCCTCGACGAGCGTCTCCCGTTTCATGGGTCTGGCGAGTTTGCGGCCGATTTTCAATTCCTGCGGCAACACAGCAGACGTCTGGCGACCCGTTCGCTTCCCGGCCTGCAGGCGCTACCCGACCAGAACCCAGACCTCAGGGATTTCCTGCGAGATGAGGACGCCCAGCGGCTCCCGAACTACCTCGGGTTTCACGAGGACTTTTGGACGGCTCGTCTCGAACAGGCCGCCCATAACGCCGACCCCTTGCTCTTGCCGTCAGAACCGGAGGAGCACCTTCCGACCCTGTCACTCGCCCGCGCTGATGACTTAGCGCATCAGTACCTTCGGCTCATTCGTCGGGAGTACTTGTCGGCCCTGGATCACCACATCAGGCAGGCAGAGTACAACGGCCTGTCTGTCGGCTTTGGGATGGGTGCTCTGCATGAGCGCCACCAGCCCACGTTCCCGGACGCTCTGTCCGAGGAAAATCTTCGGCTTCGAGTCCGAGTCACTCAGTTGGAGGACCAGGTCGCCAACCAACGACAGGAGATCGCTCGGCTCCAAGCGACTTCGACCCCGACCCCATCGGAAGCACCAGCTTCGTCGGCCCCGACCACTCCGACCATCCCGGGAGAGCTATTGGCAACAATCGTGTCAATCCTGCCAAGATTGCCCCCGGACGAACAGTTGCAATTGATGCGGCAGGCATCGCCAGCGGCCCCGCCTCCTCCCGCCAGCAGGCGTGAACGGGAAGAGAAATAATGTTGACCCTGAACTGTTCGGCCCCTTTGATGCGGCCCAGTGGTGACCAATCATCCTGGTCACAGGTTTATTTGTGTAAATAGTTGTACATATATTTTATCCTAGTCACGGCATTTCGTTTTTATACATGTAATTTAGTTAAGTTTAATCATCATTTTTATTCCAGCAATGAACTTTAAAGAGTGATTTTTCCATTCTATTAGAGAATGTCGAGGAGTTTTGTCTTTATACATTCCATTTCATATAATTCATTCCATTCATTGTTGTGCATGTATTTGTATATGTATCATCGTAGAGACTGTTGACGGACTGACTGCTGACGTTTATTTTGACGGTTAGGAATTTTTATTGTATGTAGTGTTTTCGCATTTCGCGCGGCGTGTGTGTGTGAGTGTTTTTGGGTTTGACCTTTAGGACTTTTTAGCTTTTTATTGTTTAGTTTTTGGCGACGGTAGGGTCCGGGGAGGGTAATTCCGAGGGCGTAGAATTAATGAAGGGGTGTTATGTAGTAATTTTAGCGACTGTTACTCCCGTCCCTCCCGCGCACTACACATTTCCACAACAAACATTCATTCTACATGACTTACATACAGGACAAGTACACACTATACGATCACAAGCATAAACTCCATGTAGTCATGGTTACACACACAGGTCAAACCACGCACCTGCGGCCCCACTTGTTCAGTACACTCGGCCCCGTTTACTCGGCCTTGACCTTCACATGCACTGACTTCTAAACATAGAACTTGACACACATACTCCACACATCACGTGCACAGATACAGGCATGATACTGACATCAGCGCATTGCAGCATACATTCAACCTATCACAACACCGCTTACACTTGGCGGGAAATTACACAGACACATGATCCCTCGGCCCCAGTTATTTGCGCAGTTGAGAAGTAGATGTCCAAGTGAACGGTTGTATTATATATTGTAACAGGAAGAACGGCCGTGATCATATAAGTGAATGTAAAAGCTGATATAACGTGGATATATAAACTGTCATATATATACAGAGGACTATACTATTAGGATATTCGACTGGGAAATCACCGACGTAGGTGTGAGCGGCCCCGATTGTGGTGTGTGTGATTGATCATTAGACATTATCACCACAATAAACAGTTTGAATTGAACTGCCGGCTTGTTGGTCTGTAACACAACATCACAGACATTCGGCCTGATACGGGCCAGTGAACCGTATTCTTCACATATGTTCACCACAACCAGCTCAGTATCTTTGATATTCTTCATCTTAGAGATGTACTGGACAATAATTATATATACTAGTATTCCCTGCTATTAAACGTTTGCCAACATAAAACTAGTGCCATGGGTGAGGATCGAACTCACAACCTCCGCATGTCTCAATGCGCCAGGTGCTGGTTAGTGCCAACAATATATGATACTGACTATAAGTACGGCGCGCTAACCGATTGTGCCACTGGGGTCTGTGTTCGTTGTTCAACAGTGGGACTGCAGATGGAAGGAAACAACTGTGATTGAAAAAATACCTTAGCAGGACTGATATATGAAATCGTGAATGTATCATTTCCTCCAGAACAGAGTCGTATCTACATTTCAAACAACTATCATTCGAAGAACATGTTCATTTTCACAGCCAAAAAAAATATACTAGGAGTATGGTTCGAACCCACGAGGACTACTGTCCATTGGAATTTAAGTCCAACGCCTTAACCACTGGGCCATCCTGGTTCAATGCAGAGATTTGAATGCATATTCCAGAACTCTGGCTCCAACTCAAAGTGGATCAAGTTGTTCGCTTGCATGTAATAAAATTCGATATCAGAAAGTATTACTAAGACAGTTTTCAACAAGAATAGTTATTTTAAAGTGAGTGCCAAGGCTGGAGATCGACCACACAATCACGGTCTCACTATGATATTATGATGGTCACAAAGTTCCCCGAAAGTTATAGTGCAATGGTCGGGCTTTGTTTCTATTGCGAAATGTTGTATTTTACGTTTGTTATTGGCATCATCAAAATCTACTGTATTTGTGGTAATAGATTGATACCTACATTCATACCACTGAGTCGGTGTCACTGCTGGCGGACGTTGAATCTGTCCCCGAGGATACCATCAACTCAGTAGCCTTCTGGCTATTGATTGGGTACTTATGTTCTTGTCATATATCTGTTCCATGGGGTTTGTTTCGGATTTCTAAAATATTTTCATAGGTTGTTGGGCAGTTGTATACTAATTCCATCAGGTGTACAGTAGAAACAACTACATTTAAAGTACTATTAAAGTGCAAATATGATGTGAGCTTATGTGGAGGATTTGATTGATCTGAGCAAAATGGTCTTAACGGCATGTGATTATCACAATCCGTTCAAAAGTTACAGCACTTTGAAGACTGAAATCGGCAAAATTTGCTTTTTCAAATTCATTCAGCTAATTAGTATATAAATGAGATATTCATGACATCATCGGGGGAAGCTGTCTTAATTAGCTACTCTAACATGTATTATTCATTCATTTAGCATGTTTAGTGTTATGATTATTCATGAAAACTTATTCCATACAGTGTTCAATATGAATAATCAGTGTTTTCACTTTCTGAGTTGTTGTCAAGGCAACCAGTGACCTGGTATGGCCCTTAGCAACCATGGTTGCTAGGGCCAAAACTCACTTAGAATAGGGTATGCACAAAAAAAACCGGTGCCGACTCGAGCACTATATTAATTCAATTAAAGTACTAGTAAAGTGAAAATATGATGTTTTGTTATATGAAAGATCTCATTGATTTGAGCAAAATGGTCTTTACGGTATATCAATATCTCCATCCGTTCAAAAGTTACAGCCATTTGAAACTGCCATTCTGGCACTACATTACAGAAGCCACGTGAAAATTTCCAGCAACTCATTAATATGCAAATTGGATGTTAATGAGAGTTCATGACGTCACGAGGGGAACAAATTTTAATTAGGATATTTCAAGCCATGATATAATGATTCTTATTGGAGGTTCTGACGATCAGACTAGTGCATATTATTATGTACCATACATAGTCAATATCCACACAAACTGTACTGTTGCTATGGTTACCAGTCGTTCCGTATAGCCGTAGTTACCAATGGTTGCCATGGCCATTAACTGCCAAGTCAGTCTATCCACAGACTTTCTGTCTATTATTTATGAAATAAATTACTATAGAGCTCAAGTTGGCACCATTTTTATTTGTGCATACCCTGTTCTAAGTGGGTTTCTGGCCCTAGCAACCATGGTTGCTATGGACCACACCAGGTCACTGGTTACCTTGACAACAACAGAAAAAGTGAAAACACTGATTATTCATATTAAAATCTGTATAGAATAAGTTTTGATGAATAATCATAACATTAAATTAATGTATAATACATATCAAAGTACCTAATAAAAACAACTTCCCCCGATTACGTCATGAATATCTCATTTGCATACTAATTAGCTCAATTGTTTTGAAAAAGCAAATTTGCCGATTTCAGTCTTCAAAGTGCTATAACTTTTGAACGGATTGTGATATTTACATGCCGTAAAAACCATTTTGCTCAGATCAATGAGATCTTTCATATAAGTTCAAATCATATTTTCACTATACTAGTACTTTAATAAATGATCGACAGAAAGTCTGCTGATAGCTTGACTTTGCAGGTAACAGCCATGGCAACCATGGGTGACTGCGGATCTAGGGAAAGACTGGTAACCATAGCAACAGTACAGTTGTGTCGATATTGACTATTTGTGGTACATAACAATATGCACTAGTCAGATCTTCAGAATCTTCAATTAGAAACATTTTTTCATGGCCTAAAATATCCTGATTGAAATTTGTTCCCCTCATGACGTCATGAATTCTCATTAACATCTAAGTTGCATATTAATGAGTTGCTGAGACTTATGTAATGTAGTGCCGGAATGGCAGTTTCAAATGACTGTAACTTTTGAACGGATAGTGATATTGACATGCAGTAAGGACCATCTTGCTCAGACCAATGAGATCTTTCATATGAGTACACATCAGTTTTGCATGTTACTAGTACTTCAACACACTGTCTGCCCCTGATGATGCCAGTGTGTGTTTGGATAAACTATTTGGTCGGGCTTTGTTTCTATTGCAAAATTTTGTATTTTACGTTTGTTATTGGCATCATCAAAATCTACTGTATTTGTGGTAATAGATTGATACCTACATTCAGAGTTGTGAGTTAACCAAGATCTTGTTGTATACAAGCTACAGGATAGCAGGAATGGAGAGCGTAAGAATATGTCTGGGAGACATTTTCAAACTCATTGCTATAATATGGTTTGTTTTTGCAGAAATAAGATGGTTACCACTTAGGTTTCTACACCATGTTTGCATGCGTTTCCGTGCCAACAGCTCAAATGCCGACAATCTCTATCCCAACGATACCCCAATTGTCTGTAAAGCTGTGTTTTCATTTTTCGGCCCTTTAGGCATATTCTCAAACCAACTTTTTCGTGGATGGCATCAACCCGTGCAAAAATTCACTGGCCTGGGCGGATCGAAGGATCGAACACGATTGCGACCCCGCTGTATTACATAAACATCCCTGATGTCTGACACGAGACATTGCAAACTGCAGTTCACAGAATACCAGTAACAAAAGCGCGCAACGTATGGTCACCGTGGAATCGCTCGCTGCCTATCACTCAGAGACCTCCACACGGAAATAGTTCAACTCACTACAAATATAGTAGTACCGGGCCATGCCCGGACAATAACTCCTCCTATTATACGTTGACATCATGAAACTAGTGCCCTGGGTGTGGGTTGAACTCAAAACCTCTGCATGTGTACTAGCACCAGACGTTCATTAGAGCCAACAATGATACTGACCATAAGTACGGCACGCTAACCGATTGTGCCACCGGGCCCTGTACAGCTTTATATGTCAACGATGTGACTGTAAATAGTAGTAGATGCACTGAAGCATCTGTGGCTGAGAAATACATTAGCAAGCATGATATCTAGAATCATGAATGTACTGTTCACGTAACTGAACATAGTATTGCATACCCTATTCTGCAACGAAGCATTCATTGTTCTGTCATTCAAGGGCTGATTCATTTTCACAACCAAAAGATATATACCAGGAGTGGGGTTCGAACATCCTGGTTCATTGTTAGTACATATTTTGGATGTTTATTCGCCAACTCTTGTTCCAATTCTGAATGGATCAAGTTGCTCGCTTGTATGTAACAGTTCGTTAATAGCAAATTATGATTTATAATACCACGTCTATTTAATAGATACTACTAAATGAAAAGAGTACACCGTACATGTAGTTCAACAATAATTTCTTTAAAACTGAGTATCAAGGCTGGGAATCGACCACGCAATCACAGTCTCAATGTATAGGATATTATGGCTGTCACAAAGTTCCCCCAAAGTTGCAGTGCAATGGCTCACAGCTATAATTGAACCACAACCAGCTCAGTATCTTTGATATTCCTTATCCTTGGAGATGTACTGGACAATGGTTATATATTCACAGCTATTATATGTTTGCCAACATAAAACTAGTGCCCCAGGGGAGGATCGAACTCACAACTCCGCAGGTCTCATAGCGCCAGATGTTGGTTAATGCCAACAACGATACTGACTATAAGTACGGCGCGCTAACTGATTGTGCCACCGGGGCCTGTGTTCGTTGCTCAACAATGCGACGTACTGCAGATGGACGGAACGACTGTGGTTGAAAAATACCTTAGTGAGAACGATAAATGAAATCGTGAATGTATCACTTCATACAGAACATAGTCGTATCTACATTTCAAACAACTATCATTCGAAGAGCATGTTCATTTTCACAGCCAAAACATATACACCAGGAGCGGGGTTCGAACCCATGAGGACTACTGTCCAATGGAACTTAAGTCCAACGCCTTAACCACTCGGCCATCCTGGTGCACATTTACGAACTACATGCTATGATTTATGAATGAGAAAATATACTTTCACTCAAATTGAATAGATAATTCATTCAGGTAATACTGTCTGATACGAGTGGAATAAAAAAAATCTGCAAATTTCACTGCTAATTTGATGCCAAAAATGACATATAGCATAGGATCATGCGTAATTTAGCCCCTAGGCTTTGTATAGATCTCTCAACAATCTTATTATATTTTTGTCTCTGTTCCGAATTAATAGATATCATAATATTGTTAGTTTTTATTTCTGATCACGTATGCTACGTCAGCAATCTAAAACTTATGTTCACAATATTGTAAATACATTTGAATTATGATTAAGACTGTCGAATGAACATATACTATTCGACCCCATTCTATCCCATTCCATCCCATTGCATTCCATCTCATCCCATTCCATTCCATAACAGCCTATTCCATGTTATTCTTTTCTATTCTAGTCATTATGTTCCCCAAAAGATAAGAGTTCAAAGCTGTGAATGAACCACGAATTGGTCAGTATCCTTAATATTCGTCATCCTTGAGATGTACTAGACAACGATTATATATATTTCCTCCTGTTATACGTTCACAGCATAAAACTAGTGCCACGGGTGAGGTTTGAACTCACAACCTCCGCATGTCTCATAGCGCCAGATGTTTGTTAGTGCCAACAATGATACTGACTATAAGTACAGCGCGCTGACCGATTGTGCCACCGGGGCCTATCTTCATTGTTCAACAATGCGACTGAAAATGCATAAAAACAAATATGATTAAAAAAAAAACGTTAGCGAGAACGATAAATAAATCGTGAATGTACTGCTTCCTCCAGAGCAGAGTCGTATCTACATTTCAAACAACTATTATTCGAAGAGCATGTTCATTTCCACAGCCAAAACATATATACCAGGAGTGGGGTTCGAACCCACGAGGACTAATGTCCATTGGAACTTAAGTCCAACGCCTTAACCACTCGGCCATCCTGGTGCACATTTAATAACTGCCCGTCAGTACGGAGACCTCCAAACGGAAATAGTTCAACTTACTACGAATATAGTAGTACAGGGCCATGCCCGGACAATAAATTCTCCTATTATACATCGACAGCATAAAACTAGTGCCCCAGGTGAGGATCAGACTCACAAATTCCGCATGTGTCATCTAGTGCCAGATGTTGGTTCGTGGCAACAATGATACTGACTATCAGTACGGCACGCTAACCGTTTGTGCCTCCGGGCCCTGTACAGCTTTATATGTCAACGATATGACTGTAAATAGTAGTAGATGCACTGAAGCATCTGTGGCTGAGAAATACATTAGCAAGAATGATATCTAGAATCATGAATGACCTGTTCACGTAACTGAACATAGTATTGCATACCCTATCCTGCAACCAAGCATTCATTGTTCTGTCATTCAAGGGCTGATTCATTTTCACAACCGAAAGATATATACCAGGAGTGGGGTTCAAACCCACGAGGACTACTGTCCATTGGAACTTAAGGACAACGCCTTAACCACTCGGCCATTCTGATGCACTGTTAGAACATATTTGGATGTTTATTCACCAACTCTTGTTCCAAGTCTAAATATATCAAATTGCTCGCTTGTATGTAACAGTTCGTTAATAGCAAATTATGATTTATTTAATAGATACTACTAAATGAAAAGAGTACACCGTACATGTAGTTCAACAATAATTTCTTTAAAACTGAGTATCAAGGCTGGGAATCGACCACGCAATCACAGTCTCAATGTATAGGATATTATGGCTGTCACAAAGTTCCCCCAAAGTTGCAGTGCAATGGCTCACAGCTATAATTGAACCACAACCAGCTCAGTATCTTTGATATTCCTTATCCTTGGAGATGTACTGGACAATGGTTATATATTCCCAGCTATTATACGTTTGCCAACATAAAACTAGTGCCCCAGGTGAGGATCGAACTCACAACTCCGCATGTCTCATAGCGCCAGATGTTGGTTAATGCCAACAACGATACTGACTATAAGTACGGCGCGCTAACTGATTGTGCCACCGGGGCCTGTGTTCGTTGCTCAACAATGCGACGTACTGCAGATGGACGGAACGACTGTGGTTGAAAAATACCTTAGTGAGAACGATAAATGAAATCGTGAATGTATCACTTCATACAGAACATAGTCGTATCTACATTTCAAACAACTATCATTCGAAGAGCATGTTCATTTTCACAGCCAAAACATATACACCAGGAGTGGGGTTCGAACCCATGAGGACTACTGTCCAATGGAACTTAAGTCCAACGCTTTAACCACTCGGCCATCCTGGTGCACATTTACGAACTACATGCTATGATTTATGAATGAGAAAATATACTTTCACTCAAATTGAATAGATAATTAATTCAGGTAATACTGTCTGATACGAGTGGAATAAAAAAAATCTGCAAATTTCACTGCTAATTTGATGCCAAAATTGACATATAGCATAGGATCATGCGTAATTTAGCCCCCAGGCTTTGTATAGATCTCTCAACAATCTTATTATATTTTTGTCTCTGTTCCGAATTAATAGATATCATAATATTGTTAGTTTTTATTTCTGATCACGTATGCTACGTCAGCAATCTAAAACTTATGTTCACAATATTGTAAATACATTTGAATTATGATTAAGACTGTCGAATGAACATATACTATTCGATCCCATTCTATCCCATTCCATCCCATTGCATTCCATCTCATCCCATTCCATTCCATAACAGCCTATTCCATGTTATTCTTTTCTATTCTAGTCATTATGTTCCCCAAACGATAAGAGTTCAAAGCTGTGAATGAACCACGAATTGGTCAGTATCCTTAATATTCGTCATCCTTGAGATGTACTAGACAACGATTATATATATTTCCTCCTGTTATACGTTCACAGCATAAAACTAGTGCCACGGGTGAGGTTTGAACTCACAACCTCCGCATGTCTCATAGCGCCAGATGTTTGTTAGTGCCAACAATGATACTGACTATAAGTACAGCGCGCTGACCGATTGTGCCACTGGGGCCTATCTTCATTGTTCAACAATGCGACTGAAAATGCATAAAAACAAATATGATTAAAAAAAAAACGTTAGCGAGAACGATAAATAAATCGTGAATGTACCGCTTCCTCCAGAGCAGAGTCGTATCTACATTTCAAACAACTATTATTCGAAGAGCATGTTCATTTCCACAGCCAAAACATATATACCAGGAGTGGGGTTCGAACCCACGAGGACTAATGTCCATTGGAACTTAAGTCCAACGCCTTAACCACTCGGCCATCCTGGTGCACATTTAATAACTGCCCGTCAGTACGGAGACCTCCAAACGGAAATAGTTCAACTTACTACGAATATAGTAGTACAGGGCCATGCCCGGACAATAAATTCTCCTATTATACATCGACAGCATAAAACTAGTGCCCCAGGTGAGGATCAGACTCACAAATTCCGCATGTGTCATCTAGTGCCAGATGTTGGTTCGTGGCAACAATGATACTGACTATCAGTACGGCACGCTAACCGTTTGTGCCTCCGGGCCCTGTACAGCTTTATATGTCAACGATATGACTGTAAATAGTAGTAGATGCACTGAAGCATCTGTGGCTGAGAAATACATTAGCAAGAATGATATCTAGAATCTAGAATGACCTGTTCACGTAACTGAACATAGTATTGCATACCCTATCCTGCAACCAAGCATTCATTGTTCTGTCATTCAAGGGCTGATTCATTTTCACAACCGAAAGATATATACCAGGAGTGGGGTTCAAACCCACGAGGACTACTGTCCATTGGAACTTAAGGACAACGCCTTAACCACTCGGCCATTCTGATGCACTGTTAGAACATATTTGGATGTTTATTCACCAACTCTTGTTCCAAGTCTAAATATATCAAATTGCTCGCTTGTATGTAACAGTTCGTTAATAGCAAATTATGTTTGATTTAACAGATCCGGATCGCGTTCCCTCACGATATTATCGCGTTCCCTCGCGATATTATTGTGTTCCCTCGCATTCCGGATCGCGTTCCCTCGCGATCTTGTAGAATAACCTTCTCAGAAGTCGTTGGCGTCAGCACAATGCGAGGGAACGCGATCCGGAATGCGAGGGAACGCAATAAGATCGCGAGGGAACGCGATAATATCGCGAGGGAACGCGATCCGGATTGCGAGGGAACGCAATAAGATCGCGAGGGAACGCGATCCGGATTGCGAGGGAACGCAATAAGATTGCGAGAGAATGCGATCCGGAATACGAGGGAATGCAATAAGATCGCGAGGGAATGCGATAATATCGCGAGGGAACGCGATCCGGATTGCGAGGAAATGCAATAAGATCGCGAGGGAACGTGATCCAGATTGCGAGGGAACGCAATAAGATCGCGAGGGAATGCGATCCGGAATGCGAGGGAACGCGATAATATTGCGAGGGAACGCAATAACCATATGTCAAAAAATATTTTTTCCATGTCCTTTCAGCGGCTCCGTAGTATTGGACAATGATTACATATATTCCCTGCTATTAAACGTTTGCCAACATAAAACTAGTGCCCGGGTGAGAATCGCACTCACAACCTTCACATGTGTCATAGCGATAGATGCCGGTTAGTGCCAACAATGATACTGAGTATAAGTATGGCGCGCTAACCAATTGTGCCGCCAGGGCCTGTGTTAGTTGTTCAACAATGCGACTGCGGAAGCACGGAAACAACTGTGATTCCTGAAATCGTGAAAGAATTAGAGAAACCCCGAGGAACAGGGATTATTCAACATGGTCGAGGGCCGCAACCCGACTCTCGGTATTGTCGCCACATGCCCCCCAAAACATGGCTTTGACATAGCTCAAATTGCTGATTGCCCAGACGACTAAAACAGGAGTTCTTCTTAATAATACTCATCTAACGAGACTCTTAAGGATGTTCGCTCCCTTTCGATCCAAACAGAAGGGCTAAAATTTGAAATTCGTTTGATGATTTTCAGACTTTTAAAGAATCATCAATATGACATTGTACAATCGAAAACAGAAAATTGGGATCAAATATTCTCTTTAGTGTGGAATTATGGGTTTCATCCCCAAAATACAAGCAAAATGGGTTATTTTCAATATTCAATGAACGCTTGTGAATAGATTTTTCTGGAAATTTTTTATTTATCAACTAACTGTTGTATATGTTTTTGATACAAAAAATATGGGGGTCACCATGCTAATTTTTCCACTAAAGGCATTCATATGAAGCAAAAATAGGAAATTCCATCTAAATTTGTTGAAAATTTGTTGAATTCACCGACAGCCACACATATGACAACCGGTAAAAAAAAAACTAGCACGGTGACTCCCATATTTTTTAGTTTCAAAAACATACACAGCGGTTCGTTGACAAATAAACAAAATGGCAAAGAAATCATTTCACAAGAATTTATTAAATACTGATTTTAATGAAAATGGCCAGAAATAGCCATTTGGTGGTATTTTTGGAGTAAAATTATCCATAATTCCACGCTAAAGAGAATATGTGATCCCAACTTTCTGTTTTCGTATGCACAATGTCATATTGATGATTCTTTAAAAGTCTGAAAACCGTCAAATGATTTTCAAATTTCAACTCCTCTGACCGGATCCAAAGGTAGCGGACCACCTTAATTGAGTTTGTGTTCTGACATTTTAAGCCAATAGAAGACAGAGTCGCAATACAAGGGTGTTCTCGATGTGAGCAAGGTGTTTGGTGAGTCAATTTGTTGAGTTGCTGAGATGAGTAGAAAGTTTCAATGGCACTTTGGGCAATGTCAAGGCCAAGTCATGGGGAATCCTTGGGCGAAAATACCGAATTTTCCAATAGTGCAATGGATGTATTGACCCCACCCGACTGGATCTTTGACACACACTTTTTTCTTTGGGGTGTGCTGGATGAGTTGATTGTGCTATTGGCAACGAGTAAACGGCAGAAATCGAGAGTAGCAAAAGTGGCTGCCATAATAAACAAATGCGTTAGTCAAATTTTTTTTGCTATGAGATCGTCAGTCAGTTGAAATCGGATTAGGTTTGTGCTAGAATGTTAGTTTGTATGCTGAGCGGCAGATGGGAAAGGGTTTAGGTATACGAACACATATAGGATTGCCATTTAACTCCATTATAACGTTTTATGAGAGAAATCACTTTCAAAATGTTTCAATTTTCATAAAATTTCAGTATGTTGAAGCAATATATATAACTTACAAAATATTAAAAAATCAGCACATGTTGTTGGAATAGATCAAACGCTACAAGCATTTGACTGTTAGCTGCTGACACCTGGCGAATTCCTCAGAAAGCAAACTCCCAGAAAGGGCCGGTTTGTTTATATGTATTCATGCGCACAGTAACAGCTCCAATAATAATAATAATAATAATATTTATTTCTTATAATGCGCAACCATGGTAAACCATATCAATGCGCCATACACATAAAAATATAAATAAACCATGTAAACATGTAAAAAAAAAAAAATTGTTTTTTTTTTTAAAACAAAAACTAGACAAAGAGATAAATGGAGATGTAACAATATGAAAAGATAAGATCTATTGGTCGTAAAACATAGTGAATAAATGAGTCTTGACAGAACGTTTGAAGGTACTGACATTGTGTACATTACGGATTGCATGAGGTAGATTGTTCCAGGTATGTGCTGCTGCATGACTGAAGGCACGTGCACCGTAAGTCATAGTTCGGATTGCAGGAGTCACCAGTGCTCTGGAGGCAGAGCTTCGAAGAGTTCGGGAAGGTACCTGGGGAGTGACGAGCTCTGCCAGGTATGTAGGTGCCAGTCCATTCAAACACTTGTAGACAAGCAGCAGAATTTTGAATTCAATCCTTGCCTGGATGGGGAGCCAGTGTAAGCTCCGAAGGACTGGAGTAATGTGGTCCTGTCTCCTCGTTCGAGTCACCAGTCTAGCTGCAGCATTCTGGACAGACTGTAGGAGGCGAAGGTGTTGCTTGGGCACCCCGTACAACAAGCTGTTGGCGTAGTCAAGCCTTGCAGACACAAAAGCGTGGACCAATCGTTCTGTTGATGCTTTGTCCAGGTAAGGCCTTATTTGTCCTATCTTTCGGATACCCATCCAGGCACACTTAGAAACGTGTTTCAAGTGATGGATCATCGTCATTCGAGAGTCGAGGAATACTCCCAGGTTTTTGACGACAGGGGATGTTGCGACGGTGGCATCCCCAACAACCACATAGGGGAGGTCCACAAAAGACTGTCGAAAACGAGACATGAAATGAATCGCCTCAGTTTTGGATTCATTCAACTGAAGCTTGTTTTCACGCATCCAGTTTCGAACAGATTCAATACAGTTATCCATACTCAGCCTATCCACATGGCGGTTGCAGCGTGACATTTTCATGTATAACTGGGTGTCGTCTGCATAACAAGTGTATTCTAGTCCGTGTGAGCGGATAATGTCGCCGAGGGGTGCCATGTATAAAGTAAACAAGATAGGTCCAAGCACTGAACCCTGCGGTACTCCAGTGAGTAGCGGTGTGGATTCAGAACGTTCACTACTAATCTGAACAGCTTGGTATCGCTGAGCTTGGTATCGCTGAGGATCGAACTCACAATCAACATGAAAATTCACATGTACATAGAGGAATACCCATAATACCACTATACATTCCAAAACAGAGACATTTTAAAGTGATACATGTGCATTTGGAGGAGAAACTGGGAGTTTTTAAATAATATAGTACTTTGATGCCTCATTTTGACCATATAAGGAAATCAATACAGGTCCATAACCTGCACTTTGCTAAGCGGTACCGGAAGTTATGGCAACTTTGTTCGATTCAGGCTTCCGCTGATGCGGCGGCCAATGAATCAGCCAGATGCTCACAGCATAAAATTAGTGCCCCAGGTGAGGATCGAACTCACAACCTCCGCATGTCTCATTGCGCCAGGTGCTGGTTAGTGCCAACAACGATACTGACTATAAGTACAACGCGTTAACCGATTGTGCCACCGGGGCCTGTGTTTGCTGTTCAACAATGCGGCTGCAGAAGCATGGAAACGACTATGATTGAGAAATACATCAACGAAAATAATAAGTGAAATAGAGAATGTATCGTTTACACTACGGCATTGTCATATCTAAATCCAAACATTCATTGTACGGTCATTCAAGGCTTGTTCAGTTTTACAGCCAAAACATATATACCAGGAGTGGGGTTCGAACCCACGAGGACTATTGTCCATTGGAACTTAAGTCCAACGCCTTAACCACTCGGCCATCCTGGTGGGCTGTTAGTACATATTTGGATATTTATTCCCCAAATCTTGCTCCAAGTCCAAATGGATCGAGTTGTTCGCATATACATGTAACAGTTCGTTAATGGCGAACATTTTATTTAATAGATACTACTAAATGAATAGAGTACACCGTAGTTCAACAAAAAATTCTTTAAAACTGTGTATCAAGGCTGCGGATCGACCACGCAATCCCAGCCTCAATGCATATGATATTACCACTGTTGGAACCCGACTACCGTTACGTCATGTTACGTTAGTCATGAAGATGGCGCAAGCTGAATCGATTCGTTTAATTGTCTACGGTTTTCTTGCTAAAACAATATGCCGACACAAACTATTCAACAGACATATAGTATCAGATAGAATCCGTAAATTGTTATGCAGAATACGCTGTAACTGTATTTTAGGGATGAAAGAGGTTGATAAGATTTGCTATAAACTACGGTAACGTTTCTGTCCGACTACCGTAACGTGACCGATCTGCAGCTTAGGACTGCCGTAACGTCAATACTGTGATTTGGCAAACATGCACGTAAAATCTAACAGCAATCATTTTCATCATAACAGAGATGGGTTTCAGACAAAAAATATACAACAAAATAGTATTTATAATCAAACCGTGCGCTGTAAAAGCTGCTGCGATGATCTAGAAATCAAATTGACACACATGAAACCTATGCCTATTTTGAAGTAACACCTTGAAAAATTCGAATGTTTACGTATTCATTAACTAATACATTACGTTGACCACAACATTTTAAACTACGAGAGCTATAACCAGATAACTGCTATAGTCTCAACAAAGTCAACATGCAAAGCAGGCAGAAATTCCAGGCAATCAAGTCCAAATCCGATTTCCGAGTTCCTAATCCATGAACATATCAGTCAACGACAAACAAGGAGCTGTTACATATTCTGTATAACTATTGATAAAGGGTTATATAACATTGTAACTATATATCCATTGTTGATATAGTTGATACGTGCCCTGTGATTATACGTATAATAATTTGCGACAGTGGGACTGTCCATGTAGCCCTACATGGACGATAGGATACTGGCAACAGATACACAACCTGGCAGGTGTATAGTCACAGGCGAAAACGAGATACATTTATTTCTTTTACTCATAGATCCATATCAGTTCCATGTTTGTTGTGGAAAATTAATATATAAAACAAAATATCACATCAATAATCTGCGTGGTTTGTAACGTTACGGTAGTCGGTCGTTCGCGTTACGGTAGTCACTACTCTGATATCACCTGACGTTACGGTAGTCGTCATTGTGTTTTTTATCGAACGAATATCACACGTACATTTATGGCTCTGGCTACTCTAGTGAACCTAATAACTCCGTACATTTTGTGGCTTCAAAATTGTTCCGATCTTAAGCTGTATCATACAACTTACCAAGAAAAATTGATAGGAAACAAAACGAATCGACCTATTCCTCCCGCCATCTTGATGACTACCGTAGCGTGACGTTACGCTAGTCGGGGTTCCGACAGTGATTATGGCCGTCACAAAGATTCCTAAAATTTGCAGTGCAATGGTACAACCAGCTCAGTATCTTTGATATTCGTCATCCTTGGGGATGTATTGGACAATGATATACATTCCCAGCTATTGAACGTTTGCCAACATAAAACTAGTGCCCCGGGTGAGGATCGAACTCACAACCTCCGCATGTCTCACAGCGCCAGATGTTGGTTGATGCCAACAACGATACTGCCTATAAGTACGGCGCGCTAACCGATTGTGCCACCGGGGCCAGTGTGCATCAACAATGCGACTGCAAATGCATGGCAACGACTGTGATTGAGAAATACATGAACTAACATAATAAATGAAATCGAGAATGTATCGTTCACACTAGGGCAATGTCATATCTACATTCAAACATTCATTGTACTGTCATTCAAAGGTTTGTTCAGTTTTACAGCCAAAACATATATACCAGGAGTGGGGTTCGAACCCACGAGGACTACTAAGTCCAACGCCTTAACCACTCGGCCATCCTGGTACGCTGAAGATGATTGAATGCGTATTACCCAAATCTTGCTCCAACTGCAAATAATGTTGCTCACTTGAATGCAATGAAGTTCGATATCAGCAAATGTTTTATTTAGTAGGTTGAGTTCGACTGAAGTCAATTCAGCACTCGGGTTAATCAACAATTTGTTTTTCAACAAATGCTGCCGAAGGTGAGGATCCGCCAAAAATCACAGGAAAATCCCAAATTGAGCTCATCGGATCCTGTATTCACTGGAAGATTCACGGAAACAACGGTAGGTGACATGTAAATGTATTGGCAAGAATGATAGAAGAACAATCGATTATGAACGGTTCAACACCTCTTGTATTTCAAATGTTACATTTCGTACGTTCATTCGATGTGCTGGTTCGTTATCACAATCCAAAAAAAGGATACCAGGAGCGGGGTTCGAACCCACGAGGACTAACGTCCATTCGAACTTAAGTCCAACGCCTTAACCACTCGGCCATCCTTGTGCCTATGCATAAATAAGAAGCTATAGTTATTGGCGTGGCGTTGGGTCCGTGGTCGTCCGTCGTCATCGTCAGTCGTCGTCGTCTTCGCCGCCCGTCTACATGTTTATCTTCAACGTTTTCAGTCAAATCTTTCTGAAATTTTGCACAAAAGGCCTAAAAATATTCCAAGAGGGAGATTTTTCTATCGAATTTTCTTCATGGGTCGACATTTTGAACCATTTTGAGGTGAATTTTTTCATAAACTTCTGGCCTCATAATGGGAGCTGTGTAGAGTAAATTCTGAGAATACTTCTAGATAGAGCTAAAATTGGCACACTCGAATGATAAATCATATATTGCGGTTTCAATGCTAACCTTGAATTTGACCTCCAAGGACCTTGAAAGGTCAAAATGGTCTTTTTCGTTGAAAAACGCCCAAATATTTATTTCGGTAGCCATTTTCTCAAAATCTGTTCAGACGTTTACTTTACAAAATCATGCATAAGTTTTCCCTAAATGTACCTTTGTGAAGTTTTATTGCCCCTTGTATTGCCGGTCTGCGCATGGCGGCAATTTTGATGTTTTGACGAATCGGCAAAAAATGCTTTTGTCCAAAATCAAGTCACTATCTGTTTCGGGTCATTTCCAAGCAAAAAAATTAGCCCAATGGGCTAGTAAGGTTACCGGAGAAATATACAGAGTTAAGCTGAGAAAGTTGAAAGTCAAATTCAAGGTGACCACTGAAATCGCCATATCTCTAACCGTGAAAATGGGATCAAAGGTTAAATTCTAGATCACCAAACTATTCAGCATACATCATTTCCTATATGTTCACTATGGACCCCTAAGCTGTAAATTTGATAATAAGCGAGATATAAGCCATTTTGTAATCTGACTTTGAAAATAAAATGACTGACCTTGAAATTTAGGTCAAAGGTCAAATTCAATATCATTAAAATATTCAGAATATATCATTTCCTATATGTTCACAATTGATTCCGAAGCTGTAAAGTCGATAATAAGCAAGATATTAGCCATTTTGTCCTCTTGACCTTGAAAATGAGGTCAAAGGTCAAATTCAAGGTCATGAGAATTTTCAGCATATATCATTTCCTATATGTTCACAATTGATTCCTAAGCTGTAAAGTCGCTAATAAGCAAGATATTGGCCATTTTGTCCTGTGACCTTGAAAATAGGTCAAAGGTCAAATTCAAGGTCACGAGCATTTTCAGCATATATCATTTCCCATATGTTCACAATTGATTCCTAAGCTGTAAAGTCGCTAATAAGCAAGATATTGGCCATTTTGTCCTGTGACCTTGAAAATGAGGTCAAAGGTCAAATTCAAGGTCACGAGAATATTCAGCATATATCATTTCCCATATGTTCACAATTGATTCCTAAGCTGTAAAGTCGATAATAAGCGAGATATCAGCAATTTTGTCCTGTGACCTTGGAAATGAGGTCAAAGGTCAAATTCAAGGTCATGAGAATATTCTGCGTATATCATTTCCTATATGTTCACAATTGATTCCCAAGCTGTAAAGTCGATAATAAGCGAGATCTTAGCCATTTTGTCATGTGACCTTCAAAATGAGGTCAAAGGTCAAATTCAAGGTCATGAGAATTTTCAGCATATATCATTTCCTATATGTTCACAATTGATTTCTAAGCTGTTAAGTCGCTGATAAGCAAGATATTGGCCATTTTGTCCTGTGACCTTGAAAATGAGGTCAAAGGTCAAATTCAAGGTCACGAGAATTTTCAGCATATATCATTTCCTATATGTTCACAATTGATTCCTAAGCTGTAAAGTCGCTAATAAGCAAGATATTGGCCAATTTGTCCTGTGACCTTGAAAATGAGGTCAAAGGTCAAATTCAAGGTCATGAGAATATTCAGCATATATCATTTCCTATATGTTCACAATTGATTCCTAAGCTGTAAAGTCGACAATAAGCGAGATATTAGCCATTTTGTCCTGTGACCTTGAAAATGAGGTCAAAAGTCAAATTCAAGGTCACGAGAATATTCAGCATATATCATTTCCTATATGTCCACAATTCATTCCTAGTCTCTAATTTCAATATTAAGTGAGATATTAGGCTTAATGTGTCCCATTATAAAGCATAGGAGAATTTAACATGGGAAAGTCCCACTTGGGCTGAGTTTGGGCCCAAAATGGCCCACTTCGAGCGATTCAAGGGCAACGAAATTTATACATGTCACAGGGGTACATAGGAGGAGTGTCATGCATCAATAAGAAAAAAAGTTACTAAACAGATTTTGAGAGAACGACCGTCGAAGTCCAAAATTGGCCATTTTTCGACGAAAACGGCCGCTCTGACCTTGAAACCAATTGTCCACAATTGATTCCTAGTCTCTAATCTCAATATTAAGTGAGATATTAGGCTTTAATGTGTCCCATTATAAAGCATAGGAGAATTTAACATGGGAAAGTCCCATTTGGGCCGAGTTTGGGCCAAAATGGCCCACTTCGAGCGATTCAAGCGCAACGAAATTTATAGACATCATAGAAGTACATATGAGGAGTCTTATGTATCAAAGAGAAAAAAAGTTAGTGAACAGATTTTGAGAAAATGGCCGCCAAAGTCCAAAATCAGGCCTTTTTCGTCGAAAACGGCCGCCATTTTGAAGAAAAAGCGAAAATCAAAAAACTAAAAAATACCTCCTTCTTGAATTATTTTTAAGTATTTTTCTGCAAAATTTCAGAAATATTCGCCCGTAAACAAAAAAGATAAAAATGTGGACGACGACGACGACGACGACGAGTCGACGGACGACGGACGCAACGCCATGCCAATAGGTTATCGGACCATAGGTCCGGTAACCTAAAAAATAAATTATATACATGTAGTTGTCTTCGCCATTGAAATTTTTCTGGGAATTTTGTTGTTGTTGAAAATGTCATCCATTTTTTCCTTCATAACGGGAGAGGTATGGAGTACGAACCTATGTGCAAATTAAAATGGGGACTCATATATGTATGCCGAATTTACAGGTGACCTTGAAATTGACTTTGAAAGATCAAAGCGGCAATTTTGGTGAAAAGGGTTATGGTTTAAGCACTAAACACTTCTCCGGTGACTTCTGGCCCTTGGGCTATTTTTTTGTTTGATAACTTCCGCCTCAAATAATCATTAAAACGTATGAAATATTTGAAAACAAAAACACTCATCGTGAATTACCGCTAGTTATTTGTACTTGTATACGTGTGAATATTCCACTATACCTTTCCGTGGGCTATAGTGTGCTCCATAAAAATGAAACTAAGAATAGCTTTAGTGAGATAACGAAATATGTTTTATTGATTGGCTTATTCTAACTTCCCGTCATCAAATTTGACAGTCGTTAAAACAATACAGATCAGTGATGCCACAGGTATTTGTCGTCTTGTAACAGCTCCACTAGCGCCATGTTGAATGGCTTAAAGAACGTGTCCAGCAAGGTGCGTGTTTTGTACTTGTATACGTGTGAATATTCCACTATACCTTTCCGTGGGCTATAGTGTGCTCCATAAAAATGAAACTAAGAATAGCTTTAGTGAGATAACGAAATCTGTTTTATTGATTGGCTTATTCTAACTTCCCGTCATCAAATTTGACAGTCGTTAAAACAATACAGATCAGTGATGCCACAGGTATTTGTCGTCTTGTAACAGCTCCACTAGCGCCATGTTGAATGGCTTAAAGAACGTGTCCAGCAAGGTGCGTGTTTTGTCTAGCATGGGCAGCTGTGAGCGGGCAGGGTACAACTCCCGGGCGTTAGCCACCGATCCCTCCTCCAGACCCTGTGCCACGTCATGGGGCAGACTAGGCAGCTCCAGCCAGCCAAGCAAGTCATTGATGACGTACTCACGTGACCTGAAATACTCCTCGCTCTTGATCACGTGGATCTGGTCACGTGGAAAGACGTTGAGCCAGTCACGGAGAAACACGTAGTATAGAGATCCTCGCAAATTTACAGCTCCCTGAACATAGTAAGAATTTTGACATACTATCAAAATGACTTTGAATACAGGTAATTAGTACACGCTGAACCAGGAAGGTTGTCCAAACTTCAGATGTATCCTAGGTTGTGAAATGGTGACGTATTGCTATAACATACAGGATATGTAAACTCGCGTGCGTTGATCAATCTGTCGTAAACACAGCTGCGAATCGTTCTCTCCCGGAAGCAGCGTGACGTCACGTTGATTGCCATAACAACCTCCGAGTGGAACTCTTCCAGCGTGGCGCCCCCCCACAACAACCGGAAAGAAGAATACACTCTGCAGAGAAAAAAAACACATGTAAACTCAATGTATTCTTCAGAAAAATAGGGATATTTATATACTTTCTTGTCGAAAACCTGACTACATAGATTAAAAGCAGATTTTAATCATTTTTCCCCCAGAGGTTGTGACATTTCTGGGTTCAAATCATTTCTCAAGATTTGGTACATTGGTAGATTAGGCGAAACGGTTTTGAAACAACCAGGCGTGACTGATTGAAGACATGGTTTGTATCGCAAATGTCTCAAATAAATACAGCACATACAGGCACATATAAAATACGAATCAAATGTTGATTAGAGCCAGCTCATAGAAAAAAGTCCGTGTATCATAACTCTAGGTAGTGTACATGTAGCCTGCAGTGTACGTTGGGATACTCCTAACATGTGCAATATATAGATAAAGCGCAATAAAGGAATATAATCATTCAATAAATATTAAATTTATCTCAGTTACATATATTCTACACCATGCTTTGTCATGATTTTAGCAATTAGCATAAATAGATAGGATTGTCAATATTTACGATGCACCGTTTTTGATTCACTTGCGAATTGCGTCAAGTATATCCGAACACCTTTTACCACCTCTGAACATCGGACAAATATATATTCCTACAGGTTCATGTAGGTTATGTATATAGTTCTTATTGCATGAATGTCACACGTCACTCCATTATTCACTGTTTCTTCCATCAAAGTAATTGAATAGCGAAGCTAAACGCATGTTATAGTCACCACCTGTCGGTAGGGTTCCGGAGCATGACGACGATGCGCGCCTGAGGCACCACATCCCTGAGGGTGTGGGGCAGGAGGTAGTGAGGCTCCTGGTAACCCTTGTTGCCAGGGATACGGCCCCATCCATCATAGTCCCACAGATAGGATGGAGTAGCGTCCACTGAACATGGGAGAAGGCAATCATATTTGGTGTCATGGATGTTAGGGGCCGATCATTATTTACTGGGTGGGGGGGGGGGGGGTGGATGGATGGTTTTTTTCCGAGAAATGAGTTTTCAAAGTTTGACCCCCCACCGATATCGAAAACCAATATATGACCCCCCCCCCCCTCCCACCAAGATCCAAAATAAAAGTATGACACCCCCCCCCCCCCATCCCCATTTCTATTGAAATAATTGTGACTTTTGTCGTAAATTTATGATACTAAAAGGTCAGTGAATATCCTTCGCTTCAAGTGTGAATGCCATTACAACAATTATTACTTGGTTGCATACTATATGGGCACTTAAGATTGAGTATCGAGCACGATCCACGTAGTTTCAATGGTTTCATACCACGTTTAATTTTTGTTCATATCTCGGCCGTTTCATAACAAACTTACATGAAATTTGGAATATATATTCTTTATATATCTATAAAGCTGACTTGAATAAGAGATTGAAGATTTCATTGATAAATGAGAATATAAATGGAGTTGAATGTTGCTTGAACAAATGTAACTTACGTTGCGTACACGAAGCATTACATGGTGTAGTTTCTTAACTGCAGCGAGTGCACATATCCGTGATCAATAACCTACCCTTGAATTTTAAATATCCCATCGATAATCATGTCAAATTGATGCGCAAATGTGTATATCTATTGCGATCCCGCGAAAATGTCTCGTGCCGCTGGTCAGTGAAGCGCTAAGTACAGATCAACGGATTATTCGTATGGCAAATACCGTCAATGCTCAGCAGTCGAGAACGTTGTACTCAGGGGTGAGATGTTGTTGTGATTTTGGTTCTATACTGCACTTAGAAAATATTAGAGTCGCTGAATTCTTGGTGTAGTTTGCGGTTGAGTTTACAATGCCAACGGATATAGACGTTATTAATACGATTGACAAATAATTTCTTTTGCTCAGTGTATTTTCAATGCGGATGATATAGAACATGCTATTTTGACCATCAAACTCCCATCAAGTGTTTAGGTAAATCCCAAAACAGGCAGTAGGTTCTATGGTAGGTAATCTACCCATAGTCAAGAAATTGTACCCTAAAACGCTGTCAGTTTTCTATGTAAGTTACATTTGATTGGCGGTGTATAACGTTCAGGATCTGTATGAATATCGACTGGGTCTTCAATATGGCAATTGGACAAGCATTGTAGTCGTGGATAGAACCTACACAACAATTTTCAGCGCAATCAATTACCAAACTGCAGAGTTATAGGCCAAACAAAACATACCAGAATTCTGCTGATAAGGCATGGATCCTGACTGATAAGCATCCTTAATTATGGCAGGTGTTTGGGGGCAAAACCAGACCCCCCACCCGCATTTTAGCATTTTACTGCTAATACTAGCATTTTCTTTTTCACTACACAGCCCATCGTTTCGGAGCCCACTTGAAACACTGGAGACCTAGGTCAAAGATCATTCAGTTGATTCCTTGACTCCGAAATTTTTTATGGAATGGAAAAAAATTATGAAAACCCTCACGGACTAACTGGACACCATAGCGAACTCGCAAAAAATACAGAGCTCTTCCACATATCATTGATGAGCAGGGAAGAATTGGTGAATCAGGCCATTCGGAACTTTTTTTTTTCTAGTATTGAATCAAGTCTGTGTTGGCTCTATGATGGGCTCATAATGTTCTGCCACCATCCAAATCATGTGAGTCAGATTCACTAACCGGGTCATCCGGGGCGATCCAGGACTATTTTGATATTCTGTGTGGAAAGGTCCATGTCTTTTACATGGTGGTTTGTAATAGTCCTGAGGTCTTTGGGAATATCCTCAGTGGGGTAATAAGTTGATAAAATTTTTAGTGGAAAACCGGTCTGTGGTTCTGACATGCTAGTTCGGGTTCATCGGAAGGGATGATATGTTGCTCAGGGTGGTATGGACTGATTGATCCGTGGTTTGTTTGTGACAGGACCCTGCTGATCTGGGTTCGTCCTTGCTGGCACTGTGTTGAGCTGTAGTGCTGAACCAACATCCAAAGTTGATTCTTGGTGACAATGTTTCAATCTGAGGGATGAGCGTTGATCAATGCATATCAGGGCTCAGAATTGCCACTTGTGGGTAGCCATAGGCTCATAACATTTCAGATTTGCTGCAAGGCAATAGGGCTCACAAGCCAATTGGCTGATGAAAATCTGTAAAGTAATATTGAAAGAGCAAATTGGCTCCTGAAAATTGTTAAATAGGAGCAAAATAGGAGACTTTGGCTCCTGGATTTAATTATAAATTTTGAGCCCTGATGTACACGGATTGCGGCATCTCTTGATGTTGGTGTTCATGGATGGTCCTCTGCAGGATCCGGTTTCAGTGAGATTATGGTTTTGACTGAAAATGTTATGAAATTCCATCGCATACTCCAATGAGTCCATGTAATGATATTGAGTGGATTGTTTCCACCTAATTATTTAACAATTTTACCATTCAGATTTTCCCCAAATAACTAATGTCAAACTCCGACCCCCCCCCCCCCTCCTCCCCCAGTCCCATCGAAAATAAAAGTATGACCCCCACCCACTCACCCATAATGTTGAAAATGAAAGTGTGACCTCGCATACTCCAATGAGTCCATGTACTGATATTGAGTGGATTGTTTCCACCTAATTATTTAACAATTTTACCATTCAGATTTTCCCCAAATAACTCAATGTCAAACTCCGCCCCCCCCCCTCCCCCAGTCCCATCGAAAATAAAAGTATGACCCCCACCCACTCACCCATAATGTTGAAAATGAAAGTGTGACCCCCCCCCCCCCCTCAGTTTTTACTCCCCCCCCCTCCCCCCACCCAACTGATAAATAATAACCGGCCCCTTAATAAAACCTATTTGGATTTATTATTTATATTCGCGGAAATCAAGCTGTTAGTGGGTTATTTTTCATGGTTGCATCACCTGTAATCATCTCGTGAGTGTTCATCTCATTCTTCTCTTTCCAGATTTTCTCGGCGGCGATGTCGTACAAGTCCACGTAGTGAGTAAAGGACACGGGCGCCACGCCCCAGGCGCTCCTCCGACCTGCAGTACTATATATGTGTTACATCAGTGTACGAACATTTGTCACGTGTGTATTCATATACACATGATAAGGGAAAATTAGGATAGAAAAGACTCAAACATATCAGTTCGAGATTGTTTCTAATAGCATGAACTTTCATATAAATATGACCAAATTAATTAAAATAAAAATAAGGTTTGAGTCTCAAAGTACATGTTAGAAATCAGATCCCGAGCCAGAGGGCTCCCACCTATCCTGTGTGAGTTCCACCACATGGGTTCCTTGATGGCCCCCGCCACGACGCTCGGGTGTCTGACGAGCGTGTCGAATACGTCGGTGGTGCCGCTCTTGGTGACCCCGGCTAGGTACAGGTACGGCAGACACCGCACACGCCACGGCTTGGCCGCCACCTTCCGTCTCTCCCGATAAATGGCAGTGACCTCCGCGAAGGCGTCTCGAGCGGAGAATTTCAAGGCGGTCCTGTTGGTTCGCAGAAAGGCCTCAGTCGTGTCAAGGAAGGGATTCCCGTGGTAGGGGTTGTCTTCCGGTGGTAGGGACGAAATCCAACACGGGTTGGTGTACGTTGTTAGGTGATTCCTTGGAGACTGGATGTAAACGTTGGTAACAGATCAATTGACGATGAATACTCGCATAAAACAAATATGTTTCAACATAAAAAGTGTTTGACAAGATGCGAAAAAAAAAATCAATTGTTTTCGCTGAAACTATTCAGTCATATTTGGGGACTCAACGAGCAACAACGAGCAAACAATTATTCTTGATATCTATTGGTGCTTACCCCTGACATGCTGACTTTGGTCTCATTTTCCATGTCCAGATGGAAATGGAGACTGCTGGGATCGTTAAGAGGGTCGAATGGTATCGTCTCTGCCCTCAACTTCTGTCTCAACTCCGTTATGTTGAACAAAGATGCAACGGTCGCCATGGCCGGATGAACTTTCTTGCGCCGCTCTTTCATCAACTCAGTCTTGTTCTTTTCCACCAGGTATCCTCCCAGAACAGGCGTCTTCGGGACTTGATTGGAGGGGATTCGATCATTTCGTTCGTCTATTTCTTCTAGTGGATCATCGGGCGCGGAATTCTGAGTACTCCTTGGATGACATCTGTCGTCATGGAGACTGTCGTAGGGGCCATTTCTTGGCTCACAAGATTCAGTCTCGGACATTGGCGAGTAGGCGTATACCACATCATAAGTCCGATATAGGGTTATCAATATCATGAGTCCTGCCAAGATATGCCAAAGCTTCATTTTGTATTTTATCCAACGCAGCATTTGGTATATTTTATACAACACTGGACCCTAGTTCACAGTAAGGATGATCCACACAAATTTTGGAACAATTATTTACAATAATATTCGCAATATGTGTGGTTTTGAATTGTCCAACGAGCACAATCGTTTGACTGGAAAATTTATACGTATCCAAACCGGAGTTTGTAAATGGTATAGGCCTATTTCAATGATTAATCTATGGCCAAACATTGAGGTGATTCTTCCGCCAACATTGAAGACAATTTATTTGCACATGTAATCTCATCAGACAGGTCCAGCCCGTTACCTGGTCTTGACTTTCCTTCGATTCCGATACTTAGGCCTATACATGTAACGTACGGACTTCAACAAGTTTTAAAATATGGTATAGTCCTAATTCTAGAACACAGTATCAATTTAGATCATCGTAGATTCCCGTCCAGTGAAGACAAACCACCACGCAAAATTATATTCCGTGTTTTTGCAATTTATCTGTGAATTTCAGGTATTGTTAACAGCACGGGACATTAATGCACTCTCTTGATTCAGGAAATATGTTTACTCAGCGAGATTATTAAGTGCATTCACATACCGGTCATTTTATATTCATTCCATAGACATACAACACATGTAGGTACTACATTTAAAACCAAATGAAATGTATTTTTCAGCTGGAAAATAATGTTGTTGTCGTTTTTTTTTTTCATTTTATCAGTAGGTACGGTGTCCCGAGGCCCATAGATGCCATTCGCGTTTTTCATTTATTTTCCTAGTAGCCCTACATGTATGCTATCATGGACCTGCAGTAGGCCTATACTAGAGCCAGAATATCCACGGGACTCCTTTTTTAGTCTTATTAATCAGTTTGTGGACGCAGGCTACAAACGGGTTTGTGTGTGTTAGCGTGCCGGTAGTCTATCCCCAAGGTTATCATTCCCGCCTTTTTATCCGTTCTTCTAATTTCTACAGTCCGCATTTTATGTAGAATTGGTATCCCTTGACAACGTTACCTGATTATTCAACCAATGACAATCTCTCTTTTCGACTAGAAGCTCCTCGAGGTTGTTTTCCTTTCAATCTTTCAATTTTCCCACCCAACCCACCCTTTTTCCTTGTCAATATTATTTACATACAAGTACAGTTGTATACTATAGTACTATACCATATCATTTCATTGTCATGTAATCTCGTGTTGTTTCTCCGTTATATTCAAAATATAATCTTATCTTGTATTTCTTCACTTTCCTATAGTATGTGTTATTGTACTATTTTAGAATTATGTCTAATGTATCTTTTTTCAGTTTGTACTATGTTTCTTCCATGTATCATTATGTACGGTAGATCGTATTTACTGTGAACGCGTGTCAGCCTTAGGTTCTGATTTTTGTCGTTCATATTTGTGTTATTTACCCACATATCATGGTAATTGTTAGTCATAACCCATTTCCAATAATTATGTCTTATTTCTCATTGTAACTCATTTTATTGTAACTACCTCAACTTCATTATGTTTGTATATTATAATTTAAATAATTATATTTTTAAATAAACCAAGGTTAAATCCCAGTCGGTTAGTTACTTTATAACAGCAACACACACAATAGTAGGCACACTTAGATATAGTAGCACAGACGATCACAGGCATATTTTGCTGCCATGAAAACTGAATTTCTGGGTACATTTCTCATGTTTTTGGAACACCCAGTACATGTCACACAAAACGATTACAGCGGGCAATAAAATGAACAATAATAAATTTAGGATGTGCTTTTGTGACGTATTACATGTCAAAACGTTATTACGTTCAACTATTATTATCACCATTTGAGAAGATACCCTTCCTGTCATAACCCTCCCAGATCTGCATGTACATAACAACACAAGATTGAAGATGGGCAAGCACTTGAACTTCGTACACAATGATGAAATATGGTAAGATACACGACAATGCATTCACATTTATATTACATCCCAGTATACTCTCGAATAGAAAAAAGAGCACCGATAGAAATGCCGATTCATTTATGTTTATGTTCTGTTCATATTCAGGAAAGATCATGTTCGCAGAGAAATACAATCGTTTACAAGGAAATGGCCCGAAAAGTGGGGATTTTTGAGAGAAGAATATAACTTGGTGAGGGATGTTTATTAGATCTAGTCTATGATGTACACACACCCACAAGGCATCTAATTGTTTTAATGACTCCAAGCTTAAAATTGTGTCTTTCGAAGTTACCAAATGAATTTCCTCGGGTTACAGTATTAGTATTATTTTTCATTTAATCTGATTTCACACAAATGGGGATTCAGGCTCTTTTTCATACGTATGCCTATAGTGTGCTACGCAATTATATGTAGCCCCGTTTAAAAATTTCAGATGAATGCAGAACTCGTTGGTGGAGTGCCCTCTTGTAAATCAAAGAGTGCACCACAGCCAAAAACCGTGAAACTACCGAAAATAGAAGGTTGCGGAAAACAAAGATCAACGTTTCCGGTTACAACAGCTCAGCTGATTGGCTGGAAATCTACACGCCCAGAAAATGCTCTGGAGCTTTATGAAAAACATGCCAGAGGGAAAGTCGGTATCTTTAGAGGCTTCAATTGGCCACAGGAAGGAGTTTAATCCTTTGGAATCCTCATGACGGACATCGTTCTCAATGTAAACCAATGACGGTGTGTGTAAGGTCTTCGAGTAAAGATCTGAAATGCTGTGTACGGAGTTGTCATAACGGGTGCATAGCCTTGTCCATCTTCCATCCTGCACCTATACATTTCCTTATACTGGGTTATCTGTGGAATATATTCCGCAAATTTGACAGATTTGATATAATTTTGATTTGTTCATAATAAGGAACCTTTTTCCCGGATACACTAGTATTTTGTGTCAGTAATTTATACATTTATCAGGCTGGGTACTGTCGGCAGCTATATACCTTGTAAATTTGTGCACCTAGTATTCGTATGAAATAAAGAAAATATTGTAAAAAATTCTTGTTGGATTTTTTCGTCGTTAAACAACATGCAGATCCACCAGAAAATAGCAAAGCGGTCACTGACATGACACAATTTTATACAAATCGTTTCATGAAATATTTGCATGATTATTTCGATGGAATTGTTTTCGCGATAAATGAATGCCGTCGGTGCCCACGAACATTGCATTTGTGACTGGCTAGGGTCCGAGTACACGGTAGCGCCAGTCCCATCATCCTCGGCCTGCTGCGTGTAAAATTCAATCAAGGAAAATTCCCAGCGACACCAATGTTTCTTTTGTTCGGAGCAAATCACCAATTCCCTGGCATACATGTCGTAAACGTAATATAAAGCTGGAGCCCGTGGGTCATTGCCTATGATATAATATCAGATTGCGATATAACAATGCGTCACGTGGAATGCGGGAAATTTGTCATAAACATTTTGTGGCACAATCTGAGCACTAAACCACCTTTAACAGATGATGCAAATCACTTTTGCAAAATCATAGTCGAGAAAATTGCCCTTACAAATGCGGCACTTCCATTTGCACCGCGAAATGTGCTATATATCCGGTAATGGCATGCATATTCGGCACGTTCCATGCAACCGTACACATGTACACTAATTTATAAGACAGTGTGTGGGTTTCTGATTGATATACTTTAAGTAATGTTATATCCGTGTTATAATGATGATTAATGTTATTGAAAACTCCATAGTGAAAAGTAGTTTTATATAAACAATAACTATGCTATGATGTTTTGCACATTGTTCAATTGATGCGTGGTGTTGTGTAGGCCGAAAGGTATCAAAGATTTATGTGCGGTACGTGAGCGGATTATACTAGTAGGCCTCTGCAGTTTCGTTGTCCCTCAGAGCCGAAAGTAAAATGACAGTTCCTGTAATTTATATTTAATGAAGCTCGCAAATTTGTCCCCTTTGATAAGTTAGTCTACCCCGTGTTGACTGATGAGGCGTTACGCGTTGACACTTCGCCATCACACCTGACGATGAACGATCACCGACCATGCGGGCCACCAGCTCGCCCGGTCTTTAGGAGTGGGAGTCTCTGGGGTTCAGAATCCAGTCGGTTCCCATGTCAACTGTCGGGCTGCTATTGACTGACACTCATTGTAACGAGATATAAATTTGACGGGAGCGATTGACCCAGTCATCCATCAGAGGTCGTGGCCCAGAAACCTGGCGTTTATTGGAGGTCGGTGATTAGGTGGAAATGGAGGACGTATTAAAGGCAAGGTCGCAACTCGAGGGTCTCTATCGGAGCTTATCACCCCACACGTGTCGGACCACTCAGGGGACTGCACAAACTGTATTTATTCATATCAGAAATACACAAAGACAGAAAGCTTATCCCAAACGTAGTAGTGGGTGTAGCTAGTTCAGCCTTTCATCCCCGCCCAAATGTTACTCGGAACCCGCGATAAATAATGAAAACAAATCAGCTGATTTATTCGCATAGATACAGGTAGTTTTATTATGTTGTAAGGCTTTTGGTAAATATAGGGATATAATTCGTAGCCACACGAAATAAACATATTCTGAACATTGTCACTTTTCGGGTGAAAAAATGTCAGCATTCTGCATGATGGTGGCAGGATACAGTTACTGCCCATCTCCTTAATTGTAGCTAACATTATTTTTGCATAATGCATGTTCAGTGCGCATGTCCTAGATGGTACTTACAGACAACGATATCCTTATAGAGTAATAGGAACACACACTTTCAACTTAGAATTCATCATCTGGGAAGGAATTAGATTGATATGACAGTAATTAGGCTAGCCAGCGTCAGCTTTACACATTAACATTCATCAACTGTTGCCGAAATAAAGTCACCAGAACATCAGATTACCGTACATGTTGAACCAGTGAAACAGACGTGATGTTGGCTAATGTTTTTAGTGTCAGAAAAAAAAATGAAACAAGCAGGAAAATGTAATAATGAATACAATACTTGACTATGACATACTGAGTAGATCACTTGTCTGCAACAATAGGAAATATATATGTCTTAGAACTATCACGTGTGGCGGGTTTTGATCAAGTGAAACATCATCTTCTGAGTTGCTAACAATTCATCTGTAACAAAAACATGCATGTTCTGTGGCGGATAGTTACGACAAAAATCTGGGCACCATCACCTTCCTGAATCGGGATCCAAATATATCTGATTCAGCAGGGGACGTTCAGGCCTATACCACAGACATGGTTTATACATCTCGGAATTTGACATCGATCACAACCCAGAAACTGGCGAGGTGATCACCACCAAACTGAGAATTCATGACTTCATCTCACTTTAATTGATATTATAAAAATTGATTTATGTTTGGGTGGCGAGGTAACACAACAGACTGACGGTCGGTATGACCAGTCACTGTGATGTTCCTGTTGTCAATAATTTCTACCAAGGTTATAAACTTCTTCATATAGATCGCTATTGGAACGGTTGTTTTTTCAAGTCAGGAGTATTTCATGAGTCAAGTTATTCTTCATCAATTATTTCCCAAATAATATACTCTACAATGTTAGACCGATTCATTTCATTTTTGTTTCTGTCCCTGAATTCCAAGTCAACCGACAGTCTCCCATATAAAAGTGGTTGATTACCTCAGTTTTTCCTTCTTGTCAGGGTTCAAGAAAAGCAACGTTTTCATATATACTAGTAGGCAGATTAAGGTATTTTCGTGCTTACACGCCTTCGTGCAAACCAACACTGACATTCAAAGTATGCAATTCAAATTATGACGAAACATTCTAATCATAAAATGACCAACGGTGCATCGCGTCCCAAAAATATAGAACGGATCCACATAATGTCAGTCCACTACTAAATATGGGATAATACAGTATTTGACATTTTGTTTCCTGACATCTGGCCAATCAAAACTTCCGTGTGATGAAATTATTGACATTTTCATGACGTTCCAAAATGGCAAAGTTCTGATAATATCGTCCTTAGGTGGCAACGGTAGATATCTCAGCATACCTGTTGATGGTCGCTATTGTTACGGTCGTAGCGGTGGCTATTTTCCATCGGATAGTGTAAATTTGCTGTCAGTAATGTAGGTTGACATAGGATCCAATTACTTCTCAGCAACGTCAATTCTCTGCTTCCATAATATTCGAATATCTTTTTTTGAAATTTCTGGGATCTGACAACTCCTACGTGAGCCTGTCTGATAGAGTGGAGGTATTTTGTGTCACGAGACACTGAGTGACACATCAACAAGTGAAAGGCATAGAATGTGATCATAAATGTAAATGGGCCTGGAAATACTAGTATGTAAGTGCTAGCATAAGAGAAATATACAGTGAAAGCACCACACAATGGCAAATAAAACGGAATTTATACAAACCGTAAGACACCATCACATCTGATAGTTGTAAATATTAAAAAAAAAACAGTTGTGTCAATTTGGGTTTCGATTCGTAATTACTAGGCAGCAAAATGTGTATTGCAAAATGGACATGCACCCGGATGATAATTGATACTAAAAGACTAAAGTTTAGAAGACTTAAAGTTTGATCATGAGCGTGAGGGCAATGCCATCTGATACATGATCTAGTGTACTGCAATGAATGCTTGACGCGGTAGGCCTGAGACTGTTTCCTTGACCGTGCGCCAGACAGTAATTATCAAACACCTAAGATCAAGCACGGTTAGGATATGAAATATAACTTTTCAACAACTCCAATAACTTGAATGATTTTATTTGGGCATTTCAGTCTGGTTCTGGACCACATTGCCCAGCCATCTGAGCACCGCAAAGCCCACTGAGGAGATAAAAAAAGTGTGCTATGCATACTTATCTAGGGATATAATGTTATCCACAACAATACCACACAGTAAAAACATGTAGTGACTGGGTCGCATTGAAAAATGAAGGGATTGTTAGACACAGGAATTACGATGATATATCGGATGCCTCAAAAATTCGAAAAAGTGCTTGAACAAAACTTGTCGCCGAAAGTAGCAACATGACAACCCTGAACTCCGCTGGCATAACTGCTGTCCACGAATATACATCAGGCTGAGTGAAGTGTTTGGTGTCTCATGATATGATATTTCAATGTCATCACACTCTCCAATAAAAGCAAGAACATAGAGAACATAGCAACAGGCCACGACCACCTGGCAATCGCAGAAAAAGTGCCACAAAATACCACAGTTCTGTTCCATGGGCCGGTTTGTTTCTGGGACTTGATACGCATCACTGCGCTTTGGAGCAATATTTTACATTCTTTGATTGGCTTGTTAATATTGAAGTGTGAATATTCATATAACATACATGTATATATGAAACAAAGTAAATATTTGATGACGAAATTGTTTCAATTTCGAGATTGAAATATCTAACAAGCTGGGTATCAAATTATAAAAATTACTTCTACAACAAAGTATTTCGGCTACTCCCAACTGGATTTATCATAATGATGAAATGGTGATTGCGTGAGTTAAATGGGAGATCCAAAAGCCATCTATATGATCGAGTGGCAGAGAGTATTCAGGCATTTTTCTGCCTTCATTTATACAGTGCCATCCATTAATTTGGAGCCACATTAGTGAGGTCTTGATTACCACAACTTGGTATTGCAGTCACACGATTATGAGTGTGTATTCTCAATAAACCCAGTGACAAAACTTACAGGCTACCATTTGGGTTACAATAAGAGTGATAGCCGTAACGATTTGACTGGATCTTCCACTTGTTCTTGATCATAAATCACATAATCTCTGGGGAACATACGTTCGTTGAATCCCTTTCTTTGGGAATATATTCATTTTCAAAACATTTACTGCTCAGAATCTTTCAAGGTGGATGAGGATATTGAATAAAAAACATTCATGAAAAGAATTTGAGGTCCGTGCTCGCCCACAGATTAGGAATAAAAGTCTTAGATCCGGATGCGCAAATCCGGATCACCTGTACGGTCATATGGCACCTCAGAATTTATATGTAATTATTTGGTAGTCCAGAATCTCAGAATGTGGAAAAAATAAGAAACAAGTATATCATACATCAGTATCCCATTGGCTCCACAACAGTTTGAAATGTGTCACTAATTTTTGGTGGCTCCGAATTAATGGACGGCACTGTATAGTCTACACGAAATGTTTGAACATGAATTTACCATGCATGGAAATTCTATCATGACGCCAGTCACACATTTGCTGTTGTCTGCTCTGTAGATGTTCATCCAAAGCACGGAGCTAGTCAATGGAAATCAATATTCATATGCAAATCTCACCACGACTGGTCACTTCCAATTACTATCAAGTCAAACAAACACCGATATCACATTGATAACATTGATCCAGGAATCAATATGAACAAACCGCGACCTTGAAAACGACAGACGTGTGTTTGATGATGACCAGTGGGTAGTTCACCAAAGAACTTTAGATCAAATCCAGTTATGAGGTATAGATAATAGAATAGGTCGTCAGCGAACCCGCACGTTCAATATTTACCAGAAAATAGATTGGACAACCATGATACAAGACATTGTCTTGTATTGAAATATTCATGGCCTAGGTATACATGTTCTCATCTGTCGGTCATAACCCATGGAGTAGGCGTCACCTAATAACATTTTCTCCGATGATCATCAGCCTTCAGGATTTTTGAGCACTTGTGTGTACTCATCATGCATATATGGTGTTATTATTTTTGGCAGTTGCATACACATTCCGGCAGATAGTTAAATGAAACATCAATAATTGATAAATTCTCTTCCTCTGACTTTCTTACATTAAAGCTTAAGGTTATTTATGTAGCATATGTAGCATACACAGCATACATGTCATCACTTATCCAACACGGCCATCGTACATACATTCGCATATGTCACCAAGACAACACCTCATTTGCATACAGTCACGCATATTACATCACTTCCAACCAATCGCAACACAACACATGCACGTCACATGCAACATGCGGCATGTAAAATTCCACAGACGCCAGCAAGAAGCCTGTCATGTTGGCAGTCGAGAGACAGTAGAAATGTCTGATCTGAGCACGGACAATGTAGGCGCATGTAGGAACTTGTGAAAGGCTCATTGAACATTAATGAGTATGGTTAAACTAACTTCTACAATGTACAGTTGATAACCGAAGTTGTTTCCAACACGACGCTCCGGGAACACTTGACTACCGCCCACTGGAATATAGTGAGGAGTTTCCATGCATAGACATATCAGAATACGTGTGCATAGAAAAGGGAAAAATCGATATGAATCAGATTAATTCGTAAATAAATGATTTTATGTATAACTGGTAATGTTACTACCATGGGTGTATGACCGGAACATACACTGTACTTCAATCAGATACTAGAAACTGTGTGGTTTGCTTGACGTAGCCTACCATTCGCGATAGTTCTGAATCATGTCGGCACTTGGGATGAACTTTATTGAGACATTGAGATACGTTTGATTTCCGTGTTATTGGCAGTGCACATCCATAATAGTGTAAACATTTCACAATTGATCCCACTGGGCTGCCCCCAATCACCGAACTGCCTCCTCTCTAATAGTGGTGTCAGACAGAATGACTGCAGTGTAACAATTTTATGACCATCAAATGATATCAGTTAAATAGATGAAGATACGACCTGCAACGTACTTCCTCCAGTTTTTGGAGAAAAAAATGTCTTGGCGCCCTGGCGTGAACACGGCAGCCACACGACAACAACACGGTAGGGCCCATCAGAGACGAACCCCCGACAGAACCCGGCCTGCCGTGTTGGCAATTTAAATTTTCAAAAATTATTAAAAATTTAAGTTTTCACCCCGGCACCGTTGTTCCGGCAGCGTTGCAACTCGGCAGCGTTGCAGCGTTGTCCCGTTAGACCCCGGCATACCCCATCGTCAACACGGTACCCAACCCGGCAGACCCCAGAAGCCGTGCCAGCATCTACCGGGATCTCAATGGGACTGGGCAGTCACATGACGATGCGGTGTGATTTGGGTGACGAATATATACACCCATTGTTTCATGTGAACAACTTTTTTCATGCCGTTGTTCACTATGAGTATGAATGAAAGTAAACAAACGTGTAGTAACATATTTGTTTGTCCTCAAAATCAGACCATATCTTCACGTCGTACAGAACTGATATCAATGTAGGATATTTGATAGCATTGCTGGACATGCATGACACTATAACCTAGACTATGGTCAATTGAGACTGATACTGAGGTACATTTCGAAGCATCACTTAATATATGATAACTGCTTCACACGTCGTACGGATGTTCCAGCTGTTCATCTCCAAAAGGAGCATAATAGTCGGCGTAAATATCGGTGAATAGTCAATCAATTCATAATTTTATTGTTGTGTATTCATACATTTTGAAACGTCTAGGCCACATGAAATGCTGGCAATTCATCTGTAGGGTCTGGCGAATACAAACCTGTAATATATCTACATCTGAAAACCGACAACGTATTAGTTGACTCATTTGCAAGAAGCTACCTGTACGCTAATACATATAAACGGGAAGATAGGATGACATCTTTTATTGATGACTGGACGCAGATTGCGTGCGGTGAACTCCTGGCGCCTTCACTGGATTTGGAGTAAGAAAAGCCCATAGGGATCATCCATCTCTTCAACGCCCAAACAAAGTTGGGGTTGTATGTGACATGAGTTATGACATCTGCCGTCACGACATTAGAGCTGGTATAGACTTCCTGGTGGGTTTGTTGGTAGCCAGACTACTAGTTAGTTATCTTTTAGAATCACTCAGATAAAACGCCTCAGAATTTCCGAAAGTTTTTCTTCAACGATTACGAAGCTCCGCACATATGTTTATACATTTCGTGAACTTTCAAAGGAAGTACTAACCTAGTTCAGTTCCACTTGTTCACGAGCGGGACCTTGTGGACTGAGAAATATTTTATGATATTTGTCTTGTCACCGTCATATGGGCTGATTATTCACCGTAATGAACTTGCTATAAAGATGTTATAAATATGTGCATGCCTGTAACATATGCCATGTTATTTTATAAGTATCACTGGATTTGGTTAGGGCTACATGCAATATATCACATGCAGCAGACGTTCAAAATAGAGTTGGTGGGTTAATCGATGTCTAAGGTAATTCTCCTTTGCCCGCCATGACCCGGCAACCACATTTTATTCAACTGCCATCTATCCGATGGTATTCTTGGCGAAACAAAAAGAAGTTAGAAAACCTGATTTATTCAGCTCGAAAATCTCTACGTCTATGGTTTTAATTGAATGGAGTCTTCACAAATTTGCTACCGTTCTGTACGGAAGACCGTTAGTGCCAGGTGTGAAAATATATTTAAGTGGCGGCCGCCACATAATCATCTGGCGGCCGCCACTTAATCATCTGGCAGCCGCCACATAATTATCTGGCGGCCGCCACATAATTATCTGGCGGCCGCCACATAATTATCTGGCGGCCGTCACATAATTATCTGGCGGCCGCCACTTAATTATCTGGCGGCCGCCACTTAATTATTTGGCGGCCGCCACATAATTATCTGGCGGCCGCCACTTATTTAGTGCTTTACCACAGCATTTTGGTCTATCCATAGAAATTCATTTTAAAATAAAATAAAATTTACATTTCATTTGAGATACATTATCGATATACTAAGTCGATATTATCAAGTTACTAACCCGTGATTTAAAAAAAGAATCTTCTCCCCCATCCCCCCTTCTTCGAATACCAGCATCCCATAGGAGTGGTGCGCGTTGGTCACATGCAAAGTGATCGGTCAATGCCGATTTATATTGTAACATATATATGGCCTAAGAATGCCTCAATAAAATTAAGGAATATTTGTTTGGGGGATGAAATGTACATATTTTCATGTCATTGATTGGTATGGTGGACCATAGGGCAACTTTCAATACATAATCCATAGGGGAAACAAACTAAGAAAAAAAAGAAACACAATATTAATCAGATAATTTGACGAATATTTGTCACCACCATCTAATATGCACTGTTTTTATCTGTTTCATTTAACCTATATATCGATGGTAGCAAACATAATTGCAGAGGGCCCAGTTGCCATGGCCACAACAAATAACATGATGATCCCTATATAATGCTAAGTGTGAAAGTTAAGTTTTGTTGAATAGTTTGCATGTCAACAACCCTCCCCCCTCCCCACAATACCCCATATATCATTGTCTCATTAAAAACAGTATTGTCAATAATACAGTATGTCACGACTTTTATTTGGATACTAGGGCCTAATTAGCTATATGTATATTGCTTTACAAGAATCTCCTCATATTTCAAGCTACGTCCTACAGATAATTGTGTGGCGGCCGCCAGATAATTATGTGGCGGCCGCCAGATAATTAAGTGGCGGCCGCCAGATTAATATATTTTCACACCTTTCATTTTCTGGCCTCTACGGGCTTCCGTAGTTCTGACTGTCGAGAAATTGTTTGACAGATGAACCTCGTTATGTTGTAGTATTGAACGCTGGTATCTGAGGACAATAATATTATTCATACCGATTGTTACCGATACTTATCCAAGGTATACCGTTATTCAGCAATTTAACACGATAACATGTTGTTTGGCCTCGTGACAGAGGTGGAGCAGTATTTATCAAAAGGTCAGCGACCTTGGACACTATCATGCTGATGTCCTCTCGGACAGGGTCGGCAGAGGAAATAAATCAATCCGTTCAGATTAGGTCGCTAATTCAGACGCTACTTGCTGCTGGATGGGGTTCATCCTTTCGGAGAATTAGCCTGACACAATATGATTGAAGAGGCCGGCAGCTGGCGTCTGAGTGGGATGCTTGGGTACTCTTTTTCACTCATTTTACTGCCACGGCAGGAAGCAAGAATCACAATTTTATACATGAAGGGTAAAATCATACGAACACGTGTACATGTACATGCATAACACTGGTTGGGTGTTGGTGCGTGTAGTCTGTTAATGTGTCAATTTGTTACAATGGTGTTGCAGAGTTTCCAACTCGCACTTCAATGCAATGCGTCAACACTAAAATGGTGCATTGTGCAAATGAAAATGTTTCATGCACTGCTCAAGACCAATCCACTGAGCCACATATACTGTATGCACTATAAAGTATGCAGTCCTGTCAAAATCCCAAACTGACAATTTTGCCTAGATACATCAAACTACAGAGCCTCGTCGATTATATAATAAATTATCACCAAATTGACAGTCTGTGGTGTACTAGTGATGACGCATGTTTTGTTATGCTTATATATATATATTTTTGAAACTGATCATACGATTTAATAAACACAAAATTGTTTCCGGGAGACATCTGATTGTTCGCTTGGTCTCTCCACAACAGATATTCATTTCCTGTGTGCATGTCTGTGTTATTGTAATCTGGTAAGCAAACACCCTTTTCTATGAACCATTTCAGTTTCAACATGTTTTGCCTCGGCCTCACCAGCACAAATTAGTTGGATGTTTAGGAGTGGGAAAATATGGTTGAGCAAAACTATATCATGAATTTACATGTATCGTGAATAATATGATTCATACTGACTCCTTAAAAAACAGTTAATTGCTTTGTGCAAAGACAGCTAACTTTAAGTAAGCAATTTTCATTCTGAGTTGACAGCATATTAAGGTGATACATTGTAGCATCAGGATTAACCATCAGGATTAGATAAAGCCGATTATGTCACAATTTTTTCCTGACAAAAAAATTGTGCTTCAACTACAGTATTTGAAATTGTGAGCAACACTTCAGGTTTTCGATAGTTCATCCACCAAATATAGCAATATTATACGACATTGTGCTTCAATATAATGCAATGGACTTTTCATATCGTGCTGATATCAAACTGAACCAGATGTACAATACATAGCTCTGACTTGGTACTGTCACGAATAATATCAAGCAAAATACACGGATTTGTTTCGTTGCTGAAGGCATACTCAGGGTCGTATACACGAGATGGTACGGAAGAATGAGTATAATTCACGTGAAATAGTGTTTATCCACTTGATATGGCTATGTGCACGCATTTACAGTATATATTATTTGTTACCTACACTATTTCTTATCCCAAATACATGTAGTGCATCCTACGGAAGCCCATAGGTGACATGCGCGTACAAAATTTCTATGTCTTTTCCACCAAAAACCTAGCACGTTCGAACGTGGAAGCATTTAACACTAGGGACCCCTAGCAATCCGTACGTGTACGGGAACGTGTACGTAAACGTCATCGACACTGTCAATATCATATATGGAAATGCGTCATTCACGTAGAAATACCCCCTGGATTTCTAACAAATGATGACGTCACCATGTCGTTGACGTACACGTTTCCGTACACGTACGGATTGCTAGCGGTCCCTACTATCACGTTCGCACGTGGAAACAGTTTAGGCTATTGCGTTCACACGTGGAAAGTCCTAGGTTACCACGTTCACACGTGGAAGCATTTAACGCTTCCACGTTCGCACGTGGAAACTTAAGGAGCTACCACGTTCGCACGCGCAAAGATTTGGGTGTGGTAGCATCGAATGCTTTCACGAAACCTAAATCTTTCTACGTGCGAACGTGGAAAGGTATAAATGCTTCCACGTGTGAACGTGGTAGCTTTGAAACTTTCTACGTGTGAACGTAGAAACCTAAATCTTTCTACGTGCGAACGTGGAAAGGTATAAATGCTTCCACGTGTGAACGTGGTAGCTTTGAAACTTTCTACGAGTGAACGTAGAAACCTAAATCTTTCTACGTGCGAACGTGGAAAGGTATAAATGCTTCCACGTGTGAACGTGGTAGCTTTGAAACTTTCTACGTGTGAACGTAGAAACCTAAATCTTTCTACGTGCGAACGTGGAAAAGTATAAATGCTTCCACGTGTGAACTTTTAAAAACTTTTTACGTGTGAACGTGGAAACCTACATCTTTCTACGTTCGAACATGATAGGTTTTAAAGTTTCTACGTGCGAACGTGAAAGCATATATTGTTTCCACGTGTGAACGTGGTAGCTTTGGACTTTCTACGTGTGAACGTGGAAGCCTAAAACCTTTCTACGTACGAACGTGATAAGTTTTAAAGTTACCACATGCGAACGTGATAGCGCTAAATGCTTCCACGTGCGAACGTGGTAGCTTTGAACTTTCTACGTTCGAACGTGCAAGGTTTTTACTAGAAAAAACACCAAATTTTTTCCCCGCACATGTCACCTATGGGCTTCCATAGCATCCACAACCATGGCCAAGATACTTTCACCTCAGAGGGTAGGGTGCATTCCAGAGCATACCATCCTTAACTGAGTCTTTGTTATGAATTGTGTTTTGCTGAAAGTATGAAGGTTTAGACTTTCAAGCTGTTCAAATATCTCCCCAAGAGGGGCATAATAGTTGGCGTGAATATGGGTGAAGATGAAATCAATTTAATAAGATCCTCACATTGAATTATTGAATTATTTACGCATACATGCGATTCGACTTTCAATGTACACTCAAAAGGTATTAGTAATTTCAACCAAAACGTATACTATATTGTATCATTATACATAAAACACAGGAAACAGTTCGTTCGCAGTATTTACAACCAAGAAGTTGATACGTTTGGGATTATCCAGCTACAGTATTTGTGTATATGTATACAATACCAAGTTGGAATTTCATTCATTATTGATGATACCGACAGTAGAATGCATGAAATCCACTCCTGTCACACGCGAAGATTCTTCACTCGATGTCGAGTTAGGAATACATCACGATGCGAGAGAGCCCCAAAGGTATAATCAGTCTCTCAAATGATCAACTAGAGATGAAAATTGTGTTTGGCCTGATGCTGAACCTGCAAATGTAGTAATTCCCACAAATATTAAAACCCTCAAATGTATCAAACAATTCCCGCAAATGTTGCAATTTCCTGCTAATGTGATAAAAAATCCCTACAAGTGTTAAAAATGTCATCCGCTGATGTTGAAACTCAACTTTGACCGTCGGTTGATACGTTTGGGATTATCCAGCTACAGTATTTGTGTATATGTATACAATACCAAGTTGGAATTTCATTCATTATTGATGATACCGACAGTAGAATGCATGAAATCCACTCCTGTCACACGCGAAGATCCTTCACTCGATGTGGAGTTAGGAATACATCACGATGCGAGAGAGCCCCAAAGGTATAATCAGTCTCTCAAATGCTCAACTAGAGATGAAAATTGTGTTTGGCCTGATGCTGAACCTGCAAATGTAGTAATTCCCACAAATATTAAAACCCTCAAATGTATCAAACAATTCCCGCAAATGTTGCAATTTCCTGCTAATGTGATAAAAAATCCCTACAAGTGTTAAAAATGTCATCCGCTGATGTTGAAACTCAACTTTGACCGTCCTGCAAATGTTATACTAACATTTGTCATTTGTTATTGACTTCATTTTGATAAATAATTACCATGTAAAATAACCCTGGTCTAGATTGGTTAGAGGAGAAATATACATGTTGAGCTGGCAGAGTCCAAAAAGTCCTTCTTTTATCTGAAACGGTCGTGTTGACCTCTGTGCATGGAGGTCAAATTCAAGGTCACACCGTAATCTATTTTTTTCTATTTGTTCTAATTTATTCGCATAGCAATCAAGAAACATAAACATATATACAAACAAGAATTAAATAGCATGCTATCCTAGGTGACACATAGCCGCATGGCTGTTTTCCTGTGTCAGCTATTAGAAAAGAAAAAAATTAAAATGGTCGAGACGGTGAGCCCCGAGAGCCCCAATGATGGCAGGACACCGGTACCAAACAGGCACGCACCCCAGACAGACAGGCCAAGAGCAGGCGGCGGGGTGACCGACCAAAGCGGTCGAATATCTTTCTCGTCATTATATGAGGATCACTGCATTATGTTACATGCATTTTGTTTTGTGTGAATGTAATGAAAAAACATTACATTTCATGAGGGAAAACATATTGTTAGTTGTGTCACAAAACTCCAACGCCCGCATATTAAATGAATCACTCATCCATCAGTTGGTGGGTCAATTGATGCCTGGTATGATCCGTTTTCGCTCGGTATTGTGTTGCTTACATTTTGCTCATGGTCGTTCATATCGTGTTGTTCTTGGAGACAGTAGAAGACATTAGAAAGCCACTTCGATTAGTTCGAGTCCAAATAATTTTACTCACATATAGTTATCAGACATTTGACTCATGATCATTTCAATTGAGTTATTGCCAATTGACATTTGGCGTACATGATAATTTCAATTCAGTTATTTCCAGACTCATTTTCTGCTGTTATGATTGTCGAGGAAATCAAAGCTTGTTTGAATGTAGTATTGTAATTGACGATGTTACTGAGGACAAATCCATGCTGAATTGCAAGCATCTATCGAAAATCGTGTACCATTTTTTAACAACAGAGATGTGGCAGTTTCTAACTAAATGTCAGTGACTTTGGACTCTATCATACTGCTGTAAGAAACAAACCAATTCACTCGGATTAGTTCTTTATTGCACGGTACTTGGTGGATGGGGCTAATCTTTTCAGGGAATCAGTCTGAGATTGTAATTGATTGAAAACGTCTGCAGCTGGCGTCTGATGGGATGCTGAAGCACTCGCTCATTCACTGCTGTGTCGTTGTCTACAACAAAATATCATATCATTATGTGGGAAATGATCATTCACGTCCATCTGTGTGTACCTTAATTCGATACATTTTATATACATGCATAACACTGGAATGCTATTTGTAAAAATCCAGCATATAATATCTCGATGTGTTACATCTTCAGCAAGCTTATAAATTCAGTTCGCAGCACACCATGTGATGCGAGCTAATGCATGGTGCGAGTAGCAATGATCTCGAATACCACTGGCATGAAAGTCATGGACGAGTAGTGGGCACATTGTCAACTCCCTGGTTATCTTTGACCTGGGTCAACTAACCAGATTTGATAGAGGGCGAATATGTGCACAGATCAGATCTAGCTGAGAATTGGCTACGTAGAGTGGGATTTTGTCTTGTCTTTTCAGTTTATGCATGACACTCTATTTTCATGCATGACTCTTTCGGATTTCTGAGAAGAATGATCGTTTTTTCAGGTGTCTGATTTCTGTTTTGTCTAATCTGCTAGCACCAATACATTGCTGATGATGTGTATGTACAATTGCGAAAGAGGAGGAGGAGCGTGTGATTTGAAACATATTATGCCAATACATATACCTTTGGTTATTGCAGTTGTTTTGACATATAACGTTTATTTGTGTACAATACTGTGAACAGGGTATGACTCATCTGGTTCAAAGTTCACTTGGAATATTATCAAGTTTTAAAACTGAAGAATAAGATGAAATTTTACATGTTGTATTCAAGCTTGAAATATACTTTGCACTGGATGACCCAGTATCACGGTCGGTGGACATCATGTCCCTGGAGAAAGATGAACGCCATGCAATAGCGTTTTGGATGATGCTTGGGTCAATGCCTCACCATTGCCTCTCCATTTGAAATGTATACTTGTTCATCTCTTTTTACTTCATGTTCGTTTTTTTTTTATTTCGAAATTTCAACACTAGTTCCATCAAGTATAGAGTACAAACGGCCATATATAACACAATGGCAGCCCCTGCTAGTATTAGTGTTGTTGTTTTATCTATGAATCACATCATATGAATCTAGCATTGATTCTTTCCCAAACGTGATTCATTTTAGATGTTAGGGGCTTATATATTCGTTCCGAATTGGTGCCGCATCAATATATGTAATAATGACTACAAATGTATTACTCTGTCACTTGGAACTGACCATCTAATTCGTAGACATCCGCAGACATGATAAAACGAACCGCTTTCACTTATAATTTTGAAATAAATGTTTAGTTCAGTTCAGACATGACCCATTTTCAGTAAAGGTATATGTTCTTGAAATCATTAGACATAAAACTTTGAATAATTCATACTGATATATTGATTAATCCGCATATTTTACTTGTGTTTTCGAAATCATAACATATAGAGAGCATGAAATATGGAGAGCGTTCGGTAGATTGTAGCGTCTAGTTTATCAAAAAGCAACTTCAGTGTCGCAAATCTTGCTATGGTTTGGGGCTGTTTGATATTGTAACCATCACGGCAAACCATCCATCATTTGTTTCAATATTTATGTTTGTGTCCGAACTGGTCTAAACTATTAATGAAATATGGTCGAATTATTATCAAAAGGTACATAATCAAGGCTGAAGCAACTAACTGTTCGCCAAAACTGATAAATATTTATAACATGGGCAGTATTCCTGATAACATCTAATGGTCATAAATGGGTTGATATGGTAGTCACTTTGTCGGAAAATATTGTTAGATTGAAGACAGAGATACGACTGGAGGAAACCAACTGATAAACTCTACAATAAACGTAGAACCAATACTCAAGTATAAAGTCTCCGAGCGAACAAAGCCGAGTCCATTTCCCAATCTTAATGTCCGGTGTCAGGCAAAGTCGATTATGGAACTTCATGAAAGCAGCCAACATACACTGTTCTGGATGGTCACTTCCAATCACACATATATCAACCTGAACTAGATGTACAAATATTAGCTCTGACTTGGACCTATCACGAATGATATCAAGCACAACACACATGATTAAGCGTTGATAACTGCATATCCAGCGTGTGTACAGACGATATGGTATGGAAAAATAGGTATAATTCACGTGAATCCTTTTCAATCCACTTGATATGTCTATATTTACACTCATTTATTATAATATACATTATTTCTTATTTACACAATTCCCATATACATGTAACTGCAGTGCAACCACAACCGTGGCAAAGACATTTCCACTTCTGATGATAAGGTACATTCCCGAGCATGCCATCAATGAATGAGCCATTGTTATGAATTGGGTTTGCAAAAGTATTGTAACAAAACCATGCAACTTTCGCGCTGAAACCGTTCGTTAGGAACGATGCCAGAAGACCACTGGTGAGGGCAGCCTTCGCGGAAGAACCGTTCGCGGAAGAAGCGTTCGCGGAAGCACCAGCGGCGGAAGCACCCTTCGCGGAAGCACCCTTCGCGGATGCAGCCTTCTCCACGTGGTGACGGCTGCGGAAGATACGTTCGCGGACGAGGATGCGCGCGCAGCCACCCTGGCTATATAAGGGAGAGCGGACGGCCGCTCTGAGAGCACTGCAACAGCGACATCGACCGTGGGGAGATCGTCACCGCCACAGCCAAGGGACTCGACGACCTCCGTGCGGACGACTCCTTCTTCAGGGCCTTAGAGTCAACCGGGATTAGACCGACTACCTGGAGAATCCATTCGACTAAACGGGGCGGGAAACTTCAACGGGACGGGACAGAGAGACGCCGCCGGCTAAGAACTCTTTTTAGTTGTGCCCTCGTGCACTATTTATTTTTGAAATGTGATCATACAGTGCTCCATGTCAGAACTTCATATTTGTACGTCACGTGGGTGACCAGCCATACAATTGTAAGTTGATTTGATGTATATAAATCTTCAATTTATTTGCATCTGAGTTGCTTCTTGCCTAAGTGAAGCCGGTGAGCTACTGAGTGATGATACACCAGCGTTGTGGAACGCCAGATTAGTGACGGCTCTCGAATCACAACGAGCAGGAGTTACAAAAGTCTATACGATCAGAGAAACCAGGTTTTTTGGGCCACACCGAAAACAAGTCATTACTAAACGTCACAGTATATTGGTTTAGACTTTCCAGCTGTTCAAATATCCCTCGATATAAGAGTTGGCGTTAATATTGGTGAAGATGAAATCAATTCAATAAAACCCTCTCACGAACATTAAATTCTTTCCGCATGCATGACAACCTACCTTCAATACACTCAAATGCTAAATATTCATTATGTCAGCCATACCGTACATAATACATAATTATACATAAGACAGGAAACAATTTCGCTTGCAGTGTTTACAACCAAAACGTCACTGCTTAGTATTCGATATATTTGGGAGAATCCAGCTTCAGTATATGTACATAATATGTATACAATACGGAGTTGGAATTGCATTCATCATTGATGATACTTGCAGTAGACTGTATGAGACCCACTTCTGTCACACACACACATGTCACTCAGTCGATGTGATGTCAGGAATACATCACCTTGTGGGATAGACTCACATGTTTAATCAGTCTCTCCAATGCTCAACTAGAGATGAAAATTGTATGTGGCAGGAAGTTGAACTTGCAAGTAGAGCAATTTCCTAAAATGTTGAAACCTTCAAATGTATCAAACATTTCCCACAAATGTTGCAATTTCTTTCAAAAGTAAAAACATTTGTAAAACTGAAGCTTATTGCAAATGTTAAAAATCAGTGAATGTCATCCTCTAATGTTCAACCCCAAATTCCACCTTCCTGCAAATGTAACACTACTTGCAAGTCATTTCCCTCATATGAAAAACAAACAATTTGGGACAGAAATGGTCTTTTTTATCTGAAACTTTCGTGTTGCCCTTTGCTCCTGAAGTCCAGGGTCACACACACAAAAATGAATAAAATGTAAGGAAAAATTCGAGATTGTGTCCCACTGATGAAGTTTATACCAGATAATCTTCACCAGTAGTATACACTATGAACACATGATGCATATATGGAAATGAGATGAAAATGGTTATACATTTGAGATATACATAGATTTTTGCCAATAGCTAGCTTCTACACCGTTTCATGCCTTGATCATAATGCATTTCCTATACATATTTCATAACTATGTACGCGTCTGTAATAACTTTCTCGTAATTATATTCGGATCAATGCGTTAGGCTACCTGTAATTTGTGTTGTGTGAGTGTAATTTAAAAAAAATAACTTATGTATATTGCATGTGAAAAAACGTTGTCAGGTTCGTGTCACAAAGCTCCAACGCCCACATAATATGGGCTCACATATCACATGTAGCACCCATACATCACTTGGTGGGCAAATTGATGTCTGGTACGATCCGTCTTCGCTTGGCATTGTATCCTTCATGTTTGTTAGTTGTCCTTCATATGGTGTTGTTCTTGGAGACAGTGGAAGATATGGGAAAAAAACTTTAATCAGTTCAAGTCGAAATTATTTTACTCACATTATGTTATCAGACATTTGCTATATCATCGTTTCAATTGAGTTATTTTTCCCGAATATTGAGTTATTCCTGATTGTCGAGGAATTTAAACCTTGTTTGTACGTAGTATTGCGATTGACCCTGCTGAGGATAAATCCATACTGATTTGACCATATATATCCAAAATCGTGTACCATTTTTCAATATTATGCCACCACAAAATATTGTTTCAACTCATGACCGAAATGGAGCAGTGTTTACCCAAATGTCAGTGACCTTGAGCACTATCATACTGCTGTATGAAACGAATCAGTTCACTCAGATTAGATAGACGGTAATCTTTTCATGGAATTAGCCTGATATTGTATTTGATTGAAGAGGTCGGCAGCTTGCTTCTGAATGGGATGCTGAGGTACTTAGACTGCTGTGTCGTTATCTACAACCGAATTCAATTCAATTCAATTCAACATCATTTAGTTCATCATCAACAATACATGTATATTAAACATGCAAATGTAAGTATCAATCTATTACCACCAATATAGCCAAATTTTTGTATATTGTATGAGAATGGTGGAAAGGAGAAAGAAAAGAAGCTGAAGCTTATGGAATTCTATCATCATTAAATCACATCGTTTTGTGGTAAATTATCATTCACATCCATCTGTGTGTACCGTAATTCGATAATTATATGAACATGCATAAAACTGGAATGATATTGGTACAGTGCAGCATGTGATGGATTGATGGGTTACAGCTTTCAGCAAGCTTATACATTCAGTTCGCAGCACACTTTATGATGCGAGCTACTGCCTTGTGCAAATTACAATGACTTCGATTACCAATGGTAAGGATGTTATGGACGAGTAATGGGCATATTATCAACTCCCTGGTTATCTTTGACCTGGGGCAACTAACCAGATTCGATAGAGGACGAATATGAGCACAGATCTTGCTCAGAATTGGCTACGTACAGTGGGATTTTGTCTAGGACACCTGTCTTTTCAGTTTATGCATGACATTTTATTTTCATACATGACTCTTTTGGCTTTATGAGAAGAATGATCGTTATATTTTTAGATGTCTGGTTTCTGTTTTGTCCAATCTGCTAGCACCAATATATTGCTGATGATGTGTATGTACAATTGCGAAAGAGGAGGAGCGTGTGATTTGAAACATATTATGCCGATACATATACTCTTGGTTATTGCATTTGTTTTGACATATTATGTTTATTTGTGTACAATACTGTGAACAGGGTACGACTCATCTGGTTTAAAGTTCACTTGGAATATTGAAGTATTATCAAATTTTAAAACTGAAGAATAAGATTAAATTTCACAAGTTATATTCAAGCTTGAAATATACTTTGCACTGGATGACCCAGTATCACGGTCGGTGGACATCATGTCCCAGAGATAAGATCAGCGCCATGCAATAGCGTTTTGGATGATGCTTGGGTAATGCCTTCACCACTGCCTCTCCATTTGAAGTGTCTACTTGTTCACCTCTTTTTTTTCACGTTCGTTTTTTTTCCTTCAAAATTTGAACACTAGTTCCATCATGTATAGAGTATAAACGGCCATATATAACACAATGGCAGCCCCTGCCAGTATCAGTGTTGTTGTTTTATCTATGAATCACATCATATGAATCTAGCATTGATTTTTTCCCAAACGTGGTTCATTTTAGATGTTAGGGGCTTATATATTCGTTCCGAATTGGTACCGTATCAATATATGTAATAATGACTACAAATGTATTACTCTGTCACTTGGAACTGACTGATCCCTTGGAACTGACCATCTAATTCGTAGACATCCGCAGACATGATAAAACGAACTGCTTTCACTTATAATTTTGAAATAAATGTTTAGTTCAGTTCAGACATGACCCATTTTCGGTAAAGGTATATCTTCTTGAAATCATTAGACATAGAACTTTGAATAATTCATACTGATATATTGATTAATCCGCATATTTTACTTGTGTTTTCGAAATCATAACATATAGAGAGCATGAAATATGGAGAGCGTTCGGTAGATTGTAGCGTCTAGTTTATCAAAAAGCAACTTCAGTGTCGCAAATCTTGCTATGGTTTGGGGCTGTTTGATATTGTAACCATCACGGCAAACCATCCATCATTTGTTTCAATATTTATGTTTGTGTCCGAACTGGTCTAAACTATTAATGAAATATGGTCGAATTATTATCAAAAGGTACATAATCAAGGCTGAAGCAACTAACTGTTCGCCAAAACTGATAAATATTTATAACATGGGCAGTATTCCTGATAACATCTAATGGTCATAAATGGGTTAATATGGTAGTCACTTTGTCGGAAAATATTGTTAGATTGAAGACAGAGATACGACTGGAGGAAACCAAATGATAAACTCTACAATAAACGTAGAACCAATATTCAAGTATAAAGTCTCCGAGCGAACAAAGCCGAGTCCATTTTCCAATCTTAATGTCCGGTGTCAGGCAAAGTCGATTATGGAACTTCATGAAATCAGCCAATATACACTGTTGATGGTCACTTCCAATCAAACATGTATCAACCTGAACTAGATGTACAAATATTATCTCTGACTTGGACCTATCACGAATGATATCAAGCAAAACACACATGATTAAGCGTTGATAACTGCATATCCAGCGTGTGTACAGACGATATGGTATGGAATAATGAGTATAATTCACGTGAACCCTTTTCAATCTACTTGATATGTCTATATTCACACTCATTTATTATAATATACATTATTTCTTATTTACACAATTCCCATGTACATGTAACTGCAGTGCAACCACAACCATGGCAAAAACATTTCCACTTCTGATGATAAGGTACATTCCCGAGCATGCCATCACTGAATGAGCCTTTGTAAGAAACTGGGTTTGCAAAAGTATAATGGTTTAGACTTTCCAGCTGTTCAAATATCCCTCGATATAAGAGTTGACGTGAATATTGGTGAAGATGAAATCAATTCAATAAGACCCTCTCACGAACATTGAATTATTTCCGCATGCATGACATCCTATCTTTCAATACACTCTCAAATGCTGAATATTCATTATGTCAGCCATACCGTACATAATATATAATTATACATAAGACAGGAAACAATTTCGCTTGCGGTGTTTACAACCAAAACGTCACTGCTTAGTCTTCGATATATTTGGGAGAATCCAGCTACAGTATATGTACATAATATGTATACAATACGAAGTTTTAATTGCATTCATCATTGATGATACTTGCAGTAGACTGTATGAGACCCACTTCTGTCACACACACACATGTCACTCAGTCGATGTGATGTCAGGAATACATCACCTTGTGGGATAGACTCACATGTTTAATCAGTCTCTCCAATGCTCAACTAGAGATGAAAATTGTATGTGGCAGGAAGTTGAACTTGCAAGTAGAACAATTTCCTAAAATGTTGAAACCTTCAAGTGTATCAAACATTTCCCACAAATGTTGCAAATTCTTTCAAATGTAAAAACATTTGTAAAACTGGAGCTTATTGCAAATGTTAAAAATCAGTGAATGTCATCCTCTAATGTTCAACCCCAGATTCCACCTTCCTGCAAATGTAACACTACTTGCAAGTCAGTTCCCTCAAATGAAAAAAAAACAGTTTGGGACAGAAATGGTCTTTTTTATCTGAAACTTTCGTGTTGCCCTTTGCTCCTGAAGGCAAGGGTCACACACACAAAAATGAATAAAATGCAAGGGAAATTCGAGATTGTGTCCCACTGATGAAGATTATACCAAAATCTTCATCAGTAGGATACACTATAAACACATGATGCATATATGGAAATGAGAGGAAATTGGTTATACATTTGAGGGAGACATAGATTTTTGCCAATAGCTAGCTTCTACACCGTTTCATGCCTTGATCGTAATGCATTTCCTATACATATTTCATAACTCTGTACGCGTCTGTAATAACTTTCTCGTAATTATATTAGGATCAATGCATTAGGCTACCTGTAATTTGTGTTGTGTGAATGTAATTTAAAAAAATAACTTATGTATATTGCATGTGAAAAGACGTTGTCAGATTCGTGTCACAATATCACATGTAGCACCCATCCATCAGTTGGTGGGCTAATTGATGTCTGGTACGATCCGTCTTCGATTGGCATTGTATCCTTCATGTTTGTTAGTTGTCCTTCATATGGTGTTGTTCTTGGAGACAGTGGAAGAAATGGGAAAAAAATTTTAATCACTTCAAGTCGAAATTATTTTACTCACATCATGTTATCAGACATTTGCTATATCATCGTTTCAATTGAGTTATTTTTTCCGAATATTGAGTTATTCCTGATTGTCGAGGAATTCAAACCTTGTTTCTATGTAGTATTGCGAATGACCCTGCTGAGGACAAATCCATACTGATTTGACCATATATGTCCAAAATCGTGTAGCATTTTCCAATATTATGCCACCACAAAAAATTGTTTCGACTCACGACCGAACTGGAACAGTGTTTACCCAAATGTCAGTGACCTTGGGCACTATCATACTGCTGTATGAAACAAATCAGTTCACTCAGATTAGATCTCTAATGTAGACGGTCCTTGTTGGATGGGACTAATCTTTTCATGGAATTAGCCTGATATTGTATTTGATTGAAGAGGTCGGCAGCTTGCGTCCGAATGGGATGCTGAGGTGCTCACTCATTTACTGCTGTGTCGTTATCTACAACCGAATTCAATTCAATTCAATTCAATAGACGTGGAATCAATACCCAGTATTAAGTATTCCGAGCAAACAAAACAGGGTCCGTTATCCAATCTCATAGTCCGGGGACAGAAAGTCATATCAGGCATACGAAGTGAGAGAAAACTAAAATGACAGGGAAAAATCTCATGAACCCCCGTAAATGGCCATTAGGAGGTTAAATCAGGTGTTCCGGAAAGAGTGAGCATTTCCTGCCCCACTAGTGGCACCCGTCATGAATTCCCCAAAATTAACCTGAAAATAGATCTAGTTGCATGGCAGACACGGATTTGCTGTATTTATCAACCAGATCATGATGACGTCCATAGAATTTCTTAAACGCAGCTATAAGTCTTGGTAAAACATATCCTTGTCGTAACAGTCTAGAGACTAGCTGGGCACTTCGATAGACAAAGTCCTCATATTTGCAACTAGCTCTGGAATAGCGTATAAGTTGAGAAACAAACACACTATATGCCGGCGACATAGGAATGTTGCTGCTTAGAAAAGGGAAATTGACTATGGAAAAATTGAAATCATCACGTTTGTCATATAATCTAGTTGACAGGTTAGAATCATTATCATTCTCCAACCTCAGGTCTAGATAGTTGGAAAAATTAGCGGATTCTGTAGTATCCTTAATTTCAAGTTCCTTAGGATATATGACATCCAAATAATCACCAAACTTGGGATTATTCAGCGACAATACATCATCTATGTATCGGAAAGGGAAATTAAAATTACATGTTAGTTTCTTAGAACCTCCTCTTTGTAAATGTTGGATAAAATCTGATTCATATGAGTATAAAAACAGGTCTGCCAATAATGGTGCACAGTTTGTACCCATGGGAATACCAATAGTTTGTTGAAATATTCGACCACCAAATTCCACAAAAATATTATCAATCAGAAAATTAACCATATTTACCAATATCATTCAATATCATTCATTTCATCATCAATAATAAATGTATATTAAACATGCAAAAACTGTAAGAGAATGGTGAAAAGGAAAAAGAAAAGAAGCTGAAGCTTATGGAATTCTATCATCATTAAATCACATCATTATGATCATTCACATCCATCTGTGTGTACCGTAATTCGATACATTCTATGAACATGCATAAAACTGGAATGATATAAGTACAGTGCAGCATGTGATGTGTCGATGGGTTACAGCTTTCAGCAAGCTTATACATTCAGTTCACAGCACACTTTATGATGCGAGCTACTGCCTTGTGCAAATTACAATGACTTCGATTACCAATGGCATAGGATATTATGGACGAGTAATGGGCATATTATCAACTCCCTGGTTATCTTTGACCTGGGTCAGCTAACCAGATTCGATAGAGGACGAATATGTGCACAATTCAGATCTTGCTGAGAATTGGCTACGTACAGTGGGATTTTGTTTAGGACACCTGTCTTTTCAGTTTATGCATGACATTTTATTTTCATACATGACTGTTTTTGCTTTAGGAGAGGAATGATCGTTATATTTTTAGGTGTCTGATTTCTGTTTTGTCCAATCTGCTAGCACCAATATATTGCTGATGATGTGTATGTACAATTGCGAAAGAGGAGGAGCGTGTGATTCGAAACATATTATGCCTATACATATACTTTTGGTTATTGCATTTGTCTTGACATATTATGTTTTTTTTGTGTACAATACTGTGAACAGGGTACGACTCATCTGGTTCGAAGTTCACTTGGAATATTGAAGTATTATCAAGTTTTAAAACTGAAGAATAAGATGAAATTTCACAAGTTATATTCAAGCTTGAAATATACTTTGCACTGGATGACCCAGTATCACGGTCGGTGGACATCATGTCCCAGAGATAAGATCAGCGCCATGCAATAGCGTTTTGGATGATGCTTGGGTAATGCCCTCACCATTGCCTCTCCATTTGAAGTGTCTACTTGTTCACCTCTTTTTTCTTCAGGTTCGTTTTTTTTCCTTCAAAATTTGAACACTAGTTCCATCATGTATAGAGTATAAACGGCCATATATAACACAATGGCAGCCCCTGCTAGTATCAGTGTTGTTGTTTTTTCTATGAATCACATCATATGAATCTAGCATTGATTTTTTCCCAAACGTGGTTCATTTTAGATGTTAGGGGCTTATATATTCGTTCCGAATTGGTGCCGCATCAATATATGTAATAATGACTACAAATGTATTACTCTGTCACTTGGAACTGACTGATCCCTTGGAACTGACCATCTAATTCATAGACATCCGCAGACATGATAAAACGAACTGCTTTCACTTATAATTTTGAAATAAATGTTCAGTTCAGTTCAGACATGACCCATTTTCGGTAAAGGTATATCTTCTTGAAATCAATAGACATAAAACTGTGAATAATTCATACTGATATATTGATTAATCCGCATATTTTACTTGTGTTTTCGAAATCATAACATATAGAGAGCATGAAATATGGAGAGCGTTCGGTAGATTGTAGCGTCTAGTTTATCAAAAAGCAACTTCAGTGTCGCAAATCTTGCTATGGTTTGGGGCTGTTTGAAATTGTAACCATCACGGCAAACCATCCATCATTTGTTTCAATATTTATGTTTGTGTCCGAACTGGTCTAAACTATTAATGAAATATGGTCGAATTATTATCAAAAGGTACATAATCAAGGCTGAAGCAACTAACCGTTCGCCAAAACTGATAAATATGTATAACATGGGCAGTATTCCTGATAACATCTAATGGTCATAAATGGGTTAATATGGTAGTCACGTTGTCGGAAAATATTGTTAGATTGAAGACAGAGATACGACTGGAGGAAACCAAATGATAAACTCTACAATAAACGTAGAACCAATATTCAAGTATAAAGTCTCCGAGCGAACAAAGCCGAGTTCATTTTCCAATCTTAATGTCCGGTGTCAGGCAAAGTCGATTATGGAACTTCATGAAAGCAGCCAATATACACTGTTCTGGATGGTCACTTCCAATCACACAGATATCAACCTGAACTAAATGTACAAATATTAGCTCTGACTTGGACCGATCACGAATGATATCAAGCAAAACACACATGATTAAGCGTTGATAACTGCATATCCAGCGTGTGTACAGACGATATGGTATGGAATAATAGGTATAATTCACGCGAATCCTTTTCAATCCACTTGATATGTCTATAATGTTTACACTCATTCATTACAATATACATTATTTCTTATTTACACAATTCCCATATACATGTAACTGCAGTGCAACCACAACCATGGCAAAGACATTTCCACTTCTGATGATGAGATACATTCCCGAGCATGTCATCACTGAATGAGCCTTTGTTGTGAATTGGGTTTGCATAAGTATAATGGTTTAGACTTTCCAGCTGTTCAAATATCCCTCGATATAAGAGTTAGCGTTAATATTGGTGATGATGAAATCAATTCAATAAGACCCTCTCACGAACATTGAATTATTTCCGCATGCATGACAACCTATCTTTCAATACACTCTCAAATGCTAAATATGCAACTAGATCTGTTTTCATGTTAATTTTGGGGAATTCATGACGGGTGCCACTAGTGGGGCAGGAAATGCTCACTCTTTCCGGAACACCTGATTTCACCTCCTGATGGCCATTTACGGGGGTTCATGAGTTTCCCTGTCATTTTTGTTTTCTCTCACTTCGTATGCCTGATATGACTTTCTGTCCCCGGACTATGAGATTGGATAACGGACCCTGTTTTGTTTGCTCGGAATACTTGATACTGGGTATTGATTCCACGTCTATTCATTATGTCAGCCATACCGTACATAATACATAATTATACATAAGACAGGAAACAATTTCGCTTGCAGTGTTTACAATCAAAACGTCACTGCTTAGTCTTCGATATGTTTGGGAGAATCCAGCTACAGTATATGTACATATGTATACAATACGAAGTTGGAATTGTATTCATCATTGATGATACTTGCAGTGGATTGTACGAGACCCACTCCTGTCACACACGAAGATCACTCTCTCGAGATGGTTTCAGGAATACATCACCTTGCGGGATAGGCTCACATGTATAATCAGTATCTCCAATGCTCAACTAGAGATGAAAATTTTATGTGACAGAATGTTGAACTTGAAAGTAGAACAATTCACTAAAATGTTAAAACCTTCAAATGTAACAAACATTCTTACAAATGTTGCAATTTCCTGCTATTGTAAAACTAAAGCTTCCTGTAAATATTAAAAATCAGTGAATGCCATCCTCTAATGTTCAACAACAAATTCCAACTTCCTGCAAATGTTACACTACTTGCAAGTCATTTCCCTCAAATGAGAAAACAAGTTTGGAACATAAATGATCTTTTTTATCTGAAAAGTTCGTGTTGCCCTTTGTTCTCACACAAAAAAATGAATAAAATGCAAGGGAATTCGAGATTGGGGAGAGGGGGGTATGTACATTACATGTTGTCATGTGAGGGGCAATCCAATACTTAACCGACAGAGGGAATAACCATTAACTGTTGTTATACTACATGTAGTATGTATCCTGATGAAGATTTGAGATTACCAGATAACCTTCATCAGTAGGATACACTATAAACACATGACACATATATAGAAATGAGAGGGAAATGGTTACACATTTGAGGGAGACATAGATATGTGACTTATGTGACATGATTTTTGCCAATAGCTAGCTTCTACACCGTTTTATGCCTTGATCATAATGCATTTGCCATACATATTTCATAACTATGTACGCGTCTGTAATAACTTTCTCGTAATTATATTAGGATCAATGCATCAGGCTGCCTGTAATCGGTGTTGTGTGAATGTAATTTAAAATATAACTTATGTATATTGCATGTGAAAAGACGTTGTCAGGTTCGTGTCACAAAGCTCCAACGCCCACATAATATGTGCTCACATATCACATGTAGCACCCATACATCAGTTGGTTGGCTAATTGATGTCTGGTATGATCCGCCTTCGCTTGGCATTGTATCCCTCATGTTTGTTAATTGTCCTTCATATGGTGTTGTTCTTGGAGACAGTAGAAGAAATGAAAAAAAACAGCTTTAATCAGTTCGAGTCGAAATTATTTTACTCACATCAAGTTATCAGACATTTGCTATATGATCATTGAGTTTTTTTTCGAATATTGAGTTATTCCTGATTGTTGAGGAATTCAAACCTTGTTTGAATGTAGTCTTGCAATTGACCCTGCTTACTGAGGACAAATCCATGCTGATTTGACGATATGTATCCAAAATCGTGTACCAATTTTCAACAATATGCCACCACAAAATATTGTTACGACTAATGACAGAGATGTGGCAGTGTTTACCCAAATGTCAGTGACCTTGGGCACTATCATACTGCTGTATGAAACAAATCAGTTCAGTTCTCAGATTAGTTCTTCATTGTAGACGGTACTTGGTGGATGAGACTAATCTTTTCATGGAATTAGCTCGATATTGTATTTGATTGAAGAGGTATGCAGCTGGCGTCTGAGTGGGATATACATTCTATATACATGCATGCCACTGGAATGATACTGGTACAGTACAGCATGTGATGTGTCGATGTGTTAGAGCTTTCAGCAAGCATATACATTTAGTTCGCAGCACACTTTATGATGCGAGCTACTGCCTTGTGAAAGTTACAATGATCTCAAATACCAATGGAATGGGATGTCATGGATGAGTAGTGGGCGTATTATTATCAAATCTGGTTGTGTTTGGCTAGCGGCAAATGACCTGATCTAATAAAAGACAAACATCTGTTCATGGATATGGTTGAGAATTGGGCACGGAAAGTGGATTCTGTATAGGATACATGTTCTTTCAGTTTACACATGACTCATGCATGACTCCGTTGGCTCGCTGAGAATTTTTTTTCGTGTTTTCAGGTCTCTGGTTCGTGTTCTTTCCCCATCCCTTAACACAAATATATTGCTGTTGATTTGTATTTACAGTTGCAAAAAGGAGCAGAATGTAATTCGAATCATATCATTATGCCGAGACATTAATGGTTATTGCACTATCAGTTTATTGCTTACATATTTTATAGTTAACTTGGAATAGTATATATGTATGAGAGCACCTGATCTCACACTCAGCTGGCTGGGTGTCTGTGATGTTAACATGGCATTAACTTTGATACTTTAGTATCAACCGGATTTGATCACTTACACTGGTTTTGTAAAATTCGTCCATGGATTATTCGGTCTTGGAATATGAATTAGTCTGTTTGTCGGTATCCATTTGGCTCCGAGTGGACCATCACATCAGTGTACGTAATGGTAACGACATAGTTATCAACTACCCTGTGACCATAGAAATATGTTATCTTGACTATATATGTCTTCGCTGTGACTGTGAACTGACCAACTGATTCATAGATATTCGCAGACATCACCAATCTCATTTTGTGAAATACTTTCTTGATACTTGATCAATTTAGTTTAATTTTATTTTCAAAACAATATACTTATGGATAGCATACTTAATCATAACACCAATGACACTAACAATAACACGTCCTTCAGCTTCTTCACATCCATAACACTTGATGTACAGAAGCTGAACGGAAAGATAGGAAGGATACACTACAACAACTAGTCTTTCAAAAGCACCTCCGGTGGCGTCACAAATCTTCTTATGAGGGGAAATAACATGCGGGCTGTCTGAAATTGTAAGCCACACGACAAACCATCCATCATTTGTTCTAATATTTATGTCTGTGTCCCAACTGGTCTGAGACGGTGAAGAAATATGATACATATACAGAGGTGAAATTAATAGCAAGAGTGTAGTGTGAACAAATGTGTACCACAACATATTAACGTAACGTCATTTTTGTCAATTCATAACATGAAAACCATGCCTTGTAAAAATCACACCTAAGTGGTAATTCGAATATATAAAACTTTCATTTTCATCTTAGTGTGATCTTCATGCACAATATAGATATACATACATACAGTGATATAATATTGAAGCTTACACGTGTAAATAATACGTATTAGTATCAATACAATGGACACATACATTGATATATTGAATAATGTTGATTATACTGAGCTAACCATGAAATATGGATATGGTTTAGGAATCTCGTTGCACAGCTTGTTTATGCACACACTACACTAAACTGATTGTTTGATCTGGTGCGTGGTTTCCACTCCATGGTTTCCACTTCATGAGTATTCTGGTATGAATACCATGAAACTCAGCGATGCGCAAGCCATCTACAACTCAAATAATGTGATACATTCCATCGCATCACTCGATGAATTATTTAGGTTCATGAAAGGTGTAAACGTATACTGTAGTAGACTTAACAACTATTGCCCCAGGGTATTTCATATTGCCCCAGCACCACATAAAACAGTCCCACAGTTTGAATGATCAGCTCGTGACAAAACTAAGCTTAAGCACTTGCTCGAAACGACATTACTAAATGAGAAGCAAGCGACCAGTGCATATATGTCGGATGTTTATGTAACATTCATTATTGAATCTGGAAGCAGGTTGCCTGAGAACAGTTTGCGCGAGTCAGCAATTCTTGCCTCCACAAGATGCGGAGCGAAAATACATCAAAGTGCGGGATAAGTGCAAAGATGTCATCATTTCAACAAATGTTCAATCAAAGATAAAACTGAGTGACCAATAGTCGAAAGTTTACATTTGGTATGTCTACCTGTCTGATGTGTTTTAATGCAGACACAAGCATGTGAAGGATCATTGGATCTTTGAAAAAATATTACTTAGTGCAGGATTGCAATCAAAAACAACCTTTAACTACCTACTTTTAACAATCCGAGGCAATGTTTAACTGATAAATAAATGTAAATTACATGCATTACAGATGACTGTGAACTATATAAAAGGACCATTTTATTGAGTCCCGTGTATTCTGTTTTGTGTGCAAATGTAGTATATGTGCAGGGAAAATGCAAAAGATGTGACGGTTATATTGTGTCTCGAAGCTCCAGTGTCATCGAATACCACGAGTAGCAGTAATCCATCAGCCGGAGGACCAATCAATCTCTAGCTTGATTTATCTTTTCCTGGCAATGGTGCCACTACACTTTCGTTAATTGTCATTCGTCCGTTGTTCCCCAACGCAAGAAAAAGGGAAAACAAATTCTAGCAAATACGGTGGCTGATATAAGCCATTTATTTTTGGAACACCCCTCATCCCCGTGAGAAAATAATAATTAAAGTAAGTTCGTACATGCGTATGAAACTAAATTTGTTTAATTTCAAACGGAAAATAAAACGAAAATCTGCGAAATTTTTTCAAAACTAAGTTTTATTTCAACGCATTTAACAAAAGATAACAAGACATGTACATGATGATTTTGACGATTACAAAAGTCGTAGATCAATTCGTTTGAATTCGTTTACAAAAGTCGTAGTTCCATTTCACGAGTATTCATTTGTTCATGCTTTGTTTACATGCCAGAACACTGGTGGTAGTTGTAATACCTAATGTGAGTACGCCCCCATACGGTTAAATTCGCGTGTTTTTATTAAATATAGTTTTTGGAAGAAAAATGCCTATTTTCGTAGGCAGGCCCTTCAAGTATTATCAGAATGATATAGCCATTTCAATGGTGTGACTCGCCAAAGAAAAACTAAATAATCGGAATAAACAAATTTGTACGTATGAAACTGAATACATTTCAATGGTCTAGCCTGCAAGTGAGGAAAAAATAACGATAGTTTTCACTGGGTGGGAGCTTGCCCATGATTTTTGACGACTCAACTCGGTAAAAATCTTTCCTCGCAGGGGCTTTGCTCGGCAAAAATCTTTAATCACAGGGGCATCTGAAAACCTATGCGACAAATCATTTTTCCGAGCAAAGCCCCTGCGAGGAAAATTTTTTACCGAGTTGACTCGTCAAGAATCATGGCCAAGCTCCCACCCTTTGTTTTTGAATGCGCACAAAATGTTTAGTACACATACAAAATATTTAGAGTGTGGTTTAATTGTTTTGAACGCATACAAAACACTTTGTACATCTTGAAAAGGTTTTCATCGTGATCAAAATTGTTGAGTTCATTTTTTTTTACCAACTGTAAGGAGTGAAATGATTATGGCATATATCAGCTACTGCAGTTCAAGCTCACTTTTCGCATTGTTCAGACTGTGAACTGCAATAAAGATCGATGTCATCTATTCAAAATCATGTACTTATCAACAATATGATACGATCAATTATGGAGCAGTGTTAATCAAAACATCACTGATCTTGGGAACTATCAGACAGTGTCCTTTTGGCCAATTCAGTCCGGTAATGTAGACGCTACCTGCCGCTGGAAGCTGGAAAAGATTCATCATATCAGGGAATTAGACCGACACTCGATGATTGAAGAGACTAGAATCTGGCGTCTGAGCAGGATGCTTAGGTACTCACTCATCCACTGCGGTAGTGTCATCCACAACCAAATCCTTTTATGTGGATGGATTATCCAGTAAAATTTATGTATTAAACAGGCGAATATGATTCTACACAGGCACCTGACTTCTTCTTGTGTGTATTAGTATTAGTTCTTGTGTGTATTGAATTGGTTGAGATGTTTGCTAAGCACACATTTATAATTGGAACCAATTCTATGATCAGCCCGATTTAGCATTCTTCTTTTTCACGCAAACTTGGAAGTACATCTCGAGGTTGTCAAGAATAAATAGAGAACCTGCATAGAAACTCAAAAATATCGAGCATGAACTGTGCACGAAAACACCGGATAGAGAATAATCTGCCTGCCTACGTTGCTGGTTGCCACAGACAAGTACCAATGACTCGCCCACAACGCAGGCCTCTTCGAGAAAAAATGGATGCGAGATTGATAGACCCGAGTTTGAACCATGATTTTGTTAACTCAATTTAGGCACCTGATAATATTTTCAGACCAAATTTCGCATACTTTCTCATTCTATAGACAAAATAGAGCAATTGCACAGTGAATAAATTTTGTCAATTCTAAAACTGGTTATAGCTTTGAACATATTGATATCGTATGAAATTAAATATCTTCACAAATCATGTGAGAGGACAGGAGTGGGCGTTTAGGGTGCTTCAACTAGATTTAATTTTCAGGTAAATATTGAAGTTTGACTGAATACTCACATACACATTTGGTTTCGAATCTAAGAGCAAATCGAGAGCAGAGATCAATTCAAAACATGTCAATGTTATGCAATTGTTCAGCTTGTGTAGTTTGTTCTGAAAGATATTCGGCGCACTTAGATGATAGATGATGATACTGTACAGAGAGTGCAATAATTAAGTACAATTAGATAGATACCCTAGAGGAACGAAATGAAGGTCGATGTTCTACGTTGATTAACAAGCAATTTCCAAATAAAGTGCATTTAAAGAAATACTGCCATTTTGAATGATCATTTTAATGACCATTGCTGAGCCCTTCTTGTAAAATAGTGCCCATGAGTCAGACATGGGGCCGGCGTGGGATAAGTCACCACATAATAATATACATTTTGGCCATACGCCGAATACAATAGAAAGTTTATGCTTGAAACTCATTTTCATATTTATGACATATACATAGCGTGAATACATGTATGAAACAATTGATCGTGACTATGGTTTTGGAAGAAACATAAGATTAAGAAAGGAACATATATTCAGTGTGAAATGTGTCACATACTTGTGAAAAACACCCAAAATCCACGAACTACGAAGAAGTAAGCGCAAAGGACAGAATGAGCGAAATATACCTTTCTCCATAAACATTCAGCGAACGATTTGCCCACGATATAATTAGGTCAGATTACGTTTTGGGCGTTACATTTCAGCATTACCTGCACGGGTTATCAACCATAAAAACGAATATTTCTGGATAAATGTGCAGGTGGGTGTATATTCAACAACTTATTCGCTGTTTCCATTGCAAAAAAACCTTACATTTCAAATTGCATGTGACCATGAGATAAAATGCGAATTATGATAAATGTACAATGGTACATCGCGTCTCAAACAGGCACCAAAACTACATTCTTTGACATTTCATTCTTCACAACAGGCCAATCAATTCGTCAGTGGGATGACATTATTCTCTTAACAACCGCAAATACTAAATCTGAAAATATTTCCCCCTAGGTGGCAGAGGTAATTATATCACCTTAACTGGTGTTGTTTTTCCGGGAAACCATAAACCATGTGAACGATTCTAATGTAGTTTTTACTTCAATATAATTGGGAAAGCATGAATTCTTGTCATTAGTATTGAAGTATGATGAAAAACACAAAATGTCATGTATGACGGGTACATTGCCTGAACCTGTTACCGAGGTCGTGCTCAGGCCGTAATTCCGAGTTTGCATAGCAATTCCCAGCTCTGAACACTGCTCACACACAATAACCGGCTCAGTACTGCAAGACCCGGGATGTTTGATATCTCAATTATGATATATCACAGAAAAATAGGCTCTTCCCACAGATTCCTCAAAGGGATCACTGATTAGGTTGTATTTTTTATTGTTGCATCTTATGTTAAAGTTAATATTTGTTGTCACAGTTGTTTCAATTTATAGCTTCGAATATTGCTATCGACCATAATGTTTCATTCGTTTATTTCACCTCATTTAATTGTCATGGGTATCAATGGATTATCCCGACAACAAAATTATATGAACATTCCATAATGCCGAATATTGTCAAGAAATCCTCTCATGATGCCAGACACACACGTTGAGTTGATTTCTCTGTGATGGTTGCCCAAAACACGGAGCCAGTCAAAGAAATCAATATTTATATGCAAATCACACAACGACTGGTCACTTCCAATTACTATCAAGTCAAACTAGTATCAATATCACTGTGATAATATTGATCCAGGAATTGATGTGATCCAACTGCATGCGGCCTTGAAACGACAGGCATGTGTTTGTGATGCCTTGTGATCACCATGGAGCTTTGGATCAAATCCAGTAGCGAGGTAAACACTATATAAATGGTGACTAGTTTGTCGGGGTAACATTTCGTCATCTTTTCCCACAAACTAGTCACCATTTATTTTATTATACCGAGTGTCATTGATTTTATTGTGACGTTATACATATATCCGCAAATTCACGTCATAGGTCATTGTTAAAGCAACTGACTTCGAAACCAGTCAAAATTTTATAAAAACTACATTTCCTATTAAACATGCTAAATTAAAGGAATGAGACATACTCACATCAAATGTAATGACTATAACCAGTCCTCTTGGAAATTTTGCTCATTTGAACAGGCGGTTCACGTGTAAATACAGGAATTGTATCCATCACACGCAGATGTAAACGAAGCATAGATGTGCAAGATGGACTGACTATTCCACGTACATCATGGTATATCACTGATTATTTTCTCATAATTACACCAAATATGCAGATACGAACTGGAAAATGTCCTCGATGTGGACTTTCAAGCACGATTTGGGCATTTGTTTACATTCGGGTTTGATGGATACAATCCGATTGTTTATATACAAAGACAACTCGGACAATTGTAATCGTCAAAATCATTGATCATACTTTTTGTTATCTTGCATTAGATGTGTTGCACAAAAATTTAGCTTTGAAACAAATATTGCATACATTCGAAGGCAGTAGCTTTAAAGTATGCAATCTTCGGAAGTCTTCGACAGCAGCGGTAAACATTTTTGACAATGGGACGTTGTTACGTTTGACGTAGAACGCGGGGATTATAACATGAGGTATAATATAATAGAACGGAACGGCTATAATAGACGTGGAATCAATACCCAGTATCAAGTATTCCGAGCAAACAAAACAGGGTCCGTTATCCAATCTCATAGTCCGGGGACAGAAAGTCATATCAGGCATACGAAGTGAGAGAAAACAAAAATGACAGGGAAACTCATGAACCCCCGTAAATGGCCATCAGGAGGTGAAATCAGGTGTTCCGGAAAGAGTGAGCATTTCCTGCCCCACTAGTGGCACCCGTCATGAATTCCCCAAAATTAACTTGAAAATAGATCTAGTTGCATATGAGCAATGTCAAGGTTATGTTAGCGGTAAAAAAAAACAATTGGTTGATATAGTGTGGATCAACGTAATATTGGATCATGTTTTGTCTTGTAACAATCAGGGCAGGGTAATTATCCTACTCTGCTGTTCCTATACGATTGGGCCGGTGTAGATTTTTGGTATTTCCGTGCATCATATTCCTTCATATTTTTTTCATTATTTGGATAATGTCATATATCAGGGATATATTACTGCATTTGATGGATGATCTGTCAGGGCTTGACATGGTGCTTACAATTTCAGTTGCTACAGTGACATTTTTGCTTTTAGAAACTTTATCAAGAATTCTGGAATGAACTACTTTATTTTTGATATTCGAGGTGCGGCAATGCATCAGGGGTGATTCATAATGTATGAACCCAGTGTGTAGAAAACAGAATTCGTAGCATCGATGAACAGGTCATGTCATGAATTGTGCTTCACAAAATAGTAAACATCGTGAAATATTCACATTTAAGTGCTACGAATATACTCGCATATTCAATTATAAATGTATGTTATTTTGCTAGTATAAAAAAGATAAACAACAGTTTAGTTTGCAATATCTACCACTGAAGAGTCACTGCTTATCATATGAATCCCTTTGCAAAAAAGTAAGATGTATTTACATCCGAAGTTGGGAAAGCATCCTTTCATTTTTGGTAGGATTGAAAGAACATTGCACGAGATCAGCTCCTGGCGTTCAGGAACAGTTTTCAAGAGATTCAGAGTGCAGATTACATCAGGTTATCATGGTTATGGGGCGGCGCACACGTCCCATCAATCTCTCCAGTGCTCAACTAGGGATATAATTGTGTGACAAGACTTGTCACGGCATAGCTCTTATTGGCTTCCTGACAGTTTCGTTCATTGCTGATCTCTGTCATTGCCGTCATTATAATTCACTTACTTAAAAAAAAAACATTTCATGACTCTGCAAGGGATTGTGGATTACTTTTTATAACTCACAAATATGGTGCTGTTATGTTATTGGTATGTTGTATTAGGCTAGATGTATTCTGCCGTGTATAGATTAAATTGAAGTATATGGTAACAAACAAGTTCCGAAGTCATGACAATATTGACATGCGCCAGCCAGAGAGTTAATCAATGCTTACCATAACTCGTCCTCACCCGTCAATGGTGTCTCTACAGTTGCGCGAGTTGAAATTTAACCATTGTTGTAGAATAAAAATGAGAACCAAATTCAATAACAGATGATCAAACAAATTCTACTATTATTCCAATTTCCTCATTTTCTATTGTCCTGAGGTTCGAGGAATTTTATGACAGATGAACCTTGTCATGTCATGTAGTATTCAACTTGAGGCTGGTAACTGAGTACAAATCCGCACGAACTGTTGCCGACATGCATCCGGAATCGTGTACCAGTCTTCAATGATGAGATAGGATTATTGTATGGCCTCAAGACAGAGGTGGGCGGTGTTTATCAAAAGGTCATTGGCCTCGAACACTGTCATACTGCCGTCCTTGCAGACAGGGTCGGAAGAGGAAACAAATCAATTCACTCAGATTAGCTCCTCAATGTAGAAACTACTTGCTGGTGGATGGAGCTCGTCATTTCAAAGAATTAGCCTGAAAATGTAGATGATTGAAGAGGCCGGCAGCTGGCGTCTGAGGGGATGCTGGGATACTCGCTCATTCACTGCTGTGGCGTGATGCACAACCAAATCCCATTATTCCAGGTGAAGAGATTTATCCCGTGAAATCATACGTGGAATTCAGTATTCATCAAACATGTATAGCAATGGGACGAAGATAGATACATATTAATAATATATCATAATGTGCATAAGTAATGCACAGCTTTCACGATATACATACATGACAATTCACAAACTTACACAGAAGCCAGTGCATGAGTACATATACCAAACAGAATATGGATGATGTGTGTTTGTGTCTTTTCATGGTCATATTGCATTATGTAATAATTGTACTATCTGGTCGGGTTTTGTTTCTGTTCCAAATATTGTATGCTAATTTTGCTATTGGCATCGTCAGAATCTGGCTATATTGGTGATAATAATTTGACAATAAAATGGAAATTAAAATTAAAATGGCGAAAAATACTGTGTAAATAAATATTGATATACATAATATAGGAAAGTGGTAAGTGTAGGTTTGTGTGTATATCAACTCGTGGTTCGTAAATTTAGTGTATTGAACAATATATTGAACGGACGAATGTGATTCCGTAAAACAACTGATTTTCCCTTAGTGTTTTATTTATCTCTTTTTGCTGTGCATGGCTTCCGTGGCTCTAGAATATGTTCGCTGTTCGTGCGATCGCGTTCGAATTGAACTGGTCAAGATGACTCTCCAGCACACAGATCAATATCTTGCGCTAGTAAGTATCATCAACAATTTTGTGATTCCACTAGATATAATGTTAAGTACCTATTGAAGTTCGACTGAATACTTTACACATATATTTGATGTCGAATGCAAGAGCAAATCAGGTGCAGGGAGTGGTAGTATGAAGTTGGAACGAGTGTAGCGTTATATTTTCGTACCTTGTTTTGAAGTGTGCATGGTGCACACAAATCATACTGTACACAGAGTGCAATTCATTTGGTAAACATTTTATCGGAATAATTAAATACCATCAAACGGATACCATAGAGGAACAAAATGAAGTGCAAATCGTCATACAGTTTTTAAAATATTCTTCCAAGTGCATTGGAAGAAATACTGCCACATTATTTGAATGATATGGCAATGATCAATACTAAGCTCTCTTGTAAAAACAAAGACCCGATGCGTCAGACATGGCGCCAGTGTGAAAGGATTTATGACAGAATGTTATTGTTCATACACCCAGTATAACAGGAAGTTTATGTTCGAGGCTTATTTTCTTATGTGTGTCACGTTTTCTCCGCTACTAGTGAGAATTACACACAATTCACGACCACCACAAAACGAATTGAAATAACGAAATTTAAAAAACATCCCTTGGTCTATGAAAGTTTGTAACTCAATCTAGGTAAGTGTTTCATCACCACCAACGAATTAGATCCGCGATATATATATTTTGCAAGCCTAGTCAAAGGCAAGCAAGGAGGATTCTATGATATGTAAATTGGCTAATCACAATGATCTATCAAGTGATGATCGGAGTAATCTGTGTACTTGGATACAAGCAATTAAGTGACAACATTTAATAATGCATAATACAATATAATCTATGATGTAATACATACTATACAGATCATCGTGTAGAGTTAAGTTTTTCGTATATTTGAGGATGGGTTACATACGAGCTTTTGTGATATTCACATGGCTTCAACTCTGATACTAATAGTATCGTTAGAATCGTCCTTGGATTCGGTATTGAAATAAATGTCTGTTTGTTGGTCTCCATTTGTCACATTGACACTCCATCAATATATACGCGATATATACATAAATATATAAAATAGAATGCTTCACTCACTCACTCAGAACATCTTTCTGAAGAATAAACCAGAACATTTATTTTCATACCAGGGCAATCAAAAGTGATTGCTGTTCAGCTTGGTATGCACGAGTAATCCGCCATTAAAAATTAGCATTTCTGGATAAATGTGCAAATGGATGTATATCCAGCAACTCACATGTTTCTACTGCACATTTAACCCTTACATTTGAAAAAAAAACATGTACGTGCCCATGAGATAAAATACTAATTATTATAAATGTATAATGGTACATCGCGTCTCAAGCAGGCACCACAACCTCCTCATAATGTCAGACCACTACTAAATACTAGACGCCACATTCTTTGACATTTCATTCTTCTCATCAAGTCAATCAATCCGTCAGTGGGATGACATTAATGGCATTCCCATGGCATTGCAAATACAAAATTCTGAATATATTGCCCCTACGTGGCAACGATAATCATCTCACCATACCATTCTCGGAAACAATAAACGTTTCTAGTGTACTTTTACTTATAATTGAGTATAATTGAAGAAAACATGCATGCTTGCCATTTGAAGCATATTTATAACACACAAGATGACAAAGTAATGCACGAATAGATTCCATTATGACATTCGAGAGACAGTTTTGGAAACAATTTTAATCATAACACGATGAAGGTCATTTACATGAACTGCACGAGGCAATATGGCAGGAACATTGCCTGAGACTGTTCTTGTGTGTGTGTCTGAACAACTGTTCCCAGCTCAGGTAGCAATTCCCAGGTCAGAACTGCAATACCCGTGATTGTTCTCTGGCAATGTCCATACTTTTGATATCAGTACCTAGAGCAGAACGGGGGTAGTCATTTAATAGGTCATGTAATAATTTGTGTGGTTTCAACTCCATGTACTATGCATACCATGCTACGGATAAATGTATACAGCAAACTTATTATAGATGATACCCGGCGACTCTGATGTTTGAAATGAACAAAGGGTTTATAAACACATGAAACTACAATGATAAATCAAATGCCCAAAAGCTGGAAAGTGGTTGAAAAATCTAAAACTGAATAATCTGTGAGCAAAGTGGCGACTTTAAGCTGTACTGACATACCTGCCGTCCGAAAATATACATCAGGCTCAGTGAGCTGTCTGGTATCTCAGTTATGATATTTCAGAGAAGAATAGGCTCTACCCACAGATTTCGCAAAGGGGTCAATGATCGTGCTGTATCTCACAGTGCAGCTTCTATCAAAATGAATATTTGATATCAGAGTTGTTCCACTCCATAGATTTGATTGCTGGTATCGATCACGACATATCACTTGGTAAATATACCTCATATACTTGTCCTGGGTATCGAATGTATTTCTATAACTGAGTAATAATAATATTGTACAATGCCGAATATTGTCACGAAATCCGTTCCTGATGCCAGTCACACACGTGGGGTTGATTACTCTGTTGTTCACACAAAGCACGGAGCTAGTCAATGAAAATCAATTTTTATATGCAAATCACACCACGACTGGTCACTTCTAATTATTGTCAAGTCAAACTGAGATCAATATCACTGTGATAATATTGATCCATGAATTAATGTGATTTAACTAGGACCTTGAAGCGACAGACACGTGTTGGTGATGCCCTGTGGGAGTGGTTCTCCATGGAAGTTTGGATCAAATCCAGGAGCGAGGTAAACATAATAGAATGGAACGGCTATGAAAGTGAACTATGAGTATTTATAAAAAAATCATGTTTTTTTCTTGAAACATTCAGGGCAGGGGCATAATCCTACTTTGTTGTTCCTATACGATTGAGCCGGTGTACCTTTTTTTATATTTCTGTGCATATATTCCTTCACAAAAAGTCATATATATATATATATATATATATATATATATATATATATATATATGTCAGTGATATATTACTGTTTTTGGTGGATGACCTGTCAGGGCCTGACATGGTGCTTACAATTTCAGTTGGCGAGAGTGACACTTTTGCTATTAGAAACTTTATCAAGATTTCTGGTATGAACTACTTTATATTTGATATTCGAGGTGCTGCAAGGCATCAGGGGCTCTTCATAATGTATGACCTTGATATGTAGAATACAGAATTCGGCCCAAGTATCATACACTGCGCCTTAATACTACTCGTCCACTAATTGAATGCCATTTAATCCGTCTGTCACCTTTTTAATCCTTATTGAATATAGAAGGCGCAGTGTATGATACTTGGGCCCAGATATTCTACTTCAACATGCCGTGCCATGAAATGTGCTTCAAGGAATAGTAAACGTATAGAAATTTCTAGCTGTGAACATATATCCCCATTAGGGACATAGTAGTTGGTGTGAATATTGTTGGAGATGGAAGCAATTCAATCAGACCCACAAACTCATTGTGAAATTTGCACTTTTTTATTTTCTGGCTCATAATAGACGCATGACAATTTCTCATTCTACGAATTGCTACGAATATACTTGTAATTTTATTAATTTATGTTATTTTGCTATTATATATAAAATAAGACAAGCAATAATTGAGCTTGCATTATCTACAAATGAACAATCGCTGCTTATTATGTCAATCGCTTTGCGGAAAGCAAGATGTATGTCCATATGTTTACATCTAAAGCTGGGATAGCATCCCTTTATTTCAGTAGGAATGAGAGAAGTTCGCATAAGATCAACTCGTCTCCTTACGTTCAGGATGTATTCATGAGATCTGGAGCGATACATCAGGTTATGGGTTGGCGCATACGTCCTATCAATCTTCCCAGTGGTCAGCTACAATTGTGTGTAACCTGACTTGTGACATCAGCAGTCGTGGCGTAGCTCTTGTGGGCTTCCTGACAGTTTCGTTGGTTGCTGATCTGTATTATCGTCATCATCATAATTCACTTGCTATTAACATTTCAGGACTATGCAAGGGATGATATGTTACCATAGACCTCCAGCAAGGGGACGGCGCACTGTGACGTCATCCTCTCTATTTTCAATATGCGGGGGATGACGCGACACTAGCGCCACACCCGAGAGGGTAAAAAAATTATCATTCTGCAGCCGGCTGCAGATTCTGCGCAAAATCCTTGTTTATCGCTCACTACTGCCAATGACAAAATGTCATTTCGATCGTGTTGTCATGCAGTGTTTTAGTGAACAGACATGCCAGGGGGGAAGAATTGTTGTATTGTCGGATGTACTAACTATAATTCAAAAACAAAGGATATTAGTTACGTGTCGTTTCCAAAAAAAGGAAAGGATGCATTCACAGATGAGTGGAGGTCGAAGCTAATCACAGCTGTCAATCGTGCGGACAGTAGATTCAACCCGGACACCCACCATATCTGTACTGCTCATTTTGAACAGAAATGTTTGCTGTTTCACGGTAAGATCTTTTATTGGGTTTTATTGTGTAGGTCTATCTCAAAATAGCCAAAGAACAATGGGGTACAGGTGATAATTTGAAAACAAAGAAAGCCTGTTCAATGTTTACTACTGTCGGTCAATAGCACTTGTGGTAATGTTTTTTTTTCCCAGGGAGAGGATTCAAGCTGTCCCCTGGCAGTCTGCCAACACTATTGATGCCATCGAAAAGCATTGAAACGTCAAAACCTCCTCCACGAAAAGAACCGGTAAATTAAAACGAAAACCTAATTAATTTTGTTACATTGACAAGTTGGTTTTTGATACGATATTGATAAGATATTGATATTTTTACAATTACCCATGCAATTCTCTGTTCCTTGTTGTTTGCTGTTGACAGTTTTAACTGCTTGTTTTCATGTTTCAGTGCCGAGTTATGAATACAGTTGCTAAGGTTTTATGTTCAGGTACCTTCAGGGTACTATTCAGCATCACCAGTAAGTGTTTTGTTAACTTCAATTGAATCAATACTAGTATGTACATTCACGTAAGTTTTGTCTTTTAGTATTTCTATACCTGCACGTTGTTCTGATGTCTTTTGTCAAATAAAATTACAGACACCCAGGCCAGCGCCCGTTGTTCCTGAACGTGTTGTGTACCTGCAGTATTCAGAGCTAGTGCAGGATGCACAGAACCAGAGACCATGGGTGATGCTCCACACAGACTCTTCCTGTACTACACTCGGCCTGTACAATGCACAAACCTCTATGCTGATGATCAGAGTCTGTATCGATCCTGCATTCAGTGCATCAGTGATTTATGAAGGTATAAAGTGATGTCTGCAATATTGACATATACTAGTATCATGTCACGATGCCACCATGTCAACAAAAAATAAAAAATAAACCAAAATTTCCTGGATATGACTGAGGATCTTCTGAAACAATGCTTTAGAATTTTGCCAGTTGAATGTATAACATGGTCCATTTCTCATTTATGATATCATTGCACTTTTCCCCAGGTGTCCCTGTGCCAAGACGATTTTGTGTGGAGAAGGTGCGTCTTTCAAGCTTCTTGAAGTCTCTATTGGATCAGCATGCATGCTCGGGAATCACGGCACCAGAGCTGCAACTCAAATGCAGCCTGGCGAACACTTTCGTTTCCAATGTGTTCGAGAACGGGACTGTGTCAAACCGTTCTGTAACCAAGTCCAAGGTTTGTTCTGGCATGGTGCCCTTGGAGGAAGAGACATGTTCATCCTGTCTCGAGCTTCAAGTGAAGCTCGTTGAGAAACATCGCGCCAACAGAGAAGATGCCATCAATCCATTCACCCCTCTATCATCATTAGGAAAGGAGCAGCTTGTGAGGGAAGTCAAATCGAACCGGTCAAGCGTGCAGAAGCTACAATCCAGGTTGAGTAAGATGGAAAGGGAGATGCATGACGGCATTCAAGTAACGCAAGATGTATCGGATGGACTGAGTACAATACTAGATTCATCGAACTTGCCATCACATTCTACTGAGTTACTGACCCTCTTCTGGCGAGAGCAGAGGAAAGCTCTGACACGCAGTTCTCATGGAATGAGGTGGCACCCCATGATGATCCGCCTTGCGATATACATTCACTACCAAAGTCCTCGAGCATACAGAGCACTTAGAGATACCGGAGTTTTGAAGCTGCCCAACGAATCCACTCTGCGGGATTATACCAACTACTTTCAAAGTAAACCTGGCTTTCAGCAACATGTATTTGAGGTACAGTCTGATATTTCTTTTCAGTTACTTTTAATAACTGGAATATTTGTAGAATTTTGCATTACCAAATACTTTTTGTATCAACACATGCCATAATAGTATATATATACTTCTTTCTAAAGGAGCTCAGAAACAGTGCACAGAACCTGGAGGACCATCGGAAGTTCGTCTGCCTTCTGCATGATGAGATGAGTGTCAAGGCGGACCTGGTGTACGACAGACGCAGTGGGGATCTTGTCGGCTTCACAAACACAGACACATGGACATTCAATGAGGAGGTTTATTCTTTTATATGACATACATGTATATTCTGATATATAATTAATCCGCTCATATAATGGATGAACGTTTCTATACACTTCTTACTACATAATGATTTAATGAGCAACATCCAGAGTTTTAAAAATACTGTTGAGTATTGACCAATACTACATGTCTTGTCCTGGATAGTGATCAAATGTCAAACTTCCAGTAGACGTATCTGTATGAAACATGTATAAGTGAAATATTGTGTTTTATCCAGAGCGCTGTTGACAACATCGCCACCCATGTCCTGGTTTTTATGATCCTGGGCATCAATAACCACCTGAAGATGAGCATTGGCTACTTTGCCAGCCGTACCATGTCAGCTGGTGGGATGTTTCCGTTACCGTTACTGTGGAAGGCAATAGCCTACCTCGAACTAGGAGCTGGCTTGAAGGTCTGTTTCAAACCATCTTAACCTGTTCACTGTCTGAAATATGTAATTATGGTTTTAGCAGAATTTTTTTTTCGCCTTTTTCTGCATATTCATTTCCGAGTGATAACTTCAGAACGCCTGAACGGATTGAGTTATCTCAGTATGGTGTGTCATAGAGCAAAACGGATGTCATTCGTGGCAAGCATATTATAAATGTTATAGGTTAGTCTCGACACCGAAATGCCTCCAAGGCATCTTTAGGCCTTGACGTCTAGTTTTGTCCTATTTTCAAGCTAAAAAAAAACTTTTCTGCAGGTCATATCATCCACCAGCGACAAAGCTGCCCCAAACCAGAAGCTTTACAGGATGCACTCAAGCTCTGACAGTGACATCACCTACCGAGCCCTGAACCCTTATGCGACTGATCAGCGATACGTATACTTCTTCTCAGATGTGCCTCACCTGATCAAAACAGTTCGCAATAACCTGGAGAAATCTAAGCCAGGGGGGACAAGATGTCTCTGGGTAAATACATGTACCACATATTTATATGTATTGACTGCAGTGTGCCGTAGTTTCTGAGCAACTCATTGAGTTTAATTACTAATACTCGTAATTACTTGGGCATTATTGAGATGTAGTGAATCTGTATTCAACATTTGCCTGTTTCTCTTTCATACGTAGAATGATGGTCAGGATATATGGTGGTCCCATGTCTACAAAGTCTACAGAGACGATGCTGATCGAGAGTTGTACAGGACAAAGCTCAGGCGGGATCACGTTGTTCTGACTCCTTCGTCTAAGATGAGCGTCAAACTAGCTGCACAAGTAAGCTTTACTTAATTGACTAAATCTTCAGGCACGATTTGACTGTTCAGTGTCTGTCATTGTGTAGACAACCGAATTTGCTGCAGTAAAAACTATAGTTGAACACTGGTCATTTGTTTTGTCGGATCTTACAAGATATATAGTGGTGAGTTCTTGGCTTTTAAGCATCACATATCCTAGTAGGTAATACGTGTGTAAATTCATTTATTTCCAAGGTCCTTAGCAGCAGTGTTGGGAAGGTGATGCAGGCCTACTACTCTCCGGAGATGTCTGGAACTTCCAAGTTCATCCTTCTTTTTGACCGTTTCTTCGACTGTCTGAACGGGCGCTCACACAAAGAAGCTTTCACAAAACGCAAGCCAGACCTTCTGCCTTACACAGATGTGGATGACACCAGATTCAAGGTCAATAAGTTTTGTAGACTGATTTTTATCAGGTTTAATTATCATGTACCAGTATCTGATGTCATGAAAGATAATGTACATGTGCATGCAAGTGTACAACATACTATGTTTCTAATAATGCTAATGTACCTGTGTAAACTTAGAAATGGTAATATGAGCCTTCAATGTTTTCAGTTCCTTTTGGAAGATGTACTGGGTTATATGGATACATGGCGACAGAGTGTGAACAGCAGGCCAAAGTTCAGCACAGCAGAAAAGAAGAAAATGCTTCTATCGCCACAAACTGTAGAGGGCATCTTCATGACAGGTGAAAATTAATGTTATACATTGGGAATTTGATTCACTCTTTCATGATGGAGATCCAATATCACTTTTGCCATATATTTGTAATTCCTAGTTCACGGCTTCGTGGAGGCAACAAAGTTTCTGCTGTCTCAAGGGGTACCCTACATTCTAAGCCAGAATTTCTGCCAGGATGTCTTAGAGGAACATTTTGGGCGCCACAGAGGTTTGGCAGGCAGAGCTGAGAACCCATCTGTGCACAGATTTGGGTGAGTCCTAGACTCCCAGTTCACCACGTTGATTGTGTAGTTGGGGTCAGTTAATTAGACTGCTAGAGATATCTCTGTCTTTGTGCAGAATTACGTCATGTACAAATATAGATTTCTAACTTATTGTGTATTTGTCTTCATCAGCTACCAAGAGAACCAGCTACGAATACAGCGGTCACTGGCATTTCAGTTCCAACCTAAGGGCAACACTAAAGGGAAGAAGGCCGATCGAGAGGTCGTGAACGTGTCAACGAGTCCACTCAAGCGGATAAAAAGACACTGCCATGGAGAGCAAAATGTAGTGCCATTGTAAAATTTCAGAGCATAACATATTGATAATGTATAGTTCATACTCAAAACTTCTGCGATTTGTTATCTCTTGCTAGTGATACAATGTCTGTAGCATGTGCGGATAATGAATTAGAATGCAAGAATAAAGAATTTTACATGAATTTCATCATTTATTGTACACATATTAGATGTAGGCATTATACTGAACGAATAGTAGATTCCCTCATTCACCACATATTGACCTAAACAAATGTTTTTTGAGCAAAGCTGGTATACTGTGCACACAGTCGACGGACAGTTTATGAACCATATCCAAATCAATAAATTCATTTCAGGGATTTGCGCAAAGCATTCTGTTTTCTCTGATTACGGGTTTTATCAAAATACTTTTCCATTAGTTTTCGACACTTTGCGTTGCATCTACAGTGATAGAACTGTTCAAGAATATAAATTAATATTTCTTCGTGGGGTTTCTCTTCCCAAAGATGGCAATAAGTATGGTTTTGAAATATGGATAACACATCATCTTTGGAACACACATGGTCAATAAACATTTTCAAGGTACAATTTCCGAACATGTTTCGGAATATTTGCTCACAGTACACAAAAAATGTCAATACATCATCTTCAGGCTCACTTAGTCCTCCCCTACTTTTTGTGACAATCAATTTACTGGACACCTCCTTCTTCAGACACTTTGCAACGATAGCCGCATGAACTGTTCTGCTTGTAAAGAAACGTTTAGCTCGAAACAAAATATAACCACCAATATAGCTAAGAATATCGTTTTCTTCATCTGTGAGGGTCCCAGTAAGTTTGACGGCAGACATGGAAGGGGTGGGTGGGATGATCGACATGCAGCAGAGTTTTTCCATAGTGTTGTGGACAATAAATGATGACACAGGTTTATGATGGATGACCCTATCCACTGATTCTATGATGTCCTCACGACACTTTGCGAAGCTTGTCCATGTTTTTTCGCGGGTTGGGATCTTCATAACATTGATACATGATTCCAGTGGCTTCAGACATTGGTGCAGATCTCCTGAGAAAGAGAGAGAGAGAGAGAGGGGGGGGGGTTGGGGGGGGGGGGGGGTCAACAACACATCTTCAGTGAAAACTTAGTTTATCTAGTTAATTTGACAAAGTAAATGTGTTGTTACCATACTTAATTCCCATACCAATGAATGACTGCAGGTTTTTCGTCACTGATGAAATATTTGTGTTCATCGCCAGTATTGGATCAGACTCTATATCGTGCACGATCTCCTCCACAACCTGTCGAGACAACACTGGTCGGCTTTGCTGACTGCCCCGTCCTTGAGCATCACTGACACTGTCCTTAGTTGCCACGTTTTCTGTCCCCTCCAACTCGGGAATCGAGTCATCAAAGCTCTGAAATATTTATAAAATAAGTATGAATAACGTTGCAGAAGCGGTAAATCACGTGAAATCCACCTTACACAATATTCCAAACAAAAAAGTTCAATGTATTTTTCCCACAGAAAGGCAGTGACAGCTGCGGACAGATCGTTAAATACCTCGATTATCGCTCATGTTTACAGTCAACCAGAGATAAGTTTAGCAGTTGTTAATAGATTATACCACGATGAAAACGTGAATTAATGTGTATGTTTTCTATTTATGCATTTAAACAACTACTAGATCTAGTGCGCAGGTTTCTTACCTGAATTACATCCTGGATATCCATCATGATCTGACATCAGTACACATCGAAAAATTCGCTATTTTCTTACCCTCTCACTGGTGTCGCTAGTGTCGGGGGGAGATATTTGGCGGGAAAGCGGGGTGCGCCGTCCCCTTGCTGGAGGTCTATGATGTTACTTTATATGGCCACAAATATGCTACTATATATGTTGTTCTAGGCTAGACGTACTCTGTCGTGTATACACTTAAATTGCTGTATATTGTAACAAACAAGCTCGAATGATAAAAAATACTATGTGTAGCACTCATGCGCCATCTGGTGACCTAATCAATGCTTATCATGATTCCTCTTGGCCCCATCACCATGCGTTAGTTGAAATTTATTCATTGTTGTAGAGAAAAAATGATAACCAAATCCACTAGGTTAAGCGTAATAGGTGATCAGACAAATGGTATTATCATTCCAATTTACTCATTTTCTACTGTCCTGAGGGTCGAGGAATTTTCTGACAATTGAAACTTGTCATGATACAGTATTCAACTTGAGGCTTGTAATTGAGGACGAATCCCTACAAATTATTGCCGATATGCATCCGAAATCATGTACCACTATTCAACAATACGATATGATATCATAATAATAGTTTGGCCTCATGACAGAGGCGGGACGGTGTTTTTAAAAAGTTCATTGGCCGCGAACACTATCATACTGCCGTCCTTGCCGACAGGAACAGGAAACAAATCAATTCAGTCAGATTAGCTCTTTAAGATTGGGTATCGAGCACGATCCACGTAATTTCAATGGTTTCTTACCACGTGCAATTTTGGTTCATATCTCGGCCGTTTCGTAACAAACTTACATGAAATTTCGAATATATATTCTGTATACATCTATGAAGCTGACGCGAAGAAGAGATTGAAGATTTCAGCGATAAATTAGAATATAAATGGAGTTAAATGTTGCTTGAACAAATGTAACTTACGTTGCGTACACGACGCATTACAGGGTGTAGTTTCTTAACTGCAGTTAGTGCACATGTCCGTGATCAATAACCTACCCTTAAATTTTAGGTATCCCATCGATAATCATGTCAAATTGATGTGCAAATGTGTATATCTATTGTGATCCCATGAAAATGTCTTGTGCCGCTGGTCAGTGAAGCGCTAAGTACAGATCAGCGGATTATTCGTATGGCAAATACCGTCAATGCTCAGCTGTCGAGAACGCTTTACTCAGGAGTGAGGTGTTGTTGTGATTTTGGTTCTATCATGCATTTAGAAAATATTAGAGTCGCTGAATTCCTTATGTAGTTTGCGGTTGAGTTTACAATGCCAAAGGATATACACGTTATTAATGCGATTGACAATCAATTTCTTTTGCTCAGTGTATTTTCAATGCGGATGATATATAACATGCTATTTTGCCCATCAAACTCCCATCAAGAGTTGAGGTAAATTCAAAAACACGCAGTAGGTTATTGTTCTATGATATGTAATCTAACCATAGTCAAGAAACAGTACCCTAAAACGCTATCAGTTTTCTATGTAAGTTACATTTGATTGGCGGTGTATAACGTTCAGGATCTGTATGAATATCAACTGGGTCTTCCATCTGGCCATTGGACAAGCCTTGTAATCATGGATAGAACCTACGCAACAAATTTCAGAGCAATCCATCACCGAACTGCAGAGTTATAAGCCAAACAAAACTTACCAGAATTCTGCTGACAAGGCATGGATCCTGACTGATAAGCATCCTTAATGTAGACAATACTTGCTGGTGGATGGGGGCTCGTCCTTTCAGAGAATTAGCCTGAAAATATATATGATTGAAGAGATCGGCAGCTGGCGTCTGATGGGATGCTGAGGTACTCACTCATTCACTACTGTGGCGTGATGCACAACCAAATCCCATCATTCCAGGTGAAGAGATTTATCCCGTGAAATCATATGTGGAATTTAATACATTCATCATACATGTATATCAATGGGACAATGATACTACAGTTTTATATTCATAGTGTGCCAAAGTGTTATAAATGAATAATGCACGCTTTCACCATGTATATAGCAATGTGAGGGTGCACGAGCAAAGATGAACAAACACGACGCGGAAGGTTTGTGTGTGTATGTGTATCAACTGACGGCACAGGAATTCTGGTATATATTGCTTATTGGCTTTAAGACTGGTTTGTCCCATTCAGTTTTGTGCAGGAATTCTGTGGCAAGACGAGCATAACTTCAGCGCACATCTAAATACACTGATTATACATTGTGCAAATAAATACATGTACATTCACAAATAATGTGATAGGAAAGGAGTGGGCGTTTCGTGTGCTTCAACTAGATGTAATGTTGAGCTGAATACTCAGGTTCAACTAACTACAAATGTATTGTGCATGCACATTTGCATACGAATACAAGTACAAATCAGGGCAGCGAGTGATTTAAAACATACCTATATTATACAATTGTATCGAGCCTAGTTTCGCAATTTGCACTTTGTTTCGCACTAAATTCGGTGCACTGAAGTGATTTCGTGCACATCGTGCAATCCATTTGGGCAGCATTTGCTCGGAATAATCGAATATAATTAAAGTACAACCCTGAAGGAACACGATGGAGGTCAATGCTCTGGGCTTGCCAACAAAACAAAGTATCGGAATATGGAAAGCACTGGACGAAAATCTACTACACTAATTGAATGATAAAACGATGATCGCTTCCAAGCCCTCTCGACGTCAAAGTGCCGATGGGTCAGATTTCTTGTCGGTCTTAAATTGTAATACAACTTTATGTATAATGAACATTTATATTATATGAATATTTTATTTATACCCATCAGCTGGTGGTATGTCTTCGCCCTGGAATATTGTCACTACGCATTCGCAATTTCAAGCGTTTGCAATAATGTCCTTGTTGAAAGAGAACGATATAGGAAGCCAAATTCACCCATTCCTCTCAGCTAGTTTATCACACATGAGGTATACATATACGTATTTTCCATTGATAATATTTTTTATTGATGTTCTGATTGACTAGAAGCTATTTTACAGATCGGCCTACTAGTAGTTGTGATAGAGCAATGCACTTGATGCTTGAGTACTTAGCTATTCATACAAATGGAATAACACTAGCATAAATATTACACAATTATGCTCTGGAAGTAACATAAGATGGAGACAGTGGTGCAGAGTGTGTCGCGTCTTCTCTGCAGCTTGTGGGAATCAAACTATATCCATGAACGGCACACAATGAGGAGGGGACACAAGGAACGAGTATATACAAATGTGCCATTAGTGACAGGGATTTATTTGGCGGTGTTGACTTTCCACAGTGATGCTATACTGTGTTAGATTTTGCAAGACTCGTGCAACAGCCTATAAAAATATAGTACAGTAAGGCTGTTTTATGTTGATTGATGAAATAATGATCGAATGACGATGGCAGTGAGGAATCAAGTGTTGGGTGCTTGGGCACCACTCAGTGACCATTCCTAACACTACAAAATAGATGACACTACAAAATAGAAGTTCAGTTACTGTTTATAAGTTTGAAGATGAGGTATACACAAAACTACAGTGAGATAATGTGATCAATCATTCGCGCACTCATTTACTGAATAAAATGCTACATAAATATGTTCTCTCTCTCTCTCTCATAAGTTAATTTACACCCAGACTAATTCTGGTCCATTGGCACTTTTCCGCAGGGAAGGATTACATGAAAATCATTCGTTCAACATTTATTTCTAACAGTATTTCATCGAGTGCAGTTAACATTTGGTACCTATGGAAGCCCATAGGTGGCATGTGCGGGAAAAAATTTGGTGTTTTTTTTCTATTAAAAACATTGCACGTTCGAACGTAGAAAGTTCAAACTACCACGTTCGCACGTGGACGCATTTAGCGCTATCACGTTCGCACGTGGTAACTTCAAAACTTATCAGGTTCGCACGTAGAAAGGTTTTAGGCTTCCACGCTCACACGTAGAAAGTCCAAAGCTAAAGTCTAAGTTTCTACGTTCACACGTAGGAAGATTTAAAGCTACCACGTTCACACGTGAAAGCATTTGATGCTACCACACCCAAATCTTTGCACGTGCGAACTTGGTAGCTCCTGATGTTTCTACGTGCGAACGTTAAATGCTTTCACGTTAAATGCTTTCACGTGTGAACGAGGTATTCTCGGACTTTCCACGTGTGAACGCAATAGCCTTAACTGTTTCCACGTGCGAACGTGATAGTGTTGAATGCTTCCACGTTCGAACGTGCTAGCTTTTTGCTGGAAAAAACATAGAAAGTTTTTACGCACATGTCACCTATGGGCTTCCGTAGGTAACAGCTGCCCACGAGGGATGAGTTCGTAGTTGCAAGGGAGCTTGAACTAAAAAGTCTGTGATGTTGGGGAATGTAATAACTGAACGTCCCCTTGTTCCTCGAGGATAAACAATGTGATAGGACTTAATTATTTCTGAAGAATTTCGATCTGCAAGCTACACACTATGTATGATATCAATAATTACAACATGTACTCATATGGCATATCCAGGAAACAAACTAAAATGGTACAAGTCAGTATATGTTCTCAAAACAATTATCACGTAATGTTTTTACTCACAGTTGCCATCGGTTGGAATGTTGACAAATTATGTTCAGGGGAAGACAGTCACTTCAAGATACTGGCATAAGACAAAAGAAAGAAAGATGGATCAATTCATTGCCAACGAAAATCCATGCGTCAATAGTTTATGAAATTGGTGAATAGTTGCCATACGTGATTCGCTGATAACTGTCACTAGGTAGTGTGTGTGCGTATTCGATATAGCAATAACAATACATGCATTTATACTTCAATGACTTAGCTATATACAGCTTTGACAGTAGCTGTGTGACTCTATCAGGAGGGTTTCTTTCGTTATAAAATATATCAAGAATTACACATGATAATGTCATTTGATGAACGACAACTTATCCCATTGCATTTCGGAAAGAGCACAGCCAGACATCTGCTGTGATTTGGTTCATATTCATTCCACATGGTAAATAAAATAGCACATATTGGTTGACACTATTGAAAACAGAAGAAATTTGCATAATAAATAACCTCATGCAGTGGTAAACATTGAGCTCTAGAATGTCTTGAATTACACAAGCATTCATGTGATCCATGTCTCACACACAATGATGTGATTTGGTTGTGGATGACGCTACGGCAATGAATGAGTGAGCAGCTCAGCCTTCCGCTCAGGCACCATCTGAAGACCTATTCGATCATCCAGTATCGGGCTAATTCCCTAAAAGGATGAGCTTCATCCAGCAGCAAGAAGTGTATATATTAACGAGATAATGGTATCCTCTGTCAGAGCTATATGTGATGACAACAGTGTGGTGTCGACCAATGTATCTCACCTTTTGATGTACACTGTCCAGGCTATGACATGAACGCCGATTGGCAATATTGCAATCAATGTAAGAGTTGGTCGTCACTATATTTCATAGAGAAAATCAGGGTAATGGATGTTCCATATACGTATTTGTGAGTTGAAACACATCACCATCATTGAAAATTAATCATACATATGTTCTCGTCTCAATAATGAAACATGTATGTGATATCAAACCCTGTGATCAGCCTGATTGAAAGAGTGATGTATTTGTACAAATCAGGTTCTTATGTAAAACGTTATAAGAGAATAATTGTATCATGGCAGTCTTGCATCAATATCTCAACTATTCTGCGACGATATCATATTTTTCATGGTGCACATGTGATTAGTAGTACATTACTCATATTGCATTATAACTAAGTTCCCGCAAATAAAAAATATAAGCACACACATGTATGCTTAAATTGAATATATTTCTTTGGTACTACATACTTATTTGTGCAATCAACACAAACGACGTTAAAATGATGTACAGGGGGCCTCATGTTTCCTAGGATTTCAGAAACACTGGGATTAGGCGAGACAGTGTTGCTAAGTGCATCACGTTCAGCTTTGGTATACATGTATATCTGAATGACGCATAAGCCACGACCAGGTCAGAATGAGCAATCATTTACACTCATAGCAATTTACAGCATATGCATACGATATATAGTACTTCACTGTTCACATATTTTGAAAATAAAATAAGTGTGAAGGAGTCAGGTGATGAATTAAATACCTCCATGTGTAATATTCATTGACAAATATTAATCACTTTTGATCCACGATAGTACTAAAACACAATACTAATATGAATATAATCATAGGGGAAGAAGCCGTTCAGTTTGGAATATTACTCAGTGGAATCATTGTTGCAATAAAACATAACAGTCACTAAATATGCAGTGTAATCAATTCTTCGTAAAGAAAGTGTAAATGGTACCACTAAGCGGGCATCATACACCTTTGAAGTCATCCTACTCGGCAGCTCAAGTGAAATTCCTACACATAGTATTAGGTTACCGTTCCTATCGTCTGATAATAACATACACCTTTATAAAAGTATGGAGGTATTTTTGCCTTTCTGGTTCACGCTTTATGTCATGCGTCAGCACATGTGACTAAACGTTTTCCCAAGAATGCTGTTACTGTCTGAAGGGAGGTTTTATGGTTCCCACTCACTCACGCATAATTAAATTTACACCACCACTAACTTTGGCCCACTGGCACATCCCTCCCCTTACCATGCTCACGGAAGATAATCGCTTCATTTAATTAATTTGTCAATATTTCACCTAGTGATGTTCACATTTCGAGACACCTTGCCAGGAGGAAAAAGCTGGTTATCATAGGGAAATCTGAACTACCATATCTGGCCTGTTGGGATTGTAACACATTGAACTTCATTTTTATCCTCAGGGGTTAAAACGTCTAATGGGTTCTTCATCACTGCATCCCTTGGCGTTACCACTAATACTGTAGCACCGTCCAGGATGTTCGAAAAATAAAATGGAGGCCCTCGAGGTAAATACGAGAGAAAACTTGGTGTATGGTGGCTCGAAGTTGTACATAATATACAATTATCGCCCTAGTATTTATACTTACAGTGGCATTGGAGGCATTGTTGACGAAATATATGCGGGATAGCCACGTCAAAACGATAATAGTTCAACATTCAACATTAACCAAAAAAGGAAAAGTGAACAAAGAGTCACAATATCAGTTCGATTTGACATTAAGATTGACTATCGATCATATCCTAGTGGAGAACATTGACAAATGAGTATTGCAAAGTCCAGTAAAAGGTTCTGGAGAATTTTTCCATTCACGGTCATCCATTCATGGTCATTCATGGTCTCCGAGCTGTGCAGGGACAGTTGTCCAAACATAGCCAGGCAATGTATACTGAAGCATAATCATACCAATTTTCCATGCACCATATAGTCATTTGCTCAATTTGCCATTTAGGATTGCTATATTTATACGCACGTTGAACGCTATGCATCAATAATTAATGACATTTTAGGTGACCACAGGTAATTTCCTGGTAACTCGCATCATGTAGAATGTGTGAGGCAGTGATATCAACAACAATATATATCAATATGTCCCATAAAAACAACTATATTCAGTTGTGCCCACAGCTAAACAACTTAGCCAAGCTTTTTCTAAAACCTTTTCTAAGTTTTTCTAGCCTTTTATAAGACTATTCACACATTTGGTTATTCCTTTTAAATTCAGTGTTGAAGCACATGGTAACCCCCACCCCGAATCACCCCTTGCATTGCTGAACATGGAACTATAGGTGATATTGAATTACACACGGGTTCACATGAAAAATCTCTGCACACATAATGATGTGGTTTGGTTGTGGATGACGCTGCATCAATGAATGAGTGAGCACCTCAGCATCTCGATGAGACGCCATCAGCCGACAGACCTCTTCAATCATCCACAGTCTCAGGCTAATTCCCTGAAAGGATGAGCCCCATCCACCAGCAAGTAGTGTCTACATTCAATAGCTAATTGATTGGTTTCCTGTTATATACGGATACGTGAGGGTTACAGTATATGTGGTAGTAACCTATGTCGCTGACCATTCACGTGACACTGCCCAGCATGTGTTATGATTAGTAAAACAAATCATATATTATTATAGTGACTCACCTATCGAAAACCAGGAAATGGAACTGAATAATCAAACGGAAGTCACAACCTTCATACACCATGTATGTAATTCCAAATTCTGTTGACAGTCCTATTGATGCAATGTTGTTAATTGTGTAGATATATTTCCCTGTGAAACTATGTAAGTTAATAATTACAACATGGCATTCTCGCTTCAACATTCCAACCGTTCTTTGTGATTATCAATATTTTTCTGCTTAACGATGCATGAGTGGTCACATACTCATATGTTGTACTTAATTGCAAGATATAAAAGGTATGGAAAACAACAACATTGTTTTGCTATTGATATATTACCTAATTATGCGACCTGTACGCGACGTCAACAGAACATATATTTCAATTTTGCCTGAGACTAGACTTCGCGGATCATGTTCATTCGTATGGGTGCAGAAGAAGTAAAAGGGGGATTTAGGTTGTACCAAGTTATGTACATGTCACGTGACTAAGTATTCGTTTTTGTTTCCATGAGAATTGAGTAGATAGTTGATCGTGTATGTCCTCTCGTCTGGCCTGACTTCTTCTGTGATTTTTTCTTCTTCTGGATTTTGTAGCCTGAAATTGTTTTGTGATATATTGTTTTCTGGAATTGTACGTGCAGTTTGCCAATAAGGTATCTTGTTTGTAACAAATTGTTGTATTTCATGTGGCCATCAAGATCCACAGCGTACAAAACAACTGTAGACCAAACTGTCATCAGCTTTACAGCTACATAAACTCAGATATGCTTAGTTCCGTTCTTCCTCTTTGGTTTGTGCTTCGGCTTGGTCGTGGATTTGATCTGATCTTGAAGAGGTAATGTGATAACATTCTCTTCCCATTATCATCACTTGCGAATCATAAAAACATAGGCAACTCACGATGAAACCTTTTATCGCATATAGTGGAACATACGCGCATATTAGGAGTCTCAATAAGTATATAATATTAATGGATTCTACTGTATATGCTGGAAAATATCAGATGCTTCACCAAATAACTGTAAAAACCACGTTTTGCAAGAGACTTCTACCTAACTTTAAATCGAGTTTCTAGTTACCAACGTATGGTTCAATCGCAATAATGCAAAAAGAGAAAAGACAAGTCTGATAGCAGAAAAAAGGTGATAAAGCAATAAATACATGTAAACATGAAAATGACCTGAAGCAGGAGCGAAATTAGATATTCCCAATGGTAATTAGAGAAATCTTGAAAGTGTATGATTATATCCCTAATGCAGGTGAGAGATTACAGATGTCATTCTTAACTATATCAATCAGATTATATACATGCACAATTATGGCATTTCTTGTATGTTTGCTGTTCAAGAAAGCGACTACTGTCTAAAGAAAGGTGATGTGGTATTCCGTACTCCCCCTCTCTCTTCCCCTGGGGAGGCCCCTGCGTAAGATCATCGCTTCACGAGTTAGTTAACGAGACAGTGTTTCAATGCATATTTCGAAACAGCTCGCCACGAGGGATGAATCGATAATTGGTGTTAAATGTCCTACCTGTTGTGGAAAATAGAAAACTCTGCACTTCGTTTTACCTCAAGGGTAAGTAGTCCAGTGGGACCTAATTATTCCCAGAAAACGTCGACCAAAGGAGTTGCACTTTGTGTATCATTAATAATTGCGCTATGTATTTGTGTAGAGCATCTCGAAAATATGGTGGAACTGACTACTGAATATAAATGCAAAAAAAAACTAAGTGAATGCCAGTTATGTGTCATTCACATGTAAAGGTTTCGAAACAAAAGAATACTACCTAACTTTATATTAACAGTTGGCATCGGCTGCGTTGTTAATGTAATACACTTAAAACAACCACTTCTAAATAGTTTGACACCAGGTTAAAACAAAGTAAAACAAAAAAAAACATTTCCTAGAACTCCAAGTCACAGGAATCAGTATCAAATGATAGTAATCATAACGCCAATCATGTCCTAGCCTCCAACACGAACAGTTCAGTATTGAGAATCATTTATGGGGTAATGAGGTGACGTGTTTCAACGCGGTTTGAAAACTCGTATATGTTTTTATAGGTTTATAGGTTTTAAAATGTAATCATACCCTTTACCACCCCTGTATTATTATGCACAATGAAGGCTAAGCATCAATGTGTTATCACGCCGAACGTGATATGCCCAAATCCGGCGCTATGTAAATGTTTGTATTGTTGTAGCCTAAGTACCAACAACAATTAATGTAGACTGTGAATGTACTTCATGGATTGAAATACTGATAGCTGTGCCAGCAGGTTCGCCACTGTATCAGGAGATTTTGTAGTGAGCATTATCATTTTGTGATGAACATATCACTGAGATGTCATTATTGCATTTACACATATCGATAACTGAGGTGTATCCTGTCACAAGGACTTTGTGAGCACCTGGTGTACGACTATAAGCCAGTGTCCGTCTCTTATCGAATCATTACATTTCGGAAAGTTGGCCATTTTTTTATTTGGAAACCATAATCATGATTCCAAATATTATAGTTAAATAACACCACCAATTGAGCTTGTTTAACACAATGCAATGATAAAGGCCGACAGTGTGGTTAATGTAGTTGTTTCTACTGTACACCTGATGGAATTAGTATACAACTGCCCAACAACCTACGAAAATAATTCAGAAATCCGAAACTAACCCCATGGAATAGATATGACAAGTACATAAGTACCTATTCACAAGCCAAAAGGCTACTGAGTTGATGGTATCCTCGGGGACAGATTTAACGTCCATCAGCCTATGATGTGATTTTGCTGCACATCACGCCACAGCAATGAATGAGTGAGTACCACAGCATCCCGCTCAGACGCCAACTGCCGGCCTCTTCAATCATCTACAGTCTTGGGCTAATTCCCTGAAAAGATGAGCCCCATCCACTAGCAAGTAACGTCTACATTGATTGGTAATTGATTGGTTTCCTCGGCTATACCTATACGTGAGGGTATCAGTGTGGTATTAACTAATGTCGCTGACCTTTCGAGTGACACTATCCGACCTACGTGTATGTCATGAGTGATAAAACAAAACCATATTATTTTTCAGCGTATACTCCGTTGCACCGAAACAACAATCAAATGAACCGACATAGTCGACTAACTTGCCGGAATAGCTGGCAATGACCTTGAACTTTTACCAAAGACTTTGAATTTTTTGCAAAGTTGATGCATCTGGTTATTTTAAATATGAGTAATGGCAGTTTTGTAGATTTTGTATAGTTGATGGAAAACATTGAAAAAAGTATTATATTTCTTTCCTAGCATAAGCAGTTTGTGGTCATGAAAGACTGATAGGATTCGGATCTTTTGTGGCGTCATCAATAGAGTTATTTTTCTCAAAATCATTCTGTCAAGAGCCATTATCCTACAGAATATCTACATCAAATTTGAAAAGAATCAAGCAACAAATGTGGACGCTATGAGTATGAAAAGACAAACAAATGAAATTTTCTCCAATTTTCCGTCATAAAAAGGTCAATTAGGCCATTACCACTGCAATTATTGAACTGATATTTGTCAAATAGCTTCAGTAGGTATCCCCAATACTTACCAGAGCACCGGATCAACAATAATCATAAATGGTTTATGCATCTCATGTAAACAATCAATTGAAGTATGATAAAATCACGTTTCACGTCATTATGACGTCATATGACGTCAGATTCCAAAAATAAGAACATATATCGAAACTACTCCCGAAGACCTTTCAAACGAGTTACTACTCGATATTTTCGCGAAAGGTCAAGGTCAAGGTCATTTTTTGGGTCAACTTCGACCTCAGGCGCTTGCAAAGGCTATCGGCCATACGCCTTAGGTGTAAATACAAAAGTTGATAGGCTAAGTGAGTGCAATACTGTGGATTTACTTTCGTGTCTCTATCTTGCTTACTTCCTGAGATATAGTGACCTACATGGTTTTCACTTGCGGGTCAATATTGACCTTGACTTCCGACCTTTGACCTTGAAATTTCGCGGAACAAAAGAACTCGTCCTTGGCTATAAACAGGTGTATCATTAGATTTTTACGCACATTATTGACGCTTTTATCAGCATGGACAGCTTGAAACATGCAATTTCGCTTATAATGGGACCGATTTCGTTGCCATAGAAACGTCAATTACGTCATAACGGATTGACCGATCGCGCTAAAAATTGACATTGACCATAAGGGACCGGTCCGACATCGTTTCCAAGCATCAGATCGAAAATCGGAGGAGGTGACCTCCAAGGTCAAATATTCGACCTCAGGCGAACTTCTCAAGGTCAAGGTCAAATGTCAAGGTCAAGGTCACAAAAGATAGAACTCGAGTATATCTACCATATGCACTTGATTTGAAGTCTCTACGACAATTAGAACTGGAGTTATGGCCACTTATGTGTTTTCGACGTTTTGCTTGACCTTGACCTTGACCTTTGACCTAGACTCACCAAAAGTGTGCGGTGCCTGCCTATTATCCTACAGATTACATACCCCAAGTAACGTGACAATCACCGTACAATTGCGACCTGTAGAGCACTAACAGATAAACGAGAGGCCATAGGCCACACACTTGCCGGACTAAGTACGCAATTATGACGTCATTTCTCGTCAATTCTATACTGCTAACTTACTGTGAATGGAGTTTTTAAATATGCATGATATAATCGTGTTTATATATGTTATATTATAACCAGACAAGATCATAATATCTTCAAATGATGAGTTTCCTTTGAAATTTTACCGATTTGTTGCCACAAAAACGTCAATTACGTCAAAACGGATAATCAATTGTGCTTAAAATTGACAGAGACCATCACAGGACGACTCCACATCGTTTGCATGTGCTAAATATGCAGTAAATGTTATAACTTTGCACATCTGACACCCAAAAGGCCAAAATGTCAGTCTGAAATCACGTTTGACGTCATTATGACGTCAATTGACGTCCGATTCCGAAAATGACAACATATTTGGAAAGTACTCTCCAAGACCTTTCAAACGAGCTACTACTCGATATTTTTGCAAAAGGTCAAGGTCAAGGTCATTTTTGAGGTCAACTTCGACCTCAGGCGCTTGCAAAGGCTATCGGTCATACGCCTTAGGTGTAAATGCAAAAGTTGTTAGGCTAATTGAATGCAATACTGTGGATTTACTTTCGTGTCTCTATCTTGCTTACTTCCTGAGATATGGTCACCCACATGGTTTTCACTTGCAGGTCAATATTGACCTTGAATTTCGACCTTTGACCTTGAAATTTTCTGGAACAAAAGAACTTATTCTTGACTATAAACTGGTGTATTATCAGATTTTTACGCACATTATTGACGCTTTTATCAGCATCGACAGCTTGAAACATGCAATTTCGCTTATAATGGGGCCGATTTCGTTGTCATAGAAACGTCAATTACGTCATAACGAATCGGCCGATCGGGCTAAAAATTGAGATTGAGCATGAGAAACCGTTCCTACATCGTTTCCAAGCATCGGATCGAAAATCGGAGGAGGTGACCTCCAAGGTCAAATATTCGACCTCAGACGAACTTCTCAAGGTCAAGGTCAAATGTCAAGGTCAAGGTCACAAAAGATAGAACTCGAGTTCATCTACAATATGAACTTGATTTGAAGTCTCTAGGACCATTAGAACCGAGGTTATGGCCACTTATGTGTTTTCGACGTTTTGTGTGACCTTGACCTTGACCTTTGACCTAGATACACCAAAATAGGACGTTTTCTGCGCGGTATACTAGAGAATATGTGCACCAAAACTGGAGGAAATCGGGTGAGAAATGTGGATGCTAGGCTGTAAACAAACAAACAAACACATCCACAAATCCACGAACGAACCAACATACTTGCCGAAATCTTTAGATTCCGGCAAGTAACAATCAATCAATCAATCAAACCAACTGACCAACATACTTGCCGAAATCTTTAGATTCCGGCAAGTAATAATCTTCAACGCTGTGCCCAGGTATGCTACCAAGTACTCCCAGTGCTACTTTATGCTCATATGGTAGCGCTGGGAGTACTTGGTAGCACACCTGGGCACATGTTGTGATTACAATGTACTTCAAAACATCTCTATTTTTGCCAATAATTGATTGGGCAAACGTTAGTTCTCATATGTGATGCCAAATCTCTTTATCAGTCCTATTGATGTAATGTTGGTATTTGAGTAAATCAGTTTCGTGATGTAGAACATTGTGAGTGAATGATAGCATCATGGCAATCTTGTGTCAGCATTCAAATAGGATTACAATTCTAATGGTATTCAACTTTTTTCTTGACGGTGCACGTGTGACTACATTACCTATTCAGAGTGATTAAATCATAGCAAATAAAGGACACATACCCAATTGCACATATAAAAATACAATAAAGTAAAAACTGGTTGCTAAGTGGCGATGTCATATTGTTTTTCATGGTGCACATCTGAATAGTAATATATTACTCACATTGTATTATAAATATATTACAGCAAATGAAAAATGTAAGCACACCCCTACGGCAGCGTAGAGCTGCCGTACACCCCTGTATGCTTAAATTGAATATATTTCTTTGGTACTACATACTCATTCATGCAGCAACACGAACGACGTTAAAATGAGGTATAGGGAGCCTCTTATTTGCTAGGATTTCAGAATCACTGTGAGATTAGGCGAGAAAGTGTTTCTAAGTGCATCACGTTCCGCTTTGGTATACATCTGGATGATACATAAGCCACGACCAAACGAGAATGAGCAATCATTTACACTCATAGCAATTTACAGCATATGCATATGATATATAGTACTTCACCGTTCACATATTTTGAAAATAAAATAAGCGTGAAGAAGTCAGGTGATGAATTGAATACCTCCATGTGTAATATTCATTGACAAATATTAATCAGTTTTGATCCACGATGATACTAAAACATGATAGTAATATGTATATTATCATAGGGGAGGAAGCCGTTCAGTTTGATATACTACTCAGTGGAATCAATTGTTGCAATAAACCCTAATATTAACTAAATATGCAGTGTAATCAATTCTTCCTAAAGAATCTGTAAATGCTACCAGTAAGCGGGCATCATACACCTTTGATGTCATCCTACTCCGCAGCTCAGGTGAAGTTACTGCACATAGTATTAGGTTACCGTTCCTATCGTATGATAATAACCTACACATGGAGGTATTTTTGCCTTTTTGATTTACGCTTTTTGACAGCGTCACCACATGTGGCTAAACGTTTTCCCAAGAATGCTGTTACTGTCTGAAGGGAGGTGTTATGAGTCCCACTCACTCACGCATAATAAAATTTACACCACTACTAACTTTGGCCCACTGGCACTTCCCTCCCCTCACTATGCTTACGGAAGATAATCGCTTCAGCATTTAATTATTGTGTCAGCATTTTTGCTAGTGCTGTTCACACTTCCAGACACCTTGCCAGGAGGAATAAGTCGGTTATCATAAGGAAATTTGAACTACAAAATCTGGCCTGTTGGGAATGTTACTCATTCAACTTCATTTTTATCCTCGGGGTCAAAACGTCTAATGGGATTCTTCATCACTGCATCCTTGGACGTTACTATTAATAACATCATCTAGTATGTGATGAATATAAAATGGTGGCCCTCGAGGTAAATAAATCCACGAGAGAAAACAGATAAATGGCCGCTCTGAATTGTTCATATTATACAATTATCTTCCTAGCGTTTATATTACACTAACATTGACGTATTGTTTACGAAATATATGCAGGACCGCCATGTCAAAACAATAATAGTTTGACATTCGACATAAACCAAAAAAGAAAAATTGATTGAAACAAAAAGTTACACTATCAGTTACATCTGACAGCAAGCATGACTGTTAATCATTCCATAGTGAAGGATCTGGAGGATTGCTTCGTTCATGGCCATCCATTCATGGTCTCTGAGCTTTGTAGGTACAGGTGTCCATACATTGTCAGGCAATGTACACCGTAACATAATCATACTATGTTGTCCATGCATCATATAGTCATTTGACCAATTCGGATTGCTATATTTATACGCACGTTGAGAGCTATGCATCAATAATTAATGACATTTTAGGTGACCACAGGTAATTTCCTGGTAACTCGCATCATGTTGAATGTGTGATGCAGTGATATCAACAACAAAATACATCAATATGCTCCATAACATCAGCAATATTCAGTTGTGCCCACAGTTAATCCACTTAGCTAAGCTTTTTCTAAAACTTTTAAAGCTTTTTCTAGCCTTTTCTAAGACTATTCACAAGAATTGTGAATAACAAAATCCTTTAAATCAGTTTTGAAGTATATGGTAACCCCTACCCCGAATCACCCCTTGCATTGCTGAACATGGAGCTATAGGTTGTATTGAATTACACACGGGTTCACATGAAAAATCTCTGCACACATAATGATGTGGTTTGGTTGTGGTTGACACCGCAATAGTGAATGAGTGAGTACCTCAGCATCTCGATGAGACGCCATCAGCCGACCGACCTCATCAATCATCCACAGTCTCAGGCTAATTCCCTGAAAGGAGGAGCCCCATCTACCAGCAAGTAGTGTCTACATCCAATAGCTAATTGATTGGTTTCCTAATATATACAGATACGTGAGGGTTACAGTATATGTGGTAGTAACCTATGTCGCTGACCATTCACGTGACACTGCCCGGCATGTGTTATGAGCAACAAAACAAATCATGTATTATTATAGTGACTCACCTATCGAAAATCAGGAAATGGAATTGAAAAAGCAAACGTAAGTCCCCATCTTCATACACCATGTATGTAATTCCAAATTCTGTTGATAGTCCTATTGATGCAATGTAGTTAATTGTGTAGAAACATTTCCCTGTAAACCATTGTAAGCGAATAATTATATCATGGCAATCTCGCTTCAACATTCCAACAGGTCTTTCTGATTATCAATGTTTTTCTTCTTCTTGACAATGCATATGTGAGAACATTACTTATATGTTGTACTTAATTGTAACATATAAACGGTATGGAATTTTTTTTTTTGCTATTGATATTTCTGCTTGATTATGCGACCTCTATGTGACGTCAACAGAACATATGAGGCGGCTCTTGTTTACTCTATTTTCAGAAACACCACGAGATTAGGTGGGAAAAGTGTTATTTAGAGCATCACGTTTCGTCTCGTAGATTTTCAGAGCACGCAAAATCCCCGATCAAGCCAAATGACATCAGACATATACATATGTACATATATTCAAAACAAAAAGGAATTGATTTCATACTGGGATACCTGATGTAACCTGCTTATGCTCATAAGATTGGGGGTCCATCAGTTCCTTAATATTCATCAAATTTGCCTGAGACTAGATTTGAGATTCATGTTTATTCGTATGAGTGCATAAGAAGTGAACGGGGAATATAGGATGTACCAAGTTATGTACATGTCACTTGACTGAGTGTTTCCATGAGAATTGAGTCGATAGTTAATCGTGTATATGTGTCCCCAAATGTTCTGGCCTAACGTCGTTCTGCGATTTTTTCTTCTGGAATTGTAGCCTAAAATTGTTTGTGATATTGTTTTCTGGAATTGTACGTGCAGTTTGCCAATACATGTACATGTACAAAACAATATAAGGTATCTTGTTTCTTATTGATTTTCGTATTTCATGTGGCCATCAAAATCTACAACATACAAAACAACTGTAGACCAAAATGCCATCCGTTGTACAGCTACATAAACCTGGATATGCTTAGTTCCGTTCATGGATATATATGCTGGAAAATATGTAATGCTTCACCAAATAACTGTAAGAACCACGTTCCGCAAAAGACTACTACCTAACTTTAAATCGAGTTTCATGTTACCAACTTATCAATACAAAACAGAAAAGACAAGTCATATATGCACAAAAAACGTGATAAAGCAATAGATACATGTCAACATGAAAATGACATGAACCAGGAGCAAAATCAGAAATTCCCAAGGGTAATTGGAGAATTCCTGAAGGTGTATGAATATATCCCTAATGCTGCAGGTGAGATATTACAGATGTCATTCCTAACTAAATCAATCAGATTGTATACACAAATATGGCATTTCTTCCATTAATTTAATGCAGTGTATAATGTTGTTTGCTGTCCAAGAATGCGACTACTCTCTGAAGAGAGGTGATGTGGCATTCCGCGCTCCCTCTCTCTCTTTCTCATAGAAGGCCCCTGCATAAGACTATCGCTTGAAGAGGTAGTTAACGAGACAGCTCGCCACGAGGGATGAGTCGATTAATACGAGGAAGTCTGGGGTTAAATGTCCAACATGTTGTGGAAAATAGAAAACTTTGCACTTCCTTCTCCCTCAAGGGTAAGTAGTCCAGTGGGACTTAATTATTCCAAGAAAACGTCGAGCAAAGGAGTTGCACTTTGTGTATATCATTAATAACTGTAGTATGTATTTGTGTTGAAAGTCTCGAAAACATGGTGTACGGACTACTGAATATAAATGCAAAAACTAAGTAAATGCCAGTTATGTGTCATTCACATGTAAATACTTCAACACAATTATCATCTTTATGTTTATATTCAGTTGGCATCGGCTGTTTTGTTGATGAAATACACTTAAAACAGCCATTTCTAAATAATTTGACACCAGGTTAAAACGAACTAAGAAAAAAAAACATTTCCTAGAACTCCAAATCACAGGAATCATTATCAAATGACAGTAAGCATAACGCCAATCATGCCCTAACCTCCAACACGGACGGAGTTTTACAGGTGGAAGATTTAAAATGTAGTCATACCATCCCTGTATTATTATGCACAGTGAAGGCTAAGCATCAAAATGTTATCACACCAAACGTGGTACGCCCAACTCCGGTGCTATATAAAGTGTTTGTATTGTTGTAGCCAAAGTATCAACAATAATGAACACGGACCGTGAATGTACTTCGTGATGTAAAACACTCATAGCTATGCCAGCAGGCTCGCCACTGTATCAGGAGATTTTGCAGTGAGCATTATCATTTTGTGATGAATATATCACTGACATGTCATTGTTGCATCTGGTGTACTATAAGTCAGTGTCCGTCTCTCATCGAATCATTACATTTCGGAAAGTTGGCCACTTTTTGATAACTTGGAAACCATAGTCACGATTCCAAATCTATCAATTTAGCTATGCAAATACAAACTGGAATCTGTACAATGGATCTCGTCTTGCACTGCTAACATGGATATATACAATGTATCAAATTACATACATAGAATGATGTGGTTTTGCTGCACATCACGCCACAGCAATGAATGAGTGAGTACCTCAGCCTACCGCTCAGGCGCCAACTGCCGGCCTCTTCAATCATCTACAGTCTCGGGCTAATTCCCTGAAAGGATGAACCCCATCCAGCAGCAAGTAACGTCTACATTAAAGAGCTAATTGATTGGTTTCCTCGGCTAGACCTATACGTGAGGGTATCAGTGTGGTATTAACCAATGTTGCTGACCTTTCGCGTAACACTGTCCGACCTATGCAATGAGTGATAAAACAAAACCATATTATTTTTCAGCATATATTCCTTTGTGACGAAACAACGTGAAAAACATTGTATTTTGAATAACGGAAATTGTGACATATGGATGTTCCACATATATGTATAGTGATTCGGTACAACTCCCCATCACAACTCAAATAAGTCAAACACGAAAATCCAATAATCTTCAATGCTGGAGCATCTGGGAGCACTTGGTAGCACACCTAGGCACATTTTGTGATAACAATGTACATCAAAACTTCTCTACTTTCGCCAATAATTGATTGAACAAACGTTAGTTCTCATGTTCATCCAGCATGTATGTATTGCCAAATCTCCTTATCAGTCCTATTGATGTAATGTTGGTATTTGAGTAAATCAGTTTTGTGGTGTAAAACAATGTGGGTGAATGATAGCATCATGGCAATTTTGTTTCAGCATTCAAATAGAATTACAATTCCAATGGTTTCGGTGGTATCAATTTTTTATATTGACGGTGCACGTGTGATTACATTACCTATTCAGGGTGATTAAATCACAGTAAATATATGTAAAGGATGCATACCCAACTACACATATAAAAATACAATGAAATAAAAACTGCTTGCTGAGTTTTGTTATTCCATTCCATTACCGGATCTGCAAGCGACATCATCAAAAAGAACATGCTAACTCAAGGCGCCGTCACATTTCAAACTGATATTTTACCCATCATTTTGAGTTGAATGACCCTCTTTTTTACATTCTGTTTTCTTTGTGAAACGTCAGTGCAACCAGTGTTAAACATCGTTTACACGATTTTCATAATTTAATAATTGATATCGGGTATATATATGTTTATATAATAATTATACTTAAGAACCATGTGATTTTTTTTACCCCTGGAGAATACCTCGAAGTTAGTTGTGTTACGATCCTTTTTTTTTACTTGTAGAAGTGAAAGAATTAAAAAGAAAACATAAATCATGCGCACAATTTCGTTTTGGTTTACATAAAAGATATTAAAGTTCCATCATATAGATGTGTCATTGGGTTAGTCATGGAGATCCGAAGAATAAGAATTAGCCAATAACTAGCTATTGTTCAGGGTCTGACTGTAACCCGATAATTCTTAGAATAGTGAAGAACCGTAAGGTAAGTTGTTTTTATATTTTGAATGCAGTTTGACGATACATACATGTACTTCAGAGTTTGAGTCCTTCTTCTTGCAAATGGTACTTCCTGTAGCCACATATATCAACAACGTATTACACCATCTATTGTACATGTATGTAAACTGTCCACTACAAGAGTCGTTCAGCTTGGTTCCCAATTTACTCTAGTCCTGACGATGTCCTAAGAGACCGTGATGCACTTTACACAATTGCCCCGCTAAACTCGTGGCTTAGGAACTTGATGCGCTTTTCCTGCTGATGTCGTTTACACATTACATGATACATAGTGTGTGTTCACACAAGTTCACATCACAGTTGGAAAATAATGTCAAATCGGACGTACCAGACATAAATATAATAATAAATATGTTTTAAAACATTGAAAACAGTGTGGTGTATAAATATTGAACGTGAATGATAAAAAGCAATAAAATCAAATAAGAAAATAACTAGCTAGATTGAATGAGAGACAAGAATAGTGTTGACTGTTGAGTTTTTCTTGAAGGTGGCTGAATTGTTTTTTAAATGTCATGATTTTTAAAAAAATGACTAACATCCTATCAAATTGTGTGAAAAACTTGTTGCATCCATACAAGTGACAGTATGGCAAATACAAGCAAATAGTTGTATGACACAAATGATTTAAATAAGCCACATATCGACACTGAAAATACTCATGCCAGTGTAGAAAACATATCGTTGTATGACATGAATGATTCAATGCAAACGCACATCGACATTGAAAATGCATATTGAATCAACTGATTTTAGAATGGGTCCAACTTGTTTAATCAGAAAACCGCCGAGTTCTAACAGACACTGTTTTCAGATGTGGAACTTACAGTCATAACTTTGGCTCAGCTAGTGAAAGCTTTTATGAGCTGACCGCAAAGCACGTGTAAGCTAAGTTAGTAGTGACGAAGTTCAAGGGAATAATGTTACCCTTCCACCCACTGGTATCCAGAGTAAATTTTCATGACCAGGGGATATGTGATCACACCGCTTGGTACATGTGACAAATCGGTCGGCTGTAGTTTGGAGTTGTTTCGAGATCCCACCAGGAATCATGGTTGGCAAACGACTGGGGATATATACCAGACTTTCCGTGAGTTTACATCTTCCGTGAAGGAAGAGATCCGAGACATATGTCAAAATGCACCTCGAGGTCATTGACTGGTAATCAACGGGGTGCCAAATCGTCAAACTGATATCACAATCGGATTCCTCGCTGTCTAATCACCACAAAAAGTGTATTAAGGTAATACATGTGTGTGAATGGTACAGTTTATTTCGTATTTCGGGCTCTATCTGAGTGAGAGACCTGGGGACTAAAGTTTGTATAAAAGATCTCAAATCAATAGTCGGAACGTTCTAGCCAAAGAGTGGACACGGGATTTAGGTTCAAGAACTCGCTATGGTTTGGGTTCGATGAGTCGCAGCTGCAAAAAAGTAACATAATTGTCAGCAAAGAGAGTAATATCATTGAAATAACCAAATCTCTGACTAGAAATGTGTCTTCGGTAGCTATACATTCCTGGTCATTCTTGGATGTCTTGGATTCTTCACGCCAGTATCTGATTGGATATTTTTAGGGGATTCATATGGTTCGTTTGTTTGAGACTCCACAAAACCTCAAAACTCGAAAGTACGATTGCCACGATACGTTTTCCGTTTACTGGTACTCTCGGGATGAAAAAAGAATGAAAATGAAAAAAAAATGAAAATGAAAACTTACTTTTGACAAGCGATTCTCCAGGATGATTCGAGGGCCCTGAATAAAAGGGTATACAAAGTGTTATTCAATAATACCAGATCATTCGTACAGTTTCAAGATCAGTGTCGAAACAATGATCAATGTATGTAATGATGGTCAAACCCCAAATCTGCACTTGTTGCTTACATGACACGAAATACATAAACACATTGTGCTCGGTTTATGGCGCCCATCCTATATACACACATATGTACTGATCAGAGTCTTCTATATGCAAATAGATATAAATGGGCGCCTGATCAGCTTTCACAAGCATCCATCCCAACATTATTGGGGCGGCATACATAGTGACTACATCTGTGTGTGGTAAGAGCTGGACGCACTTGCACATGTACAGTTTCTGAGGTGAAGCAGGGGAACATACAATACGATATGAGCTCAAACTTGTTCAAGACAAATACATCACTTGGGCGAAGGTTGATTGTCGATTTTCTGGCTTTGTATGTGAAGCAAATAAAAGTTGCATCCTTGTTGAGGGCAGGTCGTCTGACCATTTACATTGACAGTTGGTAGATTCCGTCGTTGTCCTGACAATGGATGTGACGGAAAATTAAAGGCCATTTACTGAACGGGAGCTGAGGTCGATATGTTTGCCAGATCTGGGCGAACCAGTACCGTACGTACATGGAAATGATACTAATTCTCGTAATCCAGTGCCTCAATGATCGATATATGGTATCCGTGTAGATCGGACAATTTGGCTATGGTTTCTGCTAATCATATCGCACCAGAAGAGCTTTTGAGGGCAGCTCGCCCCGAGGCGCAATCGCTCAATACACTGAACCAACAGAAACGATGGTCGTTTTTTTATTATTATTTTCTTCTTGCGGCAGTTCCCTCACGAAGAATCTATAGGTTCTAAGGCTGATTAGCTTCAACATTAGATAACAATATTTACAATCAATCCTGGCCTCTTTGTGTTAATTGATTAGGGACGTCACTTGCGTTTACTAGCCTCGTGGTGACAGCTAGGGTTACGGACGTACGGTCCGCGCCTCACGTGTCTCCTAGACCTGCATCTGGAGCGTGAACCGTTCCTCCTCCTCCTCCCTAACGAAACGGTGGCAATGAAAGACAAAGAGACGGTCAATATCACACACGTCGTAGTGGCACTTTTATCTCGTCGATGAATTGAATTGGTGTTACAAAATCCTCGAGTCCCGAAGCCTACAGGGTGTGATTAATCGCTAGATGGCGTTGCGTTTAGCAAACGGAGCGTGAATGGGATTTGCATTGTTGATTGACGAAATACAGCACGCGGATTTTGATGATAATTTGTTTTCCAATAGTTTGCTCAGCGATGTCGCACGATGGGAGCGGCAAGAGCAGGGTGTGAAAAGCTCAATTAGGCTGATGGTAGGAAGCGATCAGATTTGCATCACCGCAGCAGCGGCAACAGCACCGGACGATCGAGGCACCAGACGTCGACAGACGACACTGTTTTTGGCGCGCTTTTACTGCGGGACCAGCGGGCGGGCTGTCTACCTCGAGGTTCTGATACCAGAAAGCTGATAGTCCATGCTGCCGCAGACGGTGCGGGAGAGAACTGTGCAAACTAGCGGGCGGGCGGCTAGGTGAGGGTCTGGCTGACAGGCGCGGGGTCTGCGGGAGTGGTTACCGGGAGTTACAAGGAAAGCCAGGGTCCAGAGTTTGAGAGAGGCCCTCTTCACACACCGAGAGGATAATGCCAACTTGCATTGTTTGTGTTTATGGATACCTGATTCGTGTCTGTCGCCACCTGTCTTTTGTTGGCCACCGTAATGGGCCGCTGGATTAGATTAGCTTTTTCTGCTCTCACCGGCTGCTGAAACAAGTCAAGGGCAAACCAGCCACCAATGTCGCTCGCTCGACCGCCTCCGGTATGTTTGCTCTCCGGAAAATTTGGATCATATCTCCATAATCTCCAATATCTGTTGTCGGTCAACAAAGGTAAATACACGGAATAATATCTTTCTGAGGGATAGCATAACATACTGGATAAATCGATGGATAAAAAACTGATATGTTGTGGCTGAGGATGGTTGAACCATTTAAACCAGTCAAGGAGTATTTTTGCCTATTAGAGAAAATAAATGTATATTTCCTGTTCTGAAGAGCCAGGATATGCGGTTTGGGTGATGTTTAAGCCATTATCAGTAAGACAAAAATTAAGGGACTTCGATCTTATTCATATCTATTTTTAACTGATGTGCCCGAGTGTTTCTCAGTACGGAATAAAAACACCGGGGACATTTCGTTGTCTTCCATGCACTGTCTCTGAGGGATTAATTAAGGAATACATTGAGAACACGAAAACCATTTCAAAAGGAATTTAACATTGCGTATCGTATGCGCACAATGTTGAGGATGCGTATCTTACAATGACCTGCCGGGCGGAGTAGCGGACGACTTTTTCCCGGGTGGTTTGGGAGTGGGGACGGCGGAAAGACGGTGCGCGTGCACCACAGCGAGGGCACGACGGCGTGTCCGGGCTCCGAGAGTCTGTCATGCCCTCGCGGCTGCTGCGCGTGTCCCTGGTCGGAGCGCGTCTGCGAGGGCATGGCCCGGGGCGGCGGAGGCTGCTGCTCTGTGCTCCACCTCCGCGAGGACAACGCGCGCTTCATCCTGCTCGCCCTCGTCATGGTCATCTACATGGTGGCCGGCGCCAGCGTGTTCATGGTGCTCGAGCAGGACAAGGAGATCCAGGACCGCAACTACTACTACCACCAGCTCAACACATTCATCGAGGAGAACCCGACCGTCAACGTCAGCGCTCTGGAAGAGCTGCTCTCGATGCATGCAGACGCCTCGGCGGCGGGGCTGCTGGACGAGCGCAGACAGCGATGGGACTGGTCCGGATCCTTCTACTTCGTGGGGACTGTCGTCTCCACCATAGGCAAGTATCGAGTCGCATTCCGGAGAGGTGCTTTCAATTGCAAAAATATGCTCTCTCTTTTCCCTTAAGAAAAACAAAGTACACTTTCATGAAAGTTGAAGAAAATGCTGTCTCAAAGTCCGGCATATCTGAGGAAAACAAAAACACGCACGAATCATATATTCAATTGACCTGTACAAAATACAGATACAAAGAAAGCGGAATGTATTCAGAACCCCGTTATCTATACATGTATATCACAATAGAGTATTCTGAATTGTTGTGGCTATTTCCACCCACATATATGGGCAATTATATAGAAGACCGAAAGATAGGAACAATCAGTGACACTCCTATGTGGGTCACATTTGACGTTTGCAACACAAACCATAAAATAGATTTTTTTTGTCCCATTCTTTTTATCGTTATGTGGGCACCATTGCAATTATCCTACATGTAGGTATAACAATACAACATCCCTGTACGTGTATTAATAACCACCGACAGCGTTTTTTTCTGTGCCGGTTAGCTTTTTGTATCTGACGTGTATTGATGGAGGAATGATGATGCAAACATGTCAGCCACCAGATGCCATATGCAGTTTATCATTGGCAAGCAGATCATTAATCGATACATTTTCCTAAATGCCAAGCAGCTCAAAACAACACAATATCTCACGAGAGAATTGTGTGAAGGCGCAGCAGTTCCATCGCGGAGACAGATTACATCAATCACAACTAAGTCCCAGTGTATGAGGAATTGGTGTCTTACAAGAGAGAAATAGATAAGTTCTTCGTCAAATTGATATATGGGATTCCTTCACGTGTAGGTTCAGGCAAATAAAAGCTCCATTTATACTCAAACTGCTCATACATGAAAAAATAAATGCAGTGATATCATGCACAACTATATATATTCGAATTTGCTCATGATATTTACATGTAGGGTGTTGCAAAAGCTTTAATTTCATGCGATGTATATAGCATACATATATGTTTGGCGCCACATGTCCACACAGTGGCAATTGAAATTATTAAATGTAATTAGAATCATTGGAGACAGGTGTTCGATGATTATTCTGTTGGAATGAAAGAAATTATACACTTGATCACTAACTAGTTCCATTTGGCTAAAGCACATATACAATTCTGAGTCGATAAAGATGAGATAAATCAATTTAATGCCTTGTGCTAAGCATAAGCTCACATCCAGGTGAAAGTGAATGTCTCCTATTTTTTGCATGGAAGTTTTTGCTCTAAATTCATTAGTTCAAATCGATACATAACTTGCCATGCCTGGATTTTCTTCAATATGCTCAATCTCACCACATTGCGTCTCTCTCAAGTTCATCAAGGATAGAATGCTAAATAAATGTCGCTAATTGAAATTCGGGGAAATTCGAAACAGAATATTGCAGAGTGCCAATGACGCTAATCAAACTTGAACACGAAAAGCGACTGTGCACCAGTTGCTGTGGCGGAGGTAGCCTTGAAAGTAATCGTCCGGGCGGACCCAAGTTGAGCGCCGCTTTGTTCCATGGATCCGTTGCACTCGGTCCCATTACTTCGGGCGGCTCCAGTTTCTTCAGGAGATCCCTCGCAGACGTCTGGCCACAGTCGTTCACATTCCCTCCAACCTGCTTCTGTTTTGTTTGATTAACCAATAAATCGGATGCATTTCCGTTGGTCGATTCTCGGCGGGTGCTATTATTGTTCCGTGGAGCACCAGATCCAAAGGGCAGCTAGGCCTCTCGAGTCCCCATGGCCCCCTTCCCTGATGAATACGTTCACACCTTCGACGTAATGGCTCTCCCCGCCAGTAAAATATCTCACCGATGTTGCCGAATACGCGATGGTTTTTCCCAGGAATGTTTATCCGTTGTACTTTAACGTGAGAGTGATTGTTTCAGTCCATATACTAGTGTACTGGGCAACCACAACATGGGAATGATGGATGTCATCCTACGTGTCATTCTGTTATTTCGTCCAAACTCATGAAGTAAAAGTCGAGTTATGCGCCATTACTCAGTAAACACCCTGCCAAATGGCATAGAGCGTTGACCGACCTTGATCTTTTGTTTAGGGGGCAAGTCATGTTGTTGTCAACGCAGCAAGGCTAACCTTTTTCCTGTAAAATACTAATCATATTGCCTTAGAACGGGGATTCAATGCAATGTTCGAAATACCAATGTTCGAGTGTACCAAAGTACAAACCCGTGCTGTAAAGTTATCCATCGGAGTTCGATTCGTTCAGAAATAGGCCCTTGTTTATGAATGTGGCCCACAAATATGTAGTGTCCAAACATTGATCGCAATGTGTTCGATACTTATGGCCCACGTACTGCAAAACTGTATGGATTGGAGGTTTCAAATACTTCTAATTTCATTCGTGAGCAATATAAAGGCACAACCTCATCTAATTGGGACTGTAAGAGTTGATCATTATTGTAACGATTGAGGCGTGTCAACGATCTAAGGATATGGTCCTATTTCTGAACAGATCAGACTCCTATGGGTACATGTACCTGGACAGCATGGGCTTGTACATTGGTATCTCGAACACTGCATCGAACCCCCGTTCCAAGGTAATATACCGGTAGTCAGTATTTTAAAGAAACATTATATTTTTTTGTCGGCATCAGCTTCCAAAAGGTTAGCCTTCCAGCGTTGACAACAACATGACATGACACATAAACAAAAAGATCTAGGTCGGTCAACGCTCCATGCCATTTGGTAGGATGTAAAGAAACGCAGGTGCAGAAAAGATGATACTGTCCAAACAATATAATAGATATCAATGCGATTAAAACACGAGTCATAATAATCTAAACCTTCATATACCTTCATTGATCGCTGAGATTAATATTCATAAATATATGGTTTATCAGTAGGCATCATAGCCTGAACCATATTGCCTTCAACAATAGTGCATTGACCTCTGTATGACGTCAGGTGCTAAAGTCATTCATCGTGCCTTCTCTATCATCGAGGACATGTGTGTGAATATTGATATAAATTACAGAGAAACGTGTCCGAAATTTACGAGCGCGGTAATGACATTTGTAAATAGCTGTGGAAGTACAACAGCCTGCGCGTGGCGGCCCCGGGGTCGCGCCATTGTGTCACCATGGTATCCTATATGAAGATATGTAGACAACTCGTGCCCGGAATAGATTCCGAGATAAGTAGGGCTACATGCGACAGTTCCTGTTTTGCCGTTACAAACAAGACTACGTCAACGCCATGGAATTCATAATTGTAGCCATTTAGCGTCGATTTTTCTTTCTCTTTTTTTTTCTTGCCCGATTCAAATGCGAAACTTGATGCACGTGGTCGATTAACTGAACATTGTGTTTGGATGCATTCTGCAAGATATCTGGAATTCAGTCTTCTGCGCTAGAGCACAGTCAAGTTGCAACGTTGGCCCAGAATAGTATAGAAAATCAATTGTTACGGTTTAGTTTTTTTGTATGAACGTGTATCGTGAAAGATTTTTAATGGATCAGAAATTATGCCAGCATGATGCGACCATTTACTGTACGACGGAGTCTAACCCATATTCATACACGTGCATGTGTCCTGCATAGTAACTCGCCTATTTTCATGTGCAAGCAAGGATTATAATGTTTACGGTGTGTTTCGATGCCATGTGATGTTCGATAAACCTGTTTGTAAACATCTGATCCTCGAAAATGTTATAATTGACTTGAACTGTATCATTGCAAAGAATATCATCATTTTAATTTAAATATCAACTATTTCTTCGAAATTAAGACACACATATAATATGTTACTTTTGACGGATTTCAACCAAGGAATTAGGTACTGACATATTGTCACCGTTGCTGGCGTGAGATCCAAATTTGTAGGCACTAGAGTCATAGAAACCCGCACAGCTTGGAATATTCAGTCAAATGCCCTCCAGGCATATAAATAAGTACTCGCGGTTTCATGATCTAATCGCACATCATGCCACATGTCGCAGTTGTTACATGTTACATGTTCATGTATAACAATACACTGACATCGAACGTGTTTGCGTTTAAACTTTGACCACCCTGATTGCATCAGTACCTAGGCATGTGCACGTATATATATAGCACGATATTTTCGATGTGAGTCACGTGCACAAATTGTACATGTATCAGTAGGTAACAATAGGGCTAGAGGTTTTAAAAAGAGCAACTGTCATATATAACATGTTACGTACTTGTTCAACCTATGGATATATCGAAGTTTTTATCCGTATCATCTGTGTGTTGCGTGTTTATGAACAAAACATGAAGTTGGCTTTAATCCATGCAAATCCGACATAATTTTCTGCTGAATTATAAACTTCCAAGAGTCGATTTAACGAGCTCAATCCGATCTCGCAAAGGCATCCTCCAATCCCCTGTAATTCGATCTATGTTTCAATTGTCACATATAGAAATGGGAAAGACTTAGAGGACTTCGTAAAAAAATCAACAGAAGACGGATGGTCTAGGAACTTACGTGTATTGGGAAAGTAACATACTTTTTGCAACTTACGAGCAAACACATATTGACATGTACTTAATTCAATTGCTTGAACATTTTAATGTACACTTTGCTGCGAGTTCGACCTTCGAACATGTGGTTGTTGTCCACCTCACTGTCGAAGTGTACATCATATATCACGTGGAATACTTCTTGTGTGTATGTTGAAGATATTTCGCCTCGTATTTTATTCTCTTTCACGGAGTCAGCAATCATGATATTACGTCCTAGTTACGACCTCTACATCCGGTTATGTCGACACCGTTACAACGACGAGCCGCGTGCAAGCTACAGTCAATTTCACCTTGCCCGAGCAGTCTCCCTTCCTGCTGCAGTATGATATATTCACAGATACACGTCCCGTAAAACCTCGGTATTTAGTTGTAAATCCTAGGTATTCAGCTGTAAACTCGAGTTATGATATCATCTTCACCAGGTTTAACTAGACAGAAGAGGTTTTAGCATCAGCGAATAAAGATTGATGGGGATTTTAGTCATCTTGGAATGCACGGTTTTATCATTTTATTATCATTTTCAAGTAACCTTACATAAGGTCCGGTAATTCGTTGACGTGGCGATGCATATATGTCGTCAATGGTCCGTCGTCCACATTTTCTTCTCTAAAGTTCCTCAAAACTTCCGTCATTCCCAACGAAAAACGATGAATTTGCTTTTGTTTGTCATTTCCTCGAAAAAAAAAACATATTTCCTTTTCCCCTATTTTCTGCATTGGACTTCCCATATCATGTATATGTATTCATGTCATGTGTATAAGGTCCGTCGTCCTTGAATCGTTTCACTGTGCATGGCAACCATTTCAATTTTTCGACGAATTAACGGGAATAAATCAAGTCACAATCATTTGCAGCTTGAAAACATTTATCAGGCCTATAATGTTTCGAAATAGAGCTTATATATATTGGCACATTCCACCGAGATGTCATAGGCGTGACAGGTGAAAAAGGCAATTTTCTCGAAAGGCGACCATTTTTGGATTTCGGTGGCTATTTTCTTCGAACTATCATCGGTACATTTTCTCTTGAATTGATGCACTTTTTTCTCAAAATCAAGCCAATGTTTTTTTGTCGGAACATCGGCCCGGAACTACAGTTTTATCACATTTATCCAATGACCTATCGATCCCTTGGGCTGATTTTCTTAATTTGTGTTCATGCAATCATCCAAGTCATAATTGGACCACGTGGGCGATTGTCAACTACTTTCCCGGCCAAATCTTCTTTACTATGCAATGATTATATTTGAAAAGACAATTCACTTTTTGCATTGCGATGATGCGACCTTAAATATCACGGAAAACCGAATACTTTGCCTGCTGATAGAATGATTTATAGATCTTTAGTGCATTGGTAAAGGTCTTACCTTTGTGCACTGTCGGGCCACTGCCTGATAAGATTTGAACTTACGGAGTACTGTCACTATGTTGTCTGAGACCGGATATTTCTTCCCCGATTGGACAGAATAATTGGACTTCTCAAGGAATAGTACGGAGTACGGAGCCTCTGAGAGGACATGGAAGAAATATTTTTAGCACATTGTTATTGCGTTCTCTCGCAATATTATCGCGTTCCCTCGCAATCCGGATCGCGTTCCCTCGCGATCTTATCGCGTTCCCTCGCATTCCAGATCGCGTTCCCTCGCGATCTTATTGCGTTCCCTCGCATTCTGGATCGCGTTCCCTCACGATCTTATTGCGTTCCCTCGCATTGTGCTGACGCCAATGACTTCTGAGAAGGTTATTCTACAAGATCGCGAGGCAACGCGATCCGGAATGCGAGGGAACGCAATAAGATCGCGGGGGAATGCGATCCGGAATGCGAGGGAACGCGATCCGGATTGCGAGGGAACGCGATAATATTGCGAGGGAACGCAATATTATTGCGAGGGAACGCAATATTATTGCGAGGGAACGCAATAACCATATGTCAAAAAATATTTCTTCCATGTCCTTTCAGCGGCTCCGTAACGGAGCCTCTGAGAGGACATGGAAGAAATATTTTTAGCACACTGCTATTGCGCTCCCTCGCATTCCGGATCGCGTTCCCTCGCAATCCGGATCGCGTTCCCTCGCGATTTTATTGCGTTCCCTCACATTGCGGATCGCATTCCCTCGCGATCTTGTAGAATAACCTTCTCAGAAGTCATTGGCGTCAGCACAATGCGAGGGAACGCGATCCAGAATGCGAGGGAACGCAATAATATCGCGAGGGAACGCAATAACCATATGTCAAAAAATATTTCTTCCAAGTCCTTTCAGCGGCTCCATAGAATTGAGACTGTAACAAAGCACTCTGAATTGTACGCATTTTATATGCAACATAATTGCCAACTTTGGTCAAGAATCATGTCCTTTGGTGCAAATATATCTTCTACCGCCTGACGAAGTGGTTTATCATCTAAAGCATGCTGTATAGATACCAGGCATATAATTACATGTAGTTTCGCATGTATTTAGATTACTATTACTGGGTAGCATGGGTAATGTCGCATGTATTTAGATTATTGTTATTGAGCAGCATAGGATTATGTGAAGTGGTAAATTATCGAAACCTAGGTCTGTCAGTTCTAGCTACAGCTGCAGTAGTTTGCCCAGTTAGAACATTTTTCATTGTGGTCAAAGGCATCTGCATTGCGAACCTTCATTTTACATACTGCTTGACACTGAGTTTTGCGTCTAATTGTGCTGGAATATCACTGACCACTTCACTGTAAACACTATCTCATTAGCGGAGCAATATGTATGCACGCTTCGCGTCCATATAAATGCTCTGGTCAGTCTCGCCATGAATGCCCTAATGACAAACTGATATTTGGGTCACTATGAATTCTATGGTTGGACTTGACAGATGATGCCATTGCTTTGAGTGCAATGTCCATTAGCAGAAAATCAGGCAAAGCATAATTTGATCTGTCTTAATTGTACGAATGACCCACATTATGGAATGGGCCCATATGCGATTTGATCAGAACTGAGAGGTAATGGTAGACCTTTTTGGTATTTCGTATCAACAATAAGTCAATGTGCAGCCGTCGATATGTCAACCAACGAGTCTAAATCGTCCCATGCAACTTTCATAAAGTTATGGTGACGTCAAAAGTGTAATAGCATAGCGAACATATTCAGCAGTGACAGATGGTGAAGTTACTGTAATTCATTATATCAAATAGGCATCCCTTGCTGTGTATCTACACGCGTAATGTGGTCAGAAACTACAGTACAAAAACACTGTAATAGCAATTAACTTTTAAAGTTGCTGAGTTTCAGTCAGTGAAAAACAGAATTTAATGAGGTAAATAACAGTTAAACATGAGTTCTAAATGAAAGTCATAATTTAGCTATTTGTTCAGTCAGAAGACGATGGCACAAGTAAGAAAACAAAGCTTTCAACGGTTTTCCGTGAACGTCTCCCGTGAAATGGCTTGATGCTGCGCAGCTTCCTGTGCGGCTGGTAAGCAGCACTGTTTTATGATTTTGCTGCCGTGAATCACGAGCTTCTAACGGTAATGGCCAATTAGTTTTTGAAGTGAAATTCAACAACTCCAATTTACGAGAACAATGAATCCTCTTAGAAGCATATTACGTTACACTGATATATTCTCAAAAGCTTTATACAGTTTCTTTTCTTTACTTCATTATTGCTAGTCTCCTTCAGTAATTTCTGCCTCTGCAGTAATGGCTATTAATTACTCAGTTATCACATCAAATGATCACCTAGATGTAGTGAGACGGTATTGCTATATAAACTATCCAATAACACTAAATCTACTCGTAGATCTAAACACAAACTTCTATATTCGGTGTGATTGCTATTCCAGATATTCACCTGGTAATAAACAAAAGGGTGGAGATCCCTATTTCACTGATCGTAGAGAACCATTAGATCGATTAACTGTTGATCTACCGATGTAGTTGTGCGTTCAGCACCAGTGGCCTGGCTCCAGAACAGCCTCCCATGGTGACGTGTTGATCGATCTCATAGCCGCACACTTCCGATTGCCAATTTTTCCTCTGTATGGGAATTTTTCAGTGTTTTATTTTCTTCAGTTTTATTCTCTTCCCAGTAACACGAGGAGCTCGTCACGAGGGCATTGACATTTTTATCTGTTCGTGTCCAGCGGATGTCCGGACATCATTCAATGCACCTACAGCTAGTCGCACCAATCCCTCAATACTGTCATTATCGAAAACGTGTTGGTTTTACCCATGATTCAACACATGAAATCATATACACTGCCATTATCGGATGTTTATCTACAGTCTCTGACAAACTGGCTACGAGGAAAAAGTATCGGCGCGGATAAAGACACAGGAAGATTTAGTTATGTGGCTGGTGTGAATGAATCACACGTGGGGACATAGAGGACTTAGCTCTAGATGCTCTTCCTAAACGCAATTAGATTTACATCTCAGTGGCCAGGATCAATAGCCATCTAATTCAATTTTATACGGTCATGTTCCTCTGAGTGACAAGAAACCTGATCTGATCTCATTTAGCAACACGTTTTCCCGAGAGGAAGCGGACATAGCAGTAAATACCCTGGAGTGACGATGGACAGGTCCAGGCTGGGGGACAGGGGCAATTACCCCGCCATCTGACCCCGTCTCCGCCACATAGCTCGGGTGGACAGAGTTCTAACACGTACAAGACAATACATGGAGCTCGGGTATATTGTAAAACATACATTTTATTGACGTACAATACAATACCACCAACTACATATACAGTTGCACAACGTGCAGTATTGAATAACACTGATCGGGTATTACATAAAGCGAAAGCAACGAGTCAAAAGAGCTGAAAGGCTAGGGAGGGTTCGTTCAGTGACATTTATTACTCCATATCGATACAAATTCAAAAACAAATATCACGAAGATATATACACGTACATGTATACACATTTGACATATCAACTCAATTAATTGCACATCGGTATAATAATTCATTATTGATTTAGAGTAGCAAATCTACTTTGCAAAATAATATGGCGCATCTATATTACTATTTTATATTTTACACTAAAATTATATTATGGAATATATATCTTTATCGCCGTCCGGTGGTGACGACTAATAATTCTCGCTCTATCTGATGTTTGCAGGGTTCGGAATGACCACACCCCGGACGACTGAGGGCAAGATTTTACTGGTCTTCTATGGACTATTGGGCTGTGCGGGTGCCATCCTCTTCTTCAATCTCTTCCTGGAGCGGATTATTACATTCCTGGCGTATATTTTACGGTCCATACATGAGAGGGAGCAGCGTCGTAAGGGTCTCCTGGGGAACGGGCGCCGGAACTCCCAGGGCTCGGAGGACGACAACCTGGACAGCTGGAAGCCCTCCGTCTACTGGGTCATGTTCATATTGTTCGTGGGAGCCGTCATCATAGCCTGCTGTGCCTCGGCAATGTACCAGCCAGTGGAAAAATGGACATACTTCGAGAGTGTATATTTCTGTTTTGTGGCTTTCGCGACGATAGGCTTCGGAGATTATGTAGTGAGTCAACAGACTAGTGACAACTACGACAACGTGCACCTCTACCGCTTCGGCAACTTCGTCTTTCTTGTGATAGGCTGTTGTTTTATCTATAGTCTCTTCAACGTGACGTCGATTGTGATAAAACAGTTTCTGAACTGGCTGATCCGGAAGCTGGACTGCCAGTGCTGTTGCCGACCCAAGCCGAGGTCGCGGCCCCGCCGCAATGCCATCACCCCGGGACACATGTCCAAGCAGAAGAACGGCGCAGCGCCCGATCTCACGGATGTGGACTCGAACTACGACAGCGAAGGCTCGCGGCGCGGCTCCAGCGAGCTCATCTCCATGCGGGACTTCCTCCAGGCCAACAAGATATCGCTCGCCATGATGCAGAAACAGCTGTACGAGACGCAGCAGCGTGGCACCTTCCGACAGTCGAACCAGAGCGGCTTCCAGGGCGGGGTGGGACCTCTTGCTATACTGAACAGGACTCTCGGCCAGGAGGACGTCTGACGACACTTGACTTCCTATCATCCTTCGTGTATACTTGCTATGATATTATGCACAATGTTCTCGTCGAATGATGGAATGAGACTCTGTTTATGTATGAATGGAATGAGCATCCCGGTTAGATAGGGATCCAGTGCGGAAGATACGACTGAACGTTTGATATGGAGGACGTACAGCAATAAGGCGTTGCGTTTCAAACGAACTCACTTGCATGACGTTTGATAACTAATACAAAAGGACGTAACTACATTTTTCTCAATTCCATGAAGTGTAAGCAAATCTAATGTCTGCCAATTCAAAAGAACTCAGCCACGTCAAACGCACACTCCACAGCATGTGGACATAATTGCCCAGGATCATACCCTGAATATCATAATACATTGCCTCGCTCCTGTATGGTGAGACTGAAAGCGTCGGAAGCCGTGTTGTATATTCAACCGTTCCTTCACAAGGAATCATGTGATACAAAACTCGGAGAAAAGAACGAGTGGATGTGTCTTCTGTTTTTTTTTTATTGGGTTGAGGATTTATAATCAAATCATTTTTTTTTTGGCTTTGCGTAGGTGGATCTATCGATGGATTTGTTGATTGTGAATTAACTGCAGAAACTTTATGTTCAGCTTATAACTAATGCTCAAAACATTGCCATGCAAAGTCATGTACAGTCATGATCATTTGGTTATGTTTGGTAGCAGTGTGGTATACACTGTTATATCTATTTCAAAGCTATGGTGTAGGTATATGCATTTTATTTTGTTTTGCCTGTGTATATAAATTCTCGTTGGCAACACTAGATAGGTGGAACACTAGATTTTTAATTGTGATACAAGCTTTTTAACGTTCGATCACAAACGAATAGTTGTTTAATAAAAAATACATCATGAAAAAGTATATATGTTCAGACTGATTCAGAATTTTGTACATTGGGTACCCGTTACAACATTCCTTCTGTGCGTATAAAGTTGTGGATATGCACCGTTATAAAGGTCTGTTGTACACCATAAAAAGATTGTTTACAATTAGCTCAAGGTACATGACACATCTTTGCGCCACAAAAAATACAAGTGGTTCCTGGTGTGAGATGTGTAGATATTCTGATGTTCATTAATTAAGCACACACATATATTATCTCACAGCGAGTCTAACATGTTCATGGATTTAAAATCTTAATTTGCCTATGTTAACCTTCGGATTGTAGAGATTCATTGAACTTGCTTCCCAATACTGTGGGGCTGTTGTCATAGGTGAACGTCTAGGACGTGAAAAGAAGCGCATAAACCCAACTTCATGGAGCTAGATTAGAGGGAGTATTGGACAAGTGTAGATGTAATTTCTGATGTAATTCTTCTATACCGGAAGCGACACCCGTCAAAGAACTGAATGAAACAATGGTTGCGAGTTTTGAATGTAATATGATATGCACATATCATATATCGTGTACAGGCAGCTTATGCAAACAGGAGTGGAGCAAAGATGATCAAGTTCGACTTATTTCCAACGTGATGGTAATGCAGAAGAAGGTATCTATTTTGTATAGGTTCAGCCTGCATGTAAACAGCTAACGGCGGAAAATCTATTAGGGAAACATAGCAAATGTCAGTGATATTATGTTACTCAAACAAAAGTTGGGTACTATCGAACTCTACAAGACACAAATCATATGGACATACATGCGCCGGTCAGAAGCTGCTCTGCAAGCCAAGAGCATAGTTTGTTTGTGTTGATTAAAATGAATCGAGTTGGAGCAAATATTTGCAGGTAACGTATATCATGAAATGAAGCAGGCCAGGATACCCGGCCATGCCATTGATCGATATGTCGTGCATGCAGAGCAAATTTGATCGTCTTCCATTTGATCATTCCATCTGATCTTTCCATTTGATCGTCTTCCATCTGCCCCAAATAGTTGATACCATCAACTCAGTAGCTTTTTGGCTTGTGATTGGGTCCTTATGTACTTGTCATACACCTATTTCACGGGGTTTGTTTCGGATTTCTAAATTGTTTTGAAAAGTTGTTGGGCAGTTGTACACTAATTCCATCTGGTGCACAGTAGAAACAACTATAATCACACACTGTCTGCCCCTGATGACGCCAGTGTGGCTTCAGATATGAATGTTTGGTCGGGCTTTGTTTCTATTCTGAATGTTTTTGATATTAAGTTTTTTATTGACATCATCAAAATTTGGTTATCAGCGGTAATAGGTTGATACATACATTCATACAAATCTTCAAGTATAGTTGTAAATTGATGCAATCATTTTCCCATGGTTTCCACAAATTTTATCGAGATGAGGCACATATATTCCAGTTAGGTAATCTATGGTGAACACAGAATATGCTTCCGATGATGCCAAGCCAAATCGATGTTGACAGTTAGCTGCTGGTTTCCGTCTGTTTCCAGGTTCAAGGAGATTCAGCGCCTCGTCAGTCCAGGTTTGGATTCCACGAGGAGATGATATATTGGATAACCGGATCAGGTCCCCAGTAGACACCAGTCTGGTATCTGGTTTGTAGTCCCACCTACATAGTTGAACCCAGAGTAATTCAATTGAGTGCATATGTATCCAATAAATGGTAATCTCTCTTAAAATCGTACTTTCAATTTCGAGTCAAATTCCATTCAGTTAGGAAATAATGCATTTCCTTTAATGCATATTCCTCTAAATAATGCATCACCCATCTTCAAGTTCATTCAATTCATAATAGACGTGGAATCAATACCCAGTATTGAGTATTCCGAGCAAACAAAACAGGGTCCGTTATCCAATCTCATAGTCAGGGGACAGAAAGTCATATCAGGCACACGAAGCGAGAGACAACAAAAATGACAGGGAAACTCATGAACAGGGAAACTCCCCAAAAATGGCCATTAGGAGGTGAAATCAGGTGTTTCGGAAAGAGTGAGCATTTCCTGCCCCACTAGTGGCACCCCTCATGAATTCCCCAAAATTAACATGAAAATATATCTAGTGGCATGACAGACATGGATTTGGTGTATTTATCAACCAGATCATGATGACGTCCATAGAATTTCTTAAACGCAGCATTTAAATGCATAAATTATGCATGAACAACGATAGTCAAATATGATAACAATACGACGAACAACAAAAACATCGCTATATCATTTTCATTATGTATCATAAAGTAATAGTATGGCACACATACAGTGATTATATGTCATGTTCCTATATTGTCATCATGAGTATCCATATCCGTCAAACTGAATCAGAAGAAATACAGTCTCTAATAAATTCAATATTATAATATTTTCTTGGTATGCTTGGTCTTGTGCTACTCCGCTGAGTAGTAACACAAGGTGTGCTAAACACATCACTTGTGAGGACATGTGCGATGTATCTGCCCCGTACAATTTCTTGTTCTCTGGAAGATTACCTCGTGTTGACACGGACATATCAATCAATGTCATCAGTTGTCACTCTCTAAGCGCTGCCAGTGCTCGTCCATCAGACGGAGATCCCGGGATATTGAGTGGTATTCCCTCGAGTGGCTAGGACTGGGCCAGTGATCAGACACAATTACATCCTCTGGGGCAGTGATCAGGCACTTGTTATCGAATGGCAGGTGCTACTGGCCATCAATTATAATACATGTGACGTAAGACGTTGCTGATGTCTCTCTGATGATTGACGAGTAGAATATGTTGTCTCGGTAGGGGTGTGTTCAGGAAATAGAACGGCATTGCAGCTAATGTGGCTGATGGTAGATGACGGAGATGAAGGTGAAGGTTTATGCCGTGCTAAAAAGTTTCTGCCATGCTAAGAAGGTTTTCGCCATGCTAAGAAGGTTCCTGCCATGCTATAAACGTTCCCGCCGTGCTAGGAAGGTTAATTCCATGCTAGAAAGGTTTGTGTGTGTTAAAAAGGTTTATGCCGTGCTAAATAGTTTCTGCCATGCTAAGAAGGTTTCTGCCATGCTATAAACGTTCCCGCCGTGCTAGAAAGGTTAATTCCATGCTTGAAAGGTTTGTGCCGTTCTGAAAAGGTTTGTGCCGTGCTAAAAAGGTTTGTGCCCCGCTAAAACGTTTCTGCCATGCTGAAAAGGTTTTCGCCAAGCTAAGAAGGTTTCCGCCATGCTATAAACGTTCCTGCCGTGCTAGAAAGGTTTGTGCCGTGCTAGAAATGCTAATTCCATGCTAGAAAGGTTTGGGCCATGCTGAGAAGGTTCCTGCCATGCTAAAAACTTTTCCGCCCGTGCTAAAAACTCGGCGTAACGGTTAACAAACTCGCTGAAAACTATTGTTTGAATTAAACTTGGCGGATTGGTTTACAAACTGGGCGCATTGGTTTACAAACTCGGCGGTAACTCTTTCTGGAATTCAAACTTGGCGGATTGGTTCATAAACTACTTGGCAGCATAGGGCCACCGTACATCAAAGATGTGTATTATCACCAGTGTGAGTTGTGGTGGAATGTTTTGTTTTTGTTTCCATTTCCTGAATATAATAATCATATAATGATTATAAAACAGGTATCAACCTCTAATTACGTTCCTGCAATAATATTAATATCTTCGAATTTATGTATATCTTAGACCTCATAATATTAATTATAGTTTTGAATAATTAGAGTAATTTTAATAGGCATGTATTTAAATTCTCTACACCCACTAATAACGAACTACTAACAGTAACTTCCCAGCATGATTGACTCGGTCCTAGATATTTAGATACCTGGATCTATCTGGAGATGCACAGAAAATACCTGCTTCAGAGTGTTAGATTTATGCCTACATTATTTCTAGGTGTGGATTTTTGTCTTCAGGTAACTAAATATTTCATAAAATTAAGAAACGGGGCTTGCACTGGCAGGTTCCAGGTGAGGCACAATTCATGCACATGTATAACTGCTACACATTTGCAGACTGTCTGACCATGGTTCAAAATTACATGAGGAGTTTTTGGTTCATAATTTATGCCAACAATACTAATTCCAATAGTACATACCAAGCCATTACCGTGCCCAAACAGGATATCTTATCAAATCATTTGTCTGTATTGCATTCGTTTGGTATTACTACCTCATGTAAAGATTCTAATCTACCGAACTTATATTGGATCCCAAAGTTGCACAAAAATCCACACAAACAAAGATATATTTCAGGTTCAGCATCATGTTCTACCAAAGCCCTTTCTAAAATATTAACTACTATATTGTCTAAAATTAAACAGGGTCTCCAAAAGTACTCTGAAACCATCTATTCTAGAAGTGGTATAAACCAAATGTGGATATTAAAAAATTCCAAATCTTTATTGGAATATCTACATGTGCACACACTTTCAAAAGTAACGTCTATCAAAACATTTGATTTCTCCACTTTGTACACAACTATACCTCATTCTGAACTGAAATCTCAGCTTAAAAAACTAATCAATAATTCATTTTTCTCTAAAAAGGGACAACGTCGGTACCACTATATTGTAGTTAAATATAATACCGCTTATTTTGTTAAAGGCGACTCTGATGCCCCATACAAATATACTGAAATAGATGTGGTAAATATGGTTAATTTTCTGATTGATAATATTTTTGTGGAATTTGGTGGTCGAATATTTCAACAAACTATTGGTATTCCCATGGGTACAAACTGTGCACCATTATTGGCAGACCTGTTTTTATACTCATATGAATCAGATTTTATCCAACATTTACAAAGAGGAGGTTCTAAGAAACTAACATGTAATTTTAATTTCACTTTCCGATACATAGATGATGTATTGTCGCTAAATAATCCCAAGTTTGGTGATTATTTGGATATCATATATCCTAAGGAACTTGAAATTAAGGATACTACAGAATCCGCTAATTTTTCCAACTATCTAGACCTGAGGTTGGAGATTGATAATGATTCTAACCTGTCAACTAGATTATATGACAAACGTGATGATTTCAATTTTTCCATAGTCAATTTCCCTTTTCTAAGCAGCAACATTCCTATGTCACCGGCATATGGTGTGTTTGTTTCTCAACTTATACGCTATTCCAGAGCTAGTTGCAAATATGAGGACTTTGTCTATCGAAGTGCCCAGCTAGTCTCTAAACTGCTACGACAAGGATATGTTTTACCAAGACTTATCGCTGCGTTTAAGAAATTCTATGGACGTCATCATGATCTGGTTGATAAATACAGCAAATCCATGTCTGCCATGCAACTAGATCTATTTTCATGTTAATTTTGGGGAATTCATGACGGGTGCCACTAGTGGGGCAGGAAATGCTCACTCTTTCCGGAACACCTGATTTCACCTCCTGATGGCCATTTACGGGGGTTCATGAGTTTCCCTGTCATTTTTGTTCTCTCTCACTTCGTATGCCTGATATGACTTTCTGTCCCCGGACTATGAGATTGGATAACGGACCCTGTTTTGTTTGCTCGGAATACTTGATACTGGGTATTGATTCCACGTCTATTATGGCTGCACAATAATCCTAACCAAGTGCAGCTACATAAAAGAGAACTAAGTCAATTGAAAAGGTAATAATGGTGTGCAAGTCTCACAAGTACAGGCAGTCTACACAAACAATATGTGGGACAGAGAAAAAATAAGTTTGACTTATTTTTACCATTAAGATATGCGAAATGAGGTGTCCATTTAGTTGGGGTTCAGTGAGGATGTAAACAACCAATGGCCAAAATTCTATTGGGACAATCTTGTAAATGTCAGTGATATAATGTTACTCAAGCACAGGTTGGGTGCTATCGAACGTCACAAGATGCATATCTTTATAATGCATGCTCATGCCACAGGCTGCACTGGAAACCAAAACATAATTTATACAGGCTGATCAGAATGAATCGAGCCTGAGCAAGCAATTGCATATGACCTATAGCATAAAATAAATCGAGCCATGATACCCTTCCAGGTTATCAATGACTATGTCGTGCATGATGAACAACTGTGACCATCTGCCATTTATACAAGACGCCAAACATGCTTGTGATTTCATGCAATTATAATTGGTAAAGTATTGTTTGTTCCCTACATAACAACTTGGCGTATGTATACAAGATTTGCCCGTTAGGATTGCTATGGTGAGCACAGAGTATGCATCTGATGATGCCAAGCTAAACCATTGTTGACAGTTAACTACTGATTTTCTTCTGTGTCCAGGTTCGATGAGATTCAGCGCCTCGTCAGTTCAGGTTTGGGTCCCAAGAGGAGATGATCTATAGAATGGATGACCATATCAGGTACTTGTTAGACACCAGTCGATAGCTTGTCAGTCTGATATCTGGTTTGTATGCCCGTCTACATAGTTGAACCCAAGGTAATTCAATAGAGTGCAGATATTTGGGTACTCTCACTCAAAAACTTCAAACATTCACAGTAAATCTCATTTCTGGTCCGATTTCAATGCCAATCAATTAGGAAATAGTGCATAATGCAATCACCCGTTTTCAATGTAACTAAATTTAGGTATACCGGTAATTCATGCATTCGAATGATGGTAGTCGTCTGATAAAGATAAGACGAATCGAAAACACACAGTACACTACATGTATATCATTTCATATTTTCATACAGCAATATCGTCATATACAGTGGTTATTTGTCGTATATTGAGGTAAATCAAACTGAATCAGAAAAGAAGTGGTCTCTAATGATTCCAAATTCATTAGTTTGGTCTCGGTATGCTGTCTTGTGCTACCTCAACTGGTACTCCCAGTGCTTGTCTGTCCGTCGTGTTGTTGGGACTGGGCCAGTGATCAGACACAATCACATCCTCTGAGGCAGTGATCAGACACTTGTTATCGAATGACAGGTGCTACTGGCCATCAATAATGCATGTGATGTAAGAGGTGTGCTGGTGAGAGACAGGACAGGAAACTATGATATCACAGTGGGGGTATGAGCAGGAAATAGAACAGCCCTGCAGTCTGCTGGTGTGATGGATGATAATATATTACTTACAAGTAAGCGTCAGGAAATGTAGTAAAACACATGTGTCGCCTCTCAGCAGTGCATAGCTCGATTCCAATGTGGGGAATGGGAAGTTTATTGGAGTCTGCTGTAATTATGACATACTGCAATTATATTCACATAGTTTTCACTATTCTGTGGATAACAATATCAGGGACTTTCCAGACTCAAAATGGAATAATTTCCAGACCTTTTCCAGACCCATATCAATTCGAAACCCCTATGCACGATAGCTCGTATTTGACTTGTATATGCTTAACTTGTATATGCTTAGGTTCCATTATTCACATCTATACATATAGTATTCGACCTGTAGAACAACATTTTTGGGTGAAATATTTCGTCAGACTGTTGAAATATTTCGCTATAAAACATATCCGCAAAGCAGTGTGCACCCTGTCACCAGTGCCGAGCAAAAAATCGATACAGACACAGCGCCGTGTCAGCTGTGTTTGACCACCCGTCCCCTTTTGCCTGTTTTTAATTGACTGTCATATCAATATAATTCCATAAAGATTGTGTAGATTTGAAAAGATTACTATAAATACAAATGCCTTATATTTCTAAGTTCTCGTTAAATGCTGCAAAATAAATGTCCATTTAATCATGTTCAAAACTTCATGATCGCAAGTATACTGCAGTCGGTTGATAAGAAGGGAACCGGTACGTGCACGAATATTTTTTGACAAACTTTTCCCCCGACAATTTGAATGGTCGGCAATACGTTCTCATTCAAGAATGACATCTTTCGAAACAGTGTTCAAGCCATGATGATATCAACAAGCCATCCCCACGGAGTCGGGCAATTCCAGGGAAGCCGCTGTCTGATCGGTCAAATCAATCGAATTTTTCGCAATATTTTGCGGTTGTCAGGCATGAAGAAAATTTGAGAACGTTTCACAATCTAACTGGATTTTTTTTTTAGTGATTGTATCCATCTGCTTGTTGACACTAAAAGTGTCCTACTATTGCAGGACCGGACCAACGCATTTATCCATGGGCCGTTTTAATCGTATTTGAGTATGTCGCCTCCTGATGGAGGCGACAATAATACCGAACCTCACATGAAGTGATTACAGTACAGATGTCCGTGCGTACAGATCTGCACCAGTACGCAGTACACCAGTGACTGCAGACTGCGGTCGATATCGCTAAGTATTGTTTCTGGGAAAATATACGAAACAACCGTCATCAACGGATCTTTCGGTTAATAAAATATATCAAACTATTTCTCCACGCACGTTATCCACATCTCCTAGACACTTCTGCATGAATAACAGTACCTACTCAGCATGAACGATTCGGACCTGGAGACTGTTTTAGCTGAATACTGAGCTACACAGACAGTTAACTTTAAACTGTATTTATTTTATAACAATGGATGAACAAGCATCAGCTTATGAAATAGAGAAACCCTCGAATAATAGGGAGTTATTCAACATAGTCTCGGACTGTCGTCTTCGACCATGTTGAATAACCCCCTTTTCCTCGGGGTTTCTCCATTTCATGCCCAGCTAATATATCAAAGTGTTGTTGCTTGCACATGACATTGTTGGTACAGATTTATGGACTGATTCACCATGGTTAAACAAGAACAGGAAGTACCAAAAAAGTTTTTGTCTCATACATCATGGAATCATCATGACCTTAAGCAAGTACACATTCATGGAAGGAACTTGCTCCACATCAGTGGTTGATGTACTTGTTCATCCTAATGTATATTCGCTGTTTCAACGCTCAGATATTTATAGCAACTTACAGAAATGTGGAAGATGAAACATATGGTTTCCATAACTTGATCTCGTCGTTCATGATATATTCATTTCAATTATATAATGGAATATTGTTTACACATAAAACGGAGGGAAAAGAAAATCCGTGTTAGTAACAGAAACCTGCCTTCAATGCAAAAACACATGCCAAAGATGCAGACTTTTCTGGCGAGTCCAGCTCATTACACATATATTTATGCACATTTTGTAATACATTTAGGCGCAATGCAAGTCCTGAATGTTCGTTATAAGATTGAGAACACTAGTTTTATTAGTTTAGCATGACAAGAGTTTCGATCAGAGCACCTCTTTACACAACAGTTTTCGCACAGTTGTACACTTTGAATAAAATGTTAAATTTTTACTACATCATCAACAAATGATCAATGTACAATGATCGACAAGGTGATACAGAAGATGATTCATTTTTAATGAATTTAGAATATTACTGGCAAATGAAATGCAGAGGTCGGAATGAATTGCAAAATCACAATTTGCATAGCGGCATACCAATACGTTAATCTTGGCTTCGTGTATACCCGGTATACATGTGGATATGTACTTATTCGTTTGGATATGTACTCCAGGTTTTTATAATTTGTCCCATTCATAGTGTTTGTTTGGCGGCTGTTGAATGTCACTCTATGATCAATATTGGCAGTATCAAAAATTCTGGTCGTGAATGACACCATTGAGCGAGTCAAGTCTGGAAAGTAAAATGAAATACTCTAAGCAAAGGCGTGGTACATGTATGATACATGATACATATATTGGTTGCTTCCTATTTCGTTCTTTTTGTGGTGAGTATAGATTATTCATCGGATGAAAGCAAATCTTAACAGTGTCAAGAGTTAGCTGCTGAGATAACCTTTATGCCCAGGCTCGATGAGATTTAGCGTCTCGTCAGTTCGGATTTGGGTCTATGTGATGATATATTGGTGACAGGACCAGACCCTCAATAGTCGAAAGCTTGTCAGTCTGATATCTGTATTGTATACGTCCACGAACATCAGGTAATTTAATATAGTGCATGAATTGGGTACATGTCAAATGTTGTCATTAAAAGTATTCTTACTGTTTTAACTGTTTCAATCCACCTATAAATCCAATTGTTTTATTGGTATGTTGCACACACCGCTCTGTGATTCTAATGTGTGCAGAATACATAACTGGTGATGATATGTGTGATGTATTTGCAACGTTTTTTTTTTTTACCTATTGCCGTGGCAATGCGTCCGACGTCCGTAAGCATCGGCGTCGTCCGTCTACATAATATAAGGTGTAGTGTATAAATTCATCGCTTGTGAGGATATGTGCGATGTATCTGTCCCGTGTATTTTCTCGTTCTCGGGAAGATTATCATGTTTTGACAAGACGTACGTATCAGTTGTCATCAGCAGTGTTTGTCTGCCAAATGAAGATCCGGGGATATTGAGTGGTATTCCCTCTTGTGGCTGGGACTGGGCCAGTGATCAGACACAATCACATCTTCTGGGGCACTTGTTATCGAATGGCAGGTGCTACTGGCCATCAATAATACATTCGATGTAAGACGTATGCTGGTGAGGGACAGGACAGGGGACTATGATATCACAGTGGGGCATGAGCAGGAAATAGAACAGCCCTGCAGTCTGCTGGTATGTATGACGATAGTTTATTTATGTACCGAACCTAACATGATGAATTTTTTACAGTTGAGATAAATCAGTCATGCGTATAGATCTGCAACCTTTTTAACATTGACTACCACATCATGAATTTGCAGATGATTTCGATATGTATTGTTTCTGAAAAAAATGTGAAACATCCATTTCACGCCAGTGTGTCTTTTGAAAAGTAATTGGTCGGGCTTTGTTTCTATTGCAAAATGTTGTATGTTTGTTATTGGAATCATCAAAATTTGGCTGTATTAGTGGTAATAGATCGATACTTACATTCATACCACTGAGCCGGTGTCACTGCTGGTGGACGTTAAGTCTGTCCCCGAGGATACCATCAACTCAGTAGCCTTTTGGCTTGTGATTAGGTACTCATGTACTTGTCATATATCTATTCCATGGGGTTTGTTTCGGATTTTTAATTTGTTTTCATAGGTTGTTGGGCAGTTGTATACTAATTCCATCAGGTGTACAGCAGAAACAACTACATTTACCACACTGTCTGCCCCTGATGACGCCAGTGTGTCTTTTGAAAAGTAATTGGTCGGGCTTTGTTTCTATTGCAAAATGTTGTATGTTTGTTATTGGAATCATCAAAATTTGGCTGTATTAGTGGTAATAGATCGATACTTACATCCAACATCAGCGGATATTTAAGCTAATAAAATCTATCAAACTATTTCTCCAGGCACGTTATCCGCATCTCCTAAACATTTCTGCATGAACTATAGTACCTACTCAACATGAACGATTCGGACCTGGCTCCTGTTTTACCTGGAGCTACACACACCGTTCACTTATCTGGGTGTAAAGATTTATGTAACAGTTATTCTTGGGTGTGGATCTCTGTCTTCATATAACCAGCTAATATATCATATTAAAGTATGGAGAATTCACACAACGCTTGCATCGTTAGATACCAGAGCGAGGCGCTGTTGCTTCCAAATCATGCCCATGACATTGTTGGCACATATTTGTGGACTGATTGACCATGGTTGAAAAAGAACAGGAAGCATCAAAAAGGTTTTTGCTTCATACATTATGGCTACACAGTGGCCATAAGCAAGTACACGTTCATGGAAGGAACTTGTTCCACGTCAGTAGTTGATGAGCTTGTTCATCCTAATGTATATTCGCTGTTTCAACGCTCAGAAATTTATAGCAACTCACAGAAATGCGGAAGATGAAACATATGGTTTCCATAACTTGATCTAATTTTTCGGGATATAATCCTCAGTAGCTTTCCCACAGTACCACAATATGAACAAAATATAACATTCTTTCTACATTATCAAATGCAGTGTACAATGATCGACTATATGATACATGAGATAGTCCATTCTTAGTAAAGTTGGAATAAGTAATGGCAAATGGAATTCAGAGGTCGGAATGAATTATGAAACTACAATGTACATAGCGAAATGCAAATTTATACGTTATACTGGGCTTTGTTCCATGTAATGTAGATATTATTATAGGCACTTCAGCCTTTTACAATTGGTTTCCTAAAACGTTCTTGGTGGCTGTTGGATGTCATTCTTGGATCTATATTGACAGTATTAAAATCGCATTAAGCTAGTGGTGAGAGGTCCATGAAAATAGACGCATTCCTGACTGTTTTTTCATGCCCTCTATATGACCTCGAAGTGTTGATCTAGTTTGATCAGTGAAGCTCGTTAACTGTTGTAATCTCACCATGTAACATGACTGGATGAACTGGATTCGTCTCCCCGTGTGAACAAATGTACGTTTTGGAAACTCTTGCTACAATGTAAGTATCAATCTGTTACTACCATCACAACTAGATTGTTTGAGATCGACATTTGCCCCTCAACGAGATATAATTATGACTGGAAGTAGAACTTGTCCTGAGACATTCGCCAATACACAAGTCGGGCTTCAGCCACATTAGCCACATTATAAAAACTGTGTTTTATTAGGCTTCTTCAAATTGACTTCAACTTAATGGCACATTCAGGAAAACAATCGGATTCATGCATTGTTTTCAATTTGGAATTTCGTACATGTTTGCCCACGTTAATATACTGTGTTAACGATCATTAAAGAGTACGCTTGATATACGGACTGTAGGATATGACAATACACGTATAATATTGATATATGATTTACTTATATAATGCAAATTAGAAAATGGTTCATTGTGTTCAGCCTTAATATTCTGTCTGGTATTGAATGCATGCTGTTTGAAATCTGAGGGCGTGAAACTGAAGTGATAGTAAAGTTCTTTTGCAATGTAATGTTTCTTATATTGTTATGTTTCCTATTGCTAAATGATTAGTAGTTACTATTGATCGTAGCAAATATATATATTTGCCATTGTTTTGAAACATCATATATTTGTCACAGGGATTATGTATGGAGTTCAATAAAGATATAAACATATGTGGGACTTTATCGAGCCACCCACAACATCGCTTCTACACATGGTTTGCGAAACCAAATGTCTGTGATGTTATATTTTCAAACACAGTTAGGTGCTGTTGAACGTTACACAGGTCCAAGTCTACGATTGCATAGCTTATAGGTCAATGTTTATGTCCCGTGTGTCATGCAAGATAAAGCACCTTTTGCTCGGGTTGATTTGATCAGATATATCTAGTTCCTGCAAATATTTACGTATCTCATTTTTATCAAACATGAAATACAGTAACCTGACCGTGACTGGCATCATTAAATCAGTCGAGCCTGGTAAAAAAAATCAAACTACATGTACTCCAAGCAAAGGAGTGGTATGGTACAGTTATCACAGACCATACATTGGATGCTTCATATTGTGGTGAGCATAGATTATGTATCGGATGATAGCAAATCTGAACAGTGTTAAGAGTTAGCTGCTGAGATAACCATTGTGCCCAGGTTCGATAAGATTTTAGCGCCTCGTCAGTTCGGATTTTGGGTCTCACGAGGAGATGATAGAATGGATAACAGAATCGGGTCCCCGATAGATACCAGTCGATAGCTTGTCAGACTGGTATCTGGTGTATTGTATATTTCCACTGACATCATCTTATTTAGTGTAGTGCATGAATTGGGTATATCTTAAAGTACTTAAAAATCCACAGAAATAATGTATTCCATGTCAAATCCGTTTCCAAATAGGAAATATTGAATACGCATTCATGTCAGCCCTTTGCTCAACTCTATCCATTCTAAGAATAACATATCTGATTTAATGTGCATTACAAAAGTTGTCAAAACGTGGTATTCATCTGTTCAATTCTACACATTTCGTGAATAATTTGTATTTAATGGTGCAATTAAAAAATGTTCAAAACGTGGTATACATAAGAACAGCTGCCATACCGGGTATATAGTTTTCATATACATCATGAATCAATATTGTTACATGTACAGGGCGTCGTTTTGCCTTTGTGGTCAAAAGTATTCTTATTGTTTGAACTGAATCAATCCCATTATGAATCCAAATGTTTTCTTGGTATGCAGCACACACCGCTCTGTGAATATGAGGTGTACAGAAAACATCACTGGTGAGGATATGTGTGAGATAAGGTGTAATAAAATAAGGTGTTTGGATATCATTCATATATTCTGTGAATAAGTTCTCGTCATGAATCGTACTAATATCTGAACATATACGTCTAATATGTACATATATGTAAACTAAGATCATTCTTTCTTACTGTACGTGGTTGTAATATTATACATGCCAGATTTAATATGGTCGCCACCATGGTCGAATTGATAATGCCTCTGGCGTCCTGTCTATGCCCAAACCAAAGTTGAAGCGTTTTGTTATTTCCTTCGTTGCTCTTTGTCTGTTAAATATCTGCTTTTATCTATTAAAAAATTATTTTCTGTTCTGTGATGTATTTGCAGTGTGCATTATTTTTCGTTCTCTCGAAGTTTTCACCATATTGGCGTGGATCGATCTGCCAGTGTCATCAGCTGCCATTCTTTAAACATTGCCAGCACTCGCCCGCCAGACGGAGATCCCGGGATATTAAGTGATATTCCCTCGTTTGGCTGGAACTGAACCAATGATCAGACAAAATTACATCCTCTGAGGCAGTGATCGGGCACTTGTTATCGAATGGCAGGTGCTACTGATCATCAATAATACATGTGATATAAGACGTTTGCTGATGACGGATGAAGGGAATGCAACGTATGTTGAATCACGTGGGGTATGAGAATGGAGAATGGAACAGCCCCGCTGCTGGTGTGATTGACAATAGGTGATTTATATACCGAACCTCACACAATGAATTGATTACAGTTGAGATAAATAGCCCTGCGTACAGATCTGCACTCTGTTCTACAGTCAAACAAATATGTGAAAACATTTAATATTATACAGTATAATATTCGACCAAAACCAACAGAACGCACAAGTAATTATAATGTAATTATATAGGATGTGGTAGACTTGTTTATAGTTGTGTACCATCGTCTACAGTTTTCGATTGTAGCTCCCATATTATGAGTTTTTACTGTTTTTACTGTTTCAGCAAAAATATGAAACATCCGTCCTCAGCTTTTCCGTGAGCATTAAAACATATCAAGCTATATCTCCAAACACGTTCCACATCTTCTAAGCGTTTCTTGATGAACTACATCACCTTTCAGCTTGGATGAGTGGACCCTGGATACTCTGTTACCTGGAGCAACAAAGCAAGTACACCTTTCGGAGGTTTATGCCATCGTTATTTCTAGGTGTGGATCTTTGTCTTCGAATAACCAGCTAATATATCAAATTAAGGAATCAGTTCAACACGGGGTTTGCACTGGAAGAAACAGGGAGAAATACCGTTGCTTTGAATGTGTATATTACTGGTTCAGAGTTGTGGGCTGTTTGATCGCTGTATAAATATATAAATATATGAATGCGTAAAGGTCAGATTTGACTCATAATTCAATCATATAAACTAACTCAAATCAAGTACACCTTCCGGGAGGGTATTTTTTTGCCGGAATAATGGCATTGTTCCAACACCCCACTATTCCAACATCCCAATGTTTCGACACACCACTGTCATCTAACTGTAATAAACCACTGTTTGTGTCGGATCTAATTGACATCTAACTGTATTAAAGCATTTTGTTATGTCGGAACATCGGGGCGTCAGAACAGTGGGGTGTAGGAATGTAGGGTAGACTCCCTTTAAGCCATATCCATTCACCCGAGACACGTGTAATTACAGTTCATAATAACACATGTTTGTGCATTCTAGCATCTACTTTAATGATCAAACAATATTTGCAATGAAATAATAAACTCGCAAGTGGTACCACTTTGTAAATCAATATCCACCTTGGTGACACCAGTGTGGCTTTGGACACGAATGTTCGGTTGGCCGCTGTTTCTAGTCACAAATGTGGTGCTTGTTTTTTTTCTCCGTTTGCCTCATACATACTTTAGAACTTCTTTTTTCATTTTAACCATTCTCTTTACAAATCACCTCTCAATGGTGGTAATAGCTCAATACATTCATGTTCAATTTTACATACACGTGCATGCTTAATTGTGTCTGTGTTCACTGTACATGTTTGTTGAGTACATTCGCGAGTCGACATCTCGCCCATCCTTCTTGGATAATCACCTGGAAGCTTTCAGGAGACCTATTATGGACCTAATATTCGGGAGATTTATTCACGTGAAACCTGGGACAATGATGGAATCGTAGTGTCAGGTGTCCGGTGGTAACTTGGATATATATATATCCCTTCTGTTGTAAGAATGTGTTCAGCTCAACGATGTGGAAATGGTCAACTGGTTTAGGCACTTGAAACAACAAACTGTCAAATCATCATTTGAAACAATGCATTGCTTACTCTGGCTAGGTTGGTGAGAATGAATTTTTGATGTACATGTATAGAACTGATGACACACAGATCTGGCAAAAAATGTAGAAACAAGTCGACCAAATTGTCATGTCAGCCATGTTATTTTTCAGTATAAATTATTATATATGACGGGAAAGTCGTGGTTTAATACGCGGCATAATAGTATCATTGTTTCGTATATTACCGACATGCATGATCACAGTTGACACACGTTCCCGTAGGGTAAATGAATCAGTGGGGGTGTACATTAGAAAGAACACCATTTCACACACTGTCTGCCCCCAATGGCATCAGTATGTCTTTGAATAAATTATTTGGTGGGATTTTTTTTCTATTCCAAAATGGTGTACTTTACGTTTGCTATTGTCATCATCAAAATCTAGTTGTGTGAGGGTAATAGGTTAATATACATACATCAGAAAAGAGCAAATCAGGCCCGTGTTAAAGTTAGCCGCTGGTTTTCCGCTATGCCCAGGTGCGATGAGATTCAGCACCTCGTAAGTTCGGGTTAAGATCCCGCTAGGTGATGATATAATGGATAGCAACTTATCAGCTCCTTGTTAGACACCAGTCGATAACTTGTCAGACTGATATCTGGTGTTTACGGACATGTGTGATGTATTTGCCACGTGTAGATTCTCATTCCCTGGAAGATAACCACGCGTGTGTTGATATACATATGAATCAGTGCCATCAGCTGTTAATCTCTAAACGCCCCCAGCGCTCGTCTGTCAGGGGGTAGATCCTGGGATTTATAATGGTACATGTATTCACTAGTGTGGCTATAGTTGGGCCAATGATTTAATGCCCACAACTACATCATCTGGAACAGTGACTGAGGCACTTGTTATCGAATGACAGGTGCCACTGACCCTCGGAAAGGTACGTAGGGAACATGTTTTGAGGACGCTGAAGATGTGGGCGGGAAGAACAACAACCCTGCAGCTGACTTTGCTGATGTAACGTGAGAATACATGGTATAAGTAGCGCCATATGGTCACCGACAAATATGCATGTATAAAGATAGGCCTATATCAGTTCGTAATTTTTCTATGACTGGTATGGCTTGTTGGGTCGTTAGGTTGTTCCATAATGATTTTTAATTACTTTCTACAACTAAAGGACTCAAGAAGAAGCTCCTAACTTGCAAATAATCTTTTTGCAATAATATATTTTTTTTGCAATAATACAAAATAATACTCCTTCGTCATCTTTCGTGCCAAATAAAACTTTTAGTGCCAAATAAATTCATTGATTATATACTTTACTGTACTCATTATATTTTCCGAACAATTAAACCCGTGACGATGAACTACAGTACATTGAGTACCTGGTTACTCTGCTACCTGGAGCTGCGCAGATAAACGAGGATTCATGCTCATCATTAGTTCTGGGCGTGGGCTTCGCCTGTACATAGTTATCATCAGCAAATGAACATTTTACACAACGTTTACATGTGCCTGGTATGGTAAACGATATTATTCCGGAATACTATAGTATTTATCCCTTATCTTCATTATTCTTGGATCAAATGTGTACACAATGTGTACTGAGTGCGGATTTTTCAGCAGGGTTTTATTTTATTCATGACGTAAACTTGATGTCCGAATTATGGTTGTTAATTCTCGTACTAAAGATTGAATGTCACTGAAGGAATACACTAAATTAATGATGTTAGATGAATTACGTGCACCCAATAGGCTGAATCCGGCTTATGAGTATTGGGCTTATGAGTTCCCACGATATGTATCAGATATCGCACTACTCAAATATAATCATGTACCACTGCAGTATCATTGGTGATAAAAACGAGCTATAATGCTAAGATAATATCATACCACCTGAGTCTATGATCAGGGGAACAGACAAAAACACCCCAACGGCTAAGTAAGTTTACCGGAGAAATGTACAGAGGATGTCGATTTCTTGTTTCTCTACGATACACACGCCACCTGCACATGCGACCATTCGTTGTATGCAAAATACAAGTATTTCAAGTCATTAGAAAATTAATTTCAAAATTATAAAATTCAATTCGTGAGAACTATCCCTTCGTATCACCATACAAAATTTCGAGATCCCATCCACTGAACCAGAGAAACATTGAAAATTTCCCATTAAATTTATAAGTATATAAATTTTTAAGTTACACAAAAGTCACCAAAATAAAATATGTTACAAAATTATTTTTAAAAATCAGTTCGGGACTGTACCCCATCGTATCACTACATAAAATTTCACAATTTCACCATCAAATGGTTTCGTAAAGACGTTTAAAAATTCTCTCCTTGTTAGTGTTCTCTCCTTGTCACCTTTTGTAATACAAATTCACTAGAAAACTATCCAAAACTGAAAAAAAAACATCAATTAGTTAGGAGTTCCTCATAGTAATTTCAAAAGATTTCATTATCTGGCCTCGGAGGAGCAGACGTCTGAATTTTTTCTCATTAAAAGTAAATGCCATTTTTCAAATTCATACAAATTAACCATTTTTTTAATTTTAAAAATACCAATTTATGGGGAGATACACAAAGTGTCAATACGCAAAGTTTCAACAGATTCCATTACATATATCTCAGAGTAGAAGAGTTTGAGGTTTTTACCATGATAAGTGAATGCCATATTTTCAAAGTTTGAAAAGAAGTTCATAAAATATATAAATAACATCTCTCTCTTGAATATATGTATACGACGGTCGACGCCAGACGCAACACCATGCCAACAGAATGTCGGACCTTATTTTCGGTAACCTAAAAATATACTTACCCTCCTGGCAAGCCCATCACATCTCACACCATGGAGCAACTCGAATAATACTCTTGTGTGCAATGACTATGTTTCATGTACGCTATGAGACAGATGAAACATGGTTTTATTTGTGTTCATGATATTTGACTCCACAACAAGTAATTCAACAACTTAGAGTAATAAAGCATGGCAATGATATTGTATTGCTACATCTAATCAGTGCTGAATCACAGCAAAAACACAAAAGCGACAGAGATTACAGATGTAAATAGACAATCTCGAGCAATTGTTAAACACGGTGAATTGAATTGTAGACAATTTGGAACAGAATATCAAATCAAAATGACTGAAACGAATGAAACCATGAAATCAGTGTAAAAATATCGGTAGAAATGTTTGAGTTGAGCCCATTACAAATTACCACATCAAGTATTATATATAGCAAACTACAAATACTCGTTTGAGGCTCAAATCCCATTTTAAGATCTACACCCACACCTTCCATGATATCCTTGATAGACTCTATGATAGTTTTGCTAAAGTTTCATTTTGTTCAGAAATTTTATTATATTGAAAAAATATGCATTTTAGCTTACACATCGCATTGTATGCAAAAGTTATAACATGTCAGCAGAGTTGGTCTCATGTATTTCTGATGTCAGTGTGTGAATTTTCATATTTGTTTGTTTCATTCTGACATTATACGAAACATGACACTATTGTGTGATAAGGATTCATTTGACGTGATGTTTGTGATGTGTGTGTAAAAGACATGGACATCTGAAATGCGAGTGACTTGAATAATTCTAAAAAAGAACAATTCAATCGCGTAGACCTGTGCTGTTTGGTCACAAGTGTTTGTGTACTCCTCTCATACCGCTTGTGTCAGAATCTGCTCCTAGTCTTACATGGATTGAGCATGCATTTCAGGTTTCCCAAATGGGCAGATGTTATATCTTTTGAAAAGTCATCCAACAAAATAGTGTTACAATCTGAATGTGATCACATGTTATGTTAGAATTTATCCTCTCTGATTCTGATACACGAAGCACTAGTATAAATGTCAAAATCTCCGGATGTTTATTACAAAATTACATAGGTTTGTATTCGTGAAAGAATGGTGATAAGATTATTTCATGCTACTACCGATGAAACAGCTGAGCCCACCATAAAAATTATCTCCCCTGAGACATAAGTCTCACGAGTCCAGCTTGTTACGATAGTTGACGTGCATTATTTAAAGCTGACAGTCCTGTGTACAAGTTTACGTGATTCAAATATTCGTGACATTTCTGGGATAATAACACATGTGTGTCTAATTCAACAAGTAGAAACACAACAACCAAAGCCAAACAACAAAGCAATGGAGGAACAATGTCATATTTCCACTTCTCGTCGGGGTTGAATCAGGAGCACGTATACATGGAAGCGACAGAGAGTCACAGATGCTAATGCTCGATGTCATCTCCAGCCAGCCATTAACAACAGATTGAAATTCAGACAAATTGGAAACATCAACAAATGTTATTTCATTGAATTTTGAATATGGTACATGTATGTTACGTGTAGTCTAGGAGGAAAGACAGAGTGTTTTTGTTTTTATATTGTAGTATAATTTAGCTTACGCTCACTCCCCAAAAACCACGTCCCTATATTAACCACACAGACATACCACACACCGGCTCGCATAAGCAGCTTACAAACTTATCCAACATTACCCTTTTGACAAGCAGCATACATTTCCAAGCAAACTTGCGCATATCACTAAGGTTACATCATACGTGCGCAACATTACAGCCAATCACGACTCGATATTACATCACATGACACTCACTACTTCTTGCAAGACGACCAGTTTGTGGATAGGATTTGAAGGTGTAGCCATCTTAGTTTTTGAATAACTTAGGGACATGTGCTAAAACCAAATAAGAACGAGAGGACTATTGTCGCTAATTTGGGACTTGGCATAATGCTCAAAGAACTAAACCGGTAAAGTTTAATATTTCCTTTTTGGACGAAAAGTATTCCACAATATGCTGTTGGAAATGTTACATAAGCTGGAAATCGTTGAACACATAATGCAATACTTTTGCATAGTTTTACCATAAATGTTGGAGAGTGACTTGCATAGGCTTGAATACATTGCAACACTAGCAAACCAAATCATAATTTTTATATTCTCCTCTTACAACTATATCTATTCTTGGCCTTCATATCATGTTTGTGGTGATTTATGTTTCTGTTTTAAGGCAAATGCGGACGAAAAGGTGGCGCCCCCCAAAAAAAACATTTTACATGAAGAAAATAACATATTTTATTATTCAAATAGGGAAAGAAATACAAGACATGCAACAACTATAGCAACATTTACTTTTAAGAACCAGCAATGGGTTGAACACGTCAGTGACAAGGATTTTAGAAAATGGTTGTAATCTGGTTATATTTTACCATGTCATGTCATTTCAAATATAATATTCCATGAACCAATCGGATAATTTTCTTCAATTTTCCGAACTTTGAACTCTAAAAACGATAGTAAGAAACTGTAAAATTTTGCAAGAGCTCTCTGGAAACGAAAAATTAGCCCAAAAAGTCAACATTGGCCTCAAAACATTTACTGATTTTCATATTTTGTTAATATATATATTCAAGTCGGTATATTCAAGTCGATATGGTTCAAGTCGGTATTGAAATCAATGAATCCCTTTCATTGCTGTAACCTCTTTATTCTGGTTCATCAATGTCACTGAAATTTGACTGGGGACAGTGTAGTCTGTCCAAGATGAAAAAAATGTCAAAAAAGACATAAAAAATGACGTTCGACACTGTATATCTACCCGGCACGTGTCTATGATATTCTGTGGCTACTAATCAGCTGGAAGCTTTCACCAGACCTACCAAAAACCTATTTGTCGGGAGAAAAACTTACTCGGGACCTTGATCAATGATAGAATCACGGAATTAGACATCAGATGGTAACCTTTGTATCACGTCTATGATCGTGAAATGTGTTCTCTTCCACAGATTCAAAACTCCATTCATTTATTAGTACCCACAATGTCTCAATCAAAGTTTTGATCATGACGGATGTTCTCAAAGCAGATTTTTGTAGCCTTGATTCCACATAATTCAGCCTGAGTGAGCAGTGGAACCAGATTCGAACCAGACCATAATAATGGCCATCACATTATAGATCACTATAAATAATTTGATCGATTACGGGTAACCAGATGAATTTATTGTCTTCTAAATTTGAGTAGTGTCATTCCTAAGGAAACATTGCTGATTTTTTGTAAAACTTTTTTTTCGAAATTACAAAAGAACATGATTTTACCTCAAAATTACACAATTTCACATGTCAAGGTCAAAAAACGAAAAGGACAAATATCCATGTCATTTGGTTCGAATGATGGCTAATGATTATGTTGGGGTTGGTCTAGTTTTGGAGTCAATCGTGTGCAAGAAATTGATGCATATCCAGGGCTGCAAAGAAACATAACCCGAGCTGCAAAGAAGTTATGTTATTTTTGGATTTTCATAATGTTGTTGTCTACGAAAGTCCGTTAGCCTTTTACATCACAATTTGTGTACAGCCTTGGTTAACGTAGTAGATATAATAGTGTTCCGTAGATGATCGTTTACTATTGTAGAATATTTATGACTGTTATGGCCCGAAACCCGTCCCTGACACAGTCTCCCCACTCGACATACACGGCACAGATTCCTCACATGACTTCATACTTACTTACCTTACGTCACCGGGCACGCACCGTCCTCGCACCACATCTACATGTAAACAACACTGCTCACGTTAACACTTCCTACAATCCCACCAATTACCACATTCCCAGACACATGACTCCGCCCACACAGACATGACATCACTTTCCCGCCATTTTACATGAACACCTGCCACATGACGCGGGAAAACCCACACACATCATAGACTTAGCCCCGCGCTTTCCCACGGACAAGTTAGTTGTGTAGGATCAGTTGGATAGAGTAGTTGTGCAGAATCTGTTGAAGAGAGAAGTTGAATTGAGAGGTACTACGCCAAATATTGTGATTAGAAGATATCAAACTCATATTAGACTATTAATACTTCGGACTATTGTGGGGATTACGATTGAATGAGAGAGTGATCGTACATCGGACCAAAATCATCCTAATAAACTCGGATATTGTTGAAAATGACGTCGGACTTCCTGTTGGTGTGTCAACGCACAACATACATCGAACTATTCGATCAGTGGGCTTAATAGCCGCCCGAAGAACTCCGCTATTCTGTCACATTGGTGCCGTGACCAGGATAGCGAAGGCCAGTTCTCGGCTTACGAGCTATCCCGACGTACGAACTTTTGATGAATACCCGATCTACGACTCGGAACCCGATCGGACCAAGCCCGGAAGATGAGGTGACGATGAATCCGGTCCCATCGAACCAGCGAACTGCACGACCAAGGTCAGTGGCGATGAGCGATACTATTACGCTATCGCAAGTACAACCGCCAAACGAACTGTACGAACTATCGTCGGCGGCTTCCGTAGAGTACATGCCGGACTGGATGTGAGCCGATAGTAACCACGAAGAACTGTTGGACGGTGACCCGTACCAGCCGTCGCGCACGGTGACAGAAATCCTTAACGCGCATGCGCGGTCATACCACGCGACACCTGCCGGACCGCCAAGGTCGCGACCAAGCGACGGAAGTGAAACGGACTATGCGCGCTTCCAGCGCCAACCCAATACCGACCCGTTACCCAAGTCGGTGAGTGTACGCCCAACGAACTATGATAATTCAATGTTAACGCACCCGCCGAGTCGGTCGGGTGTCCAACAATGGTCGCATGAATCGGATACGCGTGCTGAACTGTATCCGCGACACGACAATGTAATGTCGCGCCCATCGGTAACGATCCACACACTGACGCGACCCGACCGAACCCCGCCGGTGTACTCCAGAGTACCGGCCGACCCAGTCGTTACGGGAGAGCTGCCGGATGTCCACCTGCCGAACCGGAGAAGGGCCGCCACCGAGAGTACCCCAGCGGCCGACCCCAGGTTCAACGCCGCCCAGACGAACGACCCGCCGACACGATTCCACGTACCCGCGCCGAGATCGGAGGTCCGATACGCCAGCGACACCATCGATCGCCGACCGCGCAACATCGGAGTACCGATCTCCGACACCAGCGAGAACACGCACCCTGCGCATCTACCACCACCGGTAGTCAACATCGGACCATCGAACGGCGAACCGTCGCTACCAGCGGAACATTCCGCCTCACACGGTTACGTGCCCAACCATGGAAATGCGGTGCCCATGCACAATCATGGGGGAGTAGCAGTATCGAACTATGGAAATGCGGTGCCCATGCACAATCATGGGGGAATAGCAGTACCCAATCATGGGGGAGTAGCTGTACCAAACCATGGAGTACCAGCGTACGGTGTTGCCGCGTACAATCACGGAATAGTGCCCAATCTGGGAATTGTGCCACAAAACCCTGGAGTAGCAGTTCCAAGTGTGTACGCTCCTGGTTCGGGATATCCGTTCCCACAAATGTCACATCCAACTCCGTCATACGGAATGCCGGAAATGTCGCCGCCATACGGACCGGTCTCCCAAACCGCGCCGTTGCCAAATCACGCTGGCTATACGCCCGCACCCAACGCCACGCCATACGTCGTACCGGTCACCACGACCACTGCCCCACCGACCACGGAGGTCGCGCCGCCAACCCCCGCCGTTTCTATGACGACTGCCAGCGCTACGACAGCGGCATCACAAGCGCCCATCATCCCGACGCTAGCGCTGAGCACTGCCAAACCAGCACAGTGGCGAGCCACGTTCAAGGAGGGTAATCTGAACCAGTACCTCTGCAGCTTCGAACAGTTTACGGCTGCATTCACGTACACGGACCTGAACAAAACTACGACATTCCGTAGTACGTTACGCGGACGAGCGGAAGCAATCGCTCTGAACATTCCATTCAACACGCCTTGGGATGAATTCAGGCGTCGTCTCCTGGAAGGATGGGAACCCGCCGCCCGCCGACAGTCGAAACGAGACGACTTTCCGTTCTTGAAGCGTGAACGGAAAGAGGATGCCGAACATTTCCTTGAACGGTTACAAGCCATAGCAGAACAGGTGTTCGATGACGTCACACCTGAGTTTCTCCAACGAACTGTTATTTCGCAATTTGTCAATGGTCAGCCTGACCATATTGCGGATAGACTTTGTGTAATGACATTTGCTTCGTACAGCGACGCACTCACGGCTGTACTGAAAGCGGAGAGTCGCCAGCAGCGGACCAAGAGAGATCGGCCCCACGGTACCCGCCAAGTGGACGCTACCTACCACGGGTATGCCGACGACACGGAAGCGAACGACGAACTTTCATGTGCAATCGGACAGTTGAACCATTGGGATACACCAACTCCCGATCAGATCGCTGCATACTACGACCCTGCAGATAGCGACACGACCGGACTGCAAGGGTGTGAAGAACATTCCGTCCCTTCCTGCTCCCACGAATGGGTCGCGGAAGCGTTCCAGTGTGTTGTTAGTGATGAGTGCGGACAATACGGTGAGGACGCACTATACTCTGTTCTACGAGCTATCGCTCAGGCTCGTGGCGACCGTCCGACGCCTCAAGGTCGAACTGAAATATGTTTCTTCTGCAAGAAACCGGGACACAGGTGGATACGGTGTTACCGTTTGAAGGACATATTGGTATGAAACGGAATGAAAATCCCGCCGCTCGGATCCAAATCGGAATAACGGACAGATCGGTATACCGAACTCGAACTCTCAGCCAATGGCTACGACGCCACCAGCCCAGCCACCACCACAGGCCAGACCGTCAAGCTAAGGGAGGAAGGAACTGTGGAGCAAGAACCTTCCGTTAAACCGAGCTACGCTCAAAGCTCCAAACCAGTGGTTGTGTCCACAGCTACGAACACGACCCCACCCAAGCTGGCGCCAACACCACGGGCCCTTCCGCTTCGCGAAGGGGTGTGCGCCAAGTGTGCTTCGTCGACTTCAGGAACGGAATCCCTCCACGAAGGGGTGTCGGAACCCTTGCCGCGCAGGCCATCACGGACTAATCGTCACGAAGGGGTGTCGACACGCACCACCGGCGATACCGGAACGGACTCTATGTCTGAAATCGAATGGGTGTCGGATGATGGAGGCTTTTACGCTTTCCCATCGGGACCTGAAACCAAGTCGGGAAGACTGAAACTTCCACTCCTACTGCCTAATGAGGACCTCGATGGACCGATTGTTATCAGTCGAAGTCTGGCCGCCCATGAGTGTTGGAAATTGCCAGTGCATGTTGGGGAACGAACCTTTAAAGCAGTAATGGACTCAGGAGCACAGGTTTCCCTGCTCCGAAAGGACATGATGCGACACGTGCCTGTCGAACAGCGCACTCTACGCTCCGACCATGGCGACCATTCGGGATGTCAACGGAGACTCCAGCCCGATCGACGGACTTCTAGACCTTACGATCAAGGTCGGAACAAAAGAAATGACAGTAACATTTTGTGTAGCAGCGATTCATGATGAAATGATTTTGGGCATGAATTTCTTCCGACAAACGAAAGCCATCGTTAATTACGGTGATGGAACTGTCGAAATTAACAAGGAAATCCTGTTTGCATACAAGGACTTTGAAGCTAATGTCGTACGCATGGCCGTACGTCGAGCCGTTACGGTACCGCCACGCAGCGAGGCCGTAGTCGAACTTGTACCGACCTCAAAGGTCAGGGTGCGCCAACACCCTCGGCTCATTCAGCCCATGACGAACTTTCCGGAAGAAACGGACTTGATTATGGGTCGCACATTGACCTCATTGAACCGGAAGTGTGTTAAAGTGACTGTGGTAAACCCCGCGGATACGGGCGTAACTCTGACTCGCTCGGATCCAATAGCCATAGCGAGCCCCGTTGACAGTATTGTGGGCGCTCTGCCGAAGTCAGGAGAGGAACCGGAAGTTCCCCACACGAACGTTAACCATTACGAAGACCTCCCGCCACACCTACGGGAGATGGTGGACCGTGCTGGACTAGCACCTGAACAGCAACGGTGCTGTGCCAATTTGGTATATCGGTACAGAGACACTTTCATGTGCCCCGACGGACAGCTCGGACGGACGCATGTAGTGCAACATCGGATCGACACGGGTACAAGTGCCCCAATTCGTCAGCGACAACGTCGCGTACCTCAAGCGCAACAACACATCATAGATGAGGAAGTTGACAAAATGTTGCGACTTGGATGCATAGAACCTTCGGAATCACCATGGAGTTCACAAGTGGTGTTGGTACGAAAGAAAAACGGACAGGTACGATTCTGTGTGGACTATCGTCTGCTCAATGACGTAACACGGAAGGATTCGTACCCTCTTCCGAATATTCAAGACACGCATGACACACTCGCTGGAGCGAACTACTTCTCGGCCTTAGATCTCGCCTCGGGATATTGGCAGGTCGAAGTAGACCCGACGGACCGACCCAAGACGGCCTTCGCCACCCGGAAAGGCCTATACCAATTCAGGGTTATGCCGTTCGGACTGAGCAACGCGCCAGCGACTTTCGAACGTCTCATGGAGATCTTGCGCGGATATCTGTGGACCAGATGTATGTGCTATCTGGATGACGTGATAGCATATGGACGCACTTTTGATCAGACGCTTGCCAATCTGGAAGCGGTCCTCGATCGGATACGAACTGCCGGGTTACGCTTACAACCCAAAAAGTGCAAACTCTTTCAACGCGAAATCCTGTATCTGGGATTTATCGTCAGTGGACAAGGAATCAGGGTGGACCCGAACAAGGTCAAGGCTATTAGGGAATGGCCGACTCCCTGTGAGATTACAGACATACAAGCTTTCCTGGGGTTTGCCAATTACCACAGGAGGTTCATAAAAGACTATGCCGAAATTGCTGAACCTCTGGTTGCACTCACCCGGGGTGAATGTCGCTTCACGTGGGGATCGCCCCAACGGAACGCCTTTAGGAGGCTCCAGAACGCACTTATCAAGGCCCCCAAGCTCGCCCATCCGTCACAAGATGCGGACGATTATTTCATTCTTGATACCGACGCCAGCGGTTACGCCATCGGAGGCACGCTTTCACAGCGTGTCAATGGAAAGGAAATCCCGATTGGCTTTGCAAGTAAGACGCTGTCCCGCACGCAACGGAATTATTGTACGACCTATAGAGAACTGTTGGCTGTTGTTGAGATGATTCAGCATTACCGACATTATTTGTGGGGACGCAGATTCCTGTTACGAACTGACCATAGCTCTCTGCGATGGTTAAAGAACTACAACGATGCGGATGGTATGTTGGCTCGCTGGTTAGCCAAACTGCAGCAATATGACTTTCGTATTGAACATCGTCCTGGAAAGCTCCACGGAAATGCTGACGGACTTTCCCGTTGCCATAGTTGCAAACATTCGGACTGCCCTGGACGCTTAGTCGTTCCACCTACGGACCCGGAAACGAGTTCTGGAGAACTTCCCGTCAGACGGATTACGGTGGTTCCTGTCGGACCCGAGAAAGACCTCCTGGACAGTGATACTATGACATCACCGGTCTTATCTCGGATGATCTCAATACGCCAAGCTGCACGTGTGCGAGCATTGGATGTAAAATTGAACGGGCAAGAATGGCTGTCGGACTATTCAACAGCGGACATTGTTGCCGCTCAGCAAGTCGACCCGAGTGTCGGAGTCGTACGACAGTGGGTATTGAACGGAACGAAACCCACGTCAAAGGAAGTCGCCCGCTACGGTGAGGAAGTGAAAACTTTGGTTTCACGATGGACTTTGTTAGCGCTACAGGATGGAGTCCTCATACGAACTACCAAGCCGGACCCAGCTGGTCGGACTGTCGTACAAACTGTGTTACCAGCTGCCTTACGAACGGTGGTTCTACACCAACTCCACGACCTCAAGGTCGTAGGCCACCTCGGAATACAACGGACTGCTGAGAGAGTAAAGCGCCGGTTTTACTGGCCAGGTCTCGCCTTGGATGTTGCCTGCTGGTGCGCCCGCTGCCCGCAGTGTGTGTCACGGAAAGGAAAACCAGCGCCCAAGAAATCGCCTCTAACGCAACTACCAACTGGGGCGCCATTTGATCGTATTGCCATGGATATCTTAGATACCCATAAAGTTACCGGACGTGGAAACAGGTACATTCTTGTCATATCGGACTACTTTTCAAAGTACACGGACGCATTCCCGCTCCGCCGCCATACGGCCAAAAATGTCGCCGATGTTCTGGTGAATCGTTGGATCGTGTACCACGGGGTACCAAAAGCCATACACAGCGACCAAGGAACGGAATTTGAGTCGTCATTATTTCGGAGCGTTGTACGCCTTCTGGGTGCCAAGAAAATTCGGACCACGCCCTACCGCCCACAAAGTGACGGTCAAGTCGAACGATTCAATCGGACTTTGTTGAATATGTTGAGTGCATTCGTCAGTGATCGTGGGAATGACTGGGATTTGCACTTACCATATGTACTCATGGCGTACCGCACCTCGGTGCATTCTTCTACCGGGTGTACACCACACCTGATGGTATACGGACATGAATGCAATTTGCCTGTTGACTTGATGTTTCCTACGTATGACCCAGAACCGCTACCTCCATGCGGACCTGAATACGTCGAGTATTTATGAACTGCCATCAGAGCTGCCCATGGATTTGCGCAAGATCATCTGCAAAAAGCTGCAACCCGCCAGAAAATGGGGTATGACGCACATGCGAAATCTCGCCCTCAGTTCCAGCCGGGAGAGTTGGTACGGTACTACTACATGCCCCTCACACAGAACAACAAATTCGCCCGACCCTGGACCGGACCCTGGAGAGTCCTGGAAAGCGTTACTGAGGTAGACTATCGAATTGCTCTAGTTGCCAATCCACGAAATATTAGAGTCGTCCATCTGGACGTCTGTAAACCATACGAAGGCGACGCACAGTTGCTGAACCTTCAACCTCAAGTCGGATCGCCACCTGAGTCGTCAAGCAGTACAGACTCCAAGACCGAACCATCGAACGATCCCCTGGAGCTCCTCAAGGAATTCCTCTACCCTTGGGACGTCACCGTACAAGACAAGTCGTCAGACACAGATCGGACTACCGAAACTGATACTTCGTCATCGCCCGCCAGTCGGAGAAGTCCCACAATCGGACCGCGACGTCGAAAACGAAAGCGAAAATCGCGCAAGTCGAACTCTAGCGCTTCACAGCGAGCGCCAAAACCCCGCGGACCCAAACCCGCGATTGCTACGGACTCATCAACAAGCGAGGCTACGCCCCAGCCTGCTCCGTACAATCGACCCAGACGCACGATTCGCCGCCCAGCCCGGTTCAGATAACCACGACTGTGCCAAGGGACTGATCTCTATGATGATGAATAAATGCCTGTCTATTGGACTATGATGTCATATCACCCCAAAATATATTTATAATATAATAATATTATGTACATATTCATTTCAAATAACTATTTTTATGTACTGATGTCAGTGAGGCAATTTTCATATATAATATTGATATGACGTTATAATATTGATGCTGGTTACGATGCTATAATGTGGTATATGTGTGTTATGCATTGCATATAACTTCGTACTTCTCCATACCATCTCGCGCTTGTTGCGCACTACCTAAATATTGCATGACTAACAATTCCACCCATGTGTCAGCCGTCATGTCCTGCCGTGAGTAAGATCACTTTGTCGCGGACGAGGTGAGAGGATAGCCGTCTCCCGAGCGAGCGTCTGATAAGAGCCTCTGCTTCCCCTACGCACAATTCAGGGGAATGCCCTCAGGAGCAGGATTCAGTTATAAATAAACCTCTGCATTCCAACGCGCGATCTGTCATCACATTCATTGAAAATTATGCAACGCGCCACGGCAGGGCCGCCCAGATCACCCCATCACCCCTCATGATAATATCAGCGGTTCCATTAGGCCTATCTATGGCACTAGATGAAAATGAACGGACTGAGCAAACTTCTGTGAGCTTGGTATTTATACCTCAGAATATATACGGACAGTGATCATCTGTTATGAACAAGTTGGTCAAAAGTTTATTGTGTGCTAATTGTACAGATAAGGAACGGACTAATTGTAAGAGTTCACACGGAAAAGCATGAAGCGCAAATAAACACTGAAGCCGCCCGCGGCACCCCCATAAACATTCCTAGTTAACTTCAATAGAGAGTGGAAGCACGCAAAAGGTGCAGTAATTTTGACTGTATGCTAGACGGACAGTGAAATGATTGGATTGCGTTATCCAGAAGTTTGTGTCGGACTATGGGAAAATAGAGCAGCTGTGTGCTAACCTACTGCCCCGCTTGACTGGTGTGATGAACCAGAGCTTTGATGTACACGCGTTGCCTAGGTGATGGACCGCCCCCTCTTCGCACGACTGAGAGCCGAGATGGATCAAGCGAACGTAAAAAGACGTATAAGACAATAGACAGAGCGCACCCCCCGATTGTGGAAAACCGCAAAAGACACTGTCAGCACTTTGTGTGTGTACGGATGCCAGATAAGCAGGAAAGTTTTAGAAGTGGATCATTCTGGCTGCGGACACTGGAGAGTAAACATCTAGCGGAAAAGTGTTGAATATCAACAGTGTTCTTGTAAGACAATTGACTATATCTTGTGGATATTTCGTACGTCAATTGCACGGACTTTTGCCTAGTATTTCACGGACTGTGTGAATAATCCTGGTACGCACCTTGTATTAGGATAAAAGTCGGACTAGTGAGTGTGGGCTCACGCCAGTGAGCGAAGTTCGAACTATGTCGTCTTCCGACAAGGAGAGAGATAAGCCAGCGGACAAGAAGACGGCATCTGATGCCGATAACAACGAACTTCCACTTGCTGTGAGAATAGTGGAGGCTGGGGATGAGCCGGAACATCCCATCGTACTTGGAGAATCGGCGACAGCCGATAGCGCACCGGGAACAAATTCCCATACTTCGGGCTTAATCAAGGTGTCGGATTCGGAGCCAGTTTCCGGACCTGAAACGGACTTACGTAAGAAACCTGCACGACCTCTCGCATTGTTGCCGCCCGCGCCATGGCAATCGGTTTCGGCATGGGGTCGCTCCGTGAGCGACAGACCCCTACGGCTCCGCACCCTCTCCTGGAGGAGAACCGTTGACTCCGGGAGGAGCTCCGCACCGCGGAACAGGAAAATACGGACTTACGGGAGGAAAATCAGGAGCTTCGAGCCCGCCTTTCCGCCACCCCGTCGTCACCACCGGAGACTTCCGGGATTCCGGATGGATTGTGGACGACCATCGTGTCGGTGTTGCCGCACCTACCGGCCGATGACCAGAGGCGGTTGATGCAACAGGCATCGCCAGCCGCCCGACCTCCCGCGTCAAGGAGACGCGACCGCCCTACGGACTAGGGTGATAGTAATTCGTACCCCAGGGCACAGCACCAGGATAGCTGTGTCCTGTATATGTCGTACTAATCATATCATATGATATATATGTGTGTAATTCGAACTAATTAATCCTGGTCACTTTCAGGTGTTTCGGACTTTAAATTGTTTCCGTTCCGCTAGGGAACGTATAGGAGTATTTTTATCATTCCAATAATATATATGTATATATTTATGATTCTTTGAACTGTGATTTATTTCTTGATTTATGTGTTTCATCGTCACCTGTCGTTGTTTTAAATGTATTTGTCAAATGTGTTCATATCATCTTAGTGACTGTTGACTGACTGACTAATGACTTTATTTTGACAGTTAGAAATTTTTATTGTATCCATTGCTTTACCATTGTCTCGCGCGGTGAATGTGTTTTCCCTTTAGGACTTTTAGCTTATCATGTTTAGATTTTTGGACAGTTAGGTTTCGGGGAGGGTAAATTCCCAGGGGGTAATTTGACGAAGGGGTGTTTTGTAGAATATTTATGACTGTTATGGCCCGAAACCCGTCCCTGACACATTCTCCCCACTCGACATACACGGCACAGATTCATCACATGACTTCATACTTACTTACCTTACGTCACCGGGCACGCACCGTCTTCGCACCACATCTACATGTAAACAACACTGCTCACGTTAACACTTCCTACAATCACCACATTCCCAGACACATGACTCCGCCCACACAGACATGACATCACTTTCCCGCCATTTTACATGAACACCTGCCACATGACGCGGGAAAACCCACACACATCATAGACTTAGCCCCGCGCTTTCCCACGGACAAGTTAGTTGTGTAGGATCAGTTGGATAGAGTAGTTGTGCAGAATCTGTTGAAGAGAGAAGTTGAATGGAGAGGTACTACGCCAAATATTGTGATTAGAAGATATCAAACTCATATTAGACTATTAATACTTCGGACTATTGTGGGGATTACGATTGAATGAGAGAGTGATCGTACATCGGACCAAAATCATCCTAATAAACTCGGATATTGTTGAAATTGACGTCGGACTTCCTGTTGGTGTGTCAACGCACAACATACATCGAACTAATCGATCAGTGGGCGTAATAGCCGCCCGAAGAACTCCGCTATTCCGTCACACTATGTTAATATTCCCAAAGGAGCAATCACTGGTACGAGACTGTCCATAGCAAGCTAAACACAATGCATTTTAATAAGCTAGGGACAGGATGTAAACAGCTTCATAAATAATATTCTTGGGGCAATGATTGGACAATACCAAACGTATGACCATTCCGTATGTTCTAATATGGAAGTGCGTACTACTACATGGAGGTCGCGTTTGTAATCAGTATGAATAATAAAATTAATGCGCCCAGTGTTACCACCAGAAGTATCCATGTGTACGTGTGTGGGCGCATGTGAATGTAAGTATCAACCTATTACACTCTCTGCTATTACCATCACTTGATACAATGGATTCTGATTATGCTAATAGCAAACTTAATATACAACATTTTGGGATAGGAAAAAATCACAAACAAATATTTAATCTGGAGTCTCACGCTAGCGTCATCAGGGGCAGACAGTGTGTAAAATATAGTTAAGGCATTTCGGCAGAAATGCCTTTATGGTTTTAGCAGAATTTTTTTTTTTTTTTTTTTTTTTTTTTTTTTTTTTTTTTTTTCTTCCGCCACTTTTGGTTTCCGGACGATAACTTTAGATTGCCTTGACGGATCCTTGTCAAATTTTCACCGCAAGTCAGAAATGATATGAGGAAGAACCCTATTCTTTTTGAGCCGGATCGGAGGTCCGTGAGGATGAAATCAAGGCTAATTTTAAGACTTGGTTTCCGGACGATAACTGGAAAAATATTTATGCAATAGTTGCAGAACTCTGCATGGAGGTTCATATGCCACCAGGGAAGAACCCTATTGATTTTGGGATCGATCCGTCAAACGACCTTTGACCTAGAGGTCAAAATAATTTTTTGCTGATTCATCCTTGAGGCTTCCTGCATATCTCGGAAACCGTGCGTCGTAGAGCGAAACGGACGTTATTTTCGGACTCGTCGCCCTAGACAAACATCTCTAGGGTGTACTTTTTTTTTTGATCCGGCTCCGAGGTCCGTGAGGTCCGTGAGGATGAAATCGAGGAACTTGGTTTCCGGACGATAACTCAAAAAATATTCAGGCAATAGTTGCAGAAATTTGCACGGAGGTTTATATATCACCAGGGAAGAACCCTATTGATTTTGGGATCGATACCTCAAACGACCTTTGACCTAGAGGTCGAAATAATTTTTTGCTGAGTCATCCTTGATTCATCCTGCATATCTCGGAAACGGTGCGTCGTAGAGCGAAACGGACGTTATTTTCGGACTCGTCGCACTAGACAAACATGTCTAAGGGGTATTATGGATGAACTTTGACCTTGACCCGAAATTTTTTTGCCGAGTCGGCATTTTTCGTTTTCGTCGATATCTCGGAAACGGTGCGTCGTAGAGCGAAACGGACGTTATTTTCGGACTCGTCGCACTAGACAAACATGTCTAAGGGGTATTATGGATGGATGAACTTTGACCTTGACCCGAAATTTTTTTGCCGAGTCGGCATTTTTCGTTTTCGTCGATATCTCGGAAACGGTGCGTCGTAGAGCGAAACGGACGTTATTTTCGGACTCGTCGCACTAGACAAACATGTCTACGGGGAATTATTGATGAACTTTGACCTTGACCCGAAATTTTTTTGCCGAGTCGGCATTTTTCGTTTTCGTCGATATCTCGGAAACGGTGCGTCGTAGAGCGAAACGGACGTTATTTTCGGACTCGTCGCACTAGACAAACATGTCTAAGGGGTATTATGGATGAACTTTGACCTTGACCCGAAATTTTTTTGCCGAGTCGGCATTTTTCGTTTTCGTCGATATCTCGGAAACGGTGCGTCGTAGAGCGAAACGGACGTTATTTTCGGACTCGTCGCACTAGACAAACATGTCTAAGGGGTATTATTGATGAACTTTGACCTTGACCCGAAATTTTTTTGCCGAGTCGGCATTTTTCGTTTTCGTCGTTATCTCGGAAACGGTGCGTCGTAGAGCGAAACGGACGTTATTTTCGGACTCGTCGCACTAGACAAACATGTCTAAGGGGTATTATGGATGAACTTTGACCTTGACCCGAAATTTTTTTGCCGAGTCGGCATTTTTCGTTTTCGTCGATATCTCGGAAACGGTACGTCGTAGAGCGAAACGGACGTTATTTTCGGACTCGTCGCACTAGACAAACATGTCTAAGGGGTATTATGGATGAACTTTGACCTTGACTCGAAATTTTTTTGCCGAGTCGGCATTTTTCGTTTTCGTCGATATCTCGGAAACGGTGCGTCGTAGAGCGAAACGGACGTTATTTTCGGACTCGTCGCACTAGACAAACATGTCTAAGGGGTATTATGGATGAACTTTGACCTTGACCCGAAATTTTTTTGTCGAGTCGGCATTTTTCGTTTTCGTCGATATCTCGGAAACGGTGCGTCGTAGAGCGAAACGGACGTTACTTTCGGACTCGTCGCTTTAGACAAACATGTCTAAGGGGTATTATGGATTAACTTTGACCTTGACCCGAAATTTGTCGACATTTTTCATTTTCGTCGATATCTAGTATTATAAATTATTCATCACACCGAAATGCCTCCAAGGCATCTTTAGGCCTTGACGTCTAGTTGTTAGTTATGTTAGTTGTTATGTTATAATTGTTATGTATGGTATTGTGAGTTATACTTGTTATGTCCTAGTTGGTATATATGGTATCAACACACAAAATTTCAAAATATTCCATCAACTGTTTGCGGAAGAGAAGACATCTGGAACTTCTCTCAGTATCAGTAAATGGCATTTTTCAAAAGTATAAAAACTATCCAAGAATAACATATTCAGCATTCTATGAAGATCAGTTTGTGGAGTGTTCCCCATGATAGTATCATCATCCACCATCAACAAATCCATCAAGTGGTCTCGGAGAAGACGTTTGAAATTTTAGCCATTATATAAATGGCATAAGTTGAAATGAATCAACAAAAACAAATTCGAAAATCAGAAAAAAAAAAAATCAGTGAAACATCCAATAATATGGGGATATCCAACAATAAAATTGTGGTATTATTCAATAATTAGACCATACAAAATTTCGAGAGAATCCATCAAGCCGTCTTGGAGGAGAAAACGCTTAATAGTCCTGAGTAAATAATGATAAACCATATAAAAGTTCAATAAACAAAAATGTTTGTGGGGACTTTCCCATAGTACCACACACAAACTTTTAGAAGACTCGTGGTCACAGAGAAGAAGACGTTAGAAGTCGTGTTTTTAAATACCTCCCTCTTGAGTTAATTTAAGGTATTTTTGTTCAAAATTCCAGGGAGATTTGACTGAGAACCTTCAACAGAAAAATGCAGGCGATGGACGCCAGACAATGTCGGAATTTAATACAACGAAATGCCAATAGATTATGGGACCTTAGTTCCTGTAACCTAAAATATACTTACTCTTTTGGCAAGTCCAGCACATCGCACGACTTGGAGCACATTCAAATGACACTCTGATGTACAATTATGTATTTCATATACAGAAGAACTATATAGTTGTATTAGTGTTGCATGCTATTTCACCCAACAAAAGGAAATTCATCAAATCATATTAATACAGTAAGGCAATGATATCATATAGCCTCATTCAGTTAGTATTAAGTCACAATACTAATGAATCGACAGAGATTTTGTGAACATACTATGTCAGACGATATCCATTTCTTGAACACAATGACGTGAATTCGGAACAAATTGGAACGGAAAAAAACTTTTCTTTCACATAAATGCTACTAACTAAAATATTACATTGTTCACGAAAGATGATTGGAGTTATTGGTTGGAGTTTTTGAGCACACTAACTTAACTTCATACTTCCGCTAAATTCTGTCATTGTAAAAAAAACATAGAGGATTGATTCGACTTGATAAATCATAGATCTGAGGTGTGAGTGACATCAATGTTTCTCACAAAAGTCTTCAATCACGTTTGCTGTTTGTTCTTTAGTGAACGTGTCTCCCACACAGTCTCGATACAGCTTATATCCGTTGCTGTCAGAATATATCTGAGATTCTCAGTTTTATCTGGCTTAGGGCATGTATTTCAAGTTTCCAAAATGAGCAGATCAAGCATAAATGTTGATCCAGATGTATTTTGAAATATCATCCGACGAAATATTGTTACAATCTGAATGCGATCGCATGTTATTTTTACATTTTATCTATCTGATTCTGGTTTGAACTAAACACAAGCAAAAATGTATTCCTTACAGGGCTAGGTATATGCGAACACGAGTCTCAAAAGTCCAGCGTGTATTCAATATTGACAACTTTTGTGGGATTTAGTTGTTCATGTGACCTGAGGTTATCAGTGTGTGGGTCTGATTCAGGAAGTAAAAACATGGCAACCATTGCAAAGCAAGAAAGCAATGAAGGAACAATGCCATATTGCCAATTCTCGTCAAGTTTGAACCAGGAGCACAGACGTCGAATCGATAGAGAAACACGGACGCAACTGGACAATGTCATGCCATCTTCAACCAGCTGTTAACAGCAGATTTAATTCCAGACAAATTGGAAACATCAACAACTGTTATTTCACTTAACTTTAAACTTAACATTATACGTGTAGTCCAAGAGTATGGGCAATGTGTTTTTGTTTATACACACTATTGATAGGAGACCAATCAGGAAAGACGGAATGACCGAACACATACTGCTTTACGCTTTTGTAAATAATTGTTGGAGAGCGACTTGTATAGACTTGAATACATCACCACAATATCAATTATGTATAAAGATTCAAATGTTCATCAAGACTTTGATATTCTCCATTTACAACTACGTATTCCCGGTCTCCCTATGATGGGTTGTTTTTACTCATTTCACTTTTTATTATCTGTCTGGCGACACTATGTAAGACTTTTGTCAACGTAAATGTACAAGTGCACATTTTGAAAAGTCGTCTATAGTCCGTCCGAGATGGAATACTGTCATTCAAAGAGACCACATAATTACCAGTGTTAGTATTACTGTTTGGGGACGATCGTCACTGCACTTCGCTTCTTCAATCTTCTGTGGCTAATCACCTGGAAGCTTTCACGAGAACTAGCATGGACGTGTTTGTCGGGAGATTTACTCACTCGAGTCTGGGACAAAGAGGGAATCCAAGCATTTGGCGTCAGGTGGTAACTTAGATTTATCACGTCTGTTGTGGAATGTGCTCGACAACCGCAGATTCAAGGCTCCATTCATTTACCCACACTGTTTTCACTATAGGTTTATTCATCAAGGTTTTGTCTGAGTCAACTTTTTCCACAAAGCATCAGTGAGCACTCAATATGTTATTCAAACCAGACCATAATAATATTCATTACATGCATAACTCATCATATCCCCTATGGGACACAACGTGAGGTGATGATGGCTGACTCCTGGTCCTGGAATACCGTGCCGTGTTACGAAGTCAATTCGTGCTTGTTTCTAAAGAAACATTTTGTTTAAGTCATTTCACCTTACCATTACACTGCGTCACTCACAACAGATGTTCGCCTTTTTCAACTTGGTTCCATCTGCCTTAAAATCGGTCAGACCTTTGAAACAAATCAGACTGAAAGCACCCAGACGCATCAACAAAAACGATGAGCAACATGACTGTCTGTGGTAGTAATATGACATGGTTTCAAGTATTCATCCGTGCAATGTCAGTCCATGTCATTTGGAAAGGGTTCACATAGGATTGTTCCGGGTTATCCTAGTTATGGATTCATTGTTGTGCCATATAACATATTATAAGACCAGAAGTGCGTGCACGACATGGCTGCATCGATTTCGTTTCGGTGTCAGAGCACAGCGGATGCATGTACATATACATATCCATCCCTTGTAGCAGAAACCAGACTATAGCAGGTTTCTCTGCACTTTGGTTGCATACAATCGTGCTGTCCAAAAGGGTTCCGTAAGGGTTCAAGTTTGTTTCGTGCATCGCAATTTTCGTCCAACCTCTGGTAACCGTGGCATAAATGTTCTGTTAATGGTGGTTTGGTATATTAATATTCCCAAGGGGTGAATCACTGGAACAAGATTGTCCATTACAAGCGGACCACAATGCATTTTAAACTAGCTAAATACAGAACGGAAACATCTACATACATAACATTATTCACGAAGCCAACAAATTGGAGAACACCAAACGTACATGTACATGTATGCACCTCTCTTTAGTGTGAGGTGTATAGCTTGGTATGCCTGGTGTACAATGTGACCTTCAGATCTCAGCATCATGGTCTCTTGTCGTACTGTTGCTGCAGCAATATACAAGTCATTGTTGTAATTAGCGTAGAGTATTTTTCTCAGGTAAAAAAAATCAGGTCATCCAAGGTAAATTTAAGGTCACCATTCTAAATGTCATCTATGACTTCGTGAATTTAACTTAATACAAAGACATATTTTACGTGGTAGCTAGGAACCCTTTAGCCATACATATACCCAATTTCCCAAATGAATTGCGCTGAAAGCAGTGTCTGACATCTGGACGTCATCAAGATCGAAGACAAAGTCGCAGTTTGACACCTTATATATTCGTTCAATCAACTTCCAAAATCAGTATCTAATCACTGAGGGTCTTCAAGGTCAACATTTAAATGCAACAATGGTGCACTTCATTCATTCATTTGTACAATGCCAACAGTAAGTGTATCTGCATATAAAAGTCCTCAAACCATTTTGTCTCATTTTCAACAACAACAAAAATAGCCCAATGGCTAAGAAAGGTTACCGGACAATATAAGTATATAAAGGTTACCGGACAATATATATATTTTATATAATAGCCATTTTGTCCCGTGACCATGAAAATGAGGTCACTGGTCAAATTCAAGGTCACAAGAATACTCAGCATTCATCACTTCCTATATGTCCACAATTGATCACTATACTAAGCTGTAAATTGAATATGTTTGCCTGTATTACTTGTACATTTGAGCTACAATTCGGGATAAATAAATGATTGATTGATTGATTGATTGATTGATTGATAATGAGAGAGATACTAGCTTTTTACCTGACCTTGAAAATGATGTCAAAGGTCAAATAGAGGGTCATCACAATATTCGGTATATCATTTCCTGCATGTCCACAATTGATTCTCAAGTTGTAAAGTCGGTCATAAACAAGATATTAGCCGTTCTGTCTTTTGACCTTGAAAATGATTTCATATAGGTCAATATCAAAGTCATGACAATATTCAGCATACACAATTTCCTATATGTTCACAATTGATTCTCAAGCTAAAAAAATCGATAATGAGCGAGATATTAGCCACTTTGTGCTCTGAGCTTGTAAATAGAATCAAAGGTTAGGTTCAAGGTAATGACAATATTCAGCCATATATCATTTCCTTTAATTTTTACTATTGATTCTTAATCCGTAAAGTCGATGATAAGCGAGATAGTTAGCCATTTTGTGCTCTGGCCTTGAAAATAAGTTCAAAGGTCAAGTTCAAGCTCATGTAAATATTCAGCATATATCATTTCATATGTGCACAATTGATTCTTAAGCTGTAAAGTCGATAATAAGTGACCATTTTGTCCGGTGACCTTGAAAATCAGGGCAAATGTCAAGTTCAAGGTCATCAAAGAATTCCGCATATTACATCATTTCCTATACGACCAAAATTTACTGTATTCCCATGCTGTAAAGTCGATAATAATCAAGATATTAGCCATTTTGTGCCAGACGATGGTGCCATGCGGATGAAAAACAGCTGATATAAATAGCTCATAATTCCATATTGCGCTGGAACCGATGATAAAACAGAGTCTTGCACCAATTGTTTTTGATTTATAATTGTGGGACTTTCACCTGAAAGAAAGCCGAACCAACATTTTTTTTTGCATTTATTGCAACATACACACTGGTTCAAGCATCAACAATGTGAAACATAACCTCAAATTTTCCAATCAAGCTGCTGACATGCATGTTCAACTACACCAAGTTGTAGAGCTCAGTTCACCAGCTATTCTCAACTGGACACAACATACATGACTTTTTGTTACTTGTTGAACAAACATAGCACCAAGGGTGCTGTAGCTTACCGGCAATCATGAGGAATGCGGAGTACGTATTGATTTTCCAACATATAAATTGTTACACTGATCTTGAACTCTATTGTCAAAACATGTTCGTAAATGTTGCTGCAAACACATTTTCTGTATGGACATAATACGGAATCAAGTTATATCTTGAAAAGATTTTTTTGTTGTGAATGACATATATTCACAGACCGTGAATTCACAGATTCAAAAGCAACAAAACTTTTACACATCACAAAGGTAGAATCTTATGCATTTTGAGGAAAATTACCTGAATAAGTTTTGAGAAAATGGCCACCAAAGACAAAAATCATTGTTTCTTTTGACAAAGAAAGTCGTTTTGACCTTTCAAGGTCATTCAAGGTCATATTCAAGGTCACCACTCAAACCGCAATATATGATTTCCCATTTGAATGTGCCGATACTTTGGACCTATCTTGAAGTGTTCTATGAGATAACTCCACGCAGCTCCCATTATGAATATTTGGAAAATCAAAATGGCCGCCACACGCAGACCGGCGATTCAAGGGCAGTGAAACTTATACACGTCATAGAGGTACATGAGAGGAATGTTTTGAAACAAAAATCTCAAAACTGATCAGACAGTTTTCGAGAAAATGGCCACCAAAGTCCAAAATTGTCAATTTTTCGTCAAAAATGGCCCCCAAATCGGCAAAAATTATTCAATCAAAAAAATATTAAAAAACGTCTTTAGATATTGGCCTAAGGTATGTTCGGACAAATTTATGGAGGAATTCATCATGCCAAAAAAAAGTGACAGACCCGGGCGGACGACGGACGACGGACAAAAAACCAGGATAATAGCTTATTGGCCCAAAGGGCCGGTAAGCTAAAAACTGGAGTAGATGCATGCACGAGGTATGGGGGAAAAAGGTGAAAACTTACAACAATGGAATCATCAACACTATTTCGACACTCAGTACTAGTATCCACCTATAGCAGCTCTGATCTAAATGTCAGACACAACAATTGCAACTACAAGTTTACTGGAGATAACAAATTGGAATGCTTCATTTATTTAGTCTTTCGAAATAAGCTACAACATTCAGCTACATTCGATGACAGGTACCACACGGACAGAAATTTTAGATACTTTGTACAAAAACGGTGCATTTCTGACACACCCACATACATTTCTGTTTCATGCAACAAAATAAGAACTCCAACCCAGCTTGGTATGATCCATCAGATACAGCATTCAGAATCAGAAATATTGTGTTCCTTATGTACAAGAAGCGGGTATCTGAATGGTTAGAGCAATTTAAATGTTGACTAATAACAGTGACTAATGAAATCTGGCATCCTAATGTGCCATGTTTGACTAAATTTTTGTTCATTATGTACAAACTGAAACAGCATTCTAAGGGGTGGAATAAATTGTATCTCGAAATTGGTTGATAAATCTAGTCATTAATGACAGTCCAGCATGCTTTATAAACGTACCAGTTACAAACAAATCAGCGATTATCAGCACTCTATCAAATATCGATAACTGTCAAACATTTAGTTTTACATTACATATACAAAATATAGATATATCATTCAGCAGTGTCAATAAACATGCACAAGTCTCAAAATGTGTTCATATGCGAATTCATCACTAGAAAATGGTGAAAGATAAACTCATGTTGCACCAGGAGCTCCACAGCACATAGATACATACAAAAAAGACTGGAATCTGCTACACTAATAAACACACTACAGCTAGGGAGTTTGACTACGCAGTGGCTGGGCCGTTCGTTCCAGCAGCTGATGGTACACTGAGCTGACTGAAGTGATGCTGAGCTAACTGGGCCGCCTCCACACCTATGTTGAAGACCGGGTGAATCATCCTCTACAAGACAGAAAAATGGGAACATTTTTATTTTTTTCTGTGAAGAAAATTTTAGATTGGATAATAGGGCAGAGAAACATTTTACACTGCATAATTATCAGGGAATATAAACAAGAAACTCATGACAATGACATAACACACTCCAAAAGCATAAAATAAGTTTGATTTTCTTATATAAAAATTTTAACGCTAGATCTACATTTTGTAAGATCAATCAATTAGTATTATCTTATGATACCGAAAAACATACAACTTCATTCAATGGTGTTCCTATGACAACGTCCTGGCGGAGTTTACCCTCAGCGAAGTGCTGAGCTACAGACAGACCACTGAGGCAGTAACAGGTGTGGTAGTAGTCTCGTGGTCTACAGGGTGGCACAAAAGTGAATAGCAGTTCATATCAAACTAGACGTCAAGGCCTAAAGATGCCTTGGAGGCATTTCGGTGTGATGAATAATTTATAATACTAGATATCGACGAAAATGAAAAATGTCGACAAATTTCGGGTCAAGGTCAAAGTTCATCCATAATACCCGCTAGACATGTTTGTCTAGGGCGACGAGTCCGATAATACCATCCGTTTCGCTCTACGACGCACCGTTTCCGAGATATCGACGAAAACAAAAACTGCCGACTCGGCAAAAAAATTTCGGGTCAAGGTCAAAGTTAATCCATAATACCCCTTAGACATGTTTGTCTAGGGTGATGAGTCCGAAAATAACGTCCGTTTCGCTCTACGACGCACCGTTTCCGAGATATCGACGAAAACGAAAAATGGCGACTCGGCAAAAAAATTTCGGGTCAAGGTCAAAGTTCATCAATAATTCCCCATAGACATGTTTGTCTAGTGCGACGAGTCCGAAAATAACGTCCGTTTCGCTCTACGACGCACCGTTTCCGAGATATCGACGAAAACGAAAAATGCCGACTCGGCAAAAAAATTTCGGGTCAAGGTCAAAGTTCATCAATAATTCCCCATAGACAGTTCATCAATAATTCCCCATAGACATGTTTGTCTAGTGCGACGAGTCCGAAAATAACGTCCGTTTCGCTCTACGACGCACCGTTTCCGAGATATCGACGAAAACGAAAAATGCCGACTCGGCAAAAAAATTTCGGGTCAAGGTCAAAGTTCATCAATAATTCCCCATAGACATGTTTGTCTAGTGCGACGAGTCCGAAAATAGCGTCCGTTTCGCTCTACGACGCACCGTTTCCGAGATATCGACGAAAACGAAAAATGTCGACTCGGGAAAAAAATTTCGGGTCAAGGTCAAAGTTCATCCATAATACCCCTTAAACATGTTTGTCTAGTGCGACGAGTCCGAATATAACGTCCGTTTCGCTCTACGACGCACCGTTTCCGAGATATCGACGAAAACGAAAATTGCCGACTCGGCAAAAAAATTTCGGGTCAAGGTCAAAGTTCATCCATAATACCCCTTAGACATGTTCGGCAAAAAAATTTCGGGTCAAGGTCAAAGTTCATCCATAATACCCCTTAGACATGTTTGTCTAGTGCGAAAAAAATTTCGGGTCAAGGTCAAAGTTCATCAATAATTCCCCATAGACAGTTCATCAATAATTCCCCATAGACATGTTTGTCTAGTGCGACGAGTCCGAAAATAACGTCCGTTTCGCTCTACGACGCACCGTTTCCGAGATATCGACGAAAACGAAAAATGCCGACTCGGCAAAAAAATTTCGGGTCAAGGTCAAAGTTCATCAATAATTCCCCATAGACATGTTTGTCTAGTGCGACGAGTCCGAAAATAGCGTCCGTTTCGCTCTACGACGCACCGTTTCCGAGATATCGACGAAAACGAAAAATGTCGACTCGGGAAAAAAATTTCGGGTCAAGGTCAAAGTTCATCCATAATACCCCTTAGACATGTTTGTCTAGTGCGACGAGTCCGAATATAACGTCCGTTTCGCTCTACGACGCACCGTTTCCGAGATATCGACGAAAACGAAAATTGCCGACTCGGCAAAAAAATTTCGGGTCAAGGTCAAAGTTCATCCATAATACCCCTTAGACATGTTCGGCAAAAAAATTTCGGGTCAAGGTCAAAGTTCATCCATAATACCCCTTAGACATGTTTGTCTAGTGCGACGAGTCCGAAAATAACGTCCGTTTCGCTCTACGACGCACCGTTTCCGAGATATCGACGAAAACGAAAAATGCCGACTCGGCAAAAAAATTTCGGGTCAAGGTCAAAGTTCATCCATAATACCCCTTAGACATGTTTGTCTAGTGCGACGAGTCCGAAAATAACGTCCGTTTCGCTCTACGACGCACCGTTTCCGAGATATCGACGAAAACGAAAAATGCCGACTCGGCAAAAAAATTTCGGGTCAAGGTCAAAGTTTATCAATAATTCCCCTTAGACATGTTTGTCTAGTGCGACGAGTCCGAAAATAACGTCCGTTTCGCTCTACGACGCACCGTTTCCGAGATATCGACGAAAACGAAAAATGCCGACTCGGCAAAAAAATTTCGGGTCAAGGTCAAAGTTCATCCATAATACCCCTTAGACATGTTTGTCTAGTGCGACGAGTCCGAAAATAACGTCCGTTTAGCTCTAGGACGCACCGTTTCCGAGATATCGACGAAAACGAAAAATGCCGACTCGGCAAAAAAATTTCGGGTCAAGGTCAAAGTTCATCCATAATACCCCTTAGACATATTTGTCTAGGGCGAAGAGTCCGAAAATAACGTCCGTTTCGCTCTACGACGCACCGTTTCCGAGATATGCAGGATGCCTCAAGGATGACTCAGCAAAAAATTATTTCGACCTCTAGGTCAAAGGTCGTTTGAGGTATCGATCCCAAAATCAATAGGGTTCTTCCCTGGTGATATATAAACCTCCGTGCAAAATTCTGCAACTTTTGCCTGAATATTTTTTGAGTTATCGTCCGGAAACCAAGTTCCTCGATTTCATCCTCACGGACCTCACGGACCTCGGAGCCGGATCAAAAAAAAAAGTACACCCTAGAGATGTTTGTCTAGGGCGACGAGTCCGAAAATAACGTCCGTTTCGCTCTACGATGCACGGTTTCTGAGATATGCAGGAAGCCTCAAGGATGAATCAGCAAAAAATTATTTTGACATCTAGGTCAAAGGTCGTTTGACGGATCGATCCCAAAATCAATAGGGTTCTTCCCTGGTGGCATATGAACCTCCATGCAGAGTTCTGCAACTATTGCATAAATATTTTCCCAGTTATCGTCCGGAAACCAAGTCTCAAAATTAGCCTTGATTTCATCCTCACGGACCTCGGATCCGGCTCAAAAAGAATAGGGTTCTTCCACATATCATTTCTGACTTGTGGTGAAAATTTGACAAGGATCCGTCAAGGCAATCTAAAGTTATCGTCCGGAAACCAAAAGTGGCGGAAGAAGAAAAAAAAAAAAAAAAAAAAAAAAAAAAAATTCTGCTAAAACCATAAAGGCATTTCTGCCGAAATGCCTTAATTCACAATCACTACAAGAAGGCACAATATTTGAGTAAATATCAGTACATATGGAGTAAACATTAGTATTTATAAATCATATTACAGAGTCATGATCTGCACAGTATGGGACCTAATAAATCAGAAGAAATCGGTAATAAATCGGTGGATACATATCACTTGTCCTTGTACTCACTTTCCAGGTTTATCAATCAGACCACCTCCCGTGTGTTGACAGCATATTAAGATATACTCCTGCAGTGCTTCTGTATTAAATAAGAAAATAAGAAGCAACTCAGGTATATTCTACAGGTAACTGTCAATGATACAAACAAATAACCAGATGAAGACTCACCCTGGTGATACAGCCATCTTTCTGTGCTGAGTACATCGTCACCTACAAAACCACATGGAATAACTCATTGTAAAATAACGTCTGCAACATTTACACATCCCCTAGCAACCATTTCACTGGGTAGTCATCAACAATTTTTGCTCAAATGTAAATGTATGAGTATTGATATGTTATTGTACTTGATCTCACTCCAGCCTGCCAGTCATAACCATGGTAACACACCTTCCTCAGAGAGCACCATGTGTAGGAGTGGGAAGGCTCCACCCTGCCAGAAAGAGTAGCAACCATCGACAAGCTTGTTCGTACGACCTTGGAAACCTCCCTCATATGACATCTGGCGCGAAGTTGTCCATCGCTACATATACATTTGTACCAAAGGGAGGAATTAATGTCATTCTACTATAACCAGTATGTGTCAAAGAACAAATCTATACAAAAAGGAAATGATTTCTGGAGTTCAGTTGCATACATTTCTCTTGAACATTACTTCACGATGTTGTATTAATGATGTACATGTATCTACATAATACTATTAATTTAATTTTCAACATATACAAGCAGAAAATATTGCACAAATTTTGAAATACAAATGTTATTCATGAGATACACATACCAGCAGTGCGTTGATGTCACAGAGATGCTCCCTGCCGAGGAGTACGAGAGCGGCCAGGCCACAGAAGGAGTAACCGCCGTGGGCCTCCATCCCCGGAGCTCCCCCGAACCCGCCCTCGTATGTCTGACACCTGTACAGTGAGTGGGTACAAGTGTGTGAACTGCTATCATGGTCGCGAGCATGATGTAATATTTTACTATGATATGATATGGTCAGAACCCCATCCTATCAGGAGTTATAGTGTACATGTACAAATTAACACATTTGTTTTTTACTCTTTTACCTATGTGTTGTACAGGGATGATACTGTATCAGCACTCATATATTGCAAAGAAATTATCACATAAATATATACAGATGTACCTGACAATCCACTCTGGTGTGCCATCAAACATCTCCGGGGTTGTGATGTTGGTAAGTCGTGCTGCGCTTGCTGCACAGTATGTGCCCCTGAAGACATGAAAATATGCAGATGTACATGTACATCAAAACTTCATGGCATCTGAATACTAGTACATTGTATGCCATGAGTCTTTGCAGAAACAGATAAATACGTGTACGATAACCACAAATTCCATTTCCTGACATGATTAGACTGTTTAAGCTTATTCGTATAGTTAAGTCCTTTTTTTATCTACATCAGCAATAACAGAAGTGTATTCCCCACCTGATGTCGACTTCTCCACCATCATGCATTGTGTAACTTCCGTCAGACTGGTGCATGGATGTCAGAAACCTCTGTAAACTTGGTCTGAGAATGGAAGCGGGACAGCAAGTCATGACGTATCATGCCCAACCACAGATCAAAGCATAACATGATAGCAGGGTAATATTAGGATTATGTTTTTGATAATCATACAAGTGTCATATCACTCTCTTTATGTATTTCTGCTACTGCTTACAAAGTACTACATTACTGAGACAGAATTTACCTGTCTATGACATTGAAAGCCTGCTCAGTACCCAGTGTACAGAGAGCATTGACAGCAGCATAGGTCGGGGCAAGGTGAGCAAACTGGCCTGGACCTCCTGGAAGTGACAAAGTCAATGTGATTTAATAATACAGCATACACATACAAAGTCATACATGTGAAGGAGAATTAACTAGGATTTCTAAAAGGAACAACTAGTATTGCCATGGAAAAAGCTACATTAAAGTCATGGCAGTGAGAATTTAATCATATTCTACCTGCAAATCCACCGGTTTTACTCTGGCACTTTCCCAGGAATGTCGCAATTCTGGAAGTTAGGAAATGAACAGTCACGCGTGTATTTTATTAAACCACAGGCTTTTCCCGAACACAGGAAAATTTTTCGCCTGAAATATCATCTGATCTTTCAGAGAACATGCATAAAATGAGGCTTTCCGCTCGCAGACACTCACTGTGAGGACAGCTCTTCTGAGATGGTGATGTCGAGAAGGTGCATGCTGTGAACTATCCAGTAACACAGCCATGGTCTGCTTGCGTCCAAACACTGTCAGAGAAAATTGTATAACAAAAAAAACATATTTTTAAAATGATAACTGTGACTAGCTGGAGTGTGGTAGGAACTATACGATAAATATGGAATTCCCCACATTACATAAATTTTCAAACATTCACTATCAAACTACTGGTACTGATGTGGCGGAATGTGTTTACTTAAGTTTTGAGATCTGCCGTACTGACAAAAATACAGAAGTACATGAAGCTTCATGGAATATCTTTTATGACAGATGCTCTTTGGAAGTGTATATTGTGTGTACATGTTTGAACAGTTTAATATTGAAAAAATGTCTTTTTGTAATTTGTGCTATAGGCTTACTAGTACCTCGTAGGATTCAGAGAGATGTCTTATTCCTTTGTTGAGGAAGATTTCATGTCTTCGCCGATGTAATTCTGGAATACTTTAAATTAGTACAGATTTCATTTTCTGGACTTTTCCATGTTATTTATCATAAAATTGGGCATCATTGACCATCGAGACTATTGATATAAAATTTAGAATTTATAGCAAGTTTCTCCTAGCAATGGCACAATTTTGGCCAGTCATAAACTCCAAAGTCTATTAACATAGTCAACAAAAATATGCCAAGTGTCACGAATACTTACTCTGTTTCAATGTCAAGTAGATTCTTGAAGTAGATGTACAGCTTCTCCACTGAATCCTCAACTTTTCTCTGTAACATAAAGAGGAATCTTTTATGAATCTATAATCACATGTATTCACACAAACTACACTAGCCAGTAGCCACGCTTGCCACGGTTCATTCGATCATGATGATGATCGAATGAACCGTCGCAAGCATGGCTAAAACTACACGTACACTGAACAAAACATTCCGCGACATCACATTCTGTCCATTGTAATGGTACAACTGTGTCCTGTTTTTATGAGTATTCCATCAATAACTGAAATATATGGCTCAATCACCCATGGGGCAACAGAAATCTCAGCTTGGATGGGCAAGCAGGCCTTCCTACCTGTCTATAGACTATAGGACATGTAAGTGCAGGATTAAAGTTCTATGATTCAAGATTTGCCCAGTATGAGTCGAGTCAAAGTACCATCGTGCGCTGACTTGCACTTATATTTCACATTTACTTTGAGTATGTGAGGTGGTAACAGTGTGTACTGGCACACCAGCTGGACATTCAATCAGGTAAAGTAACATCACCATGAGAGTGTAAAACAACATGGGACGTTACTTCCCACAGACAATCAATTTGGCAGAACTGAGGCACTCAATAATTTTGATGTTATTGTGGCTTAGTGCATATTTATCAGTGTGTATATGGTTGTGAAATGTTGAACACCAATTGTCAACTGAACCGCTGTACACATGACATATGTTAAAATCTAGATCATAGACTAGACGAATAAATTAATGTCAACCACTAAGTGGGCGATAATGCAAGATTTTCGCATTTTATCGGTATTTTATACAGGATTCTCAAAGTACAACACATAAAAAACATTTTCTCAAGTATGGTGTATTGAACCTGTTCTGCCAACGAATCTGTTTCGATGTTATCTGTTTTAGTTCTATTCGTTCTGAATTTTGATTCTGCACAGCGAAAATCGGTCGCCATTGCTAACATATGGTGAGCCTAATCAGAATTGTAAAATAGGCTCAGTTCCAATTCCACATTCTAGGGCAGATTGTTGAACGAAATTTGAAATGATACAAATCGTATTGATCGAAGTTGATCTTTATTCTGCTAATATATAATATCACAATTAAAGTAAGTTAAGCCTATAACCTATGTTGCACAAGGCAACGTTAATAATCAGTGCAAGAAAAAAGGAAAGGGGAATATAGGGAAAATGCGACATGTAGTCATATTCTACTGATCCTATTACCAAAAATATATATGTAATGTCAATCCTTCTTCAGCTTTGGTGTTGTTTATATATTTACGTAAGTGTGCATGTAGATGTGGGTCATAGGCCTATATAGCAACCATATGGCTGATTGACGTAGGCCTACAAGTAGACCTGGGAATTCGATATCCCATTGTCAGGTTTTAAAGTCCCACAAATGTTCCCAGATCTTATACGTTACATACAGTAACACACCAGATCAAAAGATGTCAAGATCCATGTAAGAATACACCAATGGTCCCGGACGGTCAATGAATGCTCGTCATCTCGGACCAACTCGGACAACCCCAGACTGAGCACAGCAGCGCTATGTACAGATGTATGTGGAGGTCGAGGTGATGGTATTTTGGGTTATCAGTGGTTCTGATTTTTTACATTCCTTCTTGATATTAGAAGAACCCAACGCTTTTCAAATTGAAAAATCCAATGATTCCATTTTCACACGAGAGTGTTTCAAGATTAATGACGAACAATGTGCTGTTTAACAAAATGGAAAATACAAGTAATTCCGGAATCCTAAACCTAGACAAGTCTGTCTTGGAGATAAGATAGGCATAGGGCCTATGTATGGTAACCTTACCATCCGCACCCAATCAAAATTAACCGCTGTGTTGATTTTACCCTAGCATAATGGTACATGTACCTAGATATTGGAATCGGGTGAGATCTGCAGATTTACAAATCTATACCAATGATACTGATATTGGCATGTATTATCATGACTTTGACAATGATGAATTGACTTAATATAGGGGTGGGTGAAGTGTAGCAATAGTATTCAAATTTAAAGTACAAATAAAGTACTCATAGTTGCTCCTTATATTTAGCTTAATTCATAAAAAAAACTTCATTATGTTCCACAGCTCTGTATACACATAATATAGCCCGATGAGGATGGCCGATGGGATTACAGTTTCGGGTGTTGGTACGGGTATAGATTTGTTTGGAGTTTTCAAGGATCGAATTTTGAAAACTCATCATTTGAATAATTATACTAACCTCCCCCTATTTAACTTGTTGTAAACTTGTATGACCATGGCACAAGATATCCCCCTATGAACATGATAACAATGTGCATGTATAGTTGTCACAAATATATACAAATAAACCAATGCGTGGTTATATATAGGCCTACACGCGTACATGTAGGCTGTATACACGAGCATATGGAACTACATGTATATTTCCATGGTACGAGCTTTAGGGCACATGACGGTAACCCGTTCAACTAACTTAGGCATTATGAAGTGAAACTATTGTGAAATATCACCTCATATAGAATATTCCTATGCCAGATTTCTGAACGAGTGTTTATATCTATCTGAAAGAATGTACACTGCTGGGAAATAACCAGGTTTTCGAGGCACTTGTTAGCATTCTGTTGAGGAGCTGAGGAAGCAAATGGGCTTTGCATTGCCATCAGCACCCGAAATTTTGTAGCCTACATCTGGCCTACGTACGTTAGTCGATGAAACAAGCATAATGGTTAGACTGGATTTTTAAAAAAATGCTTTGGACCTTCGAAGTAAGATCATTTAACATTGAGTTGAATTGTATTTCTTATTGTAGCTCAATGTAGCTTATTAAACTGCGAACACCCTTGATAAATATTAAGAATGTACAAATAGCATTTCCATAATATTCTCATTCACTCATATTATCGCCCATTGCCAGTTGTCAAATCAATATTTCAATGAAACCTGTTGTGTTTTTGGTTGTTGTTCTGTTAGTTTTCCTCAAAAATGGTTCAAACTGTGCAAATATACAGACAATTACTGTGGCTACATATAACACGTGGAATATCATGTTCAACTGGAATGTCAGAAAGTTTAGGATTGCACAAATGGTAAATATCCTCCAATATCGCTCAATATAATTGCCTGGAATACACGCACACAGTAATTTAACACCAAATTCTAAGGGTATGTGGGCTCCGATCGCCACAGCATGCGACCGCCTACCAGGGCAAATTTTTGTGACCTAATGATTGGTTTTCAGTTTTATATCAATATTTTTGTATTGACATCAAAACCAAGTGGTTGTCTAGTACATGTACATGTATGATAGTATCATGGTAACTGATCATGTCATGTATTTTCATATGTAGCAAGAGCCCCAGGGAGAACAGTGTTATACACTGACCTGAGTAAAGATGCAGAATTAATAAATGAATAAATATAAATAAATAAATAAATAAATAAACAGCCATGAAGGTTATGATGAAGCAGATCTAGGGTTGGGGTAGTTACATCGCAACCCTCGATGTATTATTCACTATATATTGTTTTATCCTTGTAGGTATTTTTAAAATTTGCATGTTCAATGATAGGATTTTGATTCTCAATCTCTGCAGGTGAGAGAAGTGAATCCACATGTGATAGCATTCCAAGAGCTCAGGTCTAGTTCTGCCACCACAGTCGCACACGAGGATGATTACAGTCAGCTCTCAGATCTACAATCACTGTTGCCGAACTACAGATGGAAGCAGTATGCCGTGGCCCACAGTGTCTCTCCAGTTCTTGACTCATACATCACACAGTGGGACCGAGAAGGTTGCTCATATATATTTTGTGTTCAAACAATAAAATACAGTTGATCTGAATAGTTTGTATATTCCATACCTGGGCAAGTATATAATTTAAGTGTTATCACATATTAGTACAATTTAGAAACCTGAAACTGTTCAGATAACTATGCAGAATATCTTGATATTCTGTGAAACATATCAGTTCGATATCCCCCATCCACTGTTTCACTCTTTGGAATAGCAATATTTCTATCAAAATCTCACGATTCTCTATGATATTCAGGTATTGGCATTCTCAGTCGATTGCCAATTGTGCGTCATGAGGTTCAGAACCTGACTTCACATCAGAACAGGGACAAGAACAGTAGAGTGGCACTACACGTCCAGGTGTTACTGGACCAGTCGTACCACCCTGACACGGCCCAGGTGGTCAATATCGCAGTGGTCCACCTCTCCTACGACAGGCAGGAACAGTGCAGCAATGCTCTGCAAATCTACCAATATATCCATGGTATGTACTCTATTCATGGGTCATGCCTATAATATACACAGTGTACATTATGATAATAATCAGTCTTCAAGTGTTAGAGTTACTTTACTGTAAATTTGTTTGCGTATGCTGCACATATGCAGAGAAAATCTTATTATCAGTGGAAACAATGATGAAAAACAAATAACTGAATTTGTATTTGGATAGTAGCAGCATTGATTCAACCCTTGCTAGAGTATTTCCTTCAGGGCCTCATAAGAAATGTAATATTTCACGTTCCTCAATAACTTGTATACAGAAAGACGTCACAAGAAATCAGTTGTCCTTGGTGACTTCAACACCTATAAGAACTTTGAGTCTCCACCTCTGATCTTCACACGACGAATGGATCCTCAGTCACACGTCATGGGTCTACAGTGCAGCTCTGATATACATGAGAATCTTGTGAAGCTAAAAGCCCAGCGACAGATCCTATATGACGATGCATGGATGAGTGTCAACCCTGACAAACAGGGCCTCACCTTCAGTAATATGGTATGACCCTATGTATGTTGTGAAACCACTATGTGTATCTGATATGCATCCCTTTAGTGGTTGAATAATCGTGCAGATACTTGTATCTATGTATAGCTATTTCTGACACTTAGACACAAAAATCATAATCTTTTGCTGAAATGTTCATCATGTTCATTTTGTGTTACAGCCCAAGCCAGGTCTCGAAAGCCGTCCAGACAGGATTCTCTACAGCTCGAAGGAGCTCCATGCAACGTCCGCAATGTTGACCGGTTATGGCTCAACTTATAGAACACACTTCTTCCGGCAAGTTGTGTGGAACAGGATGCTGGCGGTGTGGGGTGCCGCGTATGACAGTTACTCAGGACGACAGGGGCGGTCCTGTGCGTATGACTGTGGTCCGCACGCGTACTGTCGCTGTGGTATCTGCGTCAGTGGCGGTGACACTAATGCCTGCGACTTGCCGCTCTGTCAGGAGTGTACGGCCTGGACCTACTGCACCATCCTTGTTTTCCTTGGAATCCTGACCTTGTTGGTGGCTCAGCTCATCTTCGGAGTGCTCCAAGTCATGCTTGCCATGAACAGGAGAGGACGGGCGCACGGTGGCGGGACTTCCAAGAAAAACTGTCTCTGTTGCAATATCTGCCTCTGTGACCCTGGAATGTTCTCGGACATTTCCTCAAGGGTCAGAAGCATGAAGCGTAGACGGTTGTGCAGGATTTATCCAGTGCTTCGACTTCCCCCAATGTTACTTGTTATTGTATCAGTGGTTATGATATTTTTGTGTGGAGAATTTGCATTGCACGTATTCACTGATGCAATCAATAATATTTATTCCATTACTCCTGAAGAACTAAACCCCTCCGATCATCTGATGCTATTTGCTGATCTTCACATTAAGACTGGAATAGCAGAGGACATGTAGCATACTATACTACCTATTATTTTCCATCATTATAAGGGTACAAAAATGTGTTCAATTTATGAAGTTCATAAAGTTCCAGCTTGTTGTAAAAAATGCCTTGTAGCTAGATCTAGAGAATACGAATGTATCCACTGGACATCTAAAATTATACCTGTATGAGTGAGATTATTTACAATGACTGTTGGTACTGTACATGTATTGTATAGGGTTTTGTGATACGTATGGTTTGTGGCATCCTAAGTTATTTGTTATAGCCCTTTTGCAGTTTTGATGTTTAACACTTGAAAACAAAGTACTATTAGAATTGCATAACAATGTTGATACATGTGTAATGTTACAGCCTGTGATCCTGGACCCAGCTAGTATCATTCCAAGACTAATATACTATATGTTAGAATATTGTTACTGCTGGTCAGTTCGATAGTCTCCATTTAGTAATAATCTGATGGTGGAAAAATACATGTATGACCAATCTGAGAAATATGTGTATTTATGTGCATAATTTTACTGATTCGTGAAAGCTACATATTTTGTGATTTTACTGATATCTTCTATTAAAGTTTTATTATAGTTTTTGTAAACATTATTGGCTATAACTATAGGGTGTAATTGTTGTTTCACAAAGAATGATGGCTGTAGTGGTATCATGGGTATTGTTGATGTTTTTTTGAGGGTGAATAAAGTGATTAATGAAATTCACTCTGCAACATAATGCTTTTATTTTTTTCAATACAATTTATAAAATTTGAAAACATATGATTATTGGGCTTTTTGGGGAAACTTTGTACCTCAGACTGATTTGGAAGGATTTATTTTCTCACTGTAACATGGTCTTGCCCTATTTATGGCCTTTTTATACACTGTATGAATTGTACAGTTCTGGTGTTGTCACGTAAACATTGTTTTATTTTACTGTCAAGTGACACATACGCATCACATTTCCACTAATCAAGACACGCCACATCCTACATCCACCCAAAACTAGCATACATTCACACTTCTAGGCCGCCGTTTTGGAGAGTCTGGTTTAATAATTAGAAGATATCGAGTATTGGACTATTGTGAAAGGATTATTAGCAACTATGATACTTACGTTGATGAATTGGACTAGTTAGGACAGGGTTGACTTTTGGACAGGACATTGTCTAAAACCTGTCCAAAACACTTTGGATGTCCAAAAGTGGCATTCAGTGTCCATAACTGCCATAATACAAATTTTTACTGCAAAATACTTATGCAATGACTTTGGGCTGACTTTCTTTCCAGTGTCATCCTCTTCCCAAACTGACAAGTGTGGGGCAGTGAGCTGGGTCATGTCTACATTTGTTAGTGAGAGCTCTCCTCTGAGCTGTAGTCTTGGATCTGGGACTCGTCAGGTACATTCTATAGAAATTTATCCAGAGCCCTCTTGAACTGTTCTGTTGAGCAGTTTGTCAAGTTTCTGATGTCCCTCAGTCATTGAATGTTGAATACTGTAGTGTTGAATAGTCACGACCCTCTGATGGCAAGGGAATCATGTCTAATTCTTTGGACTTGTCGAGCAGATTTGTTGGATCCTTCTCCAAACCAGCCGGTTTACTGCGTCACTGTAAAAGATGAGGTTGCTGAATTCTGACAAGTTTTTATTTTCACTTGGTAGATTTCCCATCATATAGTGGTCTGAGAATATTGTCTTGGTTGCCTGAATGCTGTTGATGGGTTGTTGGGTGAAGATCAAATCCAACATGTTCCCAACTCTGTGGGTGACTTTTGTCCACTTGCTGGAGGAGAAAGAAGTTATGAGTTAACTAATTTAACTCCTTCAGCACGGTTTGTTCACTTGTGGGTGCTCAAGGCAGTATCTTCCCTGTCGACCAGTTTATGTGTGGCAGGTTGAAGTCCCCAACAAGTTGAACATCGAGTGTCCGTGATGAGAAACTGTTGAGGGTTTCGCTGATTTTGCTCAACACCTCCCTGAATTCCTTGTTTGTTGATCGTTGACTGTTGTTGGCTCCATCGGGTGACCTGTATACACACAGTGTAGCATCAAGTTTGTTTTTTCTATGTGAAGTCCGATTGCTACAATGAAGCCATTTGTGAACTGCGGGATGGGCTGTGTGTGAATTGCCAGGTCGTTCCTCATGGCTGCACCACCACTGCCTCTCCCTTGAGACGGTTTTGACGAAAGAGAGTGTAACCATCCACTTCCGATTCGGGATAACAATGCTTATGTAGCCAAGTCTCTGTTAGAGCCATACAGATTTTGTCCGTGTTCATGCAATAGATCATTGATGTATGGCACCTAATTACTGCACCAACCCCCAATTGCACCAGCTCGGACACCCCTCCCCCATCCTGCTGAGTAAGGAAGAATAAGAGATTTCAAGGGCAATAGTACAAGTTGTACCATCAGCCTGAATGTACATATGGAATGTTTCAATACCATACATGATACAAGCAGTAAGGAGTTGTACATGTATATTGTTGCACATGGGTACGCACGATCACTCCACCATGGACTGTCACCCTGTTGATGCGCGACCAATCATGATCATTGCATCAATACCAATGCACTCATCAAGTCAGCCAGATTCAGTGCTATATTGCCCAATACAGGTGAGCGAGTGCTTGTTCGGCACCGCGCTCCTCAGTGCCTCAAGCGCCAATGACGCACCAAAGACAGCCGCTGCATTTTACCCAATCGCTGACCGCCTTCGTGATTGAACCAACTCAGTTCCGGTCCCAGGTCTGCAGATCCTGCCACTTTGGCGACCTCATGACGCCAGCCTACACATTCGCAACAACCCTGCACGAGAGACCACTCCGGTGAGTCGCGCCAACTGCACTGCACCAAACACTGGCACAACAGGTACCACTGTGATGCTTCACCCTCGACGATGAGGAGTCGACTCAGAGCGTCCAGCCATGTGGGTCTATGCCACTCGCGGCACACATGCAACACTGCTCATTCTGAAATGACAGCTCTTCGATTATGGTATGTCCAACCTTGTAGGTCTTTGCCACTCGCGGCAACACATCCAACACTGTCCATGCTAAGTTTCTAGCCACATGACATTGGTGTGTGGATCTCAGATGCTCTGCATTGCAGGTCAATGTCACCTGTGGTGGCACATCCAACGATCACTCCAGCCATCCAGCCCCATCCAGCGCCGTTCATGTCAGTTCTGACCTATCTGACCGTACACGATAACGGAGCTACCACCGTGCCGCTTCACCTTCCACTTGATGATGATAAGTCAACCCAGAGCATCCAGCTTCGTGGGTCTATGCCACTCGCGGTGACACATCCAACACTCTATGCGCCGAAATCCAAGCCACATGACATTGGTGTGTCGATCTCAGATGCTCTGCATTGTAGGTCAAAGTCACCTGCGGCGGCACATCCAACCATTGCTCCAGCCATCCAGCCACTCCCAGCACTATCAAGTGCCGATCTCAGATACCAGTGCGACAGAGCTCCAGGTGTATGTGCCACCACCTATGACCAACTCCAGCCGCTCTGGCCATCCAGACAGGATACGACGCTCCCGACATTGGAGTACTGATCTCCCGACATGTCATCGTTGCCTCAAGTGTTGCCGACCAGCCCTGGGATCCACCAGTATACACACCACCTCAGAACGGTATACCGATCCAGACACATTACTAAATTTGACGTATAACCACCAGGCGCAATTGGGATTGCCACTCACGCTGGGCTTCAAAGAAGGTAGCCTGTCCCAGTGCATTCACAGTTTTGAACAGTTTACTGCTGCCTTCACATATACGGACATGTACATGAACAAATCTACCACAGTCCATTGGGAACTCCTTGGGAAGACTTCTGCCGATGGTTGCTCTAACTTTGGGAGCCAACGCCTTGTCACCAATCCAAATGGGAGGACTACTCGTTCATTCGCCATGACACTTTCTAGAGACTGCGTGCCCTTGAGGAATAGATCTTATTTAAACGATGTGACTCCAGTTTCGCACAAGAACACTGTTATAATGCAACTTTTTAATGGACAACCACACTTTATAGCTAATAAAATATGTGCCATGACATTTAAAGCTATAATCACTTTTAGAATTGACAAAATTTATTCATTCTGCGGTAGCTTTATTTTGTCTATAGAATTAGAAATCGTACAAATTTGGGCCTATTACGTGCCTAAATTGAGTTGCTAAATCAAGATTCAAATTCGGGCCAGTCAATCTCGCATTAATTTTTTCCTCGAAGCGGCCCGCCTTGCGGTCGAGTTCTACACACGGTCTCATGACGTCACTGGTATTGAACAGTTTACTGTCTTCACATATGGTAAAGAAAAGTATCAACAATTTATAAGTGTGGCGATTTTGCCCTAAGCACGCGGCAGGTGATTGTAAACATAAATGCCATTTATGTGGCCTTTTCGTACTTGGCCTTGTTTTGACACGCTCCGTTCGAGCGTGCGTTGCCACGGCGACGCATTGTAATTTACGCTCCAGTAAACTATAACAATGGATCGATTAGACCTCGCGTGCGCCCTACAGCTTGTGGTGTATTACATATACACTGGAAGCGACTCGATCGAGGAGATTGTCCGAGAGAGAGTAACTAGGACGCACGCAAGGTTCGCCATGAGCTTTGCGTTCCCTGGTTCTGAGTATAGTGGGCTCCTAGAGCCCTGGGGACGATTTCCATGGGGAGGCCCGGGCTGGGAGAGACAAGTTGCTGACTCGGGGGCGCAAGCCCTGTGGATCGCCAGTTCTCTCCCTTCCCGGGACGTGTGACATAGGCTCTGGCCAGCATGTCGGACTGTACGGGGTTCCGTCCCCGAGGCAGACCGCGGCTCGCCAGGCCCCGCCAGTTAACACCGTGGTGATGAACCAGTTTCTGAACGGTGTCCGTAGGCCTGGGAGTGTCGGGTGGGCTGTTACCTGGTTACCGTTAATGCTGAAGTAGTTACCGTGTCCGCAGCGACCTCCGGTGAGCGGCGCCGCCGCAAGGATCCGGAATAGCGGATGCGCGTCCGCAAGGACTCGGATGAGAGAGGACTATCCTCGAGGATCCCGAAGAGCAGACGGTAGTCAATAACTTTACATAAGGTTAGTAACTTCCTATATTAAAGCAATGCAGGTGATCCTAAAAGAGTAGGCCTTTATAACACCATCGGTGCTCATGGTCATGTCTGTAACATGTTCTGTCTGTATCATTTTTTATTCACACGTATCTCATGTATAATATTTGTCTGTATGTTGGTTATTATGTACCCTGTACATTTACGCCAATAAACTTGATTGATTGATTGATTGATTGATTGGTATTTGTCTGGATACTATGGCAACCGGCAATGTAGACAGGTCGATCATTCTCTATCCACTGTTTTCATGCACGATTAACGGCAATTTTCTAAGTATCTGTTGTCGAACTGTGCATATTTCTTATATATATTCCTGACTATCTCGAGATGTACTTTCAAGTTTGACTGACAAACAAGGATGCTAATTTTGACTGATTTTAAAATTGATTCCAACTTTAATTCATACATTGGGGCTTTAAATGCTGCCACTTTGGCGTTGAGACCGAATCATAACAGTTCCTAAGGGATACTCTGACGATGAAGCATCCTCTGATGAGCTCCCATACACCACCAACCAGGCTACTGCTCATTCGTCGTCAACACTAGACCAATTTGCCGCCTACTATGACGCAGCCGACAGGTCAGGGGCTGAGTCAGTGGTCTGATCAGTTATCTTGTCTCACTCGGTCGAACATACAGGTGTGGAAACTATGGAAACCCATAGGTGATATGTGCGGGGAAAAAAATTGGTGTTTTTTTTTCTAGTAAAAACCTTGCACGTTCGAACGTAGAAGTTCAAAGCTACTCGGTTCGCACGTGGAAGCATTTAGCGCTATCACGTTCGCACGTGGTAACTTTAAAACTTATCACGTTCGCACGTAGAAAGGTTTTAGGCTTCCACGTACACACGTAGAAAGTCCAAAGCTACCACGTTCACACGTGGAAACAATATATGCTTTCACGTTCGCACGTAGAAACTTTAGAACCTATCACGTTCGAACGTAGAAAGATGTAGGTTTCCACGTTCACACGTAGAAAGTTTCAAAGCTACCACGTTCACACGTGAAAGCATTTATACCTTTCCACGTTCGCACGTAGAAAGATTTAGGTTTCTACGTTCACACGTAGAAAGATTCAAAGCTACCACGTTCACACGTGAAAGTATTTGATGCTACCACACCCAAATCTTTGCACGTGCGAACGTGGTAGCTCCTGAAGTTTCCACGTGCGAACGTGGAAGCGTTAGATGCTTCCACGTGTGAACGTGGTAACCTAGGACGCAATAGCCTCACCTATGGGCTTCCGTAGGAAACCTCCAGCAAGAAGTAGAACTCCTTGATGAGATACAGGGGTCTCGGTGGCGCTTGTTTCCTCTCTCCTTGCTGTCCGCCAAGGGACAGTTGTTTGACAGGTAGGTTGATGGCAGTGTCCTAGTAGAGATGCATCAATTATTCATCACCTTCGTATGGTTTGATTACGTCATGTTGGACGACGCGCATTTTTCGAGGATTTGACATCAGAAAGATAATCATGCTCAAAAAGAGCATTTGCAAAAAACCTTGATATACTGCTTCTCCATGCTCACTGGGACCTGCAACTACGGGAGAGTTGCCTCGATGGGACCCCCCCCCCCCCCCAATCGGAATCGTATATTTTACTCACAACGAACCACCAGCATACACCAGCGTAAAAAAATATGGAGTTCTGCGTCGAATGGCATCTGTTGAACGTCACCATGGGTTGATTCATCTAGAAACTCGAAAGATATTTGAAGATGAAATTTAACCGCAAATGATCCAAAAAAACAAAAAGCCTTCAATAAACCACCTTGCTTCCTTAATTGGATCAACAGTTATCAATCTCACTGATTTTTAGGTTACCGGACCTATGGTCCGATAACCTATTGGCATGGCGTTGCGTCCGTAGTCCGGCGTCGTCGGCGTCGGCATCGTCGGCGTCGCCGATCCACATTTTTATCTTTAAAGTCTACGATCGGATCTTTCTGAAATTTTTTCGCAAAAATACTTAAAAATATTTCAAGAGGGTCTTTTTTTTTTTCGATTTTCACTTTTTTTTTTTAAATTGCGGCCATTTTCTCCGAAAAACGGCCAATTTCTGACTTTGGCGGTCATTTTCTCAAAAACTGTTCAGACAGTTTTGAGATTTTTATTTCAAAAGATTGCTCTCACATACCTCTGTGATATGTATAAGTTTCGTTGCCCCTGAATCGCCGGTCTGCGTGTGGCGGCCATTTTCATGTTCTCGAAGGGTCCCAAATAGGACTTTCCCATGTTAAATTATCCTATGCTTTATAATGGGACACATTATGCCGAATATCTCACTTATTATTGAGATTAGAGACTAGGAATCAATTATGGACACATAGGAAATAATATTATGCTGATAATTGTCATGACCTTGAATTTGACCTTTGACCTCATTTTCAAGGTCAGAGCACAAAAGGGCTAATATCTCACTTATTATCGACTTTACAGCTTAGCAATCAATTGTGCACACATAGGAAATGATATAATCCGGATATACTGATGACCTTGAATTTGACCTTTGACCTCATTTTCAAGGTCAAAGAACAAAACGGCTAATATCTCGCTTATTATCCACTTTACAGCTTGGGACTAAATTGTGGACGTATAGGAAATGATGTATGCCGAATATTTTGATGACCTTGAATTTGACCTTTGACCTAGTTTTCAAGGTCAGGCACAAAATGGCTAATATCTCGCTTATTATTGACTTTACAGCTTAGGAATCAATTGTGGACATATAGGAAATGACATATGCCGTATATTCTGATGACCTTGAATTGACCTTTGACCTCATTTTCAAGGTCAAAGAACAAAATGGCTAATGTCTCGCTTATTATCGACTTTACAACTTGAGAGTCAATTGTGGACAGATAGAAAATGATATATGCTGAATATTGTCATGACCTTGAATTTGAACTTTGACCTCATTTTCAAGGTCAGAGTACAGAATGGCTAATATTTCGCTTATTATCAACTTTACAGATTAGGAATCAATTGTGGAAATATAGGAATTGATATATGCTGAATAGTGTCACGACCTTGAATTTAAGCTTTGACCTCATCTTCAAGGTATCACAGAACAACTTGGCTAATATCTTTTTTATTATCAAATTAACAACTTACGATTCTGTTGTGGACATACAGCAAATGATATATGCTGAATATTCTGATGACTTTTAAATTGACTTTTGATTTCATTTTCAATGTCACAGGACATAATGACTAATATCTCTCTTAGTACTGAATTTACAGCTTAGTAAGCAATTTTCAAATTCTGATTCTTCCAGCATTGGGGTAGATTCCCAACTGTTTCAATTTTTGTGAAGTATGGAATTCGGTAAAAAGATGTTCCATTTGACTCTCAGGTGAAATCTGCCAAGCTGTAACACGATATATCATTTAGCATCGAAATAATATGAGAAAAAAATCGATGTAAACGGGTTAGAATAATCAGAGTATATTGAGTGTAATAAATTAGCAAAATTAACTAGTTTATATTTTGAATAAAGCTCCCAAATGGTATATTGTGATTGCAAAATTAACATTTATCACCAACAGTTATAGTGATTTGCTCGTTAACATTGCCTAGCAAAACATTGTCTTAAAAATTGCATTATCGCTCATTTATAAAGGACAGACTGTGAACATAATCACATGATACAATGCACCTGGATTCTAGGGTCGTTTTACACTACATTGTGGGTCAAGACGGTCGGAATAGGAAAATTATTTTGTGTCGTAACTGACATCGTGCACCAGTTTAGGGAAAAATTAGCAGTTGATCAATCACAATGTAGGTTTCATTTAACATTCAACAGGTGGGGTGGTCCATTCTAGGCACCGGTCCATTCAAGGTAACTCTCTCCTACATCATGATATGTATGTGTTTACCAGAATATCGATAACTAGTGCATGTACACTCCACAGAATAAACAAGATAATTCCCCTTGTGATTCTTGCCCTTAGCATGCCCTTATGAAAGAACAACTTTGCTTTTTGGTGGGTCAGAAGCATTATCTCGGTTATAAGGGCATCTGACCGCGTGCAACACATATCAGTACATATATTGGGTATGGAATGTTCTCTGGCCACGTGGCCAACCATAGAGTGATTCGATTTATCGTTCACAATATGATACACCCCGACAGAGTTCTTAAAAGATAAATTTCTCTCAGCTTGTATTCCCAACATATTGCCGTTTTTTAGGAAACACTGAGCTTATGTAATGTATAACATGACAATATTCCATATATCCTGACAAAGATCCATGGTAATGACTGATCTTCAAGAGCAGAAATTCTTAAGTTTTTTATCTTTGATCTGATTATCCTAGATGGGGTTTGCAAGTGATGGTGCTTTTATACTCGAATATAAGAGCATACACAATGTCGATGATATATGGACACTGTTGGAACAAAATATTAATAATGATACACCATCAGACCATTTCCTGATTAATCAATGAATAATTAACCAAGTCACAGTACGTGTAGCAAGGCACGTTAGTATCCTATAGTAGGGGACGATCGATTGTAGTCTGTTTGGATCTCATGGTAATATGTGTACCTCACACGAACTCTCTCGTCAAAAGGCTGATATCACTCCAAAATATATCACCAATTGCATTTTGATTGCTATGGCAACTAGATCGAAATTTGTTGTGCAGTCTTACCGTAGGGTATGTCCATGCAAAACATTATCAAAATCGGACACCAGATAGGAGTTGTCGACCGGTCACGAGAGAATTGTCTGTGGAGGCTGCAGTGAAACCACTGTAAATTCACAGTATCCACCGTACTTCGTTCATGGGATACAAATAATATGGGGTTTGCATGGGCTCAAGATATTATGATTAATTATAGGTTTATGTGACTCAAAATGGAAAATAATATCGATACACTAGTATAATGACGTACAGCTTATTGCATGATTATGGCCAAAGAACTTAAAATCCTACATGTACGAGGTACAACTATACCTCACCAGAAAGGTACTTCATTCCCTTTTCCAATGATGCATCACATGATAGCATTTATACAGGTACTGGATCACCGAACACTATTTAATACACATACCCTGATCTTCTTGTAGTAAAACTGTGTCACAGATTTACCCTGAACCGCTCCCATTAGAAAAGTATAATATTGCTGTTGTAAATTTGTCCTTTCACGAAGAGCTGAAGATCGACAGACAATCAACAGACCTTGTTGGCAAGTGGAGTGTAGAAAACTCCTTAATTAACTATTCCTGAAATTGGCCTGCGGGCTTATGTACATTCATTTCTATTCACTCACACAGATAATTGAATACTGCACCGGCTCTTTCAGCACAAAGTGTCATCGAGTTGATAATTATGTTCACGTGATTGTAGAATACACACGTACATATTTACACGGTCATATTTGTCATGATTTTGTTGCAAAATACATAATCACTTCCTATCATATCAGCGGTCACCACTTGTTTTTCCGTTTCATCGCATGCATGATCCTGTTTTGACATGTAATAACATGTACCATTCAACCACCAGGCCTTGAGATCTCCGTACACTTTCCTCGGTATGTCTGGACTGTGCATGCGCTCGCATACGTCGCAGAACATCCTAGCCATGAGTATCTCACGACGGAGCTCAATCCAGTAGCGCTCCTTCCAGGCGAAGTAGGCGTTGTACTCGGCTGGGCTGTCGGCCAAGCGCCGGAGGTAGGCAGCCAGTTCCACCGGCTTTGGGAAGTCCTCGATGTTTATCACTGAGTGAGGCGGAGCAAACTGCGAGTAGTTGGCTCCTCCATAGACGATGGGCACGAGGTCGAAAAGCAAGACGCGGTAGAGTTTCTCGGTTGCGTAGTCGACACAGTGGCTGTTCTCGAGGGCCATCACGAAACGGTACCGGCTTTGGAACATAGTGTAGCAGCCGAGATTGCGGCCTTTGGAGCACTTAAAGGAGCCACACTTGCCGTAAACGTCGACATCGATATGTTTCTTGAGTTCTTCGACATAGATCTCGCGGTGGCCGGGTGTGCTGCAGTGACTGACGACCCACGCAATGGATCGGGTTCGTGCGGCAGGGTCAACGGGCGTGCGAAGTGGCGGCGAGTACGGATTTCTGTTGACGCGGCCGTACGGCACCCAGAAGTCGGCGTCCTGACGATGGGAGATGGTCCAGTTGATGGCCCCGTTGTAGGTCGACATGTGGCTCTTGCTCAGATACACTTGAGGCTCCAGCTGCACATAGGCATAGATTTGACCTGTGGGTCTGTGTGGGAGCGGGAAGTTTGGGATCTTTGGCCCGTGGAACATGACCAGGTCCGCTTTCTCCAACTCTGAGTGGTTCTTGGTCGTCCTACACGTGTTCACACGACACTTGTTGGTGATGAAGGGAGCCTGACCAAGTCCAAATCTGTAAGTCTCTTCAGTGAACAGTGGGTTCCAGAATAAAATGGTCTTGAGCGCTTGATTCTTGGGTATTCCTGGTGTATAATTCCTCTTGAGGTGAACGTGGTCATCACCATCCGGGCCGGAGACTCCGAAGCTGGAAACATATGGCCCGTTTACACTGTACCAATACATGTTAGGAATGCCTGCTAACAATAGAACAATTATACCCACGATGAATATATTCTTCAGAGAGCGCAGTGGTTTCAGCGACAGTTTGCAGAAAGGTCCTTTGACTTCCATTTCCCGTTATCTGAGATATATTAGCCTAAATTTCACGTGGGAAAATGCCGAAAAGCATTGACATACACACAGAATGTGATATCAGTTAATACTTTTATATATATATGCATAACTGGTACCATATATTTATAAACGTACGGTGGTTCTGAAGGGACCTATGTGTGAAAAAAATATTATCTCAAGCGCTTGACATATTATTTCGAACGCTCGAAATATCATCTCGAGTGCTCGAAATAATAAAACAATCCTTGAGATGTTATGCGCTCAATATACTACGGTGGCTCTGAAGTACGGTGGGTCTAAAGTACGGTGACTCTGAAGGGACCTATGTGTGAAAAAAATATTATCTCAAGCGCTTGGCATATTATCACGAGCGCTCTAAATGACAAAACAATCGCTCGATATATTATATTGAGCGTTCAACATACTATTATAGAGCGCTCGACTTAACTAACTCAAGTGCTCAACAAAATATAGCGAGCGCTCTACATAACAAAACAAGCGCTCAACTTGTTCATCTTGAGCGCTCGTGATAATAAGATTTATTTCTGCTCTCTCGAGTACGGTCTCGAGAACGTTTATAACTTTTTAATCAGGACTTCTGTTCAAGATCGGTTCATGGTATGCTCTTCAAATAGTATTCTCATATAAATACAGGTATCTGACCATTTCCATTTAGACATCAGTTATAGGCCTACTGCGAAAAGTGCTTGGTTTATGATGTAGAGTGCTCGCTATATTATACAGAGCGCTCACGCTATATTATAGAGCTCTCGCTATTTTATGTCAAGCACTTGCTTTAATATTCCAAGCGCTCGCAATTATTTCAAGCGCCCGAGGTAATATGTCAAGCGCTCGAGATAATATGTCGAGCACTCGAGATAATATTTTAACACAGGTCCCTTCAGAGCCATCGTAGCCACCGTAGTAGATAGCTCGATATGAGTATGTTGGGCGCTCGCTATATTATGTCAAGCACTTTGTTATTTCGAGTGCTCAAGATAATAGGTCAAGCGCTCGAGATAATATGTCAAGCACTCGAGATAATATGTCGAGCGCTCGAGATATTTTTTCAAACACAGGTCCCTTCAGAGCCACCGTACACGGGCACTCGAGATGAACAAGTTGAGCACTTGCTTTGATATGTAGAGTGCTCGTTATGATGTCGAGCACTCGAGTTAGTTAAGTCGAGCGCTCTATATGAGCATGTTGAGCACTCGACATAATATCTTGAGATAATATTTTCCACACACAGGTCCCTTCGGAGCAACCGTAATAAAGGCGAGGCTTGGCATTTGCTTGTTTTCAAAACAAATAGAACATACAAATATAAAATATGAACACAACATTGAAAGATGGAGGACTTTTTTTTAATGAACAGAACTTGCAATAACAGCCATGAAATTACAAATTTGAATAGGTAATTATAAGTTGTCCCATAAGTTGTTCTTGTATGAGTTGTTCAATACCTTTCAGTGAACAAATACAATTCCTCAAGTATGCATCATAATTATGACAACCATTATCTGATGTTTGCTGACATTTAATCAGGAGTGAGTAGCTCACCAGCTGCTACATTTTTTTTGGTAAGTGGGGATTCCAACTTCAATCATGCTCAATGAGAGCATTTGCCATGACTACTGCTTCTTCAAGCTTACTGGGACTACAAATACATGTATTGTAACTACATCATTGTATGTACAGTACGTGTCTACCTGTTACAGTATATCGATAAGTACTAGTATGTATACATGCTGTGGAAGTGAATAAAATTAATGAGTCCATAAAACAGAAATGATGAAAAAAAAAATTATTACAAAACAATAAACACATAGGCTACTTCCATTTGTGATTTTTACAATATTTCATGGTGTTGCCACTCTACACAGTACATTATATCATAATTTGGAGAGTTGAATAGGGGATAGGGATATTTAATTCATATAACGAATTTGCAGCTGGCAGAAAAATAATCAAGCCAAGTAAATATTCTATAATGTGCACAATGCAAATGTATGGACATTATTGGAACACAATAATGGTAGACCATCAGCCTATTTACTGATTAATCAATAAAGAATGAACCAAGTCACCGTACACGTAACTACTAGTATTATGTTTGCATCTAGTTTGTTCCCGTGGATGTTAACAGTCGAGTAGTACTCCCAGTATCGTAGTTGAGCAATGCTCAGACACGAAACCTATTGTTTTTGGAAAGATTGATTAATGAGTTACTTATTAAAACAATGTGAACAATCCAGTTTGGGTTCTGAGATCATTCTTTTCGGTTGCAGTTGGAAAACTGCATGTACATAAGTTTTGAAAACTTCAGGTATTCACCTTTCAACATGTATACTTATATATTGTTTCAATTGTTATTGTTGAATAAACTGATTGATTGATTGATTGATTGATTGATTGATTGATTGATTGATTGATTGATTGATTGATTGATTAATTGATGATTGAAAACAAATCGCATTGAATGTGTATACAAGTATACAGCTGATAGTTTTGTGCATAATAAATTACTATTGCTAAATAAGTTAATCTGAATTCCAGTAGTTGAGCCCACTATTGTTCAAAATAGAATTAGTTAGGTGAAAAATATTCATTGTTGGATTAAACAAGGCAAAAATGTTGTCCGGTATAAACTGTATACATGTAGTAATAATATTGATCAGTTATTATCGCTAATATCACAACAGGTAAAGAAATTCATTATCTTGGAATGTTGATCTGGAATTGTCTTGTAATTTTTGGGATTGGGTTTTGTATAATCCAACCTTGTGACAAGCTTTGGTGGAAAATATTTAGTAAGAAATAAGTTAACGAATATTTCAGATTATTACTGCATGGAATAAAAATAGATGATGCTTGACAAAATACACTGGCCTAACTGTAATTATATTTTGTCTGAAATAACATATTTTGGACAAAAGGAATGATAGGGCATCAGGAGGATAAACCCACGCAGTTGTCGGCGACCGGAAAGCGTCCAGTTATAGCATATGTTATGTATACATTATGACTCAATTTGATGGAGGAATATGAAGAGAAATATTTGAAAATGTGTCACATTTTCCCAATTCTCCACGGATACCATTGTGGAAGAGCCCAAGAGAGAGAATATACTAAAATTCTTGGGGTAAAAGCCAGTTTTGGTCTCAGCCATGAAATACGTTGACAAGAATAATTAGCCCAAGGGCTAAGATAGGTTACCGGACAATATATAATAGCTATTTTGTTTCGTGGCCTTGAAAATAAGGTCACTGGTCAACTTCAAAGTCACGAGAGTATTGCGCATACCAGTATATGATTTCCCAAGATCTCACAATTGATTACTAAGCTGTAAATTCAATGATAAAAGAGATATTAGTCATTATGTCCTGTGACCTTGAAAATGAAATCAAACGTCAAATTAAAGGTCATCAGAGTAGTCAGCATATATCATTTGCTGTATGTCCAAAATTGAATCCTACGTTGCAAAGTTGATATTAAACAAGATATTAGCCATTTTGTCCTGTGAGACCTTGAAAATGAGGTCAAAGATCGAATTCAAGGTCACGGCAATATTCAGCATATATCATTTCCGATATGTCCACAATTGATTCCTAAGCTGTAAAATCGATAATAAGGGAGATATTAGCCATTTTGTCCTGTGACCTTGAAAATGAGGTCAAAGGTCAAATTCAAGGTCATGACAATAATCTGCAGATATCATTTCCTATATGTTCATAATTGATTCCTAGGCTGTAAAGTCGATAACAAGCGAGATATTAGCCATTTTGTACTGTGACCTTGAAAATGAGGTCAAAGGTCAAATTCAAGGTCACGAGAATATTCAGCATATATCATTTCCTATATGTCCACAATTGATTCCTAAGCTGTAAAGTTGATGAGCAAGATATAAGTCATTTTGTGCTCTGACCTTGAAACTGAGGTCACAGGTCAAATTCAAGGTCACGAGAATATTCAGCATATATAATTTCCTATATGTCCACGATTGATTCCTAGTCTCTAATCTCTATATTAAGTGAGATATTAAGCGTAATGTGTCCCATTATAAAGCATAGGAGAATTTAACATGGGAAGTCCCATTTGGGACCCGTCGAGAAAATGAAAATGGCCGTCACACGCAGACCGCGATTCAGGGGCAACGAAACTTATACACATCACAGAGGTATATGAGGGGAATCTTTGGAAATAAAATCTCAAAACTGTGTGAACAGTTTTTGAGAAAATGGTCACCAAAGTCAGAAATTGTTCGGTTTTTTTTTCGAAAATGGCCGCCATTTTGAAGAAAACGCGAAAATCAGAAAACAAAAAAATACCCCCCTTTCGAATTTTTTCTAGGGTTTTTTCTACAAAATTTCAGAAAGATTCACCTGTAAACTTTAAAGATGAAATTGTGGACGGACGACGCCGACGATGGACGACGGACGCAACGCCATGCCAATAGGTTATCGGACCATACCCCCTTCCCCCGGTAGGGCTGATGATTTCGAAGTCTGGCTTCGAAAAATGGTTTCATTTTTTACTCACATCAGAAACCAATAAGAGGCTCACATGCATAGGTATATGAATATTGTTGCACTGGCTCTTTCAAGAAGAACTGTCATAAATTTGATCATTATGTTCACGTGGTGGTAGGATACACGTTTACATTTAGGGTATTTCAAGTCAAACGGGAAAATTTATCACAGTTTTACTGCGAAAACATTGAATCATTTCCACTGTGTCAGTGGTCACCATTTGTTCTTCCGTTTCATCGCATGCAGGACTCTGTTATGACATGTCCCATTCAACCACCAGGCCTTAAGATCAACGTAGACTTTCCTCGGTATGTGTGGACTGTGCAGGCGCTCACAAACATTACAGAACATCTTCGCCATGAGAGTTTCCCGCCGGCGCTCGATCCGGTATCGCCTCTTCCAGGCGAAGTAGGCGTTGTACTCGGCGGGGCTGTCGGCCAGGCGCCGAAGGTAGGCAGCCAGTTCTGCCGGTTTTGGGAAGTCCTCAATGTCTATCACTGAGTGTGGCGGAGCAGACTGTGAGTAATTGGCTCCTCCGAAGACGATGGGCACGACATCGAAGAGCAAGGCGCGGTAGAGCTTCTCGGTTGCGTAGTCGACGCAGTGGTTGTTCTCAAGGGCCATCACGAAGCGGTATTTGCGCTGGAACATCTTGTAGCAGCCGAGTTTGCGGTCTTTTGAGCACTTGAAGGAGCCACACTTTCCGTAAACGTCGACATCGATGTGTTTCTGGAGTTCTCGGACGTACATCTCGCGGCGGCCAGTCGTGTTGCAGTGACTCACGACCCAGGCGATGGACCGGGGTCGGGCGGCCGGGTCTACAGGCGGGCCAGGTGGCGGCGGGCGGGGGTTCCTGTTCATGCGGCCGTACGGCACCCAAAAATCAGCGTCTTGGCGGTGAGAGATGGTCCAATTCATGGCCCCGTGGTAGGCCGGCATGTGGGAGTTGCTCAGATACACGTGCGGCTCCAGCTGTACATAGGCGTAGATTTGACCTTGGGGTCTCTGTGGGAGCGGGAAGTTTGGGATCTTTGGCCCGTGGAACATGACCAGGTCCGCCTTTCCCAACACTGAGTGATCTTTGATCGTCCGACATGTGTTGACGCGACACTTGTTGATGATAAAGGGAGCCTGGCCCAACCCAAATCTATAAGTTTCTGCATTGAACAGTGGGTTCCAGAACAGAATGGTCTTGAGCGATTGGTTTTTGGATATTCCTCTGCTCTTTGTATCCAATACGTTGGGTGAGTTATCGAGTTTGTTTATACTATTATGTGAAGCTACTTTCGTATCTTGTTTCTCTCGATATGGGCTGCTTAGCTGGGTAGGTTTCCGAGTTACATGGTGCTCAACCGTTCGTAGATTTGTCACCGGGTCCGACGAAAGCTTCGTCTTCTGAATATTTCTAGCAGGTATTTCCAATACTGCAGAGGTCGTACTTACAGCTTCGAAAGTTTTTTCTTCTTCGCTGTAGTAGTCTGTTTCCTCGTCCTCGTCTTCGTACTCTTCTCCGTAGTCCTCGGCCCCGGCTTCGTTGTAGAGGTCCGAGGCCGAGACGTCAAGGTCTTCGTCGTCGGGGGCAGAGACCTCGGGGACCTCGAAGGGTCTCGCCGGCAACCACGGCCTCGTCCAGTCATCATACTCATCCTTGTATAGTGCCCGCATGTCCCCGGAGTTGGCAATGTATGGCCTGTTTACACTGTACCAATATATGTTAAAAATACCTGCTAGCAATAGAACAATCATACACACGATAAATAATATATTCTTCAGAGAGCGCAGCGGTTTCAGCGACAATTTGTAGAAAGTTCGTTTGATTTCCATTTTCCGTTAATTTATCCGTGATATTAGCGTAAATTTCGTGTGGAAAATGCCGAGAAGCTATGACATTCAAATACACACAGGATGTGATATCAATTATTAGTTTTATATTTGCATAATTGGTGGGATAATATCTATAAATGCGATCGTACACAATGTATGTAGCAGCTTCAAATATCTACCATCTAATTGCAGTCAATATGCGACACCCATTGAGCATCTGCTGCACCGATTCTCACGCAGGTTTATACGTGAATATCCTTCATAAACAACAGAAAATTACTCGGATGAATCTCATATTTTCTTGTTTTGCAATCATTATCCTTCACAAATATGTGCCATAATCACCAGTCTTCGCGACTCCTATCGACTACCGATCGAATTACATGTATTACACGTTGTTATTTCACTGTTATTTTCCACCAGTCTCTCACCTTTTGTCGGGATGTTACGGGCGTTCGTGTCATTGTTCTCCTCGCTCGCGTTTTGTGTTCAGTTAACTCGAATTGATGGGATACATAATATGTAGTTGTATGAAGGATATCTTTATGTCGAATTACAAATTACAGGTTTGTATGGGCACATAAATCCAAGGGAAATTGTACATTATAAATTTGACATGGAAATTATAAAAAAAATTAGTCTACGTATTGTATTCACGAACTCCTGTAGCTGCCTCATTTTTTACGTACATGCCATTAACATTTAGAATCACCATTTATCTATCAGAACCATTTATTATAATTTTACATTTCTTTTTCTGCATTTCTTTTACACAAAAATTCCCGAGTTTTGCTATGGCGATTGTTTACAAGTTTCCGCTACTGGCGAACGTTTATTCTTCGAAAATTTTCAACATACTCAAAGTTTGACTAGAAATAAACATCGGCAGAAGTTCTGTTAGGCTTACTTTGTAAATGTCCTCGACTGCTGGGCTACATGTAGGTACATATATAGCATAGTTCAGCTACTTCTATGATATATATTCAGACCTAGTCTGTCTTGATACGCATATATTACTAGATATTTGTTATGCATGCATCTGAGAAAACAAGAGTATATTGAGAAAAGAGATGCAGAAATTATTCCTAACAACCAGAAAACAATTTTTTCACTTATATCAAGGTAATTGAATGTCAAATTCAAGGTCATCAAAACATCAACCATACAATATGCGACTGGCTGCCTATCTGATCATACTACAAACCTAAACTGTATCGGTCAGGTCCCATACTGTCCTGGGGGGTGTACACCGGGGGTCAAATGCAAATAACCTCGCCATTACGAAAATTCTCGAGTTTTGCTTTGACCCGTTACGTTTATTCTTTGATTTTTTTCAAGAAAAAAAATTAGAAATAGAGATCGGTAGAAGTTCTCTTACTTTGTGGATGTTCCCGACTGCTGGGCACCTTATATATAGGTCAATTTCATGTTCGAAATGCAAACTTAAACTCTATGTGCATGTAGGCCTACAACCGTTCAGTACGGAGCGGCTGAAAGGACATGAAAGAATTATTTTTCAGGACATAGATCTACAATGTATCGTATTGCGTACCCTCGCAATGTTATTGCATTCCCTCGCGATCTTATTGCGTTCCGTCGCAATATTATCGCGTTCCCACGCATTCCGGATTGCGTTCCCTCGCATTCTGGACATAGATGTCCTCATGAGCGAAATGTCGGCTTGTGGCGCCAAAAACTCCGAGCGGACATGTAGTCTAGTTTAGTTTTTACAAACCCAGAAACCTACAGGCATTTTTGCGTATAGCTAGCCAGACCAGTTTTTCTTGGGTGAAAATTAGCGCTTTAGTCTATTTAGTCTATTTAGTCCATTTAGTCCATTTCTGTTGTCTGCCAAACTTCAAAGTACATAATATACATCACCAGATGGTCAAATCCCAAATCAAGGATATAGCATTATTCTATACTCGCATAGAGCCTAGGCAGGCGAGATGGCCCAAGTATCATCTCCTGCACCTTCCTCTATGTTCAATAAGGATTAAAAAGGTGGCAACCATTTAGTGGACGAGTTAAGGCGCAGTGTGTGATACGAGTTAAGGCGATAGTGTGTGATATTATATGGTAGTATCATATCGGCCCAAGTATCATATCCTGCGCTTTCCTCTATTTTCAATAAAGATTAAAAAGGTGCGAAATGGATAAAATGGTGTGTTTTCAGTGGACGAGTAATATTAAGGAGCAGTGTACGATACTTGGGCCATGATATCTAGGGTGAGTCACATATTTAGATTACTCTCAATAGGCCCATGTATAAGTATATTTGTACCTTTAAACCATACTTGCATTGTTCTCGCAGGTGTTTAATCAATGATGTACGTATGTTGGTTAAACACCTGCCGGTCACGGCTAAGTGGGGTTTTTTTGTATGGTTAAAAATAGAGGAACGCCTCGAGTAACGGGCTGCCGCCCTCGACCAGGTTGAATACACCCATTGCACTATTGGAAATTCGGTATTATCGCCCTATTGTTTTTTACGAAAGAGTATTAGGGCCACGCAGAAAAAATATTTTGGCCAGTATATCTCGAGATAATATGACGTCTTACTTCAATATCTCGTAATAGCATGACGTCTTATGGATATATCACGGGATGTTATCACGTCATATTCCATTATCTCGTCTTATTATGTCGTCATATTTCCACATCACGTCATAAATCCACATCCTACATCTCGTTTTGATATTCAGTCATATTATGTTGTCATATTATCATGTCATATATCTCGTCTTATCTAGAGATATCTCGTATCAGATCACGTCATAAAATAGAGTTGACATATCACGTCATAACATCTCGTCTTATCCCCTATCGGCATCACACTTGTAGAGAATCATAAAAAATATTTCTAATTTGAGCTTACAATTCACTTCTTTTGACAAATATGAATCTTTTCGAAATGCTGATGCCCCGATATGCAACACATACTGAGGATTTGGGAGTATGATCTTATAGTAATAAGTGATAAGACGAGATGTTATGACGTGATATGTAGACTATATAATAAGACATGACTTAATACGAGATATTTGGCGTGATATCAGTTGTAGGGACGAGATATATGACATGATGGTATGACGACATGTTATGTCGTAATATCAAGACGAGATGTAAGATGTGATGTTATGACGTGATGTGGGGATATGACGACATAATAAGACGAGATACTAGATTAAGACGTGAAACATCACGTGACAGTTCCCTAAGACGTGATACTATGACGGGATATTCACATAAGACATCATAGTATGTCGAGATATGCTGGCCAAATTATTTTTTCTGCGTGGTTTCCCCTAACATGGCCTTGACAAGTTGCTCATGTCCAGACGACTCAAATATGTTTTAACACCTTAATACTACTCATCTAACGAGATTCTTAATTGGGCCCAAGTAGCGTACCTTACTCTGTTAATACTACTCACCCACTGAATGTATACCATATTTAATCCGTCTGGCACATTTTTAATCTTCATTGAATTTAGAAGAAACAGTAAGCTCCGCTACATGGGCCCTTAAGGGAAATCGTGTTCTCGCATTTTAAGCCTTAATGAAAGTAGAAGACACAGTCGCATCACAAAGGTGTTCTCGGAGTGAGCTATGCGCTTGGTAAGTCAATTTTGTTGAGTAGCTGAGATGAGTAGAAAGTGATCTCGATGGCACTTTGAGCAATGTCAAGGCCAGGTTAGGGGAGAAACACTACGGCGATAATACCGAATTTCCAATAGTGCAATGGGTGTATAACACCATGTTCCTCGGAGTTCCTTTATTTCATAGTCCCACATCGGAGATGGGAGACATATCCATACTAGTACACGCTGGGTAACGTCAACGGTTGACCTAGAGGCGCAACTGACGGATCCGGAGGTGTAACGGTTGAAATCGAGGAAAAAAAACAAAACAATGGACGCGTCAGAGGACAGACCAGTCAAGAAAATGTACATATATTAGGAGATAAACACGTTCACAGTACATATCAGCACGTCCATCAGCTATGGGAATCATAATGGGAAGCATGTAGCATAAGTTATTGGACCTAACTCTTACAAAATATCCGTTATCAGCGGTAGCACTAAAGTACTATGCGTGGACTGATCGGATAGATGTCCACACTGCATAGTACTAAATGCAGCCATGCCTTCCTTGTTTGGATGCAGATACTCCACAAGATCGAGGCAAAAAGCAGATACAATTGTGCATGGAGGACATCAAGATACACACAGTTTGATCCCTCACATCTATTTCTGGCGTTGGGCGATGTTCTTTCAAACAACAAGATTTTATTTCAAGTATCTTGGGCAAAGTTTCTCACAAAGTTACAACAAACTAAAAATCAGCCATTACTGTGCTAGTTATTAAACACCGACTTCAAATTTTAAGGGGGCCAAATTCACAATAGGGAATAGGGGAGAGACGTGTAATATGGACCACCCCGGGTTTTAGCAGCAGGATGACATATATCTCCATGGTGATTGACGTAATTATGACAGTCATCATTTGTAACCTTTTTGTCATTGAAAAGAGCAAGATCACATGTACAGTAGGGCTGCAGGGTATAAGGAATGAGATTTAAATTAAAATAGCTAAAATTGATGTTATTTTTCAATTGTAAATATTATTGCATTGTCATCCCATTGTTTATATCACAGGCTAGGTTGTGATTCCTTGCTACAGCTACAAACCACTAAACATAGGATTTCGACGGTCAGTTGTGATTATGCATTGAATTCGTTGAAAAAACAAATTACACGGGTTGTGGTCCATTTTAATTACAGGGTGGTCCATATTACACACAGATCGTGTGATATGGACCACTTGTATGCTTATTTTACATCTTTCGTTACAGTGTCTGTTCCTGTGTGACAGCTCTTTTATACACCGCCACATACAAAGTATTATTTATATAATTTATATAATAATTGTAAAGTTTTAACGTCGTCCGCTATCTGGGATCTTCGAGGATAGTCCTCTCACCACCGGTCATTGCGGACGCGCACCCACTATCCTCAGATCCTCAGAAGCGTCCAAAACAAAGGCCGTAAAACAAGAGTGTTAAACAAAGAACCACCTACCGCGATCTTTGGGCAAAATCGCCACATTATATTATATAGTTCACGCAGGTTTTCAATAAATAATTAGCTATTTCAATTTAAATCTCATTCCTTATACCCTGCAGCCCCTACTGTATGTGATCTTGCTCTCTTCAATGACAGAAGGTTACAAATGATGACTGTCATAATTACGATCTGTGTGTAATATGGACCACCCTGTAATTAAAATGGACCACAACCCGTGTAATTTGTTTTTTCAACGAATTCAATGCATAATCACAACTGACCGTCGAAATCCTATGTTTAGTGGTTTGTAGCTGTAGCAAGGAATCACAACCTAGCCTGTGATATAAACAATGGGATGACAATGCGATAATATATACAATTGAAAAATAACATCAATTTTAGCTATTTTAATTTAAATCTCATTCCTTATACCCTGCAGCCCTACTGTACATGTGATCTTGCTCTTTTCAATGACAAAAAGGTTACAAATGATGACTGTCAAAATTACGTCAATCACCATGGAGATATATGTCATCCTGCTGCTAAAACCCGGGGTGGTCCATATTACACGTCTCTCCCCTATTCCCTATTGTGAATTTGGCCCCCTTAAAATTTGAAGTCGGTGTTTAATAACTAGCACAGTAATGGCTGATTTTTAGTTTGTTGTAACTTTGTGAGAAACTTTGCCCAAGATACTTGAAATAAAATCTTGTTGTTTGAAAGAACATCGCCCAACGCCAGAAATAGATGTGAGGGATCAAACTGTGTGTATCTTGATGTCCTCCATGCACAATTGTATCTGCTTTTTGCCTCGATCTTGTGGAGTATCTGCATCCAAACAAGGAAGGCATGGCTGCATTTAGTACTATGCAGTGTGGACATCTATCCGATCAGTCCACGCATAGTACTTTAGTGCTAATCAGCGGCCCCAATTTAGCCCAAGAGTCTCGGCGATTGCGAAAATGGTCCACAAATTCCGTCATTAAAGTGATGTTGGCAGGAAAACTATTTTTTCCAAATCAAGTACATATATGCCTGAGGTCTCAGAATAATAGGTTACAAAACAAACTTAGCCTGATCAAATGGATAAATCAAGCATATGACAGTACTAGCAGCCGCTTTTGTTTGTTTTGTGCGCCACTCAGAGTTACCTCTGACTTAACCTAATTCACGCTCGATTGGCTCGAACATACACGAGTAAGCTGGAATCGCACTGCGTCACGGTATACAAAGCACCGAGAATGGCGGTAATGTAAACAAACTCAAAATATCTCCACCAGAAACTCGCAACGAAATCTATTAGAAAGGGGCGTCTGTTTGGGCATACAAGTGCAGATATATAACTGTTATGGGCTAGGATGTACAATAACGTGGGCAATTTTATTTTCAACTAAATTTCCCATACTTATGATCCGGAATGACAATTGGTTATGATAGAAAAGTGTTCTTTATTACACACCAGATGTTCTTTTTATCTGTATTTATCATTTTGTGTTACATCGTTGTCATTGATTATCATAGAGAAACAGGATTGCCCACTAGATTGCACATGTGCTCCCTGTTATGTTTTCTTCGTTCGATCAGAAAGATATGGAAAAATCCATAACTTACTGCCAATATCACTTTAACATATAGAATTGTGGCCGAAAGCGATCAATGCTACTATATAACGTTCAGAGGAATCGTAAAGGAGAGTATGGGTGTGAGGTTTACAATCATTGAAATAAAAAAGTGGGTTTCAGATCGATTTTTTCGGAAGTTGCTTGCAACTACCGGACCGGGAGGGATAGGATATATAATTTGGCAATTACGGGCCTGAGTTTGAGAGGTTAAATTGAGAGCCGAACCTTGGTAATAGAAGACGCTGCCAAAATCATCCACTGTGATTTAATATATATATATTAAGCACTAGTACATGCATTCAGACTATGGATAGGCTAGTCGCTTTGTCACAAATTTATTGATGCATTGGTAGAATTTATTGCCATTATACTGCTCTCAAAGATGTAATTCGTATAGACACAAATGAGAATGAGGGTTACATAACACTGTGAGAACATAGCAAAGTCAAAACTGTCAAGCCATTCGTGGAATGGTTTTGTTGAATTGTACTTTTTATTTTCACGCATACGTGTATGAAACGAAAACCCATTCGGCACTGACCATTATGGAAAGCAGCGAAAAAGAAACGATGACATTTACATGTATTTGGAGGGAAAGACCAAGGAAAACAATTCACAATTAATTAAGCTCAATCAGACAAGTGCTTTCACAGTTTTTTTTGTGAACCAAAGGGTACCATCAAGTTCCGATAACTGTTGCCATATTTATTTTATAGGCCCAGTCTCTGTAGGCCTATATATTCTTGATGGTAATGTGTAAAAGAGTACTATGACCTGGATTTTGTGCCCGATCAGTCTCATCCCATATGGACTACATGAAAAAAAATATCGCTCGACACTATTCAGTGGCAGCCTCATTCGTTGATTTTGTTGGCGAACTTATTCATGTACATCCACTAACGTTGGTCCCCGTATTTGCATCGGCACTCAAGGCTAGAGTTGTCACTATTTTGGGTCGAGAGTTGCAATGCCATTTCACAAATATGCCAATTTTTCTTATATAGCAAGACATATGTTGAACGATCTGCTGATCAGCTTAAAGATTGTCATATTTCATGTGAGCGAAACCCTAAATATGGCCATCAGTCCATGATATTTTACTAAAATACCTCGTTTTTGTGTGAGTTGTGACCTTTTCCGTCAGAGCCGAATGCGACACGTAAAACGGGGCCCGCTGTCATGACGTGAATATTCCATTTTCAATCAAATCAGCGTTATTTATCACCAGCATATACATTCCCATTGCTGATGGACACGATAAAATTTGCCAATTGCTAGTATAACAGGTGGAAATCGTCCGATTTCTTGCCAGTTTCTTCCGATGGCAGACCATGATTCGGATTGTTTCCTCGATTTCAACCGTTGCACCTCCAAGTCCGTCAGTTGCGCCTCTGGGTCAACCTTTGACGTTACCCAGCGTGTAGTATAATGTGAATTTTCTGGGTAGCTGAATCTTAATTCCATTTATTCAGAACGTTATGACGAAAGGAACAGATTTGTTTCTTCATCATTGGAAGCATAATTGGATGCTAGTGGGAGTTATGATCTATTTTTGGTCAACAACAAAACATTCTATGAACGTTTTTCTTCTGCAAAATACATCAAAGTTTACGGGCCAATATTCAAAGACCGGATATATTTATGGAATCAGGAATTCTTTTTAAGACAAAATTGCGGCCTTGGGACGATATGACTATCATGTCTAATTAATAAATGCAGATATACTGGAGATTATATTTCTACTGGAGGACATAGCGCCACTTGACTACAATCTCTCTGTTGAACGTGGGTCCTGATCGAGAAATCAGAGATCGATACCACGTCAACATTTCCACCCGATGGCTGGCCTGTAGGTATGCCAACGCATCGTATGTATTAAACTGTATCCACATACAACCCCTGCCATTTACACACATAAAACAGTGAATTTTCAATCGATGGATTTCATTGAACATTATCTGGCGTTTATTGACCGTTATTGGGTATATACGACCGATGTACTGAAGTTGAAGACCAAAAGATCGATAGCTGTATGAGTTGGGTACTGACGTATATGTGCCAACCGATACGTGATCAACGCGGCACAGACATGGCAACGGAAGTCATGGATTTTTCCATTTTTGCAAAACCTAAAGTACACCTGATTCCTTAATTACTTATCGAAGTGATTCTCGTCGGAACGACGTAAACAAAAACGAGATGAATGATATTGTTTCGAGCGACAATTGAACGGGAGTTCATTCATTATGGCGAACAAAACCATGATAAAAAGTTACATATTTTATTTTGTAAATACATGAATCAACTCTGGAGGACACCAGTTCAACAAATAGATCAACATGAAGATTCTGGGTCGACATTGTTCCAGTAGGGAACTTTTGATGTTCTTCTGCGCCTACGTGGTCGGGAACATCTTCATCTTCAAGATGCAGCAGCAGTGGAGCGCGCAGGAGGCTGAGGTAGCGACCCGCCTGGCCGAGGAGGTCCGGGCCCGGCAAGTGCACAAACAATCGCTGCTGAGCCGGTACCCGGAGCGGCGAGGTGCTCAAGACTCGGGAACACTGCACGGGGACTCGGAACGCGACAGTCTCATCCCCGACCGCATCCCACTGGAGCGGCCCTTCTACAACGGAGGGGAAAGGGAATACTTGGAGGACAGCGAGGAGGAGAGAGAGGATATTGTAGACAGGGGGCGAGGGGTCGACGGCTACGACAAGTTGTTAACTAAGGAACCTCCAGTGACGCAGGGGGTGTTCAATTCGTACCCTCGCGATGAGGAGTTGAACGAAGAGGCGGAGAAGTTGGAGCGAGCGGAGCTGAAGCGACTAAGACTCGGAGACCCAACACGGGAGGGCTATAAGACGATCCTATTCTGGAACAAGTTCTTTAACTCTGATGACTTCCGCTTCGGGATCGGTCATCAGCCGTTCATCGAGCACAAATGTCCAATCCACCAGTGTATCACGACGACGGACAGGCGCAAGCTTGACTCGGCCGACCTTGTTATGTTCCACGGCCCCCGTGTCGAAAAGTTCCCGCCCCCGAGGCGACCTCGTGGCCAGATCTACGCCTACGTGCAGCAGGAGCCTCACTACGCCATGAGCCAGGAGGAGATCCCTCGATACAACGGCTATATGAACCTGACCATCACCCACCGCCGTGACGGTGACATCTGGATCCCCTACGCTAAAGTCGGCTATGACATGGAAAAACCCATTGGAAAACCCATCAAGGTAAACCCGAAGGACAGACCTCGCTCGGTGGTTTGGGTCGTCAGCCACTGCTCTACTCCAGGCAAGCGTGAGTGGTACGTACAGGAACTGCAGAAGTACATAGATATTGACATCTACGGGGACTGCGGGGACATGGATTGCTCCAAGGATGACACGTGGTACTGCTATGAGAAGTTCGCTCGGGAGTACCGATTCTACATGGCTCTCGAGAACAACTACTGCAAAGATTACGTCAGCGAGAAGGTCTTCCGACCTCTCGGCTACAACATCGTGCCCATCGTCTTCGGGGGCTCCAACTACAGCGAGCTGACGCCCCCGCACTCGGTCATCAACATCATGGACTACCCGAACCCGAAGGACCTGGCCCGCCACCTGCACTACCTGAACGAGAACGAGAAGGCATACAATCGCTACTTCGCCTGGAAGAACCGCGGTTATGAGCTCGAGCTCTCTCGCAAGGCCATCATGGGTGAGGCTTTCTGCAAGGTGTGCGAGATCCTGCACGACCCTAAGTTCAAGTACAAGGAGTACAGAAACCTCAAGTCCTGGTGGACCAATAGCATGTGTGACCCGTACACTATACCACGCATGCGCAGAAAACAAAAGTGGTGACACGCGTGCAACGGTAGTAGGCTTATTTCAATTAGTGTAAACTAGGCAATGAGCTGTTTTCCATACATGTGTATTGATTTGCAATCGAGTGTGTATGTATGAACGTCTTTCGATAATAGTATTATTAGGAACGATTGTTTGAAGGCATGCTGCATATATATGATGTTCATTTGTTGGTTACATGTACAATGTGTAATAAATGTTATACAAAACTGTGGGTTTTGTAACTTTGCTTGAATATGGTTGTATTTTACCGAGCCAGTAAGACTCCAGGCAAAGGTGGCACATTAACTTCATAAATCGATATTCAACATACTCCCATTAAAAATAGTCGATACAAGTGTAGCGATTTTAGATGGTTATTTGGTGCCGTGTTTTGTTGTTTTGTTATTTATTTTCTCTCGTTGTGTTTATTTTTTAGTATAGTCTTTCTGTAGTACCTCTCGTCTCTGTGTCCGAACGCTATAGACAATTATTGGTGAGACGTCCGCAATTCCATAGTATTTCTCTGGTTAGAGAAAAGTGATGAAGACATATTAATTCAAAGACACGGGTGTTATTACCAAATACGACGAGTTACTCACTCACAATATATATGAAATGTTTTCCAAATTACACAGTGACCAGGTTTAGATTAAGTCACCGGGCTTTACAATACTAAAAGATTACACCGGGTCAAGGTTTAGACTATGACCCTGCTTTAACGTTAGGCATCGGAACTAGCGTCAGTCTCTTCCTACGTGAAGTCCATGCGGAGGTGAAGGTTCCCTGGCTCCGCAATTCTTCCGTCTCCGGAGGTAGGGTAGAGGCGGGCAAAACGCCCATGCTAAGGGGAAATCCTCTAATCCTCCCCAATATTTGCCCAAGTTGGAACGTCTCCACACCTCAATGCGTGACTCATGGTACGTCACAACTTGAACTAGCACAGTACCGTTCAGAATACAAACCAACTTCTGTAGATCATTCAGATTGTTTTGCTTATCGATGGGCGTTTTACCCTACCGTTGAGGCAAAACGCCCACCAGGTCTAGGCAAAACGCCCACGGTGGGCGTTTTGCCCATTTGCAGATAAAAATACTTTAGAGTAAATTTTCAAATGGATTTGAAATGCCATGCCCATACTTGTATATTATATACATAACACTATAATAGTGTTATGAACCCTTGTGAACAATAGAGAGACCCATATCGGCCCAAAATGTACAGATTGGTCTCTCAGGATCTGGGTACAAAACGCAAGTAGGTAGATCTATTGGTGATCCTAAAATTGACCTCAAATCTCAAGGTCACTTCTATACTGAAATAGGGAAATTGGCCTATGCAGGCAAAAAACGCTTGTAGATGGAAGTATGATTATATGACTAGCCTATAGGAATGCTTTAATTATGCCGGCTCCTGTTTTGAAGTTGACCTCAATTGACATCGAGTGGCGAATCTCAAGATCACGTTCGACCTGATAAATTGATCCTTGTAAATCGACCTCTGAAACAATACGCTTGTACATGTAGATATAGCTTGTATTGTGAGCAAATTTGTATGAAGTATGATTAGCATCATTGGTGGCCTTGATCTTGACTTCAGGTAGCATCAAGAACTGGATGTCAATGCCATGTAGGCATGATAGTGATCTGGAATGAATGAAATGGTATCGACAGCCAAAGCGCTTGTACACGTAGGCCTACATATAGCTTGTTTTTTGCTGAGTCGGCATTTTTCATTTTTGGCCATATCTCGGAGACGATGCATCTTAGAATGAAACGGATGTTATTTTTGGTCTCGTGGTACTAGACAAACATGTCTTAGGGGTATGTTGGGTGAACTTGTCCCTGGGCCAATTTTTTTTCTGCTGAGTCAGCATTTTCCATTTTCGGCCATATCTCGGAAACCATGCGTTGTAGAGCGAAACATATGTTACCTATGAATTTCAGTCGAAATGCCCCAAGGCATCTTCAGGCCTTGACGTTTAGTTTGCTTCATGGGTATGAAATGCTTTAATTCAAATAATTCTGAACTTACATATTACAACGTAAATATTATTTTATTCACAATTGCATAAACAGGGACAATGCTTCCCTGCATACGGATAAAATGATGCCTGAATAGTGATGTTTGGATCTGTATGACGGATCACAAATTTGGAACTTAGCATGGTATCTGGTAGACTAAATTTTAACTTAATCCGCTAAAGTAGATTTGTGGAGTTCTTTGTGAATATTCTTCTGTGAAATACGTCCCTGAAGACAAACAAAATTTTAGTAAGGCAAAACGCCCATACTCAATGGGGCAAAAGGCCCAGGTGGGCGTTTTGCCCCTTTATCATGTGGGCGTTTTGCCCCAAAGCATAGTATATTTCAAAACATGGTATGTCGTCTATACCTGCATCAGCACTCGCCCTAAACGACAAGAAATCGTTATTAAACTCCATGCTTCACCCAACAGAGACCAGTTTTCCATTGCCGCTACTTCATTTCCAAAGCGATACAAGACCGCTTGGTAACACATTATTATAAGAAATTATAGTTTCTGACGAAAAATGAACCTGTGAAAATATATATGGAGCTTACCACGAGAACCCTTCAAATAAAACATTTGACAGGTGTTGGCATTTCAAAGGCAAAATTGCAGTCTCATGCATGTAGAATTCGCGTGAATATGCCCACTGGGCGTTTTACCCCACCTGGGCGTTTTGCCCGCCTCTACCCTATGTACTTGCGGAGTCTGTCTCGCCGTCTTCCGCGGAGGTGTCGCCTGTGCGGAGGTCCTCACTTTTGCGGAGGTCTTCCGCGCCGCGGAGGTCTTCCGCGCCGCGGAGGTCTTCCGCGCTGCGGAGGTTCCGTGGCTCCGCAGAGTTCCCTCGTCCTTGCGGAGGGTCCTCCGCACGTCTGCTTCACCTCCCTCTTCCGCGGGTGCGGAGGGTCGTCGCCTGCGGAGACTGGGTGTCTCCGCACGTCAGGAAACTTCCCTCGCCACTCCGCGGGTGCGGAGTATGATCAGAGACTTCCTTCACAAGTCCGCGGGTGCGGAGGTTCGTCCATTGCGGAGACGGAGTGTCTCCGCACACCAGGGGACGTCCCTCACAGGTCCGCGGGTTGCGGAGGTTCACCAGAGACTTCCCTCACGCTTGCACCACTGTGCAAGAAGAGATCGCCGCCTTGTCGTCAGCTGTAAGTCAAGAGGGCGGGGTTCATATATTGAAGGGCCGTTGGACCGGATTCATACGATTGCCATCATTGGGACCCACACCCTTCCCTGTTACATTTCCCATACATGGAGTCCGGGGCTCCGCACTGCGGAGGTCAAGATGTGCGGAGGTACGGAAAGTCTAAGTCCTCTTTCTCGCCTGTCTAAGGAGGACAGAACCGTCTCAGGGTGATGTGTTTCCTCTGGTACCTTGCCCCGACTGACTCTCAGAGAGCTGTGGCTGCCTGCTTTTATTGGGCTCTCCACCGGAAGCTGTTCTGCGCATGTGCATGTCTGGTTTCCGCAAGCACGTGGCCGATCCTCCGCAAGAACGTGATGGATCCTCCGCAAGAACGCGATCACTCCTCCGCGCGTGGTTTTGCGGCGGAGGACGGTGGTTTTGTGAGTTCGTTATACAAGCATTATCAGTGCATATAATTTTTTAGTATCTGTTGCATATTTTGGTTAGTAAACGTGTTAACAAATAAGTAACAGAACCATTTTGCATGCAGACATGTAGAGATGATAACATCTCTGACCGTTCAGCATGATATAGATCTATAATACTTTCCTTACAGCTTGATTATAAATGATAGTTGTCATCTAGTAGTGGAAATCAGTTAACATTTAACCACTAATTAGAACGGTGCTTTTCGGCCACTATCACCCCTTCATCCCAATGACATCATTGAATCCTCATTGTTGAACAAGAACGGAAATACCATACATTGTCCATGGATTTGATATCGGTTTATACTCATGACTCAACCATTAAGAATAATAGCTCCCGAAAAAAACACTCACACTCGTTTATCTTGTATGAATGCATGCAGATGACATCATAGTGATACGAGCGACCCTAACATGAAACAAAACCTCTAGAATATCAATATCAATGTAAAAGTTAGGATCACAATTATTATCGTCATGAAGACAACCATCAGAATAGCAGGTTACTCGCGTTAACGTCAATCGCACAGTTCTAGGAATAATCTTCATCAAAATTAGACATCGGTACGTTCATAAATTATTTCGTTACGGGTGAATATGCATCTGTATTAATGGGTTTTTGGAGACTGTTATGTTATCTTATAGTATGGTCTATAAAATAACATTAAACAATATGTTGACTTGATACTTCCGGTAATCAGCACAAGGTCTAAGAACGGTAACCGGAACTATGTAGTGTTAGACAGAAAACAAACTTTTTCCAGTAAAATTTAAGGTCACCAAATGAACCATATGATGTGACCACCTACATAATGTATAATGCTCATAATACAAACCTACATGTAAGCTCTTTCTACACGCATTTTGTCCGCAGTGGCTGATTTATTTTTGCATCTTAAAAATTACCTCGACAATTACCGCTCAAGGTCATGATAGGTCAAGTACAAGGTCACCAAAAGATGTGTAATATTTCTATATAGAAAAGTATTTCTATATGTTTGAATACAAACCTGAGCACTATCTTCGGCCACTTTGTATGCAGGCCCCTATTCCTCCGTTTCAGGCTAGATGTAACCCTCTGATTGACCATACAAAGGTCATCTGAGGTTAACTTCAAGTCGCCAAAGGTCCGCCATATATGACTTGCTACATGTTCCTGATACGAGGCTAAGCTCTATCTACAGCACCTTTGCATGCAGAGTCCAATTTACACATTCCAGGTCAGATGTGACCTTCTGGTTTAACGCTCATTGTCATCTGAGGTAAATTTCAAGACTAGCTAAAGATACGCAATATATGACTTTATATGTATTCACAAACATGAGCTCTATCTTCAGCCGTCTCATCTGCAGAGATCAATTTACACACCTCAGTTCGGACGTGACCTTGAGATTCACCATTGAAGGTCATGTGAGGTCAAGTTCAAGGTGACCAAAAGAGATGCTATATATGACTTTCTATGTGTTCACAATACATACACACATGAGTTTTGTATCCAGGGGTCTATATGTGCCTTGCATGCTGTTTTGGGTTATTTGTGCCTACATTTTTGGCCTTTCGTGCGATTCGAGCTATTCAAACTTTACAATGAAATAAACAGTGTACAGGGTTATGCATATGTGGCATTAATGAGACAGTAACTGCATAGATTTCGAGCAAAGTGCTATAAGTCGGAATTGGTTCTTACTAGCCAAAAAGTGCCAAGAAATGGAATTTGGGCCTCTTTTTGGAGCCATTTGGGCCTACATTTCGGGCCTTTCGAGCGATTCAAGGCACTACGCTCAATCCACCTCACAGATAACCCGAAGAGCTCACTCTATCAAAAGCCACAAAGTGAAATTGAGTCGTTTTCGGCCTTTTGGACCTACTTTAAGGTAGTCCGCTCCAAACAGTGAGAGGAGGGGGTCAAAGAGTTTTTTTAAAAAATAAATAATTGTATAAAATAATCTAGAGCTTCAAAATGACATATTTGACAGAGTAACTGATCAGCATCCTAAAACTGAAAAGAAAATAGGGGATCACCGTATCCGTTCGCATGGAAAACATGATGCAAGATGTGAATATGGACAAAAACATGTGCAAAAATGCCATAATTTATATCATTTTAGGTAAATGTTTGTGATTTTGATCGAATATGTCGAAGAAACCAGCACGGTGAACCCCTATTTTCTTTTCAGTATTAGGATGCTGATCAGTGACTCTATAAAATAGAAATAACTTTTAAATTGTGACTCTTCGTTACCTCACTGTTTGTAGCGGACTACTTTAAGGACCTTTCGAGCGATTTAAGGCATATCTTTTGCACGAAATAGGATGAAAATAATGTCTTCAATAAGTGAGATTGGATAGAAAAGGACTGAGAGATTACGAGCCAAGTGCCAAAAAGTAAATTTTAGTCTATTTTGGATCACTTGGACCTAACTTTTGGGTCTTTCGAGCAATTCAAAGCAATCCTCTTTATCAACCTCACAGATGGCCTGAACGATCATGCTTGTGCGACATTAAAGAAAAGTTGATGAACATATTTTGAGGCTGCCATTTGAAAAAAATGGGTATATAAAAAAGCGAAAAAATACATTATAACTCCTCTCGAAATACTTTCGGATATTTTTTTGCGAAAATTCAGAAAAACTCGACCTTAAACATCAAAGATAAAAATCTAGACGACGGACGGACGACGGAAGCAACACTATTCGGTTATCGGAAATGGGATGATAAAATTTGGTGGCAACTGTACATTCATACACAGATACCAAAGTGATCCGATCCGAAACAAAGTGGACATGGAAGCAATAACATTAGTATTAGTCTAAGCGATCAGAGCCCAGTCCGTTATCCAATCTTCGAGTCCATTGTCAGACAAATTTGGGAAAAAAATTTCAGAAACCCCCTATGTTCATACATTTGTAAGGAGGTGATATCTGGTCATTCGAGGTTTTCAGTCAAACTCGACTCTCAAAAACTAATAAATGATCATGGTTAAAATATGAACAGTATTCATACATGAATGGAACATATTTTCCCGTGAAACTACACTATGTGTCATAAGAAATACACACTTGTAACACTGATAGGTTGTTAACAATGGATGCAACTATCAAGAAAGGAAAAGGAAAGAAAAACGAATGCAATATACCGGTATGAGAATAATTATCAATGAGGCAGAGAGCGAAAAAAAAAAAATATGTTGATTCATAGCAATAAAAAATGATAATTCATAGTAATAACAAATGATGATAAGTATCTTGGATAACTCTACTTCCTGCACGCGCTTGATATTTTATGATCGAAGGCTCGGACGCAATAATTTACACATTGATCTGACAAGTTAACCAACTGGCCCGTCCTGAGAAAAGGCACAGTCACGTTCTGCCAATCGATGGTGATAGTCGGTAGCCGCACCCATCACCACCGTAATTGAATTGATTAGCATGTTCAATTATTGTTTTTATTGGAAAATATATGATTAATGCAAACAACGTGGATGTGAATGTGTGCATTTAACTGTATTCATGGGGCATTGTTCAATTTCGTTCGTCAAAGGCTCACCGCAAAATGCATACGTGGGGAATATTAGTGTATTTGGGCATTTTGTTATTGGCACGTCGTCGACGGACCTTGGACTCTCATTAAAGTATGAATATTTATCCGTAAAGGTCACGAACAACTGCTACCAAACATTCAAGGATGAGAATTTGTAAACGCTATATTTCTTTGAACGAGATTCTGACTTTTGCTGTTTTATATTTGATTATAAACTTTGTGGTGCTCAAACTACAACATCAGAAGCACAGAGAGAGGCTAGAGAAGCGTGCACCGCATAATGATGATAGAACTTACTTGACAAATGTGGAAAACGTCGAAAATACTGAATTATTGTCGACTTCTTTCACCGACAAGTCGTTGTACATGCACACGGAAAACATGTTTCAAGCGGATGAGCCCGGGGATGGACCGGCTGAAATACTGGCAGAAATTGTGCCCAAACCTGACCTCAGCTTTCACAAAGTCGAACCACAGCAGGAAAACCCACCAGTGGTGCCGGAAAACTACAGAAAAATACTGTTCTGGAATAAGCTATTCAACTCGGACGATTACCGTTTCGGCGTGGGTCACCAGCCGTTTCTAGATAACGGCTGCCCCGTTCACCAATGTGTGACCACCAGGGACCGAGCGGAGCTAGACTCGGCTCAGATGGTCATGTTCCATGGGCCCAAGATCGAGGACTTTCCTCCACCGCGGCGGCCTCGGGATCAAGTTTACACCTACGTGCAGCTCGAGCCGCATGAGAGCATCAGCTCCAAAGAGATTCCCCGTTACGACGGCACCATGAACATGACGATCACCAACAGGCGAGACGGGGACATCTGGATCCCCTACGCTGAGATCTCCTACGACAAGCTCAAAGCCAAGCACAAGCCGACGGTCATCGACCTCTCTGAGAAGAAACGGTCGCTGGCGTGGATGGTCAGCCATTGTAACACGCCAGGCAAGCGGGAGTGGTACGTCCGAGAGCTCCAGAAATATATAGATGTCGACGTCTACGGGGACTGTGGAGACCTGGGCTGTACCAAGGATGATACATGGTACTGTTACGAGAAGCTATCCGCAGATTACTACTTCTACCTGGCGCTAGAGAACAACCACTGCAGGGACTACGTCAGTGAGAAAGCTTACAGGCCGCTTGAGTTCAATGTCGTCCCCGTCGTCTTCGGCGGAGCCAACTACACGGAACTGACGCCTCCACACTCCGTCATCAACATTTTAGACTACCCGCGACCACAGGACCTCGCCAGACATCTGCATTTCCTCATAGCGCATCCCGAGACGTACAAGAAGTTCTTCTCGTGGAAGTGGCGCGGTTACCACGTGGAGACCAACAGAAAGATCATCATGGGCTCGGCCTTCTGCAAGCTCTGTGAGATACTGCACCAGCCAAATTTTAGCTTCAAAAACTATTCCAGACTAACAGACTGGTGGACCACGGGTATATGTGACCCTACAGTGATTCCTCGCATGAAGAAGGAATATAGATGGTAGTCAATTGAGATCTAATGTTAAAGGCTAGTACATGTATATATCTGCTATTTTTGCGTTCGTCGATGTTTTAAAGCTACTGCCTTCGAATGTATGCAATATTTCTTCAAAAATACATTTTTCTGCAACACATCTAATGCAAGATAACGAAGGTGTGTTCAATGATTTTGACCATTACAATTGTCTGAGTTGTCTTTTCATCCGTTTTATTTCACATTTTGTACCGGTTTTGTAAACAAACGAAAGTGTATCCATCAAACCCGAAAGTAAACAAATGTCCGAATCATGCTTAAAAGTCCACATCGAGTATATTTCCCAGTTCGTATGTGCTATAGTGTAGTTATGAGAAAATAATCAGTGATAAACCATGATGTACGTGAAATTGTGCGTCTATCTCGCACTTCTATGCTTTGTTTACAACTGCGTGTGATGGATACAGTTCCTGTATTTACGCGAAAACCGCCTGTTCATATGAGCAAAATTTCCCAGAGGACTGGTTATAGTCATTACAGTGGATGTGAGTATGTCTCATTCAGTTAATTTAACATGTTTGATATGAAATATAGTTTTTAAAAAATATTGACTGGTTTCGAAGACAGTAGCTTTAAATGTAACAGCAAATATAAACAAGTTACATGTAATCATGTGTATCTTATTCGTTAATATATATGTACACGTACAAGGTTCTTTTATGTGGTTACATAGTAACACAGATATATTAAACACATAATGAATGTTAAATCACATACACGCAAACATCTATCGAGTTTTATTGCATGGTGTCCTTCTGTTAAATCAAGATACAACCCTAGCGTTTTATTGACACGACACATGCATAGATTACTTTGAACCTACTAACCCTAATTATGATGCACTGTTTCATGCATGTTCACGGGAAGTAGGCATACGCTCGTTATTCGCGGACTGCGTCGTTAAAGTTATAATCACTTTTAGAATTGACAAAATTTATTCATTCTGCGGTAGCTTTATTTTGTCTATAGAATGAGATATCGTACAAATTTGGGTCTGAAAATGTGTATTACGTGCCTAAATAGAGTTGCCAAATCAAGATTCAAATCATTTTTTTCCTCAAAGCGGCCCGCCTTGCGAGCGATTTCTACACACAGTCTCGTGACGTCATTGGTATTTGTGTAGATACTGTTGCAATGTAGGCAGGCCGATCATTATCTATCCACTGTTTTCATGCACGATTAACGGCAATTTTCTGAGTATCTGTTGTTGAACTGTGCATATTTTCTATATATTCCTGACTCTCTCGAGATGTAGTTTCAAGTTAGCGTGACAAACAAGAATGCTAAATTTGGCTGATTTTAAAATTGATTCCACCTTTAAGTAATTTGAGTTTTATACATGCGACTTCTAAACGGATAACGTTGTACGAGTCATTATATTGTAATAACACCACACGAATTTTTACGATGCTGACAATTTGACAACTGCGTTTGCAATTAGTCGAGATTATAGATATTTCATTATTTTCTCATTCCTGTCGGATAATAAAGAGTTTTAATACATCGACTTTGTTTTTGTCCAGGTTTGAACAAGAAGCCAGATATTTGAATGCGTATCATAAAACAAACCACTGGATGTATGTATATCATATTAGTATGATTACTGTTCTCCACAAAACACTTCCTGTGTCCGTGACAGCTCGCCCCTACTCGACCAACACAAGGAACAATGAATTTGTTTTTCAAATTGTAACCATGTCTTCGTGTACCCAATCCCTAAAATCTTCAGTCGTGATCAGTCGGTTTCGCAACGATAGACCCTCAAACAATATTATATACAGGCGCCATGATTTCTCATAAGCATCATAACACAATCCAAACCAGAAACGTTTAAGACTCAGAGGCTAATTTACACATTCTACCTCCGACATAATAGTACTCAAGGTCTTCCAACGTCAAGCTCAAGGTCACCATTAGTTGTTCCACACACGACTCCCATAATGCTCTTAAAGCATGCAAACATAAGCTCTATTTACAAGCATTTCGCCTGTAGATGCAATTTTTTTGCGTTTTTGGCCCAAACATGGCTGTTTTGATCTTTAAAGGTCTTCGAATGTCAAATTCAAGGTCACCATAAGAATCGCCATTTGATTTACCATTTTAAAGTGCGAATATCTAAGCTTTATCTTCAGGTGTTCTAGGAGTACAGTTGCGGCAGCTCCCATTATGAACCAAAAAAGTCCCAAAAAAGGGTGATTTTTTTTAATATTTTGCGATTCGGGACCACAAAAACAAAATTTTTACCGACCCGTCAAAAAATCAAATGGTCGCTACGCGTAGATCGGCGATTCAAGGGCAACAAAAGCTATACACATACAAAGGTAGGCCTATAGAAAGGGAGTGTTTTGTATGAATTAGAAAAAAAATTCAGACAGATTTTGAGAAAATGGCTGTTGAATTCCAAAACTGACCGTTTATCGTCTGAAAAAAGTCGTCATTTCGAAAAAAAAAATGCGAAAAAAAAAAACTAAAAAAAAAAAACTTATTTGGAAAAAATTCATAAAGATTCTGCCGTGAACTTTAAAGTTGGAATCACTCTTAAAACCAGCCAAATTTAGCATTCTTTCTTGTCACGCAAACTTGAAAGTACATCTCGAGATAGTCGGGAATATATAGGAAATATGCACAGTTCGACAACACATACTCAGAAAATTGCCGTTGATCGTGCATGAAAACAGTGGATAGAGAATGATCGGCCTGCCTACATTGCCGGTTGCCACAGTATCTAGACAAATACCAATGACGTCATCAGACTGTGTATAGAACTCGCCCAAAAGGCGGGCCGCTTTAAGGAAAAACATGTTGCAAATCTTGATTTGGAAACTCAATTTAGGCACGTAATACACACTTTCAGAACCAAATTTGTACAATTTCTCATTCTATAGCCAAAATAAAGCTATCGCAGAATGAATAAATTTTGTCAATTCTAAAAGTGATTATAGCTTTAATGATAAAGGTGTGGACGACGGACACAACACTGTATTTAAAGTGGAATAATCGGTTTTTGGTTATCTGGTTGAAAGTGATCCTTTAAATTTGACATTGAAAATTTGACATTGAAAAATAATGTAGTATTATAAATGGCCTTTTAACGTAGTCCGCTACAAACAGTGAGGTAACGAAGAGTCAAAATTTAAAAGTCATTTCTTGAATATTATCTCCTCGAAATTACATTATTTTATAGAGTAAATGATCAGCATCCTAATACTGAAATGAAAAAAGGGGGTCACCGTGCTCGTTTCTTCTACATAATCGATCGAAATCACACAAATTTTTTTGTGCATTTTTGCGAATTTTTGCGTTCATATTCACATCTTGCATCGTGTTTTCTATGCGAACGGATACGGTGACCCCCTATTTTCTTTTCAGTTTCAGGATGCTGAACAGTTACTCTATAAAATATATCATTTTGAAGCTCTAGATTATGTTGACACAGTTATTTATTTTAAAAAACTGTTTGAACCCCTCCCCTCACTGTTTGGAGCGGACTACCTTAAGATAGGTGACCGCCCGGGAAATACATAGCTCTGATGAACAGCTTGACTTACTGACCTATCCCAGGTCCTGTGTAGATAGGTGTCTTGCATGGAAACAAACTCAAGTACTAAATCCATTTATAACATTTTTAATAAAATAAAATAAGTGGTACAGCTCTGGTGAACCGGCTGACTGATTGACCTATCCCAGGTCCTGTGTAGGTAGGTGTAGTGCATGGAAACAAACTTAAGTACTAAATCCATTCATAACATTTCTAATAAAATTAAAATAAGTAGCACACAGCTCAGATGAACATGCTGACTGACTGACCTATCCCAGGTCCTGTGTAGGTAGGTGTACGTGTAGTGCATGGGCACAAGCTGATTCGTACTGAATCCATTTTCCATTTTCGAACTCCTGTCTCACATTATGTACCTGGCTTCACGGAAGGCATCGAAAGAACGGAATTGAAATTGTCCTTAAATGGAGACTTGATTCTCTTCTATAGGTTTGCAGGTTATTACCCATGCACTTTTATAATTTGCTTGTGAGCGCATACAATACCTCAGACGACGGCATGGTTGTTCACTGGATCGCAGCTCTCACTAATTTACTAACTTATAGATCGACTTTTCCATTGTCAAGTGAGAGACTAGAAGTGTAATGCACTTCTATTTTTCAATGTGCGATTCTCCATGTTTCACATTGTCGATGGTAATTGCATCCGCCCATTAGTCCATATTTCTCAGCAATCGTGTAAATGGTAATAAATTCTTATTATCGTACTCAGGCATATAAATTGGATGTATTCAGGAAGAACATCCACAAGTTCCCCTTGCAGCACATCATATCGTCATATCCGACAAAACTTGTGAATGTCGCAACACATCATGAACAGTGAATATTCCCAGACCGTTCCGGTAGAAACAAATACCCATAATGATATTTCATATGACGAGGGTAGGTCATTGTTTGCCAATGAACACGGGGATATATCCAGGTATGGAGGTATCATCATCATGGTTCTTGGTCTTATCTGCAACCTGCTGTCACTGACCACACTCTTGAGCAAGAACATGCGACACAAATCGTCATCAGTGTACCTGATTACCCTAGCCATCATGGACTCAGTATCACTGGTCATCCTCTACAACACCTGCTGTACTCTTCTGTTATTTGGCAAGTACATCCCCGGACTGTTGGATATGTGTACCACACAACATCTGCTCTTCACGGGCACCTTGTCTGCCAGTGCCTGGATCATTCTGGCCGTGACCTTTGACCGAGCGCTTGCAGTGTACGCACCAATTAGAAGCCGTCTGATGCTGACGCCAAGGAGGGCTGCCATCGTGTCTAGTTTACTGGTCTGTGCCTCGTATGTGGTCTTCATTCCATCCTTGTTTGCTTACAACTGGACCAATAACTGCACCCAGGTTAACCCGAAACTCACGTGGTATGCTCGAAGTGGAGTTTACGCTATTTTCATCATAACATACTCTTTTGGGCCCATCATTCTGTTGTTCATTTTGAATATAGCGATCATCATTCAGCTAAGACGGAAGAAGAGGACAAGCAAGTACTGCAGCAGCACGGTCTCACTCCGTGTCAGTAAGATTACAGTGACAGTCCTTACAGTTTCCGTAACATACACGATACTGACTCTGCCTAACTCCATCCTTACCACACTAATCGTTACCTTGGGCTTCAGGATAGGGTCTACCGAACAAACCCACTACCTCATCATGAAGATCGTTAAGTTACTACACATGGCCAATCACGGCGCCAACTTCTTCCTCTACGTTTTGAGCTCATCAAATTTCCGCAAATCACTTTGTCAACATTTCCACGTTCTAGGAAATATTTGTCGTCGGAATGTACGCAGTAATGAATCTCAGCCTGTGCCATCTTCATCACTGACCAGTCTGGCACGGACAGATGTCGCTCGGCGTGACAACAGCATGGACTACAGTGACCATAAGGTCGATACACGAAGTATGGTACAGAATCACATAAACATTCAGGAACTGAGAATGCCCAAGGTGTGAGTTCGAGACGAGTAGAGTAACAGATTTCAATCAACAGTTTTAAGTGTAGTAAAATATTGTCTGTATATTCATTAGCTTGGATTGTGTTATCGTTGATACTTTATTTTTGTTCACGACACGGATACATTTCACCTTTAGTTGTGATTGTGAAAGTTGAACGTGGTCCGTCATATTTTGCCATGGTCTATTTGCTCCACGTCGTCGTATTGAAAGTAACGCTGTAAGGACATCGGATCGTTCTCAATGTTTGGTGTTACTGGTGATGTTAATAAAATGTATTGCAACTTGAGAACGTAGATGAATGCTAGTTTCGTAGCTGAGCGAGTTTCCGGCAACCACACTGGGACTGGCATAGTGTAGATATATACTAGTAATCATTTCGTCGAAATTATTATCTGACTGCCCAACAACTGAACAATTCTGAAATTCAAAAGAAAACTCGCGAAATAGGTGGCGAATACATAGATATCCAATCAGAGACCAGGAGGATACGCCATTGATGGTATCCTCGGGGAATTTGCACCAAGAATATACCCATTTGTACACAAGCATACGGTCAACAGAAAACAAAATCCGCAACAAAAAAAAACAGTGTACATGTAAAACGAGTTTTGAAATCATAGTATAGTGGTGGAAATGTGTGTATCAATAAGTTATAGATGTCTCACTAGTCGTGTTCATCCCAGAACATCGGCGGTACCAGTTCTGTAACATTGTCAGTGTCACAAACCCACTGCCGTATCCGAGAGTCACTTGGCGGGTGCATAACCGTGGACGTTTCTATGGTTACAGGCCGAACATTCACCGTAGGGGATTCTGGGTCGACACCATCAGACACATTCGCTCTTTGACGTGAGCGTGTATAGTCTCTGCCGATAAAGTCACTTTTCCCGGCTGCTCTAGCCGGCGTGGCCGAATACGCCCTTGCATGCGCACTTATAATGTCACTAACCGTGTGCAGGGGCGCTAGCGGGTCTTCACCGAGGTACTCCTCAATCAGGTCGACAGGCGGCGAAGCCGATCTCAGGGTCGAATGGTCGCCAAGGGAGTCGAAAAGGCCGGTCGGTTGTTGCTCCTGTGACAACGGTACTGTGTCGCTCATGGCAACTGAGCGAGGGCCGGAAGGTCGGGTTCGGGTTGAACGTGACCTCTTCATCTGTCTGGTCGGGCGGCTTACCTCGAGCCGATGCCATCACTGCCGGTAATTCTGGGTTAGTAATCCGAGACTAGCTCAGATCCTGGTCGAACGGCGCCAATGTGATAAATATCGTTCGATGGCCGATATTAGGCCGAATGTCTGTGATCGTTGTGTAAATCACAAGGCCGGCAGCTACAGTTCAATAATTTATTCGGGCGACAATGTCCAATGACTCAGACAGTCACATCTAAGGCCGCAAACACACCTACGTCCGGTGATTTCCCTGTCGACAAGATATCCGAAAACTATAGTCCTTCTCTGTTACAATTCACATATATTTAATCCACAGTTAACTGATATAGTCCAATACGAGCACGGCCAAACTTCTAACAATATTTCAACACGTCTGTGCTCGCTGCGGCCATTTACTCAACTCCTAGAAAAACTGCGGGGCCGGCAACATGTGGTGTAGGTTTTTCCCGCCAAATGCATGCGGTGTTGTGATTGGATAGATGTGTGGTGGTATGAGCTGATGTCACCGGGAAAGTGGGTTTCCCCGGCGCGTGTCAAGACTTGTTATGCTTGTATCTGTGCACGTGATGTGAGCGGTGGGTGTGTCATGTTCTATGTTTAGAAGTAGGTGCTTGTAAAGGTCAAGGCCGAAACTAACTGGGTCGCATGTACTGTATACTGGGCCGAAAGTGCGCGTGAACTGACCTGTGTTTGTCGATATGGTTCTGGGGTTATTTATGCTTGTGATCGTATAGTCTGTACCTGTCCTGTATGTAAGTCATGTAGAATGTATATGTTGTGATAGGAATGTGTAGTGCGCGGGAGGGCGGGCGTCACTGGCGCTAAAATTACTACATAATAAATTCTTATTATCGTACTCAGGCATATAAATTGGATGTATTCAGGAAGAACAACCACAAGTTCCCCTTGCAGCACATCATATCGTCATATCCGACAAAACTTGTGAATGTCGCAACACATCATGAACAGTGAATATTCCCAGACAGTTCCGGTAGAAACAACACCCATAATGATATTTCATATGACGAGGGTAGGTCATTGTTTGCCAATGAACACGGGGATATATCCAGGTATGGAGGTATCATCATCATGGTTCTTGGTCTTATCTGCAACCTGCTGTCACTGACCACACTCTTGAGCAAGAACATGCGACACAAATCGTCATCAGTGTACCTGATTACCCTAGCCATCCTGGACGCAGTATCACTGGTCATCCTCTACAACACCTGCTGTACTCTTCTGTTATTTGGCAAGTACATCCCCGGACTGTTGGATATGTGTACCACACAACATCTGCTCTTCACGGGCACCTTGTCTGCCAGTGCCTGGATCATTCTGGCCGTGACCTTTGACCGAGCGCCTGCAGTGTACGCACCAATAAGAAGCCGTCTGATGCTGACGCCAAGGAGGGCTGCCATCGTGTCTAGTTTACTGGTCTGTGCCTCGTATGTGGTCTTCATTCCATCCTTGTTTGCTTACAACTGGACCAATAACTGCACCCAGGTTAACCCGAAACTCACGTGGTATGCTCGAAGTGGAGTTTACGCTATTTTCATCATAACATACTCTTTTGGGCCCATCATTCTGTTGTTCATTTTGAATATAGCGATCATCATTCAGCTAAGACGGAAGAAGAGGACAAGCAAGTACTGCAGCAGCACGGTCTCACTCCGTGTCAGTAAGATTACAGTGACAGTCCTTACAGTTTCCGTAACATACACGATACTGACTCTGCCTAACTCCATCCTTACCACACTAATCGTCACCTTGGGCTTCAGGATAGGGTCTACCGAACAAACCCACTACCTCATCATGGAGATCGTTAAGTTACTACACATGGCCAATCACGGCGCCAACTTCTTCCTCTACGTTTTGAGCTCATCAAATTTCCGCAAATCACTTTGTCAACATTTCCACGTTCTAGGAAATATTTGTCGTCGGAATGTACGCAGTAATGAATCTCAGCCTGTGCCATCTTCATCACTGAACAGTCTGGCACGGACAGATGTCGCTCGGCGTGACCACAGCATGAACTACAGTGACCATAAGGTCGATACACGAAGTATGGTACAGAATCACATAAACATTCAGGAACTGAGAATGCCCAAGGTGTGAGTTCGAGACGAGTAGAGTAACAGATTTCAATCAACAGTTTTAAGTGTAGTAAAATATTGTCTGTATATTCATTAGCTTGGATTGTGTTATCGTTGATACTTTATTTTTGTTCACGACACGGATACATTTCACCTTTAGTTGTGATTGTGAAAGTTGAACGTGGTCCGTCATATTTTGCCATGGTCTATTTGCTCCACGTCGTCGTATTGAAAGTAACGCTGTAAGGACATCGGATCGTTCTCAATGTTTGGTGTGACTGGTGATGTTAATAAAATGTATTGCAACTTGAGAACGTAGATGAATGCTAGTTTCGTAGCTGAGCGAGTTTCCGGCAACCACACTGGGACTGGCATAGTGTAGATATATATACTAGTAATCATTTCGTCGAAATTATTTTCTGACTGCCCAACAACTGAACAATTCTGAAATTCAAAACAAAACTCGCGAAATAGGTGGCGAATACATAGATATCCAATCACAGACCAAGAGGATACGCCATTGATGGTATCCTCGGGGAATTTGCACCAAGAATATACCCATTTGTACACAAGCATACAGTCCACAGAAAACAAAATCCGCAAAAAAACAGTGTACATGTAAAACGAGTTTTGAAATCATACTATAGTGGTGGAAATGTGTGCATCAATAAGTTATAGATGTCTCACTAGTCGTGTTTATCGCAGAACATCATGCACTTACAGAGTTTTCGAAAGTCATATCCGATAGTAAATATATACCCGTATATGATGATGGCGAATTAAAGACTAATACTAGTATTATCTACGTTATGATGTATGTATTCGATACTGGCTTGGTTTACTGTCTTGCATGTTCTAGGCCCAGCATTGATTCACATAGTCACTACGATGTATAGGCTAGTAGTACTGGATATAGCAGCTGTACATTTGAAGTAAAAGTTATTTCGTTTACTTTTAAAAATGTATTACTTCTTTTGGAAGCACGGTTGGAGACCGTGTGGGTTGTCTTCATCGTTGATAAAGTATGTGTCTGATTTCAAATGGGTTTTGCAGTTTATCCTAAGTTCATCTAAAACAAAACGAGAGAATTTATAACCCCCGAAAATGAATTCAGTGTAGCATATTTTCATGACTATAACGACCCCCCCCCCCCCCCCCCGCACAGACTCATACACATACGCTAACATCACCTTACAGTCCTACTTAGTACAGCCGCACCCTAACTCACACACAGGAAGCACGCGCATATATACATGTACAGATTGTACATATTGTACAGATGTCCAGATTCCAAGAACCTCACACACCTGCCTCAATCACGTGCACAGTACATGATATGACGTCATACACAACCAATCAGAACACTTACAGACTGCGAATTGGACACTGGAGTCGTGCTCAAACACACAGTGCTCACAGACACTCTACGTGTGATAGGCCTGATAGGGGCATGATGAACCATATTTCGTTACATCAAATGTTGTGCACTTGCTCCAGTGACGTGTTCCGCAATTCTAGCTGCATTTGCTTGTTCAAGTTTCTTGATTCATTCAGTTCATGTAGACTGAATGAAACTCTCAATATTCATGGAACAAGCAAGACCACACATGCGCAAATGGGTCACATCCGGTAACACACGATTTTGTAAATAAACAAAAACACGTGGCTTCCGCACGGTCACGGTGAGGATACGCTTCGCCAATATCAGTGAGTAATGTATAGTATATGTGTGAATGGACGATGTGAAACTGAAATGTAAGTGATATATTCGTACTGCACTTGGAAAAATGTCATGTGAGAACTGGCACACGAGGTAGTGGTTGACCAATATATTAGGTAATTTCCAACAAACTGTAGCAAAAAACTGAATCTGTCGATCCATAATGAAATGTACATTTTTTGTTAGGCAAATTGGTGGGGCATTTGTGGGATTTTATCGCTAAGCCCCAAGTATCGCAGGGAATGCTGTACATCGTTCATCGTAAGGTAGGTTTAACATGGGGAGTGAATGTAACTCGAAATTGTGTCTTATGCCCTCAATGCAAAAATTTATTTTCTCCATTTTGTACATTTTTAACATAAATATGATTTAGTTTTCAAGGTACAGTAGTTATTTGATGTCTGAGATGAATAATAAATCATTTTACTGTGATCAGGGTGCTAACTTGGGAATATGATTAAACATATATGAAAAGAGCTATAATTAGCGATGAAATATTTCATTCAGCAATATAGTGTGGGGTTTGCCATCTAAAATATATCAGAATTACCTCATGGATTCATTTTATTATAGTTTCATTCAAAATATCACCAAAACAAATCAGAATTTCCCCTTTATTGGATGAAAGGTGCAGTGGCAAGGCACTGATTTTTTCACGCCTCGTTTGAGTATTGGGTGGTGTATTGCAATTAACGACCCTTGATCCTGTCAGTACCCAATCGTCATTGACATTATTTTGTTTCATATTGCTCCATAGATATCAAATTAGCCAAAAATTACGTTTTTGTTGAAATTCAAATAAGTTTTGTGAGTGTTTTCATACATGATCAGACTGTAATTGAATTTGCGTTTTTCAATTATTAATCAATCTTACCTTATAACTAATCATACTAAGGTCACTGATCACTGATATATCACTAAATTTAGATGAAATATAATTAAAAAAGGAATTTATAGTCATGTTTACCACCAATCTCTAAATTAGAACTTCTAAATATATCCATTGTGGGTGCTTGTACAGTTCACATGTGCATTTGGTGCATGTGGGAGGGTCAATTTCAAAGTTGTACTGAGCGTTCAATATAACTCTGAGAGAGTTACAACTTCACATACAAAGTATCATATACAGGTAGTTTGATAATATGCAGTTGCATTAGAAGATTTCTAGAAGTTGTCCTATTGAATGCAAAAATTTATTTTCTCCATTTTGTACATTTTTAACATAAATATGATTTAGTTTTCAAGGTACAGTAGTTATTTGATGTCTGAGATGAATAATAAATCATTTTACTGTGATCAGGGTGCTAACTTGGGAATATGATTAAACATATATGAAAAGAGCTATAATTAGCGATGAAATATTTCATTCAGCAATATAGTGTGGGGTTTGCCATCTAAAATATATCAGAATTACCTCATGGATTCATTTTATTATAGTTTCATTCAAAATATCACCAAAACAAATCAGAATTTCCCCTTTATTGGATGAAAGGTGCAGTGGCAAGGCACTGATTTTTTCACGCCTCGTTTGAGTATTGGGTGGTGTATTGCAATTAACGACCCTTGATCCTGTCAGTACCCAATCGTCATTGACATTATTTTGTTTCATATTGCTCCATAGATATCAAATTAACCAAAAATTACGTTTTTGTTGAAATTCAAATAAGTTTTGTGAGTGTTTTCATACATGATCAGACTGTAATTGAATTTGCGTTTTTCAATTATTAATCAATCTTACCTTATAACTAATCATACTAAGGTCACTGATCACTGATATATCACTAAATTTAGATGAAATATAATTAAAAAAGGAATTTATAGTCATGTTTACCACCAATCTCTAAATTAGAACTTCTAAATATATCCATTGTGGGTGCTTGTACAGTTCACATGTGCATTTGGTGCATGTGGGAGGGTCAATTTCAAAGTTGTACTGAGCGTTCAATATAACTCTGAGAGAGTTACAACTTCACATACAAAGTATCATATACAGGTTGTTTGATAATATGCAGTTGCATTAGAAGATTTCTAGAAGTTGTCCTATTGAAGACCACACATGCGCAAATGGGTCACATCCGGTAACACACGATTTTGTAAATAAACAAAAACACGTGGCTTCCGCACGGTCACGGTGAGGATACGCTTCGCCAATATCAGTGAGTAATGTATAGTATATGTGTGAATGGACGATGAGAAACTGAAATGTAAGTGATATATTCGTACTGCACTTGGAAAAATGTCATGTGAGAACTGGCACACGAGGTAGTGGTTGACCAATATATTAGGTAATTTCCAACAAACTGTAGCAAAAAACTGAATCTGTCGATCCATAATGAAATGTACATTTTTTGTTAGGCACATTGGTGGGGCATTTGTGGGATTTTATCGCTAAGCCCCAAGTATCGCAGGGAATGCTGTACATCGTTCATCGTAAGGTAGGTTTAACATGGGGAGTGAATGTAACTCGAAATTGTGTCTTATGCCCTCAATGCAAAAATTTATTTTCTCCATTTTGTACATTTTTAACATAAATATGATTTAGTTTTCAAGGTACAGTAGTTATTTGATGTCTGAGATGAATAATAAATCATTTTACTGTGATCAGGGTGCTAACTTGGGAATATGATTAAACATATATGAAAAGAGCTATAATTAGCGATGAAATATTTCATTCAGCAATATAGTGTGGGGTTTGCCATCTAAAATATATCAGAATTACCTCATGGATTCATTTTATTATAGTTTCATTCAAAATATCACCAAAACAAATCAGAATTTCCCCTTTATTGGATGAAAGGTGCAGTGGCAAGGCACTGATTTTTTCACGCCTCGTTTGAGTATTGGGTGGTGTATTGCAATTAACGACCCTTGATCCTGTCAGTACCCAATCGTCATTGACATTATTTTGTTTCATATTGCTCCATAGATATCAAATTAGCCAAAAATTACGTTTTTGTTGAAATTCAAATAAGTTTTGTGAGTGTTTTCATACATGATCAGACTGTAATTGAATTTGCGTTTTTCAATTATTAATCAATCTTACCTTATAACTAATCATACTAAGGTCACTGATCACTGATATATCACTAAATTTAGATAAAATATAATTAAAAAAGGAATTTATAGTCATGTTTACCACCAATCTCTAAATTAGAACTTCTAAATATATCCATTGTGGGTGCTTGTACAGTTCACATGTGCATTTGGTGCATGTGGGAGGGTCAATTTCAAAGTTGTACTGAGCGTTCAGTATAACTCTGAGAGAGTTACAACTTCACATACAAAGTATCATATACAGGTAGTTTGATAATATGCAGTTGCATTAGAAGATTTCTAGAAGTTGTCCTATTGAAGACCACACATGCGCAAATGGGTCACATCCGGTAACACACGATTTTGTAAATAAACAAAAACACGTGGCTTCCGCACGGTCACGGTGAGGATACGCTTCGCCAATATCAGTGAGTAATGTATAGTATATGTGTGAATGGACGATGAGAAACTGAAATGTAAGTGATATATTCGTACTGCACTTGGAAAAATGTCATGTGAGAACTGGCACACGAGGTAGTGGTTGACCAATATATTAGGTAATTTCCAACAAACTGTAGCAAAAAACTGAATCTGTCGATCCATAATGAAATGTACATTTTTTGTTAGGCACATTGGTGGGGCATTTGTGGGATTTTATCGCTAAGCCCCAAGTATCGCAGGGAATGCTGTACATCGTTCATCGTAAGGTAGGTTTAACATGGGGAGTGAATGTAACTCGAAATTGTGTCTTATGCCCTCAATGCAAAAATTTATTTTCTCCATTTTGTACATTTTTAACATAAATATGATTTAGTTTTCAAGGTACAGTAGTTATTTGATGTCTGAGATGAATAATAAATCATTTTACTGTGATCAGGGTGCTAACTTGGGAATATGATTAAACATATATGAAAAGAGCTATAATTAGCGATGAAATATTTCATTCAGCAATATAGTGTGGGGTTTGCCATCTAAAATATATCAGAATTACCTCATGGATTCATTTTATTATAGTTTCATTCAAAATATCACCAAAACAAATCAGAATTTCCCCTTTATTGGATGAAAGGTGCAGTGGCAAGGCACTGATTTTTTCACGCCTCGTTTGAGTATTGGGTGGTGTATTGCAATTAACGACCCTTGATCCTGTCAGTACCCAATCGTCATTGACATTATTTTGTTTCATATTGCTCCATAGATATCAAATTAGCCAAAAATTACGTTTTTGTTGAAATTCAAATAAGTTTTGTGAGTGTTTTCATACATGATCAGACTGTAATTGAATTTGCGTTTTTCAATTATTAATCAATCTTACCTTATAACTAATCATACTAAGGTCACTGATCACTGATATATCACTAAATTTAGATGAAATATAATTAAAAAAGGAATTTATAGTCATGTTTACCACCAATCTCTAAATTAGAACTTCTAAATATATCCATTGTGGGTGCTTGTACAGTTCACATGTGCATTTGGTGCATGTGGGAGGGTCAATTTCAAAGTTGTACTGAGCGTTCAGTATAACTCTGAGAGAGTTACAACTTCACATACAAAGTATCATATACAGGTAGTTTGATAATATGCAGTTGCATTAGAAGATTTCTAGAAGTTGTCCTATTGAAGACCACACATGCGCAAATGGGTCACATCCGGTAACACACGATTTTGTAAATAAACAAAAACACGTGGCTTCCGCACGGTCACGGTGAGGATACGCTTCGCCAATATCAGTGAGTAATGTATAGTATATGTGTGAATGGACGATGAGAAACTGAAATGTAAGTGATATATTCGTACTGCACTTGGAAAAATGTCATGTGAGAACTGGCACACGAGGTAGTGGTTGACCAATATATTAGGTAATTTCCAACAAACTGTAGCAAAAAACTGAATCTGTCGATCCATAATGAAATGTACATTTTTTGTTAGGCACATTGGTGGGGCATTTGTGGGATTTTATCGCTAAGCCCCAAGTATCGCAGTGAATGCTGTACATCGTTCATCGTAAGGTAGGTTTAACATGGGGAGTGAATGTAACTCGAAATTGTGTCTTATGCCCTCAATGCAAAAATTTATTTTCTCCATTTTGTACATTTTTAACATAAATATGATTTAGTTTTCAAGGTACAGTAGTTATTTGATGTCTGAGATGAATAATAAATCATTTTACTGTGATCAGGGTGCTAACTTGGGAATATGATTAAACATATATGAAAAGAGCTATAATTAGCGATGAAATATTTCATTCAGCAATATAGTGTGGGGTTTGCCATCTAAAATATATCAGAATTACCTCATGGATTCATTTTATTATAGTTTCATTCAAAATATCACCAAAACAAATCAGAATTTCCCCTTTATTGGATGAAAGGTGCAGTGGCAAGGCACTGATTTTTTCACGCCTCGTTTGAGTATTGGGTGGTGTATTGCAATTAACGACCCTTGATCCTGTCAGTACCCAATCGTCATTGACATTATTTTGTTTCATATTGCTCCATAGATATCAAATTAGCCAAAAATTACGTTTTTGTTGAAATTCAAATAAGTTTTGTGAGTGTTTTCATACATGATCAGACTGTAATTGAATTTGCGTTTTTCAATTATTAATCAATCTTACCTTATAACTAATCATACTAAGGTCACTGATCACTGATATATCACTAAATTTAGATAAAATATAATTAAAAAAGGAATTTATAGTCATGTTTACCACCAATCTCTAAATTAGAACTTCTAAATATATCCATTGTGGGTGCTTGTACAGTTCACATGTGCATTTGGTGCATGTGGGAGGGTCAATTTCAAAGTTGTACTGAGCGTTCAGTATAACTCTGAGAGAGTTACAACTTCACATACAAAGTATCATATACAGGTAGTTTGATAATATGCAGTTGCATTAGAAGATTTCTAGAAGTTGTCCTATTGAAGACCACACATGCGCAAATGGGTCACATCCGGTAACACACGATTTTGTAAATAAACAAAAACACGTGGCTTCCGCACGGTCACGGTGAGGATACGCTTCGCCAATATCAGTGAGTAATGTATAGTATATGTGTGAATGGACGATGAGAAACTGAAATGTAAGTGATATATTCGTACTGCACTTGGAAAAATGTCATGTGAGAACTGGCACACGAGGTAGTGGTTGACCAATATATTAGGTAATTTCCAACAAACTGTAGCAAAAAACTGAATCTGTCGATCCATAATGAAATGTACATTTTTTGTTAGGCACATTGGTGGGGCATTTGTGGGATTTTATCGCTAAGCCCCAAGTATCGCAGGGAATGCTGTACATCGTTCATCGTAAGGTAGGTTTAACATGGGGAGTGAATGTAACTCGAAATTGTGTCTTATGCCCTCAATGCAAAAATTTATTTTCTCCATTTTGTACATTTTTAACATAAATATGATTTAGTTTTCAAGGTACAGTAGTTATTTGATGTCTGAGATGAATAATAAATCATTTTACTGTGATCAGGGTGCTAACTTGGGAATATGATTAAACATATATGAAAAGAGCTATAATTAGCGATGAAATATTTCATTCAGCAATATAGTGTGGGGTTTGCCATCTAAAATATATCAGAATTACCTCATGGATTCATTTTATTATAGTTTCATTCAAAATATCACCAAAACAAATCAGAATTTCCCCTTTATTGGATGAAAGGTGCAGTGGCAAGGCACTGATTTTTTCACGCCTCGTTTGAGTATTGGGTGGTGTATTGCAATTAACGACCCTTGATCCTGTCAGTACCCAATCGTCATTGACATTATTTTGTTTCATATTGCTCCATAGATATCAAATTAGCCAAAAATTACGTTTTTGTTGAAATTCAAATAAGTTTTGTGAGTGTTTTCATACATGATCAGACTGTAATTGAATTTGCGTTTTTCAATTATTAATCAATCTTACCTTATAACTAATCATACTAAGGTCACTGATCACTGATATATCACTAAATTTAGATGAAATATAATTAAAAAAGGAATTTATAGTCATGTTTACCACCAATCTCTAAATTAGAACTTCTAAATATATCCATTGTGGGTGCTTGTACAGTTCACATGTGCATTTGGTGCATGTGGGAGGGTCAATTTCAAAGTTGTACTGAGCGTTCAGTATAACTCTGAGAGAGTTACAACTTCACATACAAAGTATCATATACAGGTAGTTTGATAATATGCAGTTGCATTAGAAGATTTCTAGAAGTTGTCCTATTGAAGACCACACATGCGCAAATGGGTCACATCCGGTAACACACGATTTTGTAAATAAACAAAAACACGTGGCTTCCGCACGGTCACGGTGAGGATACGCTTCGCCAATATCAGTGAGTAATGTATAGTATATGTGTGAATGGACGATGAGAAACTGAAATGTAAGTGATATATTCGTACTGCACTTGGAAAAATGTCATGTGAGAACTGGCACACGAGGTAGTGGTTGACCAATATATTAGGTAATTTCCAACAAACTGTAGCAAAAAACTGAATCTGTCGATCCATAATGAAATGTACATTTTTTGTTAGGCACATTGGTGGGGCATTTGTGGGATTTTATCGCTAAGCCCCAAGTATCGCAGTGAATGCTGTACATCGTTCATCGTAAGGTAGGTTTAACATGGGGAGTGAATGTAACTCGAAATTGTGTCTTATGCCCTCAATGCAAAAATTTATTTTCTCCATTTTGTACATTTTTAACATAAATATGATTTAGTTTTCAAGGTACAGTAGTTATTTGATGTCTGAGATGAATAATAAATCATTTTACTGTGATCAGGGTGCTAACTTGGGAATATGATTAAACATATATGAAAAGAGCTATAATTAGCGATGAAATATTTCATTCAGCAATATAGTGTGGGGTTTGCCATCTAAAATATATCAGAATTACCTCATGGATTCATTTTATTATAGTTTCATTCAAAATATCACCAAAACAAATCAGAATTTCCCCTTTATTGGATGAAAGGTGCAGTGGCAAGGCACTGATTTTTTCACGCCTCGTTTGAGTATTGGGTGGTGTATTGCAATTAACGACCCACTGGCGCCACCAGGGGCAGACAGTGTGTTAAATGTAGTTGACTACACATGGCCAATCACGGCGCCAACTTCTTCCTCTACGTTTTGAGCTCATCAAATTTCCGCAAATCACTTTGTCAACATTTCCACGTTCTAGGAAATATTCGTCGTCGGAATGTACGCAGTAATGAATCTCAGTCTGTGCCATCTTCATCACTGAACAGTCTGGCACGGACAGATGTCGCTCGGCGTGACCACAGCATGAACTACAGTGACCATAAGGTCGATACACGAAGTATGGTACAGAATCACATAAACATTCAGGAACTGAGAATGCCCAAGGTGTGAGTTCGAGACGAGTAGAGTAACAGATTTCAATCAACAGTTTTAAGTGTAGTAAAATATTGTCTGTATATTCATTAGCTTGGATTGTGTTATCGTTGATACTTTATTTTTGTTCACGACATGGATACATTTCACCTTTAGTTGTGATTGTGAAAGTTGAACGTGGTCCGTCATATTTTGCCATGGTCTATTTGCTCCACGTCGTCGTATTGAAAGTAACGCTGTAAGGACATCGGATCGTTCTCAATGTTTGGTGTGACTGGTGATGTTAATAAAATGTATTGCAACTTGAGAACGTAGATGAATGCTAGTTTCGTAGCTGAGCGAGTTTCCGGCAACCACACTGGGACTGGCATAGTGTAGATATATATACTAGTAATCATTTCGTCGAAATTATTTTCTGACTGCCCAACAACTGAACAATTCTGAAATTCAAAACAAAACTCGCGAAATAGGTGGCGAATACATAGATATCCAATCACAGACCAAGAGGATACGCCATTGATGGTATCCTCGGGGAATTTGCACCAAGAATATACCCATTTGTACACAAGCATACAGTCCACAGAAAACAAAATCCGCAAAAAAACAGTGTACATGTAAAACGAGTTTTGAAATCATAGTATAGTGGTGGAAATGTGTGCATCAATAAGTTATAGATGTCTCACTAGTCGTGTTTATCGCAGAACATCATGCACTTACAGAGTTTTCGAAAGTCATATCCGATAGTAAATATATACCCGTATATGATGATGGCGAATTAAAGACTAATACTAGTATTATCTACGTTATGATGTATGTATTCGATACTGGCTTGGTTTACTGTCTTGCATGTTCTAGGCCCAGCATTGATTCACATAGTCACTACGATGTATAGGCTAGTAGTACTGGATATAGCAGCTGTACATTTGAAGTAAAAATTATTTCGTTTACTTTTAAAAATGTATTACTTCTTTTGGAAGCACGGTTGGAGACCGTGTGGGTTGTCTTCATCGTTGATAAAGTATGTGTCTGATTTCAAATGGGTTTTGCAGTTTATCCTAAGTTCATCTAAAACAAAACGAGAGAATTTATAACCCCCGAAAATGAATTCAGTGTAGCATATTTTCATGACTATAACGACCCCCCCCCCCCCCCGCACAGACTCATACACATACGCTAACATCACCTTACAGTCCTACTTAGTACAGCCGCACCCTAACTCACACACAGGAAGCACGCGCATATATACATGTACAGATTGTACATATTGTACAGATGTCCAGATTCCAAGAACCTCACACACCTACCTCAATCACGTGCACAGTACATGATATGACGTCATACACAACCAATCAGAACACTTACAGACTGCGAATTGGACACTGGAGTCGTGCTCAAACACACAGTGCTCACAGACACTCTACGTGTGATAGGCCTGATAGGGGCATGATGAACCATATTTCGTTACATCAAATGTTGTGCACTTGCTCCAGTGACGTGTTCCGCAATTCTAGCTGCATTTGCTTGTTCAAGTTTCTTGATTCATTCAGTTCATGTAGACTGAATGAAACTCTCAATATTCATGGAACAAGCAAGACCACACATGCGCAAATGGGTCACATCCGGTAACACACGATTTTGTAAATAAACAAAAACACGTGGCTTCCGCACGGTCACGGTGAGGATACGCTTCGCCAATATCAGTGAGTAATGTATAGTATATGTGTGAATGGACGATGTGAAACTGAAATGTAAGTGATATATTCGTACTGCACTTGGAAAAATGTCATGTGAGAACTGGCACACGAGGTAGTGGTTGACCAATATATTAGGTAATTTCCAACAAACTGTAGCAAAAAACTGAATCTGTCGATCCATAATGAAATGTACATTTTTTGTTAGGCACATTGGTGGGGCATTTGTGGGATTTTATCGCTAAGCCCCAAGTATCGCAGGGAATGCTGTACATCGTTCATCGTAAGGTAGGTTTAACATGGGGAGTGAATGTAACTCGAAATTGTGTCTTATGCCCTCAATGCAAAAATTTATTTTCTCCATTTTGTACATTTTTAACATAAATATGATTTAGTTTTCAAGGTACAGTAGTTATTTGATGTCTGAGATGAATAATAAATCATTTTACTGTGATCAGGGTGCTAACTTGGGAATATGATTAAACATATATGAAAAGAGCTATAATTAGCGATGAAATATTTCATTCAGCAATATAGTGTGGGGTTTGCCATCTAAAATATATCAGAATTACCTCATGGATTCATTTTATTATAGTTTCATTCAAAATATCACCAAAACAAATCAGAATTTCCCCTTTATTGGATGAAAGGTGCAGTGGCAAGGCACTGATTTTTTCACGCCTCGTTTGAGTATTGGGTGGTGTATTGCAATTAACGACCCTTGATCCTGTCAGTACCCAATCGTCATTGACATTATTTTGTTTCATATTGCTCCATAGATATCAAATTAACCAAAAATTACGTTTTTGTTGAAATTCAAATAAGTTTTGTGAGTGTTTTCATACATGATCAGACTGTAATTGAATTTGCGTTTTTCAATTATTAATCAATCTTACCTTATAACTAATCATACTAAGGTCACTGATCACTGATATATCACTAAATTTAGATGAAATATAATTAAAAAAGGAATTTATAGTCATGTTTACCACCAATCTCTAAATTAGAACTTCTAAATATATCCATTGTGGGTGCTTGTACAGTTCACATGTGCATTTGGTGCATGTGGGAGGGTCAATTTCAAAGTTGTACTGAGCGTTCAATATAACTCTGAGAGAGTTACAACTTCACATACAAAGTATCATATACAGGTTGTTTGATAATATGCAGTTGCATTAGAAGATTTCTAGAAGTTGTCCTATTGAAGACCACACATGCGCAAATGGGTCACATCCGGTAACACACGATTTTGTAAATAAACAAAAACACGTGGCTTCCGCACGGTCACGGTGAGGATACGCTTCGCCAATATCAGTGAGTAATGTATAGTATATGTGTGAATGGACGATGAGAAACTGAAATGTAAGTGATATATTCGTACTGCACTTGGAAAAATGTCATGTGAGAACTGGCACACGAGGTAGTGGTTGACCAATATATTAGGTAATTTCCAACAAACTGTAGCAAAAAACTGAATCTGTCGATCCATAATGAAATGTACATTTTTTGTTAGGCACATTGGTGGGGCATTTGTGGGATTTTATCGCTAAGCCCCAAGTATCGCAGGGAATGCTGTACATCGTTCATCGTAAGGTAGGTTTAACATGGGGAGTGAATGTAACTCGAAATTGTGTCTTATGCCCTCAATGCAAAAATTTATTTTCTCCATTTTGTACATTTTTAACATAAATATGATTTAGTTTTCAAGGTACAGTAGTTATTTGATGTCTGAGATGAATAATAAATCATTTTACTGTGATCAGGGTGCTAACTTGGGAATATGATTAAACATATATGAAAAGAGCTATAATTAGCGATGAAATATTTCATTCAGCAATATAGTGTGGGGTTTGCCATCTAAAATATATCAGAATTACCTCATGGATTCATTTTATTATAGTTTCATTCAAAATATCACCAAAACAAATCAGAATTTCCCCTTTATTGGATGAAAGGTGCAGTGGCAAGGCACTGATTTTTTCACGCCTCGTTTGAGTATTGGGTGGTGTATTGCAATTAACGACCCTTGATCCTGTCAGTACCCAATCGTCATTGACATTATTTTGTTTCATATTGCTCCATAGATATCAAATTAGCCAAAAATTACGTTTTTGTTGAAATTCAAATAAGTTTTGTGAGTGTTTTCATACATGATCAGACTGTAATTGAATTTGCGTTTTTCAATTATTAATCAATCTTACCTTATAACTAATCATACTAAGGTCACTGATCACTGATATATCACTAAATTTAGATAAAATATAATTAAAAAAGGAATTTATAGTCATGTTTACCACCAATCTCTAAATTAGAACTTCTAAATATATCCATTGTGGGTGCTTGTACAGTTCACATGTGCATTTGGTGCATGTGGGAGGGTCAATTTCAAAGTTGTACTGAGCGTTCAGTATAACTCTGAGAGAGTTACAACTTCACATACAAAGTATCATATACAGGTAGTTTGATAATATGCAGTTGCATTAGAAGATTTCTAGAAGTTGTCCTATTGAAGACCACACATGCGCAAATGGGTCACATCCGGTAACACACGATTTTGTAAATAAACAAAAACACGTGGCTTCCGCACGGTCACGGTGAGGATACGCTTCGCCAATATCAGTGAGTAATGTATAGTATATGTGTGAATGGACGATGAGAAACTGAAATGTAAGTGATATATTCGTACTGCACTTGGAAAAATGTCATGTGAGAACTGGCACACGAGGTAGTGGTTGACCAATATATTAGGTAATTTCCAACAAACTGTAGCAAAAAACTGAATCTGTCGATCCATAATGAAATGTACATTTTTTGTTAGGCACATTGGTGGGGCATTTGTGGGATTTTATCGCTAAGCCCCAAGTATCGCAGGGAATGCTGTACATCGTTCATCGTAAGGTAGGTTTAACATGGGGAGTGAATGTAACTCGAAATTGTGTCTTATGCCCTCAATGCAAAAATTTATTTTCTCCATTTTGTACATTTTTAACATAAATATGATTTAGTTTTCAAGGTACAGTAGTTATTTGATGTCTGAGATGAATAATAAATCATTTTACTGTGATCAGGGTGCTAACTTGGGAATATGATTAAACATATATGAAAAGAGCTATAATTAGCGATGAAATATTTCATTCAGCAATATAGTGTGGGGTTTGCCATCTAAAATATATCAGAATTACCTCATGGATTCATTTTATTATAGTTTCATTCAAAATATCACCAAAACAAATCAGAATTTCCCCTTTATTGGATGAAAGGTGCAGTGGCAAGGCACTGATTTTTTCACGCCTCGTTTGAGTATTGGGTGGTGTATTGCAATTAACGACCCTTGATCCTGTCAGTACCCAATCGTCATTGACATTATTTTGTTTCATATTGCTCCATAGATATCAAATTAGCCAAAAATTACGTTTTTGTTGAAATTCAAATAAGTTTTGTGAGTGTTTTCATACATGATCAGACTGTAATTGAATTTGCGTTTTTCAATTATTAATCAATCTTACCTTATAACTAATCATACTAAGGTCACTGATCACTGATATATCACTAAATTTAGATGAAATATAATTAAAAAAGGAATTTATAGTCATGTTTACCACCAATCTCTAAATTAGAACTTCTAAATATATCCATTGTGGGTGCTTGTACAGTTCACATGTGCATTTGGTGCATGTGGGAGGGTCAATTTCAAAGTTGTACTGAGCGTTCAGTATAACTCTGAGAGAGTTACAACTTCACATACAAAGTATCATATACAGGTAGTTTGATAATATGCAGTTGCATTAGAAGATTTCTAGAAGTTGTCCTATTGAAGACCACACATGCGCAAATGGGTCACATCCGGTAACACACGATTTTGTAAATAAACAAAAACACGTGGCTTCCGCACGGTCACGGTGAGGATACGCTTCGCCAATATCAGTGAGTAATGTATAGTATATGTGTGAATGGACGATGAGAAACTGAAATGTAAGTGATATATTCGTACTGCACTTGGAAAAATGTCATGTGAGAACTGGCACACGAGGTAGTGGTTGACCAATATATTAGGTAATTTCCAACAAACTGTAGCAAAAAACTGAATCTGTCGATCCATAATGAAATGTACATTTTTTGTTAGGCACATTGGTGGGGCATTTGTGGGATTTTATCGCTAAGCCCCAAGTATCGCAGTGAATGCTGTACATCGTTCATCGTAAGGTAGGTTTAACATGGGGAGTGAATGTAACTCGAAATTGTGTCTTATGCCCTCAATGCAAAAATTTATTTTCTCCATTTTGTACATTTTTAACATAAATATGATTTAGTTTTCAAGGTACAGTAGTTATTTGATGTCTGAGATGAATAATAAATCATTTTACTGTGATCAGGGTGCTAACTTGGGAATATGATTAAACATATATGAAAAGAGCTATAATTAGCGATGAAATATTTCATTCAGCAATATAGTGTGGGGTTTGCCATCTAAAATATATCAGAATTACCTCATGGATTCATTTTATTATAGTTTCATTCAAAATATCACCAAAACAAATCAGAATTTCCCCTTTATTGGATGAAAGGTGCAGTGGCAAGGCACTGATTTTTTCACGCCTCGTTTGAGTATTGGGTGGTGTATTGCAATTAACGACCCACTGGCGCCACCAGGGGCAGACAGTGTGTTAAATGTAGTTGACTACACATGGCCAATCACGGCGCCAACTTCTTCCTCTACGTTTTGAGCTCATCAAATTTCCGCAAATCACTTTGTCAACATTTCCACGTTCTAGGAAATATTCGTCGTCGGAATGTACGCAGTAATGAATCTCAGTCTGTGCCATCTTCATCACTGAACAGTCTGGCACGGACAGATGTCGCTCGGCGTGACCACAGCATGAACTACAGTGACCATAAGGTCGATACACGAAGTATGGTACAGAATCACATAAACATTCAGGAACTGAGAATGCCCAAGGTGTGAGTTCGAGACGAGTAGAGTAACAGATTTCAATCAACAGTTTTAAGTGTAGTAAAATATTGTCTGTATATTCATTAGCTTGGATTGTGTTATCGTTGATACTTTATTTTTGTTCACGACATGGATACATTTCACCTTTAGTTGTGATTGTGAAAGTTGAACGTGGTCCGTCATATTTTGCCATGGTCTATTTGCTCCACGTCGTCGTATTGAAAGTAACGCTGTAAGGACATCGGATCGTTCTCAATGTTTGGTGTGACTGGTGATGTTAATAAAATGTATTGCAACTTGAGAACGTAGATGAATGCTAGTTTCGTAGCTGAGCGAGTTTCCGGCAACCACACTGGGACTGGCATAGTGTAGATATATATACTAGTAATCATTTCGTCGAAATTATTTTCTGACTGCCCAACAACTGAACAATTCTGAAATTCAAAACAAAACTCGCGAAATAGGTGGCGAATACATAGATATCCAATCACAGACCAAGAGGATACGCCATTGATGGTATCCTCGGGGAATTTGCACCAAGAATATACCCATTTGTACACAAGCATACAGTCCACAGAAAACAAAATCCGCAAAAAAACAGTGTACATGTAAAACGAGTTTTGAAATCATAGTATAGTGGTGGAAATGTGTGCATCAATAAGTTATAGATGTCTCACTAGTCGTGTTTATCGCAGAACATCATGCACTTACAGAGTTTTCGAAAGTCATATCCGATAGTAAATATATACCCGTATATGATGATGGCGAATTAAAGACTAATACTAGTATTATCTACGTTATGATGTATGTATTCGATACTGGCTTGGTTTACTGTCTTGCATGTTCTAGGCCCAGCATTGATTCACATAGTCACTACGATGTATAGGCTAGTAGTACTGGATATAGCAGCTGTACATTTGAAGTAAAAGTTATTTCGTTTACTTTTAAAAATGTATTACTTCTTTTGGAAGCACGGTTGGAGACCGTGTGGGTTGTCTTCATCGTTGATAAAGTATGTGTCTGATTTCAAATGGGTTTTGCAGTTTATCCTAAGTTCATCTAAAACAAAACGAGAGAATTTATAACCCCCGAAAATGAATTCAGTGTAGCATATTTTCATGACTATAACGACCCCCCCCCCCCCCGCACAGACTCATACACATACGCTAACATCACCTTACAGTCCTACTTAGTACAGCCGCACCCTAACTCACACACAGGAAGCACGCGCATATATACATGTACAGATTGTACATATTGTACAGATGTCCAGATTCCAAGAACCTCACACACCTACCTCAATCACGTGCACAGTACATGATATGACGTCATACACAACCAATCAGAACACTTACAGACTGCGAATTGGACACTGGAGTCGTGCTCAAACACACAGTGCTCACAGACACTCTACGTGTGATAGGCCTGATAGGGGCATGATGAACCATATTTCGTTACATCAAATGTTGTGCACTTGCTCCAGTGACGTGTTCCGCAATTCTAGCTGCATTTGCTTGTTCAAGTTTCTTGATTCATTCAGTTCATGTAGACTGAATGAAACTCTCAATATTCATGGAACAAGCAAGACCACACATGCGCAAATGGGTCACATCCGGTAACACACGATTTTGTAAATAAACAAAAACACGTGGCTTCCGCACGGTCACGGTGAGGATACGCTTCGCCAATATCAGTGAGTAATGTATAGTATATGTGTGAATGGACGATGTGAAACTGAAATGTAAGTGATATATTCGTACTGCACTTGGAAAAATGTCATGTGAGAACTGGCACACGAGGTAGTGGTTGACCAATATATTAGGTAATTTCCAACAAACTGTAGCAAAAAACTGAATCTGTCGATCCATAATGAAATGTACATTTTTTGTTAGGCACATTGGTGGGGCATTTGTGGGATTTTATCGCTAAGCCCCAAGTATCGCAGGGAATGCTGTACATCGTTCATCGTAAGGTAGGTTTAACATGGGGAGTGAATGTAACTCGAAATTGTGTCTTATGCCCTCAATGCAAAAATTTATTTTCTCCATTTTGTACATTTTTAACATAAATATGATTTAGTTTTCAAGGTACAGTAGTTATTTGATGTCTGAGATGAATAATAAATCATTTTACTGTGATCAGGGTGCTAACTTGGGAATATGATTAAACATATATGAAAAGAGCTATAATTAGCGATGAAATATTTCATTCAGCAATATAGTGTGGGGTTTGCCATCTAAAATATATCAGAATTACCTCATGGATTCATTTTATTATAGTTTCATTCAAAATATCACCAAAACAAATCAGAATTTCCCCTTTATTGGATGAAAGGTGCAGTGGCAAGGCACTGATTTTTTCACGCCTCGTTTGAGTATTGGGTGGTGTATTGCAATTAACGACCCTTGATCCTGTCAGTACCCAATCGTCATTGACATTATTTTGTTTCATATTGCTCCATAGATATCAAATTAGCCAAAAATTACGTTTTTGTTGAAATTCAAATAAGTTTTGTGAGTGTTTTCATACATGATCAGACTGTAATTGAATTTGCGTTTTTCAATTATTAATCAATCTTACCTTATAACTAATCATACTAAGGTCACTGATCACTGATATATCACTAAATTTAGATGAAATATAATTAAAAAAGGAATTTATAGTCATGTTTACCACCAATCTCTAAATTAGAACTTCTAAATATATCCATTGTGGGTGCTTGTACAGTTCACATGTGCATTTGGTGCATGTGGGAGGGTCAATTTCAAAGTTGTACTGAGCGTTCAGTATAACTCTGAGAGAGTTACAACTTCACATACAAAGTATCATATACAGGTAGTTTGATAATATGCAGTTGCATTAGAAGATTTCTAGAAGTTGTCCTATTGAAGACCACACATGCGCAAATGGGTCACATCCGGTAACACACGATTTTGTAAATAAACAAAAACACGTGGCTTCCGCACGGTCACGGTGAGGATACGCTTCGCCAATATCAGTGAGTAATGTATAGTATATGTGTGAATGGACGATGAGAAACTGAAATGTAAGTGATATATTCGTACTGCACTTGGAAAAATGTCATGTGAGAACTGGCACACGAGGTAGTGGTTGACCAATATATTAGGTAATTTCCAACAAACTGTAGCAAAAAACTGAATCTGTCGATCCATAATGAAATGTACATTTTTTGTTAGGCACATTGGTGGGGCATTTGTGGGATTTTATCGCTAAGCCCCAAGTATCGCAGTGAATGCTGTACATCGTTCATCGTAAGGTAGGTTTAACATGGGGAGTGAATGTAACTCGAAATTGTGTCTTATGCCCTCAATGCAAAAATTTATTTTCTCCATTTTGTACATTTTTAACATAAATATGATTTAGTTTTCAAGGTACAGTAGTTATTTGATGTCTGAGATGAATAATAAATCATTTTACTGTGATCAGGGTGCTAACTTGGGAATATGATTAAACATATATGAAAAGAGCTATAATTAGCGATGAAATATTTCATTCAGCAATATAGTGTGGGGTTTGCCATCTAAAATATATCAGAATTACCTCATGGATTCATTTTATTATAGTTTCATTCAAAATATCACCAAAACAAATCAGAATTTCCCCTTTATTGGATGAAAGGTGCAGTGGCAAGGCACTGATTTTTTCACGCCTCGTTTGAGTATTGGGTGGTGTATTGCAATTAACGACCCACTGGCGCCACCAGGGGCAGACAGTGTGTTAAATGTAGTTGACTACACATGGCCAATCACGGCGCCAACTTCTTCCTCTACGTTTTGAGCTCATCAAATTTCCGCAAATCACTTTGTCAACATTTCCACGTTCTAGGAAATATTCGTCGTCGGAATGTACGCAGTAATGAATCTCAGTCTGTGCCATCTTCATCACTGAACAGTCTGGCACGGACAGATGTCGCTCGGCGTGACCACAGCATGAACTACAGTGACCATAAGGTCGATACACGAAGTATGGTACAGAATCACATAAACATTCAGGAACTGAGAATGCCCAAGGTGTGAGTTCGAGACGAGTAGAGTAACAGATTTCAATCAACAGTTTTAAGTGTAGTAAAATATTGTCTGTATATTCATTAGCTTGGATTGTGTTATCGTTGATACTTTATTTTTGTTCACGACATGGATACATTTCACCTTTAGTTGTGATTGTGAAAGTTGAACGTGGTCCGTCATATTTTGCCATGGTCTATTTGCTCCACGTCGTCGTATTGAAAGTAACGCTGTAAGGACATCGGATCGTTCTCAATGTTTGGTGTGACTGGTGATGTTAATAAAATGTATTGCAACTTGAGAACGTAGATGAATGCTAGTTTCGTAGCTGAGCGAGTTTCCGGCAACCACACTGGGACTGGCATAGTGTAGATATATATACTAGTAATCATTTCGTCGAAATTATTTTCTGACTGCCCAACAACTGAACAATTCTGAAATTCAAAACAAAACTCGCGAAATAGGTGGCGAATACATAGATATCCAATCACAGACCAAGAGGATACGCCATTGATGGTATCCTCGGGGAATTTGCACCAAGAATATACCCATTTGTACACAAGCATACAGTCCACAGAAAACAAAATCCGCAAAAAAACAGTGTACATGTAAAACGAGTTTTGAAATCATAGTATAGTGGTGGAAATGTGTGCATCAATAAGTTATAGATGTCTCACTAGTCGTGTTTATCGCAGAACATCATGCACTTACAGAGTTTTCGAAAGTCATATCCGATAGTAAATATATACCCGTATATGATGATGGCGAATTAAAGACTAATACTAGTATTATCTACGTTATGATGTATGTATTCGATACTGGCTTGGTTTACTGTCTTGCATGTTCTAGGCCCAGCATTGATTCACATAGTCACTACGATGTATAGGCTAGTAGTACTGGATATAGCAGCTGTACATTTGAAGTAAAAGTTATTTCGTTTACTTTTAAAAATGTATTACTTCTTTTGGAAGCACGGTTGGAGACCGTGTGGGTTGTCTTCATCGTTGATAAAGTATGTGTCTGATTTCAAATGGGTTTTGCAGTTTATCCTAAGTTCATCTAAAACAAAACGAGAGAATTTATAACCCCCGAAAATGAATTCAGTGTAGCATATTTTCATGACTATAACGACCCCCCCCCCCCCGCACAGACTCATACACATACGCTAACATCACCTTACAGTCCTACTTAGTACAGCCGCACCCTAACTCACACACAGGAAGCACGCGCATATATACATGTACAGATTGTACATATTGTACAGATGTCCAGATTCCAAGAACCTCACACACCTACCTCAATCACGTGCACAGTACATGATATGACGTCATACACAACCAATCAGAACACTTACAGACTGCGAATTGGACACTGGAGTCGTGCTCAAACACACAGTGCTCACAGACACTCTACGTGTGATAGGCCTGATAGGGGCATGATGAACCATATTTCGTTACATCAAATGTTGTGCACTTGCTCCAGTGACGTGTTCCGCAATTCTAGCTGCATTTGCTTGTTCAAGTTTCTTGATTCATTCAGTTCATGTAGACTGAATGAAACTCTCAATATTCATGGAACAAGCAAGACCACACATGCGCAAATGGGTCACATCCGGTAACACACGATTTTGTAAATAAACAAAAACACGTGGCTTCCGCACGGTCACGGTGAGGATACGCTTCGCCAATATCAGTGAGTAATGTATAGTATATGTGTGAATGGACGATGTGAAACTGAAATGTAAGTGATATATTCGTACTGCACTTGGAAAAATGTCATGTGAGAACTGGCACACGAGGTAGTGGTTGACCAATATATTAGGTAATTTCCAACAAACTGTAGCAAAAAACTGAATCTGTCGATCCATAATGAAATGTACATTTTTTGTTAGGCACATTGGTGGGGCATTTGTGGGATTTTATCGCTAAGCCCCAAGTATCGCAGGGAATGCTGTACATCGTTCATCGTAAGGTAGGTTTAACATGGGGAGTGAATGTAACTCGAAATTGTGTCTTATGCCCTCAATGCAAAAATTTATTTTCTCCATTTTGTACATTTTTAACATAAATATGATTTAGTTTTCAAGGTACAGTAGTTATTTGATGTCTGAGATGAATAATAAATCATTTTACTGTGATCAGGGTGCTAACTTGGGAATATGATTAAACATATATGAAAAGAGCTATAATTAGCGATGAAATATTTCATTCAGCAATATAGTGTGGGGTTTGCCATCTAAAATATATCAGAATTACCTCATGGATTCATTTTATTATAGTTTCATTCAAAATATCACCAAAACAAATCAGAATTTCCCCTTTATTGGATGAAAGGTGCAGTGGCAAGGCACTGATTTTTTCACGCCTCGTTTGAGTATTGGGTGGTGTATTGCAATTAACGACCCTTGATCCTGTCAGTACCCAATCGTCATTGACATTATTTTGTTTCATATTGCTCCATAGATATCAAATTAACCAAAAATTACGTTTTTGTTGAAATTCAAATAAGTTTTGTGAGTGTTTTCATACATGATCAGACTGTAATTGAATTTGCGTTTTTCAATTATTAATCAATCTTACCTTATAACTAATCATACTAAGGTCACTGATCACTGATATATCACTAAATTTAGATGAAATATAATTAAAAAAGGAATTTATAGTCATGTTTACCACCAATCTCTAAATTAGAACTTCTAAATATATCCATTGTGGGTGCTTGTACAGTTCACATGTGCATTTGGTGCATGTGGGAGGGTCAATTTCAAAGTTGTACTGAGCGTTCAATATAACTCTGAGAGAGTTACAACTTCACATACAAAGTATCATATACAGGTTGTTTGATAATATGCAGTTGCATTAGAAGATTTCTAGAAGTTGTCCTATTGAAGACCACACATGCGCAAATGGGTCACATCCGGTAACACACGATTTTGTAAATAAACAAAAACACGTGGCTTCCGCACGGTCACGGTGAGGATACGCTTCGCCAATATCAGTGAGTAATGTATAGTATATGTGTGAATGGACGATGTGAAACTGAAATGTAAGTGATATATTCGTACTGCACTTGGAAAAATGTCATGTGAGAACTGGCACACGAGGTAGTGGTTGACCAATATATTAGGTAATTTCCAACAAACTGTAGCAAAAAACTGAATCTGTCGATCCATAATGAAATGTACATTTTTTGTTAGGCACATTGGTGGGGCATTTGTGGGATTTTATCGCTAAGCCCCAAGTATCGCAGGGAATGCTGTACATCGTTCATCGTAAGGTAGGTTTAACATGGGGAGTGAATGTAACTCGAAATTGTGTCTTATGCCCTCAATGCAAAAATTTATTTTCTCCATTTTGTACATTTTTAACATAAATATGATTTAGTTTTCAAGGTACAGTAGTTATTTGATGTCTGAGATGAATAATAAATCATTTTACTGTGATCAGGGTGCTAACTTGGGAATATGATTAAACATATATGAAAAGAGCTATAATTAGCGATGAAATATTTCATTCAGCAATATAGTGTGGGGTTTGCCATCTAAAATATATCAGAATTACCTCATGGATTCATTTTATTATAGTTTCATTCAAAATATCACCAAAACAAATCAGAATTTCCCCTTTATTGGATGAAAGGTGCAGTGGCAAGGCACTGATTTTTTCACGCCTCGTTTGAGTATTGGGTGGTGTATTGCAATTAACGACCCTTGATCCTGTCAGTACCCAATCGTCATTGACATTATTTTGTTTCATATTGCTCCATAGATATCAAATTAACCAAAAATTACGTTTTTGTTGAAATTCAAATAAGTTTTGTGAGTGTTTTCATACATGATCAGACTGTAATTGAATTTGCGTTTTTCAATTATTAATCAATCTTACCTTATAACTAATCATACTAAGGTCACTGATCACTGATATATCACTAAATTTAGATGAAATATAATTAAAAAAGGAATTTATAGTCATGTTTACCACCAATCTCTAAATTAGAACTTCTAAATATATCCATTGTGGGTGCTTGTACAGTTCACATGTGCATTTGGTGCATGTGGGAGGGTCAATTTCAAAGTTGTACTGAGCGTTCAATAAAACTCTGAGAGAGTTACAACTTCACATACAAAGTATCATATACAGGTTGTTTGATAATATGCAGTTGCATTAGAAGATTTCTAGAAGTTGTCCTATTGAAGACCACACATGCGCAAATGGGTCACATCCGGTAACACACGATTTTGTAAATAAACAAAAACACGTGGCTTCCGCACGGTCACGGTGAGGATACGCTTCGCCAATATCAGTGAGTAATGTATAGTATATGTGTGAATGGACGATGAGAAACTGAAATGTAAGTGATATATTCGTACTGCACTTGGAAAAATGTCATGTGAGAACTGGCACACGAGGTAGTGGTTGACCAATATATTAGGTAATTTCCAACAAACTGTAGCAAAAAACTGAATCTGTCGATCCATAATGAAATGTACATTTTTTGTTAGGCACATTGGTGGGGCATTTGTGGGATTTTATCGCTAAGCCCCAAGTATCGCAGGGAATGCTGTACATCGTTCATCGTAAGGTAGGTTTAACATGGGGAGTGAATGTAACTCGAAATTGTGTCTTATGCCCTCAATGCAAAAATTTATTTTCTCCATTTTGTACATTTTTAACATAAATATGATTTAGTTTTCAAGGTACAGTAGTTATTTGATGTCTGAGATGAATAATAAATCATTTTACTGTGATCAGGGTGCTAACTTGGGAATATGATTAAACATATATGAAAAGAGCTATAATTAGCGATGAAATATTTCATTCAGCAATATAGTGTGGGGTTTGCCATCTAAAATATATCAGAATTACCTCATGGATTCATTTTATTATAGTTTCATTCAAAATATCACCAAAACAAATCAGAATTTCCCCTTTATTGGATGAAAGGTGCAGTGGCAAGGCACTGATTTTTTCACGCCTCGTTTGAGTATTGGGTGGTGTATTGCAATTAACGACCCTTGATCCTGTCAGTACCCAATCGTCATTGACATTATTTTGTTTCATATTGCTCCATAGATATCAAATTAGCCAAAAATTACGTTTTTGTTGAAATTCAAATAAGTTTTGTGAGTGTTTTCATACATGATCAGACTGTAATTGAATTTGCGTTTTTCAATTATTAATCAATCTTACCTTATAACTAATCATACTAAGGTCACTGATCACTGATATATCACTAAATTTAGATAAAATATAATTAAAAAAGGAATTTATAGTCATGTTTACCACCAATCTCTAAATTAGAACTTCTAAATATATCCATTGTGGGTGCTTGTACAGTTCACATGTGCATTTGGTGCATGTGGGAGGGTCAATTTCAAAGTTGTACTGAGCGTTCAGTATAACTCTGAGAGAGTTACAACTTCACATACAAAGTATCATATACAGGTAGTTTGATAATATGCAGTTGCATTAGAAGATTTCTAGAAGTTGTCCTATTGAAGACCACACATGCGCAAATGGGTCACATCCGGTAACACACGATTTTGTAAATAAACAAAAACACGTGGCTTCCGCACGGTCACGGTGAGGATACGCTTCGCCAATATCAGTGAGTAATGTATAGTATATGTGTGAATGGACGATGAGAAACTGAAATGTAAGTGATATATTCGTACTGCACTTGGAAAAATGTCATGTGAGAACTGGCACACGAGGTAGTGGTTGACCAATATATTAGGTAATTTCCAACAAACTGTAGCAAAAAACTGAATCTGTCGATCCATAATGAAATGTACATTTTTTGTTAGGCACATTGGTGGGGCATTTGTGGGATTTTATCGCTAAGCCCCAAGTATCGCAGGGAATGCTGTACATCGTTCATCGTAAGGTAGGTTTAACATGGGGAGTGAATGTAACTCGAAATTGTGTCTTATGCCCTCAATGCAAAAATTTATTTTCTCCATTTTGTACATTTTTAACATAAATATGATTTAGTTTTCAAGGTACAGTAGTTATTTGATGTCTGAGATGAATAATAAATCATTTTACTGTGATCAGGGTGCTAACTTGGGAATATGATTAAACATATATGAAAAGAGCTATAATTAGCGATGAAATATTTCATTCAGCAATATAGTGTGGGGTTTGCCATCTAAAATATATCAGAATTACCTCATGGATTCATTTTATTATAGTTTCATTCAAAATATCACCAAAACAAATCAGAATTTCCCCTTTATTGGATGAAAGGTGCAGTGGCAAGGCACTGATTTTTTCACGCCTCGTTTGAGTATTGGGTGGTGTATTGCAATTAACGACCCTTGATCCTGTCAGTACCCAATCGTCATTGACATTATTTTGTTTCATATTGCTCCATAGATATCAAATTAGCCAAAAATTACGTTTTTGTTGAAATTCAAATAAGTTTTGTGAGTGTTTTCATACATGATCAGACTGTAATTGAATTTGCGTTTTTCAATTATTAATCAATCTTACCTTATAACTAATCATACTAAGGTCACTGATCACTGATATATCACTAAATTTAGATGAAATATAATTAAAAAAGGAATTTATAGTCATGTTTACCACCAATCTCTAAATTAGAACTTCTAAATATATCCATTGTGGGTGCTTGTACAGTTCACATGTGCATTTGGTGCATGTGGGAGGGTCAATTTCAAAGTTGTACTGAGCGTTCAGTATAACTCTGAGAGAGTTACAACTTCACATACAAAGTATCATATACAGGTAGTTTGATAATATGCAGTTGCATTAGAAGATTTCTAGAAGTTGTCCTATTGAAGACCACACATGCGCAAATGGGTCACATCCGGTAACACACGATTTTGTAAATAAACAAAAACACGTGGCTTCCGCACGGTCACGGTGAGGATACGCTTCGCCAATATCAGTGAGTAATGTATAGTATATGTGTGAATGGACGATGAGAAACTGAAATGTAAGTGATATATTCGTACTGCACTTGGAAAAATGTCATGTGAGAACTGGCACACGAGGTAGTGGTTGACCAATATATTAGGTAATTTCCAACAAACTGTAGCAAAAAACTGAATCTGTCGATCCATAATGAAATGTACATTTTTTGTTAGGCACATTGGTGGGGCATTTGTGGGATTTTATCGCTAAGCCCCAAGTATCGCAGGGAATGCTGTACATCGTTCATCGTAAGGTAGGTTTAACATGGGGAGTGAATGTAACTCGAAATTGTGTCTTATGCCCTCAATGCAAAAATTTATTTTCTCCATTTTGTACATTTTTAACATAAATATGATTTAGTTTTCAAGGTACAGTAGTTATTTGATGTCTGAGATGAATAATAAATCATTTTACTGTGATCAGGGTGCTAACTTGGGAATATGATTAAACATATATGAAAAGAGCTATAATTAGCGATGAAATATTTCATTCAGCAATATAGTGTGGGGTTTGCCATCTAAAATATATCAGAATTACCTCATGGATTCATTTTATTATAGTTTCATTCAAAATATCACCAAAACAAATCAGAATTTCCCCTTTATTGGATGAAAGGTGCAGTGGCAAGGCACTGATTTTTTCACGCCTCGTTTGAGTATTGGGTGGTGTATTGCAATTAACGACCCTTGATCCTGTCAGTACCCAATCGTCATTGACATTATTTTGTTTCATATTGCTCCATAGATATCAAATTAGCCAAAAATTACGTTTTTGTTGAAATTCAAATAAGTTTTGTGAGTGTTTTCATACATGATCAGACTGTAATTGAATTTGCGTTTTTCAATTATTAATCAATCTTACCTTATAACTAATCATACTAAGGTCACTGATCACTGATATATCACTAAATTTAGATGAAATATAATTAAAAAAGGAATTTATAGTCATGTTTACCACCAATCTCTAAATTAGAACTTCTAAATATATCCATTGTGGGTGCTTGTACAGTTCACATGTGCATTTGGTGCATGTGGGAGGGTCAATTTCAAAGTTGTACTGAGCGTTCAGTATAACTCTGAGAGAGTTACAACTTCACATACAAAGTATCATATACAGGTAGTTTGATAATATGCAGTTGCATTAGAAGATTTCTAGAAGTTGTCCTATTGAAGACCACACATGCGCAAATGGGTCACATCCGGTAACACACGATTTTGTAAATAAACAAAAACACGTGGCTTCCGCACGGTCACGGTGAGGATACGCTTCGCCAATATCAGTGAGTAATGTATAGTATATGTGTGAATGGACGATGAGAAACTGAAATGTAAGTGATATATTCGTACTGCACTTGGAAAAATGTCATGTGAGAACTGGCACACGAGGTAGTGGTTGACCAATATATTAGGTAATTTCCAACAAACTGTAGCAAAAAACTGAATCTGTCGATCCATAATGAAATGTACATTTTTTGTTAGGCACATTGGTGGGGCATTTGTGGGATTTTATCGCTAAGCCCCAAGTATCGCAGGGAATGCTGTACATCGTTCATCGTAAGGTAGGTTTAACATGGGGAGTGAATGTAACTCGAAATTGTGTCTTATGCCCTCAATGCAAAAATTTATTTTCTCCATTTTGTACATTTTTAACATAAATATGATTTAGTTTTCAAGGTACAGTAGTTATTTGATGTCTGAGATGAATAATAAATCATTTTACTGTGATCAGGGTGCTAACTTGGGAATATGATTAAACATATATGAAAAGAGCTATAATTAGCGATGAAATATTTCATTCAGCAATATAGTGTGGGGTTTGCCATCTAAAATATATCAGAATTACCTCATGGATTCATTTTATTATAGTTTCATTCAAAATATCACCAAAACAAATCAGAATTTCCCCTTTATTGGATGAAAGGTGCAGTGGCAAGGCACTGATTTTTTCACGCCTCGTTTGAGTATTGGGTGGTGTATTGCAATTAACGACCCTTGATCCTGTCAGTACCCAATCGTCATTGACATTATTTTGTTTCATATTGCTCCATAGATATCAAATTAGCCAAAAATTACGTTTTTGTTGAAATTCAAATAAGTTTTGTGAGTGTTTTCATACATGATCAGACTGTAATTGAATTTGCGTTTTTCAATTATTAATCAATCTTACCTTATAACTAATCATACTAAGGTCACTGATCACTGATATATCACTAAATTTAGATGAAATATAATTAAAAAAGGAATTTATAGTCATGTTTACCACCAATCTCTAAATTAGAACTTCTAAATATATCCATTGTGGGTGCTTGTACAGTTCACATGTGCATTTGGTGCATGTGGGAGGGTCAATTTCAAAGTTGTACTGAGCGTTCAGTATAACTCTGAGAGAGTTACAACTTCACATACAAAGTATCATATACAGGTAGTTTGATAATATGCAGTTGCATTAGAAGATTTCTAGAAGTTGTCCTATTGAAGACCACACATGCGCAAATGGGTCACATCCGGTAACACACGATTTTGTAAATAAACAAAAACACGTGGCTTCCGCACGGTCACGGTGAGGATACGCTTCGCCAATATCAGTGAGTAATGTATAGTATATGTGTGAATGGACGATGAGAAACTGAAATGTAAGTGATATATTCGTACTGCACTTGGAAAAATGTCATGTGAGAACTGGCACACGAGGTAGTGGTTGACCAATATATTAGGTAATTTCCAACAAACTGTAGCAAAAAACTGAATCTGTCGATCCATAATGAAATGTACATTTTTTGTTAGGCACATTGGTGGGGCATTTGTGGGATTTTATCGCTAAGCCCCAAGTATCGCAGGGAATGCTGTACATCGTTCATCGTAAGGTAGGTTTAACATGGGGAGTGAATGTAACTCGAAATTGTGTCTTATGCCCTCAATGCAAAAATTTATTTTCTCCATTTTGTACATTTTTAACATAAATATGATTTAGTTTTCAAGGTACAGTAGTTATTTGATGTCTGAGATGAATAATAAATCATTTTACTGTGATCAGGGTGCTAACTTGGGAATATGATTAAACATATATGAAAAGAGCTATAATTAGCGATGAAATATTTCATTCAGCAATATAGTGTGGGGTTTGCCATCTAAAATATATCAGAATTACCTCATGGATTCATTTTATTATAGTTTCATTCAAAATATCACCAAAACAAATCAGAATTTCCCCTTTATTGGATGAAAGGTGCAGTGGCAAGGCACTGATTTTTTCACGCCTCGTTTGAGTATTGGGTGGTGTATTGCAATTAACGACCCTTGATCCTGTCAGTACCCAATCGTCATTGACATTATTTTGTTTCATATTGCTCCATAGATATCAAATTAGCCAAAAATTACGTTTTTGTTGAAATTCAAATAAGTTTTGTGAGTGTTTTCATACATGATCAGACTGTAATTGAATTTGCGTTTTTCAATTATTAATCAATCTTACCTTATAACTAATCATACTAAGGTCACTGATCACTGATATATCACTAAATTTAGATGAAATATAATTAAAAAAGGAATTTATAGTCATGTTTACCACCAATCTCTAAATTAGAACTTCTAAATATATCCATTGTGGGTGCTTGTACAGTTCACATGTGCATTTGGTGCATGTGGGAGGGTCAATTTCAAAGTTGTACTGAGCGTTCAGTATAACTCTGAGAGAGTTACAACTTCACATACAAAGTATCATATACAGGTAGTTTGATAATATGCAGTTGCATTAGAAGATTTCTAGAAGTTGTCCTATTGAAGACCACACATGCGCAAATGGGTCACATCCGGTAACACACGATTTTGTAAATAAACAAAAACACGTGGCTTCCGCACGGTCACGGTGAGGATACGCTTCGCCAATATCAGTGAGTAATGTATAGTATATGTGTGAATGGACGATGAGAAACTGAAATGTAAGTGATATATTCGTACTGCACTTGGAAAAATGTCATGTGAGAACTGGCACACGAGGTAGTGGTTGACCAATATATTAGGTAATTTCCAACAAACTGTAGCAAAAAACTGAATCTGTCGATCCATAATGAAATGTACATTTTTTGTTAGGCACATTGGTGGGGCATTTGTGGGATTTTATCGCTAAGCCCCAAGTATCGCAGGGAATGCTGTACATCGTTCATCGTAAGGTAGGTTTAACATGGGGAGTGAATGTAACTCGAAATTGTGTCTTATGCCCTCAATGCAAAAATTTATTTTCTCCATTTTGTACATTTTTAACATAAATATGATTTAGTTTTCAAGGTACAGTAGTTATTTGATGTCTGAGATGAATAATAAATCATTTTACTGTGATCAGGGTGCTAACTTGGGAATATGATTAAACATATATGAAAAGAGCTATAATTAGCGATGAAATATTTCATTCAGCAATATAGTGTGGGGTTTGCCATCTAAAATATATCAGAATTACCTCATGGATTCATTTTATTATAGTTTCATTCAAAATATCACCAAAACAAATCAGAATTTCCCCTTTATTGGATGAAAGGTGCAGTGGCAAGGCACTGATTTTTTCACGCCTCGTTTGAGTATTGGGTGGTGTATTGCAATTAACGACCCTTGATCCTGTCAGTACCCAATCGTCATTGACATTATTTTGTTTCATATTGCTCCATAGATATCAAATTAGCCAAAAATTACGTTTTTGTTGAAATTCAAATAAGTTTTGTGAGTGTTTTCATACATGATCAGACTGTAATTGAATTTGCGTTTTTCAATTATTAATCAATCTTACCTTATAACTAATCATACTAAGGTCACTGATCACTGATATATCACTAAATTTAGATGAAATATAATTAAAAAAGGAATTTATAGTCATGTTTACCACCAATCTCTAAATTAGAACTTCTAAATATATCCATTGTGGGTGCTTGTACAGTTCACATGTGCATTTGGTGCATGTGGGAGGGTCAATTTCAAAGTTGTACTGAGCGTTCAGTATAACTCTGAGAGAGTTACAACTTCACATACAAAGTATCATATACAGGTAGTTTGATAATATGCAGTTGCATTAGAAGATTTCTAGAAGTTGTCCTATTGAAGACCACACATGCGCAAATGGGTCACATCCGGTAACACACGATTTTGTAAATAAACAAAAACACGTGGCTTCCGCACGGTCACGGTGAGGATACGCTTCGCCAATATCAGTGAGTAATGTATAGTATATGTGTGAATGGACGATGAGAAACTGAAATGTAAGTGATATATTCGTACTGCACTTGGAAAAATGTCATGTGAGAACTGGCACACGAGGTAGTGGTTGACCAATATATTAGGTAATTTCCAACAAACTGTAGCAAAAAACTGAATCTGTCGATCCATAATGAAATGTACATTTTTTGTTAGGCACATTGGTGGGGCATTTGTGGGATTTTATCGCTAAGCCCCAAGTATCGCAGGGAATGCTGTACATCGTTCATCGTAAGGTAGGTTTAACATGGGGAGTGAATGTAACTCGAAATTGTGTCTTATGCCCGCAAAGAACACCGGTAATACAAATATTCAGTGATAGCACATAAGACGATCTAAGACCAAACACAAATAGCACAATAACTTTAGATATCACGCTTTTGCGTATAGAGACTGCAAAAACGAATGTCGTCTTGTACAGGAATACAAATCCACGTGTACAAACAGTACCAATGTGATTTCAAAACTAACGATGAAACTATGTTATTCCAACCGGACGTCTTGTGATGAACACTTGTACATGAATCTGATACTTAGTCAATGATGTTGTCACGTCGAATGTCATCCGTCATCGGTAAACCGATTTGTGAAGACGGTATAAAATGAGGTTCATTACGGCCTGCATTCCGATGGCACACAGTTCTCAGAAAGCTAATGTGTTCGCAGAATGCTTCGCGAAAATTTGATGAGCTGCAGACGTAGAGGAAGAAGTTGACTCCGTGGTTTGCCATGTGTAGTAACTTGACGATCTCCATGACGAGGTCGTGGGTTTGTTTCGTTGATCCTATTCTGAGTCCCCGGGTGACAATTAGCGTCGTGAGGACGGAGCTAGGCAGAGTCAATACCATGTACGTGATGGAAACAGCTAGGACTGTTATTGTGATCCGACTAACACGGAGCGAAACTATGCTGCTGACGTGCTCGCTTTTCATTTTCTTCCTTCTCAGCTGAGTGATGATCACTGTGTTTAAAATGAACAACAGAATGATGGGTCCAAAAGAGTATGTTATGTTGAAAATGGCGTAGACTCCACTATGGGCATACCACGCGAGGTTCGGGTTGATCTGGGTGCAGTTATTGGTCCAGTTGTAAGCAAACAAGGATGGAATGAAGACCACATACGAGGCACAGACCAGTAAACTAGACACGATGGCAGCCCTCCTCGGCGTCAGCATCAGACGGCTTCTTATTGGTGCGTACACTGCAAGCGCTCGGTCAAAGGTCACGGCCAGAATGATCCAGGCACTGGCAGACAAGGTGCCCGTGAAGAGCAGATGTTGTGTGGTACACATATCCAACAGTCCGGGGATGTACTCGCCAAATAACAGAAGAGTACAGCAGGTGTTGTAGAGGATGACCAGTGATATTGAGTCCAGGATGGCTAGGGTAATCAGGTACACTGATGACGATTTGTGTCGCATGTTCTTGCTCAAGAGTGTGGTCAGTGAGAGCAGGTTGCAGATAAGACCAAGAACCATGACGATGATACCTCCATACCTGGATATATCCCCGTGTTCAGTGCTGTATATGTCCTTGCTCTCATCATATCTGACGTCGTGTGTTAACTGTGTTTCTATCAGACCGAAATGGGAGTAATCCATACCCATTATGTTTCTCGACAATCACAATGTGGTTCAGAAACGATTTGCCGATTATCAGGTAGAATTCTTGTTGAATGTTGTTCCTCCAGAGTAGGCTACATCCAATTTATATCTCGTAACACACCACCCAATAACCAAAAGATTGTTGCTAAACTGCAACTGATGAGAGCATGTAAGTGTAGTTAACAATGAATAAAACGAGGCACTGCATCCTATATTGCATTGAATAAATGTTGCCAGCAGATTTCTATTTTTCCAATGCACACATATATAAATACATGCGAGGGCTGCTATCTAATGAACGCTCAAAAGACGGCGCCGTGCATTATGTATGTATGCTCACAATTGCCTCTACCACACATTGGAAAACATTGTAGTCGGAAATCTATGACCTAACGTTCTGGTGAATCCTACGGAAGCCCATAGGTGACATGCGCGTAAAAAAAATTATGTGTCTTTTACAGCAAAAACCTAGCACGTTCGAACGTGGAAGCATTTAACACTATCACGTTCGCACGTGGAAACAGTTTAGGCTACTGCGTTCACACGTGGAAAGTCCTAGGTTACCACGTTCACACGTGGAAGCATTTAACGCACGTGGAAACGCACGTGGAACTACCACGTTCGCACGTGCAAAGATTTGGGTGTGGTAGCATCAAATGCTTTCACGTGTGAACGTGGTAGCTTTGAATCTTTCTACGTGTGAACGTAGAAACCTATATCTTTCTACGTGCGAACGTGGAAAGGTATAAATGCTTCCACGTGTGAACGTGGTAGCTTTGAAACTTTCTACGTGCGAACGTGGAAACCTACATCTTTCTACGTTCGAACGTGGTAGGTTTTAAAGTTTCTACGTGCGAACGTGAAAACATATATTGTTTCCACGTGTGAACGTGGTAGCTTTGGACTTTCTACGTGTGAACGTGGAAGCCTAAAACCTTTCTACGTGCGAACGTGATAAGTTTCAAAGTTACCACGTGCGAACGTGATAGCGCTAAATGCTTCCACGTGCGAACGTGGTAGCTTTGAACTTTCTACGTTCGAACGTGCAAGGTTTTTACTAGAAAAAAACACCATTTTTTTCCCGCACATGTCACCTATGGGCTTCCATAGAATCCTGTGGAATCAGATACCCCATTTTCCATGATGCATAATCAATTCCATTTTTAAACAATTGTGCTCGCGTGTATTTGTTTGGTTATCTATTGATAGAACAAACGGTAATATTACACATCTGCACTCTACAATAAAAATATCCATTATCATGCCCAGGGAGATGTACTGCACTTATGAATTCGTGTATGACCACAATACAGAAGCTCATACAATGACAATCTATACATGTGTATATGTGCGTCTGTATAATGCATCTGAAATGTCAACCAGGATCAGCCTGATTCAGCTTTGCTTTGGTGCAAAGTTTTTATCAACCTCAGTCATTTTGAGAATATTTAGAGAAAAAATGTCTACTAAAATGGAGTACTGAAATTGGTGTAAAAACAAAATATGATCATACATTCACACGGGACAATACCTTGTTGTTGTTGATTGTCTTTAAGGCCATGGTTATAGGATTTTTGTTACAAAACAGAATATTTTTAAAATATTTTTGGACAAAAAAAGTAATTTGATCAGTCCGAACGATACCGAAAGTCATTTACATATAAAATGGAAAACTAAATTCTTGTATCTGTGATTGCAAAGTCTCACTATCTTTGATAGTTATCTTTGATCGGTCATATTTTTGCAATATATCCGCAAGAAACTATATAAACTGATTTTGGGATGCTTTCCAATGAAATAAGTAGTAAATTATACACCCATACGGGCGATAAGCTAAAACTAAGTGTAGGTATAGATAAATAAAATATATCGCAACGTTATTACCCTCGCCCCGATAGGGGCAGAGGGTATTGCAATTGGGTCTGTCCGTTTGTATGTCTGTTTGTCTGTCTGTCTGTCTGTCTGTCTGTCTGTCTGTCTGTCTGTCCGCGCGCATATCTCAAAGGAGAATGGTCCGATCAACATGAATCTTATAGGGAATCTTATCTCAGTGGCTCGGTCCTCCTCAAATCTGGTCAAAATCGGACAAAAACTGTTGCCATGGCAACGGAAAATGTAAAAATCAATAATTGACCATAACTCCGGTTCTATTTAAGATAAATTTTTCTAACTAATTTTGTATTTCTCTATGGCCAATTCCTGATCATCTGATATATGGCCCGTGGTCGTACGACCAAAACTCTCCATTATCGCCCGATGTCGAAAAATTGGGGGTCACGGTTTCAATTTTTTTTGGCCAGCGACGTTTCAGTGCAAATGTCTGCGCTCATAACTCGAAGGCAAGCGACCCGATCGATTTGAAATTTATAGGGCAAAAGTGCTATGGTGCTGGCTCATTCCCTTCAGAATTTCGCCAAAATCGGATGAAAACGGTTGCCATGGCAACGGAAAAAAGAAAATCACATAATTGACTTTAACTCCGGTTCTACTCGATATTAATTTTTCCAAGTATTTTTGTATTTTTCTTTGGCCATTTCCCGATCGTATGGTGTACGACCGATGGTCGTACGACGAAAACTCTCCATTATCGCCCGATGTCGAAAAATTGGGGGTCACGATTTCAGTTATTTTTGACCAGCGACGTTTCAGTGCAAATGTCTGTGCTCATAACTCAAAGGCAAACGGTCCGATCGATTTGAAATTTATAGAACTAGAGTGCTATGATGGTGGCTCAGACCCTTCAAAATTTTGCCAAAATCGGATGAAAACGGTTGCCATGGCAACGGAAAAAAAAAATCACATAATTGGCTCTAACTCCGGTTCTATTTGATATTAATTTTTCCAACTATTTTTGTATTTTTCTTTGGCCAATTCCCGATCGTTTGGTGTACGACCGATGGTCGTACGACGAAAACTCTCCATTATCGCCGGATGTCGAAAAATTGGGGGTCACGATTTCGGTTATTTTTGGCCAGCGACGTTTCAGTGCAAATGTCTGCGCTCATAACTCAAAGGCAAACGGTTCGATAGATTGAAATTTATAGGGCTGGAGTGCTATGGTAATGGCTCAGTCCCTTTCAAATTTTGCCAAAATCGGGTGAAAGCGGTTGCCATGGCAACTGAAAAAATAAAATCACATAATTGACTATAACTCCGGTTCTAATCAATATTAAATGTTCAACCTATTTTTGTAATTTTCTTTGGCCAATTCCCAATCGTATGGCGTACAACCGATGGTCTTAAGACCAAAACTCTCAATTATCGCCTAATTTTAGTGACTAAATCTGAAGGGCGAGGGTCTGCAATCTCTGATTGTCTCGTTATAATTGGATATGTCGATCCAATAGTGTCATCACTAATTTCACACGATTTTGATGATACCAATAGGAAGACTGGCTATATGAAGCAGGGGGTTAAACGACTGAGCCCAAACGCAAGGAGCCTATCGGCCGGGTGTGTGTGACCCGCACAAGGCCCCAAAAGCTGAATGTTTTTCAATGCAATCTGAGCAATCTTAGCCAACATTATTGCTTTTTTGCTTTGCAAGAAAATACGTGTACGATTTTTTTTTTCATCGGCACGTGATACAACGGTCGGAAGGTTATTGGGAGATACCCCAAACACAAGTTGCTTATATCACAAACATACAAATCGAACCGGTCTGATTCACCAATGTTGCAGCGGCACCGGGAAATACAAATGTAAAGTACTTGTCCCAAATGAACAACACATATAATATACTCTGCGTATATGTTTGATATCCTCAGAAAAAAAAGAAAAGCAAACCCTGGTAAATCCATTAGATAAACGGAACACCTGACGGCACCAGGGAGTGGTCTTTATGTAGATTGTGTGGTCTTGTCACCTTTGAAGTCTTGTCATCCAGTCAGTGGCTATTCACTCATTTGTTGGAGCATACAGCCAGGTCTTTGGTTGGAGTGGGAGACTCTATCACCATCACCAAAAAGATTGTGATTATGTTGATACAGAAGCCACACTGCCATCACCACCAGGGCAAACAATGTGTGGATATAGTCGTACTATATCCCACCAGCCAACAACCCATTGTTTTGATGGTGTGCTCAGTGTCTTATGCCGTACTGTTAGCTCCATTGTCTCGTTTAATTCTGCTTATGGTTACAGAAGTGTTAATTAACGACAAAAATATGAAAGTGTCCACATGTATTAAGATCACATACGGTTTTACAGGTTTTACAAAAATATTTCACAGAACATGCGTAATAGAGATTAACAACATGATCACAAATAACCGAAGACCAAACACGAGTATCACAACAGCTTTAGATGACATGCATTTAAATCGTAAGCCCAAAGAAAAGCATCTTGTCTTAATGCACAGAGACATCAATCAACCTATGTTCATGTACATATATATAGCAAGATATATCTAGAAATAACATTATTCCGCCCTGAACCCTCACACAAATGATGTGGTTTCAAAACGGCACATTCTACGTTATGGAACACAGTCCAGAGTTATCGCTAAATCGTTGATCGGGATTGATCGGACACAGGTTGATTAGCGCCTGCATTCCGACGACAGACACTTTTGATAATGTTCATGTGTTCACCAAATGCTTCGCGGAAATTTGAGGAGCTGCAGACGTACAGGAAGAAGTTGACTCCGTGGTTGGCAATTATCAGCACTTTCGCGACCTCCATGACGATGCTGTGGGTGTAAATTGTGGGCCCAAACCTGAGGCCCTCGGTAACGATCAGTGTGGTGAGCAGCGTGTTAGGCAGACTCAGCAGCATGTACGTTATGGACACCACAAGGACTGTGATCGTGATGCGACTAGCGCGAACTAAAACTATGTCGCTACAGTGCTCGCTCGTCATCCTCTTCCTTCTCAGCTGAATGATGATCGCTATGTTCAAAATGAACAACAGAATGGTAGGTCCAAAAGAGTATGTTATGTTGAAAAGAACGTAGACTCCTCTATGGGCATACCACGCGAGGTTCGGGTTAACCTGGGTGCAGTTATTGGTCCAGTTGTAAGCAAACAAGGAGGGAATGAAGACCACATACGAAGCACAGACCAGTAAACTAGACACGATGGCAGCCCTCCTCGGCGTCAGCATCAGACGGCTTCTTATTGGTGCGTACACTGCAAGCGCTCGGTCAAAGGTCACGGCCAGAATGATCCAGGCACTGGCAGACAAGGTGCCTGGGAAGATCAGACGCTGTGTGGTGCACATATCCAACAGTCCTGGAATGTTTCTGCCAAAGACCAGAGGCGCGCAACACGAATTATAGAGGATGACCAGTGATACCGTATCCATGACGGCTAGAGTAGCCAGGTACACTGAAGACGACTTATCTCGCATGTTTTTGCTCAGCATCGTGGTCAGAGACAGCAGGTTACAGATGACGCCGAGAACCGTGACGCTGCTTCCCCCGTATCTCGATACGTCCCCCCATACAATGATATTTAGGGACTTGGTGTCCTCCGAATAATTCATATCGAAGCTGTATATATCGCCGCGAGTCTTAAAGACAAATTGAGAGCACCAGCAAGTGAAACTGGCAGAAGTATGCAATCTATTCCTCAGAACAACTCTTTATTTCATTCGTTACAGACAGCTTGCTCTGGCTCTGGCAGTCAGAAAGTGCGCACATCGCAATGCATTTAAAGACTCGGTAGAGTGGGAACAGAATGATGTAGTTGAAAATACTAGTCCAGTTTAATATTATTTGAGTTTACCTCCGGCTGATATGTGAAACCTTCTGGAATAACATACATAATAGCTGACAGTGAACTAGTACACAATCATGAGAATGTATTTTCTGAACACCCCATTGTATATATTGTTTTTCAAATTAATTTCAAATTGGTGAAAATAGTCTTGTGGAAAAGGCGAGATGAATCCATTATCAATCATGAGTGCTAGTTCACGACAATTCTACCTATAATGTCTTTCTACAAATGCCTTTCTTCCAATAATAGTGCAGGTTCTTAGCTCATAATTTTGGACGAATTGTTCACATTGTGATAAAAGCACGAAACTTTGCAGAGGGGTAGAGTATCATTCACTGGTCAATATAAGCTAGGGAGCCATCCTCAATATGGCATGTGACGGATATGGCAGCCATTTTTCTTTTTGCAGTAAATCGACCTAAAACGGCCGGTTTGGGGAATTCGTTATTTCTACCTGTGCATGTCAAATATGATCCAATATCAACAAAATTGGTATCAAACTGACCAGAATAATAAGGCCAACTCACATATAATGACCAAAGATAATTATATTGATTATTCTTCAGCAAAATGTCCAAAAAACAGCTTTTTGCTCGAATTTGCTGAAAATTTGTCTACGGATCTCGTAGTCGGGAATGTACAAGGTGTGCCTGCACCCCCTCCTCCCATGATCATTTTAAATAAACTTTTTCAGTTAGATTATATCCTATTGTTGATTATTAGAGATGTTTCCAGAGACCCACCCCTGGCAAAAAAATTTTGGCCCTTTTTCAAAATGGCCGCCATCGTAAATGCGGAAATCATAATTTACTTGGCTTCTATTGCAGGTAGAGACATGGTTTTGGTGTCTATACCCATGTGTTTGATACTGGAGAATCCAATTTCGTCATTACTGAGTACGTGTGACTGTTGGTTGCTACAAAAATCAAAAATGTCTGACAATGAACCGGTGAAAATCACATTACCAACCAAGGTGTGCATGATATGTGTAGAAATCCTGACAGGGGGGCAGATCAATAGTAAAAGCAGTTCCATTCCCACAGAACAAGCTCAGAAGATAAGAATCAATTTATAGAAATAGTGCCTAGGTGATTGTTTTTTTTTTAATTCCTGTACACAAAATTTTTCTGTCATTTTTTATGACATTTGACCTGCCATTCGACCTGGTAAGATCATTTTTTTTTATTGTTTTATCAGCTATGAAGCATGGTTATTGTTGAAAAGCTTGGATCCTTGTTGACACAGGAGCATAATTGTGCTAATGTGTTTAATACAATAAAAACTGATTACCCTTATGCTTGACACAGAAATGATGTGTTTAAATTTTTTTTGCAACACGGTATGACAGTGAACTGAAAACTGCAGTAGTTCCAGACAAATTCTATGCCAATGTTAGCTTGACCTCTAGTCTCAAGAACGAATACATGGCAAATAAAATATAAGCATTGGTATATACATGTTAATTCTAACTTAGATCTTCTGGATACGCAAGGTGAACAATATTTTGAGCAGTGGCATATGACAGAAAAGTCAAAGACATCCCTGAGAAGAGGCATTATGGTCTGGATGGGAACCGATCTCAGTCCATCCATGATCGGTGGTGTTTTGAACAGATCTAGTGGCTGATGAGCTCTAGCTTGTGTCCTTAATTGGAGGTCTGAGATGTTGTTCCAGCACATCACTTGTTTGAGAAATTCATTGCATATATCTGGTCTTGTGACAGAGAACCTTAATCCCAACAATGTCAATGTTGATGTCATCAGTGATAAATTCATGATCCTGTTTCATACATTCACTGGATCTGACATTGCGTTCTCCTTCATATGTTAGATTCATCTGAGCTGAGAGAAGTGATGATGCATTTGGTCTGTGGGCTGTCCTCCATTAAATCTATCATTGCTGACATCAACACTGACCTCTTTAGCACAGGGACTAGAGCCCGTCAACAACTATGGGCTGTTCACAACCCCACAGGGCATGGAAGGTCTCACCGCAAGAAATTTCCCATGCTTACCACAATATCTTGTATCAGGGATGTCTTTGATCTTGATGTCGTATGTCATCGCACAAACCCTTGTCAATTTTGCGAATGCAAACGGTCTAACTTGGAATGTATACATGTTAATGCCATTCCAAATTTTCCGTTAAATCGTTCTTGAGTCTAGAGGTCAAAGCTACCATTGGCATAGAACATTTGTCTCGAGCTACTGCATTGTTTTCGGGTCAATTTCATACCGTTCTGGCCACACACATCATTACTGTATCATACATAAGGGATAACTCCTGTGTCACCCGGAAACCATTCAACAATGAACATGCTTCATTTGTCACGCAGAACAAAACTGGTGCATGGGTGCTGATGCAGAGATATTTCCCATGATCATGGCAGCTGGTAAGACCAACAAACACGTGGTAGAATGAACTTTACTGGCATTCTTTGTGCATGGATTCCGATGCAATAGAAGGGACATTACAGGATCCGTACTGGTCTATTATTGGATTGTGTAGTTTTATCATTACTGGTAATTCTTATGCAGGGGCCTTGCTTCAATTCAGAAATTATCTGTTGGCTGTGAGGGCCATCTTGGATTTGATTTCTGAGAAGTACAAAAGTGTGGCATTCCATGCACAACTAATAATGATGGCTTCTGCAGACCCTAAATACTAGTTCATTTGCATTTTTCACCATCTTAATAGGTAAATGACAGAAAAATGCAATTTGTTTCAAAGACATCACATTCATCATCATCGAGTCATGTATCCAGGAGTTCAAAAGAATCTACCTGGGCAATATTTCTGTAAATTGATACTTATCTTTTGAGCTAATATGTGGGAATGGAATGGCTTTTGCTATCAATCTGGGCCCCTTTCAAGATTTCTACACATGGAAATATGATTTTCACCGGTTTCATTGCAATGACAAAATTGGATTCTTCAGTATTCAAAACATGGGTATAGACACCGAAACCATATCTCTACCTGCAATAGAAGTCGAGTTATGGCACAAAACATGATTTCCGCATTTTCGATGGCGGTCATTTTGAAAAAGGCCGAAAAAAAACTTTTGCCACTGGTGGGTCTCTGGAAACATCTCTAATAATCAATAATAGGATGAAATCTAACTGAAAAAGTTTATTTCAGATGATCATGGGAGGAGGGGGTGCAGGCACACCTTGTACATTCCCGACTACGAGATCCGTAGATAAATTTTCAGCAAATTCGAGCAGAAAAAAAAAATTTTAGGACATTTTGCTGAAGAATAATCAATATAATTATCTTTGGTCATTATATGTGAGTTGGCCTTGTTATTCTGGTCAGTTTGATACCAATTTTGTTGATATTGGATAATATTTGACATGCACAGGTAGAAATAACCAATTCCCCAAACCGGCCGTTTTAGGTCGATTTACTGCATACAGAAAAATGGCTGCCATATCCGCCACAGGCCATATTGAGAATGGCTCCCTAGCTTATATTGACCAGTGAGTGATATTCTACCACTCTGCAAAGTTTCATGCTTTTATCACAATGTGAACAATTTTTTTGCTAAGAACCTGCACTATAATGCCTTTTTACCAAAGCCTTTTACGAATAATGTATCTCTATCGATGCTTTTCTACCAATAATGTCTTTTACCATGTCTGCCTGACAATAATGTTTTTCTACTAATGTCTTGTCCTATCAATAATGTCTTCCTACCAATGGCTCTCTACGAATTATGACTCTACAAGTGCCTTTCAAACAGTATTGTCTTTCTACCAATACTTTCTACCAATAATGTATTTCTATCAATGCCTTTCTACCAATAATGTGCTTAACCTTTGAAAGAATCACGCTGTTAATTTGTTATGATTGTTGATTCATTAAATCGGAGCTTGAATATCGCATCCATGTATAAACATGAAACTAACTAAAATGGTATTTTCTTGTCACCTGGACTTTAACGTTGATAGCAGATTTTATTCCTAGAAGACAGCGAAAAAGGTTTATAGAGAGGTCTTCGTTAAATATTGCACATCCAGCCCTGCACACTGCTGCGCATTAGGTATGTTTTCTCCAATCTTGACTGAGTTGAAACTCTACACGCAGGAATCAGTTTTTCGTTTCGGAGATCGCGTGAGGTGCCATTCCGGAATATATCCGGTCTCAAATCCGTTGTCAAATAACGTGCAATTTGCTCTGTTAATGACTGGTCATTACTGTAAATGTCTACATTACTGCTTGTGGTGTTCGAGGTAAAACGATTCTTTAATTAGGCATATGTTTATATGAAACTGGGAAGAAAATGCGAAAAAACACAGAACGATTTGAGACTGCTCTGGTCGAAACCTTGACATGTGCAATACGACTTCAACATCGAATGTCTGCATCCGAATAAAACAAATATTCAGTTCATTACTTTATTTATACTATCTCTGTCACAACTATTGCGCACCCACCAACGTTTAATGGATTTATAATTACGATAAGAATACGAAATGTTGTGTAAAATCTGACAAAGTCGGCAGAATCCGCGAGCAATTATTGTTCTGCGATAAGTTTCCAATTCATAGCCGAGTGATTTCCAGGTGAAATATTTTTCGTACTCTTCAGGGTTCTCTCTCAGGTTCTTTAAATAGTCAGCCAACTCCCTTGGATTTCGGTAATTCATGACATCGATTACCGAGTGTGGTGGTGTTACCCGGCTGTAGTTGGCTCCACCATAGACAATCGGTACAATATTGTAGTCGAAAGGACGATACACTTTCTCGGATACGTAATCCTTGCAGATATCATTCTCAAAGGCAATGATGAAATTGTACTTTCTCTCGAGCATGGCCCAGCAAGCTCCATTGTGTTTCTTGTCGCATGTTAACTCGCCACACTTCCCGTACACGTCGACGTCTATGTGATGGCTCAGTTGTCGGACGTAGACTTCTCGCCTGGACGGTGTTTCGCAGTGACTGACGAGCCACGCCACACGCTCAGACCTCCCTTGTGGGTCGAACTTGATCCTGTCACGGGAATTGGACAGGTTTTGGCTGACGATAGCGTACGGTAGATGAATGTCTGAGTCTTCACGGTACGTCATCGTCAGATTAAACAAGTCGCTATAGTCGGCCATCAGTCTGGCGCTCATGTCCATCCACGGCTCCTTCTGCACGTACACGTATATTTGTCCGTTTGGTCGGTGTTCTGGGAGGGAGTCGATCTGAGGCCCGTGGAACATGACAACGTCCGCTTTGTGTAACATGGCTCGGTCATTGGTCGAGCTGCATGTCGTCACGGGGCAACCATTTCTGATGAACGGCTCCTGACCCAGGCCGAACTTGAATTCGTTCGACTTGAAAAATTTATTCCAGTATAGAATCACGATTGGTGACTGTCCTGAAACGGCACCGAGAACGACCGATAATTGATCATCATCTTTATTGTGTGTGTGATCCGATGCGGAATCAGCAGCATTCCTTAGAACGTGCATATCATTCAAGTCCGGAGGGACTAACAAATGTACCAAGATCAAAAGTAATGCCGCAAATAAGAGCTTCCACAATGGACAGTGTCTCGAAACAGCTTTCATCATCTCAGTATATGTACCTCACGTGGATTTGATTCACTCCAAGTTTTATAGTAAACCAAGGTGCGAGATACATGTTGTCCATCGCTCACTTGAATGAAATGTTTGCAAATGACTTGAAGTGGCTGTTCATCCCTTCTATACTACGTTTATTGAAATTGTAACACAGTTCTCAATTCTATTTTCCATCATTAAAACATGGTATTGATCATTATTTGATGGACGTGGTATCGATCGTGATTTATGATAGTGTATATAGATGTCACAAGTAAGCTGTATAAGTGTATTCCATTTGAATGAAAATAATATCGTTATATATAATTCGCAATCCGAGACTTATCCGAATTTGACTTGTGCACATCGGCATAGTTATCGAGTATGTATGATAATATGTCATCATTCTT